>OW026358.1:1343232-2686465 GCA_932273835.1 Sarcophaga variegata
GTCCTGAAGCGAGGGGAAAATATAAGCATATTTTCCTTTTTAAAAGATTATTTTATAAAATTTCCTGAACAAATTATTTCTTGCAATGTGTTTTTAGTTTAATTTTATGTTTTTATTTCTTTTTTTATTATTTTTTCTTTGTTATTTGCTTTGCAGAAAAATCTTTTCATCCACTCTATTTTTATTTTAATTAAAACTTTAAAAATATAAAAATATAGCATTAAGAAGACTCATAATTTATTGAAAGTTCATTATCGTTTATGCGAGCGAGTATTAATGAAAATATAATTTGATCAAGTGCTTCAGTTTAAGTGGCCACTCAAAGGATTAGAGTACTTAAGAGCTCTTTAAAAAAAATTGAAAAAAAAAACTTCATATTATATAAACACATACATATATTCAAACAAGCATATTGTATACACACACATAAACATGTACATATATGGTACATTAGCATTTATGAAGTATGTTACCAGGGTAGAGATAGTATATGGAAATAGACCATGTCATTTAGATTTGGTTAGAATACTTATGCAAAGACAAACACTCATTGAATCGTTTACGAAATATTCAAAGCTTAATGAAGCTTAAAATTAGAAAGAAAAAATAAAGTCAGGGAGTAGGAAGGGAAAGAGGGAGAAAAAGAAAAATCTTTAGACGTTCATATAAAATTTATTTCTGACCTAAAAACAATTTCAGTGGAAAAATTATAATCGTTGTTGCCGTCATCGTCATATGCATACTTATTAAGAGTAAACGTTTATTTTATGGCTTTTTATAGTTACGGGCATAAAACATTTGCTAAGGATGGTGTGGGATGGGCTGACTATTTTTACCTAGTTTTTGTTGATTTTCTGTATTTTATTGCACAAACTATGTATGTATAGAAGAAGCCTACCCTAGTCACCCTATTTTGTTCTTTTTTTATACATTTTCTTCTTTACTTGACAACAACAAACAAAATTTTGGCATAAAAAACTTTTAAAAAATAACAACAAAAAGAAAAACAAACAGAACCTCATCAACTAAATATTGATCCCCGCTTTTTACACTCTTTTTCGTTTTAGAAACAAAAAAAAGAGAGAATGACTGACGCTAAAAACAAAGTGGAACATTTAAGTTTGGGGAGTATAAAGGAAGAGGCTTTTTAGAACTCACACACACACACAAAGAAATTATGTCATGCAGTGTTGTAATTTGCGCTTGAAGCACTAGAAAAAAAAACTCAACTTAAACTACAAAGTATACACGTAGAGAAAAGAAAAGGACAAAAACAACTACAAACGCAAAGAAAAAGTGAAAGGAATAGTAAAATTGTCATCACTGATGTCGGCAAATGGCGCCAGCCAGAAGAAACATTGTAATACAAATTGTTACGGTTGTTCTTGAAAACAAAGAGAATGAAAATGAAACCAAATGTTGAAATAAAGAGATAAAGGGAGGAAATGATGTCTGTGAGTAATAAAAAGGAGATGAAGTCATTTAAGCAATGCAAAGGATAATAAAAGTAAAATAAAATTAAACTAGGCGCCACTTATTGGAAAAGGGATTTTCATATTCTAGTTCATAGGAAAGATTTTCCTTAAACAATTGCTTTCACATCAGAACTGAAAAATCATGTATCGATCTAATAAAAATTCACTCCTTAAATTGTGAGGCAGTCATTTGCGTAATTCTGATATTTCAAGCGCTCATAGAGGCCACAATCAATGTCTCTATTAAACTGATCCACTAATGTCATAGTACTGCTGGACAAAAGGACTGAAATCGTATTATTGTGATAAGTAAGGCGATAACTGATAAAATACCGATTGGAAGCCTTTTATGGTATATTGAAGCCTAAAATTTAATGAAAACCTGGCAGAGTAGCATTTTCTATTGTACTTTTTTTACAATCACACATATTTTTTTACAATCCCTGTACCTCTATTTACCACAACTTTACAACATCATGCATTAGTTTGATTTTAAACTCATTTCCTTCTCTTCTCCATTTGTAACTCGAACTACAGAATACTTTCCACATTTTTTTTTTTTTTTCTAAAAACAGACATTAATTTCTGACAGCTGTCACCTTTTGTTAATAACAAACTGATGTTTAGACTCTCATGCATTTTATTTTCAACAATTTTCTTTGCAATTTCTTTTAAAATATTGTTGCATATCACAATGACGCTTTTGGTCCTCTAATCTTTAGAAAAATCTTTAATAATGTACACGAAATACCGCTATTTGAAAAGTTATTTTTAAACTCAGATACTCATGGCACTTAAAGGCAAAACAGATGGCATATATGTATCCACATATGTAAACTCGTACGTACGTACGTACGTATATTTCAAGTGTATCTTCCTTGCACTACGCTATTGATACCCATCTTTCATCTTTATACTTGAGCTAAGAAATTAAGACGACGAAACAGAAATAAAGAAAAAAAAAATAAAACAAAATTCCTAATGACCATGACAGTGCAACCCAAATGAATGACTAAAAATACTACGGCCCCTTTAAAAAAAAAATGGCTATGCCATGAAGATTGCAGTGTTGTAGGAGAAGGAGGTGGTGGTGTTTTCATTTGAAATGTAGGCAAAGTCTTCTTGGTAATATTCTTTAGTGCTACATTTTCTTTTACCAACTGCACACATGACATGACGAGAGTTATTACGTGGAGCTTAAAAAGGAAGACAAGCCATTTATATTTCATATAAAAAACCAGCATATGCCTGTATGCAAAAGGAGGAAATATGCCTTTTTCCGTAATGTTGATATGCTTCTTAATTGTAGACTTGAAATGCATTGCTATGCGCTAAATTTAGCCATAATTTCTTTGGCCAAGAATAGAAGACATACATATGTATGTATCACAAATAATATTAGAAATTTATCTTTCCTTTCATACATTTGCAATTACATTTGCAATTTACAGAGTGTTTATATTTATTTCCTAAGTGTCTGGTGGCATGCTATAAGGAAATTATCTATCGACGCTTAAAAATATTGCATATTCAATAAAAATTTATGATTTCATTACAATGGTTTACTTCATAAGGAAAGAATAGGTTCTTAATTTAATTAAAGCATCATCATACCATACCAGAGAAGTTATGGTTTCAAAAGCAATTCAATATAGATTATGAAATATTGTGCAATATTTAATTAAAATTGTTCAAATCAAATTATTTAGCATGAAATCAATTAATATTAATTAAATTCAATTATTTCCTCGGTTTCTTTAAATATTTTTTTATTGATTTCAAAGCTCAAAAATCTATAAGGTTTTGTATGAATGTTATCAACAATTCTAATTAAACTGTTGGTATCTGCCTTTTACTGAATAACAGATTGATTCGCATTAAGTACAAAAGCACTACCAGTGGTGTTGTGCTAATTTTTTTACCGGTACGCGTTCCGGACTCCGGTTCGGAAAAACAAGCCGGTTCGTTCCGGTTTTTGTTTCGGTTCGAGTTCGGTTCAAACCCTTGCTTATAAAAATACATATACAAATTCGTCAAAAATTAGAAAAAAAAAATCAGCAAATCTTTTTAATTTTTTTTTTTTTTTTTTCAAAACGTCAGCCAAAAAATCATCTTTAGTTCCGGAACGCGTTCCTGTCCAAAAAGGAGTACCGGAAGGAGCGTTCCGGCTCGACAACACCACTGAGTACTACGATGTTCGCTAGTGGTTATAGTCCTTGACTACAAGCCCAGACATCCAGAAGTTTTTCAAATTTCAAAAGTTAAGAGGCTTTATTCACCTTCAAACAATCTACCAAGAAGCTCCTCTTCTCTCTCAGAGAAAACTACATCAATACAGCACGCAATGTCACCATTCTCTTAAAAAATATCAGAATTTCAGGAGATATATCTCCACTATACCGAATTCAATAACAATTCTTATACCGTTTAGTAAAGCAGTAAAGCAATCTTCTTCTCCGATGAAAAAAAAACAAATTTCTGGAACTGAAGGAAAGCAAAGAAACAGAAACGTAGTGAGATAAGGATGCTTTATGTATATCCGCACCTGTGATCCTTATAGGAACTAATATACATACACAGAGCGACAGTAATACGACTGCTTCAAATGATTATGTCATTGAGGAAACGTTGCAGCAACATGCCTAGCATACTCTAAGGTAGACAATGAAATCTCCTAAGGTGTTATCTTCTTTCATAAGCGCTCCCTGAAACTGAAGAAATCGGCGAAATAAGAGACTATTCCTGCAAGGCAAATGGTTTCAGACGAGCGTATGGAGAACACAAACAAAATTAAGTGTTTTTTCCATGCAAACATACGTTCATCTACAACCAATCGTCCTTTTTTTTCGTTGTTTAGCTTTAATTTCCTTATGATATAATCACGTGTGCTACTGAATTGGAAACTGTTTTTATTGCTTAATTTTAAATGCTTTATTACTTCCCCTCTTGTTGTTGTTTTTCGTTTAATATTGACTTTTTTAAATATGCACTAAAGTCCTTAGCAAATATTAAATGGCTTACAAAGAGCTCTTATGGAGTCTTTGTGTTTTTTTTTTTTTGTATTTCAAAAGGTTTTCTTCCTTGCCTCTAAGGGTTAATTACCATATATGTACACAGAAAAGAATGTCAAACTACCCTACATTAAATGCAAACTTGTTGTGCCACCGCACAGAATCACTTGCAACATATTTAAATGTGTGTAAATATTATAATTTAAGTATTATTACAAACACAATGAATGTGAAGAAACATTTGGTTGCATAAACCAAAAAAATAAGGGAAAACAATAATAAAATTTTTATTACAATTCCATGCAGCAGTAAAATTAAATATTTACACAACAATTCTTAGTACATGATGTTGACGATGCGAATGGAATGTTACATTCATTTTGTATTAAAGTTTGAAACAAAATTTCAGCATGTTTAAGAAGAAAGATTAAGGGTGACTGCACATAAATGTCAGGGTACGTACATAGAATACATTTGAAATGTCAAGCACTAGAATGTGAAAGAAAGAAAACCCTGCAGTTAGTTACAACGTTATGACGCTTTTATTATAATTTGTCTTTTGAATTTATTTAGAATGGAAACAGTTTTAGAAATAAATGAAAATAGCTTCAGCATAACATATGCATGTCTTTTCATATGCATTTTTTGTACGTGGCATAAAGGTCATTGCTTTCGTCCTTATACAACATTACATATGTATGTATGTACATAGTATGTATGTATGTACAGTAAAATTACATGTTAGATGCTGATACTACAACGACTACAGGGTTAAAGCCTTCAAACCATTTTCCTACCCCAATTACTTGTCAATAGCATAGAATAGCTAAAGAGACATGCATTTGTAATGAGTGAAACAGGAAGCTTAAACCAGAGCATATACACAGTAGCACATCTCAGTTTGCTAGGGTTGTTCAACTTTCTCTTGAATATACACAATACTGGCATTATATGGTGTTAATGATGATGATAATAATGTGGCGAAAAAGATACCCGCAATTCTATAGCCTTTAGATGTGGGTGTTTTGCCGCAAGGCATGATTAAGTGGTGTCGCCTTTATAATTACATGCTTCCATTCATTTCATTCCATTCTATTCTATACTTTCCGTTATTGTTTCAAGGCAAAATCTTTTACAGACTGTTTATTCTTCAAGCAATTTTTCTTTCTTTTATCTTAACACACAAAAATACATACAGAGTTATACAATACAATACAATACAATACAATAATAAGGCAGCACTTCAATTTGACTTGACGATCTTATTTTATTTGCAGACTAGCAAGAGAGAAAAAAGAAAAGAAAAGAAAAGAAAAGAAAAACAATTTTTCCTACCAGATGCAGATAACACAAACCAGCTGTCTTAAGCCCATTTGCTAAAAGATTTACGCAAAACATTTAAACAAAAAAAATACTTTTTTTTTAATGTGTTGAAAGATAACTAATGTAACAGAACTGTGAACAAAACAAAAAAAAAACAAAAAAAACTAAAGGAAATTAAGATAAATAAGGAATGTTTGTTCAACAGCAAAAAAAAAACAAAAAAAATGTCTTGATTACTGCAAAGTAATTTCCATAGGGTTAAAGAGGAACATACATATTTTTAAATAGAAGTCCAATTACATCGACGACTTCCTCTCAAAAGTCTTCTGGCAAAAACTCTGAGAAGTCATGAAAAGTTTCACCAAAATCTGTCATTCGTCCTGTAGGTCCTGCCACTTATGCATAAAATTAACGCACATGACATGGATGGTGTAAGAAGCTATGGTGTAATCCTGGTTAAAGGGTTGTAATGATCAATTATGTCCCTTAACTCTATATATGCTCATGACAACAGAATGACCAAATTAAATGTTAAAAGGCACACTTAGGAGAAAAAATTATAAAGGAATTTATTTTAGATTTGGCTGACATCCTTTATAAGAAATAGGTTTTGAAATATCTTTTGAATTATTTATCACAACCAGAGTACGGCTAAAATAAAATTAAGAACCAAATTAATACAAAATTTTCATTTAAAAGTATTTTTGATGTCATGGGAGTACAATAACCCCAATTAAAAACAAAACAAAAAAAATGCAAACAAGAAAATATTTTTAACCAAAAAGAGAAGAACAACTCTCTATGCCAAATAAATTCAACTATTAAGCTATCAATGACCATAAACGTTAACCAATGACTAAAGCGTAAAACGTATTTAGCAAATATTTAATAAAAAAAAAACTTCTTTCGACAAATATTAACAAACATACGTACATACATAATTTTTTAAGATTTAATATCCTTGGCTATCCATCTTGTTAAAGTTTTTTTTTTTTGTTAACACTTCAGAAAACATGAACACTCCTACGAAAACAATTTTCAATACGAAATTCTTTATTTTTAATAAGAAAGACAGAAAATCGAAAGGAAAATGATAAAAACTACAATATTTTCGGTTATTTTAGGAAACGAATGACGGGGCTATACTTTATTATTTATATTTTATTTAAAGCGTCTGACTGTCAGCCAGCCAAATTGCCTGCCTGTCTATCATTGTACGTACGTATGTATATCCCGAAAATAATAATGAAAACCAAAAATACAACAAAATGACTGTCACTAATGATAAATGCTTGTATTGTATTGTGGATTTTGTGGGGTTGTCAATGAGTAACCAGAAAAAGAAATGTCTGTAATACAAAAACACCAGAACAACAACAGAAAAATTAATTTAAAAACAAAAAAAAACTTTAATTTTATCCCATTATGTTTTAATGCTTAACACGACTAACGAGGGGAAAAAGAACAAAGGAATAAGGGAGGGATCCCTTTGTTTTTTTTTTTTTTTTTGTTTCAAAAAAATAATGAACACATGAAACGAATTACGGAATTACAAGAAAAATAATAAAAACAAAACAAATTTTAACCTGATATTTTAAAATGACCTGAGAATTCATAGGAAAATAAAAAACAAAACAAGAAAGACTCTGAAATATTCTTTAATTCTTTACAACACACACATGAACACACGCAGGCTACATATGCTATAAAAACAAACGGAAAATCTGTAGTCTTATTACTCGTATATATACATACACATACACACAAACCCATGGACATGCAGTCGTCGTCATTCTAATTTAGTTCTTGGAATTAATTTTTATGTGAAATGACAGGAAAAGTGAAATTAAAAAAAATAAAAAAATATTGTAAGTCACGTGCCATATGTTTTCATCTACTGTGACTGCTTCTATACAAACAATTAAATTCACTCACACTCTTACACACATTCAGTACTCTCACGCAAAGACATGTAAGTACAGAAAGGAAAACTGAGAGGAACAGTCAGTAAAGAGTAGTAAATAAAATTTTTTTGTTTTTCTATATTCTTTTTATTGGTTGCTATTGCTATTGCTATTGCCATTGTTGTTGTTGTTTTTCATTTAATATGACTCAAGTGTTGACAGTTTAATTTTATTTGATTTGATTTTTCCAGTTTTATTATACAATATTATGACGTTTTTCTCTTTAATTATACGAAATTATCATGTAAATGTCATTAAATATTTGAAGGAAAAAAAACAACTACAACACCATCAACAACAAAAAATAAAAACTTGGTAACTTTAATTTGTAATAAATTTTTAGCATTACAATCTTTACACGTCATATATTTGTCAATTAATTGGTGAGAGAGAGAGAGAGAGAGAGACAGCGACACTAATTGTGAAAAGTGATCGGCAATTCGTATAAGAAATATGTACTAAAAATAAACACAGTGTAATGATTGATAATTAAATATGCCTTAAAAGGTAAATGGCATGTTAAACTTGAACTAAAAACAAAAACTTGTTTAATTTCGATAGGAATTTCTATTACATTTAAGCTACGATATTAGGTAAATGGGCTTTAATTTGAAATGGAAAGCTTTTCAAACAAGTAATTGTATTAATATTAGGTATAGTTAGAAGATATCCATTATATTTACAATATATGGATTTAGTAATGCTTGTCCAGCGTTGTTTTTCGGTCAACACGGGACGGTATGTCATTTTATGAAATGACAATCAAGTTGAGGATCATATGGCCTCGTTTAAACTATGCCACCCAATATTTTACTTTATTAAACGGTTGTTTTAAGTTCATCAGATTTTGTTAAAAAGTTTGTATTGTTATAAGATGTAATAATAAGATATCCATTATTTTTCTACTATTTGATAGCTCAAACGAAAATGCTTATTATCACACAAACCAAGATTGATAATTTGGATGGATCTCTTCAACTTCGTCATGTTTCGTGTTCTGCGAAAGGCGAAAGCGCCTCGTAATGCTACTATTTTCCACAAAAGAGTCCAGTACACTGGCAACACTAACACCATAGAGCGCATCAAGGGCGAAGTTACTGCTGTTTATTTAAACTTCTATTTATTTAAACTTAACCTAATTATGATTCTCATTATCATTTCGATTTAAGAACATTTTATTATGTTATTATGATTATTAAAAATCGATTCCAATGTTGTTTTTCTTTAAATACCGCTGGTTATTTAATAAATTCTTTTATTTTTATTACAAATAAAAATTATCTCTTGCTATTGTTTGATTTGAAACAAATCACTGTGTTCGTGGAGGTCTTTGCAACTGTCACTCCTTTTTCTCTTCGATTGTTGTCTTTGAAATCATATAAAAAGATGTGTGTGAAGATAAATTCAAATTTAACTAGCAAAGACAAAAACCAAAAATTTTAACAGAGGTAATGTTAAAGCTAACAGAGCAATGTTAAGTGGCTAACAGAAAATAGTCAAGGTAGGATTATCGATATTGTGGGCAAATGGGACATGCTGCACATATCCCACTATATACAAATTGTAGCCTAAAGTGTCCCTAATAAAACCCAATAAGTCGTATATCCCAAATAATTTTGGAACTTGAGATATCGGGCTTCAAATATAGCCTATGTTAACAGTGGCTGGGTAGGATGACGGATGATGGATATTGTGGAAAAATGGGACTTGCTGCACATATCCCACTATATACAAATTGTAGCCTAAGGTGTCCCTAATAAAACCCAATAAGTCGTATATCCCAAATAATTTTGGAACTTGAGATATCGGGCTTCAAATATAGCCTATGTTAACAGTGTCTGGGTAGGATGAGGGATGATGGATATTGTGGAAAAATGGGACTTGCTGCACATATCCCACTATATACAAATTGTAGCCTAAGGTACCCCTAATAAAACCCAATCAGTCGTATATCCCAAATAATTTTGGAACTTGAGATATCGGGCTTCATATATACCCTATGTTAACAGTGGCTGGGTAGGATGACGGATGATGGATATTGTGGAAAAATGGGACTTGCTGCACATATCCCACTATATACAAATTGTAGCCTAAAGTGTCCCTAATACAACCCAATAAGTCGTATATCCCAAATAATTTTGGAACTTGAGATATCGGGCTTCAAATATAGCCTATGTTAACAGTGTCTGGGTAGGATGACGGATGATGGATATTGTGGAAAAATGGGACTTGCTGCACATATCCCACTATATACAAATTGTAGTCTAAGGTGTCCCTAATAAAACCCAATAAGTCGTATATCCCAAATAATTTTGGAACTTGAGATATCGGGCTTCAAATGGAGCCTATGTTAACAGTGTCTGGGTAGGATGAGGGATGATGGATATTGTGGAAAAATGGGACTTGCTGCACATATCCCACTATATACAAATTGTAGTCTAAGGTGTCCCTAACAAAACCCAATAAGTCGTATATCCCAAATAATTTTGGAACTTGAGATATCGGGCTTCAAATATAGCCTATGTTAACAGTGTCTGGGTAGGATGACGGATGATGGATATTGTGGAAAAATGGGACTTGCTGCACATATCCCACTATATACAAATTGTAGTCTAAGGTGTCCCTAATAAAACCCAATAAGTCGTATATCCCAAATAATTTTGGAACTTGAGATATCGGGCTTCAAATATAGCCTATGTTAACAGTGTCTGGGTAGGATGACGGATGATGGATATTGTGGAAAAATGGGACTTGCTGCACATATCCCACTATATACAAATTGTAGTCTAAGGTGTCCCTAACAAAACCCAATAAGTCATATATCCCAAATAATTTTGGAACTTGAGATATCGGGCTTCAAATATAGCCTATGTTAACAGTGTCTGGGTAGGATGACGGATGATGGATATTGTGGAAAAATGGGACTTGCTGCACATATCCCACTATATACAAATTGTAGCCTAAGGTGTCCCTAATAAAACCCAATAAGTCGTATATCCCAAATAATTTTGGAACTTGAGATATCGGGCTTCATATATACCCTATGTTAACAGTGGCTGGGTAGGATGACGGATGATGGATATTGTGGAAAAATGGGACTTGCTGCACATATCCCACTATATACAAATTGTAGCCTAAGGTGTCCCTAATAAAACCCAATAAGTCGTATATCCCAAATAATTTTGGAACTTGAGATATCGGGCTTCATATATACCCTATGTTAACAGTGGCTGGGTAGGATGACGGATGATGGATATTGTGGAAAAATGGGACTTGCTGCACATATCCCACTATATACAAATTGTAGCCTAAAGTGTCCCTAATAAAACCCAATAAGTCGTATATCCCAAATAATTTTGGAACTTGAGATATCGGGCTTCAAATATAGCCTATGTTAACAGTGGCTGGGTAGGATGACGGATGATGGATATTGTGGAAAAATGGGACTTGCTGCACATATCCCACTATATACAAATTGTAGCCTAAAGTGTCCCTAATAAAACCCAATAAGTCGTATATCCCAAATAATTTTGGAACTTGAGATATCGGGCTTCAAATATAGCCTATGTTAACAGTGGCTGGGTAGGATGGCGGATGATGGATATTGTGGAAAAATGGGACTTGCTGCACATATCCCACTATATACAAATTGTAGCCTAAGGTGTCCCTAATAAAACCCAATAAGTCGTATATCCCAAATAATTTTGGAACTTGAGATATCGGGCTTCAAATATAGCCTATGTTAACAGTGTCTGGGTAGGATGAGGGATGATGGATATTGTGGAAAAATAGGACTTGCTGCACATATCCCACTATATACAAATTGTAGCCTAAGGTGTCCCTAATAAAACCCAATAAGTCGTATATCCCAAATAATTTTGGAACTTGAGATATCGGGCTTCAAATATAGCCTATGTTAACAGTGTCTGGGTAGGATGAGGGATGATGGATATTGTGGAAAAATGGGACTTGCTGCACATATCCCACTATATACAAATTGTAGTCTAAGGTGTCCCTAACAAAACCCAATAAGTCGTATATCCCAAATAATTTTGGAACTTGAGATATCGGGCTTCAAATATAGCCTATGTTAACAGTGGCTGGGTAGGATGACGGATGATGGATATTGTGGAAAAATGGGACTTGCTGCACATATCCCACTATATACAAATTGTAGCCTAAGGTGTCCCTAATAAAACCCAATAAGTCGTATATCCCAAATAATTTTGGAACTTGAGATATCGGGCTTCAAATATAGCCTATGTTAACAGTGGCTGGGTAGGATGGCGGATGATGGATATTGTGGAAAAATGGGACTTGCTGCACATATCCCACTATATACAAATTGTAGCCTAAGGTGTCCCTAATAAAACCCAATAAGTCGTATATCCCAAATAATTTTGGAACTTGAGATATCGGGCTTCAAATATAGCCTATGTTAACAGTGTCTGGGTAGGATGAGGGATGATGGATATTGTGGAAAAATGGGACTTGCTGCACATATCCCACTATATACAAATTGTAGCCTAAGGTACCCCTAATAAAACCCAATAAGTCGTATATCCCAAATAATTTTGGAACTTGAGATATCGGGCTTCATATATACCCTATGTTAACAGTGGCTGGGTAGGATGACGGATGATGGATATTGTGGAAAAATGGGACTTGCTGCACATATCCCACTATATACAAATTGTAGCCTAAGGTACCCCTAATAAAACCCAATAACTCGTATATCCCAAATAATTTTGGAACTTGAGATATCGGGCTTCATATATACCCTATATTAGTTATCCATCATCCGTCATCCTACCCAGCCACTGTTAACATAGGCTATATTTGAAGCCCGATATCTCAAGTTCCAAAATTATTTGGGATATACGACTTATGGGGTTTTATTAGGGACACCTTAGGCTACAATTTGTATATAGTGGGATATGTGCAACAAGTCCCATTTTTCCACAATATCCATCATCCGTCATCCTACCCAGCCACTGTTAACATAGGGTATATATGACGCCCGATATCTCAAGTTCCAAAATTATTTGGGATATACGACTTATTGGGTTTTATTAGGGACACCTTAGGCTACAATTTGTATATAGTGGGATATGTGCAGCAAGTCCCATTTTTCCACAATATCGATTATCCGTCATCCTACCCAGCCACTGTTAACATAGGGTATATATGACGCCCGATATCTCAAGTTCCAAAATTATTTGGGATATACGAGTTATTGGGTTTTATTAGGGACACCTTAGGCTACAATTTGTATATAGTGGGATATGTGCAGCAAGTCCCATTTTTCCACAATATCGATTATCCGTCATCCTACCCAGCCACTGTTAACATAGGGTATATATGACGCCCGATATCTCAAGTTCCAAAATTATTTGGGATATACGAGTTATTGGGTTTTATTAGGGACACCTTAGACTACAATTTGTATATAGTGGGATATGTGCAGCAAGTCCCATTTTTCCACAATATCCATCATCCGTCATCCTACCCAGCCACTGTTAACATAGGGTATATATGACGCCCGATATCTCCAGTTCCAAAATTATTTGGGATATACGACTTATTGTGTTTCATTAGGGACACCTTAGGCTACAATTTGTATATAGTGGGATATGTGCAGCAAGTCCCATTTTTCCACAATATCCATCATCCGTCATCCTACCCAGCCACTGTTAACATAGGGTATATATGACGCCCGATATCTCAAGTTCCAAAATTATTTGGGATATACGACTTATGGGGTTTTATTAGGGACACCTTAGGCTACAATTTGTATATAGTGGGATATGTGCAGCAAGTCCCATTTTTCCACAATATCGATTATCCGTCATCCTACCCAGCCACTGTTAACATAGGGTATATATGACGCCCGATATCTCAAGTTCCAAAATTATTTGGGATATACGAGTTATTGGGTTTTATTAGGGACACCTTAGACTACAATTTGTATATAGTGGGATATGTGCAGCAAGTCCCATTTTTCCACAATATCCATCATCCGTCATCCTACCCAGCCACTGTTAACATAGGGTATATATGACGCCCGATATCTCCAGTTCCAAAATTATTTGGGATATACGACTTATTGGGTTTCATTAGGGACACCTTAGGCTACAATTTGTATATAGTGGGATATGTGCAGCAAGTCCCATTTTTCCACAATATCCATCATCCGTCATCCTACCCAGCCACTGTTAACTAATATAGGGTATATATGAAGGCCGATATCTCCAGTTCCAAAATTATTTGGGATATACGAGTTATTGGGTTTTATTAGGGACACCTTAGACTACAATTTGTATATTGTGGGATATGTGCAGCAAGTCCCATTTTTCCACAATATCCATCATCCGTCATCCTACCCAGCCACTGTTAACATAGGGTATATATGACGCCCGATATCTCCAGTTCCAAAATTATTTGGGATATACGACTTATTGGGTTTTATTAGGGACACCTTAGGCCACAATTTGTATATAGTGGGATATGTGCAGCAAGTCCCATTTTTCCACAATATCCATCATCCGTCATCCTACCCAGCCACTGTTAACATAGGGTATATATGACGCCCGATATCTCCAGTTCCAAAATTATTTGGGATATACGAGTTATTGGGTTTTATTAGGGACACCTTAGACTACAATTTGTATATAGTGGGATATGTGCAGCAAGTCCCATTTTTCCACAATATCCATCATCCGTCATCCTACCCAGCCACTGTTAACATAGGGTATATATGATGCCCGATATCTCAAGTTCCAAAATTATTTGGGATATACGACTTATGGGGTTTTATTAGGGACACCTTAGGCTACAATTTGTATATAGTGGGATATGTGCAGCAAGTCCCATTTTTCCACAATATCGATTATCCGTCATCCTACCCAGCCACTGTTAACATAGGGTATATATGACGCCCGATATCTCAAGTTCCAAAATTATTTGGGATATACGAGTTATTGGGTTTTATTAGGGACACCTTAGACTACAATTTGTATATAGTGGGATATGTGCAGCAAGTCCCATTTTTCCACAATATCCATCATCCGTCATCCTACCCAGCCACTGTTAACATAGGGTATATATGACGCCCGATATCTCCAGTTCCAAAATTATTTGGGATATACGACTTATTGGGTTTCATTAGGGACACCTTAGGCTACAATTTGTATATAGTGGGATATGTGCAGCAAGTCCCATTTTTCCACAATATCCATCATCCGTCATCCTACCCAGCCACTGTTAACATAGGGTATATATGACGCCCGATATCTCCAGTTCCAAAATTATTTGGGATATACGACTTATTGTGTTTCATTAGGGACACCTTAGGCTACAATTTGTATATAGTGGGATATGTGCAGCAAGTCCCATTTTTCCACAATATCCATCATCCGTCATCCTACCCAGCCACTGTTAACATAGGGTATATATGACGCCCGATATCTCAAGTTCCAAAATTATTTGGGATATACGACTTATGGGGTTTTATTAGGGACACCTTAGGCTACAATTTGTATATAGTGGGATATGTGCAGCAAGTCCCATTTTTCCACAATATCGATTATCCGTCATCCTACCCAGCCACTGTTAACATAGGGTATATATGACGCCCGATATCTCAAGTTCCAAAATTATTTGGGATATACGAGTTATTGGGTTTTATTAGGGACACCTTAGACTACAATTTGTATATAGTGGGATATGTGCAGCAAGTCCCATTTTTCCACAATATCCATCATCCGTCATCCTACCCAGCCACTGTTAACATAGGGTATATATGACGCCCGATATCTCCAGTTCCAAAATTATTTGGGATATACGACTTATTGGGTTTCATTAGGGACACCTTAGGCTACAATTTGTATATAGTGGGATATGTGCAGCAAGTCCCATTTTTCCACAATATCCATCATCCGTCATCCTACCCAGCCACTGTTAACTAATATAGGGTATATATGAAGGCCGATATCTCCAGTTCCAAAATTATTTGGGATATACGAGTTATTGGGTTTTATTAGGGACACCTTAGACTACAATTTGTATATTGTGGGATATGTGCAGCAAGTCCCATTTTTCCACAATATCCATCATCCGTCATCCTACCCAGCCACTGTTAACATAGGGTATATATGACGCCCGATATCTCCAGTTCCAAAATTATTTGGGATATACGACTTATTGGGTTTTATTAGGGACACCTTAGGCCACAATTTGTATATAGTGGGATATGTGCAGCAAGTCCCATTTTTCCACAATATCCATCATCCGTCATCCTACCCAGCCACTGTTAACATAGGGTATATATGACGCCCGATATCTCCAGTTCCAAAATTATTTGGGATATACGAGTTATTGGGTTTTATTAGGGACACCTTAGACTACAATTTGTATATAGTGGGATATGTGCAGCAAGTCCCATTTTTCCACAATATCCATCATCCGTCATCCTACCCAGCCACTGTTAACATAGGGTATATATGATGCCCGATATCTCAAGTTCCAAAATTATTTGGGATATACGACTTATGGGGTTTTATTAGGGACACCTTAGGCTACAATTTGTATATAGTGGGATATGTGCAGCAAGTCCCATTTTTCCACAATATCGATTATCCGTCATCCTACCCAGCCACTGTTAACATAGGGTATATATGACGCCCGATATCTCAAGTTCCAAAATTATTTGGGATATACGAGTTATTGGGTTTTATTAGGGACACCTTAGACTACAATTTGTATATAGTGGGATATGTGCAGCAAGTCCCATTTTTCCACAATATCCATCATCCGTCATCCTACCCAGCCACTGTTAACATAGGGTATATATGACGCCCGATATCTCCAGTTCCAAAATTATTTGGGATATACGACTTATTGGGTTTCATTAGGGACACCTTAGGCTACAATTTGTATATAGTGGGATATGTGCAGCAAGTCCCATTTTTCCACAATATCCATCATCCGTCATCCTACCCAGCCACTGTTAACTAATATAGGGTATATATGAAGGCCGATATCTCCAGTTCCAAAATTATTTGGGATATACGAGTTATTGGGTTTTATTAGGGACACCTTAGACTACAATTTGTATATTGTGGGATATGTGCAGCAAGTCCCATTTTTCCACAATATCCATCATCCGTCATCCTACCCAGCCACTGTTAACATAGGGTATATATGACGCCCGATATCTCCAGTTCCAAAATTATTTGGGATATACGACTTATTGGGTTTTATTAGGGACACCTTAGGCCACAATTTGTATATAGTGGGATATGTGCAGCAAGTCCCATTTTTCCACAATATCCATCATCCGTCATCCTACCCAGCCACTGTTAACATAGGGTATATATGACGCCCGATATCTCCAGTTCCAAAATTATTTGGGATATACGAGTTATTGGGTTTTATTAGGGACACCTTAGACTACAATTTGTATATAGTGGGATATGTGCAGCAAGTCCCATTTTTCCACAATATCCATCATCCGTCATCCTACCCAGCCACTGTTAACATAGGGTATATATGACGCCCGATATCTCAAGTTCCAAAATTATTTGGGATATACGACTTATGGGGTTTTATTAGGGACACCTTAGGCTACAATTTGTATATAGTGGGATATGTGCAGCAAGTCCCATTTTTCCACAATATCGATTATCCGTCATCCTACCCAGCCACTGTTAACATAGGGTATATATGACGCCCGATATCTCAAGTTCCAAAATTATTTGGGATATACGAGTTATTGGGTTTTATTAGGGACACCTTAGACTACAATTTGTATATAGTGGGATATGTGCAGCAAGTCCCATTTTTCCACAATATCCATCATCCGTCATCCTACCCAGCCACTGTTAACATAGGGTATATATGACGCCCGATATCTCCAGTTCCAAAATTATTTGGGATATACGACTTATTGGGTTTCATTAGGGACACCTTAGGCTACAATTTGTATATAGTGGGATATGTGCAGCAAGTCCCATTTTTCCACAATATCCATCATCCGTCATCCTACCCAGCCACTGTTAACTAATATAGGGTATATATGAAGGCCGATATCTCCAGTTCCAAAATTATTTGGGATATACGAGTTATTGGGTTTTATTAGGGACACCTTAGACTACAATTTGTATATTGTGGGATATGTGCAGCAAGTCCCATTTTTCCACAATATCCATCATCCGTCATCCTACCCAGCCACTGTTAACATAGGGTATATATGACGCCCGATATCTCCAGTTCCAAAATTATTTGGGATATACGACTTATTGGGTTTTATTAGGGACACCTTAGGCCACAATTTGTATATAGTGGGATATGTGCAGCAAGTCCCATTTTTCCACAATATCCATCATCCGTCATCCTACCCAGCCACTGTTAACATAGGGTATATATGACGCCCGATATCTCCAGTTCCAAAATTATTTGGGATATACGAGTTATTGGGTTTTATTAGGGACACCTTAGACTACAATTTGTATATTGTGGGATATGTGCAGCAAGTCCCATTTTTCCACAATATCCATCATCCGTCATCCTACCCAGCCACTGTTAACATAGGGTATATATGACGCCCGATATCTCAAGTTCCAAAATTATTTGGGATATACGACTTATTGGGTTTTATTAGGGACACCTTAGGCTACAATTTGTATATAGTGGGATATGTGCAGCAAGTCCCATTTTTCCACAATATCCATCATCCGTCATCCTACCCAGCCACTGTTAACATAGGCTATATTTGAAGCCCGATATCTCAAGTTCCAAAATTATTTGGGATATACGACTTATTGGGTTTTATTAGGGGTACCTTAGGCTACAATTTGTATATAGTGGGATATGTGCAGCAAGTCCCATTTTTCCACAATATCCATCATCCGTCATCCTACCCAGCCACTGTTAACATAGGGTATATATGACGCCCGATATCTCAAGTTCCAAAATTATTTGGGATATACGACTTATTGGGTTTTATTAGGGACACCTTAGACTACAATTTGTATATAGTGGGATATGTGCAGCAAGTCCGATTTTTCCACAATATCCATCATCCCTCATCCTACCCAGACACTGTTAACATAGGCTATATTTGAAGCCTGATATCTCAAGTTCAAAAATTATTTGGGATATACGACTTATTGGGTTTTATTAGGGACACCTTAGACTACAATTTGTATATAGTGGGATATGTGCAGCATGTCCCATTTGCCCACAATATCGATAATCCTACCTTGACTATTTTCTGTTAACCACTTAACATTGCTCTGTTAGGTTTAACATTACCTCTGTTAAAATTTTTGGTTTTTGTCTTTGCTAGTTAAATTTGAATTTATCTTCACACACATTATAAAAAGTGGTTTGTCTTGTCAAAGTCTTCTTTTAAATTCTTTAAACTCATCATGTATTTTTATATTTTATAGCTTTTTTTTTTTGTTTTTATCATTATCACAGCAAGTTGTTTATGGCCTTTTTTGTTAACTTGACTAATAAATATTTTGAATTGTTAACGGGTTATATTCACTCGTTCACACATTTGTGTCCTCAGCCATTAATCTCATGTCTAAATTCTTTCAAGAGAAATATTTATTCTAAATCGATAAGATCTTGTCTTCTTTTAAGATTAAATTCTTTAAAATAAAAGAGACTTTATTTATTTTTCTTTCGGATTTCGTTTCTTATGATAAATAAATAAATTGCTAACTTAAGTTATTTAATATGACACCATTGAGAAATGAGAGGTTGAGGAATTTAAAATATAAACAATAGACATAGGACTGTTCATGGAACCAAATTGTAGAGTGTAATAAAAAATAAAAACAACCTTAATCGAGCCTAAATCTGCAGTTAGGAGAGGAAAATTCTAAAACGAGTAATAACCGTAAGGATGAGTTAAACGTTCCTGGCCAGAAAATATTTCATCAAGCCAGATACTGTTGAATCCGCCGTTTCACTCCACGCCTATATTCGAACTCACAAAAATTTGCAAAATGCGGATTAAAGAAGACAGGGACATTTATTAACCCTTGTATTAGACAAATACTCCTCATCATCATAAAAATGATCAATAACCTTCTCGAGCATGAAGTCAGATCAAGCAAATGTTTTTGAATTGGGCAAGCAACACGAGGCTTCGACCTTGGCACCACAATAAACCACCGACTCTTATAGAACAGCCGGAGTAAGAGCAGACGATGCTACACATGAAACACATAACTTGATACAGAAGCAACAAAACATTGAAATACGATCGTTGAGGAGTCAAAGTATCACATAACGTCTGAGTATTTAACCATTTGGATTTGGAAAATTGAAAAAAGAAACTCAAAGTTATAAATTATTGCCTGTCATTTTTTTTTAAAGATTACATACACACATATGTACATATACATATAATCGGTCTTCAGTCAGGATTAAGATCTAGTTTCTAGGGATATATAGTCGACGACAGTATTTTTTTTTTGAGAAATTTTCAATTTTTTTTTTTTTGAGAGTAAGTTTTTGCCTACTGAGAGGTAGTCGTCGCTTGTCGACCAAGTAAAATTCTTTCATTTTAGAGAAACTTAACTTTTTTCTATACTCTGGAAAACTCACCCGCTATATAGTACATACATACAGTAAGAAGCAAAACTGTCCAGATGTTTTGCATTAAGTTACTTTCTTATGAAAGTAATACAAATATAGGTGTATTATCAAATAAATGCACACTGCCAAAATAGTTAAAAGCTGGCTACAAAACCAAACTTTTGGGATGATGGACAGGCCTTCGCAAAGCCCAGACCTGAATCCTATAGAAAATTTATGGGCTATTGTTAAAAGAATATAGGTGTATTATCAAATAAATGCACACTGCCAAAATAGTTAAAAGCTGGCTACAAAACCAAACTTTTGGGATGATGGACAGGCCTTCGCAAAGCCCAGACCTGAATCCTATAGAAAATTTATGGGCTATTGTTAAAAGAAAGGTGATAGCATATGAAAACCCACCAAAAAATGTTGACGAGCTTTGGGAGAGAATGGAACATGAATGGCGAGCTCTTGATCGTGATACCATCCAAAAGTTTGTGGAGAGTATGCCAAAACGTATTGAAAGCGTAATTAAAAATAAACGTCTTTGGACGAAATATTAAATTGGCAACTATTAATGATTTTCAACAAACCCCCCAAACAGCGCAAAAGTGTCCAAATGGTGAATTTTTTATTTTTTCCATTTTTTTTTTTTTTTGAAGAAATTTATATAAGTTTTTGTTCTTTATAATTTAGATTAATGTGCAATAAAATAGAAAAAAAACATTTATTTCATAATACACCTATATTTGTATTACTTTCATTTCATTCATTTCTTAATGCAAAACATCTGGACAGTTTTGCTTCCCACTGTATATGTATATAGTATTAGTATTATAGTATATACATATATATATATATAGAATATATAGTATTACAGAATAATTCCAAAACATTTTTTGTTTGTTAATTGTGGACTTCCCTAATAATTTAATTGAAGTTATAAAAAAACTGGAGTTTTTTGTTTGCTTTTAATTTTATCATTTCTTATCTATTGATTGATACAAACATATATTCTATATACTATATATATATATGTAAATATGTATACATACATATGTATATTTATATAATTGTTCTTTTTTTTCTAAATATTTCTTAAGTAACTCAACTTGAAACAGCCATATTTGGTTATTTTATTCAGTTTTTTTTTTAAGTGCTTTATATTGTCATTGCCTATGATTTTTAAGCGAAGTGGAAAAAGAAAAAAAAAAATCAAAAAAAGCTAATGAAAAAAAATACGAAAAACAATTAAATTCACATAAAATTCATGAGTGAAATAAAAATTAATTGAATGACTTATTTTTTAATTAACAATACATGAAAAAAAGAAGAAGAAAACCAATTTCCATTTTTTTAAGGCTCTTTCTGTGGCTCGTCTTAATTAAAATATCAATTTTTATCGAACTATTTATGAGTGTTTGTGTAGTAGTTTTCAATTAACAGCAGAGGCGGCCTTTAGTTTGCATTGCATCAAGAATATTAATGAAAATTACAAAGAAATTTGGGCCGACATATACCAATAAAGCGACAAATGGCAGATGGCATATGGGTGTCATCAATTAAAAACACGAATGAATAACTTTATTAAAATGTATTATCATATGGACAAAATTCACAAGAAATGCTTATAATTTCTTAAGAATCTTTAATGCATTGAAGCAATCATACATACGAGCATTCACTCTGGGAATAAATTGTTTTTACTGATGGACAACTAATAATTTTAATTTCAAGTTAATTTTAAGGTTTCTATTTATCATACGCGCTATTCATTTCCTTGGCGTTGGCTATGGCAGTGAATATTTATATTTACTGAACACTGTGTGTCATCTACAAGAAAAATAAAAACAGAAACAAAACATAACCACATTGAAACCGCATCGATCAAATTATCTTAACGGAATTAATATTATACAGACCTCTCATATGAAATGTGTTTTAAAAATAATCACCAAGGGAAGGTAAGCCAAGTAAAGTCTTAACTATTAACACTTTCGCGGCAGATACCATGTATATTTAGCATTTACTTATTGGCATATAAAGGCTAATGCCGGATATATACGACAATCATTTTGTATGTTCATTTGCGTTTTCGCGAAAAATTACACAGTATAACTCGTGGCGCCGTCGTGCTAAAGTGCTAAAACATCTAAACAACAATTTCAATATTTTAATAATGCTTAAACTTAGCTATACTTCCCCTATTACTCATCAGCCTAACAACTAAATATTAATCCAACAAATGCATTGAATTTGTTGACAATTTTGTTGGGTGTTTTTTCTTCTTCTTCTTCAATTACTAGGAAATAAATTAAATCGCTAAACGTACCATTATTTACCTCACATACACTTCTTTTCCCCCTCCCTATTTCTTTTCAAAAAAAAGTCTTTTCTGTACCAAACAACACGTACATAGTAAATCTATAGGCCGTAGCCGAGTAAGCAGCCATACAATGACTTTAATTAGCCGTTGAAATTTATTTGTGATGAAAAAAAAACAGATGAAGACGAGAGAAGAACTTCATTGGGACTATTTATTTACAATTGCATTGTGTTTTAATTATAAAGTATTTTCAATTCATTTTTTAACTTCTGGCATGCTTGGGATTACCTATACTTCCGTAATGTAAAGAGTTAATTAAATTTGCACTTGTTTTGTTTGTTTGTTTTTCTTTCATTTCTTTTCTTTTCTTTCGTAATCGTTAAAAATTGGCTCATGTTTAAAATATAATTTACTTTTTAAATTGTGTTAAAAAGAAAAGAACTCAGAAAAAACCAAAGAATGTGATTTGTTAAGAATACAAAACAGTTGCACAGATTGTTTATCTGTATTCTTAAAGATAAATAACAATATAAAGGGTATTCACGTATTTCTGTAAGATAGACGCAGCCAACCTACACTCTGCACATTGTAGTAGAACAACCGCTCGAATAAGCGTACTCCCTGTTCGTAGATTTCAAGAAAGCCAACTCGAGGGATTTGGATTATGCGAATGATATTTTTCTACTTTAATACTATGTGTTCAATATGCAAACGAAGCTAGAAGGCTTAGTAAGGATAGCGGAAAGGATGGACTTGAGATAAATATCAAGAAAAGCAAAGCCAAGAGAATTAACAATGTAAGCATCGACAACATCATGCTACAAGGACAACCAGTCGAAAAAGTGGAAAGTGTTTGATTTTAATAGTAATATGGTCGCAGAAATGTCTGAGGAAAATGGACTGCCATAAAATTACTTTTGCAGGATCTGCTTTGGAAAATCTAAGAGGAAATTATACAGGATCTTTTAAGCGATTTTCAGTCAATCTCTAAGGGAAGATGAAAGAGGATACAGGACTGCCATAATATTACTTTTGCAGGACGTGTTTTGGAAAAACTAAGAGGAAATTGTACGGCATCTTTTGAGCGATTGTCAAGCTCTAAGAGAAGATATGTAGATATGTGTAAATATGTTTGGCGTATCAATTCTTTCCAAACATCTCAAGTATTTCAAATACAGTTACGGGTGGTCTCATGAGTTATCTCCGAAAGAATAGCAAGATCCAAGCTTATTTGCAGGTTTCGAATATAGGAAGAGGCAGTGATCTTACTGAGCAAACAACAATAGGTATTAGATGTAGAAAATTATATATATATAATTATAATTATATAATTCCATTTTCTAAATCCTTAACTAAAACTGATACAAAATTATAAAAAAGGACCGAAAGAAAACATTGGTATTCAGAACTTGAAGCTAAAGTCTGTACATAAATTAAATTTTTTCTTCAAAATAATATAAAAGCAAAAACCAAAGCTGTTGAATGCCCTTAACAGAGTATTTTGTGATATTACATATTAAATCATTTGCTTTGTTTTTGTTCATTTATAATTTATTTTTATAAAAAAAAAATGATTTTATAAAAAACAAAAACAATAAGAGCAATAAACTTGGCATAATTTACAGATAATTTATATACTTCAACCGATAAAAACAAAAACCAAAAAAAAACTCATTTTAAAAATTTAAAACAATGGAAAACTGTGGGAAATTATTATAAAATAAACACATAAACATATACCAACATCTATGTATGTATGTACATCACATAAACACTCATACACATAATAAGATTTATGGTTTATTATTGAGTCATTGTTGTTATTTAACAAAATTCATTGTTAACAATATAGTCCTCATATGCATACATACATTTTGTAATAACAAATTTATAAGCAAAAAATGTACAAATATTTTTAAATTGTAGATTGCTTAACCAATGCGAGGAATTTTATAAAGAAATTCCCCGAGTTCCTTCTACTTCTTCTCCTATGTATTGAAACTGTTTCAAGTTTGTGCGTGTTTATTTAATTATTTTTTTTCCCCTCAATTGACAATAATTACCAATAAGATCAATAATAAATAATCTAATAATAATTGTTTATAAAATAATTCCTCATATGAGCTATTTCTTCTTGACGCTTGTGGCTCAAATTATAGCCGCATATAATAATTCAAGACATTTTATAAACAAATAATATAAAGATACTATTGTAGAGATGATATTCTATAAACAACAGCACTTTGTTATGTTAATTTTGCAAAAACAAAAAAAAAAACAATTAAAAATTAAATTCAATTAAACAAAACAAAACACCACAAAAAAACCTGTCTAAACAGGCAGAACAATTTGTATTTGATAAAAATAAAATGTTTTATTATTTCTCCAGATATTAAATGGCAAGCACTCCTGCTGAACTTGAACACTATTTCAGCGGTTTTAATGCAAGTTTATATACTCAACGAAAGTCTATTTTATTTTTGTTACCTATTCAACGCTTTATATTATGCTCTTAAGTAATGCAATAACATATGCAAGAAATATTTCATGTATGCGAATTCATCTATAAAAGTTTTATTCTTTTTTCAGTGAATGTTAAATTAATAGAGACTTCTAATTTAACGTAATTAAAAAGTTTCAAAAAGTATAAAAAGCAAATGGATTAAAAAAAACAAAACAAGAAATCGTAAAAAATCTGTTTCCTTGTCATAGATCCACAATCCCATTTTTAATTCGATTTTTTACGATTTGTGAAGGACACATTTGGTACATTTTTCCATTGTTAATAAGTGTCTGCGGATTGTCTAATGCATATTCTGACCTGCCATCATTCGGAAGCAAACCTGTTGCAGGATACAAAATCAGGCGACTTTATATATCCAAATTCACAGAAATAGAAATTATTTACACTATTGGTGACTAATTGAAATACTGTACGAAAATTTTAATGTCTTTATGGTAAAGGCTTAACGAAAATAGGTATATAAAATGGCTGGCAACCCTGTATTGTATGGGTAAACAAATTAATGTAAATAAACATCTTGACATTGTCGAAAATAACGATTTATTATTTCCGTAACTATTATTATGTATTTTGAAAGGAAAAAAAAAAACTACTGTTATCTTTAACATCTACACACACAACGAAAAAAACCCGTATGCTATGGTATACATACGGGTACGTTTAACTCTCTCTTCCTTTTCTCTTCTCTTGCATTCTTCTCTAGCAGTTTATATCTTTCTATATCTGTAAGTAGGCACTTTCTTTAATAGTTTGTTAGGAAAATTAATTGATTTTCTTAAACAACAGCACAGCTGCCTATTGAAATTCAAAAGTTGTTAAGAGAGTGAAATATGTATGTACATAGATAATGAGAGATGGAAAAGAGAGCCTAGTAATGTTGATTGTTTTTATTTAGTTTTTCTTAGAATCCTGCTGAGTACTAAACAACCACCCCCTATTCTGTATTATGACATCTTGAACAATGGTAAACAATACAACCCATGTGACATCAGGAAGGTTTTTGAATAACAGTACTTTTGTTAAACAAAAAAAAAGGAAAATTTAATAGGAAAAATAAATAAAAAAAATATTTAAAGAAAACAAATAACACATGCTGCTACAATGTACAAATATTGGTATTTGTGTATATTTGATTATTTACTTATAAATGTAATGCTCTTCCTTCCTTCAACATTTAAACAATATATGTGTATGTCCTGGTGTTAAATTATTAATTAAACCCCATTTTATGAATACAAAAATTTGATAGGGGTTAAATGAAATTAAGCATGAAATTAAATATTTAAACCGCAAAATTAATTAAAACAGTGACTCATTCATTCATTTAATATGTTTAAATTTGAAGGATTTCCACTGACCCCAAATTGTAAACATGAGTCATGGTTTTATAATGTTGTTGTATGAAGTTTCAACACCCTGTGTTTGTTTGCATTACCGAAAATGTATGTGATAAATCCACAGAGGAAAAGTTACTGAACTTCAAGTAAATATGTACATTCATACATACATATGTATGTATTTATTAATATATAAAATAAATAATTTTTTATGTTTAAAACATTTTATACAAACATGTTGGCAAGTACATATAATGTACATATGCTTGTATATATTTAATGGATTTCTTGACATTGAATCATATTTTTTATTTTATTTTTAAATATATTTTTTTGTCATTTCAGTTTATGCACTCAAAAAAAAAAACAAGAAATCATTGCGTATGCGTTGCAGTTATCATTAACAATATATCATGTCAAAATGCTAAAAAAAAAAGAAGAAAAAACTGCCTTAGGCCTTTAAATGTCTACCAAAACCGCATTTAGAGTCACACAATTTTGCTGCTCTCTGTCTCTCTCTCTCTTTTTCTTTCTTTATTTTCGAAAAATTCAAACTCGATTACCTTGTCACAACATTTAGTGAAGCTACAAGGGAACGCTTTCAAAGAAACAAAATAAAAAAATAAGAATGAGAAGGAAAAAAACTCAACATTTATTGTATTTTTGCACTTTTTTATAGGTTTCTTCACTCTAAACATATTCGGGAATATGCATATAAAAACGATACAGAGAATTAAAGGAGTGATATTTAAAAATTTAAATGAATCTTAAGGTATGGCCAAAACACAATTTAAGGCTATGCAGATTGAGGAAGGACAAAAATCTCATCTAGATTACTTTGGCAGAGCCTTGCAATACTGCACGTGCCCTTGTTGCCAACGAAATAAACTGATTCCTAGTTTAACTGAGTGAATCGAGAACTCAAGAACATTTGTACAGAATTAGTATCGTTTCTGAGGACATTTGCGGTGTTAAAGCATTCCAAAATGACACACCTATATGAGTAGCAAGTATTAGCCAGGAAGCTATCTCTACTGACAACTACCAGCATTCTGAAGTTAGTCAGGTTAGCATGTAGGAAAGGCATTACGGATAAATAGTATACACATAGTACATGGCCTGTGCAATAAATGGTATAATAGCTATACCAACTGTAAAACCGGTTGTTACACAAAACGAAAATGTGAACCTCAAGAAAACATTTTTTTGCTTCAATACTCTATAATGTAAAAGAAAAATGACTTTTAAAAATTTATTTCCTTGCAAAAAAGTTTCAGTTCCTTTAGGTCTCTGTTTCAATCATTGACTAGCCCAATGCATTTGTACGAGTACTATTTGTACTTTTGCTTTGCCTACACGTAAACCGGTACTGCCATTCAAAGCGCCAGACACATACACTAGTTTAGGGAACATTTTCTGCCTCCAAGCCCTGTGATCAAATAAATGCGTATTGCTGTTGTTGTTGTTATTTTGTACGTTTTACTGTTAATATGCGGTTACATGGGAGTTCTGTGTGTTCCTTCATTATTCCAGCTATGGAACATATGATAGATCCTGTCACAATGTTAATGACAGTCTTAAACTAGTTGCCAGCCAGCCAGCCAGCAATCCAGCCAACAATTCAAAAATCTCATGCATACATATGAATACACATGTGGACATATGTATGTACATCCGTATGCACATAATATATAGACAACCTACACATTTTTCTAGAGCAGTTTAAAACGAAGAAGAAAGAAATGGTAAAAGATTTTAATCAAAATGAAATTTATTTGAAAAATTAAAAAGAAACAGATAGGATGATAGGTCGAATATTTTATAGCACAATAAAATATTTAAAAGCAATTATAATACGAACAATTCATATTCGTAAAGAAATATTTGCTCTGCCAATTTAAATGCAAAAGAAAAAAAAACGAAACAATAACTCAATTAGAATTCTAAACGTGTTTTTATTAATAGTTTTAATAGCTTAATTAATTCTTAATTAAATCGAATTCAATTCTAATGAAGATTATAATTTTATATTCGAAATTAAATTTTTCCTCTATAACGCAATCATACAATTGAAAGGCATTAAATGCTACCGGTTTGTGGGTAGTGGAATGTAGTGTAGATAGACAGAGTATCTGCATTAGTAGTCGTGGGCCCCATCTGAGCACTATGTTCATTGTAGGAACTTAAGGAACCAATATGTATTGATGTATGTACATATATGCATCTGAAGAAAACTGTGACTATGCCAGCTAGACTTTAGTAAAAAAAGTAAGCCTTTAATTAAGAAGAAGTAAACATAGCATATTCTCCACTACAATATATTTTATGGACTACAGGATTTCGCCAGAAATATTCGAATCTATTTATTAAAGATCTATGAAACTAATTGGTTAAACAGGCGTTTCCTTCTGCGAAGACCAAGAAGTCATCGACCTTGAAAGCATGGTGAGAACGTGGAAAGATCCCTTGTACAAAATTCTGTCAAGAGTATTGCATGAAAGATTGAAACCTAAATTTTGTGACCGTATCAAAGAGATTTTAGATCTGGTAAATATACAACGACCAAATTTTCTTACTACGTAAAAATCTGCAAAAGGCTATAGGAAACGAATCCATTTCCTTGACAACCATTAGAATTCTAATCTTCTCTTAATAGCACAACTTTAGATTCTGCTAATTTATTTCTTATAAATCAAACCAAATTTATTATTAAAAGAATTCCAATTTAGCAAATTTCCTATATTTTCGAAATTATATCATAGAATTCCTTTATCCCAGCTTATAAAAAAACAAACTTCTACAATCATAACATAAATTAACAGTTAAAGAGATTGCAAGAGAATAGAGCGAGCAGAAGAGAATTTGTCTGTTAAAAAAGTAGAAGAAATCAACATGCGCCATATGGCCTTTTATGTTAAAGGAGAAGAAAAAGCAACAAAAACTAACATCAACACCAACACAAAATGAGCAACGTTGTCAACTTAGCGTTTAGGCAACAGTTACGGCGATTTTTTAAATAAGGATTGTAAATGCGCTCTCCTTATGAGTTATGACTGAATTTTGAATTTTTGCACACCAGGAAAGTGCAGAATTACATATTTAATCTATTAATATAAGGATTTAGCATTAATCTGTATATAATTAAAATAAAAATCACAATTTTATATAATAAAAAAGAAACGGAATAAATAAATAAGGTTTTATCGTTAATTTGAGGAAGTTGTGTAGCTACAGCTTTCAAACTTTGTAGATTTTGAATTCAATAAAAGAAATCGCAAAAAATTGATAGTGTGTAGAATAAAAAAAATAGCATCAGAAGAACGAATTCAAAAACAGTTGTGTTTTATTACTAAAGTATAATATTTTCAAACTTTCTTAGTGTATACAATTACATATGTATGTATTCTTTACATATTATTATATATTACATATGTAATCATTATTTTTCCGTTTCATAAAAATCAAGCCTTTTGAAAGTAAATTTTAACGATTTGAAATAAAATAAAGTTGGCATCACTGTTTCGATTCCAAGAGACATCAAACAAAAACAACATCAACACACAATTGACGTGAACGCAAAACATGTTCCCGGATACAAATATTGATTTTTCCTTAAAAAAAAGGCTGAAGAAATAAAATTGCGGTTAAATCTTTCGAAATGTGCAACAGCGCCGTTTTTGTTTTTGTGGACACATGTTTTATAATATACCACCTTCTGTTCTAGGAACTTATAAATGAAGGCACTTTAAAATGTTTAGAAATACTTAGAAGCATAAAAAAAACTTCAAAGTAACACACAGAATTTAATGACTCACAGAATTGAAATAAAAAGGAAATGAAGTTTTTGTTTTTTTCTTTCTGTTGAAAAATTTTGCAAAAGATTTCAATTGGCCTGGCCGAATGCCTAAAATAACAAACAGCACGCGCCAACAGCATAAACACTGAGATAGCAATACAATAACAAAAACACACAATAGATGTACACATGTATGTGGTGGTTTTAAAATTAAAAAAACAAATGAAATAAAAAAACTAAAAACAACAACAAGAACACAATACAGATTTTGCAAAATTAGCAAATTTTCGATTTTGAAAAGGGAACCCCTTACTAACAAACAAACAAAAGCAATTGGAAAAGTATTTCATTAAAAAAAACCAACAGTTGTTCAGCAAAAATACAACAGTAAATAAAATTGAGAAAGAAAACGAAAAAAAGGTCAGGGTAAATGTGGAGTGTGGTGTGCACAGGCAAAAGGGAGGGTTGAAAAATTAACAAATGTTTTCAAAATAATATTAAATTTTAATTGCCTACTCTTTTATGTTTGCACTTACGTTGTTATATTATCGTAGATTCCTTTCTCTGCTTTTGAAACACGCAGCAATTTTCTTATTTTGGCAAAGTCCTTGACTTTGTATCTCGAAATAAAAAACGGTAATCCCTGGGAACACACCCTTTTTGTTGTAACAAATTTTATTCACTCAGGCAAATAACACATATTTTCTTAACAAATAGCAGATGCTTTTAAATATTTTCTTAACTTTTCTTTTGTAAAAATTATAAAAATTAAATTATTTTCATCTTTACTTTGAATTTGTAAAAATTTCTTCCACTTAGAAACACATGCACTTTTTTTTTCTTAAATTTTATGTTGCTATACGAACAACTCCATAACCGCACGAGTATAACTAACACACGCGTAAATAAGAATTATTGAAAAACAACAACAACAACAGCAATAAAACAGCATTTACTAGGCATGAAAAAGCAACAACAGATTTTGCCAAATAAAAAAAAGGAAAAAGAATATGGAGGATGAAAAAATATTGAAAACCAATTAATTCTTTTATTATGAGAATTTCTTCAATCCTTTTACGTTATTTCAAGAAACTATGACCTTAACTTCATAAATTTCAATAAAACTTTTATAAATCTAATGATTTAAAATGTTAATTTGGATAAAAACTAATTTTGCTTAAATTGTTGTTGTTGATTGTCAGCCATTATATAAAACGAAAAATTCTTTACACTACCGATTTCCAACCGCACGCGCTTATTACTCTTTGAGAACTGAATTTATGATAGAAAACTGTAAGCATTGCTGCTGTTGCAGTTTCCATAAAATGATGTGAGAGAGTTTGACAAAACACCGACAGAGAAAAAGAGAGAGAGCAAGAGTAATAATGTTATTTAGTAAAACTTAACATTGTTTACTAAAGAGACCGGCTCTGTCCAAACAAAAATAATGTAAGAAATAACATAAAATTTACGGTAACTTCACGATAACAGAGTAAACAAGTAATTTAATCTAAGCAGTAACATTATATTTAAGCTAAGCACTTGATAACATTGTAAAGGAACTGTTAAGCTGTATAACACAGCTGGTTAACATTTAATAAAGAAAAAACATTTAATAACAGCAAGCACAGGTTCCCAAAATATAATTTAAAACAAAAATTCAAAAAAATAATTATGAATTACAAATAATAAATAAAAAATAAATAAAGTAAATAAATATTATTTATTTTAAAATTGAAATTATTTTTTAAAATCACAATTAATAAAAAAAAAAATTAATTTAATTCAGAAAGAAAAACAAACTGTTTTGGCATCCCTGTTGTATTATTTTAAATTGTTTTAATTCTATTTTTAATGCTTTATTCTTAAAATACAGTTATAATGCATAGAACTTTAATAGTAATTAACAAGCAGCTGAAGTAAAATGTTAATAAATCTTTAAAAATTAAAAAAATGTTTAAAAATAAATTAAAATTTAATGCTTTGGTGTTTAATGTTTTATTAAATGTTCTTGTATTTAAGGTAAATTATAAAAAAAATGTCTTTAAATAAAAAGTAAACAAAATTTCTTTCAAGTTAATTTATTTGCCCTCTTCTACTGAGGCTTTATCGCAAGCTACTCACGCAAAACACCTTGCGGAAGTACAAAAATTAAAGTCCGAACTTAAGGCTGAACTGGAGAGTCACAACAAGGAGGGAGTCATAGTACAACCTGCCTGGACTCAAAAGGCAGAAAATACAGATTTTAAACAAAATGCCCAAGTTAAGGTTACACCTCACAGCCTGCAAGCAGCGGCCGCTTTAAGAGCAGAAATAAATCAAGCGGTAATCGAGGATAAGTATGCTATAACCAATGCAACTAAAACAGAAGACATTAAAAAGTTAGAAGCTTCTCTAACATCAAAAGCTAAAAGCCAAGATTTATTGAAAACTGTTTTGGGCGTAACTATAGATCCACCACAATCGGAGCTGTTGGGATCGAGCGTTAATGTTGAATCAGACCTCTCTGCACCCAATGTTATTACCTCAAATATAGCTAATGATGCTGAAATCGATATACGTAGACTACAAAGTTTAGAATTAAACAAAAGACGTAGTCGAGAGGTTTTGATTTTAAAATATATTGAAGAGGATTTCACATTCCAATTAGGCCATGGCGTCCATCAATGGAAGCATATGCACCATGCCGACCAAGAATATATTATAGGACGTCGTGACACAGATATATTGATAATAAATCCCGAATTCCATCCTCCTAAATATGATAAAGTCTGGGTAGCGGATATGAGCCATGCTATTAATCATTTAGATACCTATACCTATTGGAACCTAGACAAACAATACCATGAAAGCTTAGTTCTAATAGCCTCTGATGATAAAGTCTTATGGTATCGTTTTAACCCAGAAAGCCAAGAACTGGAACTACATTGGGACTGGCTGATAGGTCATTCTATAACAGGCTTAAATTATTTTAATTTAGATACTAAAGATTACCTCTTCATATGCTCTAATCAATCGTCCAACAATGTAAACATCTATCAGTTCCAATTGGGTAAGAAAGAGTTTTGGATAAACCAACGTTTACAACTGGAAAACCCTTGTAATGAAGTGACTGTATTAGATACAGGGCGTGATGTGATCTTAGCTGTTGCCCAAAATAATACGGCCCTCATATATACCTTTAATCCCCATGAAGCAATGTCAAACCAGGTTCATTTCCAATCTAAGAGAACTATACCAGCTGAAGGCATACTGACCATAGCGGGCTTTAAGATGGGAGGCCGTAGTTATTTGGCTTTAACAGGCTACCAGCCGCAGATATTGCTATACCAGCAGGGAGACTTTATTGCCAAGACTATTTTGGACTCTAATTTCGGTTTAGTTGAACTGTTCTTACCCATACCCGTCAGAACATATCGAGATGACTTGTTGTTAATGGTGCAACACAAAGTGGATTTTGCCACTCACTCTGTTACGGTCGTCGAAATATTAATATGGGATGGTGAGGCTTTTGAGACCAGCATACCAGTACCTTGTCATATGGGCCAGCATGTAATTTATGGCTCAACTTGTTTGCTGGATTCACACAGAAACGAAGGTTTAAAGGGAGCCGCTTTATTAAAAACAGGGGATAACGTAACGCTATTAGTACCACGCTATGAAGCCGAATCTGGACTTTTCCATTTCCACACAGAACTTTTAGCCAAAAACTCTGATCTCTTAGATTTACAAGAAATCTTTACTTTTCTAAAGGAATGGGTTCAAGAACAGGACCAGTTAGTACAGCAGGCTGAAGCCTTTCTACAAATGCCCGATGATATGTTTATGACAACCCCTGAGGATTTGTTTACTTTAGAAACATTGAAAACTCCAGAATTTATTTTCTCTGGAGAAGTGCAGGAAATATATGTAAACGATTACAAATGGTTGAAAGAGGACTCGGAAATAGATTTGGCTGTGATTATACAAAATATAGAAGAACTTGGTCAAGCCTTAAATATTGGTCGTCAAAGACGTAATCTCAATGAGGTATACCATGAAAGCTTGGATTTTGACAATGTGTGGGCAGATGAACTAGAAGTGGAAACAGTTAATGGCCAGGAATTTTTCATACAAAATGGTGAATTACAGTTTAAGGGCCCAGTAGAATTTACGGAACTGGAGAATAGCAATCAAACAAAGAACTTTGGGAAACGCCAATTAGATAAAGAAGATTTTGTATTGGAAGGCGATTTAGAATTTGATACCATTAATGGCATAAAATGGTTGGATATCAAAGACAATTTGGTATTCCGTACACAGCAGCAAAATTTCGAAGAATTGGAAGTGGAAGGAGTAAGTTTTTGTGTGCCTCTAGAAGAGTAGAATTTTTTTATTTGTTTTGTTTATGATTTAGGAAGTAATTGTGGAAAATATTTTAAATATCAACACTTTAAATGGCTTGAACTTCCCAGAGGATTATTTACTGTCTACAGGTCCATCTTCAAGCATAGTGCAGGCCGAAAAGCGTTTTTTGAGTACTTTAAAGGTCGGTACAGTGGTTACAGATGGCTTAATAAATGGCAAGAATACCTTGGATGCCATAACTTTAATGGATGAACAACAATGGCATGGTATGCCTACTTTTAAGCAATTGGAGATTAAGGAAACATTAGAGGTGAGTAAAATCAAATCAAGGGGAACTGAAAGAATAAGCTAAGCACACTATTTCACTTACAGCTGCATGGCCAAGCCCTGGGCAGTAATCTAGATTCCTTGCCTTATAATCCTACACTTAAAGAAACCAATATTGTAGAAGCCTCTTGCCATTTCAATGAACTTTATGTCAATGGCTCTGTGGTTTTAAGAGGAGATTTAGATGATCGCTCATTGGGTCTGCTATTAAAGGATGTTTTACTTAAGCCTGCAAATCCACTCGATGAAATTATTGTACCTTCTAAGAAAAGTTTTAATATGGTGAGGTTTCCTTTAGATTTCCATTTGGAAAGCAATACAATCAATCAGATACCAAGCGATTATTTTGTAACAGTGCAAACAAAGCAACATTTGAATATTTCTTCGCTAGAGGGTTATGTCTACTTCTACAATTTGAGTTTGAAAGGCTCTTATGATAACATCAAAATAGAGGAGCTGCTGCAACAAGTTATCATGCTAGATAAGCCTGTAGATTTATCTTCTACGGAATTCATTTATTCGGCGGATTTATTTGCAAATAACTTGAATGTTAAAGAGATATTAAATAACCAAACCCTTAGAAATAATCTGCAGACGTTGCACGAAGACTTGATATTAAACTCTGCCGAATTTGAGAAACTAAAAGCCGTACAAGCTGATTTCAAACATGATATATTGGGTTCCGGTTATTTAAACAATATAGAATTGCATGAATTTATGCAAGATAACGAATGGCATGAACCCCCCATACGAGGCAATGTGTTCCTTAATGAATTGAATTTATTACAAGGCCTAAAAGCCGATGAACTGCATGGCATTAAAACAGCATACCTTTATGATTTCCTACAGGAACTCAATGATTTGCCTGCTATGGTTTTGAAGGGCCAAATCCAATTGGATCATATAACCATAACCGGTGATGTGCAACTGAATACGTTGAATAATTTAAACTTTGATGAGGACATACAATTGACCGCCATATGGCTAAATAAGCCCAACTATTTAAATACCGAATTGCATTTTAAAAATCGTTTAACGATGAATGGGCCACTAAATGTTTTGGGCATGTATCGAGGCATAAATTTACCCGACCTTATTGATGATATAGTGGTAAGAAACTTGACTTCCTTTTTGGATATTAAAGCGCCCAAAAGTTTCCTTAAACCGGTCAAGGTTTTCAACAACACTTTGACCAAAGCTGTAAATGGCCAACCTTTGGATAATATAGCCTGGCGAACAAAAGCAAATCATTTTAAGGGTTCTGTTGTTATAAAAGGCAACTTAGTGGCCCGCAATATACAAATACAAGGCAACATTAATGATTTCAATTGGCAAAATATAAAAAATCTCATCTATTTCGATAACCAGCTACAGAAATTTGTTTTAAAAAATAATGTGGAGTTTAATAAAACTTTATACTTGGATGACCTGACCGTGTTACAGGAACTCAATGGTTTGAAGAATATGTCAGACTTTTTCGAGCATTTGGTTCATAAAAATAATTTGTGTTTGCTTAAGGGTAAAAATACTTTTACGGGCCGTGTAACCATAGAACGTGGGGCCTATATAAAGAATTTAAATGGCCACGATCTAGTGCAACTTTTTAACAATTTGGTATTTATACATGGCAGCCAACCTGTATTAATACAAGCAAATGTCATATTCGAGGAGCCAGTAAACGCCAAGGAAATACAAGTGAAAAAAACTATGGCTTTAAAGTATTTGTCAGGGTGTAGCATAAGGGATTGGTTAAATGATACCTTAAGAGTAGATCGCGATGAAAATATAAAGGGTAGGCTTGGCTTATATGCTGAAAGATTGTTTATTTTTTATAAGAATTATACAATTTTAAAATGTGATATTATTTTCTAGATTATATACAGTTTTCTTCTGGCAGCTTAAATGGTAATTCCTTAACAGTCAAGTTTATGCAGGACATAGATTTGTCGCGCATTCTAACTGTACATACTAAACAAAGCTTTAACGAAACGGTAAAGTTTTCAAATGTTTACTTAGAAGGCTTTATTGAAACCCAAGGCCAAGTAAATGGAAAGGATCTAATGCAGGAATATAATAATACTTTGATGGTAAGTTTGATAATGCAAGGATAACTTAAGGATTTTTATTCCAAATTTTTTTCCTTCTAGACCCATGGCCAACAACATGTACATACGCCTCTTAATATACAAACCATTATAGTTTTAAAGGACTTAACGGTTAAAGGCTTAGTTAATGGCCACAAAAACTTAAGTGATGTGATTACTTTACAGGAAGATGTTTATTTAGAATCACCTGTGTTTTTCCAATCCCTGACCACACCTCAAGTCTTTTTAAAGGATTTGGTTACAGGCTTGGATTTGGATAAATGGCTTATGAAAGCGGTTAAAAACTATAATACCATGCCTTTATATATCAGTGGCAATTGGTCTGCTAAAAATCTTAAAGTATTAAATGGTCCCACGGAGTTTCAATACATGATTAATGGCTTTGAACCTTCAGAATATTATGCCTATATAAGATCGGCCAGAAGTAATGATGATGATGATGATGATAATACAGAAGAACTGAAGGATATCTGCCATTTAATTAAGCAAATCTGGTTGAAATTGTTTAATAAGTCACAAAGGATTAAATATATAGAAGAGCTTAGTAATATGGATCTGAAACCAGATTCTAATGTTAGCATAAGGAAAGTGTTCTCTTTGAAAGGTGCTAATGAAACTGTATTGCTAATCAATTTCCCATGTGAATCTCAAATGTATAAATGGCATAAGAAACTTAATAAATTTATTTATTTGGATAGATTTGCCAGTGGTCCAATAGATGACATTGAGATTTTAAACAGCCAAATGGAAGAACTAAAGTTTATTACCTCCTATAGTTCTACAGAACCTAGCAATTGTTCTTTTAAGGCTTTAAACATGTGGTCTATTTTGGAAGGAAACATAAAATTAAAACACAATTTTTCTGAAGAATTTGGCTGCGGAATATATACAACACCTGGCCTTAATAAATCTTTATGGTGTCTTAATAACACGTCACTTAAAGAATATGATTTGCAAACTTTTCAACTTAAAGAATCATGGCAGTTAACTGACGAGGGAAATACTACAGCTTATCGCTTTGTTACATTGTCTAAGCAGCCCCAAGTGCTGTTGACTAATGGTGATAACATGTTAATATTAAACCCGGCTTTAAATAACAAAACTCTTATGCAACCTTTTAACTTACTAAGGCCAACTACAGCTTTCACCGGACACCAACAGAGCTCTAATTTCCATTCGTTATTAAAACCAAGTAATAAGCTAAGCCTTTATAATGTTTCTTATGATTTTAATACAGCCATAGAACGTATTCTAATTGATCTGAATGAGCGTTTGCATTATCAAGTGAAGGTAACGCAATTAAGCATACCCGAAACAGATTTATTTGATGAGCATTTGATACCAGATTTTTTAAATCTAATGCAGGAATTGCAGCAACAAACTGTTATACCATTGGATATATGGAGTATAAATTTTAAAGCCATAGCAATACCAGCAACACCAGCTCAAGTTTTAGCTGCTCGTGTAGCTCAATTAAGCTGGCCAGTGGTTAAGGAAATGGAACAGTTACACTTTTATTTGGACACGAATAATACACATGATCATGGTGTGTGCTCTAATATAAAAACCCTGTTGGCTGATCTAATTAAAGAGGTTTTAATACAGGCTAATAATTTAAATAAAACCCAAAGGGAAAAGGATCATAATAACATATTAAATAAAGTCATAGAGACTATACAGAAATTTGAAAAGGATTTACAAATTGTTATTCAAACTTTAGCTCAAAACCCAGAAAGAGTTAATGTTACACAAAACTTGGAGGATAACGCTTATCAAACACAAGGTTTTAATTTATTTAACCTTACAAAAGACTTGTTAATGCTTAAGAACAACTCCTTTTTACCGGGTTATCAACAAGGTGAAATTATTAACTTGGAAGTGGGTTCCCCTAAAAGGCCTGTTCACTTATGGGCTGTAACCTTTACCAAGAAGCCCCAAGAACAGCAAAATACTTCTGGTATTTACATTTATTTACAGGCCTATCAAAAGTATTTATATCAACACATACCTTCGTTAAAGCCCCACAGCTTGCAGCAATTGCGAGTTAAACAGCAAACTTTACTTATGTACATAGAAAACTGTTGCCTGGTAAAGATTTTGCAATACCAGGGTTCTAAAGGCTTTGTACACATGGCTGAAATCAAACAAACTGAACCTATTTATCAATTATTAACATTAGACTTACCTGTAGGTAGTAAAAGCTTTAAAAGGAAGTATTTCTTGGTAATGGTGATGGAGAAGGATTTGAAATTTTATGAATTTGTTATGGAAGGTGTTAACATAGAGCTTGAAATACCTTTCTACTGTTTATAGTTGTATAGTTTCTAAAAAAAGGAAAAGAAAATCAATAAAAATTTCATTTTAATTTGTTTATTAAACTTAAAAACTAATTTTGTATTTGACTTTTTTGTTTCTTATATAAAAGGACATCAAGGCAAATAGGTTACCTTAACCTCAAAAATATTTCGCCATTAGAAAAATTCGTTTCTATTTCTGTTTTCCGTTTTGTTTTGTTCTTTTGTTTTCGTTTTCGTATGTATAATAAATAAAATAATTATCAAACTAATAATTGCAACAACATTTATAAAAAAAAAGTATATAAAATTCCACTAGATTTTCAAAAAGTCCTTCCTTGGCTTTGCTCTCTTAAAGGACTTCAAATAGATTAACTTAGAAAGAAAATTTGATGGAAAGAAAAATTGCTCAAATATTTACAAGTGCTTACAAAGTGTGCTTAATTAAGTTTCTAGCCTAAGGAATTTTAACGGGTAAGAATAGCCGTGGATCACCTATTTTAGGTGATAAACGCACAACTACTTGATCATCACCATCGCCGACTTCCAAAAAGGAATTCCAATCGGCCAGGAAATAGAAACCGTTTTTCTTTTTGGGTGGTGGTGGTGATTCTGTAATGGGATTAGGTCCAAAGGAATCTTCCAAATCCGCTAAGGAACCATTGCGTGACTCTTCTGTTGTTGTACTGGTTGCTGCTGTAGAACTCTCAGTATCCGAGCTAGCCAAATCACTGTCATCTAAATTCAAATTCAATTGTATTCTGCTAGATTCTGCGGTTGTGCTAGTGCTAGTGCTAGTAGTGGTAGATACAGCTGGTGTTGTAGTTTCAGTGTTTGAGGTTGTGCCCTCTGTAGGTTTATCACTTTGTCTTCTCGTTTTAATAGTGTCGTCCTTATCAGTCTGTTGTTTCTTCAAGTTTTCCAAATATTTTAAATCCGCCTGTCTTAACAAGGCTTTATCATTCGGCGAGAGATTAAGGTTTTTCAATTCTTGTAAATTTTTAATAAGACGCTGTAATTCATCCACATTGGCTGTTAGATCCACCACAGGTTCTTTATCTTCTTTGGCATTGTTTTCAGGCAAAGCTGTTTGAGACACCTTTTCACTATAGTCGCCTTGCAAATCCTTAAGCCTGGTATAGGATAAGGGTTCGTCATCGGGCAAAGCCAATTGATAATTGATTTCACTAAAATCAGCCATGAGATCTGCATCGGAAGCTACACCCAATTCCATTTCATCTTGAGTTTCTTCAACATTCATATCCTCACGTCTGTGAAAACCTTTAGGTCCTTCAGTGGAGACACCTATTCTATTAGCAGCTCTTTTAATGGCTGCCTCAATAATCTTGGTGGCACTGAATACCGGCAATTCCACCGAACTCTCTGTAGTAGTTTTGGGTAGACGTGGTGTCAATGACTTCATGGTAGTCAAAGAAAATACTGCAGTTTTTTCTTTTTCTTCGTCTTCCTCTTCCCAAGAGGCAGTTGTAGGTGTAAACTTATTAAGATTAGAGCTCTCAGTAGGGCTGTCAGCCAAGCCAAATCTTTCTAGGTATTCATCTACACTAGCCGCTCCTTTTTTGTGTGTCTTAACCATATCCTCTGAGGGTAATTTCTTGAAATTGCTATAACCATTATCATTTGCATTGAGTTTGGACTCTAGTTGATGTGTAAGCTCTTTGGGTAAAGCTACTCCCAGTTTTTTTAATTCTTGGGCATTGCTAAGCAACTTTTGTAGTTCTCCCAAGTCTTCATTGGACTTAGCCTGTGGTAATTTTAATTCGTTAGGGCGTTTAGTGGCGACAAAATGTGGTGCTTCCTGTGTAACTGTCTTGTATATCATGGGTGGTTGTAGATTCTTGTAGGACTCTTGTTCTTTCACTGACTGGGCATAAACAACATCCCTTAACTCCTCACTTGAAGTCAAATCTTTTGTGGGTAAAGTCTTCGCCATAGGTGACTCTGTTGGTTTATTAATTGACGGCAAATCCAATTTCAAATCTTCCGTTTCAGTGTGTTTAATTTCTTTGGAGTTTTCATTTTTAATGGGATACACGACGTGAGCTTCATTGACAGTTTGGATGTCCTGTGTCCTTTGTGAAGCAGCTGCATCTAAATAAGAATATTTGGTGGTTTCCTTAGCTCTGGGATTGGGTGTGGGAACATTAATACGCACTCTTTCCAGTTCTTGGACTTTGCTTAACAACTTTTGCAATTGAATAAAATCATTGGGATCAACTTCTTGCAAGCTACTGCCGGAGCCAGTATCATTCGTAATGTCTATGATACGCTGAGCAAAGTTTTGTGCTTTTCTAGTGGCTGTCTCTAACTGCTGCTCCTGGTAGGCTTTAACCGCAGTGGCCTTGGTGGAAATTTCTATATCACTGTGTGAAAACTTTTCAGCTTCTTCCACCTGACGGTATAGAGTCCTTAAATTGGCAAAGTCGTTAACGGGCAAGCGTAGATCGTCGATTTTAGGTGGCGGTGTCTTGACATTGCGTGTGGTAAAGCCCAGATATGAAGGCAAAGGTGTATCTGTGGCACGTAGATGTTCCAATTCTCTCTGTTGAGAATTCAAACGCTCCAATTGTTGCACTCTATTGATAAGGGCTTGCAGCTCACTATTTTCCGCCGTTTGTTTTTTCAGTCTACTGTCATAATCATTAGTGGGATATTGATTTATGACAGGTGGTTTAGGCGTAGTAGTGGTAGTTGTAGTGGTTGTTGTGGTTGTTGTTGAGCTTGTGGTTGTAGGTCTCGTTGTGGTAGTGGCCCTAGACGTAGCCTTTTCTAATTCAGCCAAATATCTTTGTAGTTGTATTAGATCGGCCATGGAGGCAGCTGGTTTCTTAGTTGTGCTTGTTGTTGTGGTTGAGGTGGTGGTAGTAGAAGTTGTAGTCGGCGGCTTAGCTTGCTGTTGTTGCCTGGCCTTGGCTTGTTCGAAGAGTTTTTCCAGTTCCCTATCATCTCCCAAAAGCTTTCTTAGTTGCCAAAGATCTGACGGGCCCACTTGAGCCCGCAAATTGACTGGCCTCTTTGTGGTTGTGGAGGTAGTTGTGGTGCTAGTTTTGGCATTTGCTTTTTCATAGACCTGTAGTTGCTGCAATACTTTTTGTAATTGATCAAAATCGGGCGGAGTGTTACCAGCTTGAGCCTGTTGTTGGAAAACTAACAGCTGCTGCTGTGGTACAGAGGGTTGCTGGGCAGAAAAGCGATTCGTCAAAGCAGAGGATTGTATGGGAGCTGGAGTTACTACGGCTACAGTTCTAGAAGCTGCCTGATTTGCGGCCTTATTTAACGTAGGTGTGGTTTTTAAAACACTATCAGGATTTATTTTCAATTTCTCCAGTTCTTGTAGGTTTTCCAATAATTTCGATAATTGATCTGTGGGATTTGAATCCGTTTGCTGGTTGCCCTGATTAGCAAAATTTATATCAATATTGGGATCTATGCGTCTTCTAGGTTTCTTGGGCTCTACTAACATCGGCTCGCCATTGGTAATCAAAGAGGGAGGCACTGCAGTAGTAGGTGCAGGTGTAGTAGTGGTTGTAGTAGTACTGGTAGTAGCTACTGCCTTAGGATTTGCATTCAAGCTTTCCAATACTTTTAGATTTTCCAATAGTTTCTCCAATTCATTATTGCCTGCACTGGATACTCCCTTTTTAGCCTTAACATGATTAGCGGGCACCTTGGCGGTGGCAATTTCACTTTCCTGGCTTAAAGGTTCCAAGCTATTCTGTGTGGAAGAAGTCACCGTCTTTTTAATAGCCTTACGTTTCCGACCGCCCACTATACCAAAACGTGTTAAATAGCCTTCTATCTCCGGTTTTACTCTGATTTCTTCGCCAATATTTAAAGGTTTAAACATTGAGTAGGCGTCCGGTTTTATTTGGGGGCCTAAACTCTGTGTACCCAAACCCTTTAAGTCGGCAACACTTACAACCGAAGGCCTGGGATTACTTTCGGCGGCATAATAATCTTCCATACCCAAACGACTTCGGGTTTGAGTGTGCCCAGCCACGATGCCTAAACTTTCTAAAATATCTGCTACTGGCTTGGTGCTGGTTGCTGAAGATGTCGAATATCTATTTTTCTCCGCAGCCGGTTTTAGGAAATCTGCATTTTTGGCATTATAATGGCTACTGAAACGTTGCACTGGCTTGGGATTATAGTCATAGTTTAGGGGTATATCGGACGCTATAGGCCTGAAGGGTACAAAGTTGGCTTCATTTTGGGCTGGAGTCATGCGATATAGTACAGACGGCGGATTGGATGGGTGATAGGTTGTTGGATTCAAATGCATGGTCTGGGTTTTCAGGCGAAATACGGGCTTATAAGTGGTGGCAGCCATTTGACCAACAGGGTTCGTAGCTGTCTTGCTGTCGCTATTCAAAGAGGGTGTCAAGAATTGTATGGGTTGGTGAGAACTATACGTGTCCACTACTTTGGTAACTGGAGGACGGGTAAAAAGGTCCTGGAATATTTAGAAAATATTTTTGTAAACGAAATAAAAAAAAACTTATGAAATAAAAATTACTTGTAAATTCTCCTCAGTATTGTTGTCAGTGTTATAGGGTAACACCAGCATTAAAGCTCTCATACTGTCGGCTCTCACCTTATCACCGGCTTTCACACTTTTCTCATATTCTTCTCTGGTGACCTTCTCATAGAGCTCTTCAATTTCTCCCCTAACAAAGAATTTAATTCTTGAGTTTGTTATTGCTTTTGATTATTGTGTGTTAAAATACCTGGTTAGACGTGGCAGTGTAGGATCCTGATTTAATATTTTTTGCACTTCGTGAATGGTTTCTTCCAGAGCAGGTGGTTGGAAATAGGATTTATCTATGTTATGTATTAAATTCCCCTGTAATGATTGCGTTACTGTGGGCAAAGAAAATACGAGACAGGGTAATAGTATTAAAAGGCCTAATGTGAGGCTTGTATGAAGAGGTGGCACTAATATGGGAGGACACTTCATGGTAACTAGTAGAAGAAAAAGAGAAAAATGTTGTTGAAAATTAAAATGAAATTTTCTCCAAAATATAAAATTAAACTCCTTTTTTTATTAATAAATTTGTTTTAACATTGTATTTTGAAAATTTGTCGTGCCGCGATTTCAACTGTCATATTTCCATGTCCAGCAAAATGAATGTTCATTAAATCGTTTAGGTCTTTTGGAGACTTTGTGAATCGATGCGACTATCTACCGAGTTAAAACTAATCACATTTGCTCAAGCGAATATTCCAAAACTTAGAACTAAGCACTCTAAAGCAGGCATATTGTAGATCTGTCTACCGATTTCACTTTGTGGGCAATGGTCTAGACTTTTTGGAACCAAAAAACATTATTTTTTACACTACTTCCTTCCATAACTAAATGAGTATAATTATCAGAGCCACAAATCATGTTCAAAAGTTACACCATCTGTTGCAATATTGTATTTCCATAAGAGAAAACAAAAGACTTAAGCAACAAACTTGATAAGGTAGGCCAACATATTTGTAAAAACTTACGAAACCATCTGCTTAAAACACTTGTTTTAACGAATTGTAATAAAAAAAATTTACAGTTTCCTTGGTGTGAAATTACTTTTGCCCTTACCTTATGCATGTGTATTAATAATAATTAAACTTTGCAACTGGTTTTGCATGTACTAATTATATGGCCATCATAAATAAATCAAACAAAACATAAAGTCAACAAATTTCTAAGGATGATCATACTAAAAAAAAACTAAAAAAAAAAATTATTTTAGAGTGGCAAGTTAATGTACAAAACAAACTTGTTTCTTTTATAACACGTACATACCATCTTTACAATTTATTAAAATGCTTGTAATTTTATTTTTTTCTGTTTTCATGTTTTTTTTTGTTTCATAATTTGCAACAAATACTTATTACTCTAAATAACTGGTTAAAATTTAAAATATTTTACTTTGTTTTATAACAATTACGTTTTTGTGCATAAAACGTTTTTATAATTTCTATGCCATCCATCACACGTCTATGCAGTAGACGACGTCCTTGCCTTTTTGACCGAACTGAACTCTTCTTGTTTGAATTGTTTTTGTATTGTATTTAATGTTTTCAGATTTTTAAATGATAAAGTTCTGTTTTTATATGATGATTATTATTATGATTTTGTAATAATTAAATTCAAAGTGATTGTTAAATGCAAAAAAAAAAACTGATTGAATCAAATCACAGCCAACAACTTAAAAGACTTAAAAAATTATAACGTGTGTGTATGTATTGTTTGATAAACATGTTGCTTTAGTTAAGCATGTCAAGGTATTATTTATTGAACAGCAAAAATATTTCTTCTATTGTTGTTGTTGTATAGGTTTTTTCTATTTTTAATGCATATTGTATATTAATAAACTACTAAAATAAATATGTTAATTACAATACACAGTAAAATTATTGTTAGTCTTTGAACTGTTAAAGGCATTAAAAATTAATAAAAATAACTTTTTTTGTTTTTTGTTTTGTTTTAAATTAATACAAAATGATATTCAGTTTAATAACTTAAAAAAGGTATTAAAGAAATCAAAATAATTTATATTCTTTAAAGTAAAATCAGCTTTTGTTTGAAATATCGTAAATCAATCAAAAGACTTAGAAAATAAACTTTAATTTTTTCTTTAATCAAAAGGCACCTACCTACCTAATCCAACAAATTAACACTTTCATTAATGAAAAATCCATCAATTAAAACAAACTAAGACAACAAACTTTAAATACGGAAACATTATATGTATACGGAAATTAAGTGTCAAAGTCAACATCAAAAAGAAAAAACAAAATCAAAGAAATAAATTAAAACACTTCCAAATAAAAGCTATAAAACCACTATATTTTATTTCTTGCAATAAAACATCTACAAACGAAAATGTTAAAGATTTTTATATACAAACTTAACAATCCTTTAATTTTTATTTCAAATATATTTTTTTTCTATCAATAGGTTTGTGTTTTCAAGTTGTTAAAAGTCCTATAACAGATAATCCTTATAAGATTACATTAAGCTAGCACTTCTAGTTACCATAAATACTTATAAAAGACAATATTTTAAGGGGTTAGTATACTTCCTAAGGGTATTTTTTCAATTTTTTTTTTCTAAAGATAAATTTATTTAACAAATAAAGTTTTTTATATGTTAAAAAGGACATTTGATTGTGTATAAAAAATATTTGTGCCGTCCGGCGAAGGTACAGCAGCCTGAAGAGGGTCAGCCTGAAAGCATAATTCGAATGTTCCTCTACGGAGCATAGGGCCGCATAATTCGAAATGGATTCTAGTAAAAAAATTCGAATGAATTCTTGTAGAATATGTTACTGGCCTGACTGAACTAGGATATTTTGAAAATTGGAAAAAATTGTTTAATTGAATTATTAATTATTGACGGATCTATAATATCCTAGGTTCGGGCTAAAACTGCTCATCTAAGGAATATTATCCCAAACTTTCAACGAAGTCGGTCAAGTAGTGTTTGGTAAATAGCGATGGCCAGATCGAAAAAAGTAATTTTGAGAAAAACGCGTTCAAGTTCATCTGGACGCGTACTATTTTGCGTTTTTCTCCTTCTTTTTGTATCATTTGAGGGGGAAAAAAGAGTTCTACCTATGACTCTATAGTAACTAAAAACATGAAAAGATCGATTTTTTTTAATCAGGAAGTATACTAACCCCTTAACAATAGACTTAAGAAACAAACACTTTTTTAATGTTTAAACTTAATTGAAAGCAAGACAATAAATGATAACAACAACAACGAAAACATAATAACGATTAATTATATGCTTAATGTTTCAACTTTAACGCCACAATTATGTTATGATTGCTCTTTTCACAAAAGTCAACAAAAAAAAACAAAAAATATAATTTTTTTTCTTCATATTTTTTTTCTTGTGTCTTTGTGATAGACAATAAAATTAAGACCAAACAAGCAACTTTAAAGACATCTAAACTATTGTATTTATCATCATCAACTTCATTTCCATAAACATACATACGTACACAGTACAATATACTACAAAAAGGAAAACAAAATAGAAACTTTTTTTCTTAATTTTTTTTATACAAATAATAATATACGGCAGCAGTAGCAACACGAATCAACACACTCAAAATAAAAGAAAAAAAAAATTGTAAAAAAAAATTACGTCAACAAACATGTTTATTATTGCACTCAAAAGCAAAAAAAATTAATTTATTTACACGCAATATTATGTCTGTAAAGACAAAGGCAAAGAAGAAAAAAAACGTTGAAAAAAAATGTTAAAGAAAAACAACAACAAAAACGAATGAAATTAAATGTTGTTGTTGGCATTTTTTAGTCTATTATTAAAAGTGTGTGCATATTTAACGAGAATAACTGAAATTGCTTTCAATTTACTCCACGGGGACGCAAAATGAAGTAGAAAATGTATAGAAAAAGAGATGGTGTTGTTTGAAAAAAATTATTTTATTATTAAAGTTTTTGCTGCTTGTCGCCTTCATTGTAAGTTTTTCTCATTGTTTTTTATATGCACTTTAGCACGTGTTGAAAAGGTTTTTGCTTTAAAAGCAAATCAAAAATTACGAAAAATAACTGAAAACGAAGCGTTAAAATATTTTGAGAAAAAAAACCCAGATGAGAAATAATTGTTGAAAAAAAAACCGCAATTAATTCGTAATCAAATTAATGTTGCAATAAGGAAGTTTCTATTAAAATAACAAACAACAACAAGAAAATCCGTGCAAATATTAAAAAAATTTTTGTAATTTTATTTTCATTTACCGTAAAGCTGGTGGTAATGTTAGTTGAACAATTTTCTTGGAAAATAATTCAAAATGTGCTGACAATAAATTAAATTCAAAAAGAAAATTTTCAGAAACTGAATTCCTTGAAAAAATGTGTTCATTATTTTTAATTAAAGAAAATTTATAAGAAATTTGAAAATGATTTTTAAAAAGTTAATGTTGAAATATGAAATACAATGAAGTATTCTGTAATGAAATAAAAAGATTTATTCCCAAAAATGACATCTTTTTACGTAGTACTTATAATGCATATCCATCACGAGCACTCATTAGTGTTCAATTAACAAGCCTTACCACAGAATTTGTATATTTACCATACAATCTGTATCATTTATAAAGGTAAACATACGACATATTTTCCTAGTTTTGCTATTTGGACTACATGATAAGGTCATCCGAAGTCCTCTAAAGAGGACATTATGAATCGTAGCAATAAAGCCAGACAAGTCTACGATCAGCTAAATAAAATTTGGAACTCACAATAAGCCCTAAAGTTAGTCCTTATTGTGGCAACAGAAATTTGCCCTGTTTTTATAAATAAAAGAGAAGACAGATTGAAGCCGGGCACAGTGAAGGTTAGGTTAAGCAGCAAAGTAGAAAGGTAACCTTCAATTACGTAGTTTAACTAAAAATAAGTAACAGTAAAATGAGAATAAAGGAGAAAAAGACATGTAAACAAAAGACCACATTAAGGAGCTGAAGAAGCAGTAAAACGAATTAAAAGATGAAACACAGAAAGAGAGAGAGAAATCATCAAAAAATAAAATCAAGGTTAAAGCCCAAAGTGAACGAAAAAAGAAAAAAGCAGAAGTAAATAAAAAACAGAGTCACCCTACCATCCAACTTATGCTAGAAATAAAATGCTGAAAGTCAGAAATCCTAGGTTAGAGGACGTGTACTTGTCAATTAAGACAAGTACAGTACCCGGAGGTCAAATTGACTCATTGTACAAACAGAAATCCTAACATAGACCAATTTCCAAGAAAATAGAAAAAACCCCCTGCAAGATTCGACTTTTTACACCAGGCCAGAGACACTAAATGGAACGTGAATTTAAGGCATCTGGATATTATCTGAAAATTTTCTGAGAAAAGAAAGAGTGCCTACATTACATTAGCTGGCCCAAGCCTGGGCCATAATAATCTGCAAATTGGTTGATCTCTTGTTGATTTATGTTTCATAATAAATCTGATATTCTGTTTTTTTATCACTTTTCTTTACAAGTTATCTAAAGTCTTATGCAAAATATATGTGATTTTAAGTTAAATTTTAGTTTTTATGTTATTTTTAATTACATTTTCGGTGTATTTAAGTGTTTACCAAAAAAAAATTGTCACTTTGCCGTTCACACTTATTGGTATCTCCAGAGTACTTTTGGTTTTAAATTTTTTTAATTGTTTTAAACCCAAAATGTTAATGGCTTTTACCAAATGACCTTACACACACACACAATAAATGAGTTAAATTAATGACAAGTATTTGCTTGCAGAGAAACTTTACTTTTAAAATTTACGGAACAGACGTCGTTAAAATTGTTTTTATAACCATCGTATGACACCAAAAAAAAATTAAACGATTACCTGTTGCATGTAATGCGTATGAAGTAATTCTAGGAAATTTACAAGCAAAAGTTACATTAAAATGTCAGAAGTATGCAAGAGTTTTGTAAAGAGTGAATTCATTCATTATATAATTAAATTAAAATAAGAAAGATAAAAACAAAATGGAAAAGAAAGGAAAATGGAATTTTAGACGTCATTATAACAATATCTTTCTAAAATTCTATACAATCGTTTAATTTATTGCCGATAATCCATTACAAAGGAAAACTACAACACATTTGTAGATTTAAATGAAAACTTTGAAATTCTTTTTGAATTTAAATATTTTTCTTTTTAAAAAAACAAAAGACTTAAACAATAAACTTGTGATTTGAAGGAAATGTTATGTTGCTTTTGGAGTCAAAGATCATTAGATTATATTTTATGCATGTCTCTTAAATCTTTTGTTATACATATAAAAAGATAAACCGTTAGCTTGTTCTAATTAATTTCTACCATTTTTCTTTCAACACATAGAATTTCAAATGTTTTTATACAATTTATAGCAATTTAAGAGATTTTATTCTCTTTCATACTCTCATAAGTTCGTTATCTTTCAATACAGCAAACTTCTGTTGATTGTTTTGTTTTGTTTTGTTTTTTATTTCTCTTATTAAATTTTTAAATTTATTTTATATACGGCATATACACGTTTCACTTGACCTTAGACAACATTTTTAAGGCCTTCTCCAATAGGAGATATTTTTTTTAATCACAAAAGAAAAATCTAAAAATATTTGTTAAACACTACAACTTTGAGAATGAAATCATTAACTATGATTAAATAGATGCTTATTATTGTAATTGTGCCCCCAAACTTAATGGATTTCAATTAATTATTCAATTAACATGTTGAGAATTATCATAAGAGCTATGGATTTAAGTTTTCGGTTCCTCTTTCGGCTTCTTTTGTGTGTCTTTGGGATCTTTGGCTTTAGCATGCCTTACAATCATTTCCTGAAAAGGCACTATTGGCTTGACCTGTTTCTCATACAAACAGCCATACATCTCATCAACATCCCTTAAACGATCAAATGGTCTGCGACCCTTATACACAAACAAAGAATATATAACTCTGGTCACTTCATGGAAACCACAATCCTCTACAATTGCACGATCTCTGGTATGTAGACACATGTAGGTTACACGTGGCATATGCATGTGGCGTGCCACTTCACAAATACTATCAAAGAAATGCTGTAAAAATTCCTCATTATCAAGCAATTCTTGACACAAATGATAGGAAAATATATGCAAACTATCGATGGCTGTGTCATTATGGGGATCCATTTCTTTCATGCGTTCAAAACAATGCAGTACCATAACACAAATTTCCATTAAATGTTCACATTTGATTAACAGTTTACAATCCATCCAAGAATGCCATTTCTCTGTCATCCATTTCAACAAGGCCACACCTTTGATTTCATTAGTCTGCTCATCTACTATCATTATGCTGCAGTCGTTCAATAGTATGTGTTTTATAAATTTTAGAAAATCGTTTTCTATGCCCGGCTCCTCCTGGACTTTTAAAACTTTAAAGAGTTTATTATTGCGAAACGATTCCAGCATAAATTTTGCCACTTTGTTATGCAGTTTTTCGTTGACATCAATAATTTTATAACCGCCATAATTACACCAATTGATTTGTATTGCCAAAGCCATTCAATTATATTTACAAAGAATTTCTTTTTTTTTTTGTGAATTAAAACAAGCACGAACAAATAGAATAGAAAAACTAAAAACAAATCATTTTTAAACACACATTTGACACATTCACATATAATATTTCAATCAATATTTTATTTGTAATAATAAAGAGAGAAATTTTATTTTCTAAAATAAAATAAATTTCTTCGACAATCACTAGGGCGGCCAAACATGACATTTTCTTGTTACTTTTTTAAAGACTTTCTTTATGGCCAATAAAATTGGGAGTAAAAGGGTTAATAAACCGTTTTTGCCAGTCAACCATAACTTTTTTTTTTTTTTTAAACTACTGATTTAAACTCATATCTTAAGATAAATATAGTATTTCATGGAAAAAAAAGAAAAAAAGACTTAATGAACCACTACAGGTTTGTGGCTTAAGTCTTTAGTTTTTAGCAATTTTTCTTTCAAATTGAAAAATTAAAAAAAATATAACGAAAGCAAGATTTCCAACTGTAAATAGAATGAAATTGAAGTCAAATCTCAATTCGTTTTGATATCATTCTGTTTCCATAACACAATTTAAAGTAGGTCTTTTGAGAATGCATTCAAATCAAGCTTTTCGCAAAAGAAAAAATTCTAAATTTCTCTTAGAGCACATGGATTTAGTGTAACTGGAAAATTCTATTTATTCATTGGCATATAAAAAAAGTACGAGTATATAAGCTATTCACAAATTGTATTAACATACGATGGTGGGTCAATGATCTTTGAATTTCTCGCCTTTTAACTGAAATGTCAAATGTGTGATTATTCAACAATTAAGCGCTGTAAGCCACTATAAACAATTAAAATCTTCAAGCAAAAACAGCATTACAATTACAGGATATTTAAAAAAAGAGCAAAAAATACTACAACTAAAGAGAAAAAAAAAATTAAATAGGAAATCTTATGAACTGTTAAAAGGCTTTAATCATAATCCAAATCAAACAATTTAAATTAGTTAATTGTTTACTAAGCGTTTCCTATGCTACTCTATATAAGCAAGTAATTAAAGTCTGCCATATGCAAAGGAAATATTGATCACTTTTTGTTCGAGTCTCAAATCAATTCAATTTAATAATTGGCGGACATTGAAATTATCTGGACAACATGTTAAAAGGAAATTTCCATTGATGGAAATGATGGGAAAATTATAAAAAAAGAGTTAAAACAAAAGACTTAAGACAAAAACTTACTATTTAAAAAAAGAATGCCTATTAAACGTTTATTTAAAAAGTTTTAATAGAAGTCATAATCGTTTTATGATGGAAGAAAAAAAAGAACTGGGGGGGGACTAAACATAGACTTGCTTGTTATTAATAAAGTGTCTTAAAATGTGACATTAATTAAGTTGGTCGTTTTAATTTTAAAGACCAATAAAACCAAAAAGTCCCTTAAACAACAAAATACACAAAGAAATAAGCTTGAAGGTTTTTAAAAGCAATTGCCCTTTGTTATTTTCTCTCCCGTTCTCTTGGTAGTAAATGAAGGCTTAAGAATAAAAAAAACTAATAAAAAAAAATCTATTTCAATGGCCTCATTTTCGTTGATAGTTTTCATTTGATAGTTTGCTATCAATGGCTATCAAACCTAAACTAATTGAGGCAATAATCAACTGATGGACATTTCATAAGCGACATTGTTTCCGTCTGCAGTCAGTTAATTAAATAATTTAAAATATTTTTACAAATTCCTTTTTCTGAAGTAAATTTAAGTATTCCCTCAAGCATATACAAAAATGGTTTGACTAATGTCTTGCATGCAGAAGTCACGGTTGTCCTGATGGAGTATTTCCTAAAACAGCCAGGTTGCCACGACCGACGTCAAAGCTTGCCCATGAATGTTGTGTATTGCTACAAGAAAATGCGAATTTTCAATTTGCAGGGCAAGGGGACATATCCACAAACCGTGTTGCAGACGAATTGGACATGAATGGGTACCACACTAGAAATCCCCCTAAGTAATCTCCGCATTGGTCTAATTTCTCTCTCATGAGGGCATTTTCTACCCTATTTCTGCGAACATTGCAGTTGGAGAAGGCAAAAGAAGCGTTAAGATGAACCTAACATATTGAAGGGAGTGGAAACCTCATCCGAGGAATATGTAACTAGGTTAATAGTGTTAAAGCTGAACTTTTACTATTTAGAAGTACTAAAGTACTGCAAACAAGTTATCTACTTTTCTGGCCTTTATCTATATATGGTTTTTGCATAAGGTCTCTTGCAACCCTATTGCTCTGACTAACTGCAGGGTGCTAAGCGGTGTCAATAAAGATAATCCCCTGGATAACATACTGAACATGTTAACGCACAATATCAGATGTCTGTACGTCCATATTAATATACCAATTCATTTTGTTGATAATTTGGTATAAGCCGCGATTTGTTTTTATGACACTGGACTGAACTTTTTCGAATATTTCTCAAGTAGCCCATTTTCTTAATGTTTTCCAATAACAGACACACATATGTACATTCTTAAGTCATTTAATATTCATTTCTTTTAATACAATTGCCTTTAATTAGTTGGTCATACGGAGTATTTTTATTCACACATTTCAACATGTTTTCTTAAAAGTTTTCTTTGTGTTAAGAAAACAAAAATCAAGTATTTGTCTTAAGTCTTTTGTTTGTCATTTTCCAATATTTTTCTAATATGTATTTCCCAAACAAAACCATACCGGCTTTTAAAAAAACGTGTATGTTTCATAAGTTTTATCACTTTTTTTCCCAAGCAAACGCCATTTAACAGCGGAAATTATAATTTCATTAATATTTATAAATCACACATGTACCGAATTGTAGTTTTTTTTTAGTTTTTTAATGTTTTTTAATGCTTTCGATTTCATTACATAAACTTGATAAAAGAAGTTTTTCGTAAAAAATTGTTCAAGAAAATTTAAACACTAATTTTATTGTCTCTTAATTGAATCTCTGAACTTTGAACTGCACAACAGGTGATGATTTGAAAAACATGGAAAAGGACCTGGCACATGCTGTAGACATCCTCTCATAGTTTAGCCCAGTTAAGATTTAGACGGAAAACCATAAAAAACGGGGTCTATAAGATGTCCCTAAAATTCTTCGCCTAGAGGTCTGACAGTAGAAATAAATCATAAAACGCGCTTGTGTCTTAAGTCTTTTATTTTGTTCAGCCTGATAAAATATTTTTCTATAACGGTTTTTGAAAATTTTAAAACTATTTGTTTAAATTCAAAATTGTTTGTTGTATTTTGTTGTTGTTATTATTATTGTTGTTGTTGTTGTAAAAAGATATACTATTTCTTAAAATCTTTTGTTTAGATTTTGCTGTTTAATTAATTAAATTTTTTTAAATTTTAATCGAATTTTTATGGAATTTTAATTAAAAATCTAGTTTATATTCAAACGTCTTTCGTTACAAAGCATTTAGTATAGTAAGTGTGTGTGTTTGTGTGTGTGCGGTAAACATTTCAAAAACGTTTTGTGTGTGAGTAAGTTTCGCAAGAGCTTAGCCAAGATAGCCAGCCGCCTTTACTGGTAACAGTAATCGTCTTTAGCAATTTCATTTGCTTTACACCTGCATCAAAATAGCTGTCACTTTTTAAGAAATCAGGCAAAACCGACAGCAAAAAAAAAAACAATAAAAAAATATACGCTTAAGATCTTGTCTGTCTAACTATTGAGACGCCAATTGATGTGTATAATGATGGTGATGGTGATGTACAAACAAGCGAAAAAAAACAAAAACAAAAACAACTTGTTTATGCTCACTGATAACAATTTGCAAAATGAAATTGTTTTAATCTGGTTTAGCAATTTTTCCTTTTTTTTTTCTTCATTTACATTTATGCGGATTTCCTTAAAAAAATAACGTGTTTCTTTGCATTTGTTTTCTTGTGTTTTTTTTTTAATACGAATAGCAAGTTTTTTTTATGATTTTTTATGTGGAAAATTCTTGAAATCGATTTAAAACTGTTATTACTTGGCAGACAGACCAAACAATATTTGCTTTACTATGGGTAAGTTATTAAATCCAGTTCCATGTTGTGGTCACTTTGTGCTGTTTTTATGGGTGAATGTGGTTTTTGTTTAATGTTTTAATACTATATTGTTGTAATAGCTTTGGAATGACTTGTTTTTTATTTTTTTTTTTTGTTATAAATTCAGTCGGTTGCGTGGTCACTATTTTTTTTTTATTTTTACATTCTTTTTTTCTGAAATTGAAATACATTTTATGTTCATAACATATAAGGATATGATTCATTATGGTTTGTCTGTTTTTTTTCTCAATTCTCCTGAATTTATCAAGAAAAATGTTAATTTGTGCAACTTTTATTTTTTATGGTAACAAAAAAAAGAGTCTGTTTGAGACTGTATGGCAGAAATATTTCTTTTATAATTTTTTTTAGCTGATTGATTATTATTGTATTTTGTTTTTGTTTTTGTTTTTTTTTTATTGACATATTTTTACTTTCACCCATATTTTGCAAATGAATTTTTTAAATATTTTGTTTAAATAAATGAAATACTATTAACACCTTCTTTTTTTCAAACAAAAACACACTTGTTTCATTGATTTCTTTTCATTTCATTACTTTTCTTTTCTTTTTCTCTCTTCTTTTATTTAAATAATAAAAACAAAATTATTACCATTTATTTGTTTAAAATTCTTTTCAATTATATTTTTTGTTTTCGTTTTTTTTTTATTGAATTTGTTGTATTATTGGCAACTTTTCAAACAAATTTATTCGATTTGATTTCTTTTACTTTCAACGGTTTTCTATACGTTCGTTACACGCGCTTTAAGTTTTTTTAAACAACTTTATTCGTACGCTGCTACAACTCAACTAAATTGTCAACACTTCAGCTTAGGGTAAGCAATGGATGCATGGTTTTAAGCCAGCCAGCCAGCCAACTTAAATGTTTACTCTTAAGCTCTCTTTTGAAAAAGTCAAAGAGAAAACTATTTTTTTTTTGTTCAACTTTAATTCAAAAACTCAAGTCCAAAAGTGCAATTTATTGGTTAAAAAAAAAATACAAATTTGAAACAAAAATAAAAATTAAATTTAAATATCAATTGAATTGTATGTATCAAATATGGTAAATTATTTAATTAGATTTAATTTCATTCACTTGATTTTTTATCTTTATTATGTTTTTAAAAGTTTTTTTTTTTCATTGAAAAAGGGAATTTATTCATTCAAGAAAGTTAGGTGGACAGACCTAGGCCACATAGAGCCCATTGTGATGCCAGAGTTTAGTGCTATCCCGTGATTTATAGAAGCGCTATAGGCTAGGTCAGACAAGACCAACAAAACGAATGTGAAAAAATATTTCTTAGGCGACTTCCTCTCGGTAGATTTCTGGCAAAAATTCTGAGAGTAAATAAAATTGCCTCAAAAATCTGTCGTTCAGAATCGACATTAAACTATAGATCCCGCCACTCATATGTATAGAATTTACACACAAAACACAAGTGGTATAGGAAGCTAGGTCGTAATTCTGACTAAAGGGTTGTAATGACTATAGGCTAGTAGAGAGACAAGAGAGCCCGTAGTTCAACCCCTAGTAGCTCGAACATCTCGAACACAACGAAATAATAATGAAAAAAAAATTGCTTACGGTGACTACGTAAAATAGGTGGCAGTAAATAAAATTGCCATGACAAGTTTCTCAAAAATCTATCGTTCGGACTTGACTATAAACTGTAGGCCTCGCAACTTATAGATGCAAAGACCAAATTAAGTAAGTAAGATAAAGAACAAACTAAATCAGGTTTTACCAGCTCAAGTGAAAGGATTAATCCTGTGCTAATAAAGTTTAGTAAACACCAGGATAAATCTGGTATACTTCCATGTTTAGCATAAAATTTACGGCCTTATTAAATGAAAAACTTGTTTTCATTATGATTTAGTTTTAGTTTTCATTTTAACCTAATTTTTATTTATTTGGATATTTCGACTCTTTTTCAATGTGGTCTTTTTATATTTCAAGTGTACAATTGGCAAATTGTAGAGAACCAGTTACATTTTATTTTTTCTGAATTGTTTTTTATTTTATTTTATTGTCGAACCTGTAATAATTAATTCAATGTTATACAACTTTTTTTTTTAATTTCAAAGTGATTCACATAACTGGAGTAATTTCAAACATTTGCTTAAAATTAAAACTTTAAACAATTTGTGTTTTATATTTTATTTTGTTTTTATAGATTAAGTTCAACAAATTGCCATGACCATATGCACCTGTTAAAATCAAATGAAATTCAAATCGAAAAAAAAACTCTCTTAGGAAAACTAAACTATCAACTTAAAAAGTCTCTTTCCAAAATTACAAGAAACACACACGCTCTTAAAAGAGTATGGCAGAAGAGTAGGGTAGAGTACTTTTGTTAACAAATTGTTATAATTATGGAGACTCCATTAATATGGGTTGTAAACATTAAACAAGACAACAATAAAGAAATAAATAAATACTTGTGCTTGTGATAATAATTGATTTAGTTTTTGCTTGTTTATTAACAAAAGAAATATAAATTTTTCCAAAAAAACATTTTATTTTTTAGTCTTCATTGCTCTAAATTTCTTTTCATTCATATACAACCCATACCCACCATACAATACATGTATGTATGTACGAGTACAATAATTGTAACAAATATTGATTGTATAGCATTACAAATCAATTGTTATCGCTACCACATTCATATGTATGTATATATGTATGTATGTACTTAGTACAGTAACATAAACTATTTTATTTGTTAATATCGTATATGATTTATATCTTTCCTTTTGGTTTCTAGTGTTTTCTGTCTTTTCTGGCTATTCTCTTACCCCATTACATAATAATTTTTGAAACTCAATCATCAAAAGTATTGTATTAATATTGTTGTATACAACAATATATTACATATGTATGTACGATACGATTTATTTAATATATGATTGGGTTAAACCAAACTTACATTAAAAAACTTCATATAATTTTCAGGTGAAAGACAATTGCATGTAAACTGTGTGTCTGGATGTATTATATGTGTGGTGTTTTTTGCAAAACGTTGCTAAGACAACTCGGTTTAATGCTTCAATACATTATAAAATTTAAAAAAAATATAACAACTTTAACGAAAAGCTTAAAATATTAAAGACTTAAGACACAAACTTTACTCTAATAAAAGACTTAAGACACAAACTTTGCTCTAATAAAAGACTTGACACAAATTTTGTAAATAAGAGTCTTAAGACACAAACACTTTAAGGGATTTTAAATAAGAATAGGAAACTGTAAAACAAATTATAGTTGGGGCTTAACAGACAAAAAGTTTGGGCTGTAAAGACAACCAATAAACAAGCACTAATCTGCCTTTAAGCTCTTAGTATAAAGCCTAGAGAAAAGTAATACGTATAGGCAAGAATCTTAAAAGAGATTCTGAGACAATTTTATTTACTCTCAATTAATTAAGCTCCTGAAGATCTTAGCATCTCAACATTCATATTAAAAACCAAGATACTCGCTAGAGTATCTGACATGTCTTCCGCATTCGTCATTGCTAGCTAGATCTCTGAAAGGCAGTCCGGATAATACCGAATCTAAAATGTGGAAAACACGCTACAAAGAGAGAAACATATCATCGTATCTCTCTTTTATCATCTGTAGCAAAGGTTCAACGCTGGAATAGTAACAAAAATATCTACGAAAGCATGTAAAGTGTTACACGAAAACAGCCTGGACAGACTGACGTAAGAGTTCAGCAAGACTGGGTTTCATCTCACCCGATATTTAAAATCCAGACACAGTAATGAAACAGGCAACCACCACTGGGAAAGATATGAATTAAGAAATGGAACTGCAACTAAAATAGACACTTCTGCCCATAATTGTAAAGATCAAGATGTTACGTCTGAATTCTAACGATTACAGTGAGGTTTATGATGTAGAAATAGAGGTCAGTCTAACCACTTCTTCTGACTAATCGCTCAAAATCAAACTTAGAGTGGGCTTAAATAGAAATAAAAGAGATTATAGAATTTACAAGTTAACTGGGCTATGCTAGAATGAAGTCGCCGCAGCCTAGTTGGTAGTTTGTTGTCTTTTCAGACGTAAGGCCACGGTTCAAAAAAAAATGTCTTCGACGACTTTCCCTCAGCAGATTTCTGGCAAAAACTCTGAGAGTAAATAAAATTCCCATGAATAATATCATGTATAAAATTAACATACATAACATAAGTAGCGTGAGAAGCTAGGTCGTAATCCTGACTGAAGGGTTGTAATGACCAATTATGTATGTATGTATGTCTGTATGTATTAGAATGAAATGAGTTCTGTGAGTGTATAGTATTTCTGAATAATCATTATGCTCTGAAGGTTTGGATTATTTTGTGGGGCAATAGTCATGCCCGTTTGCTGCGAATTGTGCGGTAATTAATGAGATTCTTATGCGGCCGATAAATGCTTATACATACAATTGCCCTGGTATCCAGAGGAGAAAATTCAGGATGCTAGTCCAGTTTTCCTATAATAATCTTAAGGAGTTAGGGATTTTAGACCTAGAAAGATTCACCTCCGTATCGATCTCAACAGCCATAAAAATATATTTGGGATTAAAAACCATTTTGTTGAAAAATGCGTTCCCTTTGAGACATTGTATATTTTCATAGTCCACTTATATGTATGTTTTAATTTTCGTTAACGTAGTAGATATGTATATGGACCCTCAACAATACATACATAAATCTAAAAATTAATCTATAATCTGAACTAAAATTAAAATTTCATTTTAGAGCCTGAAATGAAATTCATTTCAACATAAAATTAAATAAATAAATAAAATTAAATCAATGACAACAAAATTTTATAGATGGCATATATTTTTTTTTTTCTTTTTCTTTCTTAAAAAAACCAACTGGATTTTTATATGTGGTGGAGCTGAAATAAAACTTAAACAAGGTTAAGTTTACGATTGATCTGACGATATAAAAGCAGACTGGCATAAACCGCAATAATGAAATTAATTTGAGCAGACATTAAACAGAGGCAGCAGGGAGACCCTTCTATTTAAAAGTGAAAGGATAAATAGAAGGTAAAACAAAAAAAATGCTTGGCTTTCAATTTACTTCCTCAAGATGTGATATTCGTTTGGGGAAACATTTTTGCATGCTTAATTTTAGCACCTTCATAAAGTGAATAATTGTGTTTGTAACTTTCTTTATTACACTGGTGGTATTCTACTTTAAATCAAAACTTAAAATGCAACAAAGACGTAATATTTACACTCAAACACACACACACACATATATACATTTTAAATATTTGTTTTACTAACTATTAAATAACTTCGTATATATGTACATACATACAAATGTACATATTTACATATTATGATGATTAGCAAATACAATTTATGAATTTTTTTTATGACTAATCAAGCCAAACTAGCAGAAAAAAATACAAAAATACAGAAAAAATAAAGTGATATGAGAGGAAAGAAGCATAAAAAAAACCAACCAACAAAGTCAGAAACATTTTAAATTAAAATAAAAAATAAAATAACCACACCACACCATAGCATAGCGTACCTTAGCTTAGCTTAGCAAGGAGAAAGTATTTATTAGTTTAAAAGTTAAAGCCATAATAATAAATGGCAAATAATAATTGTATTGTATTGTAGGAAAAAACCTCTACAAAACCAAAACATATGCGTGTTCGAGAGCATATACTCGATACGAGAGTATGCGTGTGAACCAAACGTGGCCATAAAGACCGCTAAACAGAGACAAGTGGTCAAATATGTAATACCAAGAAATGAAAGCATTCAGCATTTGGGGGAAAAAAATTGAAAAAAAGAAGCAAACCAAACCTAAAAAGATAAACAGATAAACAGAGTGCAGCAGCATCATCATCACCAAACACTACCATCATCACACTTTAAAAAAACAACTGCTAAAGCGACTGCTGGCTGCTGGCTGATGCTAGCTGATGTTGATGAAGATAAAAACGAAGATGACAATGTCAAAAGCATGTCAACAATATTGATGCCAAGCAGCGAAGAAGAAGAAGTTTATAATGAAGTAATTTATACATAAGTAGGTAAAGATCTTCTTTTTTATGGCTTAAATGAATATGGTTTTGTTTTTGTAATTTCAAATTATGCAATTCAAATGTTTAGACAAATGAGTAAACATACTATTTATTATATGCTAAGTATACAAACTAAACTCTAGGTAAAGTATTTACATTTATTAAAATCATTGAAAGATTTCAAAATAATTTTTGTAATTTTATAGCATGTTTTTATTGCATATTTTTATGTTTTTAAGGCCAATTTAATATTATGTTTGTGCTGTTATAAGGAAATGTTGTTTTCGAATTTCTTTCGAGATAAAATTTTAAATATCTCTTCTTGTTTTTATTGAAAAACATTGCATTAAAGTGAAAGGTTATTTTTATTTCTTTTATTTTATTGGGTGTAGCATTTAAAAAATGGTGCCGGAACTTTATAAGTGAAGCGTAAAGCCAGTGTCAGACTTCCTTACGGGGCATTAATATGTTCGATTGCTGACAGGGATCTATAATAAATCCAAACTAAAATATTGACCAATTTTTAATTGATTTTGCATAACCGAAATTATGCTTTAAGACCTCAAAAGAAGCAATTTTTGCATCGAATCCTTATCGCTGAAAAATGGAACTAGAACGACATCCCAAAACATAAGAAATCATATTCGAAGTTCGTTCAACTAGTCGAACCATACTTCCATGCTCTATGCTATGTATTTGATGGGATCAAAAGAATTCCATTGATTTCGAATTCCAGCTGAATAGTTGGAATATGCAACCAAACATAGCTCACAATTTACTTCTACCGACTACCATTTATTATACAAAATTATCAGAAAAATAGACTAGTGTTGGGAATTGAATTGTCCTAATGTTTGAAAATAAGTTGTATGCCACAATTTTCAAGTTACACACCCAATATATTTTCATTTAACTTTTTGCAGTTTATTTTGTGTTTCATTTTGTTTTGAATTTTCTTAGCTTTGTAGCAAATAGCTTAATTAATCGATAACCAATTTTAAATAAAGCATGTTAAATTGTATTTTACACCTTAACTTACATCATCATCATCAACATCAACAGCATCATTATGATTATCAACGATAATAATAATAACGGACAAACTATTCGAAACTATTCAATAGGTTTGGACACAATGTTTTTCCGTTTTTCTCTTTTGTTGTTGTTGTTTTTGTTAAATTTAAAGTGAAAATTATTTTTTATTATTGCTTCCCATAGCTTATGGTAAAAGATAACCGGGTTTTTATGCTTTTCGTTTTTCTTTTTCTTATTTTTTCTTTGTTTTTTTGTTTAATAATTTAAATAAACTTTGTTAGGCAATAGCAAATTGGCTACAAGTAAAAATCATAACTTACCTTAAAAAAACATGGCTTTTACGAAACTTGTTTCACACCCAAGGTCAGTTAACTTGGATATATGTACTTGGCATAAGAATATAAACTAAAATGACAAATTTAAAAATAAAAAAACAAAAATTAGAAAACCATTAGAAATACATATATTAAGAAATATACTTACATTTGCTTATCACACACTTGGCGTTAAATTGCTGCTTAAATATGTGTGGGGGATACCTGTAGTGCAGAAAGAAAAAAGAAGAAAATTAATATGTTAAGCAATATTTTGAGGTTTAAGGTTGAAATTATTAAATAAAGAAAAACAAACAAACAGACGAATCGAATCGAAACGCATCGAAATAAAGCACTTGCGTTTAAGTTTATAGCAAATTATCTTAATTTACATTAAATGCGTTTATTACTTAAACATATACAAATTGTTATAATTTTTTTTTTTGATTTTTAAATATACATTTATATGATTTTTGTTATGTTTGTCTATATATGATATTAATTTTTTTTATTTTTTTTTATTACAATATTATTGTTTTATACACTTTATATTAAAATTCTTATTGAAAAAACCACATTAATAAAGAAAATTTCATATTTAAACATTTCAAAAACATTTAAATGATTATTCTTTTGTGTTTTATGGTATATATTAGTATATAGTATAAATAAAGCAAATCAAATAAATTAAAATCATAAAATGAAAACACTTTGTATATGAAATTAAAATTATACAATAAAATAGTACATAGTTTAGATTTGATTTGAATTTGATTTCTTTTTTTTAAGTAATTATATTAGTTTTAATGTTTTATTATCTCAAGTATCACATATGTTTCCTTAAGAAAAATGATTCATTAACTTTGTTTTTTGTTTTTTTTTTTATAAATTTGTAAATGGTTTAAAAAAGAAAAGTTAGGAAACATACAAAAAACGTTTTCATGTATTATATAATGAAAAACGAAATTAAATTGAAAAACTTATAAGATTATTAAGTCATTTTAGTCATATCTAAATGCCTCTGCATACAATGTTTTAATATATAAGGATTTTTTTATAGGCCGTTTGGTTTTAAATTTAAATTTAGTAAAGGAAAAAAGAGAGTGTTTTCTTCTATTTTATACAAAAGTTCACTTGAGCTTATAATGGATTTTGCAAAAATTTGTAAATATTTGTTTAGATATATATATATGTATGTATGTATATATGTATTCATATTTAAATATATATAAAGATTTGTTTATATAATTTTGTTGATAAATATTGCTTTAATAACTATATAACGGCTAGATTTAAGTTATTGTTTTCATTTTAATTCTTAACTTTTTTTCTTTCCTTTCTATTCCAAAAAAAAAAAAACAAAAAAGGGAGGGTTATTTTATATTTTAACTGAGTTTGGTCCAGCTTTGTTTACATTTAAAGCTGTTTGTTTAAATGTCATTAACTAAATGGCCTTCCACAACAGATGAATGATGATATCTTCTTCTCTGTGAAAAGTCTTCATTGTCTTCGTTCAATTGTGTAGGCGATAAATCAACGCCAGGGCATGAAGGTGTCACCACAATTTGTTCATACTCATGCATGCGTTTGCTACAAATTAAACATTGAAATAAAGGAAGCAATTTACACACAGGTACTTACCCAAAGCAACGGAAAATAACACTTTTAAGCCAGGCAAAGAAATTAAATTCAGCCGTAACGCCCGGTTTAACAGCAGGATTGGCTGTACCAACATAAAACCATATAACAAACACCACCAGAAAACAAGTTAAGGCATAATACCAGTTGACCAACAACATTACCAAGATTTTGGTAAACGCCTGAAAATTCAAATTATGATTGGATTTTTATAAAACGAAAACCAAAGCTCTAATAGATTAAAATCACTCACTCCTAATAAAGAAGCCCATCTATTGCAGTAACCTGAATACCAATTTTTCGTTTTGGAATGTATGGGTGGTCTGATGGGCGCAATGGGCTCTTCATCTTCATTATCTTGTGTTGTAACTGCCTCTAAGTTATCCTCAGTATTTGTACTATTAACACCTTCGGTATACATGTTAACGGCAGATGTTGTTGATGATGTGGCGGCTGTGTTATGTACATTACCATTTTGTAATGCAGCATTTTGAGTGTTTGAAGGCACATGTAAAGGTGAATTTTGTGGACTTTGTAGATTTTTATGGCGCACTCTATCGGGAAACAGTAAATCTAAATCATTGCCTTCCTGGGTAGCACCATAGCGTCGTGTCTCATAGGAGGGTGAGGAAGCTTGTATGCGGAAACGTTCTTCACGTTGTTCTTGTATATCAAAAGTTTGGGCCAAAGCAAAATACGAATAATCAATACAGGCGTATGTCAACAAAAACGGCATAGTAACAATGGGCGCCAAGAAATTAATATCACCCACTATAATGAAAGTCACTGTTACAACGGCCACTACACCCATGGCATACAAAGGCACTTTGTTGGGACCACGCTTACAACAGAAGAGAATAATTAAATTTCAATATTAATATTCAATATTTAGTGAGGAAACTTACGCCTTTGGCCAATATATCTATGCCGGGAATAACACTTTCTTTTGCTATACTTTGTAGTACTCTAGGTGTGCCATACATAGCTCCCAAACAAGAAGACATACTTGATACGTATATACCGGCTACTAAAAGTAATTGAACAGCAGAAACTTTTACTACAATCATAAAATCGGTTAACAAAGTATCTCTCTGGCATGTGGAGCCCAAAAACAAAAGGAACACCATATAAAGGAAGGTTCTGCAAAATAAATTCATTTCATGTCAAAAAGGTTATAAAACAGTGTTGTTTTCCATTACTTACGAAGTGCCAAAAGCAGCCAAAGTACCATTGGGTATATCGGTGGAGGGAGCCCTTAAATCACCGCTCATATTAATGCCCGACAAAACACCAGTGACAGTGGGAAAGAACACACCAAACACTCTAAACCAAGAATAGCCATCCTCATACTTCGGCCATAGATTTTCGACGAAATTATTACTAGCCCAGCCATCGAAACCATTTTCTGAAAGTTTTCAAATTAAAAGAAATTGTTTTCTTTTTTTTTGTAGAACATTAGACTACTCACGTGGATCTTCGCCAATAAAACTGCCCACCATAAAATCCAAAGCTGATACTAAGAGGATCATAAGCAATATAAATTGCAATTTTATGACCCATTTAACACCAGCCACATTTATACAACCTAAAAGCAGTACGGCTGCAGTAGCAAAGCCTCGTATGGCCCATTTATTGCCTTCTAAGCCAACTAAACCAGCCATGGACTCACCAAAACCCATGACATTTAAAGCACACCCAACAGCCTGACCAAAACAATACAGCAGACCTAAAGAGCCACCAAATCTCGAGCCCAAAGTATGCGCAATAAGAAAATAAACTCCACCACTTTCCACACGACACCGCTCACATATGCCCACAGCTGACAATACCGAAACTAAGGCTATAACTACAGTACAAAATATAATGAGTATGGCATTCAGTATGCCGGCTTGGGCCACAATCCAGCCGGAACGTAAAAATACTATGACACCAAATACATTAATAAGGCAGGAGGTAAACACACCATCCCATGTACCAAACAAAACCGGTTGGGATATAAAGAAATTTGAGCGCCACCTGTTAACCAAATCAAGTTGTAAATATTCAGCAGGTTAATAGCAAACGTCCTTACCATGGTTTATCGCCCTGTTCTTGTGCAAATATTTCATTGGCTCCGGAAGCCTGATGGCCGCCAGAAGCATACGTGTGTTCATTGCCCAGATCAATGAAACCGCCTGTGTTGGCACGTTGGCGAAAATTTGCCACCACCACTTCACCATCATCCTCATTACCTAAACCAAAACGATTCCAATCCACTTGTTGTTGTGTACGTCGCCCGCCATTAACACTTGCAACGCCAACATTCCCGTTACTACCATTACTGGATGTATTATTACTCATGTTCCAGTTTTGTTGTTTTATTACTGTCTTATTGTTGTTGCAGTTGCTGCTACTGCTGCTGCCTATCACTTTTCACTTACACTTACAATCAAATTTTTGTTTAATTGTATTTATTTTAGTATATTTAGTGTTAAAATAGATTAATTTATAATCTATTTCTAGAGCTCTATTGTTTCTTATGGATTTCTCCCCATAGACACATCCACGCATACAGTTGTTGTTGTATGTTCGTTCCAATTGGTCTAAATTTTTTTCATTTTCTCTGTTTTACTTTCAATACATATTTCACGTTATTTGTTGTTATTTTTTTAAGGTTTTATAAAAATATTGTTGTTTAATTAATACTTTTAGTTGAATTTCATTTGATTTTGAGCATGAATTATATTTTTTTTAATAGAAAACATAAAACAATTATAAAAAATAAATTTTTTCACTAAATGTTGTGCTCCTCTATAAAAAACACTGAGTTGTCTCAGCAACTGTCAAATGTGATGTCATTTCAATAAAAACAACAATAACAAAACATATGTTTAGGCGAGTGGCAACCTTTATTAACATATTGAATGAGAAAAAAAACTAAACTCTCAGAGTAAAAAAGAGAACGGGTTAAAAACAAATATGAAAAGGTACCGTTTATGTAGCGTTACAAACTGTTGATTTTAGCAGTCGTCGAAAAAGTAAATTATTTATTAAAACATTTTTAATTTGTTTTTATTTAGTTTTATTTATAAAGCATAGCTTTAGCCATAGAAAATAATTTAAAACGAAACCTTAAAAAGTTTAAAACATTAAATCGTAACTAAGGCCAGGGGAATTGCACAGTAAGTTAAGAAACTGCTTAAGTTATTAAAGATGTTTGTTTACGCAATGCAGGCTTTATTGTAATTTTATATTGTATATAATAAAATTGAATATAGAATGATTTACAATTATTAACTAATTGAAAATAAAAAAAATATAATGAAAAACAATGTATTTTACTTATAAAATTTTCAAATAATACGTTCTATAAAAATTGAATACTTTGTTCAAAGGCCAAATTAATTAACTCTTTTCCATAAAAACAAGCTTATTTTTGGAAAGCTAACTTTAAATATAGAAAAACCCCGATTTCAACACAACATTTTTTTGTTTTTCAGCTTAGAACATTGAATATTAATTAACATTTAGTTGAGGACGACATCGAAAATGGTACTTAAAAACTATTATCGTTTGATCTTTTTATCTTTTAGGATTGATTACTTTTACTTGTATGTTGCATTTATTTCCAAATGATTTTTAGTTCGTTGCTTTTAACAAAAGAGTAAGTTTAGTTTAATATTTAAATGTGGCATTCAAATAACTGGAAATTTCATTTAGAACCATTGAGCCAATTACCATTTTTTCGCAATTAACCTGTACAATTAAATCGTCCGGAGTTTGAGACCAATCACAGGTGATAAGCACCAAACTCTTTGAAGTCATAGTTTGTCCCATAAAGTCATAGACGTACTTGTCTTCGCTGTTATTAATATTCAAGGCAGCCACATTTATGCATTCAAATATTTTCTGTTTTAAGGCTGTTGATTCAATAGCATCACGTTTCAATTTCAATTTAGTTTGATGTTCGTTCATGCCTCTTAACTTGAGACGTTCCTCTTTAAATAACGTTTCCGAAATGTGCACAGAGCGTATGAGTTCGCCTATAGCAGGTTTAAAGGTTACTCGTGATGTTCCGTTGGTTGAAAGGATTTCAAAATCAATAGCATGAGTGGAATCATTAAAATCAACACCCATAACACTGGTGGCACATTGGCCAGGATTTAACGAGTTAATGGGTGCAAATTCTTGCATTTGCATGCCTGGTGGCAAAGATTTCTGTCCCATTTGTATATTGGATATCTCTTCAGAGCTTTGATTGATAAATTGCAGTTCTATGGATACCATTGCAGAGGAGTAAAGATGAGGAGAACGATTATAACGATAGCTAACTTGTAAACCGTGGCCAGAAAGTTTGTTTAACAACTCCTTATGGTTGTAAGAGATGTAAGAAGGGCCAACTAGGTCTATGCGATTAGCCATATTTTGTGGTACTAAAGTTGCGTTATTAGCAGCTGTTAAGGGTGTGCCTGGAATTATAAAGAAAAATCATTATACATTTACGTTTTCACTCTTATTGTTGTTATTCATACCTGGTGTTAAGAAACCTCCTAGCGAAGGTGTCATTACAGGCCCTATGGGGGGTATATCATCCAAATCTAGTAGTAGATCTAAATTACTTTTCTGTTCTTTTTTATTTTCCGTATCCACTTTTGAAGAGTTTAAGGGTTTATTGTTGTTTTTGGCCGGTGTATTAACCTCAGAATCGCTTTCAGATTCTGAATCTGAAGATTCACTAGACGAGGACGATGAAGAGCCATACGAAGATGATGAATCAGAGTCTGAAGTGCCCGAACCATTGGCATTGTTAACTATGTTGTTATTGTTTCCTGTAGAAACGTCCGATTTTTTATTACTTGAATTATGCATTTGAGCATCCTTTACCGCCCCAGTTTTAGGAGTTTCATTTTTATTCTCATCATCCGATTCCGTATCTGAAGCAGACGATGAACCAGACGACGAAGAACCACTTGAGCTGGAATATTCCGAAGATTTTTCCTCTGATTCTGAGAAAAACGAATTGCCAGTTGCCTTGTGTTTCTTCTCCTTTGAATTGGTTTCCTTTTGTGGAGTATAATGCGGCTGATTGTTGGCCACATGATTTGACATGCGACTTACATTTTCTTGCATAAAACCATCAACATTGCGCACGGAAGGATCTGTAGGTTGTTCTGGAAAACCAGGCAAATCGTTATAGCCCATGCAGCGCATATTCAAATAGTGAGATAAAGATCCCAACTGATATAGATTACGAGTATGATATTTGCTCTCTAAAGTTGGAGCTGGTTTGGATGAAAGAAACACCTTCTTTGCTACATCTGACAGTGCATTACTCTTACTGTTTGTAGGAAAAATAAACTGCTTTAGGAATCTGGCTCTATCGCGTATATCATAATTTGTATCGTAACGAGCTAATGTGAATACATATTGACACAACAGAGATGTTTGTTGAGGATTTGTAAGATATAGTTTCACAGCGAGATTAAGAACTTGTAGTTTTACAACGTCTTCCTCATCCACAAATGTTTTGGCCATTTTTCTTAAAACATCAGGAGCTATTTTCGGAACTTTTTCACTGTACTCGCCTATAAGCCATATAATTGATGACCTGGCTGCAGGTACCTTTATAAAGTCCAATAACTTTGCCATTTGAGAGATAATTTCATAATGTTGAGCAGCTTTAGTTTGCAACAATTTCTTAATTACAACTACACTCTCGGCCACAACGTACTCATCACGATTTGACAGCAAATGAACCAAACCACTGAGACAAGTTTCTGTAACTTCCTTAATAGAGCCAGCACATCGGCCTATGGCTTGTATAGTGGCTGCTACAAATGGACGATCGCTGCTGGATATATAAGTTTGAAATTCTCTTAGAATCAAGGAGATACTGGCAGCGGAAGCCAAATTGGTAAGAATTTCTAGCTTTAAAAGCTTGATGTGAGTGGGATCACTTGTGCGTACAAAAAATGACTTTATATGGGGCTCAAAGATGGCCTTACGTTTAGTCGACATAGAAGCTATGCAGGTTAATACAACACTCTGCACTTCCTTATGAGAGCGTAAAAGACGTATTAAAGCCTTGGCAATTATTTGCACCTCCTGGCGTGGTGCCACATGATGGTACAATTGGGCTACAGCCATTACCACTGAAGCATTACGCGACTGTAGTAATGGTTTTGTTTGTCTCAGCAACAAACGATGATCTAAATCAACATGATAACTAGAAGAGGGTGAAGATGTTGAAGATTGCTTCTTATTGCCCGAGCGATTTTTGGATTTTTTATTGCCTTCGTCATCGCTTGAATTCGAATCGCTTTCTTCGGAGTCATCGTAAAACTTTTTATTTTCTTCAGAACATTGAGCATTTTCTGCATCACTTGGCTCGTCTGCATTCGGATCGACAAACTGGGTGCGAGCATAGCGGGTCAGCATATTTATAATGATAACCTGGCCCCATTCATCAACATCCACTAAAAGATTGCATAGCTTCCGATAGTTTTTATGAATCAAATCAACACGTTCGGGACAAACCTAAAAATGAAAATTGTGAACATAATAATTGCTAACGATTTCTATTAATAATGCATACCTCTTCAAAAGCCATTACAGCAGAACCCACTACCAGAGTAGTGCGATCTGATAGTAATTTCTCTATGACTGTGACCAATTCATCCTTTTGTTCTGGATCGATAGAGTAAAGTTTTGGTATGGCATGGGCAGCTGTCTTGCGCACATAAGGACTCATATCGGATGCACTGTCCCTTATAGCTAACATAACAATGGGCACTATCATGGCCACACGCACTGAAGACAAAACTCTCAAAGCAGACGCTCTTATCAGCTGATTGGGATCCTTTAGAGCCCTTTGGAATGTGGAAATGGAAAGTAAGGCCAAATCCTGCTGTTCCTCGGCATAACGTACCAAGTACACATAGACCAGTTTCTTCACTTCTATATTTTTCGATACTACGTTCTTGACAACAGCTGGAAACAGATCGCCTGCATCTCTTCCTCTGGCAATCATACCAATAATACGCTTCATGGCTTCCAATTTCAAACCGTCTTTATTGCTGTCCAGCATCTGCTTAAGATCATCGTGTTTGCGGCCTTCGTATTTGAAAATCGCACCACTTGCTGGATCCGTGCCATATTCTATGTCCAAACCCATTTGGGCCTTATCACCATAAGCAGAAAAAGCATTTGATTGCTGTTGCATGGCTGCTGCTGATGATGATGCACTATTTATACTCCCCGCTAAAGTAATGGGAGAACTTGAAGATAGCATACGAACAAATAAGTTAAGGGTCACTTAGCAAATAATGAACAAAAGATTTCGTTTTTTTTTTCTTTTCAATGCAACACTCACACTCACACAACACTTTTAAGAAAAGTTCCAAATATTTTTCTCTTTTTGTTTGTTCTCTTTGATGAAACAATTAAGCCAATAGCGAAAGTATAACGTTTAACTAATTAAAGTATTGATTATTTACTGAGGCTAACTACTTAAAAATATTAATTATTTTATTATTATAAAAATAGTTGATTTTCTTGCAAAAATCTTCTGCAATATTTTCACTGACTGCAACTACAATGAAATTGATGACGTACTTGACAGTAATTTAGTGAAAAACAAAGCTGCCATATTTAGCAAATCGTTTTGGTTTTTAATAATCAAGCAGTGTGGTAGGCTGAAAAAGAGAAAGCAGCGTTGGGAGAGAGAACATAATTTTCGACCGTTCGTTGTTGTTTTTCTTATCAGCTGTTTTGTTGTAGTTGTATTTTGCTGCTAATTTAGTTGGACAATTTTGTTTATTTGCTGTATTAACGGGAAAATATTAATAATTAAGACGTTTATAGTAAAAATTCAATTAATTTATTGGAGGCTATAAAAAGCTGCAGGCTTTTATTATAAGAAAATGAGTTTTCCTTTGGCAAATCCAAATAAGGAATCCTCCAGGGCAGCATGTAAAAAATGTGGTTATGCCGGCCATTTAACGTTTCAATGTAGAAACTTTCTCAAGGTAAACTAAAAAATAAAACTTGTTTGCCAGCAGCACATTTTTATAACTGTATCTCGTCTGTAATATTCCTGTATATTTTTGTAATAACTAAAGGTTGATCCCGATAAGGAAATACTGTTGGATATTGAGAGTACCAGCTCTGATTCGGAATTGGAGTATTTGACGCCCTTGACTGAATTACGCATGAAAGAGCTTAAGGAAAAGGAATTAGCATTGCTTAAGAAACACCGAAAGTCTTCAAAGATTATGAAAAGGAAAAAGTCCAAAAAGAGAAAAACTAAACATAAGAAACATCAGAAGAAAACCAAGAGGGCCAGAAAACATAACAAGAAGAAAAGCTCATCGAGCTCGGCTTCTGCGTCGTCGACGACGACGTCATCACCAACGACAACCTCATCATCGCTTACCTCGTCTTCCACCAGTGTTGAAACCACCGAATCTGACTCTAGCGATAATGAAGAGTCTTCCACTAGTGAATCAGACGAAACGGGACGCAAAGTACGTAAGAAGGGTAAATACAAACGTAAAGCCTCCGACGCGTCTGCTATGAGGCGCAAAAAAACTAAAGTCAAGCGTAGACGTTATAAAACCAGTGATACCACCTCCGACTCAGAAGAGGAATCTTCTTCAGATTGATAAATCAACATTAACAAGAGATCTAATCAACATTTTATAGCTTCTCAAATATTTATTTTAAATCAGGTATAAAAAAAAGTTATGAAAAATATTACAGTTTTGTTTATAAGTTAATAATTAGAAGGGATTTTGAAAGATAAAGTTTTAAATTTTAAAAAGTTCGTAACGACAGAAAGCTTTTATTAGGCAATTACGTAAATGTTATTTTGTTGAAATCTGTTGTTTTTATTTCTAATCAAATTTTATTCTTAGCAGACCCTATATTATTTAAAATATAAAACAAACAGTTTTCGAATTTATGTATGTACCCACCAAATGTCATGTATTCTATAGTATATTAAAGCATTTTGATTCTTATATAGACTCCTAAACAAAGAAATAGTAGTAATAGTACATTAAAAGTAATTAAATACTAAAGAGATTGCAAAATATTTCCATAGAATAATTAAATTAAAAAAGCATTTTTCCTGTAGGCAGTTAGCATTTTCTCATTTAAACTTAAACATCATTTAAATTAAGCAATAATTCATGTAATAAACCCTTAAAGATGTGTCAGTTGCGGTTATTGTAATTTCCATACGAGAGGAAAAACTATGTTAAATTTTTTCTTTTTCATATTGAAATAATCAATAATCCTTAGAATATTTTGTTTTCTTTTAAAATAAAACACATTTAATGACATACTTATAATATAAGTTATATAGTAATTTATTAAGGTTATACTTTCCCTATAATGACAAACTTTATTATTATTAAACTACTAAACAAAATTGTATGCATTAACAAAACTGAAATATACATACTATATAAATATAATATTAAAATAAATACTTTAGTTCAAATTCCCAAAATCCTTTCACCTTGAAAACCAACGAAAACAAACTGTGTTTTCTTTATTATTATTTAACATTGCTTTGTTGCAAAGATTCCAAGGTTTGTTTTCTAATGGAGCCGGCTATTAAAGATAGAACTTGTTCTTTATTTGCTAAATTAGAATTCTCCAATTTATTTGCAATATCCATATATAAATTATTCATTATAGATTTCACTAAAGCATTGGTAGTAGCATTGTGATTAACAGTTTCCTGTTTATTTTCCAGTAAATCCTTTTCTACTTTACATATCGTTTCCTTTGCTGCAACAAATTCTTTCTCCATTTCCTTTAGGTTTGTATTGAGCAACTGCTCATTGTCTTTTAGAGCGTTTACCTGCTTTTCTAAATCTTTGATTTCAATGTCTTTAAGCTTTAAATCATTTTGTAGCTCTTTATTATTACTTTCAATCTTTTCCTGTTTTTGTTCTAAAACTTCTTTTTCGTCAACTGTCTCTTTAAGCTGTTGTATTAATTGTTTTACTATTTGTTTAACATCATTCTTATGGTTTATATTTACAGCTTTTAAATCCTCTTGCAAATCATGCAAACTGTCTTTTAATTGATTTTCATTTGATTTATCTTGCAAACTTTGTTTTAATTTTCTATTCTCTTTCTTAAGCACAAGCAGTTTCTCCTCCAATTCTAATATTTCATCATCTTTTTCGGGTTTCTGTTTGCCATCATGTCTATCGCAGAGTTCCAGTTTATCTAAGACTTTTTCAATTTTATTTTCCAATTTGTTCATATTCATGCGCAACTCTGAACCCTGAGTTCTTTGTTCTGTTAAAAGCATTTGCATATATTGGCTTTCTAAAGGATTTATAGGATAAATAGCACTTGATGGCACCGTTGATGGACTCAAAGTAAGCGCAGAAGCTATCAGTTGCTGATTGTTATTGATGTTGCTTAAATTACTGCCTCTAGGTGCTACAGCAGGCTTTTGGCTTAAACTTAATGGCGTCTGTAGAACTTCTGTGTCTGATGAGTCACTATAGTCTGTAGTTATTTCTGTGTTGTTATGCGTTGACATAGTTGGCAAAGGTCTGCCCATTTTGGCCATACGTTTTATTAATGAATTTTTAGTTTTTTTAATGTGCCCATGATTTTCTTCATCGTTTGCAATAAATTGTGCTTTAATTACAGCAGTTGTTTCTTTGTTTATTTGTTCAGTGCTTTGTTCTTGAGCTTCCTTAAAAGAAATTTGTTTCATTCTTAAATTGTCCTTAAACTCTTCCTCATCTTGCACACTGTCAAAGCTAAAACTCCAATATAGAGACTGTTCATCATAAAATTGCCAATATTTTAATTGTTTATACAGCTTATTAGTCTCTAGTTTGAAATTTGTTAATATATTAGCCTTAGATTTATACATGATTATGGCACACGTCTCATCTGGATTTTGTATTAAAGCCAAACCCACTTTACCCTGTGATTCACCTTGCCTAAATGCCAGCACCACTTTGGCCAGTAAGGTACGGCTGGAGGCATTAGAGGTTGTAGCCTCCTCACTAACATCTTTGGTTTTCAAATCACTTGCTTTCGGACGTTGATATTTCAAAGATTGTTGCTGGTCTTCCACCGATAGGACATCATCAAAGAATAATTGTTGCAGTTTTGAAGATTTACTGTGATAAGTTTTAAGGGCGGGCATTTTATTATTACTGTTTTGGGTTTATATTGAAAAATATTTACCCGTCGAGAGTACCAAAGAAGTCCTCATCTATTGTATCGTCCAAATCAAAGTTCAAATTATTCATTTTTTATAAACATTCCCATTCCCATTAACAATAAGATAAACAAATAAAATATTAGATTGAAAAATAACAAGAAAAAAATAAGATTCCGTTTCTCTCAGCACTTCGGAAATGTCAACAAACGTCAGCTGTTTAAACACTTATCAGCTATTTAACAGATTTGCATTTAAGTGTATTGGATTAGAGTGGAGGAAAGAAAAGTATCCGAATAAAATGTTAACGTATCAGTCATATCGGTGAATGCCTCCACTGACATAGGTGAAAATTGTATATTCTAGACACGCACCACCCAAACCACGATGTACAGTACATATATTTATAGCAATACAGTACCAATTTCGAGTAACGGCACTTTGGTGAGTTTCTATTTTATTCACCACACCTGTGATAAATTCACCACATTTTGCAAAAACTCACCACACTTGTAGAAACTCACCAGATCTGGAAAATTCCAAAAAACAAAAGTAAAAAAATTTTTTGTTTTTCTTTTTTCCAACCGTCCCCCTCCCCGTTCGTTTTGTCCGAACCTGCTGGGACCGGACGGACCTTATCTTAAACAACCCGCCCACCACACACACCTACCTACATTTTTACCTAATTTTCACCTACACAACATTTTTTGTTTTGGTTTTTTGCCTGACCTGGGGTTCGAACAGCGGCCTTTGCGTTTCTTACTTGGAACAACAAACTTACCTATTTAGATAGACAGACCATCAAGCACATTAAAAAACGGTGCCTAAAGTTTTACATAAACAAACCTTTTGTGTGTGTGTTGTTCCAATTGGAAGTTCGACCAGTTTTTATTTCCACTTGTTGTTCCAATTGGAAGTTCGACAGTTTTATTTCCACTTGTTGTTCCAATTGGAAATTCGACCAGTTTTGTTTTTATTTATAATGTAAGTTTAAAATTATCATTAATAATAAAAACAAAGAAAAGTGATATTTATTTTACTAAGAAGAGGTAAGAAAGATATTTTTATTTATTAATATTTTTTTAAAGTTAAAGTTTAAGTTAAACAAAACAATTTTGGGTAATTTTTTTATTTCTCGCTGTAACAAACAATAAATACAGTGAAAATGTTGTGTAAACAAAGTTGAAAAATAGGAAATTAAAATTTTCAGTAGAAATTATTGAATTTGTTTGTTTTTTTTTTTTTAATTTTATAAAAATAACATCCATCATTTAATAGTCGTACTTAAGAATTTTATATTATAAACCGGCCTGATTTATTTATAAGCAGATGTAAAACGTGAGTAAAGTCGTCTACGTAGTCCATACTATAGAATTACCAAAAACAACAACAACATGTACTCTAACTTGTTATGACAAGTATATGTACTAAGGTGACCAACTATATTTTGTTTAAAAAGAGTACACTTTTACTTTCCAAGTATTTTAGGTGAAAAAAGAAGATAAAACGAAAAAAAACTTTATTTTCTTTTAAAAGCATAATTTTCTTCGGAGTGGATTCGTTTAATAATGTAGCCACATCCGAACAACTTTCATTTTGCATATTAAATTTGACTGTTAAGCGGCAGATAAATGTTTTTACAGAAAGTTGCGACTTCTAACTATTCCAATAATCATTCCCTAGTGAAAATATCCTTTCAACAGCAGCATTATTAGTGCCTGGATAACATAAGAAAATTTCTATTAAAATTTTTAAATTCCCATAAAACTTTGCCCTACATACTACGCATGCGTTAAGGCTGTCAAACATGTCGTACATACTGTACATCAAAGATCAGCCTGGGGATTGATTACGTACTCAAATAATGGAGAGATATATATATCCATCGCTTTTCACAAATGTTGTTTTGCCGTTGTTCAAAGAAGAGGTCTGCAGAATCCAGGTACATAATACGGGCTGTCAATTGTGCCTGAAAATGGCAGAATATGTGCGCGTGAAATCAAATCACTGTCAAAATAATTTTAAATATTTAATTAATAAGATTGAAATAAAATATTCTAAAAAATGTTTTAGAAATACAAATGAGTACCTTCAGAGTATAGGATTTGAAAAGAGTAGGAAGGGTTTGCGAAAAAAGAGTACAAAACTCAGTAAATGAGTACAGTTGGTCACCTTACATATACATAATTTTATAATTAACGAGACACATTTTCAGTGCACATTGTTGTTATGGTTTCAAACGTAAACATAAACAAAAACAACAATTCATAAGTAAAATGCGTGTGCGTGTCCAACTGCATGTGAGAGAGAGAATAAAATGAGTGAGATAGGGCCAGTCCCTTATGGTCTCAATTGTTGTTCTAGTTTTAATATTTTTGTTTGTACAAAAAATCCCTAATCAATGTGATGTATTTTGTTTTTGTCCATTTGTTTTTGTTTCGATTAAAGAAGTAAATAAAGTCCGACCGACATCTTAGTTTGTTTACCGTTTGCTTTTGTTTTTCGTTTTCATAAGTATTTCTTTTCATTTGTTATTCCGATTGGAAGGTCGACCAGTTTTACATATTTTCTTTTCTTATTATTTATTTGCTTTAATTTAATAAAAAACCTGAGGTTTAAAGAACTTTTTTAATCGTGAGTTTATAATCATTTAATAATAAAAACAAAGAAAAGTGATATATTTACGAGCAAATGGTAAATTTCCATACTAAGAGGTAAGAAGATTTCCTATGATATTTGGAGGTTATGTTTATTAATATTTTTGAACGTATGTACCTATGTAAGTTGTAAAGTAAAGTGAGTAAGTAAAAACAATCAATTTTGGCCACATTTCTTTCTTTTAAAATTGTTTATCGCTGTAATAAAACTACAAGAGAAAAGGTGGTTGAAAAGCAAAAAATTTTTAATAAATATTAGAAAAAAATTTCAGTCGAAATAATAAAATTTGTTTGCAAGTAATTACAAAATATTTTCAAATAAACACGTTCATAGACATTTTTCTCTTTAAATTACTATTAAAATGAAATTTTGTAATTATGTTTCCAGGAAGTATTGTAGAACTGGAAGTCTGGAAAAATTAATGTTTTCTTATTTTGTATTTCCAACCAGTTCAAATACTCTAATAAACAAACACAACATTTTTTTCGAAACTTTTTATTAATTTAATTAAATAGAATTCGCTTCCTCCAATATGCACATTTAAGTAACGATGAGCATGATTGCACGTATACATAAACCACTTTAGGGCCCCCCTCTGCTCATACAATCTCCATAACGCACTGGAACTTTGCATTGTCAATTTTCCATGATCTTTTCGGGGAGGAAGTAGTAGTGCCGGCATTGAATGTTAAAAAACAATATAATGAATGAATTTCAAAGTTGTTGGTTTTTTCGTTTTCAACTCAATTCAAGATGTTTGCTGTGTGCAAGTTCTCCATTTCCATACAGTAAACGGTGTGACACCAATGACGGTCATTAATCCAGTCTCTCACTCACACGATCTTCTTCTGTAGTGAGTTTTGTCGTTTGTCTTATTCAATAACGATGAAGATGATTAAAACTTTGCAGCAGCGGTGTGGAAATACGTTTTTAGGAACGTACCCCACTTAAAGAATGCATTGGTGCGTAAAATATGTAATGGTTTTTAAACAAAAACACTTATTACTTAAAAGAAATTTATTTAAAACCAAATAAGAACCTCTCCAAGGTATTGTAAGCATTAAAAAATTGTTTCAAAATTTATTTATACTTTTGGGGCTATTTGTTATCATGGAGACCTAAATAACATGCCTCTTTTGTGTTTTTTTTTCTTTTTTGTTCTATGTTCTAAAATAAGAAGTATTTTTTTTTTCAAAATAATCTTTTTTTTATAATTTTTCAATTGCTAAAGCTTAAACAAATAATATCTCATAACTTTACTAAACTAATTATGAAAACAGGCGCCAAAATGTTCAAATTATTACAGTTTTTTATTATCTTAACTCTTTCTATTTCTCTCGTTATCTCTCTCTCTCTCTCTCTCTCTACTGATTTTATTGATTTGTAACATTAAATTGTTCAGTTGATAAAAGCGGCAACTCTTTTTAGTTTATGTTTATTTTTAGTTTTTTTTTTCTTAATTGATTAAACAAATTAAATTAAATTAAAACATAATACAACAAAAGATAATCTCAAATCGTTTATTAGATTTCATGGAATTTAATTCAAACATGTTTTATAATTAATAAACATTTGCAAGAGATGCGTTGTTTTAAGCACGTACGCTTAATTTTTTTAAAATTATAATTGTACGCAAAATATTCTCAAGTACTTACAACAAAACGCACTATTCGCCTTTATTATTAGAGAATTATGAAATTGCGTTTTAATTTTTACCGATGAAAACCTAAATACAATGCTAATGTTGTTGATATTCTTATTGTTGTTATTATTGTCCACTTTATGTATTTTGATCATTAGCGAGACTGTTAAAGAAATGTTAGTTTGATTTACAAAAATAAATAGAAGAGTTGAGAATTGTAAATAATAATGAGACTGTCACGTGAAATCATAACTATACACATACTACATACATTTAAAAACGTAATTAAAGATAACATAAATAATTAATAAGAAAGAGAGAGACAGAGAGGGAGGGTATTGCTTAAGGAAACATATCACCTGTTAAAGATAAACACTCATGTAACTATGGCCAACCATTGTTGAAATAAGAAAAATAATTTAAAAAAACTCATTAATTTCAATTTGCATACATACGTACATATGTACATACATAGTATTTAAAAAAATTTTTATTTTCTTTAAAACAAACTTAACACAAAATTAAATTACACGAACAAATAGCATGATGAAAAAAGAGAGAGTCAATGTGAACCAATAGCCTAATTAAAATGCATTTGAAACGGCTCTAAAGTTTATTGACTTGTTATTGTTAAAAAAATTAACAAGCTACATACCTACCTACAAATAAAACAATTCAAACTACAATAAACAAAAAACAAACAAAACAAGAAGAGATAATCCAAACAAAATCTACAAAACAAAAAATAAATGCAAGAGAGCTTACACATTTGAGTGTTTGGTATTTCTGTAAAATAACAACAAACTGCATACAAATTCAATCATTCAAATTACAATAACAACTAACACACAAAGAGAACATTCTAAAAACATCTATCAAGCGAGAAAGTAAAGCAAGAGAGCGTAGACAAACTAACCATTTAACACACCCAACACGAACCATATACATACATATGCTACGTAAATAACAAACATCAACAACATACATTTATTACATAATAACCGGTTTTTCTAATTTTTCTAGTAAGTAGTCTTTCCCCTATTAGTAAGAAAAATAACAAAAGAGAGATGTTGTAAAATATAGAGAGATAGTTAGGGAGAGAGAGAGATAGAGTGGGGCATGTTCTGTAACATTGGTTATTCTTTATTTTTCTATAAAACATGTTAAACATTTTCGTAAATATTTACAAATTGTAACTGCCTTTACACACCTATTGCATAACTGCATACTATTAATAGGTATCAACCAAATTTAATGATAAATGACAGAAATATCATGTAAATAGAGAGTAACTCAGCAGCAAAGCAACAATTATTGTGTAATATATGGCAGTAATATCATGTTAGCGTTTATTTCTAAACATATAGCGTTTTTTTCTTCTAAAGAAAGCTTTGTCAGACTAGTTCGATTAATTTAATAAATAAGTTTAGAAATGAAAAATTGTTTATGATTGATTTATGGAATACGAATTTCTAAGCAAAAAAAGGCAGAAGGAAAACATTATTAAAAGAAATTGTTGTCTGTGTCAATTGATGAAGAATTTAATAGATATTTGCACAATCAAAGAACAATGGTACAATGACAACGTCTAACAGCAACATAACATATATTACATCAGATATTCTTTAGTTAGTTTAGCGGATCTACAGGTTTCCTAAAAAATCCAGAATGGAGTAAATGTCTCCTCATTAAAATGTTGTGCCACCCTTTATACTTCAGCCTAAATCTATCAAGTATTCCGCTCTGGTTTTAATTATTTTCATAAAAATTCCGAGTAAATTCGAACACATTTCGTTGAGCTATATGTACATTTTCTATAGAACCTCATCAGCAAAAGAAGAAAACAATTTTTATTCCTTCAATATAAACGTTTTTAATTTCTTATATGTGGCAACACTCTTTATTTTACAATGTAAGTGCAGCATATTGCTGTCTGTATGAAAGTGAGGGTGGATTTGTATGTGTTTCTTTCTGTTACTTTTTCCTCTTCACTTACTCAATATATTTGCTCTTATTCATGTGCTTTTGTGTTTACATTTCTTCATTTCATGTTCTTTGTATAGCCGGTTTTTTGTTATTGCTTTTATTTTTATTCATATTTTCCAGTTTATTTTTTGTTCTTTCTTCACAACACACAAATTATATATATACAATTCATTGTGATCTCAAAACAAGGGGTTTTGTGTTGTTTATTGTAATGCACAAGAAATAAATGTTTGTGCGTACATATACTCCAACATGCATATTCATGTGTGAGCTGCGCTTCTGCTTTGTTGCTGTATATGTTTTCGTTGTTTCGCTTTGTATTTATGCATGTACATAATCATGGCATATTTATATCAGGTAGGAGTAATTCAACAGCTGACGAGTCTTAGAATGTCAAAATTTTGTTGTTTTTTTAGTGTGTTGTAACCATTTTTATGAATTTTTTTAACATTTCTCTTTCTATTGTTATTCGTCAGTCAGTTATGAAGCTGTTTTTGACATTCCGTGTACTCTTTAACAAAAACAAAATGCCTGTTGTTTTTGCATTGTTGTACTTGTTGTATTCTTGCGGTTACCTCTTATGAATATGCCATGTACATAATATACTGATTTTTTGTTGTTGTTTTATATGCTGAGGACGCTTAATAACGAACTGCTCAATACGTTTTCGTGGTTTTTAAATAAGAGACGTTGAATCAAAACATATTCGACAGTTGAAGCGAGCAGACGTGAAATATTTAAGTTGAAGAACACTTCTTCATAGAAAAAGAAAGCAACAACAAAAACATTTAAATATCCTTGTGATCATTTTCAATAAATAAACTGTAAAGAACAAAAAATAAGAGTGCGATAATTATTCAAATCTTAAACAAACGACGAGAAAGTGTTGAAAAAATAAATTAAAGTGAATGTAATTTTGTAATATTTTTTTATTATAAAAACGAAAAAAGAAAATTCAGACTTTCAATTAATTAAAATATTACTGGAGTTCTGTGTGTGTGCCTTGTTGTTTTAAAGCATAAAATTAGTTTAAATTTCCAATCATGGCATTTTCAATTATTAGCCGTAATTTGTTGCGTACTTCCAGAGAGCTATTGGAACGCAATATGGCTGCTGGTGTGACTTCAGTTTTAAATATTGATATTAATGTAAGTACTTACATACATATATAACAGTTTTACAGTTAAACAAAAAGAGTGCCATGTGTTTATTAATAATAGTGAGGGTATAATTCTTTTTCATAACTGTTGTTTTTTTTTATGTTATTTTTAATTGAGAGTAAAAACAAAAACAAATGTATCAAGTCGACATATCCCAAGGCGTATTTACACCTTGGAATGCAGCATGACGAGAGAGCATTTTTTAACCTACACCAATATTTGAAGCTGTAAACGAAACTTCTTTGTCTTCAACAAGTTTTCAAAACTTGAATTTTAATTAATCTGTGTTAATAAGTAAAAATGTCTATGATTTCTAAGAAAGTAAAAAGGATTTTTGTGATTTAATTTTTTTTTTTTTTGGTCAAAGAAAATCTCTTCCAACTGTAGCATAAGCGTGTATGCTCCACAGTTTATTAGTTCCAGTGAGATTATGTAAATATTTTACATGTAAAATTTAAACTATACGAAATACAGTTGGTTTCAATGTACAACAAATTTATAACGGTAAACAGCTTCAATTAATAAAAATATTGTTGTCTGAAAACATATTAAAATAAGAGATTAAATGTTTCATAAAGTCATGGTTATGTTTTCGTCAAAATTTGCATTCTCTGAATAAATATTATATGTGTGTTATTTATAAAATGTATGATTATAATACAATAATATAATTAACTGTGTGGCCCCATACGCTCTGCTAGTTGTTATATAAACACTTGTGCAAAAAGTAAACAAGACTTGGAATAGGTTAAAGTGAGTTTGATAACCTTAGTTTTGTTTCTTTTCAATTAAAATTTAATGTTTGTTTACCAAAAGAAGCAGTTTGTTTAAATAAAAAATAAGTAGAATACATATTGTTATCTTCATACAGAGGTTTATAGGTGTCAGATTGGTGCTTTTCCTCTCGGACAATGGAATAAATGAATATCTGGCATTGCCGGATTTGGGGTCCTATCCCCAATACAGATATAGGATATTGAGCCAAGCAAACTTTTAGTTTTTTTGTGCTTTATTCCATTGTTGTTGTTGTTGTCGTCGCATTGTGTGCACCTAAGGTTCAATTGTTATCCATTGTAGTGCTATTTGTAAAAACTTACATAAGCTATACACAAACATGTGTGGGATCATAGGGGCTCGACTGTTGCTTTCAATGAACCAAACCAGACTTAAAACCAGTCTGTGGTTATACATTTTATTATCAGCACCAGTTTTAAACATATTCTTCGTATTATGAAAAGGTCGTTTTCAAACAACAATAAATTAAAATAAAAAATAAATATATTAATTATTATTATTGTTATTGTTTTAATATATTGCTTTAAACATGTTTATATTAGAAGCAGTTTAGAGTTTAATGAAAAAAAGAAGAAATTAATCTGTTATACTAATTAAACGCATTTTAATCAGCTTCTGTTATATAAAAAAAACTGAATTTTATTAAATTTAAACTGCGCAGTATTTAAATACATTTTGAATAAAAAGTAGAGGCTCGTTTTAGAAAGTTAAACGTGCTTTATTGCAAAGAAAAAGAAACGATAAAATTCAAATAAGGGTTTTTAAGATATACATTCGTATGTACATACACACATAAATATGTACATACATGACCATATATACGTAGATAAACACGCTTAATTCTTTGCTTGGTATTCTTTAAAATAAACCAGTTGATAAAGAAATATTTTCAAAAAATAATATCATTTCATAAATATTAAAATTTTTTTTTAAACAAAAAACGTGTAGCCTTTTTTTAAATAAATATTGAGGATGGCGGAGAAATAAATTTTATATAATATTGCATAAATTATTGTATAATTTGCATATAATTTTAGCCATACAATCAATGTCAATACATATATACGTACATATTTATTTATTATTGTAGCAAGGAGAGAATTATAAAAACAAAATGAAATTTTGAAAACAAATAACACAATAAAAAACAAAAACAAAAACAAAAGAAATAAAAAAGAAGAAAGAAGAAAACAACAAGAACAAGACTTTGAACTCGATTCGAATACAAATAATAAAATAAAAATAAATAAAACAGAAAAATAAAAACGCAAATTAAAAACCATAAGACCAAATGTAGGTTCTAGTTACGGTAATAAGATAGCATAGCACAGCATAGCATAGCATATTCAACAAAAAAAATGATTTTTTTATTGAGGATTTTATAAAATTCTTTAAAATGATTTCCCTACTACATAACGTGAATTAAAAAGCAAACATTTAATTCTCGCGGAATTATTATTATTCTTTTACGAAAGTATTCAAGAAAAGGAAACCTAAGAAGTATGTAAGGAATCTCGAGTTATTATTAATTTTCTTTTACGAAAGTTTACAAGAAAAGGAAACGAATACCTAGGAAGTATGTAAGGAATCTTCTTATTGAAAAAACCAAAAAATTTATACAATTTTTTCTAATTGTTTTTGTTTTTAAACTTTAACGTGTTTGCTTGTTAAGCAGAATTTAGAAATCTAACCTTGAGTATATTTTTAATATACTTCTTTAGTTTTGTTTTTAGCTCAATATCATGCGGAACCTATTGCTAAAGTTAAAACTGATTTTTTAATTTCCTATTCATGTTCATTTTCACAAATTTAACACCACAATCATTAGCTTATAAATTAATTTCTTTTCATAATGAATTTTCAAATTGTTTAACTTAAGATTAAGAAATATACCTACAGATGCTGTTGGTAATTGATGAATAGTATTCAAAAATAAATATTGTTTTAATTTTAGGCTTCAGCAAACAATAATATTTAACTTATAAACATGTTTACATAACAAATTTCATAATTTTAGTTTCAATTAAAAAATAAATAAACAAACTCACGTTTCTTAATGGCTTGCATGAAAAAATAAAAAATAAATATTTTTGTTTACTTTTGTGTTTAAATAATATATGTACTTAAGAAAACACATTGAAATATTTGTTTTGTTTTATTTTATTTACCGTTTTTTTAAATTCATTTTTAATTTTATTTCTTTTCCAGAATTCTAACCAAAGCCGTCCTTTAACCACCTCTTCTTTAAATTTAATTAAATCAACTCCTTTAGTTTTACAAACCTTTAAACCAACGAAAACCGAAACTGGCAAAGCTTCGACTAAATATAATAAGAATGTCCAACAGGAAGATATTGACAGTGATTCCGATTCGGATGATGAATATGAACGTAAAAGACAAGACACTAATAAGAAATACAGCCAAAAGGTAAGTTTAGTTTTCCGTACTTTATTAATTTACTAAAAAAAATTAATGTATTTTACAAAAAAGAAAAAAATCTTAAAAAAGGTGTTTACGCGTGTCTCAGACGTGAATTCGCCAGCTTAAAAATTTAAATTACAATTTTATGGAGTCTGATATGAATTTTAATTAAGTTGTTTATTCGCAAAACAATCGCGAACAATGTTCAAATGAAATCAGAGTTCAATAATTAGTTTTTTTTTTTCAATTCTTTAAAAGAAAATTTGTTTAGAAACATTTGCAAACAGACTTGTAAATAAGAAAACGATTTTAATGAAATGCTTTCAAAATTTTAATTAATCAAACTCAAAGCTTTTAAAAGAATGTGACGCTTACTATGAATTTAAACATAATCATTTCAAAAATATTCAATTGGAACTGTTTAAATAATTCTTAAACCATTTGGGCCAATACTAAATTACGCTTATACAAGTTATTCTGTTCAGTCGAAAATCATTCGCATTCCTAAATCCAACAATGAATTCAGGCCAGTTGCCATTCTTCCATTCCTGTCTAAAGTAATGGAAAACCTCATAGCTAGACAAATAAATAATTATCTCGAAAGTAATAATTTCTTATCTGATAAGCATCATACCAAGGCTTTTGATACGGTTGATCATAAAATATTATTGAGGAAGCTACAGAAGACCCTCTTTCATTTTTCTAATTCGGTTTGCAGTCTTATACATTCTTATCATATGAACAAATCACAACGAGTTTACCTAAATGGCAACATCTCGAATTCGCTAAACGTTGGAACAGGTATTCCACAGGGATCAATTTTAGGGCCTCTTTTTTATTCTGTGTATACGTACACTGAATCAAATAAGTCTCCGTACAGATTACATCATTTTATATATTGATAAGTTAACATCGATTAAAACAAGATATGATTGATTTTTTAAATTTTATTCTATAAGAAATCTTGTAATTTAGGAAATAACATAAAATAAATAGAACAGAATTCATTAAAAACATAAAAAAGGGTAATTTTATCAACTCCTTATAAATATAAAATAACATCAAAAAAGTCCCCGCACAGTTCATTTTTTTACATAAAGAATCCTACCTTAAACTCTAATATATTGTTGGTCCTCCTTTATTTGCAATTACAGAACTTAATCTGCTTTTAATGGAATGGACAAGTTTAGTTGTTGTCATAGGATCTATTTTTTCCCATTCCTCCTTGATAACAGCCTTAAGTTGGTCTTTATTTGTTATATTGTGCTGACGGATTTTTTTCCAAGTGGTCCCATAAATGCTCAATCGGATTGAGATCTGGTGACTGCGCAGGGTAATTTAATTGCTTTGGGTCATTATAGATGAGCCATTCTTTTACTACTCCAGAGGTGTGTTTGGGGTCGTTGTCTTGCTTGAAGCAATACAAATGTCCCAAACCCAATTTTTCTGCACTTTGTTTTACATTTTCTTTTAAAATATTTAAATATGCAAATTTATCCATCCTATTTTCAATAAAAACGAGATTACCCACACCAGAAGAAGCCATACATCCCCATACCATTACGTTACCTCCACCATGCTTTGCTGTTGGGGTCAAATTCTCTAGGTCCATTTCAGTATTTGGTTTTTTCCATACCTTTCTTCTTCCATCTGACCCAAAAATATTAAAATTACTCTCATCGCTGAAAATAACTCGATCCCAAAGCAAAAAATCTTTATCAATATGTTCAATGGCGTAATCAAGTCTCTTTTTTCATATTGACTTTGCGAATATAAGGCTTCCTACGGCTAACCCGGCCATTGTATCCATTTTTATTTTCAAGCACGTTTCTTACCGTCTGAGGGTCTACAGTTATTCCATTACTAGCTTTTATGTTTCCTGCAATAACAGCACTTATCTTGGGATCATTTCTCACGGTTCGTATAATTCTCTCCTCTATTTCTTCTGTTTTTGGTTTTTTTGCCATTGTTCCTGTTTTATTAAATTGTTGAATGATGTACTGAATAGATGAACTTGGTCTTTTGACAATTTTGCTTATTTCGGATAGACTTTTTCCAGAACTTTTAAGGTCAATTATAGTTTTTTTTTTAGTATCTATTGAAATTTGCTTATTTCTATACTCCATATTTTTTAAGTTTATTTTATTAACACTTTATTTTGGATAAAACACTTTTTTGTGGTAATAAATGTTTTTTAGCCCATAAAAAGATCTTGAAACACCGTTATAAAACAAAAACAAATATAAATATTATAAGGAGTTGATGAAATTACCCTTTTTAATGAATTCTGTTCTATTTATTTTATGTTATTTCCTAAATTACAAGATTTCTTATAGAATAAAATTTAAAAAATCAATCATAAATATATAAAATGAAGCAATCTGTACGGAGACTTATTTGATTCAGTGTACATATATTAACGACCTACCTGATGTCTTCGATAATTGTAGCGTACAGAGAATATCAAATTATGTATAGAAACGATCTGCTTTGATTTACAGAAAATTGACAACTGGGCTAGGGTCTATCGACTTTGTATAAATCCCTCCAAATCTAAATGTTTATTACTCTCCAGAACTAAGAGAGCATTTGTTGTGCCAGATATTATCAGGGCTAATGTTATCTAACCACATTAATGCTATTATTCGTAAAGTTTACGGTATGCTTAGAAACTTATGGGCTCTTATAGATTCACCTCCCATGCAACTGGCTAAAATGTATTTGATTCCTGTTCTTTTATACGAATCTGAAATTTTCACAAGTTGTGATACAGATGATAAGAGGAAACTCAACTTGGACTACAATAATATAGCAAGATATGTATTTATTAAAGGCCGTCACGACCATATCTCACAATTTTTTTACTAGATATTTAAAATTAATTTTTCCCTCGTTGTACAATGGGTCAATTCGACTTCCGAGTACTGTACTTGTCTTTATTGACAAGTACACGTCCTCTAACCTAACCTAAAATTAATTTTGGTTACATCTTAAATATTAAATTCTTTAAGCTCCTCCATAAGATTATTACCTCAAAACAGCCAACATACTTATTTAGCAGCATTAAATTTGCAAGATCCAACCGCGGTAGAAAAATTATGCAACATAGATATACGAGTCTTTTGTCACAACGCCAGTTTTTTATACATACCATCGTCAGTCTTTGGAGTACTTCACCAAATTATATTCAGAACATAGGCAATGCAATTAAGTTTAAAAAGAAATTATACAATTTGTTTAAGTAACTTTTAACATATTTTGATTGTTTCATACATTTTTACTTTTTTATTAGTGATTTTTAATTTTTATTTTCCTAATTTAGTCTTTAAATTTCATTGTATGTTTGTTTGTGTATATTACTTTATATATTTATGTACAGTTGTGTTCAAAATAATAGGAGCGCCCTTCATTTAAAAGCAAAGATTAAAATTAAGAAAAATACTAAAGAAAATATCAAATTTTTTTGACTTAAAATTTATTTCCAATTCATTTTCTAATTTTTTAACACATTATTTAATTAAAACTACGAAAACAAAAATTATTTTAAGTAAATAAAACTTACTCTCAAAATTAATTTTTCAAAATAATAGGAGTGTTAGCAAACAACCTAATAATTTTTAAACAAAAGGCACAAAAGTTTGATATTATCTTAAAATAGTAAAGTTATTTTAGTATTTGGTTGAATAACCTTTGTTTTTTATGAATTCAGCACATCTACGAGGCTTTGAGTCAATAAGATTTTGGCATCTCTTTAAAGGAATTTGATGACACGCATCGCGCACTGTGATCCATAGTTCTTCTGCATTTGAGGTTTTTTTTTTGTCTGCAACATACTTTTTAACATCTCCCCATAGATGTTCTATGGGATTAAGGTCAGAAAACTGAACTGGCCACGCCATAACCTTTACCCCATTAAACCGAAACCACTCATTTGCCAATTAACTGGTGTGTTTCGGGTCATTGTCTTGTTGGCATATCCATTTTAGAGGCGTCGAGTATGGTAATATCACTTCTCTCAAAATGCCAACATAGACGTTCCTATCCATTATGTCTCTAATTGGATGTATTGGGCCTACACCATTATATTAAAACCTTCCCCATATCATTAGTTTTGCACCACCATGTTTAACAGTATTTTGTATATACATACTGAGCTTTATATTTGGTGTTGGGCAAACATCTAACATACTGTCTAGATCCAATGCCACCAAATAAAACAATTTTGCCTTCGTCGGTCCACACTATGTTTCTCCATTTTTCTTTCGGCCAATCGATATGTTCTTGGGCAAACTTTAAGCGTGCTGCTATCTGTTTTTTTTTGTCAGCAATGGCACCTTTCGTGGACTACTTGCGAATAAATTGTTGTCCGTCAGACGCCTACGAATAGTAGGGCCACTTACGGCAAGATTCAGATCCTTTTGAATTTTTTTTTTGCATACGCCGAAGGATTTATTTTGCTGTATCGCACAATTCTGCGGTCGTCGTCAGTTGATGTTTTGCACTTGCGCCCACGCGTTTCGAGCTTTTTTTATATTTTAAAGCATTTGCGATCATTTGCTTGGAGCAACTTAAGGTTTCCTCAATTTCTTTAGAAGTTTTGCCTTTTTTTCAAAGATTTTTAATTAGTTTTCTCTTTTCTTCAGTACAGTGCTTTCCTCGTCCCACTATTACAAAAATTTATGTGAATCACTGTAGAAAAAGTTTTAACTACATTTTTCCGTACTTGTTTTTGACTTTTTTCTTTAAATTATGTGCTGTTATATTTTTATTTTTAAAAGAACACTCACACCTATTTTTTTTGATCAACTGAATTCAAGGGCAAACACAGAAAGTAATCAATTTCATCGTAAATATTAAAGTGATTACGAGATTCTTTTTGGTATTTTATTTCTTACATATCGTTGTAACTACCAATAAAATATAACATGTTTTGCAAATTGGTACAATAACAAATTTTAACTTTGAAGATATTACATGGTAGCACTCCTATTATTTTGAACACAGCTGTATATGCTGTTCTTCGTATTTTTCCTAATTTATTTTTTACATACATATCGATGGCTTAATATAAAAAGGCCTAACTCGATTTTTGGTTACTTTACAGGAGAAGGAAAAAACTTACTGAAATTCGTAAAATTTTAGATACAACAAAAATTTTAATAAAATTTTTAATAAGAAACAGCGACACATTTAATCTCTCATTTAAAAATTTTTTTATTTTTTTTATCTGCCATTTGTCTACCAGAATAAACAAAAGACCTTATTTTGAAAAAAATTGAGTTAGGCCTTTTTTATATTAAGCCATCGATATGTATGTATATTAATTTCTTTTTTATCCGAATTCTTTTTTGCATCGATTGCTTTATTTTCTGAGATTTTAACATGTTCTCTCTAATTCATTTTCGTTTCTACATTATTTCATATAGTTTTTTTCCTTTTATTGTCAATGATTTTTTTATTACTTTTTACCTTGCTGTACTCCCACCATAGCACTTTCATTTATCTTGTTGTACATTGATTAATAATAAATAAATAAATAAGCAGGTGCCTTATCCTTTATTAGATCTGCCTAGCGGATAACTGAGATACAACGAATTAATTACTCTCCTCTTCATATACATATAAACTTACATACACTATTGCTTTTCCCTTTTTAATTTCCAGGGTGATTCTGAATTTTGGCGCCGCAAGATGCGTACTTTACATCGCATTTTGGATGTTAATCGTGATGGTGTGATCTCATTTGATGACTTTACTTTATTGCATAAAAGATTCTCCGATTTGGGTCATTTGTCACCCGAATTATCTGAGGAGTTCTTAAATGTTTTGAAACAAACCTGGAAAGAACAGTTTGGCGAGATTACTCCCTATAATCTGGTAACTGCTGAGCAGTTCTTGGTTGATATTCATCATCGTTTAAATGATGAGAAAATGTTTAAAAGTGTTGGTCGCTTCCTGCCCTATTTGTTTAAGGCTGTTGATTACGATCATAGTGGCCATTTGGATTTGGATCAATACAAACTCTTCTTCCGCTGTTTGGGCCTGTCCGATGAAGATGCTGTTATTTCATTTGCTGTGATAGATGTTAATGGTGACGGTCAAGTCTCTCTTAAAGAATTTGTTCACTTGGGCCGCCAGTTCTTTGTTACCGAAGATGAAACAAAAATTTCGAAAATGTTTTGGGGTCCGCTGATTGATCATTGACTTGCCGATTATGCCCACGAGGCCATTATCGATCTGTTGGCCCGTGGTAAATGGCAGGATGTCGGAAAGTGTGTAAACATCCTCACCCTTTTATGTACGAATGCTGTCTACGAAAATTTCCGTGAACATTTTTGGTACGATAGCAACAATAGCAGTGGACTACGTTCTTATTTAAAATTATTTTTCTATATTAATTCCTTAATTTTATTAATCATGTCGTGGCGTAAAAATGAACACCACGACATTAAAGCATTTATTGTTAAGCATATAAGAAAATATAATAAATTACGTAGGAAGGCGAAGAAGAGGAAGAGAAGAAGGCGTATAGTTGTAATGTAATTTTAAGAAACATTTCTTTTGTTTTAAATTTAATTTAATTTTATTATGTTATTTTATACAAAAAATTTATAATTTTTAAATGCCCACTATTTTATTTATACGCTTAATTTCCTTGATTTGTCCATCGATTTCAGCAGTCCTGTAAAAATATAAGAAAAAGGAAAGGCGTTAGTGATGAATCATGTACGATAGATAGATATTAGACGATATATTTTTAAGCTCCTTATTTTGTAAAAATTGTAATTATGCTTAATTAGTTTAGATTTGTCTTTAGAAACCTTTAGGATACAGTGTTTAGCAATTACGTTTTCGAATAATCCAAACTTGTATTGTAAATATTGTATATACTATGTATATTGTATATGTATGTATATATATTGTATTTATATACGATATATATATCCATTGTATATATGAACGATATTTATATATATATAGAAGATATTTATATATATATAGAAGATATTTATATATATATATAGAAGATATTTGTATATATATAGTAGATATTTATATATATATTAGATATTTATATATATATAGTAGATATTTATATATATATAGTAGATATTTATATATATAGAAGATATTTATATATATATAAAAGATATTTATATATATAGTAGATATTTATATATATATAGTAGATATTTATATATATATATATATATAGTAGATATTTATATATATATATAGTAGATATTTATATATATAGAAGATATTTATGTATATAGTAGATATTTATATATATATATATAGTCGATATTATTATATATATATATATAATCGATATTCCTATATATATATATAATCGTCGATATTCCTATATATATATATAATCGTCGATATTCCTATATATATATATATATAATCGTCGATATTCCTATATATCGTCGATTTTCCTATATATCGTCGATATTCCTATATATATATATAATCGTCGATATTCCTATATATATATATATAATCGTCGATATTCCTATATATATATATATAATCGTCGATATTCCTATATATATAAATAATCGTCGATATTCCTATATATATATATAATCGTCGATATTCCTATATATATATATAATCGTCGATATTCCTATATATATATATAATCGTCGATATTCCTATATATATATATATAATCGTCGATATTCCTATATATATATATAATCGTCGATATTCCTATATATATATATAATCGTCGATATTCCTATATATATATATAATCGTCGATATTCCTATATATATATATAATCGTCGATATTCCTATATATATAAATAATCGTCGATATTCCTATATATATATATAATCGTCGATATTCCTATATATATATATAATCGTCGATATTCCTATATATATATATAATCGTCGATATTCCTATATATATATATATAATCGTCGATATTCCTATATATATATATAATCGTCGATATTCCTATATATATATATAATCGTCGATATTCCTATATATATATATAATCGTCGATATTCCTATATATATATATAATCGTCGATATTCCTATATATATAAATAATCGTCGATATTCCTATATATATAAATAATCGTCGATATTCCTATATATATATAATCGTCGATATTCCTATATATATATATAATCGTCGATATTCCTATATATATATATAATCGTCGATATTCCTATATATATAAATAATCGTCGATATTCCTATATATATATATAATCGTCGATATTCCTATATATATAAATAATCGTCGATATTCCTATATATATAAATAATCGTCGATATTCCTATATATATAAATAATCGTCGATATTCCTATATATATATATAATCGTCGATATTCCTATATATATATAATCGTCGATATTCCTATATATATATATAATCGTCGATATTCCTATATATATATATATATAATCGTCGATATTCCTATATATATATATATATAATCGTCGATATTCCTATATATATATATATAATCGTCGATATTCCTATATATATATATATATAATCGTCGATATTCCTATATATATATATATATAATCGTCGATATTCCTATATATATATATATATAATCGTCGATATTCCTATATATATATATATATAATCGTCGATATTCCTATATATATATATATATAATCGTCGATATTCCTATATATATATATATATAATCGTCGATATTCCTATATATATATATATATAATCGTCGATATTCCTATATATATATATATATAATCGTCGATATTCCTATATATATATATATATAATCGTCGATATTCCTATATATATATATATATAATCGTCGATATTCCTATATATATATATATATAATCGTCGATATTCCTCTATATATATATATATAATCGTCGATATTCCTATATATATATATATATAATCGTCGATATTCCTATATATATATATATATAATCGTCGATATTCCTATATATATATATAATCGTCGATATTCCTATATATATATATAATCGTCGATATTCCTATATATATAAATAATCGTCGATATTCCTATATATATAAATAATCGTCGATATTCCTATATATATATAATCGTCGATATTCCTATATATATATATAATCGTCGATATTCCTATATATATATATAATCGTCGATATTCCTATATATATAAATAATCGTCGATATTCCTATATATATATAATCGTCGATATTCCTATATATATATATAATCGTCGATATTCCTATATATATATATAATCGTCGATATTCCTATATATATAAATAATCGTCGATATTCCTATATATATATATAATCGTCGATATTCCTATATATATAAATAATCGTCGATATTCCTATATATATAAATAATCGTCGATATTCCTATATATATAAATAATCGTCGATATTCCTATATATATATATAATCGTCGATATTCCTATATATATATAATCGTCGATATTCCTATATATATATAATCGTCGATATTCCTATATATATATATAATCGTCGATATTCCTATATATATATATATAATCGTCGATATTCCTATATATATATATATATAATCGTCGATATTCCTATATATATATATATATAATCGTCGATATTCCTATATATATATATAATCGTCGATATTCCTATATATATATATATATAATCGTCGATATTCCTATATATATATATATAATCGTCGATATTCCTATATATATATATAATCGTCGATATTCCTATATATCGTCGATATTCCTATATATATATATAATCGTCGATATTCCTATATATCGTCGATATTCCTATATATATATATAATCGTCGATATTCCTATATATATATATAATCGTCGATATTCCTATATATATATATAATCGTCGATATTCCTATATATCGTCGATATTCCTATATATATATAATCGTCGATATTCCTATATATATATAATCGTCGATATTCCTATATATATAAATAATCGTCGATATTCCTATATATATAAATAATCGTCGATATTCCTATATATATATATAATCGTCGATATTCCTATATATATATAATCGTCGATATTCCTATATATATATATAATCGTCGATATTCCTATATATATATATAATCGTCGATATTCCTATATATATATATATAATCGTCGATATTCCTATATATATATAATCGTCGATATTCCTATATATATATATATAATCGTCGATATTCCTATATATATATATATAATCGTCGATATTCCTATATATATATATAATCGTCGATATTCCTATATATATATATAATCGTCGATATTCCTATATATATATATAATCGTCGATATTCCTATATATATATAATCGTCGATATTCCTATATATATAAATAATCGTCGATATTCCTATATATATAAATAATCGTCGATATTCCTATATATATAAATAATCGTCGATATTCCTATATATATAAATAATCGTCGATATTCCTATATATATATATAATCGTCGATATTCCTATATATATATAATCGTCGATATTCCTATATATATATATAATCGTCGATATTCCTATATATATATATATATAATCGTCGATATTCCTATATATATATATATATAATCGTCGATATTCCTATATATATATATATATAATCGTCGATATTCCTATATATATATATATATAATCGTCGATATTCCTATATATATATATATATAATCGTCGATATTCCTATATATATATATATATAATCGTCGATATTCCTATATATATATATATAATCGTCGATATTCCTATATATATATATATATAATCGTCGATATTCCTATATATATATATATATAATCGTCGATATTCCTATATATATATATATATAATCGTCGATATTCCTATATATATATATATATAATCGTCGATATTCCTATATATATATATATATAATCGTCGATATTCCTATATATATATATATATAATCGTCGATATTCCTATATATATATATATATAATCGTCGATATTCCTATATATATATATATATAATCGTCGATATTCCTATATATATATATATATAATCGTCGATATTCCTATATATATATATATATAATCGTCGATATTCCTATATATATATATAATCGTCGATATTCCTATATATATATATAATCGTCGATATTCCTATATATATAAATAATCGTCGATATTCCTATATATATAAATAATCGTCGATATTCCTATATATATATAATCGTCGATATTCCTATATATATATATAATCGTCGATATTCCTATATATATATATATAATCGTCGATATTCCTATATATATATATATAATCGTCGATATTCCTATATATATATAATCGTCGATATTCCTATATATATATAATCGTCGATATTCCTATATATATAAATAATCGTCGATATTCCTATATATATATATAATCGTCGATATTCCTATATATATATAATCGTCGATATTCCTATATATATATATAATCGTCGATATTCCTATATATATATATATAATCGTCGATATTCCTATATATATATAATCGTCGATATTCCTATATATATATAATCGTCGATATTCCTATATATATAAATAATCGTCGATATTCCTATATATATATATAATCGTCGATATTCCTATATATATATATATAATCGTCGATATTCCTATATATATATATAATCGTCGATATTCCTATATATATATATAATCGTCGATATTCCTATATATATATAATCGTCGATATTCCTATATATATATAATCGTCGATATTCCTATATATATATATATAATCGTCGATATTCCTATATATATATATAATCGTCGATATTCCTATATATATATATATAATCGTCGATATTCCTATATATATATAATCGTCGATATTCCTATATATATATAATCGTCGATATTCCTATATATATAAATAATCGTCGATATTCCTATATATATATATAATCGTCGATATTCCTATATATATATAATCGTCGATATTCCTATATATATATATAATCGTCGATATTCCTATATATATATATAATCGTCGATATTCCTATATATATATATAATCGTCGATATTCCTATATATATATATAATCGTCGATATTCCTATATATATATATATAATCGTCGATATTCCTATATATATATATAATCGTCGATATTCCTATATATATATATAATCGTCGATATTCCTATATATATATATAATCGTCGATATTCCTATATATATATATAATCGTCGATATTCCTATATATATATATAATCGTCGATATTCCTATATATATATATAATCGTCGATATTCCTATATATATATATAATCGTCGATATTCCTATATATATATAATCGTCGATATTCCTATATATATAAATAATCGTCGATATTCCTATATATATAAATAATCGTCGATATTCCTATATATATAAATAATCGTCGATATTCCTATATATATATATAATCGTCGATATTCCTATATATATATAATCGTCGATATTCCTATATATATATATAATCGTCGATATTCCTATATATATATATATAATCGTCGATATTCCTATATATATATAATCGTCGATATTTATATATATACATACATATATGCGATACATTATTATACATATGTAACCCTATTCTCTATTGAGTCTCCAAGAACGGCGGAAGTATATGCTGAAAATTGGATTTAGGCCTGTGCTTTAGTACTAGTGAACAGTGTTGCAATGCTAGGATGTCTAGGCTAAATTTGTATTTTATATATATAGTCGATATTTATATATATATAAGGTATTTATATATATATATAAGGTATTTATATATATATATATATATATAGTCGATATTTATATATATATATAATCGATATTTCTATATATATATATAATCGATATTTCTATATATATATATAATCGATATTCCTATATATATATATATATAATCGATATTTCTATATATATATAATCGATATTTCTATATATATATAATCGATATTCCTATATATATATATAATCGATATTTCTATATATATATAATCGATATTTCTATATATATATATAATCGATATTTCTATATATATATAATCGATATTCCTATATATATATATAATCGATATTCCTATATATATATGATCAATATTTCTATATATATATAATCGATATTTCTATATATATATATATAATCGATATTTCTATATATATATAATCGATATTTCTATATATATATAATCGATATTTCTATATATATATAATCGATATTTCTATATATATATAATCGATATTTCTATATATATATAATCGATATTTCTATATATATATATAATCGATATTTCTATATATATATATAATCGATATTCCTATGATCGATATTTCTATATATATATAATCGATATTTCTATATATATATATAATCGATATTCCTATATATATATGATCAATATTTCTATATATATATAATCGATATTTCTATATATATATAATCGATATTCCTATGATCGATATTTCTATATATATATAATCGATATTTCTATATATATATATAATCGATATTCCTATATATATATGATCAATATTTCTATATATATATAATCGATATTTCTATATATATATAATCGATATTTCTATATATATATAATCGATATTCCTATATATATATGATCGATATTTCTATATATATATAATCGATATTCCTATGATCGATATTTCTATATATATATAATCGATATTTCTATATATATATATAATCGATATTCCTATATATATATGATCAATATTTCTATATATATATAATCGATATTCCTATATATATATGATCGATATTTCTATATATATATAATCGATATTTCTATATATATATAATCGATATTCCTATATATATATGATCGATATTTCTATATATATATAATCGATATTCCTATGATCGATATTTCTATATATATATAATCGATATTTCTATATATATATATAATCGATATTCCTATATATATATGATCAATATTTCTATATATATATAATCGATATTTCTATATATATATAATCGATATTCCTATATATATATGATCGATATTTCTATATATATATAATCGATATTTCTATATATATATAATCGATATTCCTATATATATATGATCGATATTTCTATATATATATAATCGATATTCCTATGATCGATATTTCTATATATATATAATCGATATTTCTATATATATATATAATCGATATTCCTATATATATATGATCGATATTTCTATATATATATAATCGATATTTCTATATATATATAATCGATATTCCTATATATATATGATCGATATTTCTATATATATATAATCGATATTCCTATGATCGATATTTCTATATATATATAATCGATATTTCTATATATATATATAATCGATATTCCTATATATATATGATCAATATTTCTATATATATATAATCGATATTCCTATATATATATAATCGATATTTCTATATATATATATAATCGATATTTCTATATATATATAATCGATATTTCTATATATATATAATCGATATTCCTATATATATATGATCGATATTTCTATATATATATAATCGATATTTCTATATATATATATAATCGATATTTCTCTATATATAGTCGATATTTTAATATATATATAGTCTATATTTATATATATACATACATATATGCGATACATTATTATACATATGTAACCCTATTCTCTATTGAGTCTGCAAGAACGGCGGAAGTATATGCTGAAAATTGGATTTAGGCCTGTGCTTTAGTACTAGTGAACAGTGTTGCAATGCTAAGATGTCTAGGCTAAATTTGTATTTTGAAATAGAGGGCTTGTGAATGTACTACATGTGAATATACCCTATTGTCTTTACGAAAAATGTTGAAATATAAGCTGAAATTTAGGTTTAGGCTAAAGCTGTATGCTGAAATAAAGGGTTTGTGAATATACCATATTATGTCCACACTAAAGGTTGAAATATATGCTGAAAATTAGGTTTACATATGTGCTATATCTCTAAACACTGCAGTGGAATACTAGAATGTCAAGGCTAAATTTGTGAAAATACCCTATACTCTTGTGTCTTCACACAAAAGGTGGAAGCACATGCTGAAAATTAGGTTTATATCTCTACTAAACACTGCAGTGGAATAATAGAATGTCTAGGCTAAATTTGTAACAATACCCTGTGCTCTATTGTGTCTTTACACAACAGGTGGAAGCACATGCTGAAAATTAGGTTTATGCATGTGCTATATCTACTAAACACGGCGGTGAAATATTGGAATGTCTAGGCTAAAATTATATGTCGAAATAAAGGGTTTGTGAAAATATCCTATGCTCTATTGTGTCTTTTTACACAGAAGGTGGAAGCACATGCTGAAAATTAGGTTTATATCTCTACTAAACACTGCAGTGGAATAATGAAATGTCTAGGCTAAATTTGTTAAAATACCCTGTGCTCTATTGTGTCTGTACACAACAGGTGGAAGCACATGCTGAAAATTAGGTTTATGCATGTGCTGTATCTCTACTAAACACGGTGGTGAAATACTAGAATGTCTAGGTTAGAATTATATGTCGAAATAAAGGGTTTATGGATATACTACCACCTAAGCAACGTACTTACTAAAAGTAAATAACCGTGAATTGCGTCTAATAAAGGAAAAGAGATAGGATATACACCATACTTGAGACACAAACCACAAGAAACAACACACGCAGGTCAAACTTTTTTAAATATAAAGAAAGAAGATCCTTAAATCGTTCCTATACAAACCGGACACGGAAAAAGGATTTGCCAAATATATTATATAAAAATGTGGTATGGTTTTGTGAACGAACGGAAGACCTTTTTTAATTCAACACTACCTCACCCATTGTTGTCGGAATGTTTTCATTTTCGAAACTCAAAAATTGCCAACACAGTTACGACTGCTCTATTTGAGAATTTTGTTTCACAGGAAGGAACTCTTCGACTGCAGCAGCAGTGTTGTTACAACAGCAAAAATCAATTTCTGTTATTGCAGAATATATGGCTGCCTGGGAGTACAATGGCAAGAGTTTGTTTGCCTAGAGTCTATAGCTACAAGATGACAATATTGTATTCAATTCTTACTCTAAGTAGTACATCCTGGAAACTTCAGAAACCTTGGTGAGGTGGTAATCTAGACGTGTGAAATGTTAGGTCAGTCCTTATATGATAGGAAGGTGCCTTACGTCTTCCAATATATTTGACTTAAGGACCCAAGCAAGTGTAGTTGATAAGGCGAAAGAGTTGATGTTTAGGTAAGTATAATGGTACACCAAAAGCAATTCAAGGCGGCCCCAATCCTGCATATGTTACGGATCAAACAGATCCCTATACAAATGTAACATGCATTTTTAGAAGGTTAAGTACAGGAAAGATACAATAAAGAATATACTACTTCAAGGGTTAAATATGGCAGAAACCCTCCTGTTAAAAAGGTTTTGGAGGTGCCTAATCTTTGCGAGACTGTTCTGATGAATGAAATCAATTGTTGGCTGTATAGATTGCCCGATTTGACATCCCTAAACTATTTTCCGTAAGTCTTTCTTAAAACTTCGGGTTTAACAAAATAAACCAGAAACAATTAAGGCTTTGAAAGGCCACACTCGGTTTAAAAGTGCCAAGGAGGAGGCACAATTGAGTGGAAATGTCACGGAAAATTGTGGCAAAAAAGGCCGCACACAGTAACATTAATGAATTGTATGTATATGTACGAATATGTGCTAGACTGGATTTAGAATATGGTGCTACTTACATAATGAAAAAGAAACCCTTAATTTCTAAACTATGTTATCCTATGAAATTAACTGTTTATGAAAACTGAATCTAAATAAGAAAGTGAATAGTTTACCTAATTGAATGCAGAATGACTACTAGAGAATTATAAAGAGAATTTAAAAAAACTTACATTTGTAGCAAAATGTCCTTGATGGTACGTTCTTGATTTTCAGGCAATTCGAATGTCTTTTTGTTGGTATTCTCTTGATATTTGGAAATCTGTCGATAAATACAAAAATAAATTAATTTTCCTTTTAATTTATAAATAAATTTCAAAGAAACTTACATGATAGTATTGTTTTTTAATAGACTCTTTGGAATTTTCCAATGAATTGTTCATAGTTTTGGAGAATTTATTAATTTTCTCCACCTCTTGAGAGAAATCATTTTCAGCCAAGGTATTGCTAGGTAAACATGTATTAGCCTGGCGCATGAGATCTTGACAGCTAAAAACAAAGAAAATGTTAAACTTTTATACAACAACAACAACATTAAAATTGCATACATTTTTGTTAACACCTCTTGTCTGTCACTGATTTCCTCAAATCTTTCAGCCAATTTATGCGCCTTATCCCTTATGATTTCCTTTTCTCTTTCTAAATCGACAATATCCTGCCTTTGCTGTTCTTTGCACAAATTTATGATGTGTATGCGTCGAGCAAATTCAGCTCTTACCAATTCATGTCTTTTCAAATACTGTGTCCTTAATACCTCCACAGCTTGGGTTAAAAGTTCATAGCATTCTTGTGGCGATGGATTCGAAGATTTATCCAAAGATAAAATTGGTTGGGTGACAGTACGTTTTAGAATTGTTTTAATGTGATCAATGAAAGAAGGACCCAACATTTTACTCAATTGGGTCTGTTGTACATCCTCAGTTTTCAATGTTAATGAATCGTCTTTTGGTTGGGTCAAGAGCTTAGGATCAATAACCAGTTTTAAACTTATAACTTGGCCACTGGCCAACAGTAAAACAATTAACGAAGGCATTTGCATAAGAACAAAACCCAAGACAGCGTTTATTTTGTCACTGTTATCGATTTTAGTGCAAACAATATACTCAGCATGCGATGGAGTTGACAGGGTATTGATATCCGTATTAACTGCAAGGAAAGAAAAATGATTTGTATTAAAAATTCCCTGTTTTTTTATTTTATATGAAAACTTACCATCATTTTCTAAAAATCTTTGTAGTTCAGCAATAAAATTAACGGTAACAACATGTAGGCCAGTATTATGATAGGCAAAGTAACGTAATTCATTAATGAAATCCCTGGAATTTTATGAAAGCGATCATTGAAGGAATAACGTTTTACAATCCATGGCTGGGTATGTATTACCTTTTCAAGTGTATGGGACAATAGTAGGGCTGGTTGATATCTTCTTTGGGTAAACCAAGCTCCAGTTCTACAGTTTCTAAAACATGCACTGTCCACTCTGAGGGATGTATTATTAAATTCTCATCAACGTCATTAAAGGACTATAAAAGGAAGAGAAGGCGGAAATTATAATCAAATTTCAAATTATCTTTTTGAAATGAAATCCATACATCTTCAGCATTTTCGACTTCCAAAAATAAAGCATGATGTAGTTTGCCATTGGTTTCGGCTATAATCAATGTGGGCGGCAATGAGGGTATAATCAATATGGAGCAAGAATCTAAACCATAATTGTCCACAGTAGAGGGTGTCATGGTAATGGGACCTTGTAAACGAGGCCGTTCCGTATCCAAGCCGGACATTAAAACATAAATATTGCCATTCTCACGCAAAATAACCACAGGCCATTCAATTTTCTCTGGTTTCGATGACTTGGTAATGTTATTCTAAAATTATAAATCAAGAATTAATTACTTAAAGAAGAAGAAAACATATGTACATTGTTAACAAACCCGATCTTCGGCAAGCGTAGTTGTTCTACTCTTGCTTAGACTTAAGCGTGAGGTGTTATTTATTAAACTATTTTGTTCTTTAACTGCTGGCGTATTAGTGGTCGTGGCAGTGGTGGTGGCATTCAGATTCGTTTGCATTTCGTTTACATTAACAGCAGGTGCAATATCAAAGTCAACAGCAGCTTCACCCAGAGCATAAACTGTACAAGAGTTTGTATTGCCATCCGTTTTCAAAGGTATGGGACCCACTTGCCAAACATGCCGTAATGTGGCATTATCATAAACCCTTTTAAATAGAGGCAAGTATAGAGAAAGAAAAGAAAACAGAAATAAGCGGGGCGTTTGTTATAAATTAGTTTCTTTTAATCCCAACACACTAGTTAGTTATTGTATATGTTGTTGTTGTTGTTGTATTTACCTCATGGTATTGTCGCTTAAAAGCACAAGTAAATGAGAATCTGTGGGTGAGGCTGGATGCCAGCGTAGTTGTCTTAATTCCAAATGAGGATTATTTGTAAAGAATTGACCATCCAAAATAGAGGCTCTACAAAAAGAAAAGAAAGAAACAACAAAATAAAAATTAGAAAAATATTTAAGCAACGGAAATAAACTCAACTAAAATATGTTTCAGGATTTTCTGAGGGCGAAAAAAAATCTACGGATTAGAATGTTAATGGTTTGGAAATTTATTTGCAAACAAATAAGAGGTTTTAAGTGCAGTTTAACAAAACTTAAAAAATATTGAAATTTATAAAATTTTCTTTCGATTCAGTATTTCGAATTCGAATAATCTTTTTCGAACATAAAACTGCTTTAATACAAAGCGGATGAACTGGCCAGTTCTGTCGTGCCAAAATCATCGAACTCTCCGATGAAATCTCGACTTTGGGAATCCCTTTGAAAACCTGTAAGCTTATAATTGACAATGCAGTCATCCATTCCGCTACCAAGGCCGAATGAAGGGCACTCAACAAGTCTGCTTAAACTTCAGACAGGCATGTTCAGCATGGTTGTCGGGGTCTTTATGGGGCATTGCATTATGGGTAGGCATGCGAGGCGCATTGATTTTGGACGCCTTTCTAATGATTTCTGCTAAAGCTGCAGAGATGAGAAAGAAAAGGAAGGGAGGGAGATAAAGGCACCTTGGCGTCTACTCTATAGATGATCTGGGGGAACTGTCATTTATTTATATTGGCAGTCTGAGTCGATTCGGCAGAAGATCTGGGGCTAGGGTAACGCAGAAAACTGTGGCATTACAAAGGGCCCTATGTGGCCTAAGTGTCTCCATCCAACTTCCTTGAATGGACAGCCACCTATACCTACCACCTACTGATATTTGGTTTGTCAGTTTGAGGTATCTGAGGATATTATTGGGAGCGATACATGAAATCTCTGCGATCTGTTGCATAAACCAACTACAGAAAACAATGTGGTGACGGCTAAGAAGTGCCGGGAAACTCAATTGTAACACAGCACGTTTGCTATCGTACCTAAAATATGCCCTGATATCCTACAGACGTAGATCTCAAGTAAAAGTCAAGGTTGTTAACGTTTTTAGTAAACTTCAACGGACACAACGACACATTTTAGGCACATCATCTATGAGCCAGTTAGCTTGCTCTTAGTTCCCATGCAAATTGCGATGACCAGGAATCCAAACAAGAAACAGAATATTCAGTTAATCGTTGAACGTGCTTACTAGTAGAGAGGTCGTAGGGTATTATCTTGACTGTCCATGCAAAAGAAGATGAGTCCCTTGGGCACCATAATACATTTATACATACATACATAATTGGTAATTACAATCCTTCAGTCAGAAATCTGCTGAGAGTAAGTCGCCGAAGTAATAATATTTTTGTTATGACGTCTGGCCTGGGGTTTGAACCCTAACTTTTCGTCTAATAAGCCAACACACTACCTACTAAACTACGGCGACTAATAACAAGGCTTTAATGGTAGTGAAGATCGCGGCCTGAAACGAACTAGTTACCATCGAGAAATCACGAACATAATGCTCACCGGAAAAAATGAAAATAACTTATAGGCAGCAGCCTACGCTTAGTACAGCGGCTGCTTGTAATCAGAAAGCGAAAAGATGCCAATAAAATCCCAATCAAGTTTTAATAAATTTTAATATGTAAACAACGTTTGAAATTAATAATAAAGAATACTTTTTAAATATACTGGGAAATTTTATTACCAGAATAAAAAAAAAGGAAAATTATTTAAATCCTTTTAATACTTACAACTAATAGACAAGCTTTTTTTCGTTTTGTTAAATAATTTATTTATGCTTACAAGCTCTTAATAATGACTCCGCCTATCCTAAGCGATTCTATGGGGATGGGGGAGGGAGGAGGTTGCGACATATATTTTTTATATTGTATTTGCTTTTGCTATAATTTTTTTTCTCAGAACTTTTTGCAATAATTTTAACAAAGCAACTCTAACCGGCAAAGGATTTACGCTTAATAAAAAAGAGAACCTTCACAGGATGAAACCAAAACCGAAACAAAAAAAAAAGAAAGGTGGCATGTACATTAAGAATTTATTTTTTTATTTGAAATGTTACCAAAAAAAAAAAAAAAAAAAAAAAGACGGCAGGAGTGTATAAAAATTAACGAAGAAAATGGACAAAAAAAAAACTGTGGCTCTTAATGCAAAAGTAACCGAAAATCTATTAAAAGGGTTTGGAGTAGAAGAACATGGGACATGGGACATTTATAAACGCAATATGCGTTGTCAAAAACCCCACCCAAAAAGAATAAACGAAACGAAAGGAAAAAAGTTTAAAAGGATATTAAAACAACTGCATATGCAAATAATACGCGCTCATTATGCGCATTTGCCGCAGGATATACAGCATATAAATAACAGTTTTTCTAACATTGTTGCTACTGTTGCTGCTGTTACCATTGTTAACTGTACTGCTGTATAATAAGGCTCAAATTCGCCCACTCCCACGACACACTTTCCAAACAGAAAAAAAGCTAATAATTTTTAAATTTTTTTCCAAATGAATTTCGTGTTGTTTTTTTTATATCCTTTTGGCCAAGCGAAAAAAAGGACATTCGCTGTAACCAAAAACAAAAACAAAAAAGGCAACTAAAAACGTAAAGAAAACCGAACATTTTTAAAATGTTAAACGAAAAAACGCATGCTTATGAAATTTATTTCTTAAAAAAAAAAAGAAAGCATTTGCAACACAAGCATTTGAAGACAAAAAAAAATGGAATTGAAAATAAAAATAAAACGTACGAAAGGACATTACACACATTATAATCGTTGACATAAAGGAAATGTATGTGGAATCACTAGAGCTAAAGGAAAGAACAAAAAAAAAAAAAATGGAAAAAAGGACGACGACAAGCAGAAACCTAAATGCATTTCGTTTTGCCAAGTGGGTGTTATACGATACATCTTCTCTAGCTGGCGTTATATCTGCTTCTGCTTCTGGTTCTGTTTTTTTTTTGTATTGTATTCGCTCTTATAGAGACAAATACTTACATTTTGGTTTCAATATTTTATGTTATAATTTCCATATTTTTTTTCTATTTTAAATTTTATAAAATGCACACATAAATATACATTTTGTAGAGCAGAGCATAGGACAGCAGTTAAAAACAATAAAATAGTAGAGTTTAATTGAAGTCTTTTGATTTTAAGCAAACATTAACTCTCCCTCTCTCTTCAACAGACAATGCCTTTTCTACATTAGAATAATTCCATTCTCATCTTTCAGCCTTTTTGGCTTTCTGCTGGCAGTTTCCATTATTGCCATTATTCTCAAGACTTTTTTCATTCACGATCGCCATACGCCTTAGTGCCGACCAAGAAACGTGACACATAATTAAACATTAGACAGTTGTCCTTAGAAAGAATTTTGGTGAATGAACTGGAGGTGAATTCTAACAAAGTGTAGACGTATTGACTGCGAAACGCATGTAATCTACACTCTCCTCACTCTGAATTTTAACCACGAGAAAATATCTCTTCATCGAAAATTATAATCATGATCGACTCATGATCTCATTTCTATTTCTGTGAATACAAAATACACCGAAAATCACCGTATAACACATAGAGCCTGACTATTGTGAACGAGGAGTACTACAGAGTCACACTCAATGGGTTTCTCCTACTTCAATTGAATGTTTGGGACTGGAGAACTTGTGATTCGAACAGAATTGGGTTAAGCACGCTTACTGGACGAAATTTTGAGGTCTTAATACTCGCGTCTTACTTAATTGGCCATTAACAACCCGATTAATGGGTTTCGGAATGCCGCAACGCATCCTTCCAGGCGCCTCTGTTTCTTGCGCACCTACGCCAGTTGGTCACACCAATCGATGACAGGGGTTCCTCGATTTGGTCCTTCCAACGTATACAAGGTCGGTCGTCCTTTTCGCCGACTTCCGCAGATCTCCACATCAAATACCCGTCTCGCCGGAGCATCCTCCTCTATTCGAACGACATGGTCGAGCCAGCGTAGTCGCTGGATATTAATACGCTGCAAAACGTCTATGTCGTTGAGGAGCTCATACAGCTCACTGTTGGATCGGATGCGGAAATCATCGCCCACTCGCACTGCACCGAAGATCTTACATACATAATTGGTCATTACAACCCTTCAGTCAGGATTACGACCTAGTTTCTCATACCACTTATGTTGTGTGTTAATTTTATACATGAGTGGTGGGACCTACAGTTTAAAGTCGACTCTGAACGACAGATTTTTGAGAAACTTTTCATGGCAATCTCTATTTACTCCTCAGAGAGTTTTTGCCAGAAATCTGCTGAGAAAAAGTCGCCGAAGAAATACTTTCTGTATTTTATCTTGATGTTTGGCCTGGGGCTCGAACTCTGGCTTTACGTCTAATAAGCCAACACACTACCTACTAGACTACTACGGACCGAAGATCTTACGTAGGACTTTTCTCTCGAATACTTTCAAGGCTGCTGCATCAGTGCTTAATAGGGTCCATGCTTCTGCGCCATTAAGAAGCACGGTTAGGATGAGCGTCTTGTAGAGTATTAGTTTTTTCTTACGAGAGAGGTCTCTGCTACTCAATTGCCTATTGAGACCATAGTAGCATCTGTTGGCAAGAGTGATCCTGCGCTTGATCTTCAGACTGACATCATTTTTGGTGATAACGGCGGAGCCAAGATAAATGAATTCCTTGACTGTATCAAAAGTATAGTTATCGGCCGTAGTCTGAGAATAAATAAGCCGCGCAGAACGTCTCTACTTGTCGATAACATATACTTTGTTTTGCCTTCATTTTCTGCCAGAGAAAGTAAGTAAGTCTAGTAGGCCCCGGCCAGACATCAAAACAAAAAAAGTATTTCTTCGGGGACTTCCTCTCAGCAGATTTCTGGCAAAAACTCTAAGAGTAAATAAAATTGCCATGAAAAGTTTCTCAAAAATCTGTCGTTCGGAGTCGACTTTAAACTGTAGGTCCCACCACTCATGTATAAAATTAACACACACAACATAAGTGGTATGAGAAACTAGGTCGTAATCCTGACTGAAGGGTTGTAATGACCAATTATGTATGTATGTATGTGTAAGTAAGCAATACTCGCGTCTTTTACCTCGCATTTTGTGGATTTGTCGGTTGTTTTAAAGTATATGTCAGCATGCCTCAGGTTCTTCCAGCACTCAAAGAGAATATCCAGAACGGAGAACTAGTTTTTCTTTTAAATGAATGCTATTTTTCTTGCCGCAACTGTATATCCTGTATGTGTGTGTGTGTGTGTGAGTGATTCTCTATATTTTTTTCTCTCCACTTTATATCTTCTATACTCGCTTGTGAATTTTTATTCCAACTCATATGCGCTGTGTCCATTGAAACATCTTTCATTATGTAAATGCATGCTTTAAATATGTATTCCAAACCAAATGTGATTTTAGTCGGACTTTTTTTTTGCTTTCCATTCCATACTGTTTTTTTTTCGCTAAAATTTTTATTCTAGATTTTATTTCTTGTTAACAAATCGTGGCATTTGTTTTGTTTCTTTCTTTCTCCACTTTCCAGAGTGTTCACATGTGAGATTTTTTCATTTTTTTTTTAAAGAAATTTTTGTTAAAATTATATTGCAACTGGGAGTTGGGGATTTATATTTTGCCATTTTTCATGTTAACCATTTGGTCTTGGTTACGTACATACGTACTTTGTGCCTTGTTTGGGACAGTGAAACGTGTTTTATCTTTGACTAAAAGCCTGGATTTTTTCAGTTTTTTTTTTTTGTGAGGGAAAGAGATGAATACACGTACAAAATATAAAAATACATGTTCCAAGTCTACAATTTGGTCACTAGCAAGCAACAAAAAAAATTTCGAATAGAAGTTATAGATGCTGTCCTTGCTTCAACATTCATTATGAAGTTTTGTTGTTTTTTTTTTCTTTCTAGCAGGCCTCCTCAAAGAGAATGGAATGTGTCAATAATTCTCACAGGATATTGTCAAACAATAAAAAGTTGTAAACGAAAATATAACCAAGCCACGCCTTACTTTTTTAAAAGAAGTATTGGATTCAAAAATAAATTTTTAAAAGAGTTGATATTAGGCTAAAAGTTGATCTTCATACTTTCCAAGGAAATGAAATGCTTGGTTTGCTAATTTGATTCTGTTTGCAATGTCCGAACAAGATTTACTCTCCAAGTAGCAAAAAGAATCGAACACCCTTCGATGTAGCTTTCTTGAAATTAAGTGGCAATAGAGGATGATGCCTTCGAATTCCTAAACTCTATTGTAAGTGGGATTTTTAGCCACCAACAAGGTGGCTATTGCAGGGCATGTTGCGATGAGGAGAAGTTGGATACTATCGAACACCTCCTCTGTAACTGCCCAGCCCTTGGTAAGTTGGGGACCTTTGACAGGGCCTTCTTTGAGAGTTTGAATTCTGTGTCGAGAGTCGACATCAAGGCTCTCCACAGATTCATTAATGGCTTAGGCTGGATGAGAGGCGCAAGGGCTTCATCAGTGTAGTCGCGCTTCTTTTGGTTGTGTCTCATCTGTGTAATTCCTCCACTTCCCATTCTCCCCTTTCCTACATCCTCTCATTTTTATTTCTCTATTATCCTTCCCTCTTTAAGGACGTTGTACAATGGGTCAATTCGACCTCCGGGTACTGTACTTGTCTTAATTGACAAGTCCTCTAACCTAAGGGTCCGCCAACTAATCTTATATACTGCATCCTAGCCTGCTATTAGGGCAGCCAGCATAGCCTTTAGGCGGGCTGTTAGTTACTCGTTTTTTTTAGCGAGTCGATTGCTTCAAGACAGTTAACCGCTTGACATGCATCTAGTCTTGCCACGTTGTGGATTATTTTTCAACGTTTCAGCGTTCTCCTTCAGCCTTTGCAGCCAGAATAGTGCTAACAGTAGCAAAACTACCACCGATATTGCGCTCAAGTTCATTGAGCGTTCTCACCGTGTCATGTGACAAGTCCATAGAGGACCTGCTAGGAACTTATAAGAACTTTCTTTTTAGATACCCTGTATATTTAGACTTCAGTTCTATTTTAACTGAAATACTTTTTTTTTTTTTGTTAGAAAATCACACACGATTTTTGTAAAGCCATACTTGAGAAAAATCCAAATAATTTTCTATAATTTTCTTTTCGATTGTTTTCGAAAACAAAACGCATAGAGAAATGAGAAAAAGATTAAATTGTTCTTTTCTCTTCGACACTTGACAGAACAATCAAAGGTCTTTTACTGTACATACATACATTCTGTGTACATACATACATATAACAATCATTATAACTTTTACACATGCTGCTGTTAGGCTGTTGGCACCCTGAGAGGATTCTAAAGATTTGGTAAATTACTGTAAATGCAACCGGAATTTAGGCAGCAGGCAAAGCATCAATACAACAACAGCTCAAGTATTTAGATTTCATTCAACATACGAGTAATATTTGAAATAAACAGAGCAACAGACTGTTTTTTAGCAGTCATAGCCATCCATAATTCATATATTTTCCATACATTTAATTCAACCATTGAAACAAACGAACGAACGAACGAACGAATGAATGAGTCAAACGCCCATCATTTTTATTTAAAAAAAGAAAAACAAGAAGGCTGAAGAAGCCGGAGAAGGAACCAGGCACTTCACCTACTTTGTGCAACAAAATGAAACAACAATACTGCAGCAGCCAAAAGCAGTTGCAGTTGCCACACCGAAACCAAACACATCTACCTTCCTCCCTCCCTGCCTCCCTCCTTATGGCTTAACAAACAATATAAAAATTGAATGGAAAAGAGAAAAAAGAAACGAGCTGACGTTCTTAACCCTTGTATGTAAATCATGATTACAGAACTAAACTGAACTCTGTTTGATTGTTCGTTCTTGGCTAAAGAAGAAATTCATTTTTATTCCTAATTTTTTTCATTCTTTCTTTCTTTCTTTAGTAAGTGTTTAATTTCTTCTTCAAAACTTAATTGTAGAAAAATCTTTGAATTGTTTTCGAAAACCTCTTGCTCTCTTTCTCTCTCTCCCTAAGCGCCTTTTTACTAACATGCATAGCCATCACCGCAGCTATAATTTCAATTTCAAAGCCTGTTATTTTCTCACTCTTCCTTTCAAATCTTTTTTTGTTTTGTTTCTTTCTTTATTTTTCTCTTGAAGGAGCTGCAGGAAAATGTCATAGAAATTATTTGTTATTAGAGAAAACAATTATTTCAATACACAGAATAAAAAAGAAAATAAAATCCGAAAAAATGAATTCCATTTAAAATAAAAAACACGAAAAAAGAAAATAAAAATTTTTGAAATAATTTATGTGTGTTTGGAAAGCATTCTTTTTTTTTGTTTGTTTTTGTTATAGAAAAAAACTGGAAATATCAACAAAAATTATAAACTGTACATTAGAGAAATTAACATAAATTTAAATTAATTTCACTTATTTTTTTTGTTTCACTCTTCTCTCAAACGCATAAAAAATGTGAAAAAAAAATTAAACGACACCAAGAGTTAGTAATTGCTGTCCCAAAGTAAACAATAGAGATGTAACCCAGCAAAATTTTTCACAGCAAAATGAACTGTACAAGTTCCTTCTAGTGCAGCTGATAAAGCTATTTCCAGCATAAGCTATCAATTATCTATGGTTTCAATGCGCCACTGAAAATCGAATAAATTATTTGTTTGTTTTCAAAATTCCGACTTTTTTCTTCCTGGGATGGATTAATGAGGGGATGCCTAGCCCCTGTTAGCCAGCCACTATATTGGTTAAAGTGTATCATTTCCCTTCCTAATAATTCAACCAGAAGCATCATGGTTACACAGAGAGTATAATAAAAGCAGAGAAAATCATAGGAATGTCAGCCAGGTCCGCCTCGTGTAAAAGAGCAATATTATTCACTACTATACCCACTTTAATAATCGAGTACCGTTCTATTTAAGACGTTGCCTCACACATGGAAATTCTACTATTCTACCACCTGTTACAGCAGAGCAATCTCCAGCTTCGCTGGAAATTATGCTCGATTCTCTTGTATTCGCTGGAAATGGCTTTACTTCACGATTTATTTATTTGTGTTGCATTCATTTGCAGCTGTCGTAGCTAGGTTTGGTATCGGCAGTCCTTCCAACGGCTGTCTTAGGTATTCCAATCGATTGCAATCTTGGTTGTGCCAGTCAGTACTCTGCGCAGAACTTGGTTTTTGCTTGGTTTGCGATTATACCCAGAATTTAATTTTGGCGATTGGCCTGAAAGTCCTTGGGTTCCTTTTAGAATAGTTTTGAGACCACAACGATTTACATTAGACGATTTGCATCCGTACAAAGAAACTAACATCAATTGGATGTTAAAAATATTTAGTTTAGTGAATCGCGACACATGTACATATATCGGAAGTATCTCATGGGGCCGTAGGATGGTTGGTCTTGTAAATGCGTTTATCAACGTCTATTCTAAAGCCTCCACTTGTTTTAAAAATTAACCCACATAGAAAAGTGACTGAAACTTTTAAAAGGTAATCCTCATGACCTTTGTTTTGAGTAATTTTAAATTGTATATTCGCATAATCTGGGTTTGCGAGAAGGCCGTTTAAACAGTACATGCTAGTCTTTTATCTAGTACATTCGCCATTACCTTTTTCATCATCCCAACGAGAGTAATGCCTCTCCAGATCCTACACTCAGTAAGGTCTTTTGTCTTTGAAATCTTTATTATTAGTTCCTCCTTTAACATACCTATACAAGATAATGGAAGAACTTTAAAAATATGTTTTGGTCGCGGATAGGACAAAATACCATCAGGTAGAGTTAAGCCTCTCTCGGTCAGGGCCCGCGTTAAAAATGTTATTCTGCGCAGTACACATACAGTGGTCTTAATGAGCAATACTTTGAGCAGTAACCTCCATATATTTATTACTACATCTGATATATCTTTCGTAGCATATCTAACTTCTTTTGCTCAAACAAAAAAAAATTTTTACTGGGCTATGTTCGAGTGTCCTGTTGCTAAAAACTCATTGTAATGTCACAAATTCAAAAATATATGAATTATAACAGGGACAAAAAAGGGGAGAGAATTGTACAGGACGAAAAAATAAGAAAAAAAAACAGAAACCGGGCAACATAATTTTCAATTAAATTATGTTTACTTACACACACTTTGTTTTATTTCAACAATTCGTATTATTTTTTTCTATTAATTTTCTTTCTTTTTTTCTCATAATAATTGTTATTCGTATATGGGAATACACTCGAAAAAGTAAGCTCGTAAAAGTTTCATATAAAAAAGTTTAATGGTTCTGTTCAGAAGACAGTTAAGGTGGTGTTAGCTTCTCGATCTGTCAGATCGGGAATTCCTCTGAAGAATCTTATTATCGAGACGTCTCTTGTTATCTTTATTATACATAGTTTTTATATTTTTGGACTTCACTACCATATAAAACGGACTTAAATCAAACGGAGCTTCTAGAGCTATTGTAGGATAGGTTCTCATTGCCTCCATTATGCCAGCCTCTATATCTTAAATAAATCAATGTATGTTCCTTTGGTAGTCGCCGTAGTCTAGTAGATAGTGTGTTGGCTTATTAGACGTAAAGCCAGAGTTCGAGCCCCAGGCCAGACATCAAAACAAAATACAAAAAGTATTTCATCGGCGACTTCCTCTCAGCAAATTTCTGGCAAAAACTCTGAGAGTAAATAAAATTGCCATGAAAAGTTCCTCAAAAATCTGTCGTTCGGAATCGACTTTAAACTGTAGGTCCCGCCACCCATGTATAAAATTAACACACACAACATACGTGGTGTAAGAAACTAGGTCGTAATCCTGACTGAAGGGTTGTATGTAAGTAAGTTCTTTTTAAGTTCGTTGTGGACATCATGACATACATCAAAAGCAGTACTTTTGGATTATACCTTCGAGGTTTCTGTCGCTTAAATGCTTTCTAATTGACTCTCCATGTCAGTTCACTGTATAGAACTATCCCCATATATTTTGTCTCTAAAATTCGTGACTTCATCACAGTCTGTAGTTGAACATTCTTCAATTTGTCCTCATAAATGATACTATTGTGGCTTTGCTAAAGGTCTGCTATGCCATTATGTGGAAAAGTACAATTTCTACTAACATTTTGCTATGAGCGTATTGAAGAAAAATTCTTATTAATAAATTTCACCTGCTTGGCTAGAGATATTCCCTACACACACACACACACACACTGTGATTAAACCCTGTGCTCTTATTAAAATATTATTTCCCCATTACCTTCTTTAATTGTCTGTGTTACTGTGGTTTTCAAAATCCATTTTAGAATCATTTGACCAAAGCCAAGAGTTAATAACTAAAATGAGTGCATAAAAGGAGGTACTACACTGAGAGCAGGATTTCTTTTTTTTGGAAATCTGCGGTCAAAAAGTTTATGGTTTAAAACGCCAAGAAAATCCAACCACTAGCGCAAGCATCAGTAGTAGCGCGTATATTTTTCATGTCAGGCAAACTGTCGTTTTTCATTAGAAATGATAGAAGAAAAAAAAAATACCAAACCAAACAAATGGCACTGAAACAAAGCAGAGTATAGAAGTTAAATAATAAATGTTTGAAAAGGGAAAATATTCCATTCATAAATTAATTAATTAAATGAGAAAAGAGAGAGAAAATCTACAACAATTTCGCTCAAAAAGTTACACAGAAAACTTATGGCCCAAAGACAAAATGCAGAAAAAAGGAATTTAAAATTAAAAAGAGATAATGGAGAAAAACATTGAAAATCCATTATTGGTGTTTATTATGTGCGTCTAATAGTATTTGCATTGGCTACTTAAAAAATAAGTGAGAGTAGTAGTTGGAAATCATTTAAAATTTCACTCTTTGAACAGATTTCAATTCGTAATAATGAAACATAAAATTATTATTGAAAATGTAGAAATCCAAAATGGTGAAGGGCAAGTAAGCTGGAGACTCTTATTCCATATAGAAAAGCCAGACACCTTAGCTAATCTTGATCAAAGCTCAAACTGACTATTTTACGTTAGATAAGTGCACGGATTCTTTGTCGGCAGCAAAGACAATGCCAAATACTCCCTCTAGTTAAATTTTTCTGTTTCCTTTGCTGTTAATTGTAGGGTCACCATAGACCACCAAGAGGCCTCTGAGTGAATGGACGTGGAAATATTACAATGAAGCGTCAAACTTTCTAATCTAATCTAAGCTAGAGTCATATACAGAAGGCTTTATTCCGTACACTGCAGGATAAAAGAGAAAAAGTATGTACCTATGAGTCCTGAGGTCATTAGAGTATAAAGGAGCGCCTACAAATCATGAGTAGAAGAAAAATAACCATGCAAGACACGATCACCAAAACTTTGGAAGAAAGAGTAAACGATTGCAGTACAGTCAAAACAATTGCACGGGATAAAGCCAAAGGGAAAAAAGGCTTCTCAAAAAAACTTATACCCTGCCAGGCAAAAAAGGTACGGAATAAGGAAGCATATGGGACTAATTCAAAAGCCTGAGTAATTCTTATTGGAAGCAAATTAAGTGGACATTATAAAGGATCACAGTTAAAGAGTTTTAGGACTTTAAGTCAGAATTAAGCCTATGAACCTTCAAAAAGAAATGTTGACGTATAAAAGAGCACCAAAAAAGTCTGGAGTATATTACATACATAATTGGTCATTACAACCCTGCAGTCAGGATTAAGACCTAGTTTCTCACACCACTTATGTTGTATGTGTTAATTTTATACATGAGTGGTGGGACCTACAGTTTAACGTCGACTCCGAACGACAGATTTTTGAGAAACTTTTTCATGGCAGGTTTATTTACTCTCAGAGTTTTTGCCAGATATCTGCTGAGAGGAAGTCGCCAAAGAAATACTTTTTGTATTTTGTCTTGATGTCTGGCCTGAGGCTCGAACCCTGGCTTTACGTCTAATAAGCCAACACACTACCTACTAGACCTACGGCGACTTCAGTATATTGATATTGAAAATCTAGAGCCTAGAAGTTATGGTCCCGATTTTTTTTGTATAAAATTAAAATTTATTCAATTTGCAATTCTTTTAATATGCGTTGACCATTTTCTTTTACCAGAAAAAAAGAAAAACGACACAGGCTGTTTGAAAAAACATGTATTATGGCCGCTAAGGATATAAAAGGATTTCGAAAAAACACATACTCAGTCAGTGTGCAATGAATATAATTTAAGCTTAATTATGCAAAAAATGTTGATACAAATGAGCTCTTTACAGGACCATAGCAGTTTCCTTTAGAAGCCCTCCTATTTTTTTTTTGCTACTTATGAATATGCTTTTTCAAAACACTTTTCAAGTCAATGGGGAATCCGTATATATGAATTATGATTATGATTACCATGAGTACTTTAAATTATAGTTGAGATAAAAAGCTTTTGCATACACTTTCTGTTTTTTTTTTTATTAAAAAAGCAGTGAAAAATCCTTGGCAAATTATTAAAATTGTAATATTTGTTTAACAAAATGGAAATTTATTTGAAATAAAATTTGTAAATCAAATTACTGCACAATATTTAAATGGTTTTTCAATTAATTTTGTGGTCTGTGGTTATGGTTTCTTAACCATAATAAAATTATTCAAAAAAACAAAAACCAAATTCTGTAATTTTTAACCTCAAACCTACATACATACATACATAAAGTGGTCTTGTCTGTTTGTCTGTCTTTTTATTGTGTGTTTGATGGAAAACCCAATTTGTTGTAATCACTTGCAATTCAATTCGTTCGTTCGTTTTTACAAATTTCAACTAATTTCCATTTCAATTAACTTTTAAAATGTAATTTAAAACATTAACAAAAATGGAGTAATATTTGGATTCTGTTTCTATTTTTTTTCATTGTTTTCACTTTTTTTTTACCCCATTTAGTAACAGAGATAAAAACCATCACAGCAAAAAAAAAAAAAAAAAAAAAAAAAAAAAAAAAAAAAAAAAAAGATTGACTGCAGTTAATATGAACAGTGGGCTTCAAGGTGTTGGTTTAAAGGGAAAATATTTAAGCGGAATTGCAACAAAGTGAGGCTATTCAAAATTGATATTATCCTCAAGCTATTACTGAATAATACAATGTAACATTCAAATTTTTTTCTCATTCCACATCCTAGCTACTATCAAAGTATCTGTCTTGAACTCATTTTTATGCCAAAGAATGGTGCCTCTTCTAAAAGAATATGTAGCTCCATTCGTCTCGATGTAGAGAAGACATTAACCTAATCATAGCTTCCATGGCTCTAGACTTTTTTACTAGATTCAAGGGACTTTAATTTAAAAAAAATTCTAACGCCGCCTTAAGACAGATCCTGATCCCCGGTTATCACCACACATGTCAGCCTCTGTGTTGAATTCCACTCAGCCTGATATGTTTTCAAGTTCGTTCAAACTGTGCATACAATTGCTACAAAGATGATGATGGTACACAACTAATCCAGCATATTCTAGTCACTTCAAACGTGTCCCTTGCTGTTGGAACTAAGTTGTTCGTATATCATCGACAGACAATACCATTTCGTCAATAGTTCATCCATAATCATATTCAACACACAATAATTTTTGACCCTAAGAGCACCACATCGTTTGCGTATCTCTTCTCCACTTGAATGGAAGCTTTCTCTGAGTCAAGAATAATCGTGGACAATCTTCCAAAGCTTTCTATTGCGCTAAACACCTTATGGAGATCCGAATCTGCCCTTTTCAGGGGCAAATTTAAGACACTTTCAAAGATCTTCAGTAGAAAGGAAGTGAAGCTATTCGGTCTGAAGACTGAAAAAATTTTTAAAGAATTTTTCATTTACGTTTTCTATTGTTTGTTGTTTGGTGCCACTGTACTTGAAACTGATTTCATCATTTGTAACATTTTTAACAATCGTTATTATCATCATCAACATCAGTTGTAGCAATCAACATGTAATACAGAGTCAAGTCAAGGCTAATAAAATATATGAAATTATATTGTAATAACAACAACGACAGTAACAACAGCAACAGCAACAACAATAGGTTATAAGCCACCTACTAAATACTACCACGACTACCCTGCAACGACACAAATATCCTTCCCATAGGAAAAAAAAGTACCTGAAAAACCAAACAGATACATGAAAAGGTTGATGATCAGCAAAATGGAAGCTGTATTACGAGTACAAGTTCTTAAAAACCTAAAAAACCTGTCTCGTCCATTATTATTATCGTCATCAGCATCAGCATCATCATCAGCTCGTACTCGTACTTGTATTCGTTCTAGTTTTCGTCCACGCCGGAGTAACAACTTCAAACGGACAATGGCATAAACGAATCATTCAGTTGGTTGATTTTACTGTTACAATCACTCTTTTCTCTTCACTTTCTTTAGTTTTTTTTTGTTTTTTTTTTATACTCTACTCAGCACCAGCAGTGGTTATGGTTATACTAGAGAAGTTATTTGCTTGTGTATGGGTATTCCTGAATCCTTTAGGAGAGGGAAACTAAGCATGTATGTATGTGTATGTGTGCTTGTGTTCTTAGTTAAATACACTTGTACAACATATTTGTGTACAAAAGTACTTAGTATTTGACTACCTTTTAGGTGTGTTTGTACTGTAGGATTTAATATTACTCTGGCGACTGCTACCTATCTCCACCATAGAAAGCCAGAGAGAGGGAGATAGAGAGAGAGAGAGTTATGCTACTGCTTGCATCGCTTAGGGCAGAACAATTTTGTACCCTGTTCTCTATTTATACTCGTTCTACATACTTTTACTCAACAGCAGTCAAAATAGTCATTATTAAGTCAAATTCAGATTTTGAATTTTCACATCATCCTGTAACAACCAGTCCCTCTCATTTGATGAGCTATTTTTATAGTTAAACTCTATCCACCACAACAGTACGGATGAAAAGTAAAGGTTCAGAAGAAAATTTAATAAACGAAAGGGTTTCTTAAAAGAAAAACTTCTTTTTTACAGTGCAAATCCGATAACACTGAAAAAAAATGGGTTCCACCAAAGAAAAAATAAGCCGAACATTACAGTTTGCTTTCAGTAAAAGAGGAAACTCAACACAGGTCCTTACAATTACACACAGTGTTGTGATTTGGATAAAGTTAATATGAAAAGGGTTCATAATCTAACACAGGACCAATCCTACTTACATAACGTAGTTGGTCATTACAACCCTTTAGCCATGATTGTTGTCTGAATTCATTTCATCCATGAGTGGAAAGTCGATTTTGAACGTCAAATTTTAGAGAAGCTTTTCATGGCAATTTTTATTTGCTCTCCGAATTTTTGCCAGAAGACTGCTGAGAGGAAGTCGCTAAAGGAATACTAGGGGTTGAAACTAGGGCTTACGTCTAATAAGACAACACACTACCGACAAGACTACGGCGACCTTAATCTGTATTTCCATTTTTTGAGTGCACTGTTTATGAATTTTGTTTGACTTGGTTTCCTTCATATGTTGTTAGCCAGTTACTGCAAATAGTTATAATCATTTTAGTTTATTTATCTACTGTTGTTGTTGTTGTTGTTGTTGCTGTTTTTGTTTTTTTTTTCTTCGTTCTATTTTTCTCTTTACAAATGGTTATTGTTTTAGAGGGGAATGGATTTCTCTCTTTCTAACACCGATATTTGCAGTTTTAGTTGTTGTTTTTTTTTCTACTGGCAAAAACCAGAGAGACAGAGAGAGAGAGAGAGAGAGTGGAATAAGGTTTTAATTGCTTTGGTTTTTGACTTTGTGCGGGTTTACAAAAATGAAACGCTTCGTTTATCAGTAATCAAAATTTAAATTATTTCAATTAGTCCCCCCACATACAAAAAAAAAAGATGGAAAATATTGAAGGTAACAACAAAACTATTGAAGGCTAAAAGTTTTTATGAAAGAAAAACAATTTTTTTTTAAATTTCATTTTATTTTTTAAAACTTATATATCCTTTGGCTAATGTGTCCTTTCTTTCTATAATTTATTATATAAAATATTTATGATATATTTTATAGCTTTTTGTCTACTTTCAAATGTGGTTAACAATTGTATAAATCTTTCCATGCCATGCCATATTCTTTTTCTATATTTTTTTCCATATTTTTTTAAGTTTTTTTTATTTTTTCGGATTTTAATTACATTATTTATGCTAAACATCTATGCTCTTTTTACTTTCCAACCATAAAATTATAAAAAAATACATTTTCCAGCAATTCATTCTCGCAAAAAAAAAAAAATTTAAAAAAGGAGGAAAAAAAAACAGAAAAAATGAAAAAGGATGCTTAACCGTCATTTTATATAATTTTTATATATTTTTTCTTTGTCACATATTTGTAACAAGAATATAAAAATGGTCACCACTATTACCCCCCTCCTTTAGCCATACTAAATAAGGGGCCTCATGCTACTACTCTCTACCAGAGTTTAAAAAAATGGCAAGGGAAAGAGTTTGAAAAAGAAAAAAATAAAACCGGAAAGGATAATCTAAATGACAGTCATATATGTTAAGGATAACAAAAAAGAAAAAATGTTAAAACCAAATATACTAATATGTAAATGGTTTCAATACTACTCTGGCACTACTTATTCCCTTTTAAGAAGAAATCATAGAAAAAATTATAAAAAAAAAATCATAAAGGTTCACAACGACATTTGGACACGCTCTATCAAACATGATTGTTTAAAATATAGAAAAAGAATTTAAATTTTGAATAAGTTATTCGTAATAAAAAAGGACTAGTAATCTGCTGCTTATGCTTAGGCGAATTTTGTATAACCTTAAACTGTTCATTTCAATTCAAAGAAAATCTCTGTCAGAAACAACTTGAATTCAGATCACAACTTTTTTGGGTAAGTCTACAACAAACTATGATGTAATATGGAGTGTATTGGCATGCAAGGACATCACAATTAAACTCATTCAGCCGATCAAGAATTTATATCATAATGCATCCGTCAAACTTATGTATGTATATCTGGTCCCCATTAGTATTTAATATAGTTTGACCACGATTCTTGGAGGAGCCCTTGTCAATATTAGGGAAACAACATGGAGACGGTAAAGTCGGTTAGAATACCTCAACTTTTCAGATGATATTTATCTTCTCGTTCATAGCTTTTCAGATCTTGCAACAAATTGAATTCAAATCACAGCGTCTTTGGGTATGTCGCTCAGCACTGTGTCCATGCTATATAGAAGTTTTCGACCAACTTGAATCTGGCAAAGTTGACATTGCACGCTAGCAAAATAGACCGATAGTAGTAAGAATTAAAGTCCATCAAACTTATGTATGTCTATCTTGTCACCATTGCTATTTAATACAGTTTGATCATGATTCTTGAGACAACGCTCGTCAAAAATAGGGAAGCAATATGGGGACTGTAAAGCCAATGTAAAAGCCATCCTTTTCTCTACTCTCTCTTGGTATGAAAAAATTGCAAATTTTTGTAAACGCTTGTCTTCGTTCTGCGTTTGAACATAAACTCTGACTCTAACATTACAAGAACTAATGTCGATTGAGATGAAGACACACATGAAGAAGGCATATCAAATAGATGAAATTGTAAATCAACTGTTAAGGCTCTATATATCTTATAAGATCGATTTAAAAAAATTTAAAAAAGGTCGTCCTTGTAGTTTTCAATTTCAGCTATTAAAGATTAAGTTTGATAACGATTCTTGAAAGAGTCCTCGTCAAAAATAGGGAAGCAATATGGGGACTGTAAAGCCAATGTAAAAGCCATTCTTTTGTATGCCTGCAGAACATGAAAGTCTTTCTCTCGTGGTATGACAAAAATGCAAATTATCGTAAACGCCTGGCTTCGTAGAAAACTGAGCACTTTCTGGACTATACTTTATCATATGCTCTGGCGAAATTTGCGAAATATGCAAGGCTAACAAATATGATCGAAATCCACCAGTACCACTTCAAACAACCCCAATTCCTTCTTATCCTTGTGAAATACTGCACATGGATATTTTTGTACTCCAAAATGAGTATTTTATTAGCGTTTTGGATAAATTTCCGATATTTGGAAAACTCTTTCCTCTTAGAAATCATTCAGCTTTACAAATAAGAGAAAAATAAATGAAATCCTTAGTTATTTCTCGACACCACGTATTTTAGTGACTGATAATGAGAGGGTATTTATTAGTCCAATAGTAATGCATGTGATCCAACAATTTGGTGTCAAGGTATACTTAACCCCAGTAGTCCGTAGTGAGGTGAACGGACAGGTAGAGCGGTTCTACTCAACCTTACTAAAAATTTACCGATGTTTTACTGTCACGAACAAGAAACCAGTAGATATTTTCTTCAATAGAGACGAAAGAATTAATTACTAATGTCGATTGAAATAAAGACAACATTCTTAAAGGACAGGACAGAAGTCTTGTAGAAGATGGTGCGGTTGGAAAAAAAACACTTGCCAGTACTGTAAAAGCGGTGCCCGGAGCAAATATGAAAAAAATATTGAAGGCAAAACTCTGTAGAAACTGTGAACATCATCTCTGTAGTTTCCAATTTCATCTATTAAAGAATAATTCCGTAGGTTATTAAGGAATGAAGAATTTTTTATATAAGAAATCTTTAATATTACCAATCGTTTGACAAACTTAGTTTTCCACAATTTAGTCGGTAATATTAGATTTTGCAAAAAAAAAAAAAAGAATCAAATCATTTACAAAAGGCGTGGCGTGACTGGTCGGAAGGACCATTACTACACGATAGTGGTGTGAGTAAAGCAAAGACACTATGGCCATAGATGAAACAAAAAAAGAAAAGAATGAAAAAAAGAATGAAAGAAAGATACATTTGCAATCTTGTTATGATGATAGGACAACATGTAAGTTTTCTGTTTTTTTTTTCTGTTGCCAACATTAAAAAAATGTGGGAAAAAAATAGAAGAGTAGAAATGAATGAATGAAGAGGAAACATTACACGAGCATGGAAATGAAAAAGTAATAATAAAAAGCGTACTAATTTCGTATTGAGAAAAAATTCAACAAAATCCATATGTGCTACAAATTGCGGCCATTGGCTGGGTGTTGTAAATGAGCAGAGCTGAGCAGGTGGGGTTGTAACCATACCCATGCCTAAAACACTCTTGGTCTTCTAGACTTCCTTTAAGCCCCATTAGAGAAGGAAGCAAGAGGGCTGGAGGGGGGGGGGGGGGGGTTTGAGTTATAAGCTTTTGCTTAAATTACAAATGACAGTATTTTTATTTCATATATAGAAATTCCTGTTTTTTTTCTCTTCATATTTCTCTTCTATTCGTTTTCTACAATATTCGCATATTAAGCAGAAAAAGGATCGCATATTTTTTTTCTATTTTTGTCAGCCACGTTTCCTCTAAATAAAATATATTTGTGTAAAATATCGTATATTTTTTTCTTTCATATTCAAAAAAAAGAAAAGAGCTTACAAGGATGACATAAAAAAAAAATTGAAAAATAATGGAAAAAAAACCTTCAGATATAAATTATAAAAAATGGTATTAATATTACTCATGTTTAAATACTCCTTTTTCCGTACACATGCATAAATTACGAAATTAATTTTGGTTAAAATACCATTAAGAGGGGTTAGGGAGATGAAGTAGTAAGACTTTTACTAAATTACACATGTAGACATTTGGAAAATTCACTAGCAGTTTTATTTAAAACTTACGACAAGAACTGTTATCAAATAATTTATTAATGAATTGAGAACCTGTACCGGCTACACAATAGATAATAAGAAAACTGTCTCATAATTTACTATAACATCTGTTTTAGACCTGTGACCTAAACATTTTTGAAAAGTGTAAAAGCTTTATGAGAGAGAGGTGGGACGTTCCAAAGATTTTTTACCAACACGATCAACTCAGATTCAAGTCCTGGACGAACAAATTTTTATTATGGTTGTTGTTATTGAAAAGTCTAGGAAGCATCCTAACCCCTAGAGAGGATAAGATCAACAACTCACATCTTGATAAAATAAGGCAGCACTATCTCTTAGGAAAGAGAAGGACTCAATTAACAAAATTCCTTACCACAGCACTCAATACATGTTCGCAGAGGGTGTTGTTTTTAGGCAACGATAGATAGTAAACTGATTATGCTATCCTTCTAGGATAACTCTATGTTCCTTACAGAATCGGAAGGAATAAAAAAGCTTAACCAATATCTTTTGTCAAATAATTGCCAGTGCATACTGTTCGATGTAGGAAAATTTGAGAGACGGAGGAAAAAAGTAAGACAAGAGTCTATAAAACCTATTTACATTGCAATGAATTCTATACGATACGAATAAAAGGACTGAAGAATGAATTTTTTCTGCAAAGCATTGAGCGATCCACTGGATAATGGACATAGGTTAGGTTAGAGGACGTGTACTTGTCAATTAAGACAAGTACAGTACCCGGAGGTCGAATTGACCCATTGTACAACGTTCTAGTTTCTCACATCACTTATGTTGTGTGTGTTAATTTTATACATGAGTGGTGGGACCTACAGTTTAAAGTCGACTCCGAACGACAGATTTTTAAGAAAACTTTTTCATGGCAATTTTATTTACTTTCAGAGTTTTTTTGCCTGAAATCTGCTGAGAGAAAGTCGCCGAAGAAATACTTTTTGTATTTTTTCTTGATGTCTGGCCTGGGGCTCAAACCCTGGCTTTACGTCTAATAAGCCAACACACCACCTACTAGACTACGGTGACTTCAAAAAGCATAATCGACATGGTCTACAAGAAAACCTTATATATACGATAGCCGACAACAAGTTGCCTTATTCCATTAGAACGCCTTCAATGTGTTAGCAATAGAGTAAAGCCTTGTCGTGAGATGAGTAATAATCAGCTTATTTCATCAGGATCATAGACAGAGTACATAAGGCCCTCTAATTATCTCTGTCCATAGCAGTCCGTTTACCGATTTTCCTGTTTCTTTGAAAGCCACCCATTCTGGAGTTTCGTGGCAGATGTCTTCAAACGACTTGCGAAGTGCGTACCCGCTTACTCGAGGAAGTCGAAGGATATCCTTGAAAAGTAGATCAAGATTTACCCATCCAGCTAAAATACTTAGCGTCTTATGGGTATCTATTACTATCTGCATCTCCTGATCATCAGTCTGATCAGCTCTACAGGGAGGGTTTTAAACACGGCGATAGAACTGAATTTACTGGAATGTCCCTCTAACCACACAATGGATGTACGTGCGATCAGATAGCGGGTGAACTGAATCCGCACAAATTTTATTCGAACTGAACGGACATCCGAATGGCGGTTAAATACTGTTTTACATTGTGGAAAACAATTTATCTAAGTGTGGCGCGGCTACCTACACACAGTTACTAAAGTATACATACGGTTAACAAATTTCAGAAATATTTTAACCAATCCGTTTTCGTTGAAAATTTTTATAGTTTCCTTGATGTTAAGACGGTCTTTTACATTGGTTAAAAATTTCTGAAATTGAACTGAATTGTGGCCCTGCACAGGCTCACAAAAGTATACATCCGATTAATAAATTTCACAAATTTCTGAACCAATGCAAAAGACCGTCTTAAAATCGAAGAAAGATGTCAGACAATTATAAAGATTTTCGACGAGAACGGATTGCTTAAAAAATTTCTGAAATTTGTTAACCGTATGTATACTTTTGTGGCTGAGTGCATCTACTAAGGAATGCTGCTAGGGAATGAGAAACAAATTATCTAATTGACATACATATCTCGAAATCACATGAGGTAAAATGGAAAATGCAAAGTTTTGAAAACCAGGTCAAAAGATTTGGCTAAAATTGCAGAATAACAAATGCAGGACATGTAAAGAGGACATCGAAACGAATACTTTGTTAAGGGAAATTATCTTCCCAATTCGGGCTAGTTAAGCTAAATGGTACTTGGTTTACACATTAGAGTTCTTTTTATGGCTTTTTTCATTTGAAATAAATTCTGAATATTATTTAAAATGTGAAATGTTGTTTTTATCTTTTAACACACAATTTAAAACGTTTTTATAAAAAAATAAAACTAAAATAAAAATAAAAATATTAATTTTGTAAATTGAAATAAAATTTTCAATTGACCACCACCACAATGTAAATTAATACTTTTTCTATGTGTGTGGTCGTTTTAAATTTTTAAATGAAAACTAGGTATTAAGAGGGAGAGCGAGAGTTAGAGAGAGAGAGTAGGAGAAAAGGTGGATTTCACCAAAAACAGTAACCAAAAATAACATGCCATTAATATTTGGCGAATGATTTTTTTGGTGTTAAATTGGCGTTTTTTGCGTATTGTTGTTGTTGTTGTTATGTTTCGTTTATGGTTTTCAATGTGTGTTTTTGGAAACTGGTATACCAAAGGATAACAATCAACAGGACTAATAACAATAGGGTTTATGGCATATGTTTTGGCACACAACATACCACATGTATAGAGAGAGAGAGAGAGATAGAGAGTGAGAGTAAGAGTTATGGAGAGAGAAGATAAGTGTAAACTAAAGTGTTTTAGCATTTGTTGGGTAAATCCAGGTTTTGATTATTCAAAAGCCAATGAGAAACGTGCCGATGCATAAACATTGAAATTATTAACGAAAAAAAGAGGATATTTTTCGGTTTTCGTTGTTTTGTTTTTATTACTGTTTCTTGACAACAATACCAAAACAGGTAGAAACCTTGTTGTAAGAGAGCACATTAAACAACAAAAAAAGAATAATTAATGATTATGGCTGATGGCAAGCAAGCGTTTAAAGTAACAAAAAAATCGCATTAACGGGTTTAAAATAATGCAACAGAGGAAGAAAGTTTTTGATTATTATTTGAAAATATGATTGACATGAATAATTAAAATATTTTCTTCAAATATTCTTAAAACTCCAAGAATTTTTAATTGTCCTTAAAAACCATTATAATCTTTACATTAAATTAATTTCATTACAAAATAAATCTGACAATTAGCACAGGGCCAACCACAAATTCTCTTTGTACACACCTTGACAAACGCCCCAATGCTACACCTATATTGTCGCTTATACCAACCAAACTCATCAAAAGATGAGGCAACAATAACGACAGCAACAGCAACAACAACAGCAACAGCAATAAATGTCATTTTATGCTAAACTTGACAAAAATGCCATTTTTCAAGAAATAGCTGGTACAGCATTGACTTGAAAGTTGTTGGTTTTTTTCTTCATTTTTGTTTTTTGGAAAAGAAGTTATGGAGACAATCAGGCACGCAGGCAGGCTGGCAAGACTTTACTCTACTGGAAATGCTTACTTGGCATTACAACAGGCCACCAAAAATTGTCATCAACTCATCATCTCAGTTCAGTTCAGCACAGCTTAGCATCTTCATTTCCATCTTTAGTTTATAGACAATGGATTTGTTATAAAAGCCAAAAGCAGCATTTCACAAGTAATGCAAACTAATGCTGATGCCGCCTGTGATGTATGTATAGGTAGAGGTGGAATTGTCATTTGTATGGCAATAAAATTCTTAATGTGCCATTAAATCCTTTACTTTCTTCATATTTTGTCATTTATTTACTATTTTTATGTTTCTTCATCTCATGCTCTTTTTGTTTTTCTTCTTCATCTTTACTCTACTTAATCTTTTCATTACTCCCTTCCCTTGGTTTTTTTTTTGCTTATTTAGTGGAATTTCGCCAAAATAACAGAAAGACATTTCGTTCGTTCGCTTTTTTTTTTTGGTAAATAAAATTCTTTATAAATTGTTGCTGCTGTATCCTCTAGTATTACAGGTACCACCAAAAGTCATTTGTCAAGGTGTTAGAGAATAAGAAATAATGCCTGACATTTCAGTAAAAAAAAAATTGCCAAAAATGTTGTTTTTTGCCAAGCGAAATAATATGGAAAAAAAGTAATTCAATTAAAATTATTTTAAAATGTGGAAAAAATCATTTGAAAAAAGTACCAAGTTATAGTACCGGAGATGTGGATACTAGATTCCTATTTGCTACTTGAAGAAGTGGTGTAGTGGTTGAATTACGCGACTACAAACCCGAGCAATCCCAGGTTGAAGTCTCAAGGTATTCAAATTTTAAAAACTCCCTTCAATCTTAATCTAATAATTTATCCAGGACAGGGGTCTTTTCCTGCTTCCCAAAGAATAGAAAATCAACAAATGTATATTAAAAATACAATGAGCGTCAAAAGAAACTGTACACTATCAACTTTAACCACTTAAGGAGAGTACCCGAAAAATTTTGTCAATATATCGCAATTTTTCACAATTTTTTTTGTTTTAATTTTAAAAACTGGCAATGAAACAATTTTAAAATAAAAATAACGGTATTTATTAATACATATTTTCTTTTGACGGTCACTGTAGATCAGACAGTGTCACCACTTGTAAAAGAGGAGTCAATGAGGAAAGTAAGTTCCTGACCAAAATAGTACTACTCTATTACAGCGCTTGTCTTGACAGCTCATATGTATGTATTCAAATTATGATACTCAGTATTTTATAGTCGGAAACGATGTCCCCAGAGTAGAAACTAGTTCGGCTTTGATACTCTTTGGACTGAAAGCTTTCAAATGAACGTATTCAATTACATAACGCTGAACAACATCTTCTATGGATATTATCAATAAGTCAAATTGCTTTTTCAATTCTATATAACTAATCATCCAACAATTAAATTCGTTACCCTTAGAAAATTAAGAAAAATTACGACAATTTTTTATGATACAAAGGCTAAGGCTATATAAATAAAATTTGTCTCGATTAAACGCAATTACAGCAATTAAGTATAACTAAGTCTAAACTAATTGCAAATTAAACCCTTACCTTTAATGTATTTGGATAGGAACAAATGATATTTCTTTCCTCTACTTCGTACTTTTAACCCGCGTATTTGAAATTAGATTTCTTTTTAAGTGAAAGGAAAGCGACCATAATTTTCTACAATATTTATATGCAATTTTAGGCATTTCTTGCCTTTATTTTATTGACGAGAAAGAAAAGCACGCCTCCATATTTAAAAAAAAATCTTTAAAAGAATTAAACAGAAAAGACACGCATTTTAACAATAAAAATTAAAAATAAAAAAACACGAATTTTAGATAAAAAGGGTGAAACAGAGCTTATTTCCGTGGGTAGACCAACAAGACAAACATAAACAGATTTGTACGTGTAACTGCATGTTCATCTCAGTTTCATTTGATATTTTTTTTTGTTCTGAAATTTTTTATGAATTTGATTTTTTTTTTTTTTTAATTTCTCTAGCACAGGACACCCCATTTTTCTCCTTTTTTTAATTTAAGGGGTCTTGGCATATTTTTTTGCTGCCTTTTATGTTATTGTACAACAACAGCAACAACAACAACAATAAAAAAGAAGGTAATTTAATTGTATTAATCCTTTTTCAGGACATTTCCGCTTTCATTACCATTTCAGTCTATTTGTAGAAATTTTTAGAAGTTTTTCTGTGTAAATAGTCGTAAAAAAATGCCCACATATTTTAATTGTCATCTTATTCTCATTTCCGTAAACAAAACTGTACGTTTTGGGTCTACTGGATAACATTTTTCCAAAACGCATTTATTTAGTAGTCCTTTAAGCATATGGCTAAGGGATCATAATACAAAATATAGTCTAAAGTGTAAATAAACAGATGTTTACTGTGATATTTTTTTCATAGAAAATCTTTTAATGGCAAGATATTACAAGGAATGTTATTGAATGGGTTCAAAACTTGGTTAAGCCATATGAAATATTTTCGGAAAGTAGAAATAATTGATTGATTGATGTATGGCCAGTGATCAGCCATTTATTTGATGCAAAATGCACATAAAAACAGCAGTTAATTGGAACAGGGGCTCAGAAAAAGAAAGTCGTCAATTGCATAGACTAAAGGATGAAGTCACTGTAGTCTAGTAGGTGGAGTGTTGTTTTATTAGACGCAAGGTCGAGGTTCCAACAAAACGAAATACGAAAAAATATTTCTTTGGTGATTTCCTCTCAACAGTCTTCTGGCAAAAAATTCTCAGAGTAAATAAAATTTCCATGAAAATCTTCACAAAAACCTGTCGATCGGAGTCGACTTTAAACCGGAGGTCCCGCCACTCATAGATAAAATTAACGTACACGATATGGGTGGCGTGAGAAGCTGACTAAAGGATTGTAATTATCAATTAAGTAAGTAAGTAAAGAACGAAAAGGTAGACCTTCCGGGAACCTCAGTAAGTGTTTCTAAGCCACATGAGGCGAGATTGCTAGGGAAACGAATTGAGTGAAAAGAGAATCTTCTTTGAGACCTGATAAGATGGTGTAATCAGTTTCTATGACAGATGGAAGAAGAGCTAAAAAAGAAGTTAAACATATTTTAAGACCCTCTGATAAAATTTAATTCTTTTCTGTGTTGCTATATACCCAAGGAAGGGCTAAAAATCCTATCTTCATGCAACTTTTTCCTTATATCGAAACAGCTTTCAATAGCTTAATAATTTTCTTTAAAAACAAATTGCTGCTGCTAATAAATTATGTTACAAACGACAAATAATAACAAAATTTATTTTGAAAAACTTTTCATTTTAAAAACATTAAAATTTACATCAGTTGCGTTCTTTACTTTGTTTTTTCAAACGACAACGCACAGGTGATATTTTGTGAGTCATAAATTTTTGAAAATAAACGTCAAAATAAACGGATGTGAACGCCAACGAGGCAAGCGACAAATTTTCTTACCAAAATAAAAAAATACATTATTTTGGCAATGTTTCTTGTGTTTCATTGTAAAGCCTTAAATATTCGTGGCTTGTAACCTGGTAAAGCGTAGGATAAAGTTTTATTTTTCTCGGTTTTCTGTTGTATTTTGTTTTTTTATTTTTTATGTTGCAACTGTTTGTTTCGTATATTTTATTATTTGGAAAACTCTTAAGGATTTATTAGAGAGCCTCCTGTTTGGCATGAATGGGTTGGCTGGCACGGCACTACTTATTGTATACACAATATAATGGCAATAGAAGAGACCTGTATTTGGAGGCTAAAAAGCTAAAGCCATTTGTGTTTAATTGCTTGTGTAGGACAAACTAATGAGCAGAGTTATGGTCTTTTAAGTAACTGCACAAAACGTAACTACTCTCTCATGTAAATGGTTTAAATTAGAGGGACAGGGCTTGTTTAATCTATGATGTCAATAAATACTTTTCATTTAAAAAAAAATATTGGGAAAATGTAGGGAAATTATTAGGATTGGGTATCAAAAATAAGAAGCAACGTCTCCACACTGTAGGTGCTGTACAACTGTAGTGAAATCGTTCAGATTCTCGTTCTAAATCTAGAGCATGGTTTCAAAATACGAGTCTAATTGCAACCATATTCCGCATAAGTAAAATGCCTGAATTCCTATCTTATTTCGATAAAAACATATTTCCTTACTATCCTGCCGCATTGGCTTAAAAGAACATACAGCTTAAACCAACTTCTTTCACCCGGGTTTGCAGAAAACAAAGTATTTAGTTTCCAGGGTACGGCGCAAAAACAACAGTTCTAACTCCCTCATCCTGGGTCTGGTTTTTAATGAATGTGAATTCCTTCGTCTTCGTTAAGGAGTCCATTTTATATCGTGTAAAAATTTTCGTACAATTGGTTCCAGTCATGGCCACATCTGTCGCTTTTTCTCTAATATTTGAAGAATACGAAGGCAACAGTCTGCAACAAGAATGCTGCAGGAGTTTGGATGACATATGGAAACTTTTATGAAACACGAAAAAAGAAAGACTGTTGCTTGGGATCGCATTGTTTTGTATGTTGTCTCCAAGGATGTTTAATAATACATGTAAGAGTACACACCCTTGTCTGACACTCATAAACACACATACATACATAATTGGTCATTACAAACCTTCAGTCAGGATTACGACCTAATTTCTCACAGCACTTATGTTGTGTGTGTTAAATTTTGTACATGAGTGGCGGGACCTACAGTTTAAAGGCGACTCCGAACGACAGATTTTTGAGAAACTTTTCATGGCACTGACACTCATAAAGCATAACGATAATGGGATAATCTACTTCACAGCCTTAATAGCCCCCCTTAGAACCGAAGGCATTCCAAATAGTTTGGTGTTGGCGTTTATCAAAAGCTCTTTCCAAATCAATAAAAGTGGGATAAAGAGTTGAATGACATTATGTCGTCTGTTCACCTAGTACTTGATTTGTATAAAGGGCCATTGGAGATGAAACCAGGCTTGTTTTTTCTTAAATGCGGTTCAAAAGATATCTTAATTGACAAATTCTCTTACGGGAAGACTAGTTTTAGCACACTGTTTAGTAGATTGTGTAAAAGGCGTTGATGATCAAAACATATCTCTAATAATTCTAGAGATACAGAGATTTTATATGTATGGTGTTGACATAATTACGATTATATTGGTAAGTTACCTGCTATTAAAGCTAGTTCCTTAAAGTTTCCATTAAGTATTTTAATATCTTTTCAGGTGCAGATCATAATTTAAAATAATTCAATTTCATTTTATTTAGTAGAAATTATTATCTTTTTAGACAACTTCCCCTTTTTCTGCACCCCAGCTTAAGCCTAAGATTACCCACATTTTTATGGCATTATTAAAAAGTTTATGCTTAAAATAATAATCAAATTTCCTGCCAAACACACTAAAAATATTCAAATTCTAAAATAACAACAGCAACAACAACAACAACAACAACAACAACAACAAAATATTATAGAAATAGAAATAAAATAATAATCGTAATGACCAACCGTGCCTGAAAAATTTCCAAATGTGTCAGCGTAAAACTACAGAAGCAAATCCGCTGCCTCAGCATCAGTATCCACAAAGTAAGCGTAGAGAAAATGTCACCATTTCTATGCTAATCGAAGTAATTTGACAGTTATTGTAATGTCAAATGAAATTACCTGATATCAGCAAACAAATGCTGGAGCATGCAAAGTAACAAACGTGGTATTTGGCTTAAAGGGTCCATCCATACGCAGCCAAAAAGAAATGCAAAAAAAAGTGAAAATACTTACAAAAATAAATTTGAATATTTTAATAATTGAAAACGCGCAAACAGAGACATTTTTTGGAGGGGAAGTGGAGCATGGTTTTATGATGCCAAGGAAACCGAATTTCAACGTTTAAAGATTATGTTGATTTCAACTGTTAATAAAAAGCCATTTTCGGTTATGACTTGAACAATGCCAGTCACTGTATACAACTACTAAAAGTGTATAGAAATTTGAATTTAAATATTAAACGCATATAAAAATCATAATCAGCGGGTGAGTTAAGAAGTGCTACTACCTGAAGTAGTCATCCTCATCATCATTCCTTTATTTCGTTGTATGATTAAATTGCACTTATCATAGGCAGTAGGATATAAAAATCCCCTGAAGTAAATACTTGTTTTTGTATAATACATTAGCATATAGCATACAGAATATTTGCTCAGTTTATGATTTTATATAACTTTCATTCGTTTCTTTAGAAGTGACATTGCAAGATAAGGGAATGGATATCAAAGAAAGGTAAATTCCCAGTATTTTTCCGATATCGCCAAACGTCAGTTTGTATACCAATGTATAACATATATTCTGGCGGATTGTAGCTTCTAAAGTAAATCTCTGGAAAAGTGCGGCAGAGTATGGCTGACTTCCAAAATGTATCAATACAAAGTTTGTATGCAGTTCTACTACGATATATAAATTCTGTAGATATGCAAAGTTACCAAACAATGCATCAACTATAAATCCGATGCCTGATTGCTTTTTGACTGCGTTAAAAATGCGATGTTTTGAAATAGTATACAATGTAATCATTTTGTATAGCGGCTTTATGAAACACTATACTTTGTTCAAACACAAAGCAACTAACATTTTGGAAGTCAGCCTATTATTACTTCCCTATTCATCCATACATTATTGCCCATTATAAGCCATTCCAGTACCAAACTTAGTGACAATGGTAGCTGATATATTACCGTGATATAAAAGCCATGAATGGCTTCTTGAAATTAATTCTGTTTTTCGATCGATCGTACTGTCCTGAGAAAGAAAAATGGTCTAGAACTTGAGAATTGATACGTACTAGGCCTACGTACTTCGATTTGAGCACTTGCTTGGAATAACTAGGGTTATATTAGGTTAGGTTAAATTGTCAGCCGTCATACAACTTCATTCAATAAATTAGACGCGACTGGGGTGAAATACCGAGTTTGCCATACACTCATGACACTTTTATGTAGACGAATCGTTCTAAAAACCCCGACATATGACGATACGGAAGTTCTTTTAGTAAAAATTAGAGATTTTTTTCTTCGACGCTTAAAAAGGAATCCCGTCCATAAAGTGTACTACGATTAGAAAGCGAAGATTTGTGAAACATATTATAAAACACATTTTTTCGAAAATATCGCCATGGTTTCCTTAAGGTCTGGTAGCCTTTTAAGCGAACATAACATTCTCGAATAGATCCCTAGTGAGAAAAATAAAAAATGAAAAGTAAGCGACCACCAGAACATAACATTACAATGACCTGCAGAGAATTCGTTCACTTTTATCATGAAAAAAAAGTTATTTTGAAGGTAACTGGTCAAAAAATCAATTGGAATCTCTTCCTAGTGAGAAGATAATAAAAAAGGTAATGAGTTTAGGCTTTCGAAGAGCAAGCCGAACCGAAGCTATGCTTCTTGCCAGCGTTACTTTTAAAAAACTTAACGAAGAAATTTTTGGGCAACTGTAAGCCCTTATTTACATTCTATAACCACTGTTTATACCTTTAAGCGTCTTATACTCTTAGCGTCTTTAACGCTTAAACTCAAATTTCATTTTTTAATCCTTTTAATGAAAATTAGTTTTTCGTTTTCGTTTTCATTTTTTTTTATTTGTTTTCCTTGTGACTTGTAAAACTCAATAAAATTTTTGAATGTGATAGCTTGCCACACAAATATATTAAAGAAATTTTGTGGGAGGAAAAGAGGTGGTGGTGGTGATGGGTGGTGTGTTGCTGTTAACGAGTGTTGCAAACAAAATTTTACTGATAAATTCGTGATAAACAGAACTTCGAGAGAAAGAGTTACTTTTGCAAAGGGACTTGTTTACTTGAAATTATCATAATTTTATAAGGAATCAACAGCCTAAATCAACAAATTTTCGCGTGATGATTCTCAACAAAAATTAATGAGGCCTAAAGGTGGTAAAATGACATCATTTTAATATTTATAAGAAGAAGAATTTTCGTTTCTTCGTTTTATTTTTCCTCACTTCACTTCTCGGCTATAGAAAATATAATTAAATAACACTTAAAGTAAAAGAAAATTTTGGAATTCAAAACTGTAACACTTCTATGGCGAGAACAGACAAACAGACGGACAGACGTAACCGAATAACGAACGACTTGAAATAAAAAGGCTTGTTAAACTTTTAACACTTGAGTAAATTTTTTTTCTCTTTTTTTGCGTTTTTCTTTCGTTTTTTATTTTATTTGGTTTTATATTCTGTTTGTTTGTAAAACTTAAAGGTTTTAACATTAATTGTTATGCTATGCAAATCGAAAAAGTCATAAATAAATAAATAGTGCCATAAAATGTTAAAAATCATAAACTTTCTTTTTACAAGACAACGTGGTTGGTTGGTTTGTTCGTTCGCTCATTGGAGTGCAGCGTTTTTTTTTGCTCTTTCCCCTGGTCCTTTCTGTAGTTGGGGAGGCAAAGAAAAGTAACATTTGTTTGTGGATATTTCAAGCTGAAAAAAGGCTTCTTTTTTCCCATTTTATTTGTAGATTTTTGTTAATAAAAATTACAAAAAACTGTGATTAAAAAAGGCTTGAAAACATTTTGGTTTTTCACGTTATTTTCGAAAGTTTTAATTTTTTTTTCGAAATATTTTATAAAAAAAAGAAAAAAAAAAAACAAAAAACTTTTCGTTTCCTTTTGCGAAAATTTTATAAATTTTTAGCATCACCAAAAACCTGCCACCTGGCTCCCTCCCCGCTCTCTAGACTGTGTTGTATTTATTTATAGACAAAGTTTGAGACTATTTCTAAGCCATTCTGGCGTATAATTTTAATGTATTTCATTATTAAGATTCTGGCTGTTCAACAAAAATTCTGTACAAATTTCTTTCTACCTACAATATGTATGACTATAGAACTTGTATAGGAATTATTAAAATGTACGCGTATTTTATATTTTTGCAAAAATAAAAGACAAAAAAAAGAAGAAAAAAAAACAGAACCTGGTAATTTCTATTGTAATTTGCCAAAAATTTACATCCTTGATGGAACTATAAGCCTCACTTCCCCAGCCTCAGCATTGCCTAACAAAATCAAGCCATGCCAACGTCTTCCGTTTTAAGAAAGAAAAAAAAAAAAAAAAAAAAAAAAAAAAAAAAAAAAAAACGAAAACAAAAAACGCAAAAATGAACACAAATTTACAAATTTTCAAACTGAGCAATCGAAATGTTTAATTTCTCTATTTTTCAGTAAGATTATGCAGCATTAGCAACATAATCATGGCCATCATCAGCATTCCAGCAGCATTAATAAAGGGTTGCTCGCCTATGGAACTCCATTTCAAGCGTTTGAAAATAAACGAAAAATTTTTGCTGTTGTAAGGCCAACCCTATTGAATATTTCCAAAAAAAAACTAAGTAAAAGAAATACCCCTACAACTGCAATTGTTGTTCTTCAATAGCAAGCAGCAGCAGCAACAAAAAAAGAAGAAAAGAGTTGAAGATTTCAAAGCACTTGAAAAACTTTTGTCTGAATAGACTTTATTGCAGTCAAACGACAAGTATTTGTAGTCTTAACAAATGGATTGTCTATGGTTTTCGCAAAATAGCCAGCCCTAAAGTAGGATGGGGGCAAATAGCAGCTCTAGCTCTAACACTATGGCATTCATTAAAATAGAATCAAATATTGTGCGAAAAAATAAAATCCTTTCGCTGCATCTAAAGGATGTCCGTTACTGTCATCAGTGCGACTTTTTTTTTGTCTTTTTCTGATTTCTTTGGTTAAAAAAGAGAGAGCGGGCTTAGAAAGAAGGGTTTGTTTTATTGCCAAAGAAAGAATTTATTAACTAAAGGAAGAAATCAAAGTCTTTGGAGTTTTTTCAACAGATAATGGGGCGGCTAAAAACGCAAAATGCCAAAAAGTAAAAATAATAAAATAAAGTTCGTTTCTAGGCAGCTTAAAACTAAAAGAAGAGGAAAAAGAAAAATACAATAAAATCAAAATTTAGATTTAAAACTGAACAGAGTTAGAGTTCGTTTAAAACCATACGAAATCTGTTCTACGTTTTTGTTTGTTTTAAGAGATTTTCATAAAACTTTTCCAAGGATCATCACATTGTTATAAGAGCCTGAAATCTTTTAAGCCCTGATAGACAATCAACTGATCTATCTTAAAAGAGGATCCCCAGGATCTAATTGATGTTGGCTATATCTCATGTGAACCTAATCTTAAGAGAATTTTGCACTAGAAATCGAAGCAGAATCATCTCGGGGGGAGAGTTGAAGTCTACCCTGATCATTTTAAACTCGCAAATGAGTCAGCCTAAGTTATTTTCTTCGAAGGATCTAATATTTTAAAAATTTCAATATCTATCCGCTTTTAAGACTACAATAGCGTAAACAAATCTCTTCCGAGCACAACTTTTAAATCTAAATTGGCTGGAATATATATAGCACACCTCAGTTAAACTCTGTAGAAACAATTATTTATTGCCTTCAATATTTTAATTCAAGTTTTTCTACGTTAACCAGCATTTGCTTTTAATAGTTAAGAAATGGGAAAGTTGCTCTTAAGCCACCATAAAACTGTCAATAAAATTGATTCATTGCTGGCCAATAAATAGACAACCAAAGCCAATTGCGTTAATTTTAAAATGATTTGCATCTTCTTTCAATATAATTACCCTACATGGAAAGGCATAACAAAGTAAATTTGCTGCACGATGTATAACTGAGTGGGTAAGAGTGGGCGCCAAATGAAAGTCCATAAAGGTGACTAATGTTGGTTAAAGAAGATGAAGGACTTGAGCTTTTTTTTGAATAATTTCTTTCTACATTTGCTTTCTACAGCCAACAAAATGCTTTATTAATGGCAAATTAAAAGTAATAAAAAACAGATGTGCTAACAACAGCATAAAATTCTTTTCCGACTTTTTTTTGGAAACACAACAATTTTTGGAAAGCAAAGGTGTTTGGAACTTAAGAAGAAAAAAACACCAAATGTAAGATAGAAAGAGATAGAGGAGTAAATGCATTACCGAACATATTTAAAATAACCTGTTACCATCAACAAAGTTTATTTCTTAACGTAAGAAAGATATACTACAACATTTCTTTATTTTTTTTCTGCCATTCGTAGCACAGTAGAGAAGGAAAGCAAAAATATAAAATTATAATAATGACTTTTAAAAGTTTGTAATTTCTGCATTACTTATATACTACAATATACTGTATATATAGAAAATATGACGCTCTATGCAGTTTATCATTTTTATAAGGACACTTTTTTTTGTATCAAAAAACAGAAAATACTTAAATACAATAAGCCTGAATAATGACAGTTAAATTTAAATATAATGACTAAATGATTTACTTTTTAATTTAAAATTAAACTTACCGACAGGTGATTTTCGCTTTACCCTCCATAAATTGGCCATTGGCACCCCAACGTCTGGGTAATTCCAATACACATATGCCTCGTGGTCCTGCCAAGGCAATCAATGAGCCCTCATTGGATGTCAACACGCGTTCAACTTCAAAATTCAATGGTACCGAAGGTATTAAAGTCTGTAAGAGTAAGAAAAGCAAAATATAAGATAAATATTTTACCAAAAAAGAAAAAGAAAAAAACCAAGCCTTTAGGCCAAAATTAACAAATAAACAAATCATTTCAATTTCTTTTGTTTAACAATGAAACAAATATGAAAAAAACGAACAGAAAAAAACATTCAAAGTTATAAATTTAAAAGTAAAAGAGTTTAAGAAAACTTTCTTTTTTATGTATTTTACAAAATAAAAGAAAGAAATAAAATTCTACACACGCTCCAGAGAGGACGAAAAAAAAAGATAATCTTTCGTCGTAATTATTTGTAAAAAAAAGCAAAAATACACTGCAAGAAAATTAAAATGTCAGCCTAAACGACAGTTTAATAGGCAATACGTATCCTCTGTAATCGGATAGGATATCGCCAATTAAGGCTAAAGCATCGTATTATTTTAGCAAAATTTTTAATATGTTCATCGTTATTCTAGTAGCATGGCCGTCAGCACAAGTTTAGAATCGGCACTAATCATCAGATTACCTTAGATTAGGTGAGGTAAACTGGTGCCTTCTCACTGGACACAGCTTACTAGGGTCCAGTAAGGTCCTATTGTAACAATTCACCATATAATTATAGCTCCTGGTTGGTATCTCTCAACCATCTCGAGAGTCGTTTCCGCCATTTTAGACATGTTTTGTCACTAACTTCTGGGTGTCCAAGAATTCTACTACAATGACAGAGAAGATGTTCTATGTTCTACAGAAGTCATTCCCACCATATCCCTGTTATGAGGTTCCTTAGATGGAGTCTTGATGGGTTCAATGCATAATCTGTTCTGCAGATATCCATGTCAGTATTTCTGCAACTGAGTTCATTATCTCATCGTACTTTTGCCAATGAATGAGACAATTATCGCGTATAAGAACGCAATTTTCTGTGGTGCCAGCTTCAGCAAGTTCATCGATCCTGTTGTTACCTTCGATGTTCGCGTGTCCAGGAACTCAAATGAGGGTAACCGTCGAATGACTATTTTCTCCAGAGACATCCGGCATTATTGGACAACCTTAGATGATATGTGTGAAGTTAGCTACGAAAGTTATATTCTTTTTTTTTACTGACGATGATATTAATAGCCGATGATGATGCTCTATATAAAAAAACCATGTCATCGACCAAAAATGCAAGTCATCGACCAAAAAATTAAAGTCATTGACCTAAAAAATACAAATCATCTACGAAAAAATGCAAGTCATCACCAAAAAATATGTAAGTCATCTACCAAAAAATGCAAGTCATCACCAAAAAATATGCAAGTCATCTACCAAAAAATGGACCCACAAATTTGAAGTCATCAACCAAAAAAATGCAAGTCATCTACCAAAGAAATGTTACTTGTGAAAAATGCGACATTTTGTTATATATATACTGTATAAATAGATATTAACTCAATGAGAATTATTAACATTTTTAATTTCATTTCCCAACAATTCCTTTCAAACAACTATCTCCGTCGCCTATATCTCCGGTCCCAAGTAATACACGACCGTAAGAAAACATGTTTTGGAATCATTGATACCACGGCTGTCAAGAAGACTAGGTCCATTTCCCCCACGGTTCAATTTTTGACTCGGTTTTTGCCCGATTTATATAGAGGACTTTTTTCTTTTGTTATATCTCAGGTTCCAAGTAAAGCTTGACCATAAGGAAAACTGTTTTGAAATCCTTGATACCATGGCCTACCTTTCTCTCAGATTCCATCTAATCCTGTAAATTTATTTGATAATTAATAGAGTTTACGGCTAAGTAACGCATAAGTGAACACTGCTTCAAAATTATCGCTTTTTTCAAACAATTTTTCTTTCCATACATCTTGAAACCCCTTGCCTTTCTTTAACCATCTTTCTTCTAATCTGGTTTATGGCTCATAATAAAAATGTTTACAATATATTGTAGATATTTTCTTTTTTTTCTTTTGCTTCTGTTTTTTATTTTTGTATTTCAAAACAAAAGAAAAAATTGCTTTCATAAAAAATTTTCTGATATGAACGAAGAACGTTTTGTTTTGCCGCTCCTACTCCATCACAGCGAATAGAAAAGAAAAATTATTTGCCATACATGTGTGATAATTATGCGAATGAATAAATGAACGGGTAAAAGTAAAGGAGAAAAAGAGAAAAAGAGAAAAAGAGAAAAGTTTAATATTATTTATAATATCCTTTAGAAAGTAAGACACAAAGGCATGTATGTATCTTTAAAACTCAATGGAGAGTAGAGTAGTGGTGGCAATGATGATGATGGGAATGAGGGCGGCGATGTTACTAGTAGTCTTATAAATTCTATGAAGCTTGAAAAAAAAAAAATAAAGAAAATAAATACTCAAACATCTACTCGCTGAAATGTAAGTTTAAATAAAAAAAAAAAAAAACGAACTTTTTTATTTACAAGTTAATTGTCATAAAGTCAAAAACATAGCCCATACACAATAAGCACATACAATATACGAGTATTTTGTAATGAAATGATAATATGTACATACGTCCTAACAGTGGCATCTTCTACTAAAGTCTACTTCTACAAGCTATGTATCTCTTTACCCAACCCAGTATATTTCCTTAAGTTCTTACTGTTCTATCGCCTACGCTTCCCCATCTTCCAAGGGATCTTGTTTATGTGATGGCATTATATATTATGGATAAGGTTACATGACTTTGGCATTATTTCATGCTTATCTTGAGTAATTAAGATGTTGTTCGCAAGAAAAAGAAAAACAAAAAAAAAAGAATATTTTAATGATAGAAAAATATTTATCAAATACAAAATGCATACATACTTATGTACGTACGTGCGTATATACTATACTTATAAAAAAAAAATAACTGTAATAATTAAAATCATAAAATTTAAAACAAAACAAAAAAATCGAAGAAAATTTTTAGAGAGAAGGGGTCAAAAAGTTATGAAATTGATGTCTAAGACTGGTCTTGCCGATACTCCAAAATAGCTGCATAGTATGGTGGGAGGCCTTGGAGACGATGAGTAAAGCGAATTTCTTGGATAAGATATGTACGTTCCTTTGGGTATATAGGCTGTGTCTTTAGGAGTATACCTAAGACTTCCTTTGGGATAATTTTTGGGCTTCTTCTCGTGGAGATAGTAGTTAAAGAGCTGGCGGTAACATAGTTTTTAAGATTATTTGAAGGCGATCTTGCGATATTGAGGATTGTGACTGCGATTTACGGACTATATGGGTAGGATGGGCAATTTCCACAAGTGGTGGTCTCTCTTAACCAAGAGAGAATTGGTTTGGTTAAGGTAGTGCAGGCGATCTTTACAGGTGGCAATGAAAAAATGGTGTTGTAATATCCTTCAGGCTCCCTAGTCAAAGTCTAGTAGTATATTCGAGACTTAATTGTTTAAGAGCAACAAGGCAACGTAGCTCGTCTGGTCACGAATTATGGTGGAAGATAGGGTAGCTGGCTTTGTTGATAAACAAGCTAATCATGGGTCGAATTTAGTTTGAATTGAGGCTCTTACAAGGCTCCTGGAGAGGTATGTAGTGATACTGTGTTGCGTTTCGGGGCATACATTAACATACAGAGCAATGAGATAGCAATTGAGCTGGCGACGAAGTGCATGATCCTGCTGGAGCCTTTGCGACACATTGTGGGCCGGCTGATAAGAAGATCAGGAGGGTAGTGGACACTTTTTGACGGTATATGAACTGTAGAATTTTTTGGCTACAATGGCCCAAGTTTGACAGTTCTAGAAAAAATTGGGTATTGAATCTATTTTGTATTAGAGTAGAGAATCTATAAGCATCCTGTTAAGTTTTCAGAAAGGGACATTGTGCTTTCAAGGCAAGGTCCAGTTTGTAGGATATAGCACCCTCTTTTCCAGGGTTTGTAGTAATATAGGAGAGCCTGAGACTTTCGAAAATATTTTGTGTCACTGCTTTCTGTCATCTCTAGCATCCGTTGGTTGGTAAGGTGATTTCGTTTATTATTTTTGTTCTCTATTTTTTCCCCGTTCTCCATATTATTCTATAATTACTGACACGAAACTGTCGTTAATTTTTTCTGCTTTTTATTTCTCCCCTCTGTTCTTTCTCTTTTTATAGCTCCTACAAAGGACCTTTTCTGGTCTCTGTGTGGAATGTGCTGCTTAAAATAGGGACATGATTTTTTAAAATTTAATTCAATAAATTTTTCAAAATGAAACAATTTAGGCAGTTGATTAACTTTGTATCTCCAAGGCAGGGAGGAGGAATAAAGCACAAGTTCCACAAGAATAAGCAAATACAAACAAATGACATATTATAGGTGATATTAATTTCTATAACATATCCTGCATTACTGGCAATGGAAAAAGGACAAAAACAAAATTATTGCTGTATAAAGAGAGAGAGGAAAAAATAAAAAAATTAAATAAAAAGCAAACAATTGCCAACGTTTGGTTTTGAATGATAAGCAGCAAAATAAATGGCAGAGATAATGGGCAACAATCCTTAAAAAATAGTGCCACTTAAAAATCATGAATGATTTCTCTTTCCCAACTGCAGAAAAATACACAAAAAAACACAAAAAAATATAAAAAAAGCAGAAAGAAATTTAAAATAAAAATGGAAATTTTTTTAAGTTAGAAAAATTGCTGGCAATTAATTTTCAAGCGACAAAAGGAAATCTTTATATATGTATGGGCAGAAAGAGAGACCGAACCATAGAATGAGGGTGGGTGGGTAGATTATAGCTGAATTTTTATAAGTTTGATTTAAAAGGTCTAGGACAAATATACAATATAAACAAATACAAGGAAAAATGCTAATATAGACATTAATTATATGTTTAAAAAATGATTTTTTAACATTATTTTTAAAATAAAATAAAAAAAAAGAATCCAACTGATTTCATTTATTATTTCCTTAACGTATTTTTTAAATGATGACCTACTATTTAAATAGATTTTTATTTTTTTGTTTAGAAGCAAACGTATCAAGGATAACCAACGTGATAGATTATATTCGAAAATAGAAAAACAACGCATTACTAAGAAAATTTTTTCTAACAGCGCAACCAACCACCAGACAGCTCAATTGTGATTGGTTGACTGAGTTGCTTGCAACAAAATGTGACAACAAACGTAATTTCTCTTACAAGGAACCTAAATCAATCCATGTATTGATTTGTGATGATTTTCCAATACAATAACACACATGACCGGCGCACTACAAACCAATCAGGTGGACATAATTTATTGAAACAAAAAAAAAGCAAAAAAAAAAAACGAAAAGAAAATATAAACGAAAGGGTTGTTTGTATTGTTACATAAGAAAAAGAAAAACTGTTTGCCATCCTACCCAACCTACCTAGCTTACCCTACCCCTACCCTACCTTATTTTACAAAATGAATTTATTGTTTTGTGCCTTTTCGAAAATTTATTTCCAAATACGTAAATTTGTAATTAACAAAACATTATTTTCCACTTTTGCACAATAAAAAAATTAATGTTTTTTAATAAACAAAAACACAATCTTTCTACCCCCACCCCATACTGTGCATAACGAACTCTTTTCTTGGGTATACAACGTATTGCAAAAAAAAAAAAAATTTCAAATTTCCACCAGTAACGGCTTTCGAAAAGAGCCATAAAAATACCTTGTCATACTTAGTTTAAAGCATTTTATGAGTTTTTCCCCAAAAATAATGTATGACTACAAAAATTATTAACACTAGCAAATCACCATTAGTCCTAAAACATTAAACGATAAATGGAGACTTACAGTTTGGGGGGGTTAAGGGTTTGGGATAGAGCGTATAGATAATTATCATTTGATACGAAGGCCATATACAACAGGCAATCCTCTCACATTTATTATCATCCTTAATGCGTGGGTTTGAACAGGCGAAATTTTTAAATGACTTTTAAAACGCATTTCATCACTATTAATGTTAACAAATATAAAATTTTGAACCTACAAAGTTTGTAGTTAAACTTATGGTGCCCTCCTCTAGGCTTAAACGAATTTTAAATACCCTTTAATGAATTGAAATTTTTGGTGATCATGCGGGTAGTAGACACTTTTTGTTGGCATAGGGGAGACAATGGCACATACTTGATCGTTCTTGAAAGAATTAATATTATATTTGAATGTATTAAGATAGATTTTTTATTTTGGATATAGTGCTTTGAGAACAAGGACCAGTTTGTGGGACAAAGCACTTCTCTTTTGCAAAGTTTGTATGGATGTGGAAGAGATTGAGGCATTCGAGAACATTTTGTGTCTCTGCTGAGGTGTGCAGATGCAAAGATTTTAGATTCTGGACCGGGGATTCTTCAATGGCTTTGTTGAGTTGTTTCCGAAACTCAAGACAAATTAATAAAAGAAGACATTCAAAGCAGTGCATTACAGGCCACCAATACTCGTGATATCAGGATACCAACGAAATTTTGCCTCCTTGTGCACCGATCGGAGGATATTGAATTTATCTGAGACAATCGGGAATTGTAAGGCACTTGGTGGATATCACTGTAAACAATTGTAACATGTAAATGATCAGAAATAATACAGACAAATCTGTATTTAATGTATTTATTGATGAGAATGCACTTCGAAATGATGTTGGTAAAGACTTGATTTCAGCCTGGATATCTGAATAAATCAGAAGTAGCAAATATCATTGCGCAAATATGATCATGGCCACCACCTGCAATACACTGCACAGTGGTCCGGCAGAGTACATGAAACTCTAATGTTAGAATCGTTTCCGATAAACAATTATTTAACAAATAAGACACGACTACATGACTAAGAAAATATGTCATCATAACCTTAATATCCAAAAAGTCTAGATTTCGAAAGCTTTATTCATGTTTCGATCTCACAGACATGTTGAACGACGTTGTTCAGTGATCACTTAAATAAAGAACATGACAGCATTTACATATCTTGTTTTTGAAGTCGCCGTAGTCTAGTAGGTAGTGTGTTGGCTTATTAGACGTAAAGCCAGGGTTCGAGAGCGCCAGGCCAGACATCAAGACAAAATACAAAAAGTATTTCTTCGGCGACTTCCTCTCAGCAGATTTCTGGCAAAAACTCTGAGAGTAAATAAAATGCCATGAAAAAGTTTCTCAAAAAATCTGTCGTTCGGAGTCGACTTTAAACTGTAGGTCCCACCACTCATGTATAAAATTAACACACACAACATAAGTGGTGTGAGAAACTAGGACGTTGTACAATGGGTCAATTCGACCTCCGGGTACTGTACTTGTCTTAATTGACAAGTACACGTCCTCTAACCTAACCTAACCTACATATGTTGTATAGACTACGAGAAAGCTTTGTGAATGTGTAATTCATCACAGTGCAGAGGAGTTCCAAAGCAAATTATAAGATTAATAGCCCCACTTGACTTTTCACCTGAAAGTTTTAGATAACAACCATTGGAAGAAGACTTCAGCAAGGCTGTGTTCTCTGCCACTATTGCAAGTTTGATGCCACTCCCAGAATCAAGATAAAACATGGAAACCCAAGCATGCATCCATCTTAAACGAAATAGATTAACGAAATCCGTACAAAAACGAAAACAGAATTCTTTTCTAATAAAAAGGGGAAACAACATCTGAAACTTGTTGCTTATCATAGAAAAGTAACAAATCAAATATGTTCCTCAATACACGTTAGTAAATGATAGCAAATACAGTAGTACCAACCAACTGTTGGAAACACTATGGACCAACCTTGTGAAGTATGTATAGAATAACAAAACTAAGCTCAATATTTATAGCGCTTTTTTTCATTATCATTATTATTATTACTGTTGCCACTAGATGCGGGTGTTTGTTTGTTACTGGGCTATAAAATCGTTGTTGATGCTCGCTCTTGATGTTGATGTTGTTGTAGTAAAGGCAAAATACAACATATAAAATTTATGGGCCCTACTACTACGACTATGACTTGTAGCTGCTTTTAAAAAGGGTTCAAAATGTATTATTGTCACCCCATTATTTACAATACATGCTGGCTGTACTGGCTCGGCATAGATCAGAGGTAGAAGGAGTTTACGTTATTCGTATTTCGTTTTGTTATTTTATAATAGCAGCCTACACTACACACGTAGTCAATAATTCCATACAATAGTAGTAATACAGTAAAGCTTACGCATATTTGGTGGCCTAATCTTGTGATGACACCAAACCCACAACCCCCACCACCGCCACCGCCACCATCCATTCATTTGCCATCATCACTTGAACTTGTTTAGCAAGTGATGAGAAAGTGCCAGTGTCAGTGCTACTAAAAAGAGAGGAGTAAATGGCATTTTGTTGAAATTTTATGGCATATTTTCTGGTTGTTTTTATATTTATTACTTTGGGGATTGTTTTTAACTACACAAGTATGTGTTGGTTGGTTCTTTCAAATTATCATACAGTTTTCTTATAATTTTCTTTGCGTTTCTGGCCTATGGCAGCTAACATAACGTGCTCATCAATGCCTTTACGTACTGCCTCCCCCTCCCTTTTTTCTTTTCATTCATTCGTTTCGAAAAAGGTTTTAAATTAACAAATGTTGGTTGACTGTTTGGTTGGATGGTTGGTTCGTTTATGCGTTACATTCGTTTTAATTTTTCGTAAGATAATTATAATTTTACATTAACTTTTCGCTTTTTTTTCTTCTTTATAGCTTTCGTTGCTGTTGTTGTTATTTCATTTGTATTTTTGTTAATTGTTAAAGCCCATAAACAAACATTACGATGCCACATACCATGCCATTCTAGTATGCCTTACTGACTACACCACCATACCGATACAGTAGCACTGGCAATAGCAGCGCGTATAATACATTATGAAGACAACAATAAAAAGATGAGTTTCTCTCTTGCCAGGATATGAAAAAAAAAGAAAAAAAAAATTGTAAACAGGTGTTGTATTCTCCATATGCATATGAGCTGGTTGGTTGGTTGGGTTGTAAGAAAGGGGTTTTATAGTGTAAGTACTTATTTTTGGTTATTGTTGTTGTCGTTTTTGTTGTTTTTGTAAATTTTTAATGTTACATATTGTCAATAATTATACAATATGTCCTCATGTAAGTACATATAGTGTGTACGGCTGTGTTTGGGGGTTTATTATTTCAGCCATTATGGTGCAGAAAATATTTTATTATACTCCACCAGATACGCACATTATTTTAAAATATTACCCAAAGATCATAATTTTATGTGTGTGTGTGCGGTGTACAGTGTAATAACACAGAATACATTTATTGAGATGATATTTCCTAGTGTGGTATTCATTTTCATAAGGTTTATGGATAAATCGGGTGTGAAAGTCGTAGGGTCATACAGCCCCATGTATTATTATGATATACAGCCACCGATAGGAGATGTTTCTAGGTATGGCTTAAAAACTCTCGATTTAACCTATCAAAAAACTGAAATAAATTCCATAAAAAGATTTTTATTACAATTAATTAAAGCACAGCTCACTTTGGAAGTGAGACAGTAGATTCTTGTCATTTTAAAATAATTTTCAATAAAAATTTTTTAACACTCCCCTTATCTTAAATTATAGTTCCTAACGTCGTGGTGTGTTAGAAAACATTTTTATTTTTAAATCGAATATAATTCTATGATTTTCAGTATTGTTTTGGACACGTAAAGTGAATAATACAATGAGAAATTCTTGCAGAATACATTGGCGGTTGAAAAGAAGCCTGCTCATCCACAAACATGCATGTTTGACTGAAAACCTACATGCTATCAAGGATAAAGCAGCTAGAGCAGCCTTGAGGATAAGTGTCGTTAAAACAAAGTTGATGTCCATCGAAAGTACTTTTGAAAATCACTATCAATGCCAGCATTATGGATTTTGGCAGCATAATAAATGAAAATATTGGAACCAGAAAGGAAATACTTTATCGAATCAATTTAGAAGCTTTAGATAATGCTCTCTCAGTTTATCTCAGAGTAGACTAAACTCCGGATATTAACTCCAATCTCAACTCAGACATTATTTGTAACTGTGGCACATGAAACATAGCGTAGACTGAGTTAAAAATAGATGTATACAAAGAATCATGAGGATATTGTAGCCTAATGTTACACTAAGTACAATATCATGGAGTGCAATTGAATAGACCATACACAGAGCAAAGACTCTGGATTGAAATAGGCAAGGGAACCGTTGAATTACTTTTATCACAATACTATATCAATGCAGATGAAACTATTTGGACTTTGTTATATTAATCCATTAGTGCCCAGTGGCAATTTAAGTTGCCAGCAGAGGTTGCCTTAGTTGTTATGCTCTGAGAGGAAATTGAGTGTAAAAAACAAAACGGTAACCGTTAGAAAAAAAGTAATTCGGGCATTAATGGGTTAATAAGCTTTGGAACCTTCTTTTGGATGTTATATGGTACCTTGGTATCTTGTATATATCCTTTTATTAAATTCTAAATAAATGGGATGGATTCTCTTAAACAGTTAACAGTGCTCTGTTAATGTCAAGTTTATCAAAATTATCCGTCTTAACATTTTTGGTTTGGTTCGAGGGTTTCTAAATTTCAGTGTATTTCCACTCACGCATTACAATTTTTAGGAGTTTAAATTAGAAATCGTTTTTAGGTTTAACGATTTATGGTTTAATGATCAACAGAAAATAACATTTATTTGTTTTTCATTTTGAGTTTGTTTTATTGCAATTTAACTGCAAATATGTAAAAAAAAAGAAAACTTATAATTACTTAAATTGTAGTTTAAAACAACAAAAGCTTAAAATTTATCTGTAATTACTATCTTACATGCAATTTTAGCTAGATTTTCAATTACCCCCGATTTCTACAAAAAATGTTCAGTGCTTTACTAATTAGATGCAAAGTTTTTAAACGCACATAAAAATTGAAAAACGCACTAGAAAATGATACAAAAAAACGAAAGAAGAGAGAAATTATATATGGGAGTGTTTTTTTTTATGAGGGGAAAACATACATATAAAGGACACATTAACACCATAGAACTTTTGCCAGTTTAACAACTGTTGTTTGTACATTTCCTTTCAATAATATAAATTAAATTATTTAATTACACTTTGGTGAGAAAGTTAAATAAACAAAACTAATGAAAAAAAAAATTTACAGCCAAATACTAGGAAAATGAAAAAAAAAACTAAGCGATGTTATCTACTGACTAGTATAACAGCATTAGCTGGCAATCAGCACAAAGAGAGTGAGATAGAGAGAAAAATATACAAGAAAATACTACAAAATTTGAATGTTTGTTAGAGCGTCTAATTAGCACAACAGTTTTTCATTTTTCTTTATATTTTTTTTCTTCTATACGGATAATATAAGGATATATTTTTTATCTATAAAACAACAACAATTAGGGTGTGCAAAAATCGTTAAAAGGCGTCAACAAAGTTTAACGAAAACAAGACACACAAATGCTTAATGTGTGGAAATGAAAATGCACTCTTTCTCTCATATGATTTTGGAAAAACTAATTAAATGGAAATTAATGAATGAATGTTAGTTTAATGTATACATACATACATATGTACATACATACATACGTAAGTAGAGTAGCACCATGTACATATGTACATTCATATGTATATTTAGTACAATAGTTTTTAGTTTTTATTTGTTTTAATTTTCACAACAATTTATCAAACATGCAAATGCATGCATGTGTGTTGTTACTCACTTCAAAGGTGTGGTTTGGTCAAACTACTCATCACACGAAAAATTACATTAAATTGACAAAAACGTACTTAGGGAAAAAAATATGTGTCACTTAAACAAATTGAAGGATATTACATGTTCCTCCTTTCTTATCCTACTCCTCTTCCTCCTCCTATTCGTGTAACCCCGTTCGTTTACAGTCAAATATGACCTTAAAATACTGCTGCTTGAGCTTCAATAAAGTAAAGAGATTAGATCTTATACTTATTACCTTAATGTGGATACCACATGTGTTATAAGCATTACTAAATGGAGGGGCTCACGAAAATATTTGGATTTGAAAAATTGACACAAATGACGAACAAAAATGTACAACGTAATTGGAGTGAGTAATAAAAAGTAAAATTGAAGAATAAAATCTAAAAACTCAGATAAAATACTGGGAATTAATATAAAAATCATGATCCATTCTTAGATTCTAATAGCCAAAGAAACTATCACAGAAAATAAAAAAGCTTCCGTGATGTTATTTCTGGTGCTCTAAGAAAAATTGGAGTACTTTTGTGTGTTGTATGGGACTTTCTTTGCAGTCCAAGTCTCCAGAACAATGGCAGAACGCCATCAATAAAAATGTTGTCTTCAGGAACTTGCAGACAATTGATCTTGAAAAATGCAGAACCACTATGACCAATTTCGAGTCAGACACCCCGATATGACATACCAACAGATCGATGCAAGAAAATGGTAAAATATAGGTGAGAATTAGATAGTGTACACAGATTTAAACAATCTGTTCCAATCTTCTGGGTCTAAATTCTCCTTAGGAGAACGAGCAGTACCCGCATCTATATACCTTGAAATTGTCAAGAGGTACTTTAAGTCCTTCAATAGACCACGAACGTTTAAAAAATGGTGCGTGATTTAATAAACTTTTTCTCCTAATTGTTAGGCCTATGAGTACAAGGTGGTGGCAGACTATCTGACGAAACGGGGTGAAAAATTTGCTCATAAAAGGTCCAGTCATTTATTCGGATTTCAAAAGGCCATAAGAAATAAATATTTAGGCATTGGTAAAATTGTTTCCTTGGCCACCCTCTCTGAACCTGATGGCTTTTTGTTTAGATAATCCCATGAGAAGATTCTGGATTGACATAGTATGTGAGGGATCCGTCAGTCGATTCTCAATTTTGTCGCCATCGCTTCGAAATGTTTAAGGTACCCGAACAGCTGAAAATACATACAAATGCTTGAAAGACATTTGGAAATATAGGTATTGTATTTATTGTACCTTGTATTTGGTAAAGAATTTCTGCCTCTATACCTGTATCAGTCTTTGATCTACAAGTAAATCACTTCAAACCACTGAGATCAATAAAAGCCGTAAATGTAGCTCATTTCCCGCGATTGGAGTCAATGACTCCGATTCTGCGGTTTGAAACCAATTTGGGATTTACGTGGTTTCAACGGTTTCAAGTAAAAAGTATCGAAATTAAATGTTAATGGCGAGTCATTTGCATCATTCAATAACAAGTGACATTACTTTTTTATACTCGTAGGTTTCTTCTTTCTAAGAAACGATTGTTTACTTCAAACATACCAACTAGATTTCTCTCACTAATACAATCAATAAGTAAATATTTCCAAGATGTTTATGTCCAACATGTACGTATTTAAATACAAATTATTGACCCCTTCCTATACCATAACCCTTGTCAACAGCTAACAAAACACTTTTCTTTCAATAAAAAAACATCTTTTACGCTTATCAACACGCTGTTTACCTAAAGAACAACAAGGACATATAATGTCCTGTTTAATAGAAAATTTCCATTTCTCCTCTTCTTTTCTAAACATGACACATATTGGTTTTTGTTTTGTTGCGTTGCGTTAAGTTTAAACATCATTTATCAAAATGTTTGCCATGTCCTTTAGAACGATCAACATATGGTCAAATCGATTATATAAATCATTAGCATCTTTTGTTAACAATTTTCTTGCAATTTTCAAGCAATAAACCATATTAAAAACCAAGAAAAGGAACCCACAATTATCGTAAACAAGGAGTTACATTTTGTACAGGAGAAAAAATGTCCTTTGAAAAAAATCACACACATATGGATGGGATGTACGTATGCCATCCATACACATCCTTTTTATGAAGTGTGAAAAACAATTTTTTGGGTTCATAGCAGCCAGCAAAGAGCAGGATATTGTTGTTCTATAGTTTGCGTGTTGCTTTAAATGGTTTTTTAATATGAATAGTGTGAAAATAAATTTTCTTTTATAGTCTTCGGGTTTCGTTTTTTATTTATTTTGTAGATCCCTTTCATGGTTTGTGTTTCTTTTCATAAAAAAAGGATAAGAAAAACGAAAGAAAAGTTTTTTTTTTCATTTTTTTTTTCGAGGGGGTAAAAAACCTTAAATATCTATTTGTTATTTACGTTTATTGAACCATTTTTTTTATTTTTTTTTTTTTATTTGTTGCTTCTGCTGCATAGCAAAAGGACAACATTTTTTATGGTTTCAAGTTTCAAGACAAACATTATTCTTAACTTTCTAGACTGGACCCAGGCAAGTTTTTTATGTTATTCTCTGCTTTTTTTCCTCCATTTAAAGGACAAAAAAAAGGTGGTAAAATGTAGAAGTTAATAAAGCCAATAGAACAATGATGTTTTAAATGAAATGCTTGGCGTGTAACTGTCTAATAAATTTTACTTGTTTTTGTTGGAGGCCTTTCTGCTCTTCAATAAAACCCTTTTCAACAAAGTTTGCCTCTAGAAAGTGACAATACATGTTTTATTTGTTAACCACAATAATAAAATATCAACAAAGAAACGTTAACGTTAATAAAATGGTAATTTATTATTAAAAAAAAGAAACAGACAGACGGAAAAAAGAGGAATACGAAGTCTTTTCTTTTAAGCTACTTCAAGAACTGCTTATCCACTAGAAAAAATGGCAGTAAAACTCTTCAATATTTTGGAGTTTTCAAAAGGTGAAAACGAGAGAACAATCTAAGAAAAGTACAGCAAAATAGTCTTTATACCTTTGGAATATTAAAAAGTTTTAAAATATTAACATAAATCAGACGAATTTCGTTAACAATTGAAATCTCAGCAAAATACTAAAATATTACGATAATAATATTTCTAAAAGAGTTGGCAGGTTACTCTTATTTGAGTGCACGATCATGCAAGCATTAAGAGAAATATAATTCCTGGAAGACAAACAATGGCAGGCGACAACTAATTAGAACTCACTGATACCAACCATTGATCTGAAAATCCAAAATTATATACCTGTTTGACAGATAAACATATTCAGCAACATACTTTAAATCAGTGAACAGACTATATCACATTTTTTTATCCATTTTCAACCATCAACTTTGGCTGCAAAACCAGATCGATTCGTCTGAAAGACAATGCTTGCTGTGTATCTGAGGGGATCAGAAAGGTTTGGTGTACCACTAGCTCCTAAAACTTGATTAAACCGTTAATACAGATCATTATCGACAACAAATGATCAATTTGAGCCTTGCATTAATCGAAAAACGACCAGAATGGGTCACAAGACACACTAAGGTAATTTTGCAACATGATAGTGCACCTGCACATAGAGCAAAAACTGTTTAGGATACAATCAAAGCATTGGCTGAGAGCGGCTATATTACCGCCAGTCTTGGCTTCGGGATTACGAAATAGCTTCTCAGGTCACCCATGTTAGGTTAGGTTAGGTTAGAGGACATGTACTTGTCAATTAAGACAAGTACAGTGCCCGGAGGTCGAACTGACCCATTGTACACCGTCCTAGTTTCTCACACCACTTATGTTGTGTGTGTTAATTTTATACCTGAGTGGTTGGACCTACAGTTAAAGTCGACTCCGAACGACAGATTTTTTTTGAGAAACTTTTTCATGGCAATTTTATTTTACTCTCAGAGTTTTTGCCAGAAATCTTCTGAGAGGAAGTCGCCAAAGAAATACTTTTTGTATTTTGTCTTGATGTCTGGCCTGGGGCTCGAACCCTGGCTCTACGTCTAATAAGCCAACACAGTACCTACTAGACTACGGCGACTTCAGGCCACCCATGTTATGTGTGTTAATTTTATACATGAGTGGCGTTACCCACAAATTTAATGCTGAGGGGAAGTCGCCGAAGAAATATTATTCGAGAGGCCTGGGCCTAGGCTTAAACCACGGAGACACGTCCAACACACTACCTACCACAGCGGCTTTACTAGGATGCCTACTCTCTCGCCAATTTATCTAAGATATCGTTTGAAACTAAACTTCTCCAGGAACAGCGTGATAGTTTAACTGCAAGATGCAATCGGCCTCTTACTGACATAATGCCCAGCCATTGGTTTCAGACCAGCCTGTCTACCTAACCATTAAAAATCACTACTCTACCACTCGATTTGATTTAATCTGTTTACAGAACACATACATACGTATATAATTCATTAAGAACATAAAGTACTAAGTGCTTTATAAATATTTACAGGAAACAATGATAAATTGCTGGATTTAAAAAACATACAGCTTTCTGGTCTAAAATTTTTATAAACTTAGCTGAGAGATGGAAAATAATAATTAAGTTTAATTAATAAAAAAATGTGTTCGAATAAATCAGTATAGTATAGTAGAGTATAGTAATGTTCGAATTTTTTCATTAACGAAATGTATGAAGAAAAAATTTTAATATTAATGACTGAACATTTAAAAAATACTCCTTTTTTATTGCATTTTGGGATGAAGAAGGAAGGCAGCAAAAGGAATATGCATATTTTTCTTTCTTTAGATATACAATTTGGTAGAGTATTTTCTTTCTTTCTCAGTTTTTTTTTATTATTTTTTCTGGTAGATTTCATTAGAGAAATATAAAAAGAACTTAATTGATTTCCTTTTTTTTCCTCATCAAAGCTTGTTGACGTAATTTTTTAGCATTTTATTACAATTCTTTAGCATTTCTTCGAGTAAAAACTGAAAGAAATACGAAACAAAACCTTCTACAGTTTTTTTGTATTTTTTTTCTTTGTTATACCCCCACTAACATTAACTGCCGCCTCATCTATTTAATACCATAAATAATTGCATCTAATTAAATATTCACGCGAATGAATGAAAATGTCCTTTTTTCCCTCTTTCTCTCTCTCTTCCTCAGCAGCAGTGCTTTCAAACAAACATGCTTTCGGACTACACTACAGCACTTGGTTGACTTCTTCTGTGTTTTGTTGTTTTTTTTTGTCGTTTCTCTATTTCTTTTCATTCGGTGTGCATTTGACGCGTGATGGAGCGAATGTCATTCGAAATGAAATTTAGTGCGAAAAAATAAAAAAAATTAAACAGAAAAATTGGACAATTTCAATGGGTATGGTTATGTTAAAAAAAAAAATAAGAAAAAAAAAACAAAAAATATATAAAAATTAAAAGAATGTAAAAAAAGTAAAAGAAAATACAGATACAGATACAGATGATGAGCTAAAGGCAGTAAGAAGAAGTGTAAAAGGAGAGCAAGAAACGCTAAATTTAATAGTTTTCAATTAGGAATCATTCGTTTGCAGGCTTTGAAGGAAGTGGCTTTGCCATCATTTCCTGTTAAGGACAATAAATGAAGTCACGTTTTAACAAACAGTAAAAAAAATTGAAAAAAAGGAAAAAAATGGCAAAAAAAAAACGTACCTCCTTTAGAGATTTTTCTTTTATTTTTTTCTTCTATTCTTAGTTCATGTTACAATACAACATTCAAACTGGCGCCATTTTCAAAGCTCATTTAATTCTGTCGTTAATTTAATTTTATTCATCTCCTGTTTCGTTTTCTTTTCCTTCAGATGGCGTTCTTAATTTCAATTAAAATACAATACACTGTCAAATATATACAGAAATTTATCACACACACACAGCATAATAACAACAAATATTTTTAAAACAATAAAAGTTCCAGCGAAAAACTAATCGAACAAAATATTTATTGTAAAGAGTTAGCCCTTCATCTATGTCGCCGTAGTCTAGTAGGTAGTGTGTTGGCTTATTAGACGTAAAAGCCAGGGTTCGAGCCCCAGGCCAGACATCAAGACAAAATACAAAAAGTATTTCTTTGGCGACTTCCTCTCAGCAGATTTCTGGCAAAAATTCTGAGAGTAAATAAAAATTGCCATGAAAAAGTTTTTCAAAAATTTGTCGTTCGGGGTCGACTTTAAACTGTAGGTCCCAGCACTCATGTATAAAATGAACACACACAACATAGGCGGTGTGAGAAACTAGGACGTTGTACAATGGGTCAATTCGACCTCCGGGTACTGTACTTGTCTTAATTGACAAGTACACGACCTCTAACCTAACCTAGCCCCCCTTCGTCTTCGGTTTTCAAAAGTATAATTAAACCAAACACGCATAAAGATATGAGTTCGATGGAGTGTTTATTTCTTGGCCTTGGCAAGGAATCGACCAATTTGTATTATCGACCATACTTTCGCTTCCAGTCTCTTGAAATTTCTTTATAATTTTGTAAATTTCTTTGCAGAATAGATCGATTATGACAATCACAATTATCTCATAATGTTTGAAAAATGATCTATGGTTTGAATTTTCACTTTTGTAGCCGCTTCTTAACTATTTTTAGACGTTCTTAGGTTGTTAAACGATCCATATTCTTAAATGGCAAACATTTTACTAACAAATGATTTTTCGGAGAACACACATTTAACATCACTAAATGAATAAACGTTATTCATCTAAAAATAATTATTTTCAAACCAAATTTAAATGAAATGTTTCTCCAAAAAACATTCGTACAAAAATGATAAACATGCTTAAATGTTTTAATCATAGTTACGAATACATGGTTGCTTAATGATAAGCATTTCCCGCTGTTTACGTTATCTATGGAAATTAAAAACAAACAATATGACAACGAATTTGCTATACACTACACCGCAATTACAATAACTAATTAGTCAAGTTAAATACCATATTAAGGACAAAGTGTGTATTGTAATTACACATGTACATGGTTTTAGTTTTAATTATAAAACAATAAAACATAAAGGCCTTATAAATTGTAAACACGATAAAAGAATTCCAATAATGTTCGTACATATAAAACATTTAATGATTCATACATAACAAAATGCTCTGAATGTATGTACAAATCTTATCAATAGAAAAAATACAAGTCTTTATAGAAGAAGAAGAAAAAAAAACACTTCTGTTGCGGTATTTGGCTTATTTGTTTTAAAAAGTGTTTTAATTATCATTAGCCGTCTAGTTCTTCTATATAAAAAATGGGTTGTTGCTTCAGTAAGTTTTTCTTTTCATTTTTTCATTAAATTATTCTTCTCAATTCGTAATTCTTCTAGTGCAGTACATATTATTATTTACACCAGTTGCTAATTAACGTATTTGTATTATTTTTTTTTTGGTTTCGTTTAGGTACAAGAAAATCAGTGGATTTAGTGGGTACACCTGGTGCGCCAAACAAAAGAGTAATACCTGATCGTGCACCTCCTATGGATTTATCCACAGCCAGCACTGTCATTGCAGATGGCGGTGTAACGAACAGAGCTTTAGAAACGGATTAATAATTAATGTTAAGGGAATGAATGCCAAGCATAGTTTTAAAAACACAGTATTAATGGAAAAGTTTTTCTTTATAAAAAATAATTATTTTTTTTACTGTTATTGTTATTGTTGTGTTTGATAAAAAATAATAATAATAATCTAACCAATTTGTTGATAAATCTAAAAATAATTACGAAGTGATATAATTGAAGTAAAAAGTCTACGGCAATTGGAATATTGAACAGCAAAGAAATGAAAATAAAAAAAAGAATTTAAAAAGGAAAAAAAAAAATAGAAATTGAAATTAAATTCAGAAATATATTAAAAATATTCTCCAATAAAAACATGCATTTGTGAAATGTAGAAGTGCAGAAAAACTTAAATTGAATTTATTAGTCGAATTGAAATAAGGTCAGAAGAACTTTCTTAATCTACAAAAGTATATTGGAATATAAAAATGCAGCAAAATTTAAGTTGAATTTAATTCAAATATTTGTTACTGTGACATCATCACTCAAGCCACAAATATTTCCCTAAAATGTATGTGAAAGTCATGGAAATAATAGAAAGGAAGTCACCTCTTTATGGAGACAGAAATACTTAAGTTTTTATTTTTACACGAATTTTTCTTACTTTAACTGAGACTCAACGATCAGGAACACTTTCTTCCCCCGGAAAAAGATGTGAATAAGTACAGAAATACATACGTACAGTCATGTAAGTATGTATGGAAGTTATTTAAACATTAGAAATGAACCAGTCTTCATAAGTTTTGGCCAAAGGTCATTGAATCCTCAATTTAACGATGGTATGATAAACAAAATACTCTGTATTGTGTGCTTAAAAGTTACATCACTTTCTTGTCATTTCCTGCTTCATTATCTACAGAAATATAATATCAAAATGAGCTATAAGACTACATTTTCTGCAGGTTAATTATCTATAGACAGTCAAGTAAACGATAACTTTTGGGAATTTTTTTTATAGCCTAACACGTGCAATCATCAAATCACATGGTACAAACAAATCATCATTCCAAGTCTATCCATCAGAAAGCGCCAAATAAAATTGACAATTTCTAGTTTAGCCTATTAGCGTATTTTTAAGTATTTATTCCTATTTATCGGAACCTTAAGGGAACGTTTCATCCCCTCTGTCTTTCTCATCTTTTAGTATGGTCATATACAAGAACTTTTGATAAAGGGACGAAATTTTTGTGAAAAAATCATTCACGATTGCCGTTTTATGATATATCCTTGTAATTAGAAACATAATTTTGAAAACTATTAATTGCAGAGTTTCAATAACAAAAACCGATGAAGAAACCAGATATCGGCATCTGTTCGAATGCAATAATAAAATATGAACAAGAATAGGGTATGTAATGGACACGACATCTGTATACATAGGCAACAAGGAATCGAATACGACGATATGATCGGAACCTTAAGGGAACTATTCATTCCTCTGTGTTTCTCATTTTTTAGTGTGATCATATACAAGAACTTTGGATAAAGGGACGAAATATTTGTGGAAAAATTATTCACAATTGCAGTTTTATGATATATCCTTGTGATTTGAAATATAATTTTAAAAACTATTAATTGCAGATTGAGAGTTTAAATAATAAAAACCGATCAAGAAATTAATGTTCGCATACAATATTTAAGATTAAACCGGAATGTCGAATTTCAGTTTTCTTTCATAAATTATTCCAAATTAAATTAGGCATGATTGGCAAATTAAGGGATATTAAAATAAGCCTATCTCTAGAAGCCAAATAAAAGCTAGCTCCAATACAATATAAAGCGAAAAACTAAGCGCCAATTAAATAAGTTACTAGGCAGTTACATATATAATAAAGCACAATCTAGCTCGCTTTGGCATATAAATTTATAAAACAGGAGTAAGTTACTCTATCATTGTACATAAACGGTTTGATAAGGTATTTGTTTATAGAATAGTTAGTTCATTCCTGTTATTTTATAGGCCAATTTGTCTTCAGGAATGAATATGTGTGTTTTCGTTCATTGGAAAGCCCATGAATCTTAGGTAGGTAGTTGCTGAGGCAGCTTAACCACCTCTTTTCTCTAGCTAACTGTCATTTAATATCAACTGGCAAACTAATTCTATTTATTATATTCTACAGGAAACAATTTTCAGATATACAAAGCTATTCCAAGATTCATTTCTATTGATGTCTACATTGTCGACACGTATGATGAAATTTAAATGGTTTAAGTTTGAATCTATGTTAATTTACTTGATTAGGAAGCACTCTGCTCTAAGGGATGTTTTTTTTTCAGAAATTCATAACCGATAATATAATGCCAACTACAACCTCAAAGATAGGCAATATCAAGGTCAATTCATTCAGAAAGTTCTTAACCAGAAACTTTTTCCTATCACTGGACCTTGTCGCATTAAGTGAGCAATAGTCAACATTTTTTCTACCACGTTCTAACTTCTGTAAAAGTCATTATATGGAATAAACACTTAAGGTTAGAGTCATAATTCGATAATCAATTGTTTAGCGAATATAGTGGAAAATTTATAGACTCCACCTAGTTTACTTTATTTCCGCAAACTGTTAAGGAATTGATGACCAATTGTATGTTAAATACAAATAATTTATACTAAAAACTGCACTAAAGTCATTAATTTTTTAGTATTTAGTATTAGTAGTTTTTAATAAAAATAATATGGCCCAATTGAGTTAAACAGTCGAGTTATAGGAAAATGATTAATAAATATTTAATAATACCATACATTATTATAGATGCAACAGGTTATAGATAAGCAGTAATTGATTAATTTAATTACTTGTTGTAAATATTCTATTTTTAAAGACTTAGTATTGCCATAGTATTGAAGGCTTGTAGTCCTCCCGAATATATTTAATACTTTGGAACTCTAATATCATCAAAAAAGTTATTTATTTTGTTCACGGCCAAAGCCAGAGCTCTGGTTTTATATATTAATTGGTCGTTTATAATAAACTTGATTCCTTATCAAACTTACACTCATGTGACGAAAGAAGGATACATTTAGTTCTTGCCAGTTTTCACATATGAACGTAATTACCACGTAAGGAAGGAATATCAATTCTTACCCCCTTTGGTGGGTTTTTTCTCCACATATCAGCGCCAGTGGTCGTACACAAAATTGTATTAATTTTTTATATATTATGCAGTTCTTCCCGTTACATTTACGGTACTTTTCACAATAAATTTAAACTTTTGCAAATTTTCTCTCATAAAATTCGCTTTCATTATATTCCTTGCAAGTTTTTTGCGCCAAAATTTTAAGCACAATGGCGTCTAGTATTCTACAGCACTTACCTGATATTTTATTTCATCATAACCCTTGGCCAAGGCGACACGCCAATTCAAAGACAACAAACATGACTCTCGGGAGTCCCAACAATACAATAAATCATCTTTGCATTCCAATAGATTCTGGGTATTAAGACGTTCCACCGGCAGGCCAGCGCGTATTTTGGCAAACATGCTGGTTTTGTTCAATTGTAAGCAATCAGTTGACGCCATATTAGTAAATAGTAAATCAATGTCCAGCCCTTAAATTAAATTTAATTACACTGTATATTTAAGTTTCTTTTCTTAATTTATATTATTAATAAACAAGAGTTTTGTAATAAAAAAATAACACAGAATTTAATTTGTATAAAACAAGCACTTGATTTTGTTTTCTTTCATTTTCTTTTGCACTCATTTACTTGCTCTCTGTGCAGCGTTGCCAGACAAGACAAGTTTTTTCGACAAATTTCAATTTTAAATTTTTGCAAAAAATTCGAATATAATATGAAATATTTAAATTTTCATAACAAAAATGTGTATTTTCTGAGTTCCGACAAAGGAATGTACCGGGTTTCTTTCAAAATTTTGGTTTTTTTTTGTATAAAACAAGTTTTTATTTGATATTATTTTCATATGTTTTTTTCCCAGAAGTAGTTTTTATAAAAAAAAAAAAAAAATTATTGGCAACGCTGTCTCTGTGTAATGTGCTGCAACAGTATTGTATTTTAGGGGAGGCTTTTTACGGCAAAACAGCTGTGGCCAATGTAATCACACATAGATGGCACTGTTTGGAAAAAATGTTTGAATTTTAAACGTTATTTCTACAGTAAAAAAAATGATGTTTTTTTTCCTAAGAAACATTGGAGAAAATTATGTCTTCTAAAACTTTCTTTCTACTAAACAACAAAACATTTCCAACAGCCCATGTATATTTTTGTTTGAAAACCAACAACAACAACAATAGTGGAAACAAGGCGAAAACAAACTTCTTATTTAGTTATTTAACAACAAATGCCGGAAGTTATTGAGTTCTTGTGCTCTATAATTTTTAAGTCTATCAGCATTTGTTCTGTAGAGTTTGAGTTCTTATTCTTCTTTTTCTTAGTTTGGCTACACGGCATAGTGTTTAACTGCACTTGATGGTTCGATGAATTTATTACTTACAAAACAACAGCCACAACAACAACAACAAGCCACAACGACAACAAGAACGATGACTACAACTATGAAAAACATTAAATTACAATATATAAGTGGCTAAAAAGGGCTATTAAGAGAAAAACTTTTTCTTATTGTTTAACGAATGGCATAAGACTATTTTCAAGACAGTGGTAGAGAGAGGCTAGAGGGCATACACAGAAAGGAGGATTTCAAACGTTTTAAAAATTTAAATGCAATATGAATTTTTTTAATTTAAATTTGGTTTTAGTTTTTGAAGACTCTGTTAACCGCTTTTTAACGTGTTACTGCAGGAATTGCAGCAAAACATTAAGAACAAACAAAATGGAAAAAATAAGCTCCTGAGCTCAACAATAATTTTTATAAAATAAATAATTTTACTCTAGAAAAAAAGCAAAAACAAAAAATAAAAAAGTAGGCAACAGTAGACAATCATCATGATCATCATCATCATTACCACCGTTATCATCTCTACAGCATTTTCATTATAAAATCATTCACATTTCGCCAAGTAATACAGTAAGCAACGGCAACAACAACAACAATAACGGCTTACTATACACATGCAAACAGCGGAAAACCAAATTGAAGTTAAAACCTTAACAAAAACAACTACAATTTGCTTAATACAAAATTGTAGGCACTTTGTTGTTGTACAAACCAATACTCCCTCTCATTTTCTTTTCTCTTTTTGAAAACCTCTCTTGACTTTCATACCTTAGTAAAAAAAAGAGTATGAAAACAAACAGAAAAACAATACCGGCAAAATGGTGAAAAAAAATAACCAAATATGGTGAAATTGAGCCTGAATAAATATACAAATTGGCATGAAAAATTCTGTACATTAAAAAACGACAACAACAACAAACAAACAAAATAAAACACTACAATAATAACTGGTGAATGGTTTAAAAGTCAAGTGGTCATTTTATTTAAAATAAATTTATTTTGTATGTAATAAAAAAAATAATCTCTAGCTCTCTCGAACTCACACACACACAGCATGGACAATTGTTGTTTTTACTACTGCCTGCCGTTATGATTTCATATGAAAAGGTTAATTTGCAAAAAGAAGCAGCGAAAAGCAGGAACAAAAACAAAAATATATAAATTGGCGAAAAATTAACAGCAGCAACAACAACAATAAGACAGTAAATGTTTTTTGTCCATTATTATTATTTGTTGGTTTCCTTTTTTAACGGCCGTTCTTTTTCGTTGTTGTGTGTTTATGCATGTGAGTGTAACAGTGTTATGAAAACATTTATTAAAAAAATAGGTTTACTCTACAACAACAACAAACAAACAAATAAACATGATATGAGTATCATTACATTTTGACTCTCTCCTTGTAATTGTATTGTTTTTGTTGTTCTCATACGGTATTTATTTAAAAATGAAATGATTTTCTGGTTCATTTAAGTGGTTTATCTTTGTTATTGAAGTGTTTTCATGAAAAAAGTAAAATTTCAAGGATTTCTTTGCTTTACTAAATGCGAACTTTAATTATAAATAAAACGGAATTAAAATTCCTCTTTAAATTTAAAAAAAGTCCTGGCAAAGAATTGCTGCAAGAACGTAAAATCTGATCTGATGATTTGTGATGAATGTATAGCCATGATGGTGAATACATAAGCAACTGGAGGACATTGGACCGATTATGCTCGTCTTGAAAAGGGGAAAGGAAAGAAGTAAAAGAATTTATATTCAAAAAGCTCAAATGAAATAAATAGAGAGAGGAAATGGCTACGCGAGGATCGGTGCATACTACTAAGCATATGTAAATCCTCAGTAGCCAGGCTATGCAACCTCTTTCATATCTAACTCAGCTTACCATCAGCGCCCTGACAGCACCCTACCTCGTAAGTAAACCAGTTACCAGCCACATATTGGGCTTACTTATCTCAAGCACGGAGCCAATTTTACAACCTTCGAGAAATTATCAAAGACCATTAGCCACTTAAGATTACGATCTACGCCGCCAGCACTTTTACTCTCTCTCCTGAACCCTAATCTGGTTGACTTTCAAACAAATCATCAATCAAGTGAGGAGAATCCAATTTAGCAGTGGCATCAGTCAACACGTTCAGTGGCATAACGTGGGTGGTGTGAGAAGCTAGGTCGTAATGACCAATTAAGTAAGTGTTACCTCATGATATCACCAAAAATTGATGATAATTGAGACAATGTTTCTATTTTTAAAATTTTATTTAATTTTCTACAAAATTTTCTATCATGCTATAATAAAATAGTACGTGTTTTCTTTTAACTTTTTGTAAATTTGTAAAATTCATGAACAATTTTATAAATTTATGAAAAAATTGAGTTTGACATTGTGATTTGCATTTTTTTAAAGCTTATTTAAACAAGTGTTAAATGGTAATTTAATTAAAATTGTTTTCAATTAATTTTTTTTCTTATTTTTTTTTTTAATAAAAAATGTTTAATTTTTTTTGTAGAAAAGCAAACAAGAACATTAAAATTGCATGACAATTATAAACACGTAATTAATTATTTATTAAAATTCTGTCCTTATAAATACAGAAAACAATTGCCGGAAATTTATCAGTTTAAAATTAAAAGATTTAAATTTTTAAAAAACAGAGAGAAAATGTTAAACAATTGGTGTTGCATTGTAATGCTAGTTGCTGTCTTGTTTGATGTTGTAATTTGTGAAGAGGACAACAGTGCCTATACCGTGGAAATTGACAACTTCGAGATCAATAAGGAGTATGATCAAAAATATATTGACTGGGATACGTTGGGCTTAAAACAGAAGGGCCGCAATAAGTTTGTTATACAAGGGAAATTTATTTTAAATTTAAATCTGGGTGATGAGCAAAAGGTTTGTTTGTTTAAGAGGAAGTTGGAAATTTAAAAAATTTAAAAAATTTTTGGTTTTGTAGATAAATTTACAAGTGTTTCCCTATGATAAGGAACGTAAGGCAAAGGGTCCTTTGTTTTTCAATATAGAACGTCCCATTTGCCAGTTCATAGCCGAGGATGAGGATCTTTATCCGGGTTTACATGAAAAATCCAATTTACCCGAACCAGGCACGTGTCCTTTGGCCAAGGTAATAAGGTTTTTGAGTTACGAAAACGTTAAAAAGACTATTTTAAAATTAAATTTCCTTTTTTTCTGTTTAAGAATGAGTATTCGATAGATGACTATGAAATGAAAGCGGATTTCTTGCCTGCTGATACACCCAAAGGTGATTATCTGTTAGTGTTTCTTATATTGGATGGCCCGAAACCAGTAGCCGGCTTGAATGGCGTTATAACAATAACTGAATAAATGGAAATTCTTTAAAAATACAAAATAAATTATAGAGAGGGGTATTCCCCCATATTTGCTTCATGTCCTTGAACGCAATCAAACCCATTCCTTGTTTTATTTTATTCATTACCAAGAGCTCTTTGCTTTTGCACTTATATTTTGCGCTTCAACACCTTTTTTAATTGCATTTTTTGCTGTTCATGATGTTGTTCTTGTTGTTATTGTATTGCCACAAATAATTATTAATATTTATATTGCAGATTTATCATATTTTTATGTGTTACTGCTCATTAAATTGCCACCTCAAAATGTTTTTAATGCTTTCAATATAACATTACATATCGTATTGCAACGCCACGGCCACGGCCACGACCACATCATTATAATCTGCAGGGCTCTCCATATAAGTATTACAATCCATTGATTCCTGATAATCAAGAGTTGAACAGCAAGAAAAAAAAAACAGCAACAGCAGTAACACTTAATTAACACATCTCCAACTCATCTTTTTACACCACACCACACCACACCAACCCATCTCATTGTTTACGTTCTGTGATGATGTTGATGACACGACCAACATTATAATCCTGCGCTCATATAAACCCCCCTGTGAATCTAAGTGTGTGTGTGTGTATGCGTGTGCATAATCAGTGACATAAACATTGTCATTTTCACTTGCTACTGCATACTAAAGAGAAGGAGAGGACGAGCACAAGGTAACACTTAAACATTGAATATTGAGTGGTAGTGGTCGTATGTCGTATAAACAGTGTTACCTTTAGGCATTAAAAAGTAACAATTTTTCAACTTTTTTGTGGTAGAACTTAAATTCAATTGCAATGGCAACTCTTTGTACGAATTGCACTTTTTTGTTTTGCTACTTTAAACCCCTTTTTGTGCAGGCAATGCATTTAGAAAGGGTTGGAGATTTTAACGGGTTTGGAGTGTATCATCATATCAATATAATGTGTAATCGTAATCGTAATTGTAATTGAAAAATCATTTGCAATATGCATAATTATCTTTACAGACATACACATACACATATGTACGTACATACATACATAAAAGGATGATATAATAGCAATAACAACAATCATCACAATATCATCTAAAGCAGCAATAGAATAGAAATATGTAATCTGATGCAAATTTTGGTTTTAAGCCTCGTCTCTCTATTAAAAAATCATTTTGCAAAAGGCAAACAAAAAAACAGGGCATCAGTATGTGGGAGACCTCAATGCAATATGTGTGAGGATTTGTAGCATTTGTATGCCTGCTGGTGATGACACGTTAACAGCCAAATCATACCAACTCTAATAAATTTTAATTGATTTTTTTTTATTTTTGTTAACCCCACAACTGTGGAATTTGTAAGCCTTATCCATCATTTGAAAATGTTTAACGACAGGATTATTCAAAATCTTTGAGTTTTTGAAAAAAGGACAACGTACTTCCCCTATTTTGCTATCGTGATAATCTGAATGCATACACTGACGGTTAGAAGTTGGATGAGAAAACGGGATGTGGTGCAGAGGATCTGGATATCGGAAACTTATACAGATCACTGCAGTGTCTGCCTATTCTATAGCGGAATATTCTTTACAAATATAATCATATAGTCGGTCTGCCAGGCCGAACGTCATATAGATGATAACCTTTTGTTCATGAATGTAGGTCTCGCCACTCATGGATAAAATTATTACACACAACATGGGTGATGTGAAAATCTAGGGTCGTAATTCTGACTAAGGGATTTGTAATGAGACCAATTAACTAAGTTGTCTTGTGAATTCATTTTGATTGAAGAATATTTTTAAAACGAATTGAATTTCCATTTGCCGGCTTGCATTATTGACGTGCAAAACTGTAAAAGCGGTTGCAGAACCAAATCTTTGTGGTGCCATTTAAAATGATGGAATAGACGTCTTTTGAAAATTAAGGGATTTGTGTATAAGTTTTCTTTTTATTTCAATTAAAAAAGTGATTTCCCATTCATAATTTCATTAAATGATTATAAATAGAATGTAATTTATTAATTTTAATTTTGAATACATTTAAATTACGACACACGTTTGGTGACTGTGATGTCACAGTGATATATTACAACAGGCGAAGATAAAGAAGAAGTTAAAAATTATCAAACCGATGATATTTATTTTTATTTCGGGATAGAAAAAGCCTCTCTCTCTTTCTTATTTTTTTTTTTAATTATCAAATGCTTTAATGATAATTTTTTAATGACAATCAGGTTTATTTATGGCCGAAAACTTCCGTTTGATACGGTTGCGGGTGCTTCTAACAATTCTTTATGGCTGGTGGTAAATTTATTTTAACAGCATAGGAAACCTCGTTCTCGTACTCGTCCTTTTCCAAGGATGTTTTTTTTTCGAAAAAATTTATTAATTACAAAAAATTGTTTTATTTCTCAATGAAAAGCTGGCTGAGAAGCGAAGGAAAAAACAAAAAACACAAGAAACCTCTAATGTAAATTATTTTATTTTCTTTGCTTTTTTTCCTTCGTTTTTTTTTCTTGTTTTGTGTTTTTGTGTTGCCATAAATCTTAAAATAACACACTTGAGTGCTTATAATTCCATTGTTTCCACATTTAATATCTGGAAAAACAAAAAAAAAAAAAAAAAAAACTGAAGAAAAAAAGGGAGATTATGGAGTAACGTTTCGTTTTTTAAAAGATATTTTTCAATTACAAACAAATATTTGTATTTCCCTTTAAACATTAAACCTCCATACCCCACCCACAACACCCTTTCAGTGTAAGAGAGCAGAATCATAAAATGTTTTATTCACAGATATGTACCTACTCCATCCAGTCAAAGATATTTTCTAATGCTCAACGCTTTTAAAGCCTTTTACGTTTATAACTCGTAGTGTAAATAAAAAGAAGAAGAAGAAGAAAATTAAAAGTATTTCTTGAATTATTGTTAATGATGATTAAAAAAACTGGCGCTAAATATTGTCAACACCTTATATACATACGTATATATATATGTATATGTAAATACATACATATGTATGCATCTGCCGCCTTCCTTTAGCCTTCTATGGCTGGCTTTGCCTTTAAGTATGTTTAAATGATATCGTCTTTATGCCTTCCCCTTGAGTATATTTTTGCTAAGATAACTTTTAGCATCTTGGCTATGTTTTATGTACAATGTATCGTATGTATGTATGTAGATGTCAAGTAATTTTTTCTAATAATAAAAATTGTTTTTAAACATGTTTAGGCCTGATCATAAGGTAGAAAAAAATTTAAAAAAAATATAAAAGAATTTATTTTTTTTCCATTATTTTTTTTGGTATTTAGGGAATTTGTAATACATTATCAACACTGTTTAAACTGGAATAAGTTGAGTGAACCTTAAGCTTGAAACATAAATAATAAGAAAATTTAATCTAAAAATTAACAAAAAAAAAAGTCAAATTTCCCTTTACATTGCATTGAAGAATCTGAATTTGTCAGAGCAGAGTATTGGCACATGAGGTTAAAGACAATCGCTTCCTCCTCCTTAGAGCCACAGCACCTGCAGAAGTCATTAGCCAGAATGCCAAGTCTTTCGGCATGCCTACCAATAGGTCAATGGCCGGTATAAATCGCTATTGTGTGATATTGTCCATACGTCTCTAGCAATCCTGCTGCCAATGAGTTTGAGCTTCTCTGTAAAACAAACACTGCGGCTTTTAAAAGTGGGGAACTTATAGTCTGTACTGAAGATACTATTGCTACCAAATCCAGAGCATTGCCTTGGCACAAAGAATATCGATCTGGCGCGGCAGTATGGTAACATAAAACGAAAATACTATGCTTGATGACAGCGCTCAAATCGAAAAGGCAAGGAAATCCTTTCTTTCTTATCGAATGTAGAGTCCTTTTGTCTGCCTTACAGATTTTTTTTATTAAAATTAAACATCTAGCAGCTTCCTATGTGCCTATTAAAGTAGCCAAAGCCCTCGCTTTTCAAAATAATAAAACTTAACAAACGAAGTAAATCAGTAACAATCAATAGTTGTTCTCAATAAATTTTTATTTTTATTAGAAAAAAAAAAAATTCTTATTTCCTATTATTATGGTTTCCTTTTACCTTCTTTTTCTCTAACAACAACATCGACAACAACAACAACAATAAGTAGTAATAATAACAATAAATAAAGTAATTGTCAGTAATTAAAGTGGGATTTTTTTCCCTGCCACATTACAAAGCAAAAATTTGCCAGACGTACGGTTCGGTTTTTCCCAGTCTCGTTAGATATTTTCCACATTTTTTTTTGTGAAATTTCTTGTCTATTTGTCTGTTTTGTGACTAATTTAGCGTTTTAAATTGTTATTGCTTAACACAGCAGAATATTTTCTATAAATTTCTCTAACCACTCAGACTACCCATGTCTATTGCATTTTCATAATGATGCTGATGCTGATGCTAACAACGTCGACAACGGTGTTCATGATGATGATGATGATGATGATGCTCAAGTTTGAAAATGAATAACGCGTACAAAATTTTGTTCACTTTTTTTCTGCCTTTGGTTATCATTTTATTTGTTGTTGTTGCTCTTATTATTATTACCTATCTTTCGACAATAACAACGAAATACGAAGCAATAAAATATTATTAAAATTATGTTTCTTTCTTGGAAAAAACAAAAAAAAGAAAGAAAAAGAAAAGAAACCAAAAGAATCCATAGTAAATTTGATATTGGAATGGAAATTTTTTAAATACACAGAGAAAAACGTTTGAATATGGAATTGGAAGTCGCCATCAAACTAAAATAAACCAACACATTACCTGCTTGATTACTAAACTAAAACATCCTTTTAAAAGCCCGAAAAGTATGCAATAAAAAATAAAATAAGGTAATAAATCATCAGCTGTTAGGAGTAACTACAGGGTAGTTACGGAGATTTTAAACTGTAGAGTATTTTGGGCCTTGTAAAGACTGCATCTTTATTCTAAAGTGGCAAGATCTCTGGGAGTCTAAATATGTCAAATATATGTATGAGGATCTCTAATATATCTTAAAGTTCACAATAAAGTCCTCAAATTTGGCTACAAAAAATTAATTCGTGTATTGCCCCTGAAAGTATGCAACAAATTTTATTGTAAACGCCTTAATATATGCACTGTTTTGAGTTAAAAACTTCCTTCAGTGTATTTAATATTTTCCCCACAAAGAAAAACTTTGTTTCTCTTCTTCTTGCCAATAAGCATGTACTTTTGGTAATAACTCCTCTGCTATAGAGATGCTCTTACTTTTTGTTGCCCTCTCTTGCCCTTAGACGTATAGAAATTTATGAACGATTTTTACCTATAGATTTTTAAAGAAAACGTGTAGTAAATCAGCGCTCGATGACATTAAAATAAAATTTTAATGTTATGTCTCTATGTCTGTCTGTCTGTCTGTCTGCTAAAGTGATGGAGTGCAATAGCGTAACGCAATACACAGCAAAAATTTTATACATTTTATGTATGTATGTATGTATGTTTGTGTAGGAGTATAAGTATACATATATTTTTCACCTTGGTTACTAAGAAGTACAAGTACACGTACTTTACTTATTTACATTTAGAAAAAAAGAGAACATCTGCAATAACAATTGAACATAAAAATTCATTTGAATATGTTTTAAGGAAACTTTTTAAAGCATAACTTTTTCTTTTTTTTTGAAAACATGAAGCCTTATAGCATTTAGTATACAATAATTGTGAATATTTGATTTATTAAACAAATAACAGAGGTAATAAAAATAATGTAATAAAAAGAAATTAAATTGGTTTTGCTAATAAACAAAACAAATTAAAATTCTTGCTTACATGCTCATAATTTTTGAAAATCTTAAATCCCTAATGGTAATGTTATATTTTATAACATAATTATTAGCATTATTATAACACACACGTGAAAAATCTTATGCATTTTTAAGTATTTGCATAATAAACAAGTTTAGTTTTACGCGTTTTGGCTCTTAAAAGTATACTTTACTCTTTTTTATTAAACACCAACAGCCACGCATATGACAGCACAATAATTTATTTTTAAACACTCAAAAAAGGGAAAAAAGGGAAGAAAAGGAGTAAGAGCTTTAGTAAATTTACTTATGAGTTGAAAATAAAAGCAAAACATAAATAAATGTCATTAAAGCATATTTAATAAACTTATAAGATTAATTCTTTCAAAAACTGTGCTCGGGAAATATAGTTTTCATTTAAAAAATTATATTCAAAGGGTTAAAATATCTCTCCCTTAAGAATACCAGCAGGATTTTTTTTCTTCTCAACTTTTATACTTATGTATCTGCTGTCAGCATATTTTGTCATTATATTGCTAATTAACCAGCACGAGCTATTATAACGCGTGGTAACAGTATCATTATTGACTCTTAAGTACATATTTGCAAGAAGATGGAGAAAAAGAAAGGAGGTTTTCACCTCTAATATAACAAGTAATTTAAAATTGATACAAGTGTTATAATCAAAAGTAAATTAGTTTAATAATAAATAAGTTAAATTTTACAAGGACAGCCTAAAAGCAGGCAATGATTTCATAAACCACCTTATCAGTACGTAGAAGTAAATAGTCTAAAAGTAGCAAGAGTTCTAAAAATTACGTAAATCTACTGACTTATTTAAGTAAAGTTAGTAAGAAAGTCTTAAAAAAATTAAAATAAATAATATTTTAATTTAAATCATTTTATAAAACTTTTTTAAATAATTTAAAGTATTTTTAAAAGTATTTAATTTTAATTTATATTAAAAACCGCTTATAACATTCTTCTTTTCGTTGAGAAATCCTTTAAAAACACTTATATTTATAAAAACCCGCCTTAAAGTATGCAGTACGATTCATTGTTATGGTGTTATTTCTTTTAACACTCACTCTCAATATTGATTGTTTATCAGAGCAATGCTCTTAATACATTATTAAATTATCATTTCTTAACTCTCTTTCTATCTCCTTCTCTCATTTCCTACTATCTATAGTCAAGGCGCCACTTAATCATTTCAATGATTTATAGGCATTATATCTCACACACTCATATGTACATATATGTATGTACATACATTGAGTTACAACTTATTGTTACACACGCACATAAAGAATGAACGTATAATAACTCGATTTATATTGAATAGCAAAACAAAAAAAAAAAACAGAAACGGTATTAACAATACTCTGCTTATAACAACAACAACAACAGTGATATTAACTGAAAAGAAACAATCACTATAAATCAACAACATAAACATACAACAGAAGAAAAAAAAGAAATCAGAAGAAAGAAATCAAGAGAAGAAATTGAAAATGATTTATATGATTATCAAAAACACATATGTATGTACTCTTTCTTTTACTTATACACACACGACGCACATATACATATACACGCACCTTTATTTCTTTTTTTATTGTAATTGCATATGTTTTCTTTAAGATAATCTCTTATAACGGGCTCTGTATTGTTGTTGTAATAAACAATCATAATAAAAGAAAGAGCAAAAAAGAAAAGAAAAATAAATTGAGAGCAGATAAGCAGAGTATTGATACTCTTAATGTAAACAAACAAATAAACACACATGCATACATTCATATGTATTCGTACTTCCTTGAATAAGATTATGCCTTTTGTTATTTAGCGTTAATAACAACAATAATAAAGTAATCAAAAGCAAAGAAACAGGAATTATACTCTTACTCTTGCCAGTGTGTGAGTGTAGTACTTATTACACTAAAACTAGTTTTATTCTCTGTTATTATCGTATGTATTATTATATAAAGCAGTACAGTATACATTGCTATTGAGAGAGCAGGATGAGAGAGCGAGAGTTACAGTAATGTTAAAGTATTATTATTGTTGTTTTATACGAATTAAAAGAAATAAAATGTTTGGGCATAACATACTTCTATTAATGAGAGTTTTTTCTGCTACTCTCCACTAAATACTTCTAATCTCCTAAAAATCATAAGTAAAACTGTTGTTGCTTATGTGGGAAATGTAAACAATGGCTTGAAAATATTTGAAGAGGTATTTGGCGATTTTTTTTTACAGTTTTTACTACTGCGATCACATACTGTTTTGTCATTTGGTGTTAAATGAGAAAAATCGAGTTTGGGATTCGCTGAACTACAGCATTAGAGTAATAGTATAATAATAATGATAATAAGGAAAAGGAGATAATACCATAAAATAAATGAAATACAGGTGGTTTTCACCAAAAAGGATTAGAAAAAAGAGTGACCAGATGGCTTTAATTAAAGCTTCTTTATGAATGAATTAATTCACAAATAATATTCATATTAACTCCACTATATTTAATAAAAAGGAATCAAAATATTAAAAACCTTGACACAAAATGTTCATATTAATAACTTTTACAACATTTTTTCGCCTTCCTTTTGTGTCAATTAACTCTATTGTGTTGATTTTCAATTAATTATTAAATAAAATTTATTATTTTTACTTTCTCCCCGTAGCTTATTTGTCTTTCGTCTGCTTTAACCATTCTTTGTAGTTTTTCTTCGAAATCTATAAATCTTATTAATGATTATGATGAGTGTTTTTGGCTTCATTATGAAAATAACTTATGCACTTTCTCCCAGACATACCTGAGAAACCATATACAAACTTTTTCCTACATCTTCCACAACGAAACGTTACTTGAGTAGCATAGGAAGAAATCTCAGGGAAAAATAAAAACGTTAAAAGCATATGGGAAAACTAAAGCATATGTGAATGAACGGTGGAAACTAGTACAGACGGACAAAATTTAAAACGTATTATAGTAATTTACCACAATTAAGCTTTCACTGTACTTTCCTCAGAAGATTAAACCTTTAGGTGGTTAGGAGTTAGTAAAGACTTTCTTAAAGTAAAAATTCAAACAAAAAAGAAGGAAAAATATTATGTCTGAGGTTATAGAATAAAAGCAAGAGGACTTCATTAATATAAATGTTTGTCAGCAAATAATGTCTGAAAAAAAAATTATATTCAACGACATAGAATTATGGGTTATTGTTAAAGTATTCCGCAAATTTTTAATCTTATCTTTTCCAACGACAGTAATGTTGTTGTTGGTTTAATACTTATCAAAGAAATCCACGAAAATGCCTGCAATATTTTTTATATCCAATCCCCCTTCTCTTTGCTTTGTATTGAAAACTTTACCTGTACATTGTCATTTCTGCCTCATAATTTAATTGGCAATTTCTTTATTTATTCAATTCATTTACGAATTTCTTAAGAAAAGTTTTGCCTGAAGCAAACCCTCTTCTTCTGCTCTCCAGCACACACCTCAAGGGCAACAACAACGAAAACATATGTTTGAACAACATTTGCAATTAATCTTGGTTTGTATTTGAAACTAGAGAGATAGATAGAGAGTGTGATAGAGTAAGTAAAACTTTTTTTGCTGGCAAATATAAAGAAAAAATTGATTGCTTTCGTAAGAAACATCATGTACATGTGGCTAAAGACAAAAAGAAAAACTTACGTAAACGTTTGCCGTGGAATACAAGGATGTTAAGGAACAATTTATAACACAAAAACACAAAAGTTTTCGGTTTTTTTCTTTGTACAACAAACATATTAAACAAATATCTATTAAAAAGAAATATAACAAGACGTGTAAGATGAAAAAACGACAAAAACAAAAACAAAGAAATATATTGATAATGAAAACTATACAGCTCTGCATTTAGACACAACAAAGCGACCAAGAGCACTTGAAGTACTTGCTAATAAAGAAAAAAAAAAAAAAAAAGAAAACTCACTCTCACATACACACTCAGATGTGTGTAGGAACACCACCACACATAACCACGACAGTGACAACAACAATAACTCACTTTTAGTAATAAACACACACTTTGTGTGCTCGCATACTCCGTTATTTTTAAAGCATTATCGTTTTAAGAGAAAGAGAGAGAGAGAGAGAGAGTCAGGCAAACACATGGCCACTAATACCATAACAACTTTTATTCTAGTTTTTTAAACACAGCAAATAAAACATTGAGAGAGGAGAAAAAAAAACAAACGAATTACATTCACACACACACACACACACACACACACACTAAGTGTATGAGAGCAATAAATATATGAGTGCTTAACAATATGTGGGTCTTTTCAGTGTTAAAGCAATTCAAACATAATATAAGCAAACATGAAAGAGTATTTTAGTATTGAAGTAAGAGGAAATGTCTATTAAAGTGGTGCTTAGCCTTTTATAGTGATACTAGCATGTAGGCTTTTATTAAACTTGGCTATTATTGGAGTATTTGCCCCAAGTTTTAAGTCTTGGTCAAGGGATACTGCAGGTCATTCAACCATTTGACTACTGTTGTAGTATTCCTGAGGCATAATGCGTTCGAATTAAAATATTCTCGGTTCCAAATCTCTTTTATCCTATGTACGCCTTCTTCCATCTTTTAGGAGCCTATATCCTGAACAAAGTTTAAGTTTCTAGCTCAAGCTAAGCCTATATGTGTGGCATGACCCATATAACTTCTTCCTCTTTCTATATATTAATGTAGTTTTATTTGTTTTCTTGTGTATTTTTATCAAGTTTTTATTGTCGTTGTTATTGTTGGTGTTGTTGTCATTATTTGTGGGGTATCCTTAAATACCAATTTATGGCACAAGCAGATAAAGTCCCAAATCTGTACTTAATCTTTTGTATTGTTGTTTAATTTTTGCCTCATTGATGTTGTGTCGGTCGTTTTGTGATATATTTTCTATAGAATATTTTCTTTAGAAATGCAAACGAAACACATGCATACATACACACATACATACATATGTACGTGTATAGGTATATAGAAACACACAAACACTTAAACTTATTAAGTTGCCAGGGAAATAAATCTACTTCTAGGCATAGAGACCTTGCAGTACTAATACTAATGCTAATACTTGTGCTATAATAATTCAATGCTTCATTGCCTTTTACACCTTTTTTTAAATAAAACAACAACGAGAATAACAACAATACTTATGCCAACAACTAAACCTTTATATTGTTTTCATATTGAAGTTTAAAAGCGTCTCTCCTTCACACACTCGCTCTCTAATGCTTCCTTTTCTCTTTTAAACAAATAAAAAGCAACAGGATAATAAGTATTTGTGTGTGTGTGTGTGTGTTTATTCAAAGTGTTTAAAGGAAAATATAACCTTAGTTTGCCACTTCCGTTTCCTTGAAACAAGTATTTTCGAGAAAGGTAACGTTGCTGTTGCTCTTCTTCTATTAAATTCAGCCAGCAACAGCTATAAACCATGTGTAAAACGTCGTCTAGAGGTGTTAACGCATAGTATAACAGCAAATACAATAACAACAACAAATTTTTACTCATAAAATATTGAAAATAACAGCCGCAAAGTAGACTACAAGTTTTTTGTCGCAAAGCAAAAAAAAGAAGAAGCAAAAGAACGAAAATCGGTAGAACAACCAACATATTGGTTTTGAATGCCAAAAAAAAAAAAAAACAAAAAACCCGAGAGTTTAAAAATAAATTTTTGGAAAAAGAAGAAAGAGTTCAAAAAACCATAAATTAAACACCTAAAAGTGCAATCAAAAACCAGGAAACCATGACAATAAAAAACTTTGACAATGAATACAGGTTAGGGAAATATTAAAAAATACGTCACCTTATTCCCTCCATTGGATATCCAAACAAATTGCAAGGATCGTTGTACAGATGTGCAAGTCGATGTGTCTTTTAAGCTGGAATCTTAACCAACCTATAGAGAGGTGCGCCAATAAATAAACACTTTCAATGATAGACTGCCTGGTCTTTCGTCAAGATTTTTGAAAGATCAAACATGTCTCGCATCCATAAGGTTGCTAACTTAAGAAAAATAGTGGAGCGATCTGTTGGAAGAAGTTCACCTGACTATATTCAATGTTATAAGAAGGCGAATTAACCTGCAAAGTTGTAACCACTAAGCTCATCACACTCACAGTAGGCCTGCACCCACAATTTTTGCACCAATTTGAAATATACATACATAATGTGCAAAATAGTAGCATATACTTAGGCCTAGTACTTAAAAGTATGCACAGAATTCGAACAAAATATTTTTGGTATTATTTTTTAAGTGTTTTAATAATGCTAATGCTTTTGGGATTATTCTAAGGATTTTTTGTTAAAAAAATGCGGCATACATTTAGGCTAAATAATTAAAATATGTAATTTTGCATATGTTTTGCTTATATTTTTAAACATGATTTGTCAACTCAACAAAATCTTTATCAAATATTTCATTTTTCTTTTAAAAGACGCCTAAATGTATGCAATTTTTTTCGTATAACATTGTACAGCTAATTACAAAACGATTTTATTTTTGTTGTTGTTGGTGTTTTTGTTTTTTGCATCAAAAACCACTTTTGAATTGCAGCACACACTGTTAGCAGTAAGCTACAGTACTTGAGTTTAACTGCGGCTCTTTATAAGGGCGGGGGTATTTGTTTTGTAAGGCATGGCAGAGAGCTTATCTACGAATATAGTGGTGAAACGACCTACTTTAAATCTAGACTCATGTTTTTTTATATCCATTTCATCCATATGGATGAGTTGTAAATGAATTCCTATATATCATCTCAGGCAACAACATCATTTCATGTGGGCTGTTGCTGTTGTTCTGTTTACTCTCTTGCCAGTCAATATTTGTTAAAGTGCTTAACTCAGCCTCACTGTATACTTTTTTTTATTTTTTTTGGCATGAAACTATTTTCATTAAAAATCTGCTGAAAAATATTAGAAAAGTTTGTAAATTTTTATTGACTTTTTTGCCATTAGAAAACATATAGCGGCTCAAAATATAGAAAAATAAAAAATAATGAATATTTGTTAAGCCTAAAAATAGGCAGCGGTGCAATCTCTATAACTGTAGTTTTATTATTTTTTTTAGAAATATTTGAAGGGTTTTCAAATATTAAAACAGAAAATAAAAAATTGTAAAGGAGAAAAAAAGTCAAGTGCTGCAATTAAAACAAAATTCCCGCTATACTAGAAAATTAAAGCATATTTTTAGGTATTTAAAAAAATATATTACTCTATGATCCTGATATTATTAAGAATATGACTTATTTACCTAATATGTATATCCGTACCTTGAGAGAAATCCCTTAAAATATACTTTCTTTCTTTCCAATTTTTTTATTACTGTTTCAATTTCTTAAAAAATAAAAACAAAAATGCAAAATGTATTGACGTGTAATAATTTAAGTGTCCAACAAATATTTGTTTAACAAATTAAAAATCTTATTCGCTATGCTCCCCATTTGTCTGCTGTCTAAAATTATGTTTATGTCATTTTCATTTCATATTTCAATAGCGTATTTTCAAATCCTTAGAGATTAATTTCGTTATATTTACATTTCAGCCAAGGATTTCTGTGCGTATTTCTTTTCTATTATGATTATTTGCAACATTTGTAACAAATAATGGAATTTATTTTCTTACAATAACTCCAATTTCAATTTCAACAGACTGAAGCATACTTTTTGGCGTGGGGAGTAAGGGAACACTAAAAAATGCTGTAGTAACAGGAAAGTGGGAATTTGTAATTTTTTGAGACAAAAGCCAAACGAAGGAATTGTTTAAACAAGAAATTTTGGCTTTGGGGTTGCTGATATTGGCCCAGCATTAATAGGAAATAAAGTAAATGCAGTTGAAAATTAAATGAAATGTTGACTTTTAATATGAATACAGCTATTTCTTGAAATAAAAATATTTATTAAGGGAAATATTTATTTCTTTAAAGGAAATCAAAAATTAAGCTTTTGATTTTATAAAAAATTTTCAAATCGCCTAAAAGTAGGTTTTGATTTTTATTATTATAAATCTTTAATTATTTTTCTTTAATTATTTTGTTAAACATATTTTATCATATAAAGTCCTTAATCGTTTTAAATGAAAAATATTTTTGCCCTTGATAATTATTTGCGGTCTACTTTTAGGATTTCTTAGCCATTGTTTCTTAAATCTGACAATGACATTGAATTTGTTAGCAAATGTTGGAAAAAAGTGAAAGTAAAATGGTGGTTTAAGCAAATTTACTTTTCATTAATTTATGATAAATCAAACAATTGTTATTGTAGCAAACCATAAAGAGGATTAATAATTTGCCAAAAAGAAAATGAAAGCATAGTTTTCAGGGTTAAGGAAACAGGACCAAAGACTGTAAACATATAGGCAATAATATAATATAAATTATTTGTAAAAATTTTGCAGCATACTTTAAGGTGCTGGGATTAATTAAAATCCGTCTTATTTGTTATGAGTCGGGGAACATAATGACATTCGAAGAACGTGTCAAGCGGATTAGCTGACTAGAAGCGTCAAGCTATCGAACTCTCCAAGTTTTTTTACATTTTTTTGAGAATTCATAGCATAATGTAAGGCAATCAAAGAGAATTTTTTTATATTCAATTGGTATCATTTTTTTGAAAAGATTATCTTAAAATAACTACTAGAAATAATATTTAAAAAGAATTTTCTCATATTTTACAAATTGAACAAAAATATTTAAAAAATGAAGCATAAGTTAAGGCGTTCAACCGATGTTGTATAAGAAATTTTAAGGAATCTCGCATTAAAGATTTAAAAATCCAGGCTGTATTTCGAGTATTTTAAACTGAAAAAATGAAATAAAAGAATTATAAACAAAACAGATCATAACACTGACACTTGTTATGTATATGTTTTCGTATTCGTATATCAAAAAAGGGGGCGAGAGAAAGAAAGGAAACAAATTCTGCTCAAACTCTTAACATACATGCTGCTTAAGAAAACGTTTTATAAAAAAAATTTAAGAAGAAAATAACAAAGAAAACAATCTTTATAAAGTGTAAAATGCCAGTGAAGAAAAACTTTTTAACAGACCATATGAGTTACATATGCCTGGGAAGGAATTTTCTATCAAAATACAAAGAAAAAAAAAGAAACTAAAAACAGAAGTTAAGAAAACATCAAGTATTTGCAACGCATCTAAGTGAAGTGGTTAACATACAACGCCCCGAATAAAGAAAAACTTTAATACGAAACAAGTTTATCAGTTACTCAAAAGAAATGTTGTTTCAACTGTCATTTTGACAGCTGTGTGTGCATTTAAAACAGCTGATGGCAGTTTCACATGAATATGCATATTTAAAGAATTTGTTTTTAAACAAAAAAATATTCAATTTTTATCCTTTAGTTACTTTAAGCTTACTTTGTACATACTATTCCATGCCTTAACTTGATTTATAGCCGAAATCCATTAAGTTTTTAACAAGATTCAATAGATTTTCTCTCTCTCTCTCTCTATTTTAGTGTGTAAATCTATAAATTGCCTTTCTTAGGTTTTTAATCATTGGCATCACTTAATGGCCCCCTTCCGTTTTCCGTTTTGAAAATTTCTTTTGCCATACAAACCTTAATATTCAAACTCTATCATCTCTATTACTATGCTTTTCAATTCTATAAGTTTTTCTTCTTTTTGTTCTTTTTCTATTTTTTTTTTTTGGCAAACGTACAATAATTTAGTCTTCAACGCCATAAAGTATACAATAAATGTTCTGTATTGTGAAAAAGAAAAGAAAGAGAGGAAATTTTAGCACGCCCTCCAATTACGATTTCCAATTCAATTTCTCTAATATTTTCATTTAAAGGCAATACCTAAAGACAGAGTACATGGTGGCTAGCAAAGATAATCGGTTTAAACAACTTCCGTAACGTGCGTTACGACTGCAAATGAAATGTCTTGATATATGGCCATATGACGACGACTTTTTGCCTAAAAGTAGGCAAAACAATAGATAAAATTAAAACATTTAAATGTATAAAGTATGCTTAAAGGTTTTAGGGAAAGTAATTGAAGGCTATTTAAGTAAAATAAGCAAGAGTTAAAGACCAGGGAATATTTGATTGCCGTTTTTTAATATTAATTGTGGTATAACTATCTAGTTTTCTTTCTCTTTTTCAATCACTAAATTTATAAAAAAGGAAACAAAAATCCTCGAAAGAATCAGGCATACATTAAGGCTTTATTTTAAGCCCCTTTTTAAGAAGGCGTGGCTGCTTAAGTCTTTTCAGTTTTTGCATAAATTGTATCATATGCTGGTCTTTTAAATCTTGCTTCTTTCTCTCTTTAAATTATTAAATCCATATAAAGTTAAAATCCATCGCAATAAGTCCATTGTATACGTTAAGGCTTCATTAAAAACCACTTGAGAAAATAAATGAAACCAAAACCGACAAGGAAAAGCCAAAGTGTCAATAAGACGTTTTGTTAACAATAAAGAACACACTTCCGTTTGATGTTTAAACAATAATAACAACTACAACAACAGCAATAGCTGGAATTTTTTTTTTTGACATCAAAAGAGCAGCGCTCCGAAAATATAAAAGAAAAAACAATCACTTGAAATACATTTTTTCTTTTCAAGGGGCTGTTTAAGAAAATCTTGGGCCGTTAAAAAAAAATTAAAAAGACCGACAACAAATGGTGGTGAAATTGGAATTTTTTTCGTGTTTTTTTCTTCTTTTTTAAATGAAATTTTAGCCGCCTTAACAAGTATCAATAACGTTTTAATTGTTGTGAATAAATTTCTTCTTTTTTCTTTTCTTGCCACACAATTTTTTTTAATTGATTTGTAATTTAAACCAGTGCTGCTGTGTTCATCATTAAAGTTACTCACTCACGGTAAGTGTTGCCAATCAAGCGTGAAATTTACAGCTTAAATTAACATTCACACACCCACCCACCAACATTTTCATGTTCTTGTTCTTATTGTATAAACAGCTTATGACCTTATCAGCATATTTAATTAATAATGTCACGTTTCTATTTGAGTAGAGAGAGGCCATCGTTTTTTCTTTTTTTTGTATTTTCTTTTTATGGCAGGTTAGGGAAAGAAATTTTAAGGTTCGTAGGCCAAAAAAGCAGAAAAAAGGGAACCCCTGGCTAATGAAGTAATAGCTTGAAATATTTTTTTTGACTTTTCTTTGTGGGAAAATTGAAAATTGATACTGTTTTTATGGCAGAAATAAAAATTCTGGAAGGGAAAGGAAATTAATTAGAAAATAAAAAATGTGAATTGAATGACAATTACTTGGGCAGTCAAGGGAAAAAATTGTTTTAAAACAATGGTTTTCCTAAGAAATAATGTATACTTTTAGACTTTTCTTTAAATTGCTAATGTAAATCATATTTTGCATCTAAAAGTATGCAATTGTTTTAATAGTTTTTTGCTTTTACCTAAATAGGCTTTAAAATAGACTTTTTATTTTTAGTTTCCCGGTCAATTAAATAAGTTTACATTTTTCTGAACCTTGCATTTCGCTAACCAAAAAGAACTCTGATTAAATTGTTTAATTTTAATGTTGTTTGCCTTAATATATGCTTTAATTTTTGAATTCTTTTTGCTTCAATTTTATTTTAATTTATTTTAGATTCTTTCAATTAAAAAGTATTTTCTGTTTATTGATAACTTCTTATTAATTTTATAAAGTTATGCATGTGGTCATAAATTTTCTTCAAACATCTCTTGTTAGCCTTCCTTGAAGTATGCTTTGATTTCTTCTTTATGTTCTTTATTTATGCTATGGAAGAAAGTGTTGCTACAACATGTAAAATCAATTCTCTTAAGTGTTCATAAGAGGCATTCACATACATAGCTGTAGTGATTGTGATTGTGATTTTGTAATTTTTGTCTGTTAAGAAAACAAACACACCCGTAGGTGTTTTATTTCCTAAACACATGATAACAACTCCCCTACACTCTAAAACCAAGCCCAACCGAAGACGACAAACACATAATTTTTGATAGTTTTGAAAACTAAAAACTTTCTTTTTTCCTGCTGCTCTTTTTTCTTTGCTCTCTGCTGATGTTGTTTGGGTCTCGCTCTCTCTATTTATAAATAACAAAAAAGTTTGCCATCATCAGGTAAAAGTTACTGTAATAAGTTTCCTTAGAGCTGTGCAAGTCAGAGAGTACTTTACTTGGTAAGACGTTCGTTTGTGCCTTGGCAGACAACATCAATGTCTTGTCTTGTGTTTTGCAAACATACAATACGATACGTTGCGATATGTAACGTAACGTAATGTAACGTATATTCAATAAGTAAACAGGTTTGCGTGTGAATTATTAACATCTAATAAACCACAGGATTTTATATACATATGTATGGCTGTGTAAATGTATAAGCGCGTGTGTGTATAAGTATTTTTCCTTGACGTCAAAGTATTTTCGCAAGTATTTCTTTAAGAAAGAGAGACCTTTGTAAACATACATATGGATTGTCCGGGAGGAGAGACAATTTTTCTTGTGTGTTTAGGTCTTTGGGTATTTCTTTGGAGGATCTTCATTGTATTGAACCTTAAATTAAGTTTGAACTTGTTTGCTAATAATTTTCCTGTTTACCGACACCCAACTTCCGGGTTGTTCCCTCAGCATTTTAATCATTTGCTTTAACATATGGGTCAGTTTTCTTAAAATGAATGATAGAAGTTAAGAGAAAGATAAGGCAGATAAGACAGATAAAGCAGCACCTAAGTTGTAGAGCAATCCATATGAGTTATTTTCACATTCCAGTCAGATAAAGGACTCCACGGCAAGAATGATAAAATAAAGGCGGCGCAATATAACATCGTGGTGTATGACTACGAGAAATGCACAAACACGATTCGAATATATTTATCAATTCATTGTGCAATTACCCATATGTATAGATGAGACCGGTATTGTTTACCTGTTTCAAATTTAATTTCTTTATAAAAAAAAAAAAAAAAAAAAAAAAAAAAAAAAAAAAAAAAGAAAACTTTTTAAACTTCTTATAAATTGCCTTGTGTTTGAGTTTGTTTTTAAGGGAAAATAAATTTTAGTTTTTGAAAAGGGTGTGAAAATCTCTAGATTTCAACACCAATACCTATAAAATATTTAAAAGAAATTAAAATTTTTTTAATATTAATACTGATAAGAAGTTGTTAAAGGTATTTCACGTAAACCCCTTAAGAAGGCTTCAATTTTTATGTATTTTTCAACACCCTGAAAAGTAGGCTTTAATTTTTGATTATCCCAAGTAACACCTCGAAGTATGCAGTTTTTTAAATTCCAAAACGCTTCATTTCTCTGCTTATTTATTTCAATCACGTTTTTTTTTTTTTCAAAAAAAATTTATTTTCAAGAAGTTTTCCATTAAAAAGAAAAAATTTATGTAAAGTATTTAATGGTCAAATTTTATTAACCACATTATTTTGTTGTCTTTGTTTTTTTGTTGTTGTCATTCTATACTTAAAAGTAACACTTGAACTTTAATTTAATTTTTGTTTTTAGTAGCTTTGACTGGCTGTTATTCCAAAGGACTTTTAAATAAAAAACCAGTGAAAATCACACGTTACTCTTAAACTGACTTACGTTTCCCTAAAAAAAAACACTTCGTATAAATGTCTGGTCTTAAAAGGAAACTGGCTAAAACAAAGACAGTTTGGCAGTTCTTTTTTCTGTTACGAATCTCATAAAAATGCTTTGCGGTTGACAATGTTACTTTTTTCTTTCTATTTCTTTTTTATTGGATAAATAAAAGTTTTAACTTTGTCTCAGTAAAAACGTTCAAAAATCTTTCAAAAAAAAAAAAAAAAAAAATAAACTTTGTTCACACATAATTTTTATTTTACTTTAAATGTATGAGAAGAAAAAGACCAAGGATCTTTGAAAAAGCAATAGTTAGGGAAAAGAGTAGAGTAGAGTAAAAAACCTGTAAATATGTATGTATATTAAATGATATCAACCTAAAAGTATGCTTTTCGTTTAGTAAGAAAAACATTAGTCTAAAAGTAGATTCATTTATTTGCAATTTTTCCTTAAAGTATGTTACAATTTTAAATACAAATGTATCCCCTTAAATAAACTTTAATTAAAAAGATATCCTTTTTTTCTAAATTTCAAATCCAATGGCAATATTCTTTCATTTCACTTTTTTTTTGGTATTGTTTTTAATTTTTATGTTTTTCAACTTTTTTAATTTTCAAACAATATTTATTCACACTTGAATTCTTACAAATTCTATTGAAAAATGTTAAAAGACAAGACAAAAACTGTGTTGTAAGAACTAAAATCTATTAGAAATTCAAAATACATAATCATAAAACTTTATTTATAAATTATAAAATAGAAAATTTAGTTTCATATCTCGAAAGAGACTACGAAATACTCGTGAAAAGGGCACAAGAAAATGTGCATTGAAAAATAATACAATAGCATTTTCCCCCATTTCCCATATTTCTGTTTTTGTTATTATTTTACCCATTATTGTGTCCTATCAGCTATAGTCCATCGGAGTCAGTTAAATGATGTGTAATCGTCTTATACACACTTGAATGCCTTTTGGCTTCTAATACTTTGGAAATATTCTAAATACTCTCATGCATCTCTCTCTCTCTCTCTGTATTACTGTCTCATTTGCTCTCTCTGCAGAATAGACTTACACTTTCGGTATAAATGGCAACAATTATAGCCGACAAATCGAAGAAAGGAAAATGTTTTCGAAAACACAAAAAAAAAACAAAAGTTTTCCCAAGTGACGAAATAAATTCAAACAAACAAACAGAATTAGAAACTGTATGTGAACTACTGAACATAGGCTGACCTCAAACAGTATTTACATACAGACAGACAGACAGACAGACGAAACCTTTCAATACCTTAAAAACTTAAGATTCAATGTAGTAAATAATATTTATTTCTTTTTGAGAGTTTCGTAGTATGAATACAGTGAAAAGGAAAGGAGAGTGTATGAGAGGAAATATCCTTTATGAGAAACTACATGTTTGGGAAAATGCAAGGAAATGATATGATAGACGGGACCAACAAAACTTTAGAATTTTTTACTTTCTCCGGAATTTAACAGTTCACTAATTGTGTTCCATTAGGCATCGTTTGGACCAATATTCGCAATAGTTCCCCATGGGCTCCGAATACTATACTCTAGAACCAAAAATTCATATTTCTGTTCCAATATCCTCCAAAAAATAGTCTGCCTTTTAAAAGAGTATGCAACTTCCAAATCTATTTATTAATACAATATTGTTACGAAAATGGAAACGGTGTACATCGTTTAAAATTAAAATGAGCAAAAGTTACACAAACAGATACAACGAACTTCTTACACGTAAACCACCAACATCAGTATGAAAGAAAAGGGGAACAACAACCAAAAATGTGAACAAAATACACAAACAATAATGAAGTCGCGATAGAGTGAGAGAAGGCGAAGACACGAACATTCGATTTCAAGAACATTCATCAGACTGATTACGTGAGCATATAAAAAAGCAAGACAAAGCAGGCAACGAGTAGTAAGAATTCAGTCAGCCTTTTGTGAAGACGCGTTGCTTGTGAAGAAAACAGTCGTGGTTTGAAGATCGTCGTTGAAAAGATCTTCACTGTAAGCAAAGGAGAATAGCGAACAAGCAATTATTGTTGTATTCGTCAAGTTGTAAACGGTGGTTTTTTTTGCAAGCAACGAACTCATATTTTAAACGTTTTTAAAAAGGTAAAAACGTAACAATTAAGAAAATATTATCGTACAGATACAAAGAATAGTTAATTGCCGTTTTTCTTTTATTTTAGAACGCTCCGTAACCCCGTGGTCCTGGATGTTAATAACAATGAAAATATTAGTTTTAAACTCGACTAGTCTGCAAATAGTTGGTCACATTTCTCTTATATTGTGTTTCCAATAAATTTTCAAAACATGCCTGTTTTTTTTTTTCGAAGATGTAGTAAGAAAATGCTTGATTGTGTCGAAAACTTTAATTTACAATTAATTCAGGCGTGAATAATAAACCACAAGAAAACAAACACATGCATAAGGCTCCTTCAAGCACATACACACTTCAACATAACCTCACTCCAGTTTAAACTCTTCTACAGCCGTTTTTCATTCGAAAGTGAAAGTGTTACAACAATGTAAGCAAAGAAAACCTAGAAGTAGTGTAGGCCGATGTTTAAGGGGTTAGGGGGGGGGGGGGGGGGTGGTAATAAACTTTTGTTTGCTAGCAAACAAGCAACACTTGATTTTAAATATTAACTTGCTCGTCGTATAAGAGTATAAATTCTTAAATTTTGAATTTAAAACTTTGTTGCCTCGCACTATGAATAATAAATTTTGAAAATTCCTATTGAAAGGCGTGCAGATAGAAAATCTTTTCGAATTTTCGAAAAAGGGTTGAGTGAGTGGCATTCTTTGTTTATCAATATATTGTTTCCCTATTAAATTGATCATATTAAATCCAGTTAAGGAGTTGGAGGCACTCAAAGGATTTTCATCATTCTATTCATTTCATTTCGTTTCATTTCATTCATGGCATAGGAGTCATTCTTGTTTTAATAAAACAATTGTGGTCTCTATGGGAGTACATGTGTATGTATGTATGTGAGTGGATGCCTTGTTGAAATTTTGTTGTTGTTGGTTGTATCGGCCGAAAATGGTCAATTTCTAAAGGATATTGTTTAATGAAGAGTTTTGCCAGGCTAATGGTTATTAATGGTTAGAAATTGATGAAGCAGTAGAGGTAGTGAATTTCTATTAATTAAAGGGGGAGTTTAAAATTTAACATTTTCAATTATAAAGAGTGTGTGGAAATAAATTTAAGGCACGTAGGAAGGTAGTTTGAAGGAGAGGAGACCAACCAAGAGTTTCATGCCTATCGACATACACCTAAGCCATTATGTAGGCTTGTTTTGTGCTCATTATTTGGAAAACCATCTTATTTCGTATAGGAAGCCTGTATCTTGTCGTTAACTTCTTCCAGTTCACTTTACTGGGACGAGTTATAGAGTCATCCCGTAAACATTGAGATCTCAAGCTTTCAAAAGCTGGGCAATGATACAAAAAGTGCTCTATCATGTAAATTATACTGAGATTTGGGTTTCTAGGTTAACATAACCTTTGACCTGCTTTAATCATATTCTCATTATTTTCTTTGTTTTGCTACACTTTCTAAAAGCATGTTTTTCTAGAGCCGTTTCTAAAGTTTCAAAAAAGATTAAAGGTCCATTACTTCCCATCTATCTATCTGTCCTTCCTAAAGGATATGTGACCTTTTAACCTTAACACATCTCGAAAGCCATTAAAGTCAACACACAAATCTTGGCTGTGGAAATTAAGACAATAGCAAAGGGCCTATAAGTTGATATAAGTTGATTGAGACTTTTTGTCAACAGAATAGACTTTAGGAATCGAATTTCAAAACTTGGGTATGGGAAATTCAAGAAGTTTTGCTAAAGGAGATGTGATCTTTTGATTGAAATCTAACCTGCAAGTAGTTAACAAGTTGACTGCCGCGGCAATTTTCAGAAAACTGGCCACGCAAGCCAACATTGACTTTTTGTTCTTTTCCTAGAAGCCATTTATCGATATTAGCACTGATATAATATGATTTTATTCGTAGCTACACAAAAATGGAAGGTTTAGTGAGTACGAGATAAGTCGTAGTTGGCTCCCTAGAAGGGAACGTAGTCTAAGAGTTACCTCGTAGTCGGCAGTCAACGTGTTAAAGACTCATTTACAAATTCTGGCTGAGAACATTTAGAATTTAGTAAACGGAGTAGAAGGCAAAATAGGCTCAAGTAGCTGTGTTCTGCTGACCTCTTCTTTAAGGACTCTTATAAAAATTGTATGGGACACCTAAGTACCAAAAAAGTAAGGAAAATTCCTTAGGAAATATGTTTATAAGAGGTATTGCTTTTAGATATTAAAGTCTTATACACCAATCTGTGATTTAAAAAGTAGTAATTTTTATAATGAAATCCAAAATTTATATCCCAAGAATTGTAAATCTTTAAAGTCTATTGAATTGCTATTGTATCTCATATACATTTTGATTTGTTATTAAAGTCAATAACATTAATTGACTAATTACATTTAATCCAACTGCCTATGCAATGAAACACTTAAAATCATTCATTTAACCAGTCAAACATCCAGCCATCTATTCATCCATCCATCCATCCATCTATACATACTGGCATCCATCCATCTATGTCTGCTTCAACACCCTTTCGAAATATTTTCCGTAAACACATGTGAACATGAAATCAAATGAAAAGTGCTCAATTACAGGCAAACTCTCATTAGAGAAGGAGGAAAGGAAAAGGATGCACAGAGAGTGAGTCAGGAGAGGAGATGATTTTAAGTATAAAATCAAAATTCATTTGTTAACTTCCGTAATAAACTGTGTGATGTGATGTGTTGTGATGTGATGCTTGCTATACACCAGTATTGGAGAGACAAATGCATGATGACTGTTGTTTGAGAAGGCCTGTCAATATCAAATTGCCTTAAATGCCATCAAAATATAGAAAGACTGATACAGAAGGAGAGAAGGAGAGTAGGAGAGAGAGAGCAGAGATAAAAGTTTGAATGTCAATAGACAGATGAATTGAAGTCAACTCAATTAGAAATCAATAGCGTGTGAATAATCCATTTAAAACCAAAAACACTTGCACACATAGAAATTCATATGAATTCATAGATAGATGGATAGATACATAGACAGGATCTAAAATAGTCCTTTATGCTTACGTACACTCACATGAGCTAACACTGTCAGCAATGTGTGTGTAGAGCAAGTGTAGCTTGGCAAACATTGACTTTCTATAGTGCATTTGGCATTGATTGCATTTTACTTGTTCATTCATTTGTTGCATTCATTTGTTGTTGCAAAAAAGGTTCTCGTCGTAATCGAATCGTAATTTTATTCAATGGCATATGCCACATACGTTACCACCATCCATTCATATTTGTATTGCCGTATGTAACTGTCTCTGTATACCTCTTACCCTGCCTCCCTATCCAAACCTCTTGCATTGGTGTAGTAAAATGGCTTGTCATTAAATATGTTGCACGTTCTTCTTTAACAAACCAACGAACGAACAAATGCACGAAAATTTTATTGCCAGTCTGTCTGTGTTTGAATTTGCGGCTCAAATTTAGGGTTTTGGTCGTCTAAACAAAAAACATGTGTTGCCGTCAATTCTTGCCTGCTAAGCCCGATGAGTGGTGGGGGCATATTATTTCTAGGCATTTACCAAAAATATGCCAATTTATGGCAAATTATTTCTATCATGTTTATAATTGATAGAATATTTGAATACCTACGTCAACTGAACTGAGAACAGAGAGACGGACAGACAGACAGACAGACAGGCAGGCAAGTGAGGGTTGATTAAGAGGGTTTGAGAATATTGGTTAACAGAAATGCATAAGTCTTCTGCCACTACAATATATGGAAAAGTGAAAATTAAAGAATGGCTTTATATTCGAAAAGGTGATTGAAGAATATGGGAATTTACAGTGGGCTTTTAATTATTAAAATATTGAAGGAAATATTGGCCTTTTCTGTGGTCATCGCAATCAAGTAATGGTCCCGCAGGGTACGAAATTCATCGTAATAACTAAGAAGTCGTATCTTTGTAACCGACGTATAAAGACGGAGTTCATTGTCTTGAGGACCAGACCAGGTCAAGGTACGTCATTTCCTTCCTATTGCATTCTACTGATTATGTTAGGTTTCTAGAACAGCTTTTCAGCTGAAATAAATCCTAGTCAAGATGCGTACCGTTCAGTTTTAATGGCTGAAAGGAGATCTTTTGTACTTTCTAGTCAAAGTCTTCATAATGAGCTTTGTGAGCTTCTCAACGAAATGAATGTTGTGCAGCACATTTACATTCATTGGCTGCGGTAGATCGACAATGTCGTTCGGATGGAAGACGAATCACCGGCGAGACGAGTATTTGAGTCGGGGATTTGAGGAAGTCAGCATAGAGAACGACGCTGTTGCAAGAACCAAATGGTGGAAGAACCGGCGAAAGCTGGAAAGTTGTGGTAAAGCATACCGAAATCCGATAAACGTATTGTTAATGGCCAATTAAGAAGAAAAAAGTCTATAATAAGCATTTCAAATGAATTTCTTTGCTTTAAAGTAAATTTAAATTTGAATGATATTTGTTGTGTACAGTCCCACTGTGCCACTCTTATACATTTATAAAGATTTAAATGTATTTGATTTATTATTAGCAATAATAAATGCCTTTTTGCATGCCATTGCATAATTCAAGAATTTATCAAATACGTATGCATATTATATAAATGCATACATATGTATGTAAATATATACATACATATACATTTATGTAGATATTCATATGTATCGCTATATATTGTATGTGTGTATTTGTATTAGAAAATGTAAATGTTTGAAAATAAATCTAAAAAGAAAAAGCACAATAAAAATCATCAAGAATAGGAACAACAATAGCAAGAACAACAACACAAAAAATAAAATAAAACAAAAAGAAGCAAATTTCGAAAAATGGCAACAAAAATTTATCAAACGTCCAAGACAATCATACAACAAATGCTTGGACGACTCCTTTTTTAAAATCCTTATCCAAAAAAAAAAGAGGAAAAAAGTGTTTACACTTGCAACATAATACATGAACGGAACATATGATGTGTGGAATACGTTCTAGTAGCTAGTGTAAACGCTTTATTCCTTTGTTTATGTTTCCTATTTGTTAGTTAAGTGAATTTGAAATTAATTTAAATCAAAATTCACAGAGAGGACAAATTTGAATCCCTCTTCTCTCCCCTCTACACTCCAATAGAAATAAAACAACAACGTACACATTCCTATTTACAAAAGTACTTTTCTTTCACAATTTTTTTTCCCTATATTCACAGGCAAATGTTTACAAAATTTCTATAAATTCAATTTATATCCTGTATGCTCTTCTCCACTCCTCAAAAGTACTAAAAATTAGGAAAAAAGCACAAAAACCGAAAAGAAAACTGAAATAAATATAAAACAGTAGCATACATAGATATATGTTTAGTATGAAAAATCATTCATATGCATTGTATACATACATATATAATTTATAAATGCATGATACACTCATATACACATACACAATACACATATACAAACATACTATACAGTCTTATACAATTACAATTTCATATCAGTTTTAAAACAGTATGGAGTTGAGGTACTTTTTCTTTCCGGATTTTTAGAGTTTGAGTTCAGCAGTTATTTGCTGGACAAAAAAGGAATAACAAATGAAAAGAAACTTCACTGGGCTTCAGACTTTTCGAAAGGAATACCAAATGGAGATTTAAGCAAAGAAAATAAATTTTGAAAAATAAAGTCCACAAAGGGGGTTAAATTAGGGGCCTGAATGTTAGAAAATAAAATAAGCAAAACACAACAAAATTCAAATTATTTCAAAAGGATTTTTTCTTTAAATAATTAGAGACCATAGCTACAGATATGAATCATTTGATCATTACAATCCTTTAGTCAGAATGACGACTTAGCTTCTCACACCATCCATGTTGTGTGTATAGATTTTATGCATGAGTGGCGTGACCTACAGTTTAAAGTATATTCCAAACGATATATTTTTGAGATCCTTTTCATGGCAATTTTTATTTGCTGTCAGAGTATTTACCAGAAGAAAATGTTTTTTGGTACCAAAAAAAAAGTACTTCTGAAAGTACTTGTTTTGTTATCATAATTATTCTTCAGTTTCTTTTTCTTTTAACCAAAAGATTTCTCTAATTCCCTACACAAAAAAGTATTATGTCTTCTTACATAAACTAAGTATACAGAATAATTAGAAAAATATTTTTTGGTACCAGAAAAAAAGTACTTTTTTATCATGACTATTCTTCAGTTTCTTTCTATTGAGGGCCCTTTTTTAAACAAAAAATTTCTATAATTTCTTACACAGAAAAGTACCATTTCTTCTTACTTGTACTATGTATGATGAATAATTAGAAAAATATTTTTTGGTACCAGAAAAAAAGTACTTTTGAATGAAGTTATGATTATTATTCAATTTTCTTTTCTGTTAAGGCCCCTTTTTTAAAATAAGAAATTTCTCTAATTCCTTACACAAAATAGGTACCATTTCTTCTTACCAGTTTATGTGCATTGGTATTACAAAAGTTTGTTTAAATGTTTAAGTCGATTTATTACTTTGGAATTCTCTTAAATTTCGCCATTTGTTTTGTAAAACTAAAAACTACACTTTTACCAATGTTCTGGCATAAGGCCTGTACAAGTACAGTTCAAATGGAAAAATTTTTATCTAAAGGCTCTAGTCATACATGCCATCCACCATACAATACTCGGTAGCAGAGTAAAACAAACACAAGTTTTGATTTTTTCCGTTATTCTTCAGAGGGAAAAGAAAATGTACCCCAAAAAGTATAAACGAGTGTGTGTGTGTGTTTAAATATAACGTATAAATTACCTTTTGATAAATCTCAGTCATTCATTTGTTGGGTTAGTTTCTTCTAAGGCCGGCTGGTTAGGCTGGCTAAAAGAGGTCCACATTTTCAAAAACACACTCAATTGCCATTCCTTGAGAAAAGTTTTGGGAGAGAGAGCAAGAGTGTGCTTATAAAGTATATTTTTGTTGGTAACAAAACAACCGAAAGAAACCAAAAACAAGGATATGCCTGTTAAGCATGGCTGCAAAAATCTATTTAAACGTAAATCAATCTTGGCATCAGGAATGGTTAGACTTCTTCCATTTTCTATTCAATTTTTCCTTGTTCTTCTTTTGATCTGTGCTTTAAAGCTAATCAGCCCCTCACCCCGCCTGTATTGTGGATAATGGCCAGAGAGGTTTGGCTTTTAAATGAAAGCTGAAGAGGAAATAGCAAAAGTGTTGTTGTTGTTGTTTATTTGAAGAAGATTTTTTGGGTGATTGTTTACGAAAAATTTCTATTTATTTTATATCGTATTATTTGCATACCATATATGGTAGGAATATGAGGGACAAAGTACATATTCAAATATTGAGTTTTCCTATTTAAATAATGACACTTGTCATCAGCACTAGGCTCCTTTATTGTATGTGTGTTTAAAGATTTTTTATTTTCAAATTAATTGTTCCATTTGTATGATTTAGTGAACAATTTGAGGCGCTTTATACTCAAAAGGACATGAATTATCGAAATATCGTTGGAAATATAACAATTCGGATATGACTTAATAGTTCAAGCAAACGTAATCTAAGAATCGTAACTAAATATTACATCGTCTCTTGCACTACCAGAATATGGTAGTACGTTACAGGCTGAAAGAATGGCTATTAAAATTGTTGACATGCGAATTCGGTATCTGAGTATATCGTATGGTGATATATGCATGTTAACCGACATTTAAGCGGCCATTAGATCCCTAGAGAGTGTATGTTTTTTCTTTTTCTAATTAGTACCTGATTTATAAGCTTTTTCTTAAAAAAAATTTTCAAACACGTTGCAAGTTTATTAACGTTTGTGTTTATAAATAAAAAAAATTCAATTCAAAAAAATAAAACATTTTTAATTTTTTCAACTTAATTCTTGAATCAGAAAATTTTATTAAGCGAAATAGGCATTGTTTTGAAAAAGAAAACAAAACATAAAAAAACAACAACAAAAAAGCAACAGTTAATCATCATTATTACGATCCTACAGCATGATTATAATAAAGAAAAATCCCTTTACGACGTTAATTATTATTAATGAAGATGCGTAAAACAAAACAGAGATCAATAAACCTACAGAGAACATCTGTAAATGGCAATATTGAGAGTCAAAGAGAACGAGAAAGAGAGTGGATGAGGGAGAGGGAGAGAGAGAGAGAGATAAAGAGAGAGAGAGGGAGTGAGAGAGTTTATGATGGAGAGAAATTAAAAGCAAACGTTTTTTAAAAATTGAGAGCCTAACAAAAGCATGAATAATCATGTCTACAGAAAGCGGGGTAAAAAAATCTGATTGTTGTTGTAATACAAAATTCACATAGTTTAAGTGCCTTATAAAAAATAGAACCGTTTATTAAGAACGTCACAGCCATAATGGCGTCAAAGTTTTGTTGTAAATTTACCTTTTTTTTCCTTATTAATTATTCGTTTCCCTCAGCTTCTTCGTCTGCTTTGATGAAATCGAACATGATGACTCATTGAAGCATACCGTTTTATAAAATTTTCATAATGCACAAACACACGCACTAACACTTTTGATACCCTTATGCATTTATGAATTTTATTTCATTGAATAAAATATTGAAAAGAATTTACTTTTTTGACATAATTTGCATTTTAAACTTATTTTATTAAAATTATTTTATAAACATTTAAAAGATTTTTAATTATTTCACAATATGCATTTAAGACTTTTATTATTAAAGGAATATCGAAAATGATTTGATTTTTTGATATAATTATGCACTCACACTTACATATACACACAATTTACTCTTTCCACTTATTTTATTTAATAAATTTTAACAGAATTTTAATTATTTGACAACGACCAATTATTTTAGACGCCAATCGAACAATGACGCGAGTTACGCTCTCTAAGCAATCGGTCAACTAACAACACACCATTAAAGTAAACTTCAGTATTACCATCTTTTGATTTGTCTTGAAGGTACTCATATGGTACAAAAGGGGACTTTTTAATATAAAAGTACATTAATAGTTTTCATACGAATATTACTGACCTACATATACCCTGTCACCAACATTAAAAAACGTACGAAAATTTTAGAGCATCTTAATACCAAGAAAAAAGAGTATTAAGTACTCTCTCTCACCCTCGCTAAATATTTTAATCCATTATGTACGTAAGTTTAGGAAATAGGTAACACTGTTTACTTATTGAATTCGAAAATAGAGAGCCGTGAGTAAATCATAAAAATAAACAACAACAATGCAATTATAATTGCATATGTCATTAAGAGAGCATAATATGAGTGAACTTGAACAATGTTTCTCCAATTTTAAGAAAAGAAAAGACAACAAAGAAAAAGAAAAGAAAACAACAACAACTGCAACAAGTTGCATTCTTATTGTGCGTAGTAACACAAAATTTTCGTATTTAAAAATGTTGGTAAGTCGTAAAATTTTTTGTAGGTTTTCTAATGTAGGACCTGCTCTGCCTGTTAAGTCCAATAATATCTTTGAAAAATATCGGTATGGGGAAACAGTTGCAGGGGCTATGCATTTTTTTGAGAACTAACAGAGTGCTCTCTTTAGGACTTTTACAATTTATAAAAGCCTAAAAGGTAACGGTTTTGCTTTTACCTGTTATTGATAGGAAAAGAAGAAAACATAAAATTCCCTAAACACGAAAAATTTGGGAAAGGAAATTTTAGTAAAACACTGGGAAAAATATCAAAGCCACACACAACCACACAAATGTAATCACAATGAGATCGCACACACAAAAGGGAAGAAAGTAAACAAAGGTCACCAACAATTGTAACATGCATGTATAAGATGCGGTAACGAAATAAAAGGGATATTTTTTGGTCTAAAGTGGGAAATTGGGAAATAGGGGAATAAAAAGACGGCATTTTTAGTTTCTTTTATAAAAGCGCAACAGGTCGGATGTTATTTCCGTGTCAAGAATAAAAATTAAAAATTTATTGTTAATTTCGCTTGTTTTTATTAAAGTTTTGTGTTAAAAAGTAATTTAAATTTATAAATTATAAGAAATCATTAGTTTTATATGAAAAAAATAATAGAAAGCGATGAAAATCTAAAAAGAAAAAAAGTTCTTTAAGCTTATGAAGGGTGCTCCCAAGAAAAAAGAAAAGAAAAAAATGGTGTCTTAAAAAGTGTGTGTGTGTGCGTGTTAAAAGTGTTAAGAAAAAAAGCTGCATAAGAAATTGTTTTTGTACGGCAAGCGATTTTGGCTGACTGGATATTTATATGAAAATGACTCAAAAAAAAAATTCGTGAGTGATTGAGTGCTTTTTCATATGAATTTTCGATCAACTAGAATGAGTTGTCTTATCGAAAACTCCGTGGTGTAAAATGGATTTCTGTGGGTAGTGTACATAGGGTGAGTAGAACATTGTATTTCTTTACTAGCTTAAGTGGAGAATTTCTATTTTTTAAGATGAAATATAATGAATCATTAATTAAATTTCTTTATTCTATTTCACAAAACTATTATCAATTGAGTCATTATTAATTATTATTATTATTATCTTTCGACCATGCAACAGACGTATGGTAATGAAAGTCAAGACATCACCCGGTTTTGGTTTAAAAGCATAGACATCGTTGCGTGCGAGTTGTACAAATTTTGAATAGGCTTCATAGCAGGAAATTACTTACTAGTTCTTTGCTCTCAATTGTAATAGATATGTAGGTTTCTGGTATAGTCGGTTTTGACTAACAATAGACGTCCTTTAGGTATTTTCTACTGTCAACGTTCAAGTATAGCATTCTTATGAATTCAAAGTCAAATTGTTGGCAATTTTGCTTACACTCCCGAATCATTAGAAATGTGAAGAAAAATGGTTAAAATCAACTTGTCATCAGCACTAGGTTCCTTTATTGTATGTACATATGTATGTATAAAAATTTTTTATTTTCAAATTAATTGTTCCATTTGGAAGATTTAGTGAACAATTTGAGGCGCTTTATACTCAAAAGGACAGGAATTATCGAAATATCGTTGGAAATGTAACAATTCGGATTTCGCTTAATTGTTCAAGCAAATGTAATCTAAGAGTCGTAACTGAATATTACATCGTCCCTTGTACTACCAGAATATGGTAGTACTCTACAGGCTGAAAGAATGGCTATTAAAATAAACACGTTGCAAGTTTATTAACGTTTGTGTTTATAAATAAGAAAAAAAATTAATTCAAGAAAAGAAAATATTTTTAATTTTTACAACTAAATTCCTGAATCATAGAAAATGTTAAGCAAAATAGGCATTCTCATTCAGCACAGGCAACATATAGGCATTGTTTTGAAAAAGAAAACAAAAAATAAAAAAACAACAACAACAACAAAAGCAACAGCTAATCATCATTATTACGATCCTACAGCATGATTACGATAGAGAAACCCTTTACGACGTTAATTATTGTTAACGAAGATGCGTAAAACAAAACAGAGATCAATAAACCCACAGAGAACATCTGTAAATTGCAATAGTGGTAGTCAGAGAGAGAGAAAGAGAGTGTGAGAGGAAGAGAAATTAAAAGCAAACGTTTTTTAAAAATTGAGAGATTAACAAAAACATGAATAATCATGTCTACAGAAAACGGGGTAAAAAAAATCTGATTGTTGTTGTAATACAAAATTCACATAGTTTAAGTGCCTTATAAAAAATAGAACCGTTTATTAAGAACGTCACAGCCATAATGGCGTCAAAGTTTTGTTGTAAATTTACCTTTTTTTCCTTTTGAATTATTTGTTTCCCTCAGCTTCTTCGCCTGCTTTGATGAAATCGAACATGATGACTCATTGAAGCATACCGTTTTATAAAATTTTCATAATGCACAAACACACGCACTAACACTTTTGATACCCTTATGCATTTATGAATTTTATTTTATTGAATAAAATATTGAAAAGAATTTACTTTTTTGACATAATTTGCATTTTAAACTTATTTTATTAAAATTATTTTATAAACATTTAAAAGATTTTTAATTATTTCACAATATGCATTTAAAACTTTTATTATTAAAGGAATATCGAAAATGATTTGATTTTTTGATATAATTATGCACTCACACTTACATATACACACAATTTACTCTTTCCACTTATTTTATTTAATAAATTTTAACAGAATTTTAATTATTTGACAACGACCAATTATTTTAGACGCCAATCGAACAATGACGCGAGTTACGCTCTCTAAGCAATCGGTCAACTAACAACACACCATTAAAGTAAACTTCAGTATTACCATCTTCTGATTTGTCTTGAAGGTACTCATATGGTACAAAAGGGGACTTTTTAATATAAAAGTACATTAATAGTTTTCATACGAATATTACTGACCTACATATACCCTGTCACCAACATTAAAAAACGTACGAAACTTGTAGAGCATCTTAATACCAAGAAAAAAGAGTATTAAGTACTCTCTCTCACCCTCGCTAAATATTTTAATCCATTATGTACGTAAGTTTAGGAAATAGGTAACACTGTTTACTTATTGAATTTATATACAATTCGAAAATAGAGAGCCGTGAGTAAATCATAAAAATAAACAACAACAATGCAATCATAATTGCATACGTCATTAAGAGAGCATGATATTGGTGAACTCGAACAATGTTCCTCTAATTTTAAGAAAAGAAAACACAACAAAGAAAAAGAAAAGGAAACAACAACAACAACTGCATTATGCAAATTTTTTTGTGTTGCATTCTTATTGAGCGTAGTAACACAAAATTTTCGTGTTTAGAAATGTTGGTAAATAAGTAGTAACATTTTTTGTAGGTTTTTTAATGGAGGACCTGCTCTGCCTGTTAAGTCCAATAATATCTATGAAAAATATCGATATGGGTAAACAGTTTCAGGGACTATGCACTTTTTTGAGAACTAACAGTGTGCTCCCTTTAGGACTTTAAAATTTATAAAAGCCTGAAAGGTAACAGTTTTGCTTTTAGCTGTTATTGATAGGAAAAGAAGAAAACTTAAAATTCCCTAAACACGAAAAATTTGGGAAAGGGAATTTTAGTAAAGACACACACAACCACACAAATGTAATCACAATGAGATCGCACACACAATATGCATGTATAAGATGCGGTAACGAAATAAAAGGGATATTTTTTGGTCTAAAGTGGGAAATTGGGAAATAGGGAAATAAAAAGACGGCATTTTTAGTTTCTTTTATAAAAGCGCAACAGGTCGGATGTTATTTCCGTGTGAAGAATAAAAATTAAAAATTTATTGTTAATTTCGCTTGTTTTTATTAAAGTTTCGTGTTAAAAAGTAATTTAAATTTATAAATTATAAGAAATCATTAGTTTTATATGAAAAAAATAATAGAAAGCGATGAAAATCTAAAAAGAAAAAAGTTCTTTAAGCTTATGAGGGGGGTGCTCCCAAGAAATAAGAAAAGAAAAAATGGTGCCTTAAAAGAGTGTGTGTGTGTGCGCGTGTTAAAAGTGTTGTGGGCAAAAAAAAGCTGCATAAGAAATTGTTTTTGTACGGCAAGAGATTTTGGCTGACTGGATATTTATATGAAAATGACTAAAAAAAAAAAATTGTGTGTGATTGAGTGCTTTTTCATATGAATTTTCGATCAACTAGAATGAGTTGTCTTATCGAAAACTCCGTGGTGTAAAAGGGATTTCTGTGGGTAGTGTAAATAGGGTGAGTAGAACATTGTATTTCTTAATTATTTCTATTTCCTAAGATGAAATATAATAATTCATTAATTAAATTTCTATATTCTATTTCACAAAACTATTATCAATTGAGTCATTATTGATTATTATTATTATCTTTCGGCCATGCAACAGACGTATGTTAATGAAAGTCAAGACATCGTCAGGGTTTGTTTTAAAAGCATTGGCATCGTTGCGTGGGAGTTGTACAAATATTGAATAGGCTTCATAGCAGGGAATTACTTGCTAGTTTTTTACCCTCAATTTTATATGTAGGTTATGTAGGTTTTTGGTATAGTCGATTTTGACTAACAATAGACGTCCTTTAGGTATTTTCTACTGTCACCGTTCAAGTATAGCATTCTTATGAATTCAAAGTCAAATTGTTGGCAATTTTGCTTGCACTCCCGAATCATTAGAAATGTGAAGAAAAATGGTTACAATCAACATGCAACATACAGCCAATGAATGCAACATACAATGTCCCACATACATACATACGTAGACATTTGCATGCAACATTATAAATTTTTATCTGCTCACACGATGGCCAAATAAGGAAATATACTGTGTTTAGAAAAAGTCACACTCCATTGACAAAGGAAATGCAAACCAGAAACCCTCTTCTTCTCCTTATGTATGGTTAAACAAACTAACCTCTTAACCGGCAGTCAAAACTGCTGCTGTTGCTGCTGAGTCCTTTTGCATTAGTTAGTCAAGTAGTCAAATGGACATCTTTGTATGCCCAAGTAGAAGTGGAAAAGACAGGCAAACGTACTGGAGACGGACAAACAGAGAGAGGTTGCCGAATGTCACATAAAATTTCTTTTCCGTTCTTTTGCACGAACGCTGCGTGCGTGTGTGTGAGCAGGCAGCAAAAGTGCAAAAAATCCATGAATTGTAGATGAAATCACAGAAGTGTACAGTGGACGTAAGGATTTTTCAACTTTAGCATTTTGGGCAAACCAAACCGAATGCACATTAAAGCCAGAATAGAACAGAACACAGTCTTGTTTACTTCAACTGGGTTTTGGGGGTTTTTAAGGCTCTTTTGTTAAGCTGCTAAAAACAACAAACGACCCCTAAAAATGCACTATTTTGTATGGGGGTCTACGGGTAAGTGCATTTATAAAATAGGCTCACAAATAATACTCTTCTACTACCGCATGGATGTTCGTTCTGCTTGTTCTTGTTATTGTTCTTTTCTAATGTTTGTCTCGAAACACAAAGAAGACACAAAAAAGAAGGAAAAGAAAAGAAAAAAATGAACGACGCAAAGCCTTGTGCCAAAATTTGTTGTTAGCAAACGTAACGTAATGCAACACAATACAAAGCAATCCTGCCATAATTCAAAACCACAAACAACTCTCATAGAAAATTGGTCAAGAAGTCTAAATGCCATAAGACCCCAAAACAAAACAAAACAACAAAAAAATGTTTTTTTTTTCACCCAAAGATTAGATTGGCCTGTAGGGGTCTTAACAAGAAACAGTCATTCATGTTTGTTTCAAGCGATAAATCACACAAGAAATATTGGGAAAATTAAAAAAACAACAACACAAACGAAAAACAAATGGAATTCCAAAATTCTTACAGCAAACGAACTAAAAACAATTTAAGTTGAGAATGATAAGGAAAAACAATGTAAATTTAAAATTAAAAATTATAATTAAAAAAGAACAACAACAATAACAAAGAAAAATTATTAAATTTTCTAGAAGCAGAAGTTGATTGTCTAATAGGCAGTGTCATGGCATGTTAGACGTTAAACCGTGGTTAAAATTCCAAGTCAGACATCTCAAACATAACATAGTCTCTTCTTCTTCGTCCTTGCAGCTTCTGCAGATATCATTATAAACTATTCCCAATGTCCTGGCGTGAACACCCAGAGACCAGTGATCTGATGTAACTGCTATGAGGTTCCTTAGATGGAATCTTGTTAGGTTCAATACAAATTCTATTCTGCATACATCCTATTGAGAGGATATTGGAACAGAAGTAGGAATTTTTGCCTCTAGAATAAGATATTCCGCGCTACTGGGGTAGCTATTGGGAATGGCACTCCAAAGGATGCCTAATGGGGGCCAACTGGTGGGTTGTTGAATTCCGGAGTAGCAGGTTGCCACCACCGCCCGCCCTCCAAACACAATGTCATTTAGTTATGCTTAAATAATAATAAACTAAATGAGAATTACTTTTATGCTTTGTTATTTGTACGAACGACGATGTAATTAAGTACACAAACGATTGTAGCTGATAAATCTCTCACACATATGTACTTACTGTGTAGATGAAGATGTTTTGTAAACAAAAATAAACTCTGCTGTATTTAAAACAAATCAATTCTTAAGCTAAGCTTAACTAAATTGATGTTGAATGCAAATTCTGTTCAGCTAATATTGATGTCCTGATAGATCGGTCTGTAGTTTTTACAAGTGGGTTCATTATCTCATCTTACTTTTGCCAATATATGGAGATTTTGTGAGACTATTTGTTTGCCTTTGCAAAAGAGCGTCAATTTTATGTAGGAATTATATTGAATTTTCCTTGGTGCCTGTACGTCGATCTTTTTGTTACCTTCAATGTCCCCATGTCCAAGAAACCAAATGAGGGTAACCGTCAAATGTCTCGCTATCTCCTCCAGAGACAGACTGATATTCTTGGACAGTTTTAGACGTGGCGTACATATTCTCTAGGAATATAACAGTTACTTTACTGTCGGTTACATAAGGTCATTAAACTGGTTTCCCATGTACCAACGGTAATGCAGGAGAATTAATAGGAGAACAAATTGATGATCTTGGAAGAGTCTATCTGTGTTTGCAATTCCGCGAACACTACAGCACTAAAACCCTGTGCGTTTGTCTAATCGTTTGCTCTCAAAGAAATTAGCGATTGTTTATTGGTATTCTTTCGCCTGATTGTTTTACAATAGGGATGAGGAAGGAGCTTCATTATTAAAAAATTCCATAAATTTAGAGCCTAATGTAACGAATTATTTTTAATACTTTGTATGTGTTTGATATATGGCCCTACAATCTTATTTTTTGTTTCAAAATTAAATTGAAAATTTTTGTTTGTATTCCTGTTTAAGTATTTGCTACTCTTCTCTTCTCTATTCGACATAAACAGTGGAGTGGATTATTGTAAGTAATTTTATGTGTCTATGGTTGGCCTCAAAATGCATTGAATGGACATTTTTTTCTGTTCGCTACAGAACAAAATATTTGCTGTTGACACAAGCGAAAAAAGCGAGTTCAGAACAAAAAAAAAAAAAAATAACACAGAATTTAATCACATTTTAACCCCAATTTGATACAGTATCATGCCAATGACGAGGCATTGTCGTCTGCATTATTTTGTGGCATGTATTTTGAATGCTCGAACATGATAAAACATTCAATGTGTTGTGTCCTCTGCTGAAAAAAAATTTATTTCCACAGAAAAATGAGGAAAAACGGAACGAAACAAAATCAAGCAAACCAAATAGTAGGAATAGAAAAAATGCCATAAAATTGAATACCAAATGGTTTGATAAACCCAGCAAATCATTTTATGGACTTATATAAACACATTTCGCTTTATAGTAAGAGTTTTAATTGTTTGCTGGGTTATGCATACATACGAGTATGTACATATGTGATGGGGCTTTGTGCAATATATAGATCCTGGTATTTTATATGACCATATTCCTATTGAAGACCACTTCTGTTTCATTTACCAATTCTTCGTCGTTTTTTTTTTGTTGCTTCTCACTTTCTCTGCCTCTCTCTCTCTCTCTCAGTGGGTTTTTTTCATAGGCAAACATGGTATAAAAATGCGAAATATTTATACAGGATTTTCAACATGAGAGTCAAGTGCCAAAGCAATTGATTTACTGCAGTTTGTTTGCCAAAAATTAATTGAGTTGATGACAAGTGCAATTGATTTATGCGGGACGCAAATGAGTGCGACTGATGGAAAATGTAAGTGACGCACGGGTGAGTGTGTGTATATAAGATTTTTTGGCATCAAAGGATGACACCAAAAACAACAACAAGAAAAAAAACGAGCAATAATCGTAATAGAAAAAACAGGCCATAAAAATAGAATAAGACTACAGCAACAACAACAAGTATAAAAATGTAATGATACAATATTGTTGTTCTTATTTTTTTATTTGTAATTTTCGAAATATCCTCCTCTATATTCTCTTCATGGCCTTTGCAATATTTTTGTTTATGCTCTTCTGTAATGTATATGTATGTATGTGTATGTGTAGGCCAGGGTTAAAGGACCAAATGTGTTAATGTCATTTGGTTACCATTTGAAGTGTAATGAATTGAAATTGTATTTTTGCAAATACAAAACCATGCACCATTCACCATCTTCTTCTCTTTGAAATAAAAAGTGAGAATAATAAAAAAGCTGTGAACAAATAAAAGAAATTATTGCAATAAAAATAAATTTATTGGAGTGCAATAATTGCAATTTGTCTGGTTTCATTAAAAACTATATGTGTGTGTGTGTGCCACACTCACTCAGTTATATTAGAGGGCAAGAATTATCGAAATATCATTGGAAATGTAAAAATTCAGATTTCGTTTGGTACTAAATATTAGATCGTCCCTTGCACTACCAGAATATGATGGTATTTATATGCTTAAATAATGGCTTTTAAACTTGCTGACATGCGAATTCGGTATCGGAATATATCGTATGGTAATATAAGAATATTCACGGACAGTACAACGGCCATCAGATCCCTAGAGATTGTGTACACCACACCTAAGATTGTCCAAAATGCTGGCTGTATCTAGAGGAGATAGCGAGACATTCCTTTGGATTACTAAACACGAGGACATTGAAGGTAAAGGCAAAGCTTACTTACTTGCCAAAGCTGGCACCACAGAAAATTTAATTGAATTCCTACATGAGATAGACGAGAGCAAACAAATGGTCTCACAAAACCTTTATACATTGGAAAAAATAACATGAGATAATGAACCCACTTGTTAAACTCCAGACCGATCTATACCGAGATGGATTTATGTATAGAGAACAGAATTTACATTCATCATCAATTTAGTTAAGCTTAGCTTAAGAATTGAATCACTGTAAACAGATTACAGTTTATTTTTGTTTACATAACATTGCTCTGTTAATATTAACATTGTTGGTTTTGTTGAATTTAACTTCACACACAGCAAGTATGTGTGAGTGGTTTATCAGCTACAATCATTTGTGTACTTAGTAATATCATCGTTCGTACAAATAACAAAGCAAAAAAGTAATTCTCATTTAGTTTATTACTATTTAAGCATAACTAAACGACATTGTGTTTGGAGGGTGGGCGGTGGTGGCAACCTGCTACTCTTCGGAATTCAACAACCCACCAATTGGGCCCCATTAAGCATCCTTTGGACTGCCATTCCTAATAGCTACCCTAGTAGCTCGGAATATCCTATTCCAGAGGCAAAAATTCCTACATCTGTTCCAATAGCCTCTCAATAGGATGAATGCAGAATAGAATTTGCATTGAACCTAACAAGATTCCATCTAAGGAACCCCATAGCAGTTACAACAGATCACTGCTCTCTGGGTGTTCACGCCAGGACACTGGGAATAGTTTATAGTGATATCTGCAGAAGCTGCAAGGACGAAGAAGAAGAGACTATGTTATGTTTGAGATGTCTGACTTGGAATTTTAACCACGGCTTCACGTCTAACATGCCATGACACTGCCTATTAGACAATCAACTTCTGCTTCTAGAAAATTTAATAATTTTTCTTTGTTGTTGTTGCTGTTGTTGTTCTTTTTTAATTATAATTTTTAATTTTAAATTTACATTGTTTTTCCTTATCATTCTCAACTTAAATTGTTTTTAGTTAGTTTGCTATATGAATTTTGGAATTCCATTTGTTTTTCGTTTGTGTTGTTGTTTTTTTTAATTTTCCCAATATTTCTTGTGTGATTTATCGCTTGAAACAAACATGAATGACTGTTTCTTGTTAAGACCCCTACAGGCCAACTTCAAACTCTCCGGAATTCAATAATCCAATAATTGAGTTACATTAAACACCCTGGACCACCATACCAATAGCCTCACCATAGGCTAGAGCCAAAGATCCTACTACTACCTATCTCTGCTCCAATACCTTCTCAATCCAACAACAAGGAATGAAAAGAAAACAACACTTCTTTAAGGTCAAACATTTACAATGATTGCTCTTTTCCTATTGACTTTAATACTGTCTAATTTCATCATTCCATAGTAAGGTGACCTTTAAAAGTGATTTAGACTAACAAAATAAATAAATATTTCGTTTAGTCCTTTGAAAATATTATTTTTTTTAATGCATTTCTAAAATTGCCAGAGAAGTAGAATATAAAACTGTGTGATGTTGGGTTAGATTGGGAAGGGAAATCTGAAATGCTTCTATTCCACCTACTGATCCTGTGTCTAAATGGGCCAGGTCCCATTAGTATTTCTATAATGCCTCTCATCTCCCGACTTCCCATACTTAGGAAACCTTTGCCATAAAGTCCGCGCAACCCTACATTCTGTTCTTCATCCCCATGCCAAGTTCGCAAAAAAGAAGTCAATTAGTAGTGGTTGTGAGTGATAAAGCTGTAGGTTTTTGCTCGTTTAAATAAATCACAATCGAGTACATCAGCTGAATAGCTGAGACATAAAGTAACTCGTAAACTAGGTTGGCGACAATTCACGATCCTCCAAAGTTAACAACTTCAATTACTAATGAAGCGTTAACAGCCATATAATATAGAAATTGTAAAAGATGATGGAATCTAGCTTATGTTCTGAGGCCTACGGATAAGACATTTTCCTAGCGATTATGTTACAGTTCACTCATGTAAAAATGTGTTGAATATATTGCCCATGAAGTCGCTGTAGTCTAGTAGGTAATGTGTTGGCTTATTTTGCATTTGACTGGGATTCAAACCTCAGCCCAGACATCTTGAACAAAACGAAATTTTTTTCAACGACTTTCTCTAGCAAAAACACTCAGAGCTAATAAAATTGCCATGAAAAGTTTCTGTGGCAGGATCTAGAATTTAGCCTCGTCTGCAAACTAGAGATTTAATAAGTTTTCTCATGACACAGTTATTGTCAGGATATAACCGAGAAGGACCTTTGAAAAAACTTTTTTCAGAATGAAAGCGTAGCGACTTCAAATCAAAGTTCTTGTCCAGCAAGACAACCCATTGCCCGCTAGACTAATGCAACTGCCTAACTACTCTATTACTTGTATTTAAAACAGAGAGTTAGACGCTTTCAATCTTGTATAATGTTTTCCTGGAGTTTTGTTTTGTTATTCTGTGTCATTCTCCGAGGATTACCAAAATCCTTGCTCTTGAGATAATCTCGTGTTTAAGTAATTCTGATAAGATATTGTCAGGTCAAAATGATTTATTTGGAAACCGAAAATTCTTTGTTAGACTTTTTATAGCGTTGTATGACTAGTATCTGAATTCATCTGCTTATTCATGAGATTAGAATTCATTGTACTGTATTGTATTTCCTTACACAATTTCCCCATTTCATAGCTTATTCACCTTAAAAACTGATTTAATTTCGTTATTAGAACAGCTTTCTACGGAAACTAAAAAACATGATTTAATCAGTTAAGCTTCTCCATAATAATTACAATTGAAATGATTTAAAAAGGTGTCTAAACAAATGTGTGTCACTCGCACTGTGCTCAGTCATTAAACGACTTTAAAAAAATTTGTATTAAAACAAAAACAAAAAAAATATTTTTAACAAATTATTTGTTTAGCCAAGCAGATCGTTGTTGTAGGAACATAAAAAACACTTGGAATTATTAATGAATTTGTACCGTATTTATCTAATAATTTGAAATTAAATACACTGAGAAAAAAAGTAGAATCTGAATAAAAGAAAATTAAATGAAGACTTTTATCGAGCACTATCAATAAGGGAAAGCTATTACTAGAAGCCAGAGCCATGTCCTTATACCCCAAATACCTTCTAATGTCCAAATAAAAAGACGACAATTTTACTTTTAATGTCAATGTCTTATATTCTTATGCCTCTACCCATTCTTTCTTGGATATTTCTAACAAAACTGACTAAAATGTGAAAAAAGTTATGTGTTCGAAAGTTGTAAATGAAACACCTTTACACGTTATCACACAGACAGACAGAATGACAAATAGAGCGTCTGTAGGAAAGGCCCATCAATATGTGAAATGCTAAATTTGCAAAAAACGCCGCGATACAATGGCACGGTCAGAGGTAAACGATTTTCATACCTTTTGGTTGGTAAATTTTGCAAACAGCAAATAGCTGTCGTTCGTTTTGCTGATGTTTGATTTCTCATATCAAAACAACAACGACAACATCAATAACATGCAAACAACATTTGAAAAAAACGAAAAAAAGGATAAAAATACTCATGCAAGGACTTGTAGAGTCAGGCAACACAGGCAGGCAGGCCTACAACAACACAGCACGACGTCATTTTGCCAAAGCCTTATGGCTTATATGATGAGTGAGTGAGTGAATGAGTGAATGAGTGAGTGGAGTAAGCACTGGTTGTGATATACCGCCCGAGTGACGGACTATGTGACTGACAATATATTTTGTTTAAAGCATTTTGGTGTCACCGTTTGTTTTGTTGGCATCCGCAGACTCATCATCGGAAATGAATCATTTGCTTCGTTTGTTGGCATCCGTTTGGCGGCTATTTCCGTTTTTTGTCCTTATTTTGGCCGATGTTCACACTGGCTGACTGACTGATACAACCAGCTGAACAAATGTCATTTTACCACTATGCTGCTACTCCGTGTCAATGTGTGTTTCTATTTTCGAATGCAAAAATAGATTCACAATTTTAACCATGGCTTCTCCATGTATTACCAATAAACCTGTGCTAGCCCCCTCCTTATTTTTATTTTACATAAGGGAAGGAAAATTGTTTTTTTTTTTATTAAAATATTTATTTTTGTATAAATTTTTTTGTTTTGCTTCTAATTTCTGGCATAATGTCCAGTTCGAAGGTTTTTCATGTTGGCCATGTTTTGTTCCTGTGGTCTTTGACACCTGGTGACACCACACAGTATCAGGAACAGCTACAGTAGTGGTAGTAGCAGCAGTAGTAATAACAATAACAGAAGGGGGCCAGCCAGTAACAAATTTTTGCGGTACCACCATTACAATATTAAACGGATACCGGAATTACACTTGTGAATACCTCTGGTTTATGTTACAATTTCGTAGAAGGAAAGTAGGAAGAGAAAGAATTTTTTTATAAAATTTTTAAAATTCTATTAAGAAAACCAGGAGCAAATGTAGGAATGAAATTACCCAAATGGTACTTTTAAGTTTTTTATTTATACTTTTGTAAAAAGTACTTCAAAATTATTTATTTAATGGGTTTGAGTCTCAGGCCAGACTTCAAAATAAAATGCAAAAAGTATTTCTTCGGTGACTTCCTCTCAGCAGATTTCTGGCAAAAACTCTGTGAGTAAATAAAAATTGCCATGAAAAATTTCTCAAAAATCTGTCGTTCGGAGTCGACTTTAAACCGTAGGTCCCACCACTCATATATAAAAATTAACACACACAACATAAGTGGTGTGAGAAACTAGGTCGTAATCCTGACTGGAGGGTTGTAATGACCAATTATGTATGTATGTATGTACTTCAAAATTATTTATTTAATTAACAATAATGTTTTAGGTATAATAATAATAATATATAAATTAAACAGGGATTTTTTTTTAGAACCTTTTAGTATTTGAAAATCAGCCAGAAGTAATTAATTAATATGTGTTCTGCAGTGCGCTGGAACCACTGGGAATTAATTATAAAGTCGTTTTAGAAAGAAGTTGCACAAATTTTCAAGAATATGGAAGAAATATTCGAAATTATACAAAAGGTACCAGGAAAGTACTTAAAAATACTTAATATATGTATATGAAAAATTATATTTCATAGGATTAAATTGACAACCAAAAAGTAAAAACAATTACCAAAAAATACCTTTTTCTGTACCAAGCAAGTACATTAAATAGCTAAACGGCTAAAAGTACTACAAAAGTACTAAAAAAGTACCAAAAAAGTACTTTTCAGAATAGTATTGTTATGGAATTATTTTACAAATTTTTTAGAGAACTCCTGAAAACAAAATACTAAAGGAAAATCCACAAAATGAAACCTGAAAAGGTACCAAAAAAGTATTTTTTAAAAGAATAATTATTTTTTTAATATCTTCGGCTAATTTCTTCCCCATCTAAATGTAATTTTTTTATTACTGCGTTAACTCTTTTCCGTTTTACAGCTTTTAAAAATTGAAAGCAAAAAAAATAATAATTTTTTAAATTTATACAAAAACGTGCTTGAATTGCAAATAATTTTGTGTAAAAAAATTATTGAAGGTAATAAACCAAAAAAAAGCGAAAAAAAATTATAAACAATAATAATAAAAAATAATATGATAACAATAAAGACAGTTTGAGTTTCGGAATGAAATTGCAAATCAATTCTAAAGGCCCGCCGTCATCATTGCTGTCGTTAAAGTCGCTTTTAAGGCAGTTGTATTGTAAATGAACTCCATGTAAATGAGTTGAGAATAATAATGATGATAATTAACGTCATAATGAAGACAAATGATGATTAAGAAAAAAAGAAGAAAAACACTCAGAAGTATAAAAGAGCTTAAGTTATTAAAGTATTAATTTTATTTATTTATTTCTTTATTAATTAAATAATAATTTAAATTAATTTCAAAAGGCAAGTGTTATGAAAAAAAAAACAAAAATAATTGAAAAACTCTCACGATTTGTTCAAAATTCAAACACGCTATTAACGAAAACAAAAAAAAAACAAAACAGCAGCAACAACAACAATAGTAACAACAAAATAAAAGAATTCATGAATTAAATGTCGTAAACAAAAAATAGGGATAATCACAGACTCATTTCTAACCAACACCGCCTGGCCCTACGATAGCAGCGGACATTAAATATCTCATTGCACACATACATACATTATTTGAAAGGCTCGTCGAAAGAAATATTTTTTGTAATTTTCTTTATGTTTTAAGATGCTCGAGCTGAGGATTGAACTCATAACCTCTTGTCTAGTAATTCAATAAATTACTCACTAGACTACGCTAACCCCAATAGTGTCATTAGAAACCGGAATTGGATCCAAATTTGTCACCCGTTCTACACTATTTTATTGCTCATAGCCCTCAGATCAGAAATTTAGCTCAGCATTTAATATCTAGGCAAAGTGAGAGATGGGAAGTTATTTAAGACCGCTTATTTTGGGCCAAACTCTGACTGACACAAATTGTGATCAAGGCAACCAAATTAAAATCAAAATTCTTTTGATCAGAGATCGTATTTGTGTTCATACAAGAGTTATTATTGAAGTCGCCGGAGTCTAGTAGGTAGTGTGTTCGCTTATTAGACGTAAAGCCAGGGTTCGAGCCCCAGGCCAGACATCAAAACAAAATACAAAAAGTATTTCATCGGGGACTTCCTCTCAGCAGATTTCTGGCAAAAAGTCTGAGAATAAATAAGAAATTGCCATGAAAAGTTTCTCAAAAATCTGTCGGTCGGAGTGGTCTTTAAACTGTAGGTCCCGCCACTGATGTATAAAATTAACACACAACATAAGTGGTGTGAGAAACTAGGTCGTAATCCTGACTGAAGGGTTGTAATGACCAATTATGTTATGTATGTTGTTACTAGCAGTCACCGTAGTCTATTAGGTAGTGCGCTGGCTTATTAGACGAGAGCTCATGGTTCAACTCCAGGCTCAGACATAGCGAGCAAAATAAATTTGAAAAATATGGTTTTATGGCAGCTTCCTCTCAACAGTCTTCTTGCAAAAGCTATGACAGCAAAATTGCCAAGAAATATTTCTTAAAAAATCTGCCAATTGAATTCGACTTAAAACTGTGTTTCCTGCTACTCATGGATAAAATTAACACACAAAAAATGGATGGTGATGTGAGAAGCTAGGTCGTAAACCTGACTAAGAGCTTGTAATATAATCTTTTTATTAAGTAAGCAGTAAGAAAAACGTGGAGAGAGAGAGAAAGAGCAGGAGGGTAAAAAGTTAATTTTTTAATTCTAAACTTTGACTTGCACAAACTGTGATTGGCCTTTTGCTTGACTTGACGAGTGTAATAACAATAACATTTTGAGTGACTGACTCGAGTTACTTAACATTAAACAAAATCATACTAAAAACAAATTATTAATTTTCGTTGTTGTTGTTGTTTTTTTTTATAAAAATACTATACAAATATAATGACTAATAAATAAATTTTGCAAATATAATTAAAAAAAACGCAGAAATAAATTCAAAGTCAAAAACCCGTAATAAAACTCAAATGAGAAATGAGAACGTAATGCTCTACGTATGTATTACTCTGGATGTGAATAAAATGAAATGAATTTTCATAAGCGTTTAGAAGTATTTAAACCATACAACAGAGAACATGTAAAAAACGCTAAATCAAGCTGTTATCGGTGGAATATAAATAAAATTGATAAAATAGATAAACTTAGACAAGATGTTTGATAAAATAAAATTTCTATATTTAGTTTATATTGTTCTAATGATAGTGCAATTAGCGGTAAGTATTTGTTTAAGAAATACTATGTGTGTGTGGTTTTAATAAATTCATTCATTCAACATTTTTTATGGGCTTTTAGTGTAGCTCTGAATTTTCGGCTGAGGCAGAACCTTCTCCATCTGTGGAAGATCCCAATGCTGAGGATAGTTTACTGGGACCACAAATTGTATACGATATGCTGAGCCATAAAAATCCTGCCATAACAAAAAATGAATTGAAAGAATTGTGGGAGAAACTACCAGACTATGAATCAATTGATATCAAATGATTAACAAATTCGTTGAATTAATTAATACGTTAATCAGTTACAAACTAATTGAAAAGATCAAATAATTAATAACATAACTTAAGCGAGAAGAAGGAGTAAAGAAAAGTGTTACAAGATATTTTTTTGTTTGTTAAGGAAATATTGTTATTTAGTCTTAAACGATGATTCTTTCAAATACAAATGAATGGAAATATTTTTAAGGTTTTTTATACTTGCATGCCAGTGTTTTAAAAAGAAATAAAAGAAAATAAAAATAAAAATGTTTCATTTAAATAAATAAATAAAAAACCATGAAATTGTGATTTAAAAAAATTAATTTTCTTTAGAATTTCTGTAAAACACGTGCCGTTATTACGTTTTAAAAAAGTCAATGAAATTATTCCAGAAAATATTCTTCTGAAACCAATATACAATTTCAATGGAGTCACCAAGACCATAAAGCTCTTTGGAATGTTACAGAGCAGAGTATTTGCTGAGAAACGTATATGCACTGCAAGATTTGTATTGAGCGTCTATATTTACGTCGTTGCCTGATTTACCACGACTTAACTCAAAAGATTCAATTCCTACTTAAAATTAGTACGAATCTATGGATATGAGTCCTGTAATGAAACATCATGCAATTCCAATACTATTGAAGTATTCAAGGACTTTTATCTCGCAAGGAGATTAAAAATATTTCCATCAAATAGCTTCTTCAAATACCTATTTGTGGAATAAACAAATTCAAGTTCATTTCATACAGAGACTCTCGATCGACATGTTTCAGAAACTACTTTAAAATCTATAAAGAACTCAATTGGTATCCACTTTAAAAAGGTTCGTCACCCTCTTCACACTTGACGGTAATACATTTCACCGGAAATCAATCAAAACTATCGAAGCTGAAAGTAAATCGAACATATTGTATTAAATGCAATCGAAATGAGAGATTTTATTGCGTAAAAGGACTCTGCCCCCATAAAGTCTGCTGCAACGATCTTGGAGAAATTTAGAACCCAGGAGAACAGCAAAGCGTCATTTTTACTGTCTATTTGTACCAAACCCTAAGCCGTAGTCTAGTAGGTAGTGTGCTGGCTTATTAGACGTGAGCCTTTGGCATCTCGAACAGAACGAAATCCGTATCTTCTTCGTCCAACATCGAGCTTTCAAGACCGCTGTGTTGTCAGCGGCACATTTCCAAGAGAATTTTTTCTTTCTACAGCTTGAGAACTTGCCTGGTATTATTAAGCTGGGCTACTCATAATAAGGTGTATTAGACGTAAGGCCTTGGTTCAAACCCCAGGTCAGACATCAAAACGAAAATATGAAAATATTTCTTCGGCGATTTCCTCTCAGCAGATTTCTAGCAAAAACTCTGAGATTAAAAAAAATTGCCCTGCAAGGTTTCTCAAAAATATTTCGTTCGAAGTCGACTTTAAACTGTAGGTCCCGCCACTCATGTACACAATTTAAGTGGTATGAGAAACTAGGTCGTAATCCTGACTGAAGGGTTGTAATGACCAATTATGTTATGTAGTTTTTATATGAAACTTACATAATATTTATTAGATCTGAAGAGAAGCTTATAAGCTTGTATAAATTGGTTGTTTTTATATCAGAAAATCACAGAGGCTAGTGTTCTCATTAAAAACCAAGAGACTGTATTTTCCGATTTCCAAATAGCACTTTTATTTGATCTATTTTTACTTAATATTGCCGGTATTCAACACAAGTTAAGATATACGAAAAAGACAGTGATTTCGACCTCTATGAGGTAAGCATTCTTGGTGGAGGAAACAAAGCACTATGGTCCAACATGTTAATTTACTATAGTAAAGTTTAAGATCTTAGCTGTTGTAATGTGTACATTGGCCACACCCTGTGTAGGTATTTATTTATTAAAAATTGCTTAAAAGTATGCTTTGAATAGAAAAGAAATGTTAATAAATTCTGTTTTCCGCTTTTGTTTAGGCCTAAGCCGGGCTGGGCTGTATAATAAATATTATTTTATCCCAAAATACCCACGGCTGTACGGGCATATTATTTTCTAACCTTTTTTTTCATTGGCTTTTCAGAAAATTCACAATTTCTTTTTTTTTTAGTGGATAAAGGGAAATCCCATTGTCACTGTCATTGTTTTTGATAATTTTATATTATTTTCATTGTTATTTGCTATTGTTGTTGTTCTGATTTTTTTCATTTTTAATTTTAATTTAACATGTTAAATAAACTACTGTACGTACGTATGTTGTATGAGTATGTATGTAAATGTAAATCGTTTGAAATTCTATGACTACAACGTCATAGTGGGAGTTGTTAATGTGATGAAAAGCCCAGCCAAAGAAAACAAGCCTTTTGGGTATTTTCGTTTGTCTTTTGGAAACATTTTCAAATTACAACATTTACCTTTTAATGAGATTTCAAAATAATAATCATGACAAAATAATAGAAAAAAAACAAAAAATAAAATACACTGTCTTTTTGGCTGTCGTTGTTGTTGTTGTTTTTTGTTTATTTCAAATCATAGTTTTTGAAACATATTTTGTCTTTGATGTTGGGATTTGCTGGTTGGACTACCATCAGCATAGTTTGTGAATTGAGAAAGAAGGGAAAAAGAGTAAAAAACAACAGGAAATAACGGACATGTATGTTGTGATTTTTTAAGACATGTTGTCAAAACTATTGTTTCAATTTTTTTTCTACTTTTTTTCCAGAATAGAGAAGTAAATATGGTAGGAGGTAGAGTAGGGCATATTTTAAATTAAGAATCTGAAATAATTGCTTGCTTAAAATAAGTCCAAATAGCTTAAAGTAAGCCGCGAAAGGATTAAGAAGAAAAAAAAACAAAAAAGGCTGGAGATAGTTCAGTGCTTATCCATCGTTTATATAGCCGCCTATTGTTTAACCTTCGAGTCGAAAATATTCGATATAAAAGTGTCAGAGGACATGATATACATTTAGATCGTGAGTGTATATTCTCACAGTGATTAAGGCTTGGCAGAGCCCATCTACAAAGCATTTGGCCACTGGAGTGCTTCAATCCAGTGAGTTTAAGGTTGCAGGAACACCCATGTTTTTACATACATACATAACAACCCTTCAGTCAGGATTACGTCCTAGTTTCTTACACCACTTATGTTGTGTGTGTTAATTTTTATACATAAATGGCGGGACCTACAGTTTTAAGTCGACACCGAACGACAGATTTTTGAGAAACTTTTCATGGCAATTTTACTTACTCTCAGAGTTTTTGCCAGAAATCTGCTGAGAGGAAGTCGCCGAAGAAATACTTTTTGTATTTTTTTTCAATGTCTGGCCTGGGGCTCGAACCCTGGCTTTACGTCTAAACACTACCTACTAGAATACGGCTACCCATGTTTCTATTGTAATGAATTATTCCCATGGATATGCTAGAAATTGGTACCTCGGAAGTCTAGTGTGCAAGTTTCCGAGAATAAGTGTTGTGGGTTTAATTTCTGCTAGAAATTCTGATCTTTTATACTTTGTTCAAACTGTTAATTACTAACAAATGATGACGGCGAAGGTATAGATGGGATACGTGCGCCAGGCTTTTATGTAAATAAAATCTAGTATTTGGCCACATTTGACATCAAGTCTGTTCAGTTATCTCACCCACTTTGTTGACAATTTTCTGTTTTTTGTCGTGTCTTTACTTTTTTTCTTCTTCAGATGCTTTTCCTAAGAGCAATTGACTTGACTCTTCATTATTTTCAAATTTCTGTTTTTTTCTTCTCTGTTTTCTTTGTGTTTGAGTTGCTGTTTTTAAACTTTAATTTTATTGCCTTAATTGTAGTTGTTTAGTTGTTGTTTTTATTACAGGTTACAGTTAGCTGTACTTGTAATATATTTGGTCCGGCAACGAAAAAGTTTTAAGATTTCTTTTCCTTCTCTTTGGCTACGGAGAAACGAAAGAAAACTTTCAGGTGTCTTTAGTGGTGTGTTCTAATTACTAAACAAGATCTGAAAACAAAAGCTCAGCTCTCATCTAAGCTAAGGGGTGATTGTATTGTGTTTGGCTTTGTTTTTTTATATTTTTTTTTTTTAAACAATATTTTAAGGCTGAGGTTTATTTTATTTGGCAAATAGTTGGTGATTAAAATGCCTTTATAATGCATAAAATGTTGTTGTTGCAGGAAAAAAGAATTTTCCTTGCTTTTCTTAAATGGACAAGAATTTTGAGAATTTCCGTTTTGGGACCACATGAGTATAAATTTTTGGTTTTTCTTACACTAAGACAAGAGACATACAAAAGCAAAGAAAATTATTTTCTTTTAAGCAAAGTAGAGAGTATTACGAGAAGAACAAGAAGAAGTTGAGGTTTATTTTAAAAGAAATTTATAACTTTGGCCAAAAGACCATCAACTCAACTCTACTGCAACAAAGAAACGTGAAAGAAGAAGAACAAAAAAAAAAAACGAAGAACAGATGGAATAAAAGTGAAGCAAACTTTGCGTCTTAAAAGCATTCATTCATTGAAGAGTAAGTACACGGCCACTGTACACTAAGAGAATAGATAGCAACTGAAATGACCGGCTATAAATTTAGTTGAATTTAGTTTTAGTTTTAGGCAAAAATGCCAAAGTTCTTTGAGGTTCATTTTAACATCATGTTCCTGGCTTTTATTATCCCCAGCCATTAGTTAAAGTATAAATAGTTAGTTAAGTTAGTAACAGTAACAGTAACAGCAAGCAAGTGACTCTGACTTCTCTACAGAAAGGGCCTTTTTGCCCTGTAAATACCAAGTAGGACTTTTTTTACGATATTTTTATGAGTCTGCTTAGGTAATTTGCAGTAAATGGGAGAGAGAGAGCAAGCGAGCGAACGAGCGAGCGTATAAGTAAATATTACATTTTGCTTCATTCATGTTTTTTTTATTATTTTCTTTAACTTCCAAGTAAATTGGTGGCACTAAAATCCTAATAAAAATACGACTCTTCAAATGTACCAAAAAGTTCACGGCTACGTTTTTATTAATGCCAATGCCAGGCGAGTAGCTGTTTTATGTGGTTTCACCCATCTAAGTATCTAGGAAAACGTGTAAATGTGTTACACTAAATAATGCAATTTTGTTAAAATATTTCTAAAGTACTCAATTAGAAAGGTACCAAAGGGACTCAATTAAGGCTTGTTTTTCATATTATAAATTATTAATTAAACAAAAATTACCTTTTAATTCATCTTCGCTTTATGAGTAAAGCAACTGTGATAATTGCAATTGTAGATTTGCATGCAAGAGAAAAAAAGACACGCATAAAGAAAAAGTACCAAAAGTACTTTAAAACGTACAAAAGCAAGAGCTCTCTAAAGAAAGAAAAGGATGCTAATAAGCATCTTTGATGGCTGTGAGAAAATGCACATTGATCTTGTGTGATCTCAATTTTGGTACTCCTTTCCACGCATAGGCATTCAACTATGTTATCCACAGGAAAGTAGAAGACAAAGTCACACTTGTAGATGACAGATTGAGTAGAAAGCTGCAACACAGAATATGAACTGCAATCAATTCAATGTAGTATGATCTTTACAAGGCCTTAGCGCTATGGCCAAAATAATCATCCTTAAACAAGGACATGTTGCTCTTTACACCACCATCCACTGATAGGTAGACATACCAATGAGTCTCGCATGCTTCCTCATAATGCTGTAGTCTGTTATGACACCGACAACCATACTGAGTATGCTTCTTTGAATTTTAAGCCGTCTACCTACCTCTATATATCCAGCTTTGTAAGATTTTTTTCTGCGTTCGGACCGTGTCCGAGCTCGCCCAGCTGCAGTCGATGGAATCGGTGACCGCATTGTCAATTATAAGCGTTCAGGTCCCAGAGAGATACTCAAGTTCTTTAGTAACTATCTGAAATATTATTGTGTCCTTTGAAGTCGCCGTAGTCTAGTAGGTAGTGTGTTGGCTTATTAGACGAAAAGCCAGGATTCAAGCCAAAGGCCAGACATCAAAATAAAATACAAAAAATATTTCTTCGGCGTCTTCCTCTCAGCAGATTTCTGGCAAAAACTCTGAGAGTAAATAAAAATTGCCTTGAAAAAGTTTCTCAAAAAAAATCTGTCGTTCGGAGTCGACTTTAAAACTGTAGGTCCCACCACTCATGTATAAAATGAACACACACAACATAAGTGGTGTGAGAAACTAAGACGTTGTACAATGGGTCAATTCGACCTCCGGGTACTGTACTTGTCTTAATTGAAAAGTACACGTCCTCTAACCTAACCTAACCTATTGTGTCCTGGCATCGATATGATATGGAAATCATGTATGTACGCCGTTCTGTACTTCATGACGTTGGAATTCAGTGCCTCCTGATAGCCATATGACTATCATAGAGTATGGTAATGTTCTGCTTGAGGATATTTACTTCCCCAACAATTTTCACCTTTATCGACACTTTCGCATGAGAACCACTACCGTGATCCGGCAGTCTTATGGATTGGGCTTCCACCTTATGGATCGGGTGATTCCAAGAAAATTTCTCGACCAACGGTTCCGTTCAGTTTGATTCCATGAGTGGAGATTTTCAAGAAGTTTTTTACGAGATGGGTAGCACCCTTCTCCCAGAATTCTTGATCCACAATGGTTGTCTTGAATTTTATTGAAAGTCATAGCGTGGTATCGTGCATTCAATGTTCCCGATAGTCCCATATTCCGTCCCATATGGATCGAGTGATTCCTAGAAAATTCCTGTACCAACGGTTCCGTTCAGTTTGATTTCATGAGTGGAGATTTTCAAGAAGTTTTTTACGAGATATGTAGCACCATTCTCCCAGACCTGGTTGTCTTGAATTTCATTGCAAGTCATAGCATGGTATCGTGCATTCAATGTTCCTGATAGTCCCATATTCCTTCACCATCCATACTTAATATCGAATCCTAACGATTAATAACAGAAAAAGGTTGTACAGTTCTTGCCCGTTCTGGCTGTTGTTTAAGTACCTATGCTAGGACACTTAGAATTTAAAAAAATCCGGCAAGAAGAATTGCCTGAAAGTATCTTGTGTGCAGGATATACGGCCCTAAGAAAGTGTGGAATTGCACACTGCGAATTTGATTACGATCAAGCAAAAGGGAGCTTAGATTGGAGGCTAATAATGAAGCCTTGTTAATAATATTGTTAATGTAATACTGTTCTAAGTTTGACTTTGGCTTCCATAGCTTTAATGAACAACTTGAATGATGGAATACCAACAAAGGGGGTTTGCTTGATGGGTTATATTTTTAAGAATTAACCCGCCAGCAATATTTTTCATATTTTTAAAAATTTCTTAAAAAAGGGTACAAAAAGAGAGAAAAAAAGAAATAGAAATAGAAAGAAACTGTATTTTTGTTTGTTTGTTTGTTTTTTTGTAGTTGATAAATCCTTTTAAGCATTTATTGCATTTCGAAGTAAAAAGTTTTTTATTTTTATTCCAAAACAACAAAAAAAAAACATTCAAAAGCATTTGTAATTCTAACACATTTTCCATGGCTTTTTTTTTTACTAAAAATTAAAACAAAAAGTATAGAAAATAAAAAAGAAAAACCAACTACAAATGGAAAACTTTTCTTTTAAAAACAGGCTTCTGTTTTTCATTTTTTTTCTAAGATTTTTAACATTTTTTTTAACGAAAAACCCGAAACTAAGTTTCTGGGAAGGAGTTAAAAAACAACGAGTGCAAGGGAAAGAACTAAAAAAAATAGACCACACACACACACACACATACAATATGTTGTAAATTTTGGGTAGTGCATCCATCCATCGTCAGCCACCCATTATCTTGCAAAGATGATTAGAATGTTGAATGGCTAGGGGTTTATAATGAACATTGTTGAGGTTTGGCCAAGCGCTAGTGCCACTTCTTCATCTTCATTTTCATTTTTTAAACTTTTGCTACCCTTATGAATTTTTCCATCTTTTTTTCTTCTTTATATGCCATGTTGAAAGTGCCGCACACAACTACTTACAAGTGGCAATACATCTTGGAGAGTGACCATCAAATGTTGCCGTCCCCATCATCATCATCATCATCATCTTTATCATCAGCACTTGGCTTTGTTGTTGTTGCAGGTTTTGTTGTTGTTTAGGGTTCATGAAAAGGAAAAGAAAAGAAACATCAGCTTGGCAAGGATATTGCCACTTTTCTTTATGTTGCTGTGGTTCTTGTTGTCTCTTTTTTATTTTAAGGACTTTATTTGAGTTGTTTAGCCTTTTTTCAGTTTTCTTCCAACACTTGTTGTTTCCAAAGTATTACAATAAAAAAAAACCAAGAAAAATACGAAAGCAGGGGCTATTTTTTTTACCAAAAAAATGTAAGGAATAGATTTCACTCTTTATTTTCATAAAAAGCATACGAAAGTTTCAGAATCAGTTCAGATACTCCGAAAATTATTGTTTAATTAAGAATCTTTGTATACACATTTACGGCTTCCCCTTCAGGTGGCAGCCAAATGTCATCAGTCCTACTGTGGCAACATTTGCAATTGAAATACTGCGGCAAAGGTCCAGAACAATGGCCTGAGGTGGACCATTCTCTACTCACCCATGACTGGATTTACTATTTTTAAAGTCAGTTTCATGCTACTAAGTTCTCTTCTTGTATCGCCTTTTGTCGTGTTGCATCTCTTTTGTCCTTCTTCGTAATACCCATTCAACTTACTTTTTCACAGTGTTTCCACTGATCCACTTACAAAGTTAGCAGAGATCAAATGGACAATGAGCCCACTTAGGGAGATTCTTTCAGAATGCTTCACTTTGGTGCTTAGGTAGGCTATTTATGTGATCGATTCAGCAGAATTAAAGTCTGAATCCGTCTTCTTTAGTTTAATGGTTTGATGTAAGCACATAATCAGCCGAGTAGTACCTCTGCGATCTTCCTTATTGGGTATGTAGTTTAACTGTGGCTCCCCCATTTACTTCATACAGTAGAGAGTGGTGTGTCCAGTAGACATTTTTATAATTTAATTTATTATTTAATTAACATACTTAAAACTAATTAACTTTAAACTAACATAGTTTATTTAAAATTTGTCTTTCATTCATCGTTTCTTTCACTTTCTTGTTCAAATAAGATTTCAATAGAAAAGGAACTTTTAAGGGAACACTTAACATTTACGTTTTTGTTTCGTGTATCGTTTTGAAATTGCCATTTGTTAGCTTAGGATCTGTACCCGATGGCACTATGGCTTTGGCCAATTTACGTCTTACCATCCATCTTCGTACGAAAGGTGATAAAAGCTTGGGATCTGTGCGATCAACGCTATTGAAACCCAAACAAAAGCTAACAATTAAGGCCACAACAATAGTTATTAAAGCACCCAACATCGTGTAATACAGATAGGAAATGTTATAGATTTTAAAGGGTGCAGCACTGAAAACATAAGAAGAATGAAATTTAAAATAAAATGGTTTTCTAAACAAAAAAAAGTACAATTCATTACCTTTCTTCCTCCAAAGGATCGTTAACATTTTCGGCCACCAAGTTTAAAGCTGCCATATCGGGAAATGTATAATTGCAGCCTGAAGTGGTATAAGGTTTGCGTATGTATTTCACAGCACCACTGATTTTTTCCAATTGGGCTTTAATACACATCCAAGCCATAAATCCTAGACCCACACAGCCGCCCGCTAAGGCCCCCTTTTTAAAGAAAAACCCAAACATTAGTTTTTAATTACTTTTTCCATTACAAAGTTGTACTTACTATTTCCCCCACCCAGGGTATCATTACGCCCAAAGTAAATATGCCCAATAAAGGTCCATTGGCCACCGAAGACAATGTTATGCTCAATTGCAAAACAGTGCCTAGCTGTTCCACCACAAATACCAGACCCACACATATAAAGCCAAAGACCACCACTACCAAACGCATGATAAACGAGGTTTGCCTTTTGGTTAAGGGTTTTCGGGCAAACATTTTGAAAAAGTCTTCCAAAATAACAGCAGACATGGAGTTTAAACCCGTGGAAAGAGAAGATAATGCGGCACTAAAGACACCAGCCACAAATAAGCCCGGTAAGCCAGGTAAACCGCCTAAGGTTTCCATAACCAGCAAAGGCAGCAATTGATCTGTACGTTTGGCTAGCTAAAGAAATATAAAAGTATAGTTTAACCCCTCTTAAGAAGCTATATATTCATACCTTGGTTTCCAAGGGATCACAATCCGAATAGGTGGCATAGATCAACAAGCCACTATAGCCACAAATAACCAAAAATATTAGGACGCCTAATATAAAATACCAAATAGCATGCTGAGCCTTTTTCAAAGTTGGCAAAGACAAATAACGCTGGATCATGTTCTGATTAATGGCATTCGATTTAAGCCAATGGGGCACACCGCCTATAACCAAAGAATAAACGGTATAACGTTCGGTTAAATCGAAAGTAAAGCTGAAATAAAAATGGAACTACTTTAGCATCACTAGAACAATTTAAATTCTCTTATACTTACTTAGGCGGCTCTATTCTACCGCTTTCATAGGCCTTTCTAAAAACCACACCAGGTCCACCTATATCGATGGTGCCTTTAATCATAATCAAAACCATGGCACCACACATAAGCATTGTCTGTATAACATCAGTCCATACCACTGCTTTTAAGCCACCCTAATTAAGTATTAAAATTGAATTATAAATCAAGAAACTCTTATACTGTATAAGACATAAGAGAACTCACCACACAAGTATAAAATATGCAAACTAAACATACTACCGGTGTAACCAAATGAATATTGGCTCCAGTGGCTTGATTAAAGGCTAAGGCGGGCACATAAATCACTATAGGAAGCCAGAGCATCTAAGAGTGAATGTGTTTTTAAGTAAGGTTTGAAAGTTCTTAAGAGGCTATGAATACTTACAGTGCCGCATATGAAAAGCACCGAGCCAAAAAAGCGGACCTTGCGATCAAAACGGGATTCTAAATACTAAAGAAGAGAATGAATTAATTAAAAAGGAAAAAAGTATAAGAGTATAAGTAGTTTTACCTGATAAGTGGATATTAATTTCAACTCATGATATACGGGCAGGTAGAAATAATGCATTAGAAAACCCATGGTTATCATAGAGCCTATAATATATAAATATTGTATGCCATACAGATAGACCTCGGTGGGCGTGCCCAGCAGTGTTATGCCAGAAATAAAGCTTTAAAGTAAAATTAAAATATTTTAAAATTAAATTAACAAATTGAGAACAAAAACCATTAAATTGCTTACAACTCTTGTAAAATATTTTGAAATTTAAAATTTTAATTAAAAAACGTGCTATTTTTGTAAATTTCTCAGTAAGGTTTACGTGTTTATATGACAAAAAACTTGGAATTGAATAAATCCCATGAATTACATGCTTATGTTAACGGGTTGTTATACTATTAAATAAAATATTTAATTAATTAATTAAGAATTGACAACAAATTAGTCGGACGTAGGTGGTGGGAAAAAAATAAATTTTTTTACTTCCATGTTTCAAGTCATTTGAAATAATTTAATAAGAAATTGTCATTTTCCTTAGAATTATTAAAAACAATTACAGTGGAAACTAAAATTAGAGAACGTATTGAGATAGGAAATTAATAAAAAAAAATTCATTTAATTTTGTAAATATTTCTTTTAATAAAATGATTTCATTGCTTAGTTTTCAATTCCATTTTTTTTTCTCATTGTCTATATTTCCAAAAACTTTTTCTCTTTCTTGGTAGTCAATTAATTTACATATCAAACAAAAAGAAAGCCAGCCATCTGATAAACATGTATATAGTATAGTAAACTGGCCAACAAAAGTATACATACGATTAATAAATTTCAGAATTTTCTGATTCATTAAATCGAGGAAGGATGGCAATATTCTAAATTAATTTAAAGAAAAATTAATTTAAAAAAACTGATGAGGCAAACAATTACAAACAGTTTCAACGAATTCATAAATTTCTGAAATTTGTTAACCGTATGTATACTTTTGTGAGACCTGTGTACATAGATATAATTGGGCAATTCACACGACTTTGTATAGTGTATGTTGTATTAAATACATTTGTTTGTTTGTGAACGCTCAATGCTATGCTGTATTGTGTATCTCGTGGCATTCAAACAATTTGATAGCCCGAAACCAACACAACTTTTAAAAAACATATGAAAACATATACACATTTTTTTCATTCACACAATTTGATAGCACGAAACCAATACAACTTTTAAAAACATATGGAAAAAATGTGTATAAGTGTATGGGATTTTTATATGAAAAATATCAACAACAATCATACACTGTTGTATGTTCTTCCAACAATACAATGAATACAACGATACAACGGCTTGTGTGAATTGACCAAATAATTAAGATACTAGTGAGGGTAAATCAGATTGATTATCAATGGCAAACGTTAGATTAAATAGGGATTGTAAGTTCAGGTTGTTTTAATATTGTTATAGAGTACCTAGTGTAGGGTATTTAAACAAACTTTTTAAATTTAAATAAATACTGTTGGCTTATGCTCTCTGACAATCTTTAATATCTAATTTATCCATATGTCTGACTGTCTGTCTGTCTGTTACAAATGAATTCGTTTCAAACAATTGTAGACGAAAATCAATTGTATTACCGCCACAAACATATCATATTTAAATTGATTGTAAGCGTTCATTTTTATTATAAAATATTCTTAACAACAATGTATAGTGAATGGCATTAAATAATACGATTTATTACTTTACAAGAATTGTTGTTGTTGTAATTTCCGTGTAAATTTTAATTATGTTTTCTTTCTATATACTAGTAGTGTGTATTACAAATTCATTTTACCTTGATATCAATGACATGGTTATGGGAAATATTGTCATCTTGCGTCCGCCCACTAAATAATCATCTTCAGCATCTTTATTGCTTAATTCCTGATTCAATTTGGCTTTTTTGCGCATTTTCAAGGCAAAGTAAATACCAATCAAGGCACAGCTGGCCAACATTAAAACAAACACTAGATAATCGGCCCAGCCGAATTGTTGTAAATTGATGCGCACTTCATCAACATTCATGGTGGTTATAGTGTTATTATTTTTATTTTCTTTTTTTAAATTTATAGAGATCAGTGGGGTGATTTTTGTAAGGGGTTTTTTTCTTCAGCTTTTTTTTATTATTGTTTTATGATTTATTTTCTAAAGATTCTAAAATTATAAAAAAAATATTTATTAGACTCGAAATTTATTGATTTTGAGAATTTTAGTTTTTTTAATCCAATCACAATCCAGCTTGTAAAAGTCTGGTCACTCATAGCCTTATAATCCATTTATATTATCTTGTATGATAGACTTTGAAATAATTATTAAAATAATTGATTTTGATGTGATTTTTCTTTGATTTTCTAACATCCTTTTTGATGATTTTAATGTCCTTTTTAGGCATCCAGGTTGGATATGTCTTTATGCAATTTTTTCATGAATTTAAAAATGATTTTTTGTTTGATTTTTTGATTAAATACGAATACTTTTTTCAATTTTTAATTTTTTATTAATTTATTTTATTTTTTATTCCAATTACAATCTGGGTTTGTATTCCTTTATGCAGTTTACAAGGGCCTAGGCACTCATATCCTTGAAAAAAATTTTCCTTGAAGCATAATTTATTCCTCAATTTTTTAGGTAAATTTTTATTTATGTGACTCTGGTTCTTTGACGTTGTATTTAAAACTAACTATCAAGAATTGTCCATTGCAGCACAGTTTTTAAAATTTAAACAAATTAATAAAACTTAAAATCAAGTAATATTTAAGGGCACGTGGTGGTCATTTATTTTGTTAATTTTTTTTTATTTTTTCTTTTATTTTTTTAAGATAATTTTAAATTTGCGTTTACGGTTTTGAACTCCATTTTCTACTTTTAAGCACTTTCTAAGGTTTCTAACGATCACAAATCATTTTAATTGCAATTCAAATACTCCGTTTATTAACAACAAGGACATACAAAATTTTGTAGAAGTCTTAAGGACATAATACTATATTTATTGTCCTTTAATTCATAAGGATTAATTATATTTCAAGGATTTTTTATTTGTAGATTTTTGCAAGAACATTTTTAAGAACACTCTCTGCTTTGTATTTATTTTTAAAATTATAAATTCCGTACGTACTCCTTTAAGATTCTTTTAAATTTAATTTTGTTCAAAAGTTTCTCACATTTTCTAAATTTTTTTTATTTTGTTTTTCTTTGAAATTAATAATTAAATAACAAATTATCGCTTTATATATCTACAATAGTATATGTTTACTTTTTATTTATTTTATCCTTTTGCTTTAATCCTTCTTTTTATTGTAAAGGACTCTAGAGACTTTAAAGTCTCTCCTTATGAATTTGATTTTATTTTTTCGAAATCATATCCTTTCTAGCAATTCATATCTTTTTTTTAAATTTAATTTTTCTATTCATTTAACAACAAATTTATTCGATTTATTTTATTTTAAAATTTACGTTCTTCGCTAGCGTTTGTTATTCGTTTAAATTTCCAACCGCAACTAAGTTTAAGTAACCGCTTACAATAGTTCTTATTGAGAAAAGTTTTTTCCCCGATTTAAGTCTTTCTTTCGAATACAATCAAAATTTTTCCTTATACTTTTTCATATGCAATAAATAAATAAACAAATAAGCAAAAAATAAAATAACTTAAACAAATAATACGGAATTACAATGGCCTGGCATACGACAATTATAAAGAGCCCTACTTAATATAAATTTAATTATTTCTGTTTATTATTTTTAAATATTTGTTGAACTAAACCTAGTTAGTTTATCAGCAATTGCAATTTACAATGTAAGTACCTGTGGCCTTGAAATTGCACTGAAAAATAGCCCGTCTTTATGGATGACACACGCTTGGGTCTTGATTTTACAATTGCCTGTTTTATCTTTTGTAGATTTACTGTAGGGTATTGTAAAACCCACAAATAAAAACAAAGTTGTTGCTTAAATCTTACAAAGATTATAAAACGCTGTCATTAATTCATATATTTTAGTAGGAATATATGGGGTATAGTACATGATGATGATGATGATGTATTTTAAACAATCACTGACAACGTCTCTGTCGGTAATCAACATTTGCATCTTTTCAGAAAGCTAAGCTAAGCACAGCACAGCACAGATTCTCGCTCGCTTCATAAGAAAAACGAAATCATTAAACGCGTAAATTAAATATAATTTTGCATTTTACGTGGATACCGAAAAGAATAAAGAAAAACGGAAAAGAGACAAAACTGTGTAATAAAATTGAAAAAGAGATCTGTCTGTCTGTCTATCTGTCTGTCTGTCTGTCTCCCCCTTTATGGTGATACTAAAATTGTAATGTTTTTAAATTAATATGGGCCACTGTCATCAAAATTTAAGTCATTTTGATCATATTGAGAGGCTGTTGTCACCTTTTTCCATCTAATTTAAGCTTACAAATCTCAATCTCAATCTCAATCTCAAATGAATTCAATTCAATTCTATTCTAAAAATATTTCGCTTTTGTTGATCGTTGCTACTAAGACAGCCAGACCACGTAATAAAATTCTAGTTGGCCAGTTAAGTGTTTGAAGATGCGTATTTGTGAAGAGTATAAAAGTGTTGGTGTGCAATACTTTTCTTATTTTTTTTCTTTTTATCACTCTAATTAACTTAAATTAAATTTAATAAATAAATCTCTTTAAATACTTCTATTGTTTTAGTTAAAAAAAAAAAAATGTGTTGGAATTTTAAATTAGCTACGCGTGTAGTTGGGAAAATTATGTTGAGTATGTGTTGTTGATAGTAATAGTGTATAGAGATTTTGAATTAAATAATTTGCCTTTCACTGATTACTTTTTGTTACAAAATATCCCAATTTATTTACTATCCTTAAAATCATATGAAAAATTATATTAAAAACTATGTTTTGTTTGCTGAAAAAAGCGATTGCCACAGACTAGACTAAACACTCTTATTTCTTACTTACTTTATGGTCAATTATAAAAAACTCTTTAGTTAGGACTACAATCTAGCTTCTCACACCACTTATGTTACTTTACTTTTCATGGAATTTTGAATTTACTCTCAGAGTTTATGTCAATTCAATAGACCACTGAGAGGAAGTCGCCGAAAGAAATATTTTTTTCATAATTTGTTTTGTTCGAAATGTGTGAGTCGGGGATTGAACCACGGGCTCTCGTCTAATAAGCCAACGCATTATTTACAGGACTACGGCGGCTTCAAATATTCGGGCATTTATTTCATTTAGCAGTTCAGCAGTTATTGCTTCTTTGTATTTTCAGAGCCTGTGTAAAGCTTGCCCAAATACCTCAAAGATGATAAGAAGTCAAAGCGGTGTTTGTTCTCAAGGTGGTTAGGCTATCGTACACGTTCGTAAAAGATTTAAAGCCTGTGTGTTTATCATATCTTCTATTTAAAACACATATCAGATCCAACTTCTTTAAAAACACGTCCAATGTAATGACTCTGGTAAGCTACAGATGCAAGGCCATCTAACATAAGCCTCTCTGTATGACAAACCGCCTTGACATTGGCAATAAGCTGGTAATTGTGTGATCTAAATTGTTGATAATCATTTCAATAGGAGATTAATATTCTGTTGTATAGACAATGCTATACTAGACTAGTCGCCGTAGTCTAGTAGGTAGTGTGTTGGCTTATTAGACGTAAGGCCACGGTTCAAAACCCAGGTCAGACTGTCGGAACTGTTCGATTTGGACCTGCTCGAAGCTCATGAAGTGAATTGTAGCCAAAATGTGGAGTAGCTGTGAAAGAAGGTCACGTAAGAGGTTATTGGAGAAAAGATGGGAATCACTATTGGACTTCGCCACTTCCACAGTGACAGCCATACTAATATGCGTGTATTCTGAAAGTTGACCGACAGAAAATCCATCATTACAAGACTTAGTAGTACAAAGAACTCCTTGTAGAACTGTATGGAGGTCTCTTAGGAAGGGGGCAACCTTAAATGTTTTACTTCACCTGATGGCTTAAGATTTGCTCTTCTTACCTGCTGAAGGACTATAATGGCATGCTTTTAAGTTTCACCTTTCAGATGTAAAGGCATGAATACGCATGTATATGCATGCATGAATGGTGAGGTATATTTTTAATATTATAAACAATAATAGTTTTAAAGCTACTGCTAAATGTTTATTATGACAAACATATTTTCAGGCTTTTGTTATTAAATATAGTATTATTAAAAATAATAAAGTTTTATTATTTATTCGAAGTCCGCATTAAATTATTCAATTAGGAAGATAATGTACAAGATTCTGTATTTTTTTTAATATTTTGCGCTTTGAATATCAAACTTTAGTCACTCTTTTATCCTGTTTAGATTTAATCCTTTTCAACCTAAAACTTACAAAAAATTCTTTTAAAATACCACTCAAATATTATACAACAACAATAACATACTCAAAGGAATCTCATAATCTAAGCCTTCAACTTCACGTTTTACACGATTATCAAAATGTTTGAAGGTATTAAAAATGTATAAAACGTGTCATCTATAGGCTGATTTATAATAAAAAGAATATTTAAAAAAAAATAGGAAAATATTTGTTTTCTTATAGCTTACTATTATGACTTGAGATCGTTTTATATTTTCATACCAATTCTCAGAACCCGTGCCAGATGCCAACCCATTACAAAGTATAATAATTATTAAACAATTTTTTTTAAGTGCTTCATTTCGTAGTAAAATTTAAAAATAAAGTGTCATATATAAATATAAATATTAGATGTTTTAACTGGGAATAACCTGGTTAAACAATTTGTTTGAGACACGTTTTTAAATTGAACTGAAACACGTTTTCGTTCAAATATTTTAATTACAGCTTAAACAAAAGGGGATGGTCACCGTACAGTGTGATAAAAAAATAAATAAACAATATCTGGTACACATACTTCCAATAAAATTAACAATTTTAATAAAAGGAATATAAACTTTTGAAGACGTTAACTTCTCCGCCAATTTCAAAAATTGCTCTTTTTGTTCTCGCTTCCCTCTTCTTATTTTTTTTTCAAAGTAAAGGATTTTTCTTATATTATGATTTTAAAAGAGAACTAGTACGCTACGGGCCTCCCAATTTAAGGCCTATAAGGTGTTTAAGCACTATTCTGAATTTGCTGATTCCCACCTCAATTGAAGGCACTACAATAGTAGAGCCTCCGTCTACCAAGTATACAACTATTGCGAAAAAATGTGCTCTAAGCTCTCAACCTCACAATTTGGTATCAGGGGTACCAATTTGGTTCAAGTGGTATCTCAAAATGCAAAAGCTTATAAAGCACGCCTTTAAGGGACAAATAATGTGGTCAACTTAGTTCATGCGCTACCTCAGGATGCAAAGGCTTATAAAATGTTTTAAGCCCTTTAAAGATCTGTAATCTGTTTTACTAATCGAAAGAAATTTATGTGGTCAACTTAGTTCATGCGCTATCTCAGGATGCAAAGGCTTATAAAGTCTTTTAAATCCTTTAAGAGTCTGTAAACTGTTTTACTAATCGAAAGCAAATTATGCGAGATTCCGCTGTTACTGATTAGAAATCGTTTGTAAGCTCACCAAACGGCTCAGAGCTAATTAGGAGCAAATTACATTCAGTTAGCCAGACCTAGCCCTAGTGTCCACGAACCCAACCAAATAGAAATAAAATTTTAAAGCTCTCTAGTTCAATAAGGCCTAAGTGCTGATATAACCTTTTGTTGGTGGTCATGGTACATTGAAGGCTTTAAAGGCCTGCTAGGCTACCAGAAAATCATTATCCTTCGAATATATTTTCTCGAATATATACAAACAGCATTTTGGAAAATTGTCAAGTAAACAACCATTTTCATTGATTTCCTAAATCTAAACTCTTTGATTACCGTCTGTAAATCTAAACTCTGTTTTATGATTGTCCAACTTGTATCATCGGTATATCCCAAGTAACAGTTTAACTCGATATTTAGAATTGGAGAGTAGGTTCGCCAGTCTCTACGATCATTAATGTCTCTAAGGAGAACTATCCTTGGCGAAGTCATGTCATCCCTATGGCTTGTGCCGACAAAATGTTTGAAAAACTATTAACAACGTAGCTCGTATTTAATCGAATCTGGTTGTCGAAAATCTTTCTTTCGTAGAGTTTTTCTCTTCTTCTTTGTCTTCCGGTGAGAATTTTTTCTTTAACCCTAGTATGTGTATGGGGGTCGGATTTTCTTCTGAATGTGATACTGTAGAGAGAGAAGACTATCACTATGCGTTTGAAGGCATAGTATATGAATGTCTTTTGATTTTTTAATTTATACTTCAAATTTTATTTCAAACATTTGGGCTGCAATATATTTCCTTTTTTTTAAATTATAATTCGAAATCATCTACATTTGTATAGTCTCCCTCACTGATGGCTGTGTATTAGAAACAAAAAAATGAAATTCTCTTAACATTTGAATATGAAAAAAATTATGGAAATGGTTTTACCTTGAAATTCTTTTAACTTTTGTTGAAAATGTTGCATGATTCGACGTACATTTTCAGTATAGTTTTCTTCAGGCCATTCCGTGGTAGCAGGCAAGGAGTTCTAAAAAAAATTATTTTTTAAAATTGATTTCTTTGGCTTAAAATTTTGTAAACTCACTAAAGATTTCAAGTACAAAATAATGGCTAAGCAAACGCAAATGAATTTTAGAAACATGGCTTTGGAATTCCGTTTCTATCTGATTAGAAATGTTTTTAATGAGTTTTTTTGGCCAGACTTTTATAGGCAACGATAAAAATCAATAAATTTTTGTAATATTTTAAATAATTTATCGGCTCATTAATCTTCTATTGTAGTCGAGTATAAATAATTTCAATAATTGCATGCTTAGAAGGGGTATTGAATTGAATTTAATTTTAAAGGGGATTTTTTTGTAAAGTGTTATTGCAATAGCAATATGGGGACTTATGTTAATGCCATCAAAAATTGATTGCCTTTTGCAGTTTTAGCGTATATGTGCAGCAGTGCTTTATTTATTTTTATTTTTAAATAAAGAAAACACTTGAAAGTTTTTTCAGGCATTAAGTTGGCTTCCAACACTTGTCTTGTAATATGAAAATAAGAATTTCATAAAAATTATTTCAAAACAAAAACAAAAAAAGAGGCCATAATATAATTACATGTGTTGTAAATTGTATGTTGTATGTGTGATTTATTTATTAGCCTAATGTGTTAAAACTAAAGCAGAAGAAAAAAATGAGGTGGGTTTCTGCATCATAAATATGCTTAAATAAATAGAAAAAGAGAGATTTATGCATAAAGCTGTACTTAAAAATGCATAATTATGGAAATAATTAATAAGCTGTTAGCATATACATACATATGTACATATGTATACCTACATACATATGAAAATGAGATTTTATTTGAATTTCGATTTGGCCTTCTACCCCTCTAGGCAAAATGTTTATGCCTGGCAAACGCTAGGAGTGCATTTGGTGAAAAAAAAAATTAATTTTTATGCTCTTAACACTTCCCTAACACACCCATCATAGATGCTAATGCTGAAATATGGAACCCAGTTTCATGTTCTCTTTTTTGATTTCACAAATCAAACGATGCGCAATGATTTTCCTTTTTGAAACGAAATAGGAAAAATCGCAAAGAGTATGTTATGTACGTATGTATGCATGTAAGTGTATGAGAAAAATTGTAAAAAATAAAACATCATTTTGTAAAGCAAAAAAACGAGAAAAACAAAAATTCATCATCCGTTTTGTTGCACATTTAATAATGCGCAAGTATTTGTCACCATCATAACCAGGCAACCCAACCACTATATGCTCATCCTGAGCACCGAGAAGGTTTGTTTGTTGCCTGTCATCTTATAACGTTTTGCTCAAGCCTGCCTTTAGCGCGTTCCCCTCGCTCTACTCGTTTCCCAACTAAATGCTCATATTGCTGTTTGTAAGTTTTTGTGTGACTGGTTGCCTGCCTGCCCCTCATCCATATGAATGTGATTTACTTTGTGTCATTCATAAACAGGTTGATATGTATTGCACATCTTACGTTACGTTGCATTTAAATAAAGCATTCCCTCTCTTCTCCCCTTTATTTCCTTTCCCTTGTCCCCTTGCTTTCCTTTTTGCAGGATATTTTTTTTTGCCTTCTTCTTCTTCAGGTTCTTCCTTTTGGCAGCTTCAGACTCCATCGTCTTCCTGTTAAATGTCGTCGCTTATATTTTACTTGCAACTTGAGGCTTTCGATTGTGTGGCATGTGTGTGGTATTATTTGTGGTTTGTTGTGGCATAAGGAAAATGCACAAAAAAAAAAGAAAATGAAAACAGAAAAAGTTCATATGAGTTAAAGTTTTATGATGGTTTTTTGCTGCGTGTAGCTACAAAGAAATTCAATTTTTGCCTCCCAAAAGTACGCCAAGATTATTTACACAACATTGCTTGCAATTTTTTTTTGTTTCCCTCAAAACTTCAATGGAATCTCAATGTGGCCACACAGCAAATAATGGAAAATACAAAACAGAAATGAATTTAAATTTGAGAAATAGGCCTCGTACTAATAAATCGAAATTATTGTGGGAAATTGTTCAATGAAAATAATTGAGCGAATGAAAGTCTTGTTTCTTAAGTAAACCGTGGTTAAGAAGCATGATGTCACTAAATTAGCCTCCTTTCCTTTTTTATTACACTTCTGAAGACCATAAAATTTCTTAATTTTCCAAAAACTGATTATTTTCTTATCTTTATTGTCTCGTTTTTTTTATTTCAAGAAGAGATTTGTGCGTTACTTACTTATCAGCAATCCCATCCCCATGCCTATCGGCGTGGTATTTTTTCTAGTTTTTAATTAATGATGCAAATTAAGGAGCGGAATTTTAATTATTTAATTTAATAATAACAACAACAATTACAACAACTACAGAAATAATAGATAACAAACAAAAAATAAAAAAAATCATAGTTTTTATTACAACTCGGCTCTCTCAAAAAGGGGACTTGAAAACATTAACTTCAGATCAGCCATCGTAATGGTAATCAACACGCAATAAGGCAGCGACATTATACGCATCACACATCATATTGAAGTGCGTATACGGATGGTTACTAGAAACCTGGTTAAAACGAAAAAAAAAAACAACAACACAAACAAAAACAAATGACAGTAATAACAATAATTATGAATTTTATCCGATTAAAAACGCATACCAAAATAATGTCCTTTTCACTTTTATTCAATCTTCTTCTTCTTCTTCTTCATTTGACATTTGTTGTAGTTGTTGGTGTTGCTGGTGTTGTTGTTGTTGTCATTTACATTAATAATTGTTTGAGCCATTGAGCCCAATGCGTAGAGGTATTTAATGGTAAAGGACTGTAACGTGTAATGCGTGCACGATGACAATTAATTTTTAACTAATTTTCGTATTTCTATGCATTTCTGACAGACACATGCCAGTTAATATGCGTACTTTGTATACGGCTAGAGCAACAAACGAATTACAGTTTTATTTAAATACAATCAACCCTCGTATATTAAGGAAAGAATAATAATAAAAAGCGCTGACTTTCTCCTCGAGAAACAAGTGAAGAAAATAAATCTGTGCTTGAACTTAACACAGAGTATCCTTACATTAAAATTCAAATGCTAAACAAAAAATAGATCGTGATTTACCTTACTTACTCACTTAATTGGTCATTACAATCCTTACGGCAGGATTACGACCTAGTTTTTCCCACCACTTGTATTGTGTGTCTTTATTTTATACATGAGTGGCGTGAACTACAGTTTAAAGTCAACTCCGAACGACAGATTTTTGAGAAACTTTTCATGGCAATTTTTATTTACTCTCAGAGTTTTTGCCAGAAATCTGCTGAGAGGAAGTCGCCGAAGAAATACTTTTTGGATTTTGTTTTGATGTCTGGTCTGGAGCTTGAACCCTGACTTTACGTTTAATAAGCCAACGCACTACCTACTAGACTACGGCGACTTCAACCATGTTAGGTGTGTTAATTTTATCCATGAGTGTTGGGACCTACAGTTTAAAGTCGACTTGGAAGTATAGATTTCTGAGAAACTTTTCATGACAACTTTATTTACTTCTCAGGCAGTTTTTGCCAGACAACTACAGGTTACAGGAAGTCACCGAAGAAATGTTTTTCATATTTCATTTTGTTTGAGATCTACTGGCTGGGTTTGAACCCACGTACTATCTATTAGACTACGGCCAGGTCCCTGAGTGTTTTTGGTGTTGTATTAATCTAAGGAGAAATTTCTATCCTAGTGAACTATACGTGTAATAGAGATAACTAACTCTAGTCTTGCAATCGCAAAAACTACATACATAACTGGCCATTACAATCGTTCAGTCAGGATTACGGCCTAGCTTCTCACACCACTTATGTTGTGTGTGTTAATTTTATACATGAGTGGTGGGACCTACAGTTTAAAATCGACTCCGAAAGACAGATTTTTGAGAAACTTTTTCATGGTAATTTTTATTTACTCTCAGAGTTTTTGCCAGAAATCTGCTGAGAGGAATTCGCCGAAGAAATACTTTTTGTATTTTATTTTGATGTCTGGCCTGCGGCCCGAACCTTGGCTTTACGTCTAATAAGCCAATACACTACCTACGAGACTACGGCGACTTCTATTCTTCTAATATTGTTAAGTTCAAATTCCAGTATGACCATGATTTTCAAGGTCATACTGTATTTTAATTGTATTTAACTACAATATATATTTACACTGTTACCACCCTTTGAGTCTATTTTTAAATTTTGATGGGTATTTAGTCATTGTCACTATTTTGTGGTTAAACGTACACACACACACACACACACACCTCATATAATGCTCACAGTCTTTTATGAAATGAAATGCTTGATTATAAACACTATAACACTGTTACACTAACCACGCTATACTGTATGCTACACTGTATAATACAACAATACAAACAATACCACACTCCATACACTCTCTCTCTCTCTCTATAGATGAATATGTTCACTGTAAGCATTTGATGCGTGTCATAATGCTCAATTATATTATTATGACACTGGTAATTAAATTTTAGGCGTCATCAGTTAAAATGGAATTGAAATTGAAATTTTATTTAAACTCATGAATATGGACACAACACCATTAAACCAACTAACAGCTATGTATTGTAGAAATTAACGAAACTCTTATCAAATGGTTTTCAGTGGAATTCTTAAGCCGATTATTGGACTGTCACACTACTATGGTAACTTCTTTTCTTTGTTTCAAGGTGGAGGGTGTGTTTTAAAGTGGTTTTGGGGGAAATTTATAGAGGAGAATTGTAGTATTTGATAAATTCTTATTTATTGCAAATAAAATTTATTAAAACAAGTGAAAGAGAGAGAGAGAGAGCGAGAGAGGGAGTAATCATAATAATTAAAAAAAATAATGACCTGACATGTTTGAACATGCACAAAACTATGTCATTATTTATATGAAGATATGAAATGCCCTAAAGTTGCCGTAGTCTAGTAGGTAGTGTGTTGGCTTATTAGACGTAAAGCCAGGGTTCGAGCCCCAGGCCAGACATCAAAACAAAATACAAAAAGTATTTCTTCGGCGATTTCCTCAGCAAATTTCTGCCATTAATTCTGAAAGTAAAAATAAAATTGCCATGAAAAGTTGCTCAAAAATCTGTCGCTCGGAGTCGACTTTAAACTGTAGGTCCCACCACTCATGTATAAAATTAACACACACAACAAGTGGTGTGAGAAACTAAGACGTAATCCTGACTTAAAGGGTTGTAATGACCAATTATGTATGTATGTATGTATGTTTGTATGTATGTATGGATGTATGTATGTATGTATGTATGTATGTATGTATGTATGTATGTATGTATGTATGTATGTAGGTATGTAGGTATGTATGTATGTATGTATGTAATGCCCAGGACTATAAAATATGTGTCAATTTTATTAACTATACGCTGCTATTACGCTGACAAATGTCATGAGGTTATTGCAGCGAAAAACTGTGCAATTACAGTCCGTTCTAAAGCAAGCCAGGGCTGAAGGTTACAACGAGTGGAAGAGGGCGAAGTGACGCCTTTTCGGATGCAAAAGGAGAAGCAGAAAAGCCTTCGATTCGATTATACAGAGCCTAACTGAGTTTTTAGCTGCAATTACAGTCCGTCCTAAAGCAAGCCAGGGCTGAAGGTTATAACGAGTGGAAGAGGGCGAAGAGACGCCTTTTCTGATGCAAAAAAGAGGAAGCAGAAAAGCCTGCGGTTCGATTATACAGAGCCTAACTGAGTTTTTAGCTGCAATTGTAGTCCTCCGCAAAGCAAGTCATTGCTGAAGATTATAACGAGAGGAAGAGGGCGAAGTGACGCCTTTTCGGATGCAAAAAGAAGAAGCAGAAAAGCCTTCGGTTTGATTATAAAGACTAACTGAGTTTTTAACCGCTATTGTTGTCCTCCTCAAAGCAAGTCATTGCTGAAGATTATGGCGAGAGGAGGATGGCGAGCAGAAGTATTTTCAGATGCAAAAAACAGGAAGCAGGAAAGGCTTCAGTTCGATTGTATATAGCATACCTTCTTTTTAAGTTCAATACAATTGGCCTTAAAGACAATGTTAGGACATTCAAATCAATTTGAATTTGCCCTACAATACGGTACCTCTAACATGTCAGTGTCAGTATGCCATTATTACCAACACAATTATATCGCCTCCTGCATTATGTTATCATCACAGAATATAGTGATCGAACAATCACATCCGCACTCTCGTATGTTCATGTAGGAAAACAAAATCCTTCTGTAGTAACTGTTAGAATAAAATTTTGCAAAAATTTTTAACCGAATTTAAAATCTGGTGACTGAACGTTAGCGGTTTGAAGACGAAATTAACTTGAGAAGGCCGTTGGCCAAAATTACAGGACGTGTACTTCACTGATATCCTCTGGTATCCTCTGGCATCCTCACTTGTTTTATTATTTTAATTGTTCCTTCGACCATAATTTTATTTAAATTCAAGCAATTTGATTTGAATGCCATTGAATAGTTTCGTTCTTTTTTTCTTTCTCGCTCTCACTCTGTCTCTGTGATATTATTTGGCAGTAAATCACCTGTAATTAGTTTTAAAACTTTATTAAATCAATTATTCCATTATAATTGCATATAATTTCTAATTTAGAATTACTTACATATATAATAATTTACAACAAAAACAACAAATATTTAATAAAAAAAATTGAACAACAAATACTAATAAATAAATCGGATTTTCCTTAAGCAACAGCAGCAGCACTAGCAGCAATAGCAGTGGCAGCAATAGTATTCTAAAGAATTACAACAAACCTTAGATACTGTTGTGTATGTGTGTGTATAGAAATGCAGGACATCCTGTTTGCCTATCACATGTAAAACAAAACAATTTTCTAACCAATATATTTTACAAGGACACCATCAACGAACAAACGAACGAAGAAAATTTATTTTCAATCCTTTCCGCACATAAATTTTCCATAATTTCGAAATATTTCGAAATGAATGACAAAATACATGCAATACTTACATACATATGTATGTACACCTACATACACACATACATACATACAAACAAACAAACAAACAATGACACCCAATACATGGCCTGAGAGAATCAAGGCTCAGACAACTACAACAATTATTAGAACTTTTAGGACAAGTTAAAGGCAGTGGCAGGGTTGGGAAGACTACAAGGTGTAGAAAATCTGTTAATATTTATCATGTAGTTAAAATCACATATACACACACACAATGACACTCACTGAGTTATATTTACAGTGGTGGTTTTATATGTAGCACAGCCATCCACCTAAAAGTTTGGTTGGAAGATTTTATTCTTTAAAAGCATTTCTTTGCAGGCAATTTAGCATAGAGAAGTTGTATAAAGGAAACGTTAGCTCCCACAGAATAAAGTGTGTGTTCGATCATTAGAGAAACTAGGTCGTAATTCTGACTGAAGGGCTGTAATGACCAATTATGTATGTATGTCGATCATTAGGAAGGATTCCTTAAAGGATCAAAATTTAAACAAACACATTGCATGGCTGCATTTGATTTCATTCGCTCATGAAGATGTCAGAGACTGTATTAAAGAGACACTCGTTGTCTCCATAAAATATTAAAAATAACTAAACTCCTATCAAGATTTCGTCCTTTTTATTGAAGTTCCCTTTACTCTATACAACGCTTAAGAATAACGCTTCAATAAATTAAAAAAAAAATTATTTTATTTTTATTTGTCACAAGATGGCTGTGCTAATTACAGGACCACCACTGTACATACATAAAATTTTCTCCATAAATAAATATTTTGTTGTCTGTATGAAAATGTTTAGAAATGGTCAATATTTTATAAATGTGCATACACACATACAAATACACATACACAGGCACATGCACATACTCACATGCAAACAAGATTCCTTTATTCTTAATGTCTTTGCTCAACATTAAATCCTTTTTGTCTTTCTTGTGTATCTGTATATATGTATGTATAAGAGTAAGTGTCTGTCTATGAATATGTATGTATATGTGTGTGAGATTTATGCCAAATTCAAATTTGAAATTTGAATTTGAATTTGAATGTTTTGAAATATTGTAATTTGTAGTCTTTGGTCGTTTTTGGCCCATTAATATATCAAAATCAATTCATATTAGACCAGATTTCCGTTAGTTAAGTTGCAGCATTGCCTGGCTGGCTGGCTGGCTTGGCTGACTGGCTTGTTGCCTAAAATTATTGCTGTGTGTGCGTTCGTTCGTTCGTTCCTTCGTTAGTTTGCATGTTTGTTTGTTTGTTTTTGTATTTTACTGTTACGGCTCTCAAGGATTCATAATCATTGTAAAGATTTATGATTTTCTATCTTATATAACCTTTTGCCCTCTTCAACCTTGCATTTCTCCACAACTTTGCCTCCTGCCCCTGTGCATGTATGTCTAAAGCATTTCTTCTTTCAAGAGAGTTCTCAGTAGGAGAGGTCTCTTGTTTTCAGAAATGTCATCGTCTCAATCTCTGATTGATTTAGAATTCAATTGAAAATTGTATGAAATATGTTGTTGATGTTTGTTTTGAATTGCTATTGCTGCTACTGTTGCTGTTGCTGTTGCAACATGCTTTGGGTATCATATTTGGCTATGAGTGGGTATAGTTTTGCAAAATTTGCATTTTCAAGTTTGTAAATGTCTTGCTGCATTTGCATGATGCAAATGTAAAGTAAAAGTATGAGATCAGTGACGGCGTTTGAGAACACAGGATATCAGCTCGTAAAATTTAGTAACAAAGCATGTCTAAGCCAAGACAATTTACCTCAATCAAGAACAAACCATTCTGAGATTCCAAGTAATGTATAAGTCCGTTTCGATTCATCGAATTAATTGAAAAAGTCTTGATTAAAAAGCTTAACCCGTTGCTAGATACTGTAATGTAATGCTGGAGCAATAACGCGACGGCCATCCTTAAGGGAACAAAAGTCCTCGAATGCTTTTGAAAATATATGATATTTAAATATCTCCACGCCTCTGTCCTTTTTAGTACTTGAATCGCCACCATGCGCCCAATCATCTTTGCTTGGCTGCACGACTTATTGGTACTCTATTGATTTATGACACTTTATGAAACAATTTCGAAAATCATAGATTACGATGCTTAAGCATAATTTCTCACCACCTCCCTCTGCCCATGCCCCTATATATTACAGAAATTGTAATGTATTGTATTGTATTGCAACAATAACTTGCAATATCTTGTTGCACACACAAAATGCGAAACATATTTAGCCAGGCATTTACACAACTAATGCACTTTTCAATGCAAATCTTAAGCCTTGGATATGCAGACACACAGATACTATTTTAGACACGCATTGAGTGATAAAAATAATGTATGAAAGGGTAAGTGTTTTACAAGAAAGGAGGGAGAGAGAGAGAGAAAAATACAAAGTTTAGAGGAAAAGGATAATAAGAGATTTATGTTTGACTTGTTATTACATTGTTGTTCGAACAAAGTCCTGTGTATGCATGGCATGTGAATGAATGATTTTGTCATGCTTCATTTGCTGTTGCAGCCACAATGGCAAAAAGTGCAGCCTATCAATGGGGGTTGTGGCGTTTGTATTGTAGAGAAGAAATCAAAGGGGTTAACAGCTATTTGTAGAACAGAAGTATTTGTATTTGTAGGTGATTTATTGAATTGTTAGCAGGGATTAGCAGTAGACACAATTGCAAAATTCAAATCAATTGTGCTGCTATAACAAAGGGGGTTACATTGATAATGCAAAGTGTTGCATATTGCCAGGAGTGTCTAAACAGTATCGATAACAAATTGTTTTCGTAAATTGATTTGTTTATGATTTATGACACTCATTTACTCACAAAAAAAAAATAAACAGAAACAATTCAAATGTTCCGTTTCCATATTCAATTTAAAAAAACTTAATTGCTGCTGGAAAATATTAAAAAAAGTTTAATTATGAATTGCGTTGCCATTTAAATTTCATGGTTTAGTGATTTCAATTGAATTAATTTATTAACACACAATCGAATTATAATGAATTTGATTGTAAACAACAATTATTTTTTAAAAATTTTCACTTTTATATGCCATTTCTATGACAAATTCTAATAGTCTTCTAACGCCGGGCATAGTGTTAAAAACTAAAGTTTTAAAGCGTTAAAAAATATGTTGAAATTTTGGTTTTTAGGCTGTTTAGCTTTATTAAGCTGGGGCTTAATGGTATGTTTTAAGATCTTCTTTGGTTTCGTAGATCCTTTTATATCCTCATAAATTTAATATCATTCCAGTTCTGTCAGCCTTTACTATTCGATCAGGCTGATAATTCTGGTTTTCATTTCACCGGAGATGCTGGTCATCGTGGTAGTCGAGGACGTATCGGAGGAGGTGGCTGTCGTAATGGCACTGCTACTACTACTACTGCAGCAACTGAAACAACGACTACCACTGCTGCAGCTACTACTACAGCTTAAATAAGATTATTATAGCATTTGTCATTCCGGAGTAAATTTAAAAAAGAAAAGCAAATAAAAAGAAGTGGCTTGTCTTGTTCCGATGTCATTGGAGGGCGGGGGACATAGGTCGCACAAGAACTGATGTGTATTTAACAAGGATCTGATCCAGAATCACTAAGACAATTTTATTCTTTTAGGAAAGCAATTATTCCTTCATAGGAAATCCCAGTCTATTTCTAGACAATACTGGACACTCATTTCACAGATGTACCAACGGTTTTTCGATGCTTTTTCCTTGCAATTCTTACGGAAGGTATTGTTTATGGTACAGATTAAAATTTGTTCTTCTGTTATTAGCCTCATGCAGAAAATTGTGTCATAATCTTTGCTTGGTCTCTTGCTTATCCCAATGATTTCGTGCTCATTACCGTTACAGTGCCCTGGACACCAGCGCACGATTACTTTCTTTACAATTTCCCCTTGCAATTATTGGCCAACATCGACAACATCTTTATTGATGTAAGGGCTTGTATCCAGCCTGAATATCCTTTTTTAATGGGGTGTAAAACTGATGAAAGCCTTAATTAGTGCGGTACTTCCATTCAGTCTAATCATCCTGGTGTAAAAAGGATCACACCTTGTTATGTATTACGCGCATTATCAAGTAATACGTCAGGAAGACGATCCAGAGTACTATTTACTAACATCACGTTCAGTTGTCTCTGTACGTCTTTCTCAATATGATTGTAGCTCCAATTGGTACATCATTCTGTATCCTCCAATAGTTTATAGGTGAACCTCTAGTTTCCAAGACAAATCTGCGGTGTTCAATAAATTTTATAAAAATTTTTTCATTTTAATTTTTACTTCCACAACTTTAACATTTGCTTCCCCCTGAAAGTAGGCTTCAATTTATGTATTTGCCTTATTGTATACAGTATTAAATACAATTTTTCTTTGTCACTATTTGTTTATTTATTCTACTCGTGTAATTATCAGCATTTATTTACTTATTGACTTTGACTTCAAATGTCAAAATAGAATAGAAAACATTTATTAAAGAGATCGGAAGAGAGAGAGGAAAAATCTATTCGTGATTGTTAAACAAGAAATAGAAAAAAAATGTCTTTGTACAGCAAACAATTAATTTTTTGGAAACCAAATGAATACCCATATTGAGGAGGGGAGAAAAGAGACTGAGAGAATAGCTGCCTTGAAATACACACAGTTAATTAATCTTTTGGGTACCATACAACAACCAGCAGCCTAAGGAAGAAGAAAATCTTGTAGTCCTTTTGGAAAAAAACGAAGAAATACAAGAGAAGAAAATTCCTTTGAGTAATTTTCTTAAATAGCAGAGGGTAACCATGAAAAATGTTCACAGTGGAAGCGTTTGTCTATACAAAGTTAGACAAATAGCCAATATTCAAAGGTGAATAATTAGTCTTAAAGTTCGGAAGCAACAAGGTAATTAACAAGTTGCCAAAGAAAAAAACCCACTAACGCTTAGGCGGTACATGGGGGCAGATTCGAATAGACAGAAGACAGTCATACAGATAAAAATTGTTAAATGTTGTGTATTATTTGCTTTGAAATGAAATGACACTTTGTCAATTTATTTAACAGCATACTTCTAGACATGCAGCGCATGTTCTACATATATGGGGTATATTTTGAGGCTTTGAAAAAAATCAAACATAGAAAGTAAATCAATTTGACGTTTGGTTTCGACTTTAAGGGTGAAAAATCCTGCATGTTTTATTTTGCTTTAGAAAACATGTGTTATTTTTGCGGAAATTTTTTAACGCAACCAATTTTATTTGATTTTTTGCTCACTTTTTTTGGCAAAAAAAGAGCACGAAAAGGAAATGTGTTTAGAACGTTATTGCTTGTTATGGTCTAAGGCAATAGAGCATAAGTGTTAGAAATAATGCTTAAGGATATGTGGTTTAAAGGAAATATTTTAATTCTGTTATAGAAAGCCTATAAGTATGTTTTGAAATAATAAAAATGAAATTGAGAAAAAGGGGGAAATGTTTTTTAAGAAATATACTTCATTGTGCTAATCCAATAATGTTTGTTTGTATGTATATTCTGGAATTTAGGCCAGCTGCGGCTGTGGGAGTGAAAGTAAAGGAATACATCAATATCTTGTCTTATCTGTGCAGTATAGTGAACAGTGGGTACCTCAGTATCTTACAGTGTATATTTAGGTCCAAAAATGCCAACAGCAAAAGGGATCTTTAGAACTTAAATTAGGGCCGAGAGGAAAGCTACACTGAACTAAATTAAGCGTAGAAAGTTCCACTTTTTTCGCCTTAATATAGCACGACTATAGACTGAATTTAAAGTTTTGCCTTAAACGTATGCTTTAAAAATACCTTTCAGCCCTTTAGTTATGCAATAAAAATTTAATGAAATTTCTTATTATTTCTTAAGGTAATTTCAAGTCCATTTGCATTGGGAGAACTGCAAAATGAACAACGTATTGTTGGAAAATAATGGGGGAAAAAAAGTGGAAATGAAACGAAAAAAACACTGTCAAAAGTCTACAAATCATTTGTAAAAACACTTGACAATAATAGACAGACCATTGTTAAGGACACACTCTACTCATTGTATCCGATTTCTTTTCCAAAAAAATTAATAGAAAAAAAAATAAGTGTAAGAAAAAGCATGAAAAAGACCAACTCGAAGTTCAAATGACAATTGATTGTTAATTCAAGTGGTTGTTGTTATTAGTAGTGTTGTTATTGTTGTTGTTATTGTAGATTTTCTTATAACATCCCAAGAAACTCTCTAGGAATTCTTAATTTTTTCGTAAAATAAGAAGAAAAACAAAACAACAACAAGAAAAACAAGAAAGAAACAAAAAAACTTTGATAGCATAAAGCAAAGCAATGAAGCTCAAGTATGCCTTTGTATCCGTTACTTTAACATTTGCCGATGGTATCCTGGCACATGGGTGTGTCTGGTACATGGGATTAAAATACCAGCATTGACTGTTAGGGTTTAAGGGGAGAACTGTGTTGTCAGACACAATAAGCAGCATCATTGTTTGAGCATCAGTTTAAGGTTTCCATTTCTAGGTGGGTGTTATTGTTGCTGTTGCCGTTGCTTTATGTGAGCAGATGATGATGCGGATGCTATTGCAAGGAGTTGGAAAAACAAATTAATTGATTAAAGGACATTACAAGATGCTTAACAATTTTTTGTTATTGTTGTTGTTGTTGTTGTTGTTGTTATTCTTTCTTAAATAGAGGTAGACGCTAGCAAACGAGATGTGAAACAGATGATATGGCTATGTAAAGTGACAAGCGTCAATTGTAAGAGAAATTGCATTCGTAATAAAGCTTTAACGGAAGTATTAAATTAAAATGGAAGAAATAAATTGAAGAGAAATCGATAAAAAGAGCAAAACATAGTAATTGGACAGACTTTAAGGACTGCTAAACTAATTTGAAGACCTTAAACAAGTCAAGGCAATGCTGGCATTAAAGCATTTTTGAATAAATATGCCTCAAATAGGATCTGAATAAATTTCCAATTCTAAAGCTAAAACAAGTATTGACATACTACTGGCTCTACACTGAAAAAAAATTGTTAAATCCTGTAATTAATGGAAACAGATTTCTTGAAATTTGTTTTTAATGAAAGGATCACAGATTGCCCCCGTTTTTGACCGAAATATAGGACCCAGCCCGGTTGTATGTATTTCACTTTATATAGGCATCTTCCCCTTGAGTCAAATTGATGATGAACCTCCCCAGCCTATTGGTTTCTCTTCAGCTAACTTGTAGAAGAACTTGGAACTGGAAACCCATTCGGCTTATTGCCCTTCTAAACGGTATTACAGTAGGAAGCCTAGCATAAAGACAATTGGGTTTAATTATCCCTGAGAGAAATTGTGCTATCATCATGACAGCTTTTGTTCTTTTTTTATTTAGAATAAAGATAAACAAAGTATACTTTTTTAATAAACAAAGAAAAATAAATTAACTAACCTTATAATTGTAAACATACAACAACAAAAGGTAAATAACTTTTGCAAATGCATTTAATTGATTAAAGTTACATTAAAAAAAACATCTAAGGATAGGGATTAGCTTATAATTATGGACATACTATATAAAATATATGTCGTCAGATCTTTTTTATTCCTAACGGTCAAAAGTACTCATCTACTACACTTTGTGGCAAAAAAGTACAAAAATTTCCTAATAATTAACCAAAACGGCAACACCTCTACCCACTTGTTGTTATCACTTTATTATTGATTGTTCTATCGATTCTCTTACTCTCCCTTCTTTATTACCACTTTACTATTTCTTTTGTTCTGCCGCCGTTAATTGTTCGTGGTCTTTAGAAATTTTAGCATCTTTTTCGTATCGTGCCGGTTTCCGTGTGTTAAAATTAATTAAAATTGTTAGATATTCTAGTGAATTGTGTTTTTATTTGTAAAATTTTAATAAATCTATTGTTTAAACAACAAGTGTATCAATAATTTAAAGTAAAAAAGGGTATTACCAAAAATATCAAAAAGTGCGTACAAAAATGTCGTGCTCGTTTCCGAGTGTTGAAATTAATTGAAATTGTTAAATATTCTATTGAAATCTGTTATTATTTATAAAATTTCATTAATTCTATTGTTTAAACAACAAGTATATCAATAATTTAAAGCATAAAATTGTTCATTATCATAAATATCAAGTGCCTAAAAAATATAAAAGAAGAAATTTTTTTTATTGCGTTCGTATTAAATGGCGTCCCGTTACGTGCGTGTTATTGTTGTTGTTCGTTCGTCTTGTGTGTTTTCGCAAAGACACCAAAAGCGCAAGTGCAAGTGCACTCAAATGTGTAACAAAACACTCAATGTCAAAGGTGTTGTTGTTGTTATGTTGCTTAAATGTTGCTGTTGGTGTGTTTCGTTTGTCATTAAGATTTCAAACGAGTGTTGCCGCTTGCTGTTATATATGGAAATTGAACGAATTTACGTTTATGGGTTAAAAATATCTTGATTAAGAAAATATTTGTAAAGGTATGTGCTCATAACTTATGTAAACATATTTAAATAACATTAATAGAAATAAAATAAAAAGTAATTAAAAAATAATTTTCAAAGCATATGCTTAATAGTACTGCTGTCTTAATGATAATCCTTTGCAAAAAGGAAAAGTTTATGACAATAGAATACTTCATCAAATATTGAAGATCTCATTATCTGACGATTCCAAAGATACCATTTGTTTCAGTATCTACAAAACTCTATTTACCTTTATTTACACTATGTAAACAATTAAATTAAATCTTAATTTGTCTTCCGTTTCATATAGACCAATTTTAGAAAGAAATTACTTACGATATGTATAATACAAGATCGCCTTTTTAACTTTACATCATGTAAATAATGTAAAATTTAAAATTTTCTGAATTTATTTACCAAAACCTTTTATAGTGCAAAACAATGTAAAAAGCTTTTAATATGTATTGAGTTTAATATATTCATTTATATGTATTTGTTTATATTAATTTTAAATACGTAAATAAAAAAATTTTATAATGTGCTTATGCTATCGTATTGTTTACACATACTTTAAAGAGCTGATTACTGATTTGTTTCAAAGTCTGCAGAACTCTATTGTTTGTGCAAAATTCCATGTATAATAGTATTTATCTGTATTTGTACTATGTAAACAATGCGTTTGTCTTGCGTTTCATATGAAACAATCATGGTAATAAATTACATACGATATATATAATGTACAATCGCTTTTCTGATCTTTATATCATGTAAATAATGTAAAATTTCTGAAATTATTTGCCAACAGCTTTTACATTTTTTAGTAAATTTATTACAATTCTAAAACAAAATAAACTTTTATAAAATACTTATGCTATCGTATTGTTTACATATAAAGGGCTGACTACCATTTGTTCCAGATAAAGCCAATTAAAAATTATGTCAATTATAAATATAAATGATGTTATAGAAAAACTAATACTCTTGCCATCCATCCAGCTATTTAATAGAAATTCCTTCATACGTACAGTGATTGAAAGGAAATTGTTTTTATTTTACAGTTACAGTTTATTGTTTATTTTTCATTTTGAATATGTATTGACAAACGGATTTAAATTCATATTTTATAGTCAACATTGAGTCACCCTTTATTAAAATATTTCATATTTTTCTCTCTTCTTTTTGTTTTAAATATTTGTATTTTATATGGACTAGTTTTTGTGTATCGAAATTGTAAGAAAAATAAAATAATTTTGTCTTTAAAATCTCTTAAATATCTCCCTAACAAACCCATCAAATCTCAATTACTTGACACTCCGCTTTACAGATAATGTTCCAAAACAAATTTTTTCTGCCTATTTCTTGCCAGAGAAACCCTCTGAAACAACCATTAATCATGGAATGGCAAACGATTTGGTTATTTATTTTAAATATTCGCAACAACAACAACATTCAGCAACAGATTCTATTGACAGTTTTTCTAAAGCTTTGCTAATACAATTGACTTTGGAATGGGCTCAACCCCTGAGTTGGTGACACACGTTTACCATAAAAAATACGCGGTTTTATGCAAATTTTTGTCTCTTTGAGATGTTTAATGTTTTTTTTCGTTTGCGTTGGTTTTTTCTATACATTGTTGCCTATGTTAAGGCAGTTAAAAGCATTGATAAATCATTGAATGTTTGTAGAAAAAAAAAATGAAAAAAATTGCTCAGATTTATTAGCCAGGGAAAGATAATAAATTTGAAAAAGCAACAGGGAGATTTTAAAAAATATTACGGAATATAGAGATTTGAGAAAAATCATAAATTGATTGTCTTCTTTTAGGCGTGAATGAATAAAACTAAGAAGTTCAAATTTACTTACTTTAATGACTTAAAAGTGTGATTCAGATATGGTTCATATCTCGAGCTGGAAGCTGAATTATAAAAATTAGAAAAAAAAAACAATTGCAATTATTTTTGCAGCCTACTTTTAGGATGTATTTTTATTAAAATTTCTCAGCATATTAACTTTGACTGAACCATTGTTTGTTAACATTCTCTTGCGATCAAAAGAACTGAGATCTGTGATAATTTTTCCTGTTAACCTCTTGTCATATTCTCAATTATTTAATTTCTATTGCATACTTTTAGTTAAGCAATTAAAATTTGCTTCCTCTTACCGCTTGGCTTATAATTGGATTTTTTTATTTGTTCTTTTCTAACGAAAAATTTTTCTATTTTCTTTACAAATCAAATTCATTTGCGTATAAAAAAGCATTGTTGACAAAAGCGGGCTTAAAAAGCAGGAGGCAACTGGATAATAGGGTTTAAAGTGCGTATGTGGTGGTTGGTTACGAGGTGGTCTTCTATTATTTTTTTTTTTTGTTCATTTTAAATGTGGTGTAACCTAAAGAAAAATGCAATGAAATCAAGAACTCATTAAGCCAAAACGGATGCTTGTAATCACACTTTGCTAAAGCGAAATAAGCGAAGAGCGCTGCTGAGAGAAGTCATGTTCATTTCAGTTCAAAACGTTTTTTTTTTACTGCCAGTGCAGAGTTTAACACAAGGAAACTGCAAACAAATAGAAATTTGTCGTTTAATAGTTGAAAAAAAGAAAAAAAAAGAATTGAAGAAAAAGAAAATTCATTCCATAGCTTGTCGCCTACAATTATTCATTAACTTGCAAAAAAATGAGTTGCTTGCAACGCTGCCATGCTGCCACGCTGCTCAAAACGGAAATATATGCTCAACAGAAATTAAAAACCCACAACGGCAACAGCAGCAACAACACAAAGATATGCCAGCGTCAGCTGGTTCTTTCTCTTTCTCTCGCTCTTTTTTCTTTTTTTTTTGAGAGTAAAATACCGAAAAAGAATGAATAAAACAACACCGACCAGAATTATAAGAATAAAGTATAGAAATTAAAAAAATAATATACATGAGCATTGTTGTATTAATTGTTGGCTGTCTCTAGCATACTGTCAACCATTACCTACACCAACTCCCACCCTTCCCTTAACGCTAAGCCTTTGCCAGCCACCTTAACTAACAAATGACAGGGTAATGGCTCGCTTCTCCAAGTCAAGAAGACATTTTTTTCCCACTGTGGTGTTGTTGTTTTTCATTTGTTTTTTTGTTGTTTTTTTGTTTAAATGTAAGCAGTGTTTACCACTAATAAAACAAAAAGTCAAAAGTCCTTAAGCATTTATGAGCAGTAATGCAGCTCCCGATATGCTTTCTCCACTGCATCACTACTGTTGTAGTTGTTGTAGGTTATAATGAATGACTAAATGGTAAGCAGAGGAGAGCAGAGTAGAGGCATGAGTAAATCTGGGAGGCAGAAATCAAAGGGTTACGACCCGTATACTCGTACATGTGATTTAAAGCAGGCGAAAAAAAAAAGAAATTGGTGCGAGATACAGTGGCAGACTTAAAAAACTTCCTTTAAACCATAAAAATTAAGTCTTCCAAATGCGGGCAAGTGGCAGTCATATCCGTTGTTCATCACTTACCAAACTTCCCCCTCCCCCCTCCAGCAATTTAACAACACCCGCTACCAAATTACTGGTACTGTTTGAATTTTTATTTCAGTTTTACTATCAGGCCTCATCACAATTTAACCTAAAGGAGGTGCAATACTATTATTTTGTTGTAGTGGAATCCTTTTTGTTTTATTTTTTCCTCCTTCTTTTTTTTGTTGCCTTCTCTCATTTTGTATTTCCTTTGTATGAAATGGCAATGGAATAAGGAAAAAAAATTTAAAAAAAATCTCACAAATTGTTAAAAAGCCTGGGCTGGCAGTTGTCATGTGGTCACAAACATTTTAAAACAGACTCAACTCTGCTCCGGTTGCTTCGGCTTTATAAGCGGGCATATCATAAATGCACAATCATATGAAACTAAAAAACAACAAAAACAACAACAAGAAAATGAGAAAAATTATGGCAGAAATCCACACAACAAAACATATAAAAATTCATAATTACATTTACTCCGGTAATTAAAAATTATTGTTAAACTCGAAGGGAGAGCGAGGTAATGGAAGAAATGAAAAGAAGAGAAAACAACGTATCTGGTGGGCCAAACATAATCTCGGTATTACTGGCACTCATTTATTACAAATAAAATGTGCGTAATTATAAAAAATCTAACCTAAAAGTAGGCAACATTTTTTTTAAATAAAAACGGAATTCATTACTTATAAAACTATGATATACAACCGATCTGTTAAATCATTTAAGCGTCGTTTCTAAGACTCAATGACATACATTTTATACAAATAAAATAAGCTCAACTAAGAATATAGTTGCCTGTATGTATGCAATAAAAATTTTTAATTTCCTATGTACACTTCTAGAAAACCCTTTTGCTCAGATAGGTCATTTTAATGTGTGTGTCATGTCTATAACTAGTTCTCAACTTTTTTATAAAAACAAAATAAGCATTATTGAAAAAAAATTGCCCGAAAGTAGGCATCAATTGTTTTATTGCCAAGTATAAAGGGGAGCAGTTTGTTCTTATAAAAAGTGGGTTTAATGAAATAATCTATTACTGATAGTCCACTCACAAATTGTATAGCAATCGCTCTTCCGAAATTCTGCAAAACTCAGGCAGTCACAATGGAGATATTTTGTCTTTAATTTGAACGAAGAAAGCCTTGCCTATATTTTTGGTGTGTATACCCCATTATGCTCTGTCTGCTTTAAAAAATATTTTTAAATTTTAATTGTTTATTAAAAATTTTAATTCTTGAATCGCTGAACGAAGATGACATCAAGGAAGCAGATATGAGTACAAATTTAAGGTTACAAATATGGCACACGGAAGTTTTGATCTTCTGCATCAATGAGTTGTAAAATTGACTTATCACTGGGAAAGACCAAACAAAAAGTTCAACTTCTTAACTTAACTTATACTGTAACCAAATCTTCCCTTTCTACCCCTCCCCCTCTGCCACTCCGCCACTCTTTATCTGGTTGTGTTTGCATGATGTAATGAATTATTTCTAAATAACGTTGCCAACATAACGCTGTGAAAGAAAGAATACAAAGGAACAACAAATGTTTGTTGCTTTTATTAGATTAATTTTCAAATAATTTAAATGGAAAATCCGTTTGCTATTACGCGAAAATGTTTTTTGAAGCCTACTTACCACAGTCACCCTAAAAATATGCAAATTTTTCGTTGCGTACGTAGCCTTAGCAAAGAAGAAGAAGAAGAAGGAAAATGTTAAAGATGAGTTTCCATTTTTTATGATTTACTTTTGCAATTACAATTTATATTCCCCGCGAGGAGAGGGAGACAAGGGTACACCACGAATTTCCAATTTCAATTTGGCATTTGAATAAACAATATTCGGGTGATTATGATTTAAGACTTTTGAAAATTTCTATGTATTACAGTATCAATTTCCATTTGGAATGTATGTATGTATGTAGCGAGGCTAAGAGAGAGTGTGTTAACAATTTTGCAATTTTTCATTTGCCAACATCGAAGCCATTTAAATAAGCCATTAACCACAGTGAAGAGATCAATTTCTATGCTTGCTATACAATGAGGCTTTTTTTGTGCTTCTCGCTTTCTTTCGTTTGGTGGATTTTTAATAAATCAAACAAATGCCATTGAATGATTGGATGTGGTGTATGGATGGATGGATGGTATTGCCAGTTGGTTGATGTGCTGCTAACTACGGCTGTCAAAAGGGATTTAAGCGATTTTTCTTGTGAACGATACAACATTTGAGAAATTACTTTATTTTGCGTTTAACCGCGCGTGGTAATCGGAAAATGTTTCACTTCTTTTTTCGAGAGCTTCATTTCCCCCCGTCCCCGCTTAGGCACTTAAAGTTCACTTGGCTGATTTCATTCAAATGACATACGCTGTTGTGGCGTACTTTTTGGATTTTGATTTTTTGCCTTTGGCTTTGGTAATGGCAAACATGTTGCCAAAATTAAAATAAAAGAAGTTTCTGTTAACGTTTATGTTAATGACGATGTATTGCGAAAATTGCGATTCAAAAAAATTTACGCAACATAAAAAAGAGTCCCCCTCCTTCCTTTCTAAAGATGTTTGACTCTTGTGTTTAACACGCGTCTTTTTGACGTTTTACAAAAGGATCTGTTTGTTTATAGGCTGCAAAGGAAGAAGGAGGAGAGGTGAGGGGGAAGTCTTTATTAATTTAATATTTTGTTCTAAAGAAGCTGAAGAATTTAGAAAAGTTATTGAAAATGAAAAGCTTTTGAAAAAAAAAATAAAAAATCGAAGTATGAAAATAATTGCATACTTTTAGGGGATCTTACTTCCACTAAAAACAAATAATCTTATTTACAAAAAATGTATCTAAATTCGTGTATGAATGTTCTATACACAACAACAACAAATAATTCAAAATATATGACATACTTTGGGGCTTTCATTATGTTGATAAATATTGCCTACATTTTGGGTTTGCCTAAATGAAAAAACAAAACTTTTACATCTCAATTTATTTTCGTGTTTTTTTCTTTTTCACTTTAGGCTTTCGGCAATATTTCAAGCGAAGCAAGTGACAAAATACCCACATTTTGTAAATGACAAAAACTATAAAAATCTAATAATTTTTCCGTTCGTTGGCCTAAGTAACCTGAGTTGGTTTTTCTTTAGGAAATTTTACGATTTTTCTATAGGCCATACCATACATACACAGTCATATATAATCCACTAAAATTGCACTAAAAATAAAATTGTAAGAAACACATCTACTACTCCATACAGAGTACATCTATAATACCTACATATATGTATGTATGGTTGAAAGTGAGGAGGAAGGTTAGTTTATGACTTTTTTATGATGGAATCAAAATTGACAATATCTAAACTTGTTCTACATCAAGAACCAGAAACAGATAGAGAGAGAGAGAGAGTGAGTGAAAGACATAAAAACAAAGATGACTTCTAATAATGTTAAGAAGTTCTATGATATATTGCAAATAATAAATGAAAATGGAATGGAAATGATAAATAAAGTGATGAAATGGTATAGGAAGCTACATACCTTCTTAAAACAACCCACAAAATTATCATCATTAAATCGTATTGAACAAAAAGAGATAGGTTTGATAAAAATAACAGAATGAAATGATGTATCCATAGGCAGTGGAAAGCCTATTTTCCTAAATGATTGTCTTTATAGGCAAGTACTTTAAGAAACAGCACATCTAACTTTCGTGACTGCAACTAACCTTTATTGGTACATTGGTCGATCACCAAGCCATCTCTTTCTCCAAAGATCAGTACCCATACCAAAGTAATTAGCTTCGGCATAGGTAGACATATTGTCGCTAAGAGACTTGGAGATAGATTAAGTATCCAAAATGTTTTCCTTAACATTTTTTAGTCTAGTTTCAGAGCAAAGTTTGCTTATCTGCTTCAAAGAAGACAAGACTTGAGTCTTCTCTAAAATTCCCTTTTAAAACTCTCTAATCTTTGACTTTATTTATCCCCAAGGTTAGGCAAAGCAGGCGTATTCTTTCAATAATAGACACAATTTAAGGTTAACCAATATTTAAGCAAACAGTACGACACCTCAAGTGTTGGAAATGAGATGAGCAAGATAAATAAACGTTTTTTGTTCACTTGTAAATGAAATTTTCTACCAAGGAAAACTTAAATTTTTTTTAACCAATTTGCAATGATTACCCCAGAACTTGTTACTGCATCAATGTGATATGCATTCAATGGAAGGATCTTAAGGATATCAAGAGAAGGAGTTGCCTCACATGTAAACTTGTGTGAAAATAAACTTTTGCCGGCATATCTGATATCTTCTTATCGACAGTTTAAACTTGACATGTGTATCAAAATGTTGCAAAATTTATTTTTACTTACATATGGTGAAGCACACTTTTAGGAGGTAAGGCTGGAAGTCTGAGTGTGTGTGTGTGTGTATCTTTGAATTGTGGTTTTTAACATTTTACTGCCAAATGATGCTTGTTGCTTGACAAACAATTTTGTGGCATTAATGGCATCAATGCCTTCTTGCCTGGCTGGTGGTGTGTTCTCTTCGTTTGGAAAATGAAACGTTTAGGTTTGATTTAACCTTGAGCACCGAAAGTGTTGCAAATTTGCCTGTTTGTGTTTTACTCATTGACTCTTTCCTATGCCTAGAAAATGTTGACATTGACATTGCAAATATCAATAAAAGATTAATTTTTCAAAAATTTTTTGTTTTTAAGAAAATTGTAATGTGATATAAGGTTATAGCCTAGAAGTAGGCAATGCATTTCGTAGATTTAGAGAGCAGTAAAGTAGGCAATGGGTTTTCTCTAAGAGAAAGCAATTTAGGTTAATATTATACAGGATCAAGTTGGAAACTATATTAGATGTAAATCTTAGTAGCCTAAAAGCTGGCAATAGATGTTTACTTGAGAAACTCTGTGCATCTTTGGTGAAATACAAAACCTAACTTAAATTTTAGTGATTTTTTCACGCATTTTTTATTTAATATAAAAGCATACTTTAAGGATTTTAACAATTAAACAAAATTATTAGATTTTTAGGCTTTCGACTATTATATCGTGGCAATTTATCAATATTATTGAAATCTTCTAGTGTTACTTCACTAAATTTATTCTGCATATTTTATGTTTAACATGCCAATTTGTTCTTCCTTGTTTGTTAAGACCTGTATGGTCATCTTATTTGTTCAGAATTTTTGTTTTGTTTTTTTAACATCATTGACCATGATAAACATTTTGGCCTGAAGGAAAATTAGCATAATGACATAATATGTGCCGGTATATTAGCAAACAACAGAAGCCTAAAACAAGTGCGTAATATTCAGGCATTGTATGCAAATTTCTTATCATGCGTACGCAACCATCACCAGCAGCAAAAATTTCAAAGGCAATGAAGTATTTTTAGTCTTTTTGGTCATTGGCTGGCTGATGCTAAATGGCAAAGATCTTAAAAAGACAAAAATTGTTGTTTTGCTATACCAAAGAAGTTCATAGTTGAGGATCCTATATAAAGCTATCAGTGGGTGAAGATCAAATTGCTTGTAATGATAGTTGAGACAGAACCAAAAATGGGTCAATAGAAGGAAATGATAAAAAGAAGTAAATAAATAAGAAAATTATAATGATAAGGCGAAACAGGGAGTATAGAAGATATACAATGTATTAATAGTATAGCTCGCTTGAAATAAAATGATGTCTTAAGTGCAATGGCAGTTGAACGAAAGAAAGCAGAGAACTTGTGAACAAACTGTCTTCAAAAAGATGTAAAGAAGCAGTTTGATCTGAGGATTTCTTATCAGAATAGAAAGTAGGAGAACAGTAATCTGGCAATATAATCTCTTTCTAATACCACGATGATTTGGCCATATAACCTACCTCCCTAAGTACTTAAATAATCAATTTTTTTTTAGGTTCTTGGCCTAAATGTAGACTACAAATTGTTACAAAATCGTAAATATTTTGTTACTAGTGCAACATTTCATAAAATGACTGAAACTTGCCATTTTTTATTTAAAACACTGGCCTAAAAATATGCAACATTTTTTTAATAACTTGAAAGTTAGGTACATACATATATGCTTTAGTTTTTAATATATATTGAATTGCATTTTAGGTGAGAATTTCCTTTTGTGTACTTTTTTTAAAATATAATTCAGAAATATTTGCCTTTTAAAGCAATTATTTGGTTAAACAATTTGTTGGAAAGATGAAACAAAAAGCAAAATATTACCACAAAGTAAAAATTTCCACCTTTTTTCGTTATACCTTTCCGCGTTTCTTCATTTTTACGAAATCTTTTAAAAAATGTTAAGCATTTCCTTTTTATTTTCTTAAAAAACAAGTAAAGCATAATTTTTGTGATAGTATTTTTTCCTAAACATATGCTAAATATTTATTTTTTAAAAGAAGGGATTTAACATAAAGAGAAAAAGAACAAAAAATGCAGAAAGAAAGTAGAAAAGAAACTCGAATGAATGTCTTTGAAATAAATTCTGAAAAAAGATACAAAAACCTTTGCCAACATATTTTATTTAAGTAAGAAAAAACCAGCACCTAAGATTATGCTAGAAAAAAATGTTACAATATATAAAAAAACAAAAGTAAAAACGCTTAAAAAGAGTAATACAAACCCATGTGTGTGGCTGCTGGTTTTCTGTTTTTTTTGTCATTATCACTTAAAAATAACATTTTCAAAAATATGACACTTTTTGTAAGAGATAAGCAAATGCAAAATGCCGTAGCAGCAGCTAAAGCATTGTACTGCATATTGTTAGGCTGCATTATAATATAAACAGTGAGCTCTAGAATTGCCAGCCAATTAAAAGAGACAGAAATAAGACAAGTAAAATGTTTAGTACAAGTACTAAAGGCCAATTAGCTACACAGCTAAATAAAATGTTAAATATACAGTAGAAACCAAACAGAAAAAAATTTGTTGCCTATTTTAAGGGATTTTAAGAAAAATTGTTTCTTTTTTGTTTCTGTTTTTATTTTATTTTTTATTCTAACAAAAATTCATTAAAATTAAACACTAAAATAAACAAATACAAAAAGATTTTAACATTTTTAACACACTCTTAAAACTACGTAGCATGTGTTAATCATATTAAAAGAAAACACGTCAAATTGCTTTAACCCCTTGGGAGCAACAAATGACTTTTCTTGGATTGTCACAAAATAAAGCAATTGCACGTTTCCTAAAGGTTTAACAACGAAAACACTTTACGCATCAAAAGGCTTATTAAGGAACACCTTTTTGGACAATAGCCAACAAGACGTGGTGGCTGAAGCAAAAAAAAAAGAGAGGTGACCACAAAGAATATATGAAATAAAACAGGAAAGACAACAAAAACAAAAAAAGGAGTAAAAGCAGTATATGTTTAGCTGCTCTCCTGCAAATGCTAATGATATTAAATTAAAATATTCTTTTGAGCCCCGTATTAAGAAAAGAAAAAAAAGACAGAGAGACAGAGAGAGAGAGAGAGAGAGAAAGAAGAAAAAGATTACATTACATTACATTATTTCAAAATTTCATATGTGCATACCAGCGGTTTTGGCCAACACAAAGCTGATGGATTCTAAAGCCTGAAAACGTGCTGTACTGAGAGCAACTCTCGTATACGTTTAATGCATTTTTGAGTTTTTACAAAGGAAATGTAATTAAAATTATAAAAATGTTTATAAAAATAAAACAAGAATAGAAATAGCAAAAAAAAAAGAGCAACTGCTAATTAAATATTGTGCAATACAATGTATGCGTAAAAGCCTAAAGGTAGGCAATATAATATTTGTTTAAAATTAAAAGCTTATAGATAGGAAACAATTTTAGTTCGTAAGAACCAAAAACATATTTTTAATTGTATTTCTTTTATACAATATATTCAAAAGATTTTAAAATCTAAAAGAGATTTCATTTCATTCTTGTCCATGGACGTTGAGAATTTCTCAAGGAATTTTTTTCCTTCAAATGTAATGCTTATAGGAGTTCCTGTACATAGGGTTATCGTTAAAAAATACTCATCAGCATCAAGACAGGTATAGAGTTCAGAATTTTCGATATGTTACAAGGTGTTCCAACTGCTTCAGTTTAGGTGGCTATACTCGGTGGTTGTGTAGACATACTCAATTTCGTATTAAGCATGAGAGTACGAACAGTACAGATAGGCTCTGACTTGGATAGGAATAGGATCGATTGTTTTCTTTCATATTTCGAGCTTGTTCCGCTTGCGAGCTGAATAATAAATCTTGGAGATGTAAATAAAATTGTTTGTGTCTCTTACAAGAATCGTATGTAACGTGGTGGAAACTAAATTTAAATCTTTTTCTTCATAATGACTTCAATTTCAATGAACTATTCAGAATTTATTGGACCACACTCCCACACAAAATATTTTTTCCTCCGTTGTAAAAACTCTTCGAAAAAGGGAAAGACTAAATCAACTCCTAATTGTTAGAAGCTGCCAGCATTCCAAATATTATTCTTTCTCCACCTTCAATAAAAACGAATAATTTTTAAGAGTAGATTTGGTATCCTTGAATAACAACGCCAAAGTATAAGTATAATAAAGATTTGTTTAAATCAATAGCATAGCAATGGCAACAAGAAAAGGTAGCGTCACAATATGTGTTTTAGACATTTTTTGAAAAACTAGTTAAACTAAGAAGCCATCCATCCATCCTTTAGCCTCTATACACTATTTATTTGAAATTTCTTAAGAAAATAAAGGGTTTTTAGAAATTGAATGAATTGAATGCCAAAAATCAACAAAAAAAAACAAAAAAAATATTTTCAACACATGGAATTTAAATAAACAAACAAAGATTCCTTCGTTCACTGTTCACACATACACACTGTTTGAATGCCGCCAACTCACAATATAAAATAATCTTTGGCAATAATTAAAACCGTAATAATGATGGCAAGGATATGGTATAGGGAGCTGGTGTTGCTGATGATGACGATGATGTGAGAAAGTCATGGAAATCATTTCATATGCTGCTAAAGACTCTATAGCTGTGTTGTGTCTTTGTGTCTGTTTATGGCTGTCTGTTGGAAAAACAAAAAAAGAAAATCTTGAATTCAATGATTTCTCCTTTGGTTTTGGCGTTTCCAAGTGTGCACTTTATTTGGGATGTCTTTTGTTTGAATTTCAATTTTCGTGATATTTTCCTATGGAAATTCTATTGTTTTGTTGTTATTAGTGATTAAAATTTATTTTATTTCATATGATTTAGTGGAGTTTGTAGAAAACTATGCTTTATTGTTTATGGGTTTAGGAAAAAAGCCTGAAGAAATTCATTGAACAGCATAATGTAGCTGCAAAGGAGACTAAAACTGCTATAAATTTGTTTTGTTTTTCAAATAATAACAGGAAAAGAAAATAATTTAATTAGACAATGTATTAAATTAGGAATTTAGAAAGACCAAGTTAGGCAACAGTATCTCTATAACAAAATGCTGTAATTTCCGCTTTACAAAAATCTGTCGTTCAGAGTCGACTTCAAACTCCTGGGTAAGAAGCCTGGTCGCAATCCTGATTAAAAACTTAGTAAGCGCCTTAAATTATGCAATTTTTAAATATTTTTATATCCCTTAATATATGTGACATTTTTACCTCCCTAAAGTATGCTATAATAAATTCCTTTTCATGGTTTTTTACATTCTTTTAAGGAGAATAGGTCCTCAACAAATTATCTCCTATCTTTCATTTGAATTTACTCCAAGCTGTCTCTTATTTTAGTAATTCCTATTCAATTCTTATTCAATTACAGTAATGTTAAGAGATCTATATTCTATGGCGATTGTCATATACGACAAGCAGAATAAAACATTGAAAAAATATTTTTTGCATGTAATTTATAATTATCTGCTCCTTTAACTATGTTATGTCTTGTAAATACCTGTTGTTCCTAAAATTATGCTACATTTATTAAGCACTGTTAAGTGGTTAACAGAATCTAGTTAAAGTAAATCATTGTTTTAAAAATTTTAATCTAAACATTTATTATCACCTAAATGTAGGCTGTAAATTTTGTTAGAAAATTCCATTTTTACAAATTTTTCCAATTTATTCATTTTTTTTTTTTCAATTCAATGCATTGTAATCAAACATGCCCGTCCTAATATTTAATTTTTGCTTGCTTCAGTCCTTCTCCTGTTTTCGTACAATGCTTTTCAAACCCTTAAAACACCAGACATTAATTTATCCTATTTAAGATTCATAAAATCCTTTGTTTATTAAGCTTCTCACTGTTCTTCAGTGTCTCGTGTTTATTTTTCTTTTCCATATTTTACTTGAATTGAGTGAGAAGTTTGCTCAGTTGAAAGAGAATGTTCGAATTTCGAATAAGAATTTCCCCTCTTTCGTTTGTATGATAAAATTTGAGTGAAAATATTGTGTATGTCGTCTGCCTTATGGTGGTGTTTTCTTTTCGAAAGCTTTAATGCTTAAAGCATTGCCCCTGTTTGTTGCATGTAACAAGAGTATATTGCTGAACGATTTTAGGTTTGAAAGAAATGTGTTGTTGTTGGAAGAGGAGAAGGTCAACGAAAAGGGATTGAATTTAAGGAAATATGATGAGATATTAAATTTGCCGTAGTGTTTTTAAGTATTAATAGACAACCTATTATTTTACAACACTCAATCTGCATTGAAATTCTGCATATGTTTCGTGACATATTATATTAGGTTACTACTTGTATTCCACGTAATAGTTATGCATCATGGTAAGGTTAATTCCAACAGCTGTCTTCAATGCTGTAATGTATTAAGCCCGCCAATCCTTAACATTGCCTCTGCGCAAAGATGACACTCAAAATCGTGTGATATTCCACCTTTTTCCGCTAAAAAGAAAGCCGACTCACTTCTGGCCTTAAGTCGCATGGTCATCTATCTTACAATGTATATTCTTATGGGCCACAGTCCTTATGGTAAACATGCCGAAAGACTTGGCATTTCAACAAATGACTTCTGTAGGAATTGTGGGTCTGAGGAGAAGTATATTTATGTGTCAATGCTCTTGAACTAGATTTTTAACCCCTCACTTTGTAACATCTTTGATCGAGCTCTCTTATATAAGCATTGCTGCAGAGGGATGGCTTCCTCTAGAGAATGGTTGACTCCTGGCGAGAATTGATTGTGGTATCACAATCACTCTAAAGCACGTTCAATGGTTGAAACATTAAAAACAATAACTTTAAAATTGAACACCTAAATGTAGGCAACATCTTTGCCACCCCTAAAACTATTCTTACAATTTTAACAATTTTTTTAAGACTTTTCTGATTTAGAACGTTGACTTATTAAATTTCTTTCTAAAGTAATTCCTGAAGTTTAATACTCGCATAAAATTTCTGTCTCTAACATACTGAAATTAAATGTTATGCTGTAGCAAAACAAATGTATGCTTTAATACCCTTTAAACTCCTTAAACTATACTTTATTTTATTTTTCCTTAAATGCCAACATAAACAGACAAGAACCTGTTGTTTAACATGCTACTTGGCTGGGGGGTCTGACCTTGAAATTTCAACGTATTTAAGAGTCCGCGTTAAACTCAACAACAAAAAAGAAAAAAAAACAACAACAAAAATTAACCTTAATTTTTTTTGCCACTTTTTTTTGGTGTTTATTTTTGCACAGCCAGAGCTAAACAAGAACCCACCCCTGATACAAACAACTACAACAACAGAAAAATACAAAAAAAAATATGCCAGAGACTATAAAAGCAACAAGAAATCGCGTTACTTTTTTGTAGCTCTAATGCTATTGTTGTTGCCATTGTTAATGCTGTTGTTGTTCCATATGATACTTAAACTTTTAAAGACTTAACTCATGTATTTAAAGAGAAAGAGAGAGAGCGAGACAACGGCACATAAAGTATGAAAACTTACGCTTGAAAATAGGCTTTAAATTTTATACTTTTTCTCTTTTTTTTTGTTTTTTTGGGTGAAAGTATATTTTCTTTGGCTAAAACATCATCATAAACAGCCACGTCTCCAACCATTATGAATATTATAATGATGAAAAGTGGCAATAACGTTGTCCTCATCTACAACTACAACTTCAACTTCACCAACATCATCATAATCATTATGACCATCGTCAACAGCATTCATTGTGTGATTTTTAGTGTGTATTTTTGTGCTGTATGTACCACCAAAGCGACTGCATTTAACAGTTGTACTCACACTACTGCAGCAGACTCCTGTGTACTGCTGTTGACTTCGCCTCTACTGCCCGTCATTGTAATCAACGCAATTAGATGTAAAACAACAAACAAAACGCCCTCAAAGCCTCAACAAAAAATGTAAACAAAAAGCCAACAACAACAACAACAATGGCAAAAATTATAATGTGTTACAACCAGGATGAGTTCGAAATTTTGTTGTAGTTGTTCTGCTTGTTGTTGTGTTTCTAAAATAAATGTACAAACAACAGTTCCTGCCTGCTGACTGTGTTACTGGCCGCAAAAACAAAAACAACAACAACAAAAAAGCGAAAAAAAACCTGCTTCTGATGATGACTGACTGACTGTTAGATTTTATGTCTGACATTTTGGATGACTGCCTCTTGCTCTGACTTTCCAGATATGTATGTATGCTGAAAAATGCGTATGTGTTTACAGTTTTACAGTCTCCTTATACGTATGTTTGTGTGTGTGCAATTGTGGGTATACGAAAAACATTTTTTGTAGCATATTTTCGCGCGTATTGTGTGTGTATGTGTGTTAAAAAAAACTTTAAAATAAGACCACGCGAGCAAAAATTAAAACATTTCCTTGCTTAATGCTGACATTGCTGCAGATTTTTGAAAAATGACTTTCCAACACAGCATACGTCATATTAAAGGAGAAAATTACATTAAACGGGGTGCGTATGGCCCTCTAAAAATAAATAAAAACTAAGGAAAGGAGCAACAAGTAGACTACATTCTAATATGGCAGTTGTGTGATCGTGATTTAGTAACAATGCGGACAAGACTTAAGAAATTCATTGACTAGCAATCCATAACATCAAGGAGACTGTGTTTAAGGCTTAGTAGGGAATGTAGATCTATCAATGGATACTGACTAAAACCCTTACCGTATTGTTTAAAGACTTCTCTTCCAAATGAATATTTTTTTTATTAAAATTTTGATTTGTATCTGATTTTCCACTCTTCCTATAGAATAAAATATTTATTTTTAATTGCCTTTTCAAAATCCATTTATAAGCCCGCCTTTCACTTTCAATTTTTCCTTTCGTCAACACCAAAACGCCTAAAAATCCACTTCAAATACTATTCAGACAACATAAATAAACAAACGCTTAAAATAGACTCATTCTGTCACTCTTACTCTCTAGTTGTGGCTGTAGTAGTAGTAGTATATCATCGCTATCCTCTCTGTGTTTAGATTGTAAGTACTCATGTATAATGATTTTTGCAAACATTAACAACAAAAACCAACACAATCATCATTATCCACAATAAACATCGTCATTATCAACACCATCAATAGATAGTCAAGTCAAGGGAAATACTCACACACACACACCAAACAAACATACTAACACTAGCATTTAGGCAAACACATGCAAATTTGAAAATCCGTTAACCAACCATACAGGCTCAAAATAATCGACCGCGAAATCCGCGTTAATATGCTGCAATTGATAAACCCCATCATAAACAAGCCACACACACACATACCCACGTGCATACATACAAATATTTGTCGTACAAAAACTGTTTTTGATGCTCCAACTCCAACTCTAAATAAAACAAAAACAGCAACAACAGCAACGAGAGCAACAAATAATGGACAAAACAACGGACTATGGCAAGTGATAAACGAGTTCACATACATACATGTCTACACTTTCTCTCTCTCTCTCTCTCCGCCTCTCATCCTTGCATTGCCGTTGAATTCCCACGCACCCGCCGTTATAAATGTAAATACTCGTACTTTTTCGCGCATTTATACACTCATACATACACGTACTTGCAGTTTGGCTATTTAGTTAAACACACACCATAGAGTAGGAGTGTAGGAGTTTCATACTCGACACAACAACATGAATTTTGCTTTTTTTTTCTCTTAGTCCTTGCAATAGAGAATGAGAGATTAAGAGCGCAAAAAAAGCAAAAACAAAAACAAAAACAAATAGAAAAATCCCCCACAATTAAATGAAATGAAACTGAAATTGCATAAAAGGTCATAAAGAGAAGAGCAAATTAAAACAAAAACATGCAAAAAAGAAAAAAAAAACAACAACAAATAACAAGAGAAATAAAAAAAGAAAAACATGTTTGAACATGACAGGTGGCATACGACTTAAAAAAAAAAGAGCGAGAAAAAATAATCAAAAATCGCACAAATTTAAACAGGCCTGGGTAGGGTATTCATTCGTTAATACTGCATGAAAATGAATGGGGAGTTTAAATGGAAAAACCCCACTTCCTTTAGAATAAATAGGATTACAGACCGATTAAAATTTAATTGGCCATAAGTTTGCATACAACAGAACACAGACAAAAGACAAAGCGTGTGAAAAAAATTTAAAGAATGAAGTTGATGTGTAGAGTTATTGGGAGAGGCAGCAGTTGGTGGATTGCTGAAAGACTGGGATCTTTCAAATAGGATACAAATGCTCTGAGGCATATAGCATGTGTGCCACCCTCATACTTGGCATCTATCAAAGGATAGCTCACCAAAGAGGTGTAGTTAGCGCCATAATACCACAATGTTTCTCCAGACTGCACGATTTTAGAAAAGTATGACCCAAATTAAGTGCTTTCAGGACAAAATTTGTCTCCTACAAAGCAAAGAGTAGCGGGGGTGACTGGGACTTTAATGTCCACACGTCTACGTTAATAATGCGTAAGAATAAGTAAGGTCTGAGAAGAATGTATTCTATTATCGTGTGGGCATTGAGGGCCCCTTCGAGATATCTTAGTTAAAGAAATTCTTTGTGTTTTCAAATCTACGTTGAAATTTTTGAAGAATTCGAGTGAGCACTCAGTAGCGGCACTGATCGCGACTGAGGGAATGTATGTATTCAAAATATTCGAATTTCCTCGAATATCTATAGAAAGTTGTAAACATTTCTGCACCACTTTGGGTCCTTGACAGTTGAGACTTAGTGTTCTGAAAGTATTCTACACACAGAACAACACAGTGTTGCATGTTATGCTTATTCTCAAGGCAAGAAAAAGCAGCAAGTCTATCACAAATTCACTTGTAGGCGCTGGAGAGTATGGCTGATTTACGATCACGGCATCTTTTGCATATGAAATCAAGTGAAACTACATTTCATGAAGCTTGGTCGTAGAATCCCAATATTCCAGTTAATACGAGAGAGAGAAAGAATTCTGACCATGCAAATTAGAAAAAAAAAATTAATTTTTCCCCTAAATGTATGCTTCATTTTCAAAAAAAAATCGCCTTAATGTATACTTTTAATATTGTTTAGTTGCAGTTTGAGACATAGTTTAATGTAAGTAAAGCTTAAAGTAAGCTTTTAATTAATTCTTTTGTGATTTTTCTACACGTTTTTTTTAGAAAATCTTATTTTAGTTTCGTTTTTTTTTTTGTTCCAAACCTTCATTTTCTATTCCGTTTTTGAAATATTTTTCTTTTGACCAAAGAAGCTGTAAATACTCCAAAGCTCATTAAAATTTCTGTTCAATTCTAGTTGGGTTTTTTCCTTTACTTGCCTTTACTTTTCATTCCTTTTTTAGTATTTTTCTTTACTTTTCTAGTTTTTTAAGTTTTTCTGTGTTCTTTTCATATATAAATTTCAGTTGAGGGGTATCATTGTGTCGTTACGCTTGTGAATTTTTAATCAATTTTTACTGTAGTAACCCAAGGGTGTATAAAACTAAAGGAACTGTCGATAAATACTCGTTTTCTTTATTGTTTTTTTTTTGTTTTTGCTTTTGTGCAGTTGGAAGGTCCTTTAAAAAGATGCTGCCAAAAAAAAAACAAAAAATATGAAAGAGAGTATATGAACAGGTCAAGTCAATTTAATTTAACCTTTTGGGAGGCTTGTGTTGCATATTTAAAATTGAAAAAACGACCACTACAACAATGAGAACAAAAATATTCCAAAATATTAACACAATAGAATTGAGAATGTTGCTGCTGTAGTGTAGTACTGTACAGCTTAGTACTACGATATGATGGCCAAATGAAAATTATTATTATTGTTGTCCATAACGAAAAGTAAACCTCATTAAATGCTCTTCTTCTTTTCCCATATAAAACCCTTTCTATTCTTCTTCATCGGTTTTTTTTTTTTTTTTTTGGAAGATTGTCTCATGTTATAAGCAAATGAGCAAAACTCTAAGGACCAGGGGTGGAAATTTTCCAAAAATTCTCTTTATAATTCGGTTTTGTTCTCGTTCTCTTTCTATTTTTGTTTTGTTTTTTCTAATGTGGCAGCATATTTGAATTGAATATTTAAAATGTCGAATATTTTTATGGTGTTCCATAAATGACCAAAAAGAGCACAAAGAAAACAAAGATAAAAAAGAAAGGGCAGTACTGGACGACACATTCACAATTAGAACTCCAATGTGAGCATCAATTGCCACCACCACCATCACCAGCACCACTGTCGTCAGTCATTTCACTAATATTGCCTTAAACAGTTAGATTTAAAACCCTTTTTCCCCGCTCCTTGGCTATTTCATTTTATTACTGGAGCATATTTGTAGTTTCTATTCTAGATTTTGGAATTTTTTTTTTATCATTTTCCATACATTCATACGACTGAAACGCTTTTAAATATTAAAATGCCATGACGATTTTGAATGTTTATAGCAAGTGTAGAATGAAAACAAACAAAAAAATCTCTAAAATATACGAGGGTTCTATTAAAAGTATAAAAAAAATTTTTAATTATGAAACGGAATTAAGGAATGCATGGTTTTTAAGCGGTTTTATTTGCTTACCTTCTTACTGAATTGTTCATTACAAGCCTTTAGTCAGGATTACGACCTAGTTTCTCACACCACCCATGTTGTGTGTGTTAATTTTCTTCATGAGTGGAAGAAACCTAATCTTTAAATTAAGGAGTCCTTACTTAGTAGCATGCAATTAAAGGGCTCAGGCCTTAAGGGCGGTACATTTTAACCATTAAGCATTTGCACCTGATGCAACGACCCTCCTATTTTCAAAATAAATAAATAAATATATGAATGGTCCAATATCAAATATTCTTACTGAATACATTATTTCGGTAACGTTTCTGCTTTTGGTACTCTATTTTGCTATTATAATTGTTGTTGTTGTTGTTGTTGCTTTCATATGCGCCAGCATTATATTTGTGAACCATTGTTGGATTGCACGTTCTTTTCGAACGAGTTGAGTTGAGTTTATTGAATTTATTTAATTAAGGGTTTCTACCACCTCCTTTTAAACTCCTGGCCTGTTATTTTTGCATTGCCTCTTACCAAAAATCATTTAAAAATACATAAACGGGACACTACTTGAGCCAAAAAACACAGACTGACTGTCCGGTGTTGGTGTACCTACCCCCCCCATTCATTTAAATCTCAACGGTTTTTCGAAAAATAAATACAAACACACAAAAACACAGAAAATTCTCCAGAGGTCTGCTTCTACTACATGCAAGGACTACAGAAGTATGTGGCATGGTTGTGTGGTATGAGTGTGCGTGTGTGTGTGTGTGAGGTTATCCTTGATGCTCAATGACTTCATTTTCGAAATAATTTTATAAATTTATAAAATATTTTGTTGTTGTTGTTGTTGTTGTTGTAATTGTTTTAATTGTTGTTGTTGTTGTTGTATGAATATTTTGTAGTTTTATTACAATAATAATGAAGACGATAATGATGATCATCATCATCATGTTCATATCGCATATGAACGTGATTTTAAAATGCTTGGGGAGACGACTAGAAGGTAATGATGGTGTTGTCTTATGCCATTGAAGTTCTAATAGTTTTTTACTGGGGGTTTCCTCATTTAGTTTTCCTTGATTTTTTTTTTATTTTCACAGAAATTTTTGAAGTAGAATTTGGCAAAAAAGGGAATTTCTGTTTAACTTCCGTTTTCATAGATGCTGTCGTCCGTCGTCCTCTTCTATTCTTGTGGTTGCAATACGGATGTTGGTTTTGGGCCACCACTCTCTCCCTTTACCCCTAGGTTGGGTTTAGAAAAGAGTGGTTATACCCCACTAATATGTCACATACATAAATAGAAAGTGTGCAATTGAAACATTGTATTTATATTTGATGTTTTGCTATTGTGATCAGGATTTCTTCCTGTGTGAGCCAACGTACGAAGGAAGAAGGAGTCTGCTTATGGTCATTGGAGACAAGTGTTGGTCATAAGTTTCATATTTGTTTGGAAAATTCAAAAAATGTTTATGAAAAATTAAAAAAAAAATTGAAAAAAATACTCGTAGAAATGAAAACAAAAGTTATGAAATCATTTCGTTGTTGTTATAACGAAAGGTGTCCTTTTTCAACGAATAAAAGGATACATAAGGATACATGCTTGGTTTCGTAATGTGTATGGAAAAGAAGACAGATATTCAGTCATGATTTTCATATTCATATTGACTGTGTGAACTGTGGGCTAAATTGGTGTTTTAAACAAATAAAATAAAACGGAGGAAAATGTTTAAATCACTCCCCTTTTTTAAAGGCGGGAGAATGAAAATATTCATTATCAAGATTTTTCATTTGAATATTGATTTGGTATAGGAAATATGTAATGAATATGATATTGAAACCGTTGTAAGTCATAAGTACATTTCCAATTATTACTTTTGGCTCCACTGTTCATTTCATGGCCAAGTCATTTAGTCAGTCACATACAGTGTTATAAATAATTAATAACCGAAGCAATGAAGTTGAATTCTCAACTGGACCACAACCAGCCAAAAATAAATGAAAATAATAATAATTGGCAACAAAAAATAGCACACAATACAATACAAATAAAATTATGAAAAATAATAAAAAAAAACAAACGAAATATTTACAAAAAAAAAAAACCAAAAAGTAGACAAACAGGGCGTTTTTATTCATTTCCAAATTGGATACTGCAGTAAAAAAAATGAAAGAAATTACAAAAAAAGGGAAAAAACACAATGGAATATAAAGTGGACGACAAAAACAAAAAAAAAAAATAAAAAAAAAAATGGAAGAAAAAGATTCGAAATTTATGTAAAAAGGAAAAGCCACAAAAATCATATGAAATTTATATATAAAATAAATTTTATATACACAGACAATTGGGTTCATATATATGTACATACAATATAAACAATATAATACAAAATAATAAATATGCACCAGGCACCATGAAATGTAATGTTAAAATGGAAAATTAATTGTGAAAAATACACTCAAAAAATTTCATGCCTAACTTGGTAATTTCAGTTTCAGTTACAGTACAGTTGCTTGCCATAATGTAAATGCAGCTTTTCTTTCCTCCTTTTTTATTTATTTATTTAAACAATTACCAAAAATTTTCATATTCATTATTAACTTTTTACAGGGTTTAAAAGCTTATCTCAGGTCTATAATATTTCTTGGCATTTAATTTGCATAAAAAGCGTGCGTTTTCCTTGAAAGAAAACCTGTATATACAGCATTTTCATATTTATAGCACATAAGGGAATATCATGTAAGTGTGTGTGTGAATGTATGAATATTTAAAAAAAAAAATTTTTTTTGTTAGCTCCTCCATAATGATTTTCATCATCATTATAATGTACACCCTCCGTAGTCACCACCATTTAATTTTTTTCTTTCTTCTTCTTCTTCTCAATTTTACACACATGCCTTAAATTTTCTATAAAGTATTTTTAGGCGCAACAAAAAAAAAATAAATGAAAAAGGAAAGCGTACCATTAAAAGGATATGTTATGATTTAGATACAAACTCATCATCAGCTACATTTCAATGAATTCAAAACACATGCCGCTATAAACGTATATGATGAGTTTTTACTTTTCAAAAAAAAAACAAGGTATACATTTAGGCGCAGTTAGAAACAGGCGAGAAAAAAAAACTAAGAATTAAAACGGAACACACCATATATGCTACTTAATCTCGAAATAAAACAGTGGTTTATACAGATAAAAATTGTATGAAATTTTCCATTATAATTTACCTAAAAGTATGCTATTGAAATTCAATAAATTTAAAAAACTTATGAATTTAAAACAAAATATATTTTAAAAATGAATATTTGTCTGCACATATTATTCCTGTTGGCATATGTATAGGCTTGTATACAATTTAGTGTAAGAAACAGAGCATACATTTAGGGATTGACTATTAATTTCTTAATAAATGTGTAGTTCTTTGAGCAATTTACCATTCAGTCACATCTATCACGTATGACAGTACTGTGATAAATCATTTATTGAAGATTTTTGACAGCGACAGCTAAAACACCAGGAATGATTGGGCGCCTTAATGGATATACGTACACTCAAAATTTGCTAATCTATGAATTACGTTAAATTAATATAATCAATGCCATTAAATGAAAACATAGCTCATGATCGCAAAATGTAGAGCTTCAAGTGTAGTGGAAATTTTCAACTATCGGTTGCAAAAACTATACTTAACATAGGAATACTGGCATATTTTTGGGCTCTTGTATCAGTTCATACAAAATTGTTCATCTAAAGTAGGTTATGTTGCCTACTTTTAGGTTTATTTTAAACACTTTGTTTATAAAGCAAATCGATATCAATAAGAGAATGTCATTGTATTAGTTTAGTTTCTTTTTCTTATAAATTGCATACTTTTAGGCTGTTTTAAATTTTTTTGAAACGGAGTTTTAAACCACTGTTGCTGTTGTTTTTTTTATTACATACACAACAACAATTTAGTCAGCTTATCATAATGCACACCTTGCGTTAGACTTAACGCGCTATTTGGTGGGCTTCTGTTCTGTTTTTTTTTTGTTCACTTTTTCGCTTATTTTGTAAATGTTAAAAAGTATAAATTTTAAAAAATTATTATTATTATTATTGTAATCAGTTTTATGCATTTATAAAAAGCCACAGAGATACATACATTTTAGCATATCATATGTGAGATAGAGAGTGGAATGTGTATACACAATATAAGCTTTGAACGCCTAAAAAGCTACCCCACATTTTAGCTGGCAATGATAAGGTTTGATTTTGTTTCGTTTTTATTTTTATTTTTTCGTTTCTTTGTTGTTGTTGTGGTTGTTTTTGTTTTATAAAAGCCATAAACATTTTCTTTTTAATTATTTATAATAATTTTCATGTTTTCCATTTGAATTTTTCTCCAAATGATATGGAAAATTCAAATGCAAAACACACAGTCAGTCAGAGAGAGAGAGATAGAGAGAGAGAGTGGGAAAGAGTGAGAGAACAAGTGTTGATAAGACTGGCGATGATGGAAACAGCTCAGTTTTGGTTGAGTTCAATGGTTTGAATTTTTGCTTTCCAAAAGATTTTGGCTGCTGCCGCTGCTATTAATTTATGTTTGTGTATACTTTTGCTTTTTATAAAGCATACAAAAAGGGTTGTGTTACCCTTTTTTTCTCGTTTTTTACTTTAGAAGTATTTGGCTTAGAATTTCTATATGTAATTTACATATGAGCCAAGCCGATCCAAGCTGTAGAATGAATTTTGGTTGTGTATTATGTTTTGTTTATTGTATAAAAAAATGTTTGTTTGCTTGTTTGTTTATTTGCATACAAAATATATATTTTTCAAATATCGTATATGAATACGAAGAAACATAAAAAATAAAAACAACAAAAAAAAGATATTTTATTAGTCACGTTAATTAAAAGCCATAAAAAGAAAAAAACAAAAAAATAAACCTTCAGTCCATATAATTAAAAAATATTTCCTTAACATGTTTATGAGACTACACAGACATACACATACGCATTAGAAATGCGTTCTCTTTACCAATATCCTTTCAAAGCAAAAATGAACAAATAATTTAGATGTGTGATGGGAGAAGGGCGGGGGGATGGGGTGGGCAGTAGAGAAAGGGTTATTTGCTAAATTATTTAGATTTATATAATCAATATTAATGAAAAGGGAAGGGGGGGAGGGGAGGTGAGCCTCAAATTTAAAATCTAAAAGCTTTTTATTTGAAAGCAGAATAATTTTAAACAAAGACACGGAGAGAGAGAGAATTTTATGATAAAATCTTAAGTCCAGTTTTTGTTCGAATAAATGGACTGTACTTGCAAGTGAAATGCTGTACACAACGCTGCATTATATACCAGGAAAGAGGTGCAAAAAAAGCTCATATTGAGCATAAAAGAGATTCAGGTTCTACCCAAAGACAAAGACAGACGAATATATGGTCATTATCCTGGAAGGGAAACTCACGTCTTTGATAGAAAAGTTCTAGCAATTCCTAGAATATAGCACCTAGAATGGCTGAGTTAGGCTTACAATACAATTAAAGCTGTAGTATGGTTGAGGAAAATTAAAAACACAACGGCTGTCTAGAGACTTCATTGACTGCATGCTAACCCATCGCAGAGGGGTATGAAGTGGGCCCTAATAATGGGCATGGAGACTCTTCTTCATCTAATACAGAGGAGAGGAGCCTGCTATGCAGACAATATAAACTTAAGGCACGAAACCTTGCAGATCATGTAACAATTTTATGTAAAAGAGCAGATACATATACTCTACCTATCACAAGTAATTTACCTATGCTCAGTTCCACTACAAGATGCTGAGTGATCTTTCCATTTTGGAAAAAGTTAGGGGAGCGAAATAACAAACAAAATTGGTGTACAAATGCATCCAGTGACTTAGAACACTCAGAAGCCTTGAGCAATAAAGGGAAGTGTTATAGAAATTCTACTTCAAAAGCGAGTCTCTTAGCAGTTATTCATTTACGTCCAGGATATTACAAAAGTGTGCTCAACAACCCGACCATTCAAAACCAATGTCTTTTTTTTTTGGGTAGCAGGACCTATGCTAAAAGAAGGTTTCACTTACACTTACTTACATCCAGGATCCCTAATTTGTTATGATCATTCTAAGCAAATAAACCGCATTGTACTCCATAATGTTTATGCGTTCATTCCTTTGCTACAAACTAAGCTTCTCCATGTCCTTATATCCCCTTAAAGTCTTTTATTATTCCTTAAAAATATTCAAATACTTTTCATTTAATGAACTCAACTCTTTTGGCATTCTAATGCTGTCAGCAAGTGTTTGATAATATTTTAACCTCCCTCCTCCCCTCATGTTCTTACCAAAATTGTTCGATGATTTAATTGCAATTGTTTAGCAAATATTTTGCGTTAAACTCGTTAATAAAGCTTGTAATGCTTCAGCAATAATTTTGCATTTGTTGAGGTGTGAATTATTAGCGCCGTAAATTTTCCAACACCAACAACTGCTAACAATACAGAGAAAAAAATCGGAAAAAGTAAGAGAAAGTTATTGCTGTTGTTGTTTGAAATTGTTTTTAGCCAAAAACAAAATTTTCTTATTTTAGCTGTAAACCATATTGCCATATTAACACTTTCAATGAACCGCAACGTTCATAAGACTTTATTTAGCTGCTGACGACGATTGAAACAGTTCCCCTTTAGCTGCAGGCTAAAGATACGAGTGTACAGAGTACAGTACGTGCCATTGTTATAAGTAAAGCTTATTAAGAAATAAAGTAAAAAGAGTGCGGTGGGGAAAGGGGGGGGGGGGGGGGGGTAGTACAGCAATTTATTGATGAAGTTCTTTGGATTCTGAAAAACCAGATGGGTTGGTTATATGCTAGGCTATTGACATAAAAATAAATGTTATTTTAACCACACTATCACCACGCTTAACTCTTCTTAATGAAAATGGAAACTGGAAATTTCAGTTCTTCTAAGGCTTTTTGCAAAAAGAAAGAAAAAGAAATTTATTTGAATGACATGACGGTTGGTTGGTTGTACTTCTTGGTTCTTGGTTCTTTAGATAATGACGATTATTATGGCCATAAACATAATTTCTAAGTTGTAAGCCAAAGAAAACAAAAAAAAAAAAGAAAAAAACCAAGTCTTAGCGCCTAAAATTATGTTAAACAGCCTTATTGAAATTGTTTAAATTTTACCATACGGTCTCTGGGGGGTAATTAAAAATTACGATGACGATGACAAGCACAATGGCAACGGCATCCAGATCAAATTCGATTTTCTTGGCAAAAAAAAACCGAGAAAAAACTTAACAAAAGGGGTTGCGTTTAATGATTTCGGTTGTTGGGTGGATAGGAGATGGATTCTGTTGGTAATAGCAATGCTGTGGTTATGTTTTCTTTTTTGTTTCTTTCGCAGGCAAATTTTGAAAATTAACACCTAATTTTGCTTAAAAGAAGAAAAGTTCCTTGTTTTATTTGACGCATTCAATTGAAGTTTTATTGTTTGTGTTTTGTTTTGCTTAAGTGTAAAATTAAAAAAAAACTGTGCCTGCTTTTAGGCGTTATAGCTATATTACAGTGTAAGGAGAACCCTTCTCCTTAAACTGCGATATATACAGGCTTTGTTTTCAAACAATATTTAAAAGTTTTTTTTCTCTTCCATTACATTCTTTGTTTCAAAAGTTGGCTTCTCATAAACACTCACGCATAACCATCGAAGGCGAACGAACAATGCCATGAAGCGCCATTGAGAAGTAGAATTTAATGCCTTAATTTCTGCTTTGATACTCCAGCTTAAGGAGGACTACGGCTTTGCAAGAATTCCTAACAATATTTAGTAGCTTTTAAATGCCGCTGCTATTGTTTCTACTTTTTGTAAATTGACACCACAAAAATCAGTTAATAAGGCGATAAAAATATACCAACAATAGCAATAACAATAACAAAAACAAGAAGAGACGGAAGGAGAGGAGAGAGCAAAAAATTTGTTTTAAAACAATGTCATCAGCAATAATACGGCTGCCAATACTTATGGCCAATAAAGTTTAAAGTATCGCTAAATGGTTTACATTATCAAAAGTAAGACGATATCCAAGTGCCAATATTTGCTTGCAAAACATGGGCAAAGAAAATTTTTTAAAGATGAGAACGAACTGACACGCAATAAATTTTCAAAATTTGGAAATTTTAAAATAGAAGCTTGAGCTTAACAAGTTTCTGTGGAGCTGAATTACCTACAGTACTACTAGCCATAGGCAGGAATAAGAGGTAACCTCTCAATGCATGAATCAGCTCTCTAAACCGAGCTCTAGTAGCCATAGGACTATGAGGTAATTGCTTCCCAACACTTCATATTTACATATCGTAATCAATTTCTTAGTCAAGCACTGGCCCTACATGTAAACTTGTTATACCCATAAGCTTAACACACCCCCCCCCCTTGCTATGCTGATTTAAAAATTGTTAAAAAATAACCAAAAAATGCTTCAAGAAAAATTCGTAAAGTAATCCACTTCGATTGCCAATTGTTCTATGGACCAGCAACTGTTTTGTAGAAGTTGTTCCTTTTTCAATGCTCTACCCAGACCCTCTCCCGATTTTTTCTAATTTGACTTTGTCAAGAAAACTAAGACTATTATAACCAACGATCCAGGTCCACTATAGATCGGAATTGATTTCTCAAACACCGAGAATACTGTTCATGTGACATACAATTTTCAAATATTTTTCCAGGAGTATTTACTATTTTTCATGAAATGAATTTCTTTCTTGTTTTATTTCTTCGTTTTATTTATAAAAAATTTATTGTTGATAACTTTTGTCATAATTTTTTCTTGGAAAAACTTTAATCTTCTAGCCTGGATAATAACTCTCAGGAAATGACACTCTAGAGATTGATATTAAAAATAAAAACTCTCCGTATCATGAATGAATATTTCAAAAAATATTCCATATTTCTGAAGCATATTTCGAGCCAATACATGGAGTACACAGAGAGAGAGGGAAATAAAAACAAAAAAAAATTTTTAAACAAACTTTTGCTAAAGGAAAGATGATTCTTAAGAACAAATGCAGGAGAAGAAAGTAAGGAAAAACGATAATATTTTGTAAGCGTGTGTTACTTTAAATTAAAACTCAAAAGTTTCCCTGGGCAACAAACAACAAGTAGACGACGACGACGACGACGATGAAGTTATGATGAGTAACAGGCCAGTAAAGGCAGGTAGTTCCTACAAAATCATTCTCTTCTCTTTTTTTTCAATATTTTTGATTGTAAAATGGGCAATGAACAATTTGGGTGGTGGTGATGCTGGTGGTTAATAAAAATAATAACAACAACAACAACAAAACATTCATATTTCATCTTGCAGTCATCGACATTGGGAATCATAAACTTTCACTCATTCAATACCAGGCTCTGCATTGTTGAGAGACAACCAGCCAGCATTCATTCATTCATTCATTCCTTCAATCTGTTTTTATTTTATAAATTTATTTTATTTTCTTCTAAGAAAAAATGCAAAAAAAAACTGTGAACTGTGAATATATCCTAAGTATCTCTCGTATCTATGAATTTTCTTCAAAGTTTAAATTATTTGCCATACGATGGCATTGGCATTTCAATGTAAACGCCCTTGCTGCTCCTCTGGTCTCTCTCTCTGTCAGGAGTTTTCTAAAAAATTATAGTTTTCTGCTGTATACTTACGTATTTAAAAAAACATACGAGGGTGGTATCAAAATCAATAGTGATATTCAGTAATTGCGATATCCTGTTCACCAAATATTCAAGGATTGGAAATTAAACCAAGCACAACCACAACATATTATTTACGAGGAGGATGAAACGGCGTAAATAGAAAAAAATTTGACTGCAGAGTGTGGCGTTCTCTAGGAAAAGGGGGCATAGTACTGTGGAGTACACTGAGGCTCATATAGCAGCATTTCAAATGACCTGCTTGGGTCCTGGTGGCTTACATGAATCTCTGGAGGATTTAAGCAAAAAAATACTGTATTTAACGTATATCATGAAGAGTTAACCGATCGCGATGTATGGATCTATTCTATGGATAGGTAGAACGAATTTAAAAGCAGCACAGGTAGAGCTAGAAAAGTTGTAGAGACATACAGGCGTTGTTTCTGCTTTATTAAGGAGACACGCAGCAGGATGCCCAGCTTTTTTATCCCAAGTTTTCCTCCGTAGGAAATTCGCTTACTAGACTAGAGTTCCAAGTTCAAATCACAGTCTTGATATCTTAAGAAAAAATAATTTGAAACAATTTTTCTTTCTACAATCCTTTTCCAACAGACTTCTGGTAACAATTTTGATTTTTTTAATCGTTCTCAGTCGATGTTAAACTCTATGGTTCCACTATTCTTGTATAAAATTAACAAATTAAGTGCTGTGGGAAACTAGGCTGCAAACCTGACTAAATGGTTGCAAATGCTAAAAAATGCGTGTGTGAGTATGGCTGCCTTCCAAAATGTATCAATACAAAGTTTGTATGCAATTCTACTACTGTATATAAACAATGTAGATATGCAAAGTAACCAACCAATGTATCAACTATAAATCCGATGCCTGATTGCTTTTTGACGGCGTTAAAAATACGCATTGAATAGTATACAATGTAATCATTTTGTACAGCGGCTTTATGAAACACTGTACTTAGTTCAAATACAAAGCAACTAACATTTTGGAAGGCAGCCTATATTTACTGTAAAATACACATATTGAGGCCACCCTCGTATTTAGCTGGTATCTATCTTTTTCAAACCATGTATCCATCTATCTATCTATCCGAGCCAAACATCTATCTATCCATTCAGTCAGTCATTCATTCATTCATTCATTCCATTCACTCATCTATCTATTCTATCTATCTGTCTATATATATCTACGTATGTATGTATGTATGTATATGTATATTTTGTTATATATTATTTTGTATATTTGTTTGTTTGTTGGTGTTGTTTATTTATTTATTTGTATCGTTGTAAATATTATGAACTCATTTGTAATCATTGCATTTCTTTGGCTTTGGCTTTGCCCGTCTTCGTTCTCTTATTTTTTATGACTTTTTATTATTTGCTATGGCGTTACTTCCGCCATTGCTCTGGTACAGTATAAAATGGTGGCATCTACTACTAACTGTACATAGAAATTTATTAAAAAAAATATAGAATGAGTTGAGCGAAGGAAAAAAAAATAAAACCAAAAACTGAAAAACTAATAAAACTTTTTCAGTTTTTTACACTTGACTGGAGAAACGACTGAAAAATTTTATATGAATTCTACGGATAAATCAAACACGAATACACACGACTCGTTGAAAATTGCATGGATACAATATTAATTTCAAGAGCGGGGGAGTTTAAGGTAGTAAATACCGCCTGAATATTTTATTAAAATTGTAAAAAAAAAATATTTAAAAAAACCGATGTAAAGAAAAACGTATAGACAGGAATGATAAATCGAAAGAAAATAGATTTCCAAACAAACGCTTTAAAAATAATTCAATAGAGGCTTGAATTTCGATCAACTCTTTCAATGCAAATGGAGATGATTATCCCTTAAAATAGTTGGCAATCAATACAACAGTGTGCATTACAATGCAGCATTCAGACGTAAAATAAGAATTTTAATAATCCTGATAGATATACAGGTCTTGATGCTTCAGTCTTCTATCACACTTATTTGTGGTCTTGAAGACCCTTGAAATAGTACACAAGAAACTCCATCTAGTTTTGTCTACTCACTGAAAACTGTTCATATTTTCCGCCTTGAGGACAGTCATAACTAGGACAACAGTAGTCCAAATAGGCGGTGACAGATTTCAAACCCTCTCTCTCTTTATTTTATTTCAAATGATATCCCCTCGTTCCATGACACGGAAAGAGAATAATGGCATTAAATCCTAAATGGACTACTTTCAAGCTTCCTCAACTCCTCTTATTGTAGAACAAAAGCCGAGTTGCTGTCAGGGCTTTTGCTAGCGCCTATTATATTAGAGATAGATCCTAATTGTATCAGCAGAGAGCCCCACCCTTAGATATTTCATTTCATCTTCTTTGGTAATTTTAGGGATACTGTAAGACTGATCCATCTCTGAAGACTGCAATACCAGAATCCTTGGGATTCTTACCCTTTCTAGATTATTCTCTTCCAGGGAACATGGTTTCCAGTTTAAAGATGACCCAATTCTACAAGAGATGAAGAATTCTTCATGATGTTGCTTTGAGTCCTAAGATAACCCAGTGCTCATAGATCACAACAGGGGCAGGAATAGCACCGAGAATGACAGGAGAATTTTGTTTAATAAACCGGCAAATAATGCTGAATAAAGTTGCAGCATTTAATAATATGAAAGATCTGTGTTGTATCATTAAGCATTGACATGCAAAGGGATTTCTACGAAAATGATTGACATTTTCAAAGCTTGCTATGACAACACAAGATATCATCTCTTGTGGAATGGCACTATCTGTCAAATAATGGACATTAAAACAAGGTTGTGCTTTCTTTTTACTTGACTATGTGTTATAGCAAGCCTTAACCCTGCGGAAGGAGTAAGAATAGGCCAACGAGATGTCACTATTTGACGTACTGCTATACAGACATTCAGGCATAGCACATCGTAAGCTCTTAATAATGATAGAACATTTAATTGTCTTTGGGATTACATTTAATTACTGATTTAGAAAACTTTGTAATATTTTGTATTGTTTTTGTTTTCTAAATTTTTTTTCGTTGCTAATGTTTATACAAATTATAAGGAAATTATAGATTTTAATTTACAATTATTTGCTGATATAATTTTGTAACAATTAAAGCGTTTTTTTGTACATGTACGTAATCCAATTTAATGAAATAATTTTCTTTTATCGGCCAGTTTATTGTAATGTTTTCATAATAATTGTTGAAAACAGAAAAATTAAATAATTTTCATTGCATTTGGTTTTGCATGGAAACGCACGCTTCGTTAAACAAACTAAAATTTTTATTTTTTTAGATTTTCTAACTATAAATACGATTGAATTAGAACGTTGTTAGAATATTAAACAACGGAATGTGGTCAAAAGCATTGTTTATAATAGCCATCTGGTGTGCTCTCACACTTAACATGGGGGTAAATTAAGAAATTTTATTGTGGAAAAGAAATTTTAGTTTTAATTTCAATGTTTTTATACAACAGCACGGCTATCCTCAAAGCCAAGGTTCAGGTGGTCAGGGTTCAGGTGGTCCATGTGGTCCACCACCTAACGGCCCGCGACCAAGTGGTCCTCCACCTAGTGGCATGCCACCTAGAGATGGTCAAGGTATGTAGAATAAATACATTCAATTACAAAACAATGATCGTTTTTTTTTGAAAAATCTTTTAAAAGGTCCTTGTGGTCCTCCACCAAATGGTGCTCGTGGCCCACCAACTACTGCATCCTCGGGTTAATGTCTTCAACAAAGCTGCACTATTTATTCGACAAGCTTAACAAAGTTGTCGTCTATCGTCTACCATCACAAGATGTAACACATGAAAATATAAATTTTTTTGTTTTTATCGTTCTCTTGCATATGGTTTTGACTAACAATTATTATTATTACTACAACAACAACTAATATATGCAACTAAAACTATGTACATATGTCTGCTGATGGTGTTTATCTACCGCAGTAATAAATTTTCCACTTAATTATTTAGTTTTTGTAGCAAAAACCAAAAAAAAATCACACGAAATAAATAGTCCCCCCTCCCCTTAGAGAACAATATTCTGTTTAAATAAATACGAAACGAGCTATTAATAGGATAGCAAAAGGATTATAAATACCTGACATTAAGGCCTATGGTTATAAATTTTTTAACCACAAGCAAAAAAAAAAAAGAATGTGAAGAACACAAAAGTATAGTCATTGAAAAGATTTTAAAATTGAGCACTCAGTGCAGAATAATTTCGGTTAAAAATCTTGTCACAAGAGAGGCATTCACGAACCAATTGATAAAGCGAAGGATTTGCTTGTACTTTGAGAAGATAGTCTGCAAAGCATCTGAGGTATCGATAAGTAGAATAATTCTGTATTGATTTCAAGTGAGGTTTTTATATCATCCAACATAATGGGATCTGGAAAACTGAGATAAGATTGGAGAAAGTTTCGAAAAAGATTTTGGGACTCACAAAGTAACCACACTATCTGCTATATGTTGCATGGGTGGTGTAATAAGTAAACTTATTTGAATAAATATTGGAGTGCATCAAGGATTACTATTTAACGTGGTATCTGATGTTGCTATAAATCACTCTAGGGATCGAAAATATAGGATTTTTATATTCAAATTTATGAATTTTTATAATTGCAAGATCCGATTATGATTATGATCCCAAAATGCAAAATTCAGTTCCATCAAACACTTGTTAAACGCCTTCTGAAGAGAATATTCCAAGATAGTCAGGCATGCAACAATTCAAATAGTGATGCGAGAAACTTCTGAATCTGTTCAGTCCCCTTGAAACTGGATATATACATGTTCCTACAGAGAGTGAACGATGAGAATATCTGTTGGGGAAAGCTGCCAGATCGGTAGCTAAATAGAGAAATATTCTTATCAATTATTGGCAATTATCCATTGAACCCAAAACTCTGTCTTTATTTTTGAATTTTTCCTGGTATTTTTTTTTTGTATCAGTTCGTCGTTTCTTTATTTTTCATGCTGTTGTTGTTGCTGTGGTTGTTGTTGTTGTTATTATCCTTAAAAAACATAAATAAATGTCAAAAAATGCAGATTACTTATTAACCCCTATGGCGTAGCTATTATTCATTAATATGCCTCTTGTTGTTGTTGCTGTTGTGGCTCAATGCCTGTCTATACGTATGTATATATGAGACAAAGTACCTTATAAAGTATCATTCAAGGATATTTACCTCATCAGCCAAGACTCTACGACAAACTCTTAATTTTTTCTTTTTTTTTTTTGAAAAACACCCACCTACAGCTTAAAGATTTTTAAATTATTCTCTGCTTTTGCTGTCTTCAGTTTCTCAATTTTTAATAATAACCTACGAAGAAAAAGAAAAAAAAATATTCAATGTTTTGTTGGAAATTTATTAGCGCTTTGGCAATATTGCCTTGCATATATTTTATTTTAATTTTTTTTCTCTTTCTCTCGCTTCAATATTATAATTTTTTGATACGTTTTGTCTAAAAATTTACCTTTGGAGCATTAAACGTATACCCCTATAGCACTTTCAGTGCCTGTGCTTATGTTTGTGTCTTGCTTTAATACGTTAGACTTTCATTATTTCATTTCATTCCTTTTTTTATTATCAATTTAACCCCCATTGTCTGTGTGGCTGGGATATACCATCATATACAGCCAGGACGAAACGAAATTGTTAAATAAAAATTGAATACTAATCCATGAATATAGATGATGATTATTATGTTTTGTATGCTTGCCTTACTGCTGTTATAATATCCTTCTCTAAGGATATAATGGATGTACAAAAGTATGCAAGTCTTCTTATATTGTAAAAGAACAACATTCAGTGGATTAATAAAGAAAAAAAAAGAAAAAATAGTCGCGTTATTTAAGCAGCAGGATACCATTTGTTTGTGTATCGAAAGGATACATTCAAAAAGGAGCTTGATTTTCCAATAATAACAAACAAAATATGAATATTTTTATATTTAAAATTTATGGCAGTCATTAATGGAATACAAAAAAAAAAATATGGCTTGTAATGGGAATAAAAGAATTCATAATAATTTATAATTGGAACAGCCTCAGACTGTATTTTTTAGAAAACATGATGTTGGCCACAGTGTACAAGTCTTTGTTACAGGCATAGAGAGCAATAAAAATCTTTTTCAATCCCTTTGATTAGATATGGTTTCCAGGACAATTTCCTATCCTGTCATCTTTGAGTTCAAAGACTGCCTCATACAATCTTTCTAATAAAAAGTATCTCCTCTGTTTTATCAGGCAGTCTACTTAAGCCGCAACACGATGTCCATTCGCTAACTTTCTTCAGAATAGTGTGCCTACTGTTGCTAATATGGTCCACAAATCTGCGAGAAATTGTTCGAAACATGTCATCCGTATTGATAGGGGAGAGTATCCTTGAAATTGTTCGAACAATGTCATCCAGATTGGCAAGGGAAAGTATGCCTGTTTGTGGAATTCCAATCCTTCAGATATTGAACGAGCACCCTAACGTTGCATATATGGCTCTTTCATTAGCTGGTTCGCTAAGTGTCCTGTACCCCTAATCTAGCTCCGCATTTCTGAAGGCGTCATCCATATCTAAGAAAGCAACCAAGATATGCTCTTTCTGTGACAGCCCTCTCTCTATTGCACACATTTGAGTATGCAATTTATGACGATGAACTGATAGGTTTACTATTTGGCAACATCGGAACTACATGTATACATACATAATTGGTTATTACAACCCTTTTAGTCAGTCTCACACCACTGATGTTGTGTGGGTTAATTTTACACATGAGTGGTGGGACCTACAGTTTTAAGTCGATTCTGAACTGTAGATTTTTAAGAAACTTTTCACTTCAACTTTATATTTACTCTCAGAGTTTTTGCCAGATATCTGCTGAGGGGAGGTCGCCGAAGAAATATTTTTTCATATTTAGTTTTGTTGGCTGACCTGGGTTTTGAACCGTGGCCATGAGTCTAATAAAACAACACCCTACCTACTAGACTACGGCAACATTAGTACTATTAGCACAATATTAGTGGTGGGACGAGTACAGATAGTGGCCATACAAAGAATCCCATGGAAATATTAGTGTGGTATGAAGCTCTTCAATTGTGGATTTCAAAGCGTATCGAAATAAAATCGCAAATTCTTATTGAAAGCTGTTTATAAAGCTGCATCAAGTGTAAAACAATAGAATAAAACATGTGTTAAGAAAGTATTTGAATTCCTTCATCAAATATTTGTTTCGGAAACAAAATAACAATTTTTTTCTTATTTGTTGGTATAAACAAAAAAAATTTATTTTTTAATAAAAAGAAATAGAGGGTACGGCATATGCTTACTGCTTTCGTTGGCGACAATTTTTCAAAATTATTTGCTTCTGTCAATATTTGTTAATAAAACTCTTTCTTTCATTCATTCATTTTTTTGTTTTTTTGCTTTTAATTCCATTTATTTGTGTTACCAAAAAAAAAAAAATTATTTCAAAATTAAAATTAAAATTTCTACCGTGGAGGGAAATTAAAGAGTAAGGGAAAGCTGTTGGGAAGACAAGTGTGTTTCATATTGTGTTTGTTTTAAGTCACAGAAATCTTTTTCTTACTTTCAAGATTATTAGTAAAGTTTCATCTTTGTGAATAAATATTGTAGCAAAGTAAGCGGCATGCATCATAATATTTTAATAATAAATGTTGGTAATAATTCAACAAATATGCCACATTATTTAAAAACAAAAAAAGTTTCAAAAAAAAAATTCTGTAAAAGAAATATTCATTTCAATTGACTCCTCGTAGAAGTATATGAGTAATTAACAAAATGTTGTCGAATTACCTCAGCTGGTATGGTTTGAGCTCAGCAAGCAATAGCAGGTCTAGGACTTTAATCAAGAAAAAGAAATTTCATTTCAGTTCAATTATACATACATATGTGGGAGATACATATTTAGCAACATGTTGCTTTAAGATGTGTAAAGCTTAATGCTGTCGTGCATCTTAAGAGTGCAATTTCATCTGCATCTAAAGATAAAAATTTATTTAATTACACAGCCCTGCATTAGTTTTGCAAATAAGATGACTCCAGGCGAATCTGATTTCTAAACTTTTTATCACGTCAGGTTTTCGAGAAAAAGGGGGTTGAAACCCCTAAAAATAGTGTTTTTGGCCATTTTTGAAACAATATAGGGCTAAACACTGACGTGCTAGAACCATCGCTATTGTCAGATATTGACAATTGATCTTTGGTCTTTAAAATGAGCCCAAAGCCAAATTGTTTGCATGCACCCTTAAAGTAGGGGGTGGCAAGAGAAAAAGAAAAACTTTACAGAGGTCCTTAAAAATTAATCAGATTTACTTGAAAATTGTTGCTCAGGGGTTTTTGGGGTCGCTGATTACAGATCTTCATTCAGATATAAAAAAATCGTGTTCAGCACGCAAAATGCCTTCGGAAACACCTGGAGCCATCTTATTTGCACAAAAAAAGTCCAAATTTGCAGGGCTGTGCTATTTACAATTTATATGCCAGCTTTACTGTATATTCTTTTTAAATGTTAGTTTTTGTAAAGAATAGAGAGACGCAGTTGCAGATTCTCTCTGTATACTAATTTGTTTTACTCAATGTTGTTCATCAAGCAGGTAGTGTGTTGGTTCATAAGACGCAAGGCCGTGGTTCAAACCCAGGCTTAGACGCCAACAAAATGAAATATGAAAAAATAATTCTTCGGTGCCTTACAGTCTTCTGGAAAAGATTTCTGAGAGTAAATAAATTTGCCATGAAAAGCTTCTCAAAAATCTGTAGTTCGGGAGTCGACATTAAATTAACACCCACTACATGGGTGGTGTGAGAAGCTAGGTCGTTATCCTGACTAAAGGGTTGTAAGTGCCAATTAAGTAGGCAAGTTCTGGCGGCATTTGAATAAGGTTTCATATCTTTACGTTGTTAAATAAATGGCCAGATGTTGTAAAACATTGTGATGATTTTATTGGATGTTTCTTCCTATAACCCATTTGCTGGGAAGATGTTGCCAATAGACCTTTGAATTTATTCTAAGTTACTTGTTTTAACATCTAAAATGAAACAAAAAAATATTTTAATATCGTTCTTAGATTTAGAATTAAAATAAATCATTTATTTACATCTTAAAGTACTTAACCAAATGTTGCATAAGGAATGTTTCGCAACAATACATGTTGCTGCAACATTTTCTTATAAAAAAAATTTTATTGATTTGCAAATATTCGTTTTTTTTTTATTAGTTTTTAATCAAAAATCCCTAAGGCAGGCTATCAAAATCAGTTGTCTACTACTGTTCTTTATTAAATTCCCATTTCGTTATCCCCCTTTTTTTTTTTTTTTTTTTTTTGAGAAACACTTAATTTGTTATTTTGATTTTATTACTTATTTAAAGAATTTCATTGTTTATCTGTCGATAAACCCTTGTTGCTGCTGTTTTTTCGGAAACTAAACAAATGCCCATTTCATTTGCAAAACACAATCCTTACTTTTCTTTTCTGTTCCCTTTTTTTTCGTTTTATTGTATGCAAAACCTCAACTATCTATTAAGAAAACTACATGAGTTTACCAACAAAAAGTCTACGAAACAAAAAAAAAAAAAATAAAAAAGGAAAGGAAAGGAGAAGAAAAGGATTCCAAGACTACCCATACTCTAGCAAAAGTTTTATTTTGCAGGCAGAGAAACACCAAGAGGCAAATGAAGAAGACAAGACAGACAGCAAATGGAGAAGTTTAACTTCCGGTTATTGATATTTACAGTTACCAGTTTAGCTTACACTTCACCTTATTTTTACCCTGTATTTATAAGGAATATTTCATCCTTTATACGTTTCTTTCCGAGGGAGGCCGTATTTCAAATCTTTGATGTAAAATAGTTCATATGAATGGCCTTTTTTCATTACATCCTTTCTAGACATGTATGTAGACTGGCTGTAGTAGTTTTGTTGCTTGACCAGATTTATTTGTTTGAGGGTTATTGTAAGAAAAACTTTGCCTTGGGCCAAGAAAATCATTCAATCACTTCTACTTCTATTTCTGCTACTTCTTTTGATTTGGTAAAGTAGTGATGATGGGCAAATAATAAACAACAAATATTGTATCAACAACATACCAAAGTGTCTATAATTTTGTAAATTTAAAACTTTGCTTCAGACTGGTCTGGCCAAGAACTGTCAGTTAAATATCAATTGAAATGAAATGCAAAAAAAAAACAAAAAATGTTGAAAATATAGGCTGAAATAAAGAAACTTATATACAAACATCGGGTAATCCAGTTAGTGGTTTTAAAACCACTGAAGTGGCATTTATTTAGTGCTAGGTTTGATATTTAAAGTCGCCGTATCCTAGTAGGTAGTGTGCTGGCTTATTAGATGGAAGGTCACGGTTCAAACCCCAGGTCAGACATCAAAACGAAATGTGAAAAAATATTTCTTCGGCGACTTCCTCTCAGCAGATTTCTGGCAAAAACTCTGAAAACCATGAAAAGTTTCTCAAGAATCTGTCGTTCTGAGTCGACTTTAAATTTTAGGTCCCGCCACTGATGTATTAAATTAACGCACACAATATAAGTGGTGTGAGAAGCTAGGTCGTAATCCTGACTGAAGAGTTGTAAAGACCAATTATGTATGTGTATGTAATCTAGTAGGTAGTGTAATGACTTATTAGGTGTAAGCCCGTGGTTCAAATCCCAGCCCAGATATCTAGAAAAAAATTAAATCTGAAAAAAAAAATATTTCCTCGGCGACTTCCTCACAGCAGCTTTCTGGCAAAAACTCTGAGAGTAAATAAAAAAATTGCCATGAAAAGTTCCTCAAAAATCTATCGTTTGGAGTTGACTTTAGGTCCTGTCACCTATGGATAAAATATACATGGGTGGTGTATTCAGCTAGGTCATCGAAACGCCATCAGAAATTTGCAAAAAAAGTATTTGAAAACTTAAACTTACTTGGTATAGTAAATATGCAATGATAACACGGCTCTCCAAATATGTTTATAGTGTGACGACTTTATACGATTTTTCTGTTTACTTGCTTTGTAATCATTCTTTATGGGTATTTATTTAAGCCTTTTATAACAATTTTAACCACAATATTTACCTTGGCCGTAAGGAAGGCATAGTTTGCCTTTAAATGTCCTGCTGAACTTTTATGTTTGTAGTGTGCGTGAGTCCTTGTATGTATTTAACTTCGTATTTATTTATTACAAAAATAAAATTAAATATTTAAAAAACGTTACAGAATTCTGGAAATACGCAAACACTATAGGCCACTGAAGAGAGAGAAATGCAATCCAGAAATAAATATTAATAGACTGGTTAAATAGTGTACTGCCATATATATCAGTTGAAAGGTAAAAGTGTTTAAGTGTTAAAAAATTAAAAGTTTACGGTGACATACGGTGAGCTCCCACACAAGCTAAAGAATATAAGGGAAGCTAAAGAGAAAGCTCTAGTTCTTTTGGGAACCAGAACTAAAATCTCTGCATGATCACAGGTTGTACAATTTCTAGTAGGAGTGGTTCCATGTCGGATATAAGATTACGTTTAAAAAAGCATAAAGCCATCGTATAAAACAATCAAAAATTTAAGTCTGCAAGTTAGTACTGTTACGTTTAATTGCTTTCCATATGGATTACTGGCCGGATAACATACGTCACTTGTCGCAATGTCATTTCCTTCTAGTCACTGCTCTATCTTATCTTAGGTTCCAGAGCTTTTATACTTGAATCCCAAGCAGTGAAGACTTGTCTTCTGACAGGGTATGCTCTGGTGATTGTGTGGGGGACTGCATTTCTAAACTCGAGGATTTGCGATGCCCCAATGAAATTTACTAAATCATGTCTGAACCTAGTTTTGACAGGAGATTTCACACCAGAATTTTAAGCAGGAAAGACTGGCCCAACCTCTGACCAAACCGTTCTAATCTTAATAATAAATTGAGCTTTAGAATTCTTTTCGAAGGGCTGAAGATATCCATTTGCCTCTCTGACTATGTAATGTGTTGCAGGCCGACGTGATAGCCCCAAATCAGGTTGAGGATCTGACCCTGACCTGACAGCCAGCCGATAATCATCATCATAATCACTTTCGTGTGCCTTCTTCAAACGGACTGTTTGGCATATGCAGCAACTCCTTTTTGAATAAACTACACTTAAACCATTTTGCTGTATTAACGGCAATTGTTGTTTAAATTCGTTTGCCATTCATTTATTGTATTAATTAATAAATAAAATACGCAAAATTTTTTATGTTTTGCTTTCTTTCTTTCGTTTGCGAATTTAATACTGCCGTGTAAATAAACAATTGCCTGCCTGGCCTCTGCCCACCACATCCCAAAGGATAACACAGCAATTGTCCTGTCAAGGCACAACAGAGTTTACAAATGGATCGACCATTTATGGCATACGTGCAGGGGCAGTTAGTGAGTGGGAGGGGGGGGGTGTGAATTTTATTTATTAAAATGCGTTTATTTTCGTGCATACATATATTTGTTGTTGTTGTTGTTATTATTTTGCCATACAATATACGATTTTAAACCGTTGCTCCGGAAAATTGTAAATTTGAGAGTGTAAATTTAATTGTTGGATTTTTATTTGTTTTTCTGCGAATTTTTGTTGTTGTATTTTTGTTATTGTTTTCATTATTATTATTATTGTTATTATTGTGTGAAGTTACAAAAATTAATTGACATTTTATTTGTTAATTAATTGTCTCTCACCCATAAGACCACATGTATACACACAATACATATGTACTACCATACATAAACCATGTATTTGTATGTATTGTACGTTCACATACAATATAATATTAAATTTGTTTGTGAGTCTTTATAAACAATACATAAATATTTATTATAAAGTGGCCTAACCGCTGCCCTCTTATATGAATAAATATTATTATGGCCATAATAATAATACAACAATATGATGGCCATAATAATAATAAAATTTTTATAAATTTTAATGCACTTTGTTTATAATCCTTTAGTTTTTGTTTTCATTTGTTTTGTTATTCATTCGAAAACTAAAAACATTTGCTAATTATAATTTTAAATAAACGGCCATTAAAAGGTTACTAAAATTGCTTCTCAGAACAGAGAAAATAAATGAGAAAAAAATAATTTAAAATTTTGATTTGTATTCCATTAATTAATTATGAAAAATACGTCCAAAAAAAAAATACAAAATATTTATTCAAAACAAATAAAAAGTATTCTTATTAAATAAATGCAGAGATGATGTCAAAAATAAATTCCACACCATCTGGTATTCAGACGTAGAATTTTGCAACTTTCCAATACTTAATGTGTCGGCCTATACTATGGGCAGAGTTGTGAAACACATGCAGTTAAGTAGGAGGCCTATACCCATTAAAGGAACAAGCCATAAAGGAACAACACTTTGTTTAACATTTAGGCACATTGTGATAACACAATCAATTCTATCCGGGGATCAAACATTCCTTAGAGGAAACAATCTCTAGTTCTAAATAAGAAAAAAAGAGATCAAAAACCTCTAACACACGAGGAGAAAGACTATCGCTTCCTCCTCTACCAAGTCTTTCGGTACAATGGCCCATAAGAATCATCATTGTGCGATAGATAGCCTCATGTGACTTAAGGACAGAAGTGAACCGTTCGTCTTCTTGTCTATACATTCTCAGCAGAATATAGCATCTAGCAATATTGCACATATCATCCTGTTCCCAAAGGGATTTAACTTTCCCATGAATCGGAATGCCTATGCCCTGTAACATGCAGGGAATTGCGAGCTCCGTACAGGTTATGGCCAGCTCATCAGCAATGCATTTTCCAACGATATTGCTATGTCCCGGAACCTTTAATGTGTTACCTTTAAATGATTCTAAATCTGAAAGGAAATCTGGCATTCATGGACAAGGACTGATGGAATTAATCGCAGCTTGGCTGGGCGAGTAAATCAAGAGATTTTCAGGGAAAAACCTGTCACTCAACGAGCATTGCGCCGCTTTCAAAATTGCCATGACATCTGCTTGAAAAACACTGCAGTGGTGTCTGGCAGACTATAAAAAAGTTCAATATCATATCGCTTAATAAATACACCACAAACCACCCACCCATCCTAGCGCTCATCCTTGAGCCATCCCATCCCATTGTGAACCTCTGGTTCTTCACACCAGAAGGCTCTAGTTGGAATACTGAAAACGAACGTGGTATTCAGAAAGTTATAACGAATCATTTAATTGACCTTAAAGTGTCTTTGTATTCCCAGAATAACAGCATATCCTTAGCACAGATTGGTCCAGAATTTTTTTTTTTGCATTGAATCTTACTGCCTGGACACAGGCTTGAGAGAGATTGGTTTCGTATAAAATTTATATGTTGACTCCTTTCAGTGCCATATACCCCCTAAATGACCTGGTGATGAATGTACAGGACTGCTTTGCCGTACTTCAACTTGATTCCTCCGTAGATTTGACGAAAACTAGCGTCTCGTTTTTCATTGAAATTTATGCTCTGCCGTAGGGCGTTAAGGAGTTTCTACAGAGTTTCTACAAGGCGTACGAAAGTTTTGACTCGGTATAAGTGTACCGTGTATCAACGTTTATATAGAAAAACAACAACATTTAGATTTGCAAAAAGAGATTTTCTTTTTAATTTTTTTTTTACCAACAAAAGCATGGTTTTTAGTATCCATATCCATCCGATGGTGGGGCCGTCATAGTGGGTGACATTGATGCAGTGGTGTATGTGTATGTGTATGTGGGGGCAGGTCCAATGGAGACAGTGCCTGTTCCGCTGGGTTCGCCACAATTAGAACATTTGTTTTGTACAGGATGACAGCCTTTAGTACCCCTGCATGGTGGATGAGCCACAACCATATTTCCAACAAGAATGGCTGCTAGTATGGCAAATAATATCACAATTTTTCTCATGATGTTGCTTATAGGCAAAGACTAATTTCTTTCTAAGGCTTGAGTTGGCTTTTTATACTCGAGTTTTGAGCAAAGTTTTGGCGTTAATTTGCACACAATAATAGAATTGGTTTCATCAAGTATTTCATCGTATTTACGTTTTAATTGTTTTCAAAAAAAAAAATAGGAAAATATTTAGTTAACTAAACAAATATTTAAATTTTCTCTTTCTTTTGTTTATTTTTTTATTTACGTTTAGTCTTATACAAACAGTAGCTGGTTGGAGACAAAAAAAATTGCTTTTTTTATGTACACAGCTGCGGCATGAATAGCTTGAAACCTGTGCCAGTTTTAAGAAAATAAAATTTTAAATAAAATTCTGGTGTTTTTTGTTTTTATTTTAATCTTTTAATGAAGTTTTCTGTTTCACAAATTGTTGTTGCCTTCAACGGTTTTCAAGGCAAACGATTTGTCACACTTAAACCAGTCTAAAACCCGTTCCATTATTAGTCTACCTTTGGGTAAAATTATAACAGGCACCGATTGATCACAAGCACCACCATAAGGATTATTTGGATCACAGTGTGGTTCAGCTGGTGGATCCCCTCCTCCGCCTGCTGGAGGTGGTCCTGCTGGATCTCCATCTTGAGCAATTGTTATGCCAACAACAAGGGCCAAGAAAACAAAACCAATAACTGTAAACCACTTCATAATGCTTAAAAACTTTACTGCTTCATTTCAATGTATTTCGTGGCGGTTTTTATACGATTTTCTCTTATTTGTTTAGACCTTAAATTTAGATTTAGTCAAGGCCTTTTCTAACTATTTCAATAGAAACATTTGTTTAAATGTTTGCAAAATGAGGAGAGTCTTTGAAAATCATAAAATTTTTAACCCCTTAAAATCCAACAAATAAAAAATAAAACATTTGAAAGGTGACAACCTCCGCTAAAGGCTGTATATTTAGATCCTTAGAGAGTGTGTGCTTTTTATGCAAAACGATTAGTTTCTTTAAATTTCTCGTGAGGGAAGAGTCTAGCACAACAGAAAATTTGAATGAATTTATTCGTTTGATGGCCATTCCTCTGCACAGTTGCAAACAAATTATCTCCGAAAAACTTTGCTGTTTTGCAAAGGAGACATGACGTCATGGTATCTGATAATCAACACACTTACCACCAATTTTTTTGGGTAGCCTTACAGTGTAATCTATGCATATCAGCTGACTTTAAAAAGATATCTATCGGCATCCACTACCCTTCAGACTTTCGGGTCATTGCATACTGCACAACTTTTAGTCGTTCATTTGTTTCAAATCATATTACGGCGTCATAGAGTTAACGCTACCAAAAGTTTCCAAATTTATTGGAATTTTCATGCGACCACAATTTAATCTGCGGCACGAAAATCAGCATTTTAATATTCGTATTGAATTCCTGTTTAATATGCTCCTTCAATTTAAACTAAATAAACAATATTGGCCTCTGCAGTAGATTTGTTTTACTGATCCTTAGTTTTTAAAAATTAATAATAAGAGGAGACAAGACCAAGCTGAAACACAGCAGCGCAAATCACTGAGTGCGCAATTGATCCTAAATGAACAAAAACCGTAGCCCAGTGGCTTAGTCATTAGTAAAGCTTATGGCGAAGCTTAATGCTGAGAGTAGTAAAGGCCTGGAACCAGTTAAAAAAATGAAAACGTCTTTGACAATGAAATGAAATTACATGTGGAATCGTACTCTTTTTACATACTAAGCTACTAATTATTTATTATTTCAAAAAAGAGAAAAGAAATTTAAAGAAAGAACTTAAAAAATTGATTTTTTCTTTGCCTGATCATAATTTTCTGTCGCAGAAACTGCAACTTCCTGTGGTCTATACGTTGTTGTTGTGAGAAAAACTTTTGATTTGATATTATTATGCTGATGGTCCTGTTGCTGTTGTTGTTCCTGTTCCTGTTCCCACCATTGGTGGTGGTGTTGTGGTTCTTGGGGTTGTTGTGGTTTTTGGGGTTGATGGGGTTTGTGTTGGTGCAACCTTTGTTGTTGTTGTAATTGAGACCGGTGTTGTTGTAATTTCTTCAGAGCTGTCCGGTTCTTCAGGACTTTCTGGCTGACATTCTTCATTATCGCACTTAAACCAATCCAAGACGCGTTCCATAATCGGACGACCTTTGGGCATTACAATTACTGGCACAGACTCATCACAGGCACCTTTATAGTCAGCTGTTGCACCAGAACCACAAGCACTTTTACCAGGTTGATTTATACTGGCTGCTGTTGAATGTCCTATGACGACGGCCACAAATAAAGTACAGCAAACGTCGTATGATAATTTCATTTTGGCTGCAAGAATGAGTTTCTTAAATTGGATGGCTTTTACTTGGGCTTTTATAATCAAAATTTGAAAATAATTGCTATTTAAACAGTTGCTTTAGGGGCAATTAAACAATTATCAAATGACAATTAAATTAAGAAAAAGAAAAGGAAAAATAATTAATATTTGAAGCAATTATTTATTCATTAAAGTTTTAAATATTTATTCAGACCTTTAAAGCATAAAACAAAATAAAGTAGTGTTTCAGTGCAAACCAAACTTAGTTGAATATTCGAGCCAAGTGTCTAATCCATGTTATGTCACGTAGCGTTAGCATATAGCTATGTAAACTAAGAAATAACAGAGTAAAGTAAAGTACGACCCTCGTAAAGTTTAGATTTATTTTCAAACTATTTCGTTTCTAATTATTTTAGAATATTTAAGAAAATATTTGCCAAAGAAAAACAAAAAGATGTAACAGATGTACCATAAAATGCGTGTTTTAAAGACAATTACTCAGAGGAAATGGTTACGTTGTCTAGTTTTTGTTCATAAAAATTGAAAAAAAATAAATTTTCCATGACTCAACTACGTATAGACAGTGTGTTAATACAAGTTATACTCGAAATATAAAATGTGTTGCAACTTTTTTCCAGAATCCTTTTAAAAATCGTTTTTTGACTTTTCTTAGTTTTGGTATATGATCACCTAGCAAATAATGATCCTTCGCATATAAATTTAATGTTAAAAAAGATAAAAGGGTTAGGAAAGTATAGGATTGAGCCACAGATGATTTGAATTCATTCATTCTATGTATACTGCCAAATCCCGATTAACTGATATTAATAATCAGCGTCAAACTGAAGCTCAATCTCGTTGAATTTAGTGACCTACCCGTTAGACTAACGAAGAAGGGTGATTCATATAAGAAAGGTCTTCCAGAGAAGATATTTGCAGCTAAGCAAAGTGAAAAGTGTCTCCGCAGTCTCCGTCTATCACACCCAATTTGAGCAGTTAATTGACAATAAGACAGTTTAAGACGTAAGTCTGTTAATAAAACAAGATTCTCCTGGAGCTTACGATTTGACTGCAGGAAATAAATTCGTTTATCTAATATGTGAGGATTGGTATGCAGTAGCAGTGTGTGTGCCTACGTTAACAAGTCCGTTAGCTACACAACTGCCTGATAAATCCCTGCGATTATGGTATCGCAGGGATATAGTATTTGTAGCTATACTAGACTGAAACAAAACTACCACGATAACCTGAAGATTGCATCTGAAAGAAATCTGTTCATCTAATAACTATCAGACTTACTTACTTAATTGGTCATTACAACCCTTCAGTCAGGATTACGACCTAGTTTCTCACACCACTTATGTTGTGTGTGTTAATTTTATACATGAGTGGCGGGACCTACAGTTTAAAGTCGACTCCGAACGACAGATTTTTGAGAAACTTTTTCATGGCAATTTTATTTACTCTCAGAGTTTTTGCCAGAAATCTGCTGAGAGGAAATACTTTTTGTATTTTATTTTGATGTCTGGCCTGGGCCTCGAATCCTAGCTTTACGTCTAATAAGCCAACACACTACCTACTAGACCACGGCGACTTTGATAACTATCAGAGAAAATAGAAATTCTAGTAGTTAGAGATCCCCTACTCAGGGTCAGAAATACACTACAGTAGTCAGTGAGGCCTGAGGGATGAATCGGCTACATTATATGAGAAACCTGATGGTGATATCGCGATACCAGCTGTAGAGTGAAATCCACAAGATGACCTATGAGGACTGAAGTGGAACGAACTAAATTCATATAGGAACAGTAGCTTTGGAGAGATATTATTTGAGATATGATAAGAGAATTAAACTTAGATGCAACTAACGCTTATTGCTGTATTCAAAGTAGACTTCGTTTTGCATTCTTAATAAAAAGTTTTTGAACATTTCAAAAGGATATCACATTACATAGGATATCTTGTAAATGTGTTGATTAGAGAGTTCGAAATATCCATAAGTTGCCCTACCTCCATACTTTGACGGAGCTTATGCTTATTGCTGTATTCAAAGCTGACTTTTTGAACATTCCAAAATGATATCACATTACATTGGATATCTTGTAAATCTTTTGATCAATTTTCTATATCCTTCAGCTTTTTTTCTTTTTTTGATTCTTTGCCGAGTAGAAATTCACTTGTATTTTTATGTCTTTTTAATTTTTATTTATTTTGTTGTCTTTCCCCCCCTTCACAGCCCATATAATTTTCAAAATTACCTGCCAACATGTGAACACGTTTAACTAACAAACTTTGTCATGAAGAAGAAAAAAAATAAAAACGAGGCAGTGAGGGACAGAGCAAAAAAAAAACTAAAACATAAGCATGCAGTAATAAAAATAGAAAGAAAGAAAAAAACTAAATTTTATCCGTAAAAAGCTATAAAATTTTATCGTTATTATCATAGAATAACTAGCAACAGTTCGTGGCAACAAATGGCTCTTAAGAGGGTGGCCGTTAAATTGGCTCAAACGTTTGCGTTTGCGTTTGGGTTTGGTTGGTTGGTTGATTGCATCGTTCACCAAGTTGACTGTATGTAATCAACTCCATTTATGCTTCATAGACTTTTCACATGAAAACGATGAAATGAAAATTGTTTCAACATTTAATTGTTTATGGGGTCAGTCAGACTGATAGTGGGGATATGGAGAAAAAGGAAGACCACTAGAAAAAGGACTCACTGACTGACTGGACTATTGGTTTTGCAAGATTGTATTGCGAAAAACTGTAATCGTTTGTAATTGCCGTAGACAAGGTAGGCAGTAAAAGTAAATGTATGGAAAGTAATTAAAGACAATTGCTAATTGGGTATTGGAAATATAACAACAACAAGAAAAAAGAAAAGAAAGGAAAATTAAAGTAGAAAATTACAAAAAAAGGAAATGGAAATGGAAAAGCAAGGCAACAAGACTTAATTATCACAACACAACACAGCACAACAGTTTTAGTTAAACGGGATCAATAATAAGGGAATCTATAGCAGTTTATAAGTTAGTACTGCCTGTGGTCTTGAAAAGTCTTCTTGGTAATCCGTTGACACACGCTGCTTAATTATTTTACAATTGTTTACTTGGATCTCTTTGGCCAACATGTGGTATTATGGTCTCAATACGAAATTGAGTAGCGGAAACCTCTCTTGTACGAGAAAAGTTATACTCTCATCCTCGGCGTGTGGTTTTTTATGGCGCAGAAGCATGGACCATATTAAGCACCCGTACAACAGCTTTGAAAGTATTCGAAACGATGATCAGCAGATCAAGTGTAGGATATCTGTTGCCAACAGGTGCTATTACGGTCTTAATAGGCAGTTGAGTAGCGCAGAACCTATACTCTACAAGTCGCTCTTCCTCCCTTTATGCCGCAGAAACATGGACACTATTAAGCACCAATGTAGCAGCCTTAAGAATATTCGAGAGAAAAGGCTTACTTAAGATCTTCGGTCCAGTGCGAGATGGCAATGATTTTCGCATCAGATCCAATAATGAGCTGTATGAGATTCTCAACTACGGACGATGGAAGAGAATGCTTTTCCCCAAAAGGTATTTGAAACGCGGATTAGCAGAAGAGAACAGTCTGCGATGAGGGATCAAATCGAGAAGGCCCCCGGTTGCACTAAATCGGCCAAGTTGTTCGGATGAAAGAGGATGCTTTTCCCCGAAAGGTATTTGAAGAGCGGATTAGCAGAAGAGTAGAGTCTGTGATGAGGGATCAAATCGAGGAGGCCCCCGGTTGCGCTATATCGGCATAGTTGTTCGAATGGAAGAGGATGTTTTTCCCCGAAAGGTATTTGAAGCGCGGATTAACAGAAGAGTAGAGGACTACTACTACGTTGGAAGGATCAAATCGAGGAAGCCCCGTCATTGATTAGTGTAACCAACTGACAAGAAGCAGATGGGTCTGGAAGAATGTGTCAAAGCAGGTCGTTAATCGAGTTAATATGGGTGATAAACATACGATACCATCACAGTTTTCAGACTAATTTTGGGATATCATTTCGGGCGCTCTCATCTAATAACAGCAGTCTGAAGCACACTTTTTGAATCTGGTATCTGGTATGTTTGCAAAGAGAAACTCAAAATTTGATGCTGCATGTTATGGAAGAACTTCAGATCGATTTCACTTTATGTACAAGCCGTCTTCACATCCTCCTTAAATGATTTGGCAATAATTATGGAATATTTTCTTTGAAATTTTTCCTTTCCCTCTTTTGAAATCATTTTATTACATTCCACTTTGACTACTTTCCGGTTTTTTTTTTATAAATTATTTATGTATTCCTGTAGACAATAAAAATATTTTAAAATTTGTCGCGTAACTGCCATTATTGTTACGTTTTCTTTTTTTGCTGCCGATTTTAATAAACGATTATTGCTGTTTTTTATTACCACGTCTATAGACAGGTTGTATGAGCAGGGGTACATATGTATGTACATCACATGTGTAAAATGGTTAGAATGGTATTGTAAGAGTATGATTATTATTATTACAATACAAGGAATATGATTTACAATTGTTAAATTATTAAAATAATAACACAGTGTTACACACAAAAAAAGTAAGGAAAAATAAAAATAATTTTACAATAAACAAAAAAAAGAAAACTAAGTCCCCGGTTGAATTCAAAAAAAACCTGTCCATTTTAATTTGTGTTGTGTTGCTCCTTTTCTTAATTTTATTTCCTACAGCCAGCAAGCACCTTTGTTTTATTGTCCAATTATTTAAAAAGCTTTCTATTAAGCCTTGTTTTAGGTCCAAAAATTTTTTTTTTAAATTTTTCTTTTTGCTTTTCTAAAGAAAAACTAAAAGGTCTGACCAAATGGTTTAATAAAATGGAATTCTTTCTTTTTCTTCTTCTTTTAATAATTTCAATAAAAATTAATATAAAAAACGTGTGCAAACATATGTACATAGATTTCGTTACGCATGTTTAACTCGGTGATACACATACAGAATGTATGATTTTTATTACACCCCCTTTTGTATTGTGTATTAAAACATTTTTACTATTATGACTTGACAGTAAAGTATTTGTCAAGTCATAATGGCTTAAAAGAAAACAAAAAAGCAAAAGAAGAAATAACAAACCAAAAAATTAACAGGAGAGACTATGAAAGAAAGTGGCCGAAAGCCTTTAAACATAAACGTATAAAAATCAAACAAATTATGTTAAATAAACCAAAAAAATGTTCTTCCTTTAGCTATAAAAAAATGAACATCAGCAGGAATATACGAGGGTGACACTTAAATTTAGAATAATAATATGCACTGACAGAGTCCTTAAGGAGTGCATTATGTTTATGCTGGACACTTCACTAAACCCGAAGGAAAAAGAATTCTGCAAGTAAGGACAATTCAAAGACGAATGAGCTCGCTGCTGTTCTGTAAGCAGGTATGAAGGTGTGAATGAAATGAAAAGGAATGAAATCTTGTGCTGAACAGACTACGTGGATGACTCTATTCATAAAATCTCGGGCAAATCTGTGACTCTCTTAGAGACAGGACCCAACTTTTTGGTAATTGAAGCTGTATAGCCATGTGTAACCCTTGTTGGGACTAGTTTTGGATTGTAACCTGTTAACCTTATTTACTCAGTATTCGCCGTAATCTATGTGGCACAATCCTCAGCTTAGTAATCTCGAATTAAAAACAAAATATTTCTTTGGCGACTTACTCTTAACAGTTTTATGGCAAAAACTATGAGACTACTGTCGTTCGAAGTCGACTTTAAACTGTAGGTCCCACCAATCAGGCATACAATTAACACAAACAACATGTGTGGTGTGGTTATGAAGACTAAAACCAAAGACGATTCACTGGATCTCTAAGCAGCATTCAGATCCTCGTTAAGACAAAGGACCTGAGCTAGATGGGAGGTATACAAAGCAGAGCTGGCAACATAATAATCGCTGCTTTGCATACAACATCTATGTTTTGTGATAGAGGTGATCCTACATCTCAATCTTTACTGTAGAGGCTCAGCAGCCGATGCGAATCAGTGCTTCAGTGGCATACAATTGCTCATTAGTTTAATGGCTTCTGCAGAAATTGGAAAGGCGTAAAATCCTTACTGTAGAGGTTCAGCGGCCAATACGAATCAGAGCGACTGATGAGTTTCTCTCATTTGGTCATCAGGTGAATTGTTTCTCTAATAAATAATAGAGTACAGATAAGCCAGTGATTTACTGCAGGGCCCCTACCATGCAGCTAATATCACTGCAGCTAATATCGGAGACTACTAACCTCTGGAATTCAGTGGCTTTATCACAAAATCCGTATGGTTATAGAATTAGGGGGAAGAAGTCCTTATTGTATCTCAGTGGGCCACACTAGCTTATATCGCGTGTCATTTTTTTGGTGGGCATCCATTTTTATCTACTTTCCTATCAATTTTTTTTACAAATTTCTAAAGATATCTTTAGGTCAAGTTGGCTAATTTAATTTTGCTACTGCACTCGTATACCCAAATCTGTAACCAGTCCACGTTACAGATTTGCTCAATAACCCTTGTAATTTGCCCTTTAAAGTTAATAAAAAAAAGAAAGTCTACCTTATTAAAGAAATATTGTATGTATGTGTACATACGCCACTACCGCTTTCTTATGCTGCCTAGTCCACATATGGACACAAGTCCATCATGATGATGATGAACTACAACAACATGACTTGAAAATCTTTTAATCTTTTTAGCAGCAACAGAAAAAAAAACTTATTCTCTGCCTTAAAATAAAACAGTTAAGATGTGAGAAAAGAAGGCAGCAACCCTTTTTTTACTTTTTTTTTGCTACCAAAGGCTTCTTAGAAAAACTAACTAAAACCATGACAATAACGTTTTTCCTAAGACGTAAAGGGGTTGCTAAAAAAAAGTTCCCCTGAAAAAAACAGGCAGTAAAACAATCCTTAAGGACCACAGCCAAAAATTATGTTAAATCACTAAAAGGCCTTTAACAAAAAGGGAATAAAAAAGGAATAGAAAGCCAAGTGAAGAAAGAAAAATATTTGCTTTACTAGTGTATCAGTGTGTTAGTATCAGTATCAGTATCAGTAAGAGAGAGAGTGTGTGTATCATTTTAAGTAAATTCAATCAAAATTGCTTGGCTCATCAAACATTCAATTACCAGACATAAATTTATGTCATAATACCATAATTGAAACACCCTCCCCACTCCTTTACACTCCCTCATACAGAAAAACAAGATAATTTTATTGTTTATATTCCCCATAAAAGAAAAACTACAACAATTTCATGTTGTTAACAACAATTGTTTTTTGTTTTTGTATTGGTTTTTGCCCATGTTATTGCCGTTGTCTTGTCTGTAACCACCCTTTGGATTTGTTCAATCCTTTCTTTTCTTTACTTTTTGCCAAATCAATATTATTATGACAGTTTGATTAAGTCATCAATAGCAACCCCTTTTTCTGTGTTATCTGTTGGCAAAAAAAGGATATCTTGTGTTATTGCTTTCCTTTTATCCTTTTTTTGCTGTTTGAAGGAAAGCAAAATTGTTTTACGACTTAATTTTGTTTTTGTTTTTTTTTTGGTTACAATTTTTGCAAATCACTTGACCAATTTGTCAAATTGTTATCTTAATAACACAATAAAATTATGGGAAAACGAGGGTGGGGTGGAAATATATTATTTGATTTCATAAGCTTTCATACACTTGGAAAAATTTTTAGGTTAGGGTTTGTAGGCAACAAATAAGGAAAGTTTATGAAAACAAAATTTATTTTGGAATTTGCTCAAGCCATTCTGTAGTCCAAAATTCAGATGTACTTACTATTTCTGAAGATCTTACTAAAAAATTTTATGTTGGGGTTTGTAGGCAACAAATAAGGAAAGTTTAGTAAACAAAATTTATTTTGGAATTTGTTCAAGCCATTCTGTAGTCCAAAATTCAGATGTACTTACTATTTCTGAAGATCTTACTAAAAGCGTGAGTTAAATTGACACACGACTTTTGACGATTGGATTTTTCTAACGGAGTATCCTTCTCCACTGTTTTTTCAGTCTTATTGGTTCAGTATTGAGTATTTTTCTTACAGGTATTTTTCATGTGCATCAGGCATGCTTGCAACCTTTAGCTAGGATTACAACCTAGCTTCTCTCACCATCCATGTTGAGTGCATAAATTTTATCCATGAGTGCTGGGCCCTACACTTTAAAATCGACTTCAAACGAGAGATTTATGAATAAGTTTTCATGGCGAGAGGTAGTCACCGAAGTCGGCTGGAGTTTAAACGGCGTTGTCGCATCTAAAAAACCAACACTACACTAGGGCCCATATTATTAGCAGTGACGGCTAAAATAGTAAGAAGAACTCTTTGGTTAAAGTGCGAATGATGATGAATTTTTCTTCTGTTTTTTCTTTTTTATTGTATGTTGTTGATGTATTTGACAAACAATTTTTGTTAATAATAATTGTTGTTGTTGTTGTTATTATTATTTTTAAATGCTGCTTGCTTTTGTATTTGTATACATAAACCTCTAACCGAAAAACATCATCGTCAACTTAACACAGCAGCAATATGACGACAAAGATGTTGAGAATGACTAGGTTGACAATACAAGGATTTACCTTCAGAAAGAAAGAATGGAAATATCCATTCAGTTATTTAAGTGTGTGTGTGTGTGTCATTTATAATATTTTTAGATTTACTGCAACCATGTTAATAACAATCATTTTCTCTTTCTCTCTTTTCTTTTATAAGATGCCACCTCTATTGCCTACCCCTTGTTAGTTGTTATTGCTGCTGTTAGTTTCCGGTTTATTTGCTGGCAGCACATATACATGCATGACATGCCATAATACTAAAAAGGAAATTAGAATGTGACTGACTAAACAAACAAACAAAAAAAATGTCGAAAACTTGTGTTAGAATTTGAAAGACCAGCAAAATATAAACGTAATATTCTCATCATAAACTGAAAAATCTGACTTTATAGCCTCAAATAATAATACGACTGTAAATCAGAGAGAGAGAGAGAGAGATGGGCGCCATGGAAGTGATTTAACATGACCAACTAAGAAATCCAGACAGATTTTTCTTACCAGTTTTGATTGCAACAGTTAGTTACCCTTCTTAGGAGTCAGAGAAAAAAAATAAAACTTAACCGCTTAACTTATTTTATATTTAGCAACACTAACACAACAACAATAGCAACAATTTAGTAGGTAGTTTTAAACGTTTTTGTTAACACACAAACAAACAAACATTTGAAGAAGGATGGCAAGTAGGCATACACACTGTAAGTCCTGTTTTGACTGCCTTTTACAGAAAAATTCAGTTCAGAAGAACAAGAAAAACAGAAGCACAGGATGCATTTGAAATTTATATTTCTCCAACTAAACACAATCCAAAAAAGGGTTACATACACAGTGTAGGCTGTAATCAGCAGTAACTGGCTTAGCCAGTTTTAACTTTTCATAATTCAATAGGTTCCACTGTAATAATTAAGGTAAAGAGCTTTACCTTTCTTTTCCTTTTTAAATTCTTTCAGTTTTGCATGTGTGCTGTGTGTCACAAGGAAATTTTTATTACATTTTTCTCTCTCTCTCTGCCTCTTTCACATCCTTTTCATTTATTGTTTTTGTTGTTTCTGTTTTTTTGGCAATGCCACCCTCCGTCATCATTCGTTTTTAGTTTATTTATGTTAAAGTAATTTTTAGCCTTTGATTTCGTATGTGTTTTCAAATTAAAATATTCTTTTTGGCTTTCTTTTTAGGTTTCCAACATTATATGGGGCACTACAACTCCCTGCTTGAGTAACTGGCTTTCAAGAAAAGAAAAAAACCTAAAAATTCATCATCATTAGAAGAGTTAAAGCAAGAAAGATCAGAAAATTTTTGGTAAGTGAATTAGAAAATTTCAATACAATACAGTATAGTAGAGCAGGCATGAAGTGTCTCTTTCACTCTTCTTATCATTACTTTCCTTCTTTTTTTGTCAAAATCAGTAAGAAAAAATTTCCAGTTAAGCAGGTAATTGGTCTACTCTAGCATGTTCTAGGATGACAGGGTTGCCATGTGACATTTGCTAGAAATAACTTTCGTTTTCTTAATGAGTAATGAATAGATTTGTGTCTGCTGATTGCAGCTTGGGTCTTCGCGTTACACTCTTTATCAAGAAGTTTTCGCTCCTTTTGTGTTAATCACCATACTACACTACCTCGGGTTTTGTAAACAAAGGTCGTGGTTAGATTTTTTGTCGTCTTCATTAAACATTTTAACGCCAATCAATATGTTTGTCGAAAAAAGGCCACAAATTCTATTTAATTTCATGTATTTTAATCGTATCCTGAGCTATTACGGCATATAATATCTGACTCATCCAGCAGGTACGATTTCAGTATTACTGACTTACTTACAAGCCTTCAGTCGGGATTATGGACTGGCTTCTCACTCCACTTATTTTATTACCGAGTGGCGGGACCTACAATTTAAAGCCGACTCCACAAATTTTTGAGAAACTTTTCATGGCATTTTTATTTACTCTCAGAGTTTTTGCAAGAGTCTGCTGCGAGGACTCGTTTTATTCGGAATGACCGACCTGGGATAGCCTCACGTCTAATAATCAAACACACTGTCTACTTGACAATGCACTGATGATGCAGTATCTTGAGCTGTTCTAAGACAAATTGGTAATAAAGTCTCTTTAATTTGTGTGTTCCTTTCATTTCAATAATATTTCCTAAACAGAGTACAAATAGCAACATTTTAGTTTAATTGGAATTTTTTTCTCATGATTGTTAACGTTATTGTTGTTGTTGTGTTTTTTGTTAAGAAGAATATTTCAAAGTATTTATTTATTTCACTGTATCCTCACAGATACACACACTCAATGTCTGAATCTGAATGTGGATAAACAAATACAAACGCGCAATACCTATGCAAAATTTCTCACTTTCTTTCTGTTTCTTTTTTTTCAACGAATTAATACAAGAGCACCCACACACATACTGAGAGAGAAAATGTCCATGTGTGTCTGTGTGTTGTCTGTTATTGTTGTTATAGTATGTGCTCAAGTGTAAATTGTTTTGTTATTTTAGCATTTATTTTACAATAATTAACAAAACAACAAGAACAACAAGAACAACAACAGCAAGAATAGCATGAACACATGAACAGCTAAAGAAATCTTCATTTAACCTCCCACTTTCCTAAATCCATCAGCAGCATCTACTTTATAAAGCCACCCACTCCCCCCTCTTTCTCTCTCTGCCACTACCACTTGTTTATTTTTTAAAGGAATTTTTTTTGAGAACGAACCGAAAAAAAACGGGATTTTTTTTTTCTATAAAAATTATAAGTTGAATCATAATATATGATGATGATGCTACAACAATAATAATACATAATAATAACAACAACAACGACATTTAAGAATTAAAAACAAAAAAATAAACTACAATCGCATATTGTTTACATCAGCTTGATGAAGAGATGATGAAGAAGTGTATGATGATCTAGAAAGACACAAAAAAAACAAAAAATCAGAAAGGAATTCATGTTCAGCGTTTATATTCTGAATTTGTTTTGCGTATTTAAACGCTGAAATCAACAAATGTATGTATGCAGGAATGCATGTGTGGGTATTAACACCTTTTTATACCTACACACACATACACACTAATACATGCAAAATTATTTCATTTTACGAAAGGGAAAATGTTAAGAAATGAACTGACAGGGATCCTGATCATCTTTTTATGTGATTCTGTTCTGATAAAGCCCAGAAGCATTGAAAATTATTTGCACTTCCTTTAGCTTCCTTTAGATGTATAGAGCGTCACTAACAACCGTACGACATGTTACACGATTTCGGACTACTGACCTTTACTCTATGCCGAGTTTGCCAGTTCCACTCATTCCGTATTCAATTGATGTATGCCATGGTATTTGTTATCCGCTACTTGGTGCTTCAGGCTTCGTTACGCTGTCATTGTTACTGCTGTCTCTAGACCACTACAGTCTCCAAACCTACTACAGTTGCCAGTAGCCCCTAGGCTACTACACCGTAGACTACTACAGCCCCTAGGGTACTACAGTTTGTAGACCCACTACAGTCCCTTGACTATCACAGCTCCTAGACCACTACAATCCTATTACAGACCCTTGGCTACTACAATCCCAAGACTACTACAGTCTCTAGACCACTATACTCCGTAGACTCCTACGGTCCCTAGACCACTGTAGTCCCTAAGCTGCTACGACTCTAGACCACTACAGTCCCTAGCCAACTACAGTCCCTAGACTACTACAGTCTCTAGACCACTGCAATCCTTAGACTACTACAGTCCTTAGGCCACTGCAGTCCCTAGACAATAACAGTTCCTAGACTACTACAATCCCTAGACTACTGCAGTCCCTAGACTACAACAATCTCTAGACTACTACAGTCTTTAGACTTCTACAGCCTCTAGACCTCTACAGTCCCTAGACTACTACAGTCTCTAGACCACTACAGTCCCTAAGCTGCTACAGTCTCCAGACTACTATAGTCCCTAGACTCCTACAGCGCCTAGACCTCTAGAGATCCTAAGCTGCTCCGGCCTGTATACTGCTAAAGCCTCTAGACTAAGACTAAGAAGAGCAATAGGCAAGAGATCTGTGATTAGTCTCCTCTCATTCAACCAATCTGCTTATGTTTTACAAAAAATGGGTGGAAATGGATCACGATGGTGTGTTAGTGTCTTCCCATCGTCCCTCTGATATACATAAATATGTATGGACCTATAAAATTTATAAATAATCCTACACTGTCTCTCACTTTGCTATATGCTGCCTATATAGGCTCGCATTTGCATTTGTATTGTAAAAAATTAAAAAAAAAAATAATAAACAGAAACAGAAATAAAAATAACGTTTGTTTTTCAACAGTTATTTTCTTTTCTTTTTCTTTCTTTCTTTTTTCATTTATTAAAATACATGGCGAAAAAACGAAAAAAAAAAACGAACGAAAAACAAATTCATAAACGAAAACTTTACATATGTATTTGTCTGTGTGCATATGTATGAGTTTGAATACATAAATTAAGAGAAAGAAAACGAATTCGAAGAAGAAAAACGATGCAAGAAAAAAAATCCTTTTGAAGGGAAAAGAAAAAAAAAACGATTTTTTATTCTAATTTTTTCATACTTATTGCTTGGCAAAGGACATCATTTCTCTTTGCTGCATGTGTGTGTACGAGCGTGTGTCTATGCGTGTGAAGAAAACACTCACACCTGTATTTCTTTGCATAAATTCTTACACACATGCATACACAATCGTTCTCTGTTTTTTTTTTTCTGAAGCATTTTCACGTACTACACACAATGAGATCATTCGTTCACATATCACAGGCGATGTTTTTGAAGAGTTTTTAAAATACAAGAAATACTCACACAGAATAAAATTTAAAAAAATAAAAAAATTGAAATAAAATGGAAAGAAATTCATACCAAAAGAAGCACAGGCTTCTTAACATATGACAAAAAAAAAAAAATAGAAACAAAATCAAAGGGTTTAGAGAAGCGGGTATTAGGCTGAGTGTGTTGGGGAGGAGTTATTGCTGAGCCCAACAATACCTTTAAGGTGGCAGAAATACTACATATCCAACATATTGTATAAGATGACTGACACTTTATATGTGAATATATGACTGACTCACTCTCGGACTGACTGACTGGTAGGGTAAGTAGGCAATATTTGCATACTCAATTGCATTGTAAAATGCTTCTTTTTTTTCAATTTTTTCAACTGCTTTTGAGCGTTTCTTTCTTATTTTGTATGTGTTGTTGTTGTTGTTGTTGCATCTGTTGGTATAAATAAATGTTTAACTAGAAACATAACACATAAGATAAGATATAGAAAAAGGTGCAAATATATTAAGAGAGTATACGAGGTGATACAGAAGTAGCAGTCGTATGGCGTTGCTGTTGATGATGGAGGTGTTCAGTTGGCTGGATGGCTGGCTGGCTGGTGGTATGAGCTTCTGGGCCGGGCTGCTATAAATGCTAAAGAATAATTGCTTTGCTGTTATTATTATTTTTCTTCTATAACTGAAACGTACAGAAATCTAAGACAAGCAGCTACAAAAATCTCTTGTTATTTTAATTTTTCACTTTTTTTTGTTTCTTATACACACTCTTAAAGGAATAAATCAACGCTTATAGGTGCACATAGGATAAACGGATGTAAAGGAAAGCATTCTCTCAACTCTGCACACAAGTCGCTGTAGCCTATTAGCGAGAGCCTGGCTTAGTCATTTCGAACAAAAATGAAATATGAAAACATATTTCTGTAGGCGACTTCCTCTCAACAGTCTTCTGTTAAAAACTCAGAGAATATAAAATAGCCATGAAAAGTTTCTCAGAAATCTGTCGTTCGGAGTTGACTTTAAATTGTTGGTTCCGCCACTCATGGATACAAATTAATACACCTAACATGGGTAATGTGAGAAACTAGGTTGTAATCCTGACTAAAGGGTGGTAATTACCATGTAAATAAGTAAGAACTCTGCGCTCTCCCTCTTGATTACTTCATACACATTTTCTTTAAGGCCAGTAGAGATTTTGCTAGATTTCCATCTAGTCATTGTTTGTTGCGGTTATCTGGCGGACCCTACTTGACGAATAACGTCCCTAAGGATAAGGGCCAGAGTTTAGACCTTTTTTGATGCCACAACTAATATACAAACCAATGATTAAGCATTCGCCACAGTAAAGACTGAGAGTTCAGTTTAGATTGCAGATGAATTCATTACTTTAGGTTTTCTCCCTCCCCCATTCTGTCTGTTCGGTTTTGGGACATTTAAGTACTTTTTTGTTTTTTTTTTTTTGTTTTTGATATGACATGGCATCATCAGTTCAGTTCAGTTTGGTTCGGTTCGGTTTGTATTTGGTACAGTTTCTCTCCTTTTCTCTTTAAATGTTCACTCACATCATCAACTGCATGCATCAAGATGACGATGAGTATGAGGATGATGATGACAAAACAACAGCATCAGCAAACGAAAAAAAAAAATAAAAATAAAACGACAGTTGCTGCTATTTGTTGGTGTAATTGTTTGAGCCCACTTGTAGCCAGAATAGCAACAACAACAACAATTGCTGGTATGTAACAATACCTATAAAGTATTGTTGTTGTTGCTGTAGTAGTTGTTGTTGTTCTTATAGAGCTGCTGTGCATCAACAGCTATTACCTTTGATGCTTAGCTGTAGTAGTTGTTGTTATTGTTGTAGTAGCAATGATGATGATGAGATGATTTGTTGGGCTGTTGTTGCCGGTGGAGGTGATGAGGCGTGGCATGTTTTACAACACATACGAACAACAACAATAACAAGAATATTTCTGATGGAAAAATAAAATATTTTTTTGCGTTTCTTTCAGAATAATTTACATAAAGTGGGGTACAGCCAACGATTGTAACAAAAAAAAAAAAAACGAATGAACACTTAACATATTCTAATTATTCTTATGCTTATTTTCTATTATTTTATTTCTCTCTCTCGCTCTCTGCCTCTCTCTTTCTCTAGTCTAAATATTATTATTATTATTATTGCTGTTGTTGTTGTTGTTGTTGTTGTAGTTGCATATACTTATATATGTGACGTATTATTGTTGTTATTATGATGATTATTATTTTTGTTTTTATTATTGTTACACACTTGACAAGTCCTTTTTTACCCGAGTGTACGTGTGTGTGTGTGTGTGTGTGTTTCTTCTATAAGATTGTACTTATTTTTGCAATTCTAAACACTTTATTTTTAGTCAAGATTGTTGCAACAATAACAGCAGCAACAGCAACAGCAACAACAATAAAATCTTAACAATACTTCTGCTTTATAAATAATGTTGTATGTGTGTGGCATATTCATTTAATAGTCATAGAAAGGATTTTTTCCGCTAAAGCCTACAGATATTGAACGAGGTAGCAAATTGTACTGAAAACAAGGTGAACATAGCAGTAATCAAAACTTTTCTTTGAACAATATCCACAATATTTTGCTTAATCGAGTGGTTATATGACTCGAATAAATTCAATTTCAGGCAAAATTACCAGTCCCAGAAGCTACCAGGGTTCTTACAATAAAAAAAAACTTCTCTGAAACATTCTCCAAACAGTGATTTTCGAAATTCAAACACATGGTATAGTCGCCTAAACGTATGCGGCTCGCACTTTTGTTACAAAAGGTATGAGCTGTCTGTAAACCTTCTCATTCGTAAAGCTAAGTTTTCGAATCGCCTTGACCACCCACCGGCTTCTCACAGTTATTCTGAAGCCATTTAATTTTATACCGAGTGATTTTTTCTTACAAAAACTCGTAATTTTTCATAAACAAACAAGGACGAAGTGGAGAAAAGCTATCCGGAGCTCTTTCTTACTATAAAAAGAGAAAAATTCGGTGGAAAAACATTCCGAAACATTTGTAACACTAACGACCACTGTGAATAAACGTCGTACTCAAATATGGTCGAATATGGTCTCTGAAAAAATGCTTAAAAAAGACTGTTTGAGAGCCGTTGAAATGGTCTTTAATGAATTAGCAAAGAAATGCAGTTAAAAGTCAATAAAATCAAGTCATTTTGTAAGCGGGTCAAAAATGAATTAAATATGAAATATGATATGATATGATGAATATGAATATGAAACGGTAACCCTTCAAAAACTATTTCATATCATGGATAAATTTTACCTTCCTACCTACCTATTCATGCAGTGCAGTGGCTCTATAATAGCGTCCTTCCTGATTCATGAGATGCATCAAGCACACTTCTTATATTCATTAAAGCCGCACTGTTTCCAAAATGTGTTGTGGTAATGCGACTTCCTCATCACAGTATCTACATATTGAGCTTGATGTGATCCTTATCCTGAAAAAATGTTTTATGTGTCTGCAGTGCTCGCTCAAAAACCTAATTAATATCCTTTGCTACTCCTGGATAGCCTGATGCATAACTTAAATTCTTGCTTCAAAATTTTAGATTTTTTTAAACCTATTAGCCTTGAAAGGATCGCTTCTCTCGACTTTGCCTTTCGCTGACTTAAGCCTGTTAAACTTCTCTGTCCACTCCTTACAAAGGTTCAAGCTATATCGGCTGCGTAAAATCTGCCTTCGTCGCAGTTCATCTGCCGGCTCATTTTCACATCTTCATGTGAATGCGACTAAGGAATGAATTTTCTCCGCAATTCACGTATTGGTATGCTCTACATGACAGACGTTTAGTACGTAAAAGTATTCGATTCTGGCTATATTTGCTACTTATAAGGCCCTTTCTTCGTAGCTCATTTGCCGACTCATTTTCACATGTGAATGACTAAGGAACGAATTTTCCCTTTTAGTCACGTATGGATAGGCAGTACGTGGCAGACGTTTAGTTCTTGAAAGTAATCGATTATCGGGAACAAGTATCTCGATTTCCCCTTGAGGGTCTTCCATTAAAGTAGCGATAAAACAGTTAAAAATCCTGCTGTGAATAACCTTCTCATTCTCCTGTATGAGATCGACTGGGCTCAAAATAGGTTTCAAGGTGCCGACCCATTCAAGTGAGTTTTGTTCCATTCTTCAACTAACGTATGGAGTCCCCGTAGTCTAGTAGGTAGTGTGTTGGCTTATTAGACGGAAAGCCAGGGTTCGTGCCCCAGGCCAGACATTAAAACAAAAAACAAAAAGTATTTCTTCAGCGACTTCCTCTCAGCAGATTTCTGGCAAAAACTCTCACAATAAAAAAAATTGCCATCAAAAGTTTCTCAAAAATCTGTCGTTCGGAGTCGACTTTAAACTGTAGGTCCCTCCACTCATGTATAAAATTAACACACACAACATCAGCGGTGTGAGAAGCTAGGCCGTGGTAATTGTAAGCAGATGGAATAGAGTGTAATACACCTCACAACATCTTAAGGAATCAGGAACTTGAACACTTCTTTCATATGAAAAATACTCAGGTTCCAGCAAAAATCTCGTTAAGTTTTCGTGTGATTTGTTTGCCTGTGACAGGACCCGAAAATGGGCTAACAAAACGGTACACATTTTCGATCTTAAAGCGATTGCTATGGAAAGTGTACGCTGCTAATAATCTCCAAAATTGTATCAAAAATTGTTCAATAAAGGTTTGGCTATCAATTACAACCAACAGTTTCATTTGTTTTCCAAGTAAACCAATCACTCTAATCAAAAGCTAATGCCCATAAGCATTTACCTTTAAATGTTAGTCCTTTGGTTTGTCCTTTTTAAAATATCAAAAGTTTTGAATTTGATGGTAGAAAATATAAGAAAAATATCATGCCTCTCTGACTACCTCTCTCTCTCTCGCCTCATATTTAGTATTTTTATGGCAGCCATTGTTTATAAAAGTAAAAACCCTGGTATTAATTACCTTTCATAGTTTTCTTGAATCCTTTTTATTTTTATTTTTTTTTTGTTGTTGTTGTAATTCTCTCATTCGGTTTCGGTTATTATTGTTTTACGTTTGGGTCATTTTTCTATTCACATAAGCGAACCGACAAGCCAAAACAAATGAATTGTTATTCTTTTGGCCATTTCTATACACACTCATCTCATCGCATCGCATCGCATCTCATCTTCCTATCGCATGTACATAAGAAAACATAAACTCTGGCTTGATGTTTTCTTTTTTTTGTTGCCTCTTGTGGCAGCTACAAAATTGCAATATCTTGTATCTGTTGTTGTACTTGGTGTTGTACTTGGTATTCACATCTCATTCTATTTCTGATGAGTTGCAATGAATAGAAATTGAACAAAATAGAGCACAACACAACAGAAAAACGAAAATATTTTTAAAGAATACAAGGAGTCTAAAACTGAACTGAAAAATTTGAATTTGTTTTGAATTTTTTTTAGACAACAAGACTGATAAAAAGGTAAGCAACACACCTTTTTTGTTTTGTTTAATACTCGGAAAGAAAAAAAAAACACAGAAATCCAATGCAAGATATCATTGCAATGGTGATGAAGAAGAAAATGTTGAAAATCGGGGGAAAAAAACGGAAAAATTATGGCGAAATTTACAATCGTTACTGTTGATGCTGTTGTCTGAGGAGATAAAGAGAGAGAGAGAGAGTGGAAAATTATGATGCCAAATATAATCGAGAAATGGTAGCAAGAAAGAAGAAAATATGAAATACTACAAGCTTAAAAGGAAACGACAGGTGAAATGGAACACTGAGAGAAAGACTGGGTTAAAACGAGAGGCCGCCATATTCAAGCAAAAAAGTATACGTAGTTAGGTAGGTAGAGGAATTTGAATGGACACACTTAGGCCACATAGAGTCTCTAGTTCCGGAACAACTCGTAGCTTCTGGTGAAGCTACTCAAACAGCCAATGCCAACGCATGACAGTTCATTCCCATACTCCTTAGACATAGTGCCGGGCATGTATAGTATACCTAACTTTGTCATAAGTTTTCTTTTTTAGCGCGAAAATGAATGGTACAGTGATGGTTTGAAGTTAGAACTATGCAGTGCCTTCGTTAAAACTTTCTGGCAAGGAAATTGCACCAAATATGAGCACCACGGCAAGACAGAGTCATCCCTAAGACCCCAAATTTAATTTGCTTCTCTTTTTGAGGAAGTAAAGGACGCTCTTTTTTATCCTTCCCAATTAAATGCAGTAAACTTTTAAAAAGTCTGAAGTTATATGTGATCTAATATCACCTCTCCTAATAGCTTCAATATCAACCAGTAACAAAAGTCCGCGGATACTTTGAAACATTTTTTAAAATTCCTTTCATTACTAGCCTTCAGCTTTCTTCACCGTGTCACAAGTTGTCCGTTTTGCTTATTCGTTTTTAAAAATATTTCTTTTTTTTTCTCTCTCTCTATACAAAAGCAAGAAAAAAACCAGAGAAAAAAATCCACAATATGGCTGCTATGTCAGATGACAGTTCTATCAGTAAACCTAATACCAGGTGACATGTATTTCTAAGAACGTGCACAAGAGCTATGCAAACAATAACAACAACAATAACAAAATCGTACGTTAACGGCAATAACAGAAAAAGACAAGCTTGTAAAATACAGGTTAGCGGAAGGTATCAAAATAATGATTACATGACTACACACATACACAATTACAGATACAAGGATACAGTAAGACTGTGGCTAAGAATGAATAAAAATATCACAGTTACATCTCCATGTGTGTGTGTGTATTTGTGTAGCAAGGCTATACAGATGTAAATATTTTAATATTTCTTTTTCAAATACATACATACACACACTCATACACACTATTTTGAAATTGAAATTGTATTTCAGAGAAATTCGTTTCCATTTTTATTTCTTCTTCAAGTCTTGATATCTTGAACACCCTATTGAGGCAATGCTATCAAGTTTTTGTTTCTTAAGGGGGATTTTAATTGAGAACCTTTGATTGCTTATAGGCTAGCCATGTCTACTAGTACTACAAATTTCTTTAACCAAACCACTGGTAGCTTAATTGCTCTTGAATTTTAAAAACGCCTCGTTTAATTAATTTTTTTCAATGCAAGTAGACGTTGAAGGTCCTAATAGCCTCTGTTATCTATTCAGTGCATTGGTTGATACTGGGAAACGATTGATTTGAATCTTTTTATAAAATATGCATATGTTTCATTGCTTCATTACACCATCGGTAGGTGTTCGTAGTATACGTCTCTTACATGCAACACGTTCGTTCACAGTACGAGCCCATTGGAGCCCACATTTCATTGCAGAGAGAGTTAATACCCTCCCTAATGCTACCCTGAGGTCGTCGTAGTCTAGTAGGTAGTGTGTTGGCTTATTAGACGTAAAGCCAGGGTTCGAGCCCCAGGCCACACATCAAAACAAAATACAAAAAGTATTTTTTCGGTGACTTCCTCTCAGCAGATTTCAGGCAAAAAAAACTCTGAAAGTAAATAAAATTGCCATGAAAAGTTTCTCAAAAATCTATCGTTCGGAGTCGACTTTAAACTGTAGGTCCCGCCACTCATGTAAAAGTTAACACACACAACATAAGGCTCTCACACGCCTTATCGTCGTAACTTGCCAGGTCGTAATCCTGACTGAAGGGTTGTAATGACCAATTGTGTTATGTATGTAGAGAGGTAATACCCAGTTTCTGTAAGACGAATGCAAAAACACTCAATTTTGTTTGTGTTTTTCATACAAACAGACTCGTCTGAAACTATTCATCGTACAGTAACAGGCAGACAGATTTCTAAGAAGCTTTTCATGGAAATTTTCTTATTCACATGGAGAGGTTTTGCCCGAAGATTGCTGGGAAAAAGTCGTCGAAGAAATATTTGTTTACGTACCGATTTAGGCCGGAATGTCTGAGCTAGGGTTTGAACCTAGGGGCTCAAGTACAACAAGCTAACACACTAACCTGTTAGACAACGGGACTTTAACGTAAGAAACCATTACGTTTTTATAGAATTTCGATTTTCGTTATCCTTTTCGAACTTTAGTTGATGATTTTGAGCGCCTATTTAGCTCCACATGTAGCCAACTACTATCCGTTGTAGTGGTTTTTTTTTCAAAATCTATATTCCTATGCTAAACATGATTTTCTTTATTTGTTATTGTTGTTGTTGTTGTTGTTTATTTCTATATATTATATATATATTTCTCTCTCCATCTCTCTCTTTATATGGGTGTGCCTTGAAAGGCGTACTGCTTGTATTTTTTGTAGATTTTTTTCGAATATTTTAAGTCAACTTTGAACCGCTCACAGGTCATGTTGGTTACTGCCAGCTACTATTGTTGCTCTTAGTATTGTTGTTGCTGCTATACAGCCTCCTTTTATTATTATTATTGCTGTTGTTGTAGTTATTGTTGACAATGATTTCTTGTTGTCAACAATATTTATATGTTTTGTTGTTGTTTACTTTTATTAAGTATCATTGCTGTCATTGTTGTTGCTGTTGTTGTTGTTGTTTTATTTGTTATTTGTATGACAAGTTTTGTTTTGTTTTGTTGTTAGAATTTTTGAGAAGTATTTTTCTCTTCTTCTTTTATTTTTTTGTTATACTATGGCTATGGCTGGCTATAACGCTTTTGGTTTTCTGTAACAAATTAAAATAGCTGCCAGCATTTCTTTACTCATAGCAGCTATTATCTGCCATGAGTAGTCGTCGTAGTAGTAGAGAGGTGAACACAGGTATTTTGTTTTATAAAATTTTATAAAATTGACAATATTTTTATATGTCATATCCTTTTTATTTGAAATTCAGTTTTTTTAGTCCTTCAGCCGTCTTTTTTCGCTTCTTCTTGGTCAAATGAATGGTTGAAAAAGCTAAACTGACAGCCGAAAAAAAGGAAAAAAATCAACCACAGAAAGAATACATATTTTTTTTTGTTAAGCCTTTGATATATTTATGATTTGTATGTTTTATTTATTTGTGGGCATCTTTTTTTATTAAAAAAAAAAAATCAACAACAACAAAAGGCACAAATATTCATAAATACATACATATATGTATGTACGTTACCCTATAGTACACATGATTAATGATTATCTGTAACCAAAAAGAATCTTTTCATAATGATTGAATCTCATATGTGTGGGTAAGAGTGTGTGTAAGGAGACATACATACATATATGGTAGCCATATGTGTGTGGTTGCTTTTATGGTTAAAATGATTGTCATTTGAAAGGCATACATACCTCTTGTCAAAATATCCTTTGGGTACCTCAAACAAAAAAAAAAAATACAAAAAAAAAGTACAGTAGAGTGCAAGCAACACTACAACACTAGACTCTAAGCAAGCTCTGTAGTTTCACCGCGTTTTTATCCATGATTAGACACCAAAGCTGCTGATAAGCCTTTAATCGAATGAAAAAGCTGATCGTATTAGACAAAGAAAATAAAATACTTGCGAGATATGTGCCTAAAAGACCTAAAACGTCCGGTCTTGCATTTTGTAAGCCAAAAAGTGTCCTGAAGTCCTAGAAGCTTTAAGAGTATCTAAGCAGGATAGCATAAATGCTGATGATATTTTGTAGAAATTTTACAAACCAAGCTTATAGCAATAGCAACTCTGTTACCATTGAAAACAGTAACCAAATAATATGATCAAATAACGTGATCTGTTGGAACACTAGAATCTTCAATTTAGTTCTTCATTTCATGGTCCTTAGAAGCCTTATTATTTCACAAATTGGCTATAAAACTGCTTGGCTATATAAAGAGGATATTAAATACAGTTCTACACCATTATACAAACTGAAAGGCCTTTTCAATAGAGACCACGAAGACAACGTCTAGGCGGAAGAAAAAAAGGATGAGCTGTCTTGCCTCCTTTGATTAAAATTTAGCCTTCCTCCACTTGCCATTCTCCCCTTTCCTACATCCTCTCCTTTTTATCCCTCTATTATCCTACCCTCTGTAAGGACGTTGTACAATGGCTCAATTCGACCTCCGGGTACTGTACTTGTCTTTATTGACAAGTACACGTCCTCTAACCTAACCTAACCTTAAAATTTAGCCACCTAAAATTGGCAGTCGAGAAGGAGACGGCTCGTCTTCTACATAGGCGGTATCTAAAAATATTGGGAATTTTAAAAAGTGAGTTACCTTCATGAGATTCTGTATTTGCCAAGAAAAAACTTGTATGGAAATTTTTTCGCTTTGGAGGATTAAAAGCAACTCCGATATTGAAATTTATAAAGGCCTTATGACCTGCTCCATTTCCCTTTTTTTTGTTCAGATATTGTACAATAATATCGCAAAATATTAAGAATAACAGCGGGATGTATCCATACCATCCAATCTACTGCAACTTCAATGTATTTTCTTCAATAATTTTTCTGTGGTTTAATCCGACAGTTTTCTTCGTTTTTTTATTTTTATTTTTTTTTTTTGGATGAGAAATGATAAATTTGATAGATTGTCATTAGGATAGAAGCATTAATAAAAAATTACATGCACACACACACATGATAATGTAGTGTGTTTTACACAAAGAGGAGGTAAACTAGCCTTTTACAAGGGCCTTGAGTTGCTAGTCAGGAGCATTTTCGAATTCAAATTAAAAAAAACTTAAAAAGGATTTTTAAAATATTTTTGTTGGGTTGGTAAACATACAGTCACACAGATAATTATACATACACCCATCTTTTTTAAAATGATAATGTATGGACAAGTCAACTGATTTTACAGCCAAATTTTTTGTTTTCCGTCACAGCCGAGCAAATAATATTTGTTCTCATCACTAAATATTACATTCGCCCAAAAATCAGTTGAGTTGTCCATATATTATTGGACGAATTCCAATCGTGGTTTTTTTTCTCGGCACTCGGCTGCGGAAACCGTTCTTTCTCAAAACACTTCGAACTGTTTCGGAGTGCACAAAAACACTGTGATCAATTTCCGAGGTATTTCGTATTTCTACGGCTGTAGTCCTAGGATTTTTATCCACAATGCCTTTTATATACCGGGCTACCCTTGGAGAAATTTTATACGAAATATACGTCGTATGTATAATTATCTGTGTGACTGTAGGTATTCATTTGATTTTGCAAGGAAAATTAACGCCTTATTGCCTGTCCTTCGTCATAGATCTAGTAAAGCTATACTATAATCTAGGCACTGGAAAAATTAAACCAAAAAAAGTTATTGAATTGAGTAAAGAAGCTTAAGTTTATCTTCTGTAGAAAAAAGTGGTGTAGCAACAGTGATAATACTAATACTACCTACTTTCCGATATCACCTGGGCTTCTCACGGGTCTATAGAGAATCATTACTGCGAGTCTAAGCAGCTTTATCAGAAGCTCTAAATACTTCCAGGCCAAGGGGAAGTATATAACCATGGTTGAGGGCCAATTCTAGCTAACATGAAGTGACTTTGAAAGGCACCTACTTACTTAACCCATTAGTGCCCAGTGGCAACTTAAGTTGCCAGCACAGGTTGCCTTAGTTTTTATGCTCTGAGAGGAAATTGAGTGTAAAAAACAAAATGGTAACCGTTAGAAAGAAAAGTAATTCGGGCATTAATGGGTTAATTGGTCATAAAAACCCTTCAGTTAGGGGTTGCAACCTAGCTTCTCATATCATCGATTTCGAATGATTGATAATTGAGAAACTTTTCATGGCAATTTCTATTTACTCTCAGAGTTTTTGCCAGAAGATTGATGAGAGGAAGTCGCTGAAGGGATATTTTTTCGTGTTTCGTTTTGTTCGAGATGTCTGGACTGGGGTTTGAACCACGGCCTCATGTCTAAGGCCAACACACTACCTATTGGATTCCAACGACTTCAGAAACAGTAACAAATCACAGTTTAATAATTCAACTTTGATGTTTATACCCTCGATGTTTTCTTGAATCTAATAAGGCCCTAATAAGGCCTTCGTTAAGGCCTTATCTTTGAACCTGGTCTTCCCTTCCAATGCTGATACTGTTGCCAAAAATAAGACAATTTTTCACGCTGTAGTTTTATAGATGAATCCATGGCTAATGCTTTTCCTTGGTGTCACACATTTACTTCAATTGTTTATTTAATCATAGAAAAACCATTAAATTTAAGCTTTTCATAATGAAAACAATATTTAAGCCATTGGCTATACTTACGCACATGGTCTCGAATGAAACACACACTGAAACGTAGTATGCCACACACTACCACATATGAAGCAATATTTTTTTGGAATGTTTATTTTGACATAAAGATGTCAAATGTGACAGTGGGAACTATTAGTCATTTAAACTAAATTAAATTGTCAAAAAACGAAAAAACACAAAGGTAAATATAGGAATGTTCTTTGCCACATAGCTACCCAATTCAGTAAAGGTATTAAGGAAGAAAAAAAAATTCAAAATTTCATTGAATTTCCAAAAATTTGCATTTCAAACGTTTCTGGGAAAAATCAAATATTTTTAATCAATTTCTAATTTAGCTTTGGGTTATGTTTTTAAGAGGCTAACATAGCTATGTTTCAGATCCTTGAATATTCTGTTTGTATACACACCGACAATTACAATGATTTCAATACTCCAGAATGAAAATTTTTCCCTTTAGAAGTGGGAAGAAAAGAAAATAAAAAATTCCGTTTTTATCATTTAAGAAATTTAATATAGCGTTTTGCCATGTTGTTGTTGTTGTTGCTGTCTCATAACAATATTAATAAAATATTTGTTACTTGGAATATAATAGAAAACATAAGAAATCCCTTTGTAAATACCTTTCTTTCCTTTTTTTGCGCTTTAAAGTATGTACTTAGAATTCAATAGGTACAGCGCCCATAAGTATGCAGCCAATATTTGTAGATTTCATTTAAAACAATATTAACGTTGTTGTCTAAGTGACATTGATTCCTGCATACCATTCTAGCAACTCGCATTCATTTGTTTGTCAAGCTGGTTGTTGTTGTTGTTGTTGTTTTTTTACACAAGTTGCTCTTGTCAAATTATCCTTAAGGCCTGTTTTTATTCTCTTTTTTTCTTTGTTTTGTTGCTTTCTGTCAATATATCCACTGACAGTATGTTTGTTTATCTATGATTATTATTTTGATGACAGCTTTACTTATCGTTTCTTTGCTTTTTTTCCCCTTCGGGCGGTAATATTGATGTATTTTCAATAATGGCACCCGGTATAAATGTCAGGTAATTTGCATAAATTCCAATTCCTGTCCGTCCTGGGCAAATGCCTGTCAGCCGAGAGATGTAAAAAGTGATGAAAATGAAATTCTTTTTAAGTGCTTGGCTGACTTGTAAAGAAATAGGCAATGAAATGAGTTCAATATAGTGTTCTTCTAGGATTTTCGTTCAAAGAATTCCTTTAAATAATTTAAACAAACATGGGTTTAAAACTCAATTCTTAACCTGTGACTGTAGTACATAGTTGTGTCATGAAATTTGAAAAATTGCATCGCTTTTTAAGCCTCATCACAGAATCTACAGAATGGGTGTGAGGTGGTTCTTATTCCGAAAGAGAGTTCTTTGAGTGTACATTACCTAGTCAAAAGGCCGTTACTATCCCTCAATCTGTTCCCCGAATAGTCTGATACATGAATCGAAGTACTTCTCATTGAAATTAGCCAACAAAAATTGCCTCCATTCCAGTAAAATTCCTTACTTCTCTTCCTACTCCATGTCCTTCTACTTTCTACTGCCTAGCGGATTCAACTTGCAGAGATAATCCTGTTTTATTTTCTAATAAAGCTCATACGAGCCGAGTGGTCTTATGTATGTAGTGACTTGTCTATCAGATTGTGTTGTTACTTCCCGTCCTTTGCATTTTCTAACCAAATTGAATTCACTTGGAAGATACCCACGATCTTTTACATGAAATCTGAATATTTCAAGCTGAGACCGTCAAGCCGCACTAATGCCTTCGAACCATCCGGGTACAAGCGTACTTTAACAGCCTTTAAATTACTCGCATTACTCAGTCTCGCTGCGAAGTATTCCCCAAAATCGTAAAGTTTAGAAAGGAGCTGACAAACTCTATGTTTGTCAGTAGAAGATGCCGCCTAATGTCTCCCATTTGATTAATCCTGGTCCTTACTATGGTATACAAAATGCTGAAATCCATCATCATTATGGCAGGTTTGGCTTATAAGCCTTTCATAACAATTTACTATCCAAGGTCCTTGATGTTACCTTATCCAGGAGTCGAATATTTTACCATTTTTGAAGTGAAAATTTACAAGAGTTCGTCCGATATGCGTATGTTTAAGGTGTCCCCCAATTTATATAGTTTTTCACAGTTTTCTCAAGTATTTTCAACATGAATGATGTAAGGCTAGTTGATCTAAAGGATTTGTAGTCTTAAAGGGCATATAGTCCTTTCCGCCTTTGAAAATTGAAAACCACTTTGGGATTGTATTTATAGTTAGGTGTTCCAGAAGTTATGGTTCAACAGCGTCATCGAGTTTCTTTCTAAATTGACAAGCTTTTTGAGTGTCCTGAATGTTTGTCGCAGCTATACTGGTTCAAATATTCCTTTCATTGATTTTGTTTGAAAAATGTTTACAATTTCATTCCATTTCCCAAAATAACACCATTAGTGGCTGGCTGTTCAATATTTTTGGTGAATCTAAATGAAGAAGCTTGTCGGAAACTGGTTTTTTCATTAGGGTTAGACGATCTCATATGCAGCCATTATCCAATGTCAACAAGCGTGCCCTGCGTTACCAAGAAATCAACACATTGGCCGTGCCCGTGCCCGTGACAGTGCCTGTGCTTTTATGTTGAATAATAAAAGTTTATCAGCGATACTCATTAAACAACCTTTAACCCTTTTGTTTTCACATTCGACAGTTACATACAAGGCAAGAATTGAAAATGTCACAAGAGATGCAGTTCAAGGATAACGAATTAAAAAATTAAAAAAATCGCATAAATACGCACCAAATCACTCATCAACACAACATACGCATTGCTAATCAGAAAAGAAGAATACGTAATAAAAAAAAAACTGAATTTAATCCCTTAAATAGACAACCCTCCTGTGTAATGAGAAAATAAAAGTAGAAGAACTTTAACAGCATCAACTCATCAAGGTATCATGAGTTTAATTGTTGTCTCTTTGAATTTTTATAAGTTTTAACGTGTAACCGGGAAGGGGTTAATTTCTATCCACCAAAGATCAAGGGTGTGATACATGATGCAAACATACTTCGTTGATTAGTTTAAAGTTCGAATCGCATTATTTTTTATTCAATTGTAAAGCTTCAGCAAGTATTGACATACTACGAGTACTACACTGAGAAAAAATATGTTAAATCCTGTAATTAATTGGAAGAGATTTCATAAAATTTGTTTTTAATGAGAGGATCACAGACTGAAGCCAGTTCGATAATTCGACGCATTCTCCCTATGAGTTAAATTGGTAACGAATCTCCCTAGCTTGTTAGTATCTCTCCTGCTGTCTTGCAGAACCTCGAATTCAGTCAACTTTTTAAACAAATTTTACATTGTCTTAGACAGCCTTTTACTAGTTATGGTATACCTAACATGGTGTACTAGAAATAATGTACAATCTGACGCCTGATTTTGCTCAGTGTTTTTCTCAATAGCATCTTCCATATTTGTTATTAGATTCCCTTTCAATTCACTGTCATTCTAATAATAATTTTTCGTTATTCTTTTCTTCTTCTGCATACTACACAACCTTTAGTCTGACAAATGGTAAACCACCCAGTTAACCTAACCACCAGAGACAGAGAGAGAGAGCGGAGTAATTAAAATAATAGAAAAATTATAATGGCATCTACACGAGAGCGTAATAAATGCCAAATAAAAACGGCTAAAATATTATGCCAGCAACAACAACGAGAACAGCAACATCAATAAACGTGTTTAATCCTATTCTAGAGCTCACCACCTTCTTTCCTTAACCCTTTTATCTTCTAATCAACACTCCTCTTACCCGTTATGTTTTGACGTTTCGTTTCGTCTTGCCACAGTTAGCTATCGTTGTTGTTGTTTGTTGCTGGCATTATTGCCATTGTCTGGTGGAGAGAACTCCAAGGACTTGCAAAAGGATAAATAAGAAAAAAAGGAAAACAATCGAATTTTAATCAATTCTTGGCTTGTTTTCTTTTTCTCTATCCCACTCTCTCTCTCTCCCTCTCTCCAACAGAGTTTATGTTATTTCTTAAGCTCATTTGCATACACATGTTTTCTTTTATTGTCTTTAGCATCGCGTCTATTGTTTTAACAGCCTTAAATTATGCTTCACTCTTATAATACTAAGGATATGCTTCATTTTTTTTTCGTTTGTTTTAACATTGAACCCAACGTCGAAAAAAAAACACCCAGGCGGTCTGTTTATATTTTAGCGGGGAAAATAAGAAAAAAAAATAAAATCGAAAAAGTTGGGATACAAGGAAGGGAGGTAAATTGTTGTTGAAAATTGTTTAACAATTTAATACATTTTTCTTTTATTTATTAGGGATCACATTTTTCCTCTTGTTTTTGTTTCATATCCGTTTCCTGTTTTGTATACAATTCTTTTTTTTTTAATTTTCGTTGGGTTTTGTTTGTCTATGAACATCATGAGACTTCTTGCATAGAAAAGTTAACACGTGAAAGGGTTATTATTTCACGCGATGACCCGCAATGCCGCAGTAACGCCTGTTTTTTTTTTCACCATAAAAATTCGTGCCTTTTTCCACAAAAATGAAAAACCAAAACAAGCAACAAAAATTTGAGGAAAACCTAGAGCCACTAAAAATCAACTACAACGGGTGGTCGTTTAACTCTGGTCGCGTGTTGCTTCTTTTTTTCCTACCACAGCGATTTGATTTCCAAAAAAAAAATATTCTTGGGTGTCTTGGCTATCACTTTTCTGTCTTTCAAGTAAGTTAAGGAGTCTCGTAGAGAATTTCTGTAGTCCGTAGATAAAGTTTTTGCTGTTGTTATTGTTGTCATCATCGTATCGTCTTGTAATGATATGCAAACCTTTATCTATTGAATTAATGCATTTTATTTGGAAGAAGAAGAAAAAAAGGACTTTCAGGATATCAGCCATAAACTTTGGTAAGGGAATTTATAGACATTTTTTTCAATTTATCGCCTCAGAAAAGCTTCTTTCAATGGTTAGAAAACAAAATTCTTAATTTTAGTTTAAAGAAATTTTATTAAATTGTTACAGAACAGAAATATTATGGGATAATGAAAAACCATTCATTCAAATGTTATAATGAAAGTTTGTTGTAGGATATGGTTTGTTTTGAGATGTATTGTGAGGGCCAAACCTAACTTACACACACACTTGTCTAGATTTATTGCTAAGCTTACGTATAGGAGAATGACAGGTTTGGCTAATTAAAGCTCAAAGAAAGAGTATGATAGTCAAAGAAAAGGAGTATGATAGTCAGCGGCAGATTTGTTTTTCTGTTAGCTTGACGACTGTTACGCTAAAAAATACTTCTGGTTCGTATGGCGAGCATTTTTAACTCTGTGCTCTCTACCACTGCGAATTCTTCAACACCTTATGTCATGATTTTAGTAAATGCTCTTGCTAAATTGGATTTACTTTCATAGCTCTTGGTCCAAATCCTTCATTCTCCTATGTACTTATAGGAATATAAGTGAGAGATAAGAAACAATAGCATAGAGATCGTATAAATGTATTTGCCGGAAGCTAACGTTCAATTTCCCCTGAAGTTTATAACGGGATTGGGCCGACTGAGGGACTCATTGATCTCTTCATAACTGGTCCGATCTCTCTCGGGGTTCTTGTCTAGAATAGTCCAATTGTTTTTCTCAATCTATACTTTTTTCATTGACTTTTCCTAACTCTTTGTTCTATATCACGGTTTCTCCTTCTTTAGCACAAATTGGATTTAATTAGCCCTGAGAGAATTTGAGCTGTCATCATGGCAGCATTGTTCTTTTTTTAATTTTTATTTTTGTTTGTTTTATTTTTAATAAAGATGAACAAATAAATGAATTAAATTTATAGTTATAAATATACAACAGCAAAAGCTAAAAAACTGTTGAAAAGGTCTAATTGTGGTCATGCTATATATACAATATGCCGTCAGATCTTTTTTTATTGTTGCTAACAAATGCAATTTCAAATCCCTTTAAAAGTACGCACCTACTACTCTTTGTGGGAAAAAAGTAAATCAATTTACTAATAATTAACCAAAACGGCAACACCGCCACCCACTTGTTGTTATCACTTTCTATTGATTGCTCTATCGATTCTCTTATTCTCCCTTCTTTATTACCACTTTACTATTTCTTTTGTTCTGCCGCCGTTAATTGTTCGTGGTCTTTAGAAGTTTTAGCATCTTTTTAGTGTCGCGCCGGTTTCGTGTATTAAAATTAATTAAAATTGTTAGATATTCTAGTGAATTGTGTTTTTATTTGTAAAATTTTAATAAATCTATTGTTTAAACAACAAGTGTATCAATAATTTAAAGTATAAAAGTATTTATTACCAAAAATATCAAAATTTGCGTAAAAAAAATTTTCGTGCTCGTTTCCGAGTATTGAAATTAATTAAATTTGTTAAATATTCTATTGATATCTGTTATTATTTCTAAAATTTCATTAAATCTATTGTTTAAATAACAAGTGTATCAATAATTAAAAGTATAAAATTGTTCATTATCAAAAAATATCAAATAGTGCCTAAAAAATATAAAAGATGAAAATTTTTTTGCGTTCGTATTAAATGGCGTCCCGTTACGTGCGTGTTATTGTTATTGGTCGTTCGTCTTGTGTGTTTTCGCAAAAATACCAAAAGCGCAAGTGCAAATGCACTCATATGTGTAACAGAACATTCAATGTCAAAGATGTTGTTGTTGTTATGTTGCTTAAATGTTGCTGTTGGTGTGTTTCGTTTGTCGTTAAGATTTCGAAAGGGCGTTGCCGCGTGCCGTTATATATGGAAATTGAACGAATTTACGTTTATGGGTTAAAAATATCTTGATTATGAAAATATTTTTAAAGGTTAGTGCTCATTTTTATATTTTTAACTTAACTTTTAACATTTAAAAAAACAATAATAGAAATAAAATGAAAAGTAATTAAGAAATAATTTTCAAAGCATATGCTTAATAGTACTGCTGTCTTAATGATAATCCTTTACAAAAAGGAAAAGCTTACGCCAATAGAATACTTCATCAAATATTGAAGATCTCATTATCTGACGATTCCAAAAATACCATTTGTTTCAGTGTCTACAAAACTCTATTTATCTTTATTTACACTATGTAAACAATTAAATTAAATCTAAATTTGTCTTTCGTTTCATATAAATCAATTTTAAAAAGAAATTACTTACGATATGTATAATACAAGATCGCTTTTTTAAGTTTACATCATGTAAATAATGTAAAATTTGAAATTTTCTGAATTTATTTACCAAAACCTTTTGTGGTGCAAAAGAATGTAAAAAGCTTTTAAAATATATTAAATTTAACATTTTTATTTATGTACATATATTAATTTTAAATACATAAATAAAAATAATTTTATAATGTACTTATGCTATCGTATTGTTTACATATACTTTAAAAGGCTGATTACCATTTGTTTCAGAGGCTGCAGGACTCTATTGTTTGCTCAAAATTCCATGTATAATACTATTTATTTAGTTTTGCGTTTCATATAAAACAATTTTGGTAATAAATTACATACGATATGCATAATACACAATCGCTTTCCTGATCTTTACATCATGTAAATAATGTAAAATTTCTGAAATTATTTGCCAACAGCTTTTACATTTTTTAGTAAATTTAGTACAATTCTTAAACAAACTAAACTTTTATAAAATACTTAGGCTATCGTATTGTTTACATATAAAGGGCTGACTACCATTTGTTCCAGATAAAGCCAATTAAAAATTATGTCAATTATAAATATAAATGATGTTATAGAAAAACTAATATTCCTGTCATACTTAAGACTATTTAATAAAAATTCCTTCACACGTTCAGTGTTACAGTTAAATTTATTGTTTATTTTTCATTTTGAATATGTATCGGCAAACGGATTTAAATCATATTAAACAGTCAACTTTTTATTTCATATTTTCCTATTCCATCTTAAAAGTCATTAATATGTAGGGAATGGGGATTTGGAGTCTAAGTGAGATAGACGACTATGGGATCACAATAACACCAATGATAGACTAAGTGTCTCTTTTCCATTCACTTGCCTGTGTTCCCAGTCATTGCCTCTGCATCCCAATATACCTTTTACACAGGCCTGTCATTAATTTCAATGTTTTTGCTTTCCGTCTCTTTTATTTTTTAATTGTAATTAATTTTATGGTTTTCCATTATTATTACGATTTTTTTTGCTGTAATTTTAACGTCTTAATATTTCTAAACAATTAGTTTTTGTTATCAATAAATTTTTATGTCTTGTTTTTTATTTTTTTGTCTGAACATCAAAATCAAATCTCCGGCAAATTTTTGTTTTTTTTTTTGCTGTCAAAAAAGCTGTCAAATGGACACACGCCTCTTGCCAACGCTTGTTAAATACTTGGCCTGGGAACATTAAAAAAAAGAAACGAAAACGAAACGTTACATTATTTTCAATTTAAATTCTTTTTTTTTATTTTTTTTTTTTAATGAAAAAATTAGAAGAAAAACACTTAAAAACCTTAGAAAATTAACAGGAAAACTTATCAGAAAAAACTCCCCTTGCTCACTCTTAACTGTTCTTTTTAACGGTTCTATTACCATCAGTCATCGAGCAAAATGGCGATTATTCATAAATCATTAAACACAATTTCTATCGTGTACTTTTTTTCGAATTTCTTGTTTTTTTACAAAAAAAAATCCAAAAACGGCTCGTCGTCGTTTAAAACATTTTTATCGCTTTGCTTTTTAAGGAGCGCAAAAAAATCTCTACCAAATAACGCCAAAAAATTGTAAATTTATAGAAAAAAATCCTAATGAGCCAAAAAAAAAGTTAAAAAAGGAAGAAAAAAACTTTGAAAATTAAAAGAAAAAATAGAAAAGCGTTCGATGTTAAACATTTGCCTGATGTTTGTTGAACACAAAACCACCACCACCACCGTCAGTGTCCCAGTGACAACACCCCGAGCTTAACTTCTAAAGCCTTACAACAATTTACATACACTCTCGCTCTCTTTGAAACTCCCCTGAAGAAGACATGCAGGACTTCTACTTATTATAGACACCCGAAATATTTTGTTTTTTTTTTTTATCACAAATTTTATTTTAAAATTTTTTTATATTTTTTCCAGTTTTTTTCGTGTTGTTTTTTGAGCATTTCACAAGCAAGACATTAAAAATTTTGTTTGATACTTGTTCTGGTCGTTTGATTTCCGCTTCCGTTTGCCGTTGAGATTAAAATTCATTCTTTTTTTCTTACTTTTTCTTTCGCCGTTTTAGAACATTATAATTTTTATTCGCGGTTGTATCGAGAAGCAGAAGGCAGGCGGAGGCTGTCCAAGATTCCTCTCGTTTTAAGTGTTTGTTTCTCAATGTAATTTCAATCTATTTTTTTGTTGGTTTTTTATTTTTGTTTTTCACTTATTTTTTTGGTTTCTTTTCGTGTTTTTTACTCTCAATTTTTTTTTTGTGGACTATTGCGTGCTGTTCGCCCAAATGCGTTTAACATTAAATTAAAAATTCATCTTTAATCAAAAATTATTGTTTGTCCAACAACAAGTTTTTTTTCCCAAATTTTTTGTTGTTGCTTGTAGCATTGACAGCAAACAAGAAAAATTTTGTTTTGGAAAATAATACAGAGATGGAGGAGGAATTATACAGAAAATAATTAATATTCGAATCTAGGTACAGTTTTGCATTGCAGGGACTCTAGAGGGAGTATAATGAAATTCAGGTGCTATAGGATCAGAATATCTTATTATAGCTATCAGGCACGTGGGACAAACCCATTGAGATCTGCAGATCTGAGTCTAACAACGTTACTTATTTACTTGCTTAATTGGCCATTAAGTTGTAATCCTTCAGGATGACATAATGGCATGATGTATTTGGAAATAGAGAGAAATACATATGTATGGTGGCCAGCTTAATAGCGGAGTCAAGTTTGTGAACCAAGAAGTAAGAGTTCTGAGCTGAATCTTCCTGATTTTCCTGAACTTGGCAAATAAAGGTTTTACTCCTCAGACTACCTTGTCGTTCCTCCTCTAAAGTTGTGGAATACAAAGCCGGAATAGTTCTTGAATCCTGGTTTGAAAATACTTAGCTTTTGCTCGGCCAAATAAAAGACAAAATCCACTATATTCAAGGATTTTGAAAAAGTATTCGGGACTCTACATCACTAAGCTAGTCATTAAAGCTACATAGTATCAATAGATCATAGTCCTTGCCTCGGAACACAAGAAAAAGAGCAATGCGTGAGTAAACACTCATCAAACATAATTTCGTTTCCCATAATTTGGCACACACTGTCAGTAAAATTCATTTGAGAAGCCTAAAATCATTTTTATCAAATCTGCTTTGTTTTTATTTGATTTGTTATGTTAGCATGTAAGGATGTTCATCTTTAAGACCATATCATAGCATAACTTACGGTGGCATGAGTCAATTTAAGGAAATCTGATTTGTTTGTCCTAAGTCCTAAACTACTTTCATTCTTAGAAAGTAAAAAAAACGAATCCTTTAAACCAATTTCTTTCCTTTTTTTTGCTGTTGTTGTATATAAAAAACAGAATGAAACTCAAGGGGTTGTCCTTGGTTGTGTTATAATCTTAGGCCAGGCAGTAAAGAGTAGAAAAAAAGAAATATAAAAAAACTAGAAACTTATGTATGTGTGAGGAAAGTGTTAAAAAGATGTTTTTCACTTGATTTGTTGGCTTAAGTCAAATAAAAAAGGATTTGTTTTTGATATTCATACGGATTTACATTATTTTTTAAGTTCTTCTGCTTTTATTAAGACCAAAAGTAAAGAGAATATCATGTCCTTCATGTTTATTTGTGTATGTGTGATAAGAATACATAAAATATGCTACGATTTTCTTAGAAAAAAACAAAAAAGGATTCTATTTTATTTCATTTCATATCATGTGTTGTTTTTCCTTTTCGTTTCTTTTTTTTTATTGAAGTAAAGAAAGGAAGTCAATTCAATTTTTTTTAAGGCTGCGAAAAGCAGTGGTTAACCACAAACAGGCCACTGATCATTTTGAAGAATATTTAAATACATACTGTGTCTAGTAAACCCTACACTCGGCATACTATTGTCGTTGTGAAAGCATTCACAACGTTAGATTACAGAGTTAAGACCATGAGGTTGAAGACTTTGTAGTGTGCTGCTGCAAGTTTTCTTTTTAGTTCCTAAACTTTATCTCGTTAAAGACCATATTTTTTTCATAGATTAACTGGCAATATTTTTTATGTAAAATTTATTTCCCCTATGATTCTGCGTATACCCTGTATTTAACTGGTAAGATTGTTTTTATTCGGATTTCGAAAGAAAAAAAAACGAACATTTTTATTGCTTTTGTTACGTATGCCTGTAACATTTTTATTGCTTGGGTACCCTGTGGCGTTTTTATGCTGATCTTTTTCATCTCTTCTACGGCTTGAAAATGACTTTTTAAAATTTTCCCGCGTGGCTTTTTGTTAAAAAAAATTCTTTAACAAAAAACCAATTTTTTAGCGTTTTTTTTTCTTATTTAAAAAGCAAAATAGACGGTATCAATATCTAGTAGTTGTTGTTATTGCCAGTTTGGGTTTCAAATGAAACAATATTTTCGATTGTAAAGGATTTTAAGGGTTGTTGTTGCTGTTGCTCGTCGCTGCGTATTATTTTGCATTTAAAAATAGATTTGCATTGTGGCGTGTCCAATTGATTTATGGTTTCTGTAAATAAAAGTAAAGCGTACAAATTTTTAAAAAAAATTTCCCAAAAAAAAATGTTTTTTTCTTTCAATATTTTCCTCGATTTTTTTTTTCTCATATCCTCCTATACTGTCGTATGTGAGTGTATTATATTGAGGTTTTGCGAAGAGTGTATTGTATTGTAAACTTTCGTGTTTTTGTGGTTTTATTTGTGGGTGTTTTTTTGTTCAAAAAATCGTTTTTTTTGGTGTCTTATTGTTAGTCATGGTGTGTTTTTGTATTTGTTTTCCAATTTTTTTCTCCTGAAGTATGATGTCTAAGTTTAAGTCAGAAATAATCCTTTGGGTGTCGTTGTAGATGATACGGCATGCATTTAAGAAGAAAAATGTTTCTCTTTTTTTGCAATTTTGTTAAAATATCTCTTTTTAAAAACTGTGTCATTTAAGGGATTTAGTGGCCCACATATGCCCTTGGCCATAAGTGCTTTGGAAGCAATCAAAAATAGTTGAAAATAAATTTAAAATTTTACAGGGGGCTTCCTTTAAAAGACAATCTTAAACTCATAAAATTGCGTATGTGTGCCAAAGATTTTAAAGTGTTGTTGTTTCGAAAGAATACTAAGGTTTTCCATAAAAACAAAATGCATACATTTTAAATTTATCTCGTTTTAAATTCTAAAAGTATGCTATTTTTTTTACTTACCCCTGATTATATACTGGCTTTTGCCAATACTTTGCTTCACCACTATTTTTTTTTTATTTCTCTCTCTAAGCAAATTATATCCTGCATTCAATTTACACTTTCTATTTATCTTTATGTCTACTAAATTATTTGATTCTATTTCGTTTTGTACTTTTTCTCTTTCTCTTCATTTTTTTTTTTGATCTGAAATGTGCTTTTTTTATTTACTTTTTATTTATTTTTTGAAATTGAGAAAAAAAAAAAACGAAAATCCTTTCAACGTCAATGCCAATTTCAATTTTCCCCAAAACTATTCTAAATACACACACAACTTCAAACTTTTCCAAATTGCAATCGTAAAACTAAATAAAATGAAAGAGAGTTGAAATAAATAATAAAAAAACAAATTCCTCTTTAGATGTTTAAAAACTTTGCAATTGCCATGCATTTTATATAAGGGTCCACCACTTACCATTCACTCATGGCAAACATTCTCATACTTTTTCTATATATTAACGACCAAAGGCTTGACCATTTCTATTGCCATAGACTTATGGTCTTTACTTTAAGGCTTTAACAAACTACACAATAATTACAAAATAAAATAAAATGCCAATACAAACATCAACACAATTAAATGACAAATTGCTAACACCATAGTACTACGGCGTTCTTACATATTACTAGAGTGGACTCCTTTATTTTGTAAGAAAAAGTGAATTTATTTTTAGGAAAACCAATAATTAAAAATGCACAAAGAGCTTCTAAAGAAAGATTTTTAATTAAAATTGTTGCAAAATGTTTTGAAAATGAAAGTTAGAGGAGATAACCAAAGCCTATATACAGAATTAATACGTTATACCTTCTAGAAGTTGCTTAATACATTTTTCAATACGAATATTTGATTTGATTAGATTTTTTCTTAGGTAGACATCCTCTATAGTCCTCCCATATGACAATATAAATCACCATATGTCGGTATTCCTTAAAGTCTCACTTAGGCGGGATGTTATTCACAATGTGATATTGAAAGCCAAAAACCAAATCGGAATTCAAACACTTCCTATAACAATCCATCTCGAGTCCAAAATAATTCGAGTTATTGCGATAATACATACATAATTGGTCATTACAACCCTTCAGTCAGGATTACGACCTAGTTCTCACACCACTTATGTTGTGTGTGTTAATTTTATACATGAGTGGCGGGACCTACAGTTTAAAGTCGACCCCGAACGACAGATTTTTTTTATTTACTCAGAGTTTTTGCCAGAAATCTGCTGAGATTGCGATAATATTTATAGTTATTTTAATATTTATTTTGTAGGGTTGATTTTGGTGCTCTTGCTTTTTTCTAACATCCTTAAAGTAGGCAACGGAAATTATCTTGAAGTTGGCCCTTAAATGTATGCTTTATAAAATCATTAAAATTTAATTGTCGAGTTTTACGGCTCAAAACAATTGCTTGTCAACATTTAAAAAAAAAATCAATATATTCCCTTAAACATGTATATTTATTTGTCAAAGACTTTATTGTTTAATTTTTCCTTAAAGTAGGCAAAACAAATTGCCAAAAGTGTATTATAAAATACATATACAGACACAAATACACAGGATACATTTATTATTCCCTATCTACGTATATCTATTTATCTCCATTCATATGCACGTTTTCCTAATATTTTTTACCAACATTATCCAACGCACTTATCCAATCAAAAAATAAAAAACAGAAGAGAAACACATAAATGAGGCAAATATTTTTGATCTTTGATTGCCTTTTTAACTAATTTTCATATTAAAAAAGAAAAAAAACAGATAACAAGACGACAGACATACACCCTCTTTTGAAACATACATAATAAATAACATGACATGGAAAATATTGAACATACACATGTCAAATGATTTTGCTTAATATGGTAAATACTCTACTTTCGTTTACACCATTTCCAGCAACAGCAGTTTGTACTCCCTTCCCTTCCCTTGCCTTTGGTTCTTGTTTTTTTTTTGTGCTTTAAACAAATTAATGTTTTTCACAAACATTTTTCCCAGGCAACACTCTCCCTGCCTCCCATATGTGTATTGATATGCAAGTGGAATTGGAGTAAAATTTGAATATTCCAACCATATAGACTGATGATGTCAATGTTGAATAAAAAAAAAAATCCGCCTCTGGGGAATAATCACAATAACAAAAAACATACGAAAGAACGATGTTATGGGGGAAATTTGCAAATAAGTTCGACATTAAAAAATATCTACGCCTACGCGGTTTAACGCAAAAAACAAACGCAATATTTAAGCATACGTTACATGTAATTCGCGAGAATGTTCATCAAGTGATTGTTACCAACACCGCCACTAATACTCCTGCCACCACCACCACCACCACTGCCACCAATGCATCCAGCCATTCCTTCCCCTTGCTTTTCAAACATTCGCAATCGTTTTTAGAGGATTTTGCCAAATGAATTGCGGCAATAGCATTATAAGCCGCGTGAATGAATAAAAATTACAAACAATTTAACAATGGATTCGAGTTCGTGTTTTTTTTCTTTCGTTTTCTTTCTTTCGTTTTTTAAATCATTTTTTGGTGGAATTAATTTCATTTAAAGAAAAATATGCAAAAATGGAAAAAGAACAGAATTGTGGTAAATGAAAAAGCACTTAAATGTTGGAGAAAATAAAAAAAAGTTATGAAAACTGTAGCATATATTTAGGGAAATAAACCTAAGATTGGCTTCCATTGCCGCATTCTCAGAACATTATTTGAGTTTTACTTCATTCAGGGATTGTAATAAAACTTTAACGATTCCGAATAGTTGGTAGCGTAGTGGCTTGTGTGTTATTTTGATGGCCTAGGGTTTTAGGTTCAATCCTTGTAAATACATTTGATCCTTACTACACTGCTTCTAAAAATTAGAATGCGATGTGTGATTGCATTGTGATTTAAATGATGTTTTCTAAGACCCTCATTTGTATTTGAAATTGTAGTTGATCTCCCCTATTTGTCTAAATGGCTGCAGATTTATTCGAAAATCCTTAAAAAATTTTTTTATTTTGAAATTATTTCAAATTTAAATAAATCGTTTTATACTCGTTTCTTTTTGAAATTCTTTGTTATTTTGTTGGTTTTTTCTTTTCACATGTTAACAAATTAAGCTTTACATACATATGAAGAAAAAAAGTAAATGATTTGTGTATTTATTTTAACTTTTCAAGAAATCCTCAAAACAGATTCATTTAAATATGTCACGTCCACACATTCAAAATTGTTGCCATCTTATGAGCACGACTGTACGTACATTGCCATACAATACAAAATCTAAAAAGAAAGAAAAAAAATGAATATTTTGTTAAAAAAAAAATATAATAATAATAGAGAATATAAAAATATGGTAAGAAATGAAATGAAGTAATTTAAAAAATTATACAAACACACACATACAAATGTAAACACACATACATTTACAATGTATTTCTTTCTGTTTTTTTTAACAGAATATAACAAATTATCAACGGTATATTATGCATGATGCATTTCTTTATTTAACTGTTGATGACATTTTACATTTGTGTTGGTGGTTACTCACAAACACACACACACACATACACTCATGTAAGTTGAAGGCGTAGTGAGTAGTACGGAAAGGGATTTTTGTTTTAAACCGCGTGTGATTTGTGTTTAGAAATAAAATTTATAACCTCAAACCAGTTCCGCCATTCACCAATTCACCATTACCTTGTTCACGACTGACTGCCACCAACAGTTGCCATTTTCTTTCTTCATATCCTTGCTTTTTATTTTTCCTATTCATTCGTATATTTTTCTTTAGTTTGAAGGTGTTGAGTATTCCACTTCGTTGCTTTGGTTTATGATGTGTGGCATCCAATGAAAAATTACCAGCAAATAAAACAAAATCACAAGTCAGAAAAATTTTTGTACCATATTCAAACATGTTAGATATTATTGTAATAAACCGATTTATTATAATAAAGTTCCCATGTTTTCTTATACATCATGTTCGGCACATGTCACGAAAAACAAAACAGCGAATGAAAAATTTTAATAATTTAACAACATCGAGGATTTTACGTGGTCCCTAAGATATTTCCTAAACTTAAATAATGAATTCATTGCATACTTTTAGGCTTTATGTATTTTAACTTATCATAGCCTACTTTTGTGGTGAAATTTGTATTATAGAAAATAGTCCCAATAATGAATATGATTATTATACATATTAAGTAACCTGAAAGGTGAAATAATGGCTATTAAAATTGCGGCCGTACGAATTCTACATCAGATATGGTGATGTACACATATTTACAGTAAAGCGGCCATTGGATCTCTATACCACATTTTGGATTGTCAAAATTTGAACCCTCAATTGGGTTCCTGGTCGACAAAATTTCAGTGGCATACTTTAAAGCTATCTAAAACTACATATTTTACAGCCTACTTTTAAGCGCTAAAAAATATTGAAAAATTTATTTAAATTAATAGGAAAAAGGAAAAACGTTTCTAATTATATTTCTCTCCTGCCATTACATTTAATAGTCCCTCTGGCTCTATCTTTATAATTCAACTTCAAATTTAATGATTTTTCTTGATGCCCGCCTAAAAGTATAGGAATATTTTTATTAAAACATTTATGACCACAGTAACTTAAGTGAAAGGAAATATTGTTATATGCCACCTCAATTTTTCTTCTTTATTTTATTTTATTTCACGTTTTCGTTTTCATTTTTACCAGGAAAACCATTTGGCCATAAATGACAAGCTTAAAGGAAATAAACATCTTATGGCTCATCGCCCAATTTGTTTAGGAAAACATTATTCTTGGCTTTTTTTCTTCCTTGAATCTTCATTCATTTTTTTATATTTCCAATTTCGTAATAAAAAACAAGCAGGGAAGGGGGGAGAAAGATGGTGGTGGTGTAGAAAAAAATGTTGGAAAACAAATCAACAATTTGAAAAATTGTTACATTAGGCAGGCCCACTTAACAACTTTTGCCAACGCTTAAGCTTGATAGAGAGGATAATGAGGGCATTGGGGTGAATGCGGCCAACAATATGATGCTGTCCTACCTGTAGTCTACATTATCATGAAATAAGTGATTAATTTTTACGCCTAAAATATGTAAAATACTCAATGATAAAGCCATAGAACATGGGCTATTGGTACCAGAGTTCATTTACTTACGTTTTTTTTTCTTGTATTCGTCCTCAGCTTAACGAAATAAACTTGTCCTTAGGGATTCGTAGAAAAACACAGGAAAATATAAAATTTTTTCCGTTTTTTTTTTATTTTTGTTTCCAATTTCTAAGAAGGAAACTTTTTAATTTTTTTTTTAGGGAAATTAAACAATTTTTTTTCATATTTTTTCCATTTTGTTTAGAGACATTTGTTTGCATTTCCTTTTGAATATTTGATAAATTTATTCTTCGTCCTTTGCTACAGGCGGCCTGAAGGTAAATTGATTATAGCTGGTCACTTTTCTTTTAAGGGTGGGTGGGTGAGACAAGACAAGGCCTGCTACTATTAGAAGAAGATTGAATGCTGAAATTATAAAAGCCCTGCTAATGTAAGAAAATCAAGCAGATGTCATTAGTACAGGAAAATTTTTATGAATTTAAATGTCATCTCCGAAAGTAAACAAAACATTTTTTTCCTTTGCGTTTTTTTTTTGCAGGAAAAATATTTGAAATATTTTTTAAAATTAATAAAAATAGAAAAAACAACGAAAAAAATTAATTAACAAATTCTAAATTATTAGACACCTGAGGGTTAAAAGCTTATTTATTTTATTAAAGCATACTTTGAGGAGCAAACATGTTTCAGTTATTAAAAGTATGCTTTAAAATTTACTCATTTTAAATTTGAAATAGGGAATATAAATATCGTATTTGAATAATTTTAGTAATAAAGTAAATCAATATAAACAAAATGGTATTCTAAACCATTATCCTTTTTCATTTAATGTAGGGAAAATAAAAAATCGAAGCATATTTTTAGGATTTTTCTAATGAAAAGGTTGCTATGGGTATCTTGAACAGATCCTAGCTGGAGTTCAGTAGATTCTATGAAGGTGAGCTGGAGTTAAAGTTGATAGAGCATCTTTTCTGGGATTATTCGATTCTTTGTAGGGATAGGTTGAATGCAGTAGAAGAGGGGTCCTCTCTGTTTGTTCAGCTTTCCTGAAGCTGTGCTCTTGAATTTTAAATTTGAAAATGTAAAAAAGATTGCTGTTTTAACAACTCTTTTCTGACTATAAATTATGGCCTTACGTCCTACTAATCAACTTCCAAGCAGGCTGCATACCGTGACTACTTTGCAAACATACGTGAAATCTACTTATGAGTTGAATACCTCTATATGAACATATATGCTATTTACTATCTTATAAGACTTATACCTTCACATGGAGATAACCAAAGGAGCATTAGCGTTCAATATTGTAGTATATTTTAAGGCTGTTATTTGGTTGCCTGTCTATCTCCTTCCTATCTCTACAATACTTCCTGTTTCGAGTAACATAATTTGTCATGCATATCTTTTCTGTTCACATTTATAGTAGAATAGAGAGAAGAAGCTGCTTTTAACAAATGTAAAAATTTCATATAAATCATGTTTGTTATTTCGTAAAAATATTATTTTTTTCTTTCTCTTCTTCTTTTTTCTTTTGCTTTCCAAATTATACTTCATTTCATTCTTTCTTTTTTTAATTTTGTTTTTGTTTTGTTGAAGTATGTAGTTGAACTTCTCATCTGTATCTCTCTCTGTGTCTATGCATGTGTGTGTATTTGTATAAATAATTTCCAGCAGACACACTTGAAATATTTTCACGTTTTATAAAACTGGCAAATGTCAAACACATACTTAGACATGGCACTGTGGTAGTAGTATCTTTGCCATACACCAACTTCTACTCATATGATTACTGTTTATCTACAAATATTCAATACATTCCATACCTCATATTCCTGAGTAAAGCGTCATCACACCCCCTTGCAGAAGGGAAGCAAACATGTTACTTTAAGAGTCTATAAATCATGCATTGCATTTCGTTAACCATCAAAACATTTATTTTCATTTATAACCAGAAAAGAAACGTGGTATACACAGCCATAAAGTATGCAATACTTTTTGTTAATCATACACATATACAATCGAAATCAAATAATTGGCAAAAAGAATACAGTTGAGGTTAGAGATATAGGACATCGTTTAATACCTTGACTGTCAAACTTCGAAGTAAGTTGTGTATTTCGTACTTTTGTTAATAAGAAGCTTTAGAACTCATTACTCTGTATTCCTAAAAGTATGCTTTTATATTTTTATATTTTAAAGCCCAAAAGTAGACTACAATTTAAATTTTAACATTTTATTTTATATTTCAACTACAATCCTCTGCTATATTTTGCACTTCAATGTTTTCTTTTTATTCTTTTGTTTATTCTTTGTATCCCTTTAAGTATGTTATGATTTTGGTTTATTTCCATTGTTAGGTTGGTTGTCTTCTTTTTTTCTTAAGAAAAAATAAAAAAAATATTTTTATTTAATATGAACTCTTAAGTACTTTATTGGATCATCATAGAAATATGTGATATTTTTGTATAAAAAGACATTCTAAGAATTACTTCTTTTTTGAAGCATACTTTTAGTTACTTATACCATGATTATGAAGGCTTCTTCACTCTCTTCTCAATAGCATATATAAAAAAGCGCATATTATTGACAAATCCACTTATTTATGGTTACAACAAGTGATTTATGGATACAGAAATGAGCATAATTTACAATGAAAGGAGGGAAACTTTTGAAAAAATCATGAAAAAATTTTAAAAATGGGGATTTTAGGAGGTAACTGGCTGTGATCCAGTTTGAATAGGGTTTAGAATACTAAATAACTTCAATATTTTTGTATAACTGAATTTAAAAAAAATTTTTGATTCTGTAGAATCATTTATTTAACTGTTTTTCTTTTCTCTGTAGTTAAAAACAATATTTTATTTCATTTCATGTAGTTTTCTAAACAATTTTAAGTTACTTTATTTCTAAGAAACTTTTTTTTTTAGTTTTTTAATTGTCTTCTTACACTTCAAAGTCTAAAATTTCTAATTAAAACTCAATATTTGTTGAAACATTCTATTAAGAACTACTCCTACTACTACTACGCATCAACCATTACAAGAAGGAACATATGCAAAATTGTATGGCCATGTTTGTACAGTTTTACGAAATATTCGACGGTGCTAAATTATGCCCTCAAAAATTATTTTAATAACCTTTAGAATGTTGTTACAGCCGCCGACATCACTGGCGCTATATTTTTCGAGGGTGTTGAGCAGGGGTTTTAGCAATTGGGTAAAAAGTAATTTTCAATTTTCGTGACCAAACACTGAAAAACTCTTAAGAAAATACAGCCCCATACATACAGCTGTACATATGTATACTTAAAATACTTCGTCAGTGTTTATAAGACAATATGCCACAAAATATGAAATTATCTCAACGAATAGTTTTGTTGCATACATATGTATGTATGCTACTGAAGCATGCATGCATGCATGTATGTTGGTTAGTTGCCTGTATAGGATTCTACCGCAATTACAAATGTTGCAGTGTTGTTGCTGGTTTTTTATCCTAGGTTTTCTTGCCGTAAATATACCGTATATGTGAGAACATTTGAAAAACTGTTTAAAGAAAATTGTCTTATTTGTTGTAGTTGTAGTTGTTATCGTTTCTGTTTTCAGTGAAAATGTTTACGAAGACCGTTAATTTTTCCTTAACATATGTTCATATAACATACAGTGTCAGATTTAAATTTCATTTTGCGCCTTAACATATGCAACATTAAATATGCAACCATATACATGGCCATACTCCAAACACAGCATCAATTTTATTGCTGCAAAGAGAGCGAGAGAGAGAGAGAGAGAGAGTATGAGTAAGTGAGAGTGTGTGTTGGTATTGGTATTTTAAACGCACAAGACAAAACAATTTTCTAGCGGTATAATTTCTTTCAACTTCAACTCTCGCGTTCTCTCTCTCACTCCCTCTCTATCTTTCTATGGCTTTAGTTTCCTTAAGCCAGCAAGCCAGCAAGCCAGAATGTTGGATATTGATTTTCATGGTACTCAGGGAAACACTTGGTTATTATGCACACACATACCCACACTTTGTGTCTTTTTAGATGATAGTTTTTGCACAAAACTTAACATCATTTTACACCTACACAATATGGTTGGCAAAGAGTGAAAAAAGTTTCAAAAATAATGCCGCCAAAAACAATACAACAGATAGTCTTTCAGAAGAAGTATCCTGCTGCTGGTATCTACATACATGCAATGCCTTAAATATTTTCCCGAGTCAGTGTTTGTTTGTATTGGTATTTTATACCTTATTTGCATGTAAATTCTTTGGTTTGCCACTGCAATTTAATGATATTTTTTTCTGTCTCTCTCTTTACTTTTTGTAGCATATTTTGCGGCTCATGTGTTACATTTTTTTTGTTCAAAAGCCATTTTTCGCTAAAAAAAAATTTCATTTCTTTTTTTGGAATATGTTCCCTTGTAATATTATTAATAGAAATGACTACAGCCTTATTGTGTCATCATTTGTTTTATACTCTCAACTTAACCGTCTGCAGCTCTCTACCTTTTAAATTCTGTGGCCTTTCAAAATGTTGAAGCATACTTTCAGGTTTATTGTTTGATTTTTACTGTATGACTTGGCTGTATGTTGAGGGTTTTTAATGACATTTACTTTCATCAGCATTAAATTTAATGTCAATTAAAGTAACAGGTTGTTAGCAATAGAATTTTATGGCAGGGTTTTCATATAAAATTTTTTTTTTTGTTTATATTTGTCAGAAGTGGAGCATAGATGAAATGGTCATTTAATAAATGAAAATTGAATTTCAGAAAAGAGAAAAAAATATCACTTAAAACAATTAAAAAACATAGATACGATCAATTTGTTGTATGATGAACACTCTCTTCTTCCAATTAGATTGGTGTGGGGCTTATTTCCTTTGAAATAAGTGAGATGAAGAATGTCCAACACCTCAAGTAATTGTTCTCTAGTCGACTCATAGATTAACTTGCTGATTGGCATTGGCCACCAGTTGGTGTTAAATAGGTATTGGTGGCAAACGGGGAACTCTGCTTAAGAAGACCCCATTAATACTGAACAGATTTCAGAAAACTAAAGAGAATTGCTTCAAGAAAAATAAGTACACTTAGGGTTAAGCCTCATGGAAAAGCATAATACATTGAATAAATTCTCTGTTTCGAAATATTTGCTTAGGTTTGCATAAAATAAATGTACCTTACAATGCCATTCTTTTCGCTTCGCATCCTCAAATCAATTGATTTATTTTCAATTTGTATTCCATTGATTTCAATACTAATTCCCTTCATCAATACCCCTTTAATCCTGGCTTTTATTTCTGAATTCTACACAGGATGCTCCAAACTAATACGCCTACGCTGTGGTTCATATTCGTTTTAATTCAAACCAATTTATATGAAATCATTAAAAACCCATAAATTTTCTTTTGCCAAAAAATTAACTTTAAATAGGTGCTGATTAATCGTATAGCAAAGCAATGGCTGTTAACTTCTGCACCACCACCAGTATATGGCCTAAGGCATGAATTACGCTTTTTAGGTGAGACTTTTTAAAACAAAATTTCATTTTTGTAAACAAGAAAAAGAAATTCAATATCGTGTTATAAAGGCTTTTAAAAGCACAAAAAACAATTTGCGTGGTCTGGCGACATTGTAGGTGTTATTTGGGGGACCAACAATAGATTTCGGGGAACAATGCTTGCGGACAAGAAAAATTAAAGCAAATGAGTTTGGCTGCTTGCTGTGCTTAGGCTGGAGTTGGCTGGCCATGGCCTCGTTTAGAGAAGAGATGCGATGAGAGATGTTGCCAGCAATTGCTATACATATGTACATATGTTGCATTCAACAATAATGCATAACATATTGCAAGATGTTGCCGTGTTGTGTGCTATTGCTGGGCTGCTTGTTGGCTATTGTATAAAATTATCTGCAAGTTAATAAATTATCAAACTCCTGCGCATTGGTCAACACAACAATACACAAATTGTTGAATGCAGAAGAACGCCAAAAAAAAAACTAAAATCGCAGGATATTGCCATGCATTGAACAGCAGAAAATGAAGCAAAACCTTGCGCGATGATTTACGTGAAAAGGCACGCGTGTGTAATTCACTTTTGATTACGGTAGCCAAATGAAATGACATTTTGAAAAATCTGCTGTTGCACTGCTTCCAAAGTGCCACAGATTCCGTTCTATATTTTTTTTTTTAGTGTGGCAGCAGACACAGACAATTTGCTTATACACGCACGTACACATTCGCTTGCTTACAAATAAATTTCATATAAATTTTGTTAAACTTTTTTAATATCAAAATACTTGCAAGAAATTTGTTTTTCTTTATATTTTAAACACTCCCCCACACACACAACAGTGGAAGCAATAAAAAAAAACGAAGAAGAAGAAGAAGAAATTGAAAAACTTGTGAACATATACACATACACACATACATAGACGCATTGGAAAAATAAATAAAATGCAATTAGCAGGATTTGAATTAATTACACAGTAAAACTAATGTTCATTTGTACTGTACACACACAAATGCATACATATGTATGGATGAATGACTAAATGAATGACTAAATGACTGACTGAATGAATGTGTAAATGACAAACTAATGTACATATGAATTGAGTTTTCAAAACTATTGCTGTTGGGCTGTGGCAACAACTACTTGCCTTCCATACCCCAATGGTAAATTCTTAAGAGATTTTAAGAAGAATTTTGTCTCTTTTATTTACTTAAAAAATCTTTACCAAAATGTAACCAATTTCAGCATGAAAAATACATGCAACGATTGTCATACACTCATTTTGTCACTTACTTACATACACTTACTTTCACAAATACACTGAGAGAAACTAAAAATATCTTTTTCAACGAACCTAAAGGTAATGTCACCATATAAGGTAAAATATGGAAGTACTTTATGTATATAAAGGCAGTGAATTAAAGGGGAATATATTCCATTCAATGCTCTACCCATTCATGTTTTAACAAAATTTTCTCTTAGTGTCGTTCCATAGTTTTTGTTTTTTCTGTGTGCCGACATTTAAGAGGTAAAAAGTTTTCCTGTTTTCAAACCAATTTTTCTATTTACTTTTTACTCAAATACATTTACTTAAACTTCAACTTCTCTTCATATCCCCTCCCCCGCCCAGCTTCTTCTTTTTTTTTTCTTTGCCTTTTGCTAAGAAGCTTTGCGAAAAACCACAAAAAAATACAGAGAAAAAAAGAGAAATGCGAATCTGAAGGTTTATCTATAAGAAAACAATTATCGCAAATTGTCTTATAAACTTGAGCTTAGCCAGGGAAGCTAGGAGGTGGAATGGGATATACTAACACAGGTGTTCAAGTTCCGTTATAAAGTTTCAAACTTATGCTTCATTCTGTTAGAGTACTTTGTGTTTAAGTAAGATATTTTAAGTAATTGATAGAACAATTTAACAAAAAGAAAAGAGGAAAGAGCGAGAGAGAGAGAGAGAGAAAAAATAAAATCAAAATCAAATATTTATTGGGAAAATAAAGAGAAAAAAGTTTAAATAGCCAAAATTAAAACAGGAATTAAAAAGTTTGTTAAAAAAAATTTAAGTAAAGAATTTGTGGTTAGGAGGTTAGTATGATACTGTTACGCTTTACCTTTTTAAAAACGTTTAAATATGAGTTCGTTAATTGCAAACCAAGTAAAAACAAATATGTGTTTAGTTTTTCTTGAACTCTATTCTTTACACTACTTTTGTGTGCCACCGTATACAACTTAACGATACAACAATAATAATCTGTTTATTCACTTTACTAGTTCACACAAGTATTCACTGGATCTTTACAACCACGACTTAGTTTGTTCACACGCAACATCACACAAGGCTGACTGAATTCTTACTGACTGCTCCCTGCTTTGTCCAGCCCTTTTATAGTCCGACACAACCAGTCTAACGAACATTCTTGAAGTGGAAGGTTCGTGATCTCGCCTTCTCGAGAGCTCTATTGCTAATACATTGTTGTTTGTGTACTTTGCTTATGTTGTTTATCCCTTTTTATCACATACATGTTGTTGGTACCAGGCGCAACCAGGTTCGTGCAGCTTTAGATAGTCAACACGTTCATTGTATTCTTAGTGTTAGTGTGTATTTGTATCGTGTGGCTTTGTTTAGCGTTTTTGTTTTTAAACGATATTAGGTCGTTTCGATTTGCGTAACAATACGTTAGATAAGGAAACGAACAATTATTGTACAGATTGGGTACTCCTTTTTAGACTGCCCTCGTAAGCGCTTGTAAGCTTTTTAAAGGAATTTTTGTTTTTTGTATTTGTTTAGACTCACATGTATTTTTATTTAATTTTTCCAAGAGATAAATTAAAATATTATTTCAAATCAAATATCACGTAGGAAATCACTTAACTTTTCCTACTGATTATACCAACAAATACAATACTATGGGGAGTTAGCAATTGTCAAAAAAAAAAAAACAGAAAACCATAGAGTTTCAGCCTTTTATTTCGGTCTTCTTTTCATGCTCCTGCTGTTGTTGTTGTTATTGCCATGGCACTCTTTAGAAACACGCAAATCGTATGCGTACAAATCAATTGTAAAAACATTTCCCTGACTAACCGGCCTCTGACTGCCATCCTATTTATCTGGCATTCATTCCTTCTTCTTTTTTAACACAAAAATTTATTGAAAATAAAAAATTCTCCAAAAGGCTATAGAATAGCAGAGAGTATAGAATATTAAAAAAAGAAATATCCTGTGAATCAAAAAAAAAATACAAGAATTGAAACCACTTTGTATGCTCTTACCATGGTTATAAAATGAGTAAAACGAGTGGCGTGCCAGGCATCACAAATGAGTCTACGAATTGAGGTCATTGATACACATCATTTCATTATGCTACAGCCATGGCCGGGGTTAGGAAGAAAAATATTTGAATTGTTAAGCATTTTCGTTGTTGGGCAATATCAGTGGTCAATTGCTTGTCGTTGTTGCAACAATAGATTGTTCTCTCATTCCCATTATATTTTCTACTTTCTTGTTGCTTTTTGTTCTTTTTTTTATCGCTTTTTCTTCCATTTTTTTTTAAGAAGGAAGGACACGTGCGGTAATTTTGATTTTATTTCTTTCAATCCATGTTCTTTTTTCTCCTTTTTTTGAAAAATTTTTTTTTCATTGCCTATTTAAGGGGGCCAAAGCTTCCTTTTTTGGTTTTTTAATATTTCTTCTCTTTTTTTTTTGTTGTAATATGATTAGTTGTCATTTGTAAATGGTTTGTTATCAATTTTCAAGATGATTGAATTGAGTGATTTATTTGTGGCATGTGGCATGTTTATGAAAACATTTGTTATTTTTCATTATCGCATAATGAATAGGAAAAATTCGGCCTCCAAGACACCAAAGGTGAATCCTTAGTGTACAGGCTTATAAATAATAAGAAAAAAATTTCAAAATTTAACGAAATTATGGCCAAGAAAATTTCGGCAACCCCCATATGGCCCCATATGTTCTGTCAATAAATTCTGGTTGTCCAAGCATTCATGATGACGACCATCATGGTGATGGAACATGTTTTGTGGTCTCCTCTTCTTCATTGTTGTTACAACTTCTGCATAAGTCTGCGTTTCATTTTAAATGCAATGAGATTTCTCAGATGGACTCTAGTTAGATTCGGTGTTCGAAATGGACTTGTTTCCGTGATTAGCCAGAACATAATGGCTTTACCTCGCAAGTAAAAGTGTAACCCGACAGTTAAGTTCGCTTAAACAAGCGCTTAAGCAGAGAAAATCTTCAAGACCCTTACGATACCACAGTATGTGTGGCAATGGATGGCTGAAAGTGGGAAAAACTGCGAAGTATTTAACTACACGTAAGGCAGTGTGGTATTATCGAGGGTTATGGGATTCCACATCTACTAAAATGGTTAAAATACCTGCAAAATACTAAACCAAGGCAGAGTTTAGTTTAAAATACACGTGCAATAGAGCACGGCAGGGTCAGATTAAAATTTTATTTTGTAAGAAATTCTTCAAAAATCGATTCTTATTTACTGGCATCTTCTGCAATAACAACAACAACAGTATTCTTGGCCAAGTTATAATCTATAATAATAACCCACGCAAATAATGCTTAAATATTGTGGTCGCAGCTGTGTTAATTTTCCATCAAAACCTCCACTGGCATCATCGACATCATCAAACCATTGAACAAACAATACACGGAGGACAACAGTAGGTACAAAAACATGTTGATACAACGTAATTGTATGTAAATGTATGTGTGTGTATGTTGTTGAAGTAAAGATAACAAAACTATTGAGGCTAAAACCACGTTAACACTACTTGATATTACCAATTTTGGTTGTTTTTGTTGTTTTTGTCCACGAAATTCTAACCATCAATGACAATTAGAGAGGCAAAGCAAAACTAAACTAAACAAGACAAAACAGAACATAACAGAACGAAAATGAAAACAAATATGCAAAATGGTAAATGAGAAAAAGGGATAAAGGACTATGACAAGAAGGAGCAGGAGGTGGATAATATTATGATGAGTTTGTAAAACTACTACTATTACTGCGGCTGCTGCTTAAAATGCAAACACAGACTATAAAGGAATGACTAAAATTCACATACACTTACACACACACACATACTGTAAATAACTGCTTAAATGATGGAAGCAAAGGACAGCAAACAGATGGATAGATGGCAGCAGTATAAACAGATAGACGGACGAAATAACTGGGGCTTAAAGCTGACAATAATGATGAGTTTCGAACAACAATAACGGCAGCAACATATGATGATGCTTACAAAACAAACTATAAACCCACACACAGACTGATGCACACACACATACGCACATTAGAAAGGATGACTAACTAAGTATGTATGTGCGTGCAAGTGAACTCAACTCATTTACAAATATCCAGTCAATATAATTACACAAAATTTGTGTGTATGTGTGTGCGTATGTTTGTGTATGAGTATGTCCTTTTTTTTGCTATTCATTTGGTATGTTGTTGTGGTGGTGGCGGTGGTAAATGTGCTATGCTAGTGGTTGTATGGAGAATGTGTAGTCCAAGTCAATGAATACAATGTAAGAGAGACGACGACTGATGGTTGATTGAAAGAAAGCATGAATGAATGTGATTACTTGGATATGTGCATGCATGGCGCAGTCAATATTTAAAGGCTGCAATATATGCCAAAAAATAAGGATTTTATGAAGACTCTTGTTGGGGTATGAATACATATGTATGTCTGTCTGTCTGTGTGCATTATTGAAAATATGTTGGTTATTTACGTTACTATTACTATTTCTGCTATTGTAGTTGTTGCTGTTGCCATTGTTCTGTTTAATATTGTTATTTTAACTGATGTTTCTTTGTTATTCTTATTGTTGTTGTTTGCTTAACCAAAGTTTAGTTTACGTATTACAATTAAAAACATTTGCGTCCAACAAAATCAAATACACATACCCCTACCCCTACCCCTACCACATCGAAAGGGGGAAAGAAATGTTATTTAATTAGAAAATGAATGTTTAAGGAGATCTATACGCCACTATAAAACATGTTTGACACTCGTACTCGCACTCACATTCCTATAAACACATGCACATGTATATGTATGTATTCGTACACCACAAATGTCCTTTATGTCAAATCATCCTTGGAGGACGCTTTTTTTTTCTTTTCTTATTAAAGGAATAGAAAGCAGAAAATAAAAGGGAATATGTTCAATGGCTATTCGGTTTGTTTTATTATTAGAAATTTGCAATATTTTGTTAAGAAATAATAAATTTTTGTTTAATGAAATCTAAAAACCACATGTACACATCATTGCGTAAAATAAGTGTGGAGTTTAATAGAGGAAAATCGGTTTGAAATACCCGGGAGTGAGAGTGAAGGAAATTCTGAAGATGTTTGTGGCTTATTGGTTAGCAAATGATTATTGTTGGATGACAGAAGACACGAATTAAAATGTGTTTAACGAACAAGTGATTTAAAAATAATGGTTTATTGAGTTAGAGTATTCTAGAAAGAACGATTTGAAGTAATGCTGGGAACATTCAATATTTGGCAATTGAACTTTACTTTTGGTGAAGCAATTTTGATCGTATTCCAGGAATATTCCGTCATAGAAACGCCTTTGTCGGTATCGAAATAAACGGTGGCGTGTGTTTCTTAAAAATTATTATCCATGGATAAGGAATATGAGGCAGTTAAATTTGCCAAGTCCGTGTAGATGGGGTGTATATGAAAAATAATCTCCCTGGGCTTTAGTTAACTGTCGGTATGTGTCCTCCTACAGCTGCGTTCTCCAATTGCTGTCTTCCTTTAATAAAATTTGTGTGATTTAGAGTTAGGCAGTGGAAAGTATTCATTTCCATTAAAAACACAACATGTGGTACCACGTCATAACTCCACGGCATAGTTTCTCCATACTCTCTAATTTACTCGAGATGACTTTTAACTGCAGGCCTCGCCACTTATAAAAAGTAACACAAAAAACATGGGTGCTGTGAGAAGCTGGGTTATAATCCATACTAAAGGATTGCAATGACCAATTACGTATGTAAGTAAGGAAGTGACTTTTGTTTACTAAATTTCCATTGATCAGAGTAGTCCAGGACTGGGATGACCTTTCTGATTAGAAACTTACCGGATACTCACCCGACTTACCCATCGCAAATTAAATGTTTTATGGAACCTAGGTTAGGTTAGAGGACGTGTACTTGTCAATTAAGACAAGTACAGTACCCGGAGGTCGAATTCACCCATTGTACAACGTCCTTGTTTCTCACACCACTTTCTCACCCACATGAGTGGTGGGGCCTACAGTTTAAAGTCGACTCCGAACGATAGATTTTTGAGAAACTTTTTCATGGCAATTTTATTTACTCCCAGAGTTTTTGCCAGAAATCTGCTGAGAGAAAGTCGCCGAAGAAATACTTTTTGTATTTTGTCTTGATGTCTGGCCTGTGGCTCAAAGCCTGGCTTTACATCTAATAAGCCAACAGACTACCTACTAGACTACGGCGACTTTGTGGAACTTAACTTGCCAAAATTTATTTCAAAATAATTTACTTCGCAAAGAAGGAGTTGCCCCTTTTCCTTCAACCTTTTCCATCCTTTTTGTTCACAACTCCTCCCTTTTGTTGCTGTTTGCTTTCGGTTTTTGTTCATTGATTTTTTTAAAGACAATTGTGTTGTGCTGCTTTTGTCATAAATATTGAGGATGACCTCTGGCCATTGAAGACTTGTGGTATTTTGGTAGCAAATCACTTGTCTTTTGTCTATAAATTATATTGCCAAACACAAACAAATGTCAAGTGTTGTTAAAAGTGAACTTTTGCGACAGGAATTGTTACAATTTCTTAGTCGTTCGGTTTGAACCCAAAACACAGCAGGATTTAGCAAAAAAAAAAAAAAAAAGAATCCTCTTTTTGCAACAAACAAAAACTTATAGTTTATTTAGTAACAATAACAACAATAAATGAGGAATTGTTTTAAGAGTTTCTGTGTTTCTTTTTTTAATCAAAGTTTCCAATGATAATGCTGGACAATAGTTTTCATTGTGCTAAAATTACAAAAAAAGTAGGTGTGGCAGAGGTATGCAAGGACTTGTTAAATTAAGTTGTTGTTGTTTATTATTTGTGGTAGTATGGTCTTCTATTCTTAATTTACAATTCATTATTGAAAATAGTGTCCTGTTTAGCTTTCTACATATATACAGGAAATGTTAGTGACACAAATTGTTTTAAGAATTGCTTGTTAAAGTCGTTTTTGGAAAAAAATGACTTTAACCTTGTTCTTCTATACCATGTAGTGGAATATCCTGTCATATACATTCATTGTGTAATCCAATACTAATTGTTTCAACGTTTTTTTGTTTTTCTTTTTTAAATTCTATGGCAGTTTACAATATTCCAATGGTTATCTCTTAATGCCATTGTTTGCCATCGAAACTTAAAACGTTTTTAAATTGTCTTGTTTTTTTTAGTTTTTCTTTTCAAATCAATTTTTTTTAAACGTTATTTTTTTTCCCAAAAATTTTTATTTTTCTTTCCTTGAAGAAAAGAAAAGAAAACCTAAAGAAGTTATCGACTTTGATGTTTTATTTAACAACAGATTATCCAGACAGCTTAATGTTAACAAGACAGATTTATTTTTTTAAAAAATTTGTTGTTAAACAAAATCATCTTTATATTGCCTTTATTACTTAGCCTTCTTACCCTGTATCTCATACTTAACCGTCAACTTTTTATTGAAGATAAATTTCTTTTGACGTGATTAAAGTGTTTACTTTGCTAAGAACGAACTCAAACTGCTGCTGCCAAAAATACCATCAAAAGTAAAATGAAAAGAATAAATCGAAGTTTTTTTATGTTCCTGAGTTATCAAACTGTGTTACGATTATTTGATATAAAAATAGAAAGATATTTACGTCCTAAGACGACATACATAGTCAACAGTCTTCTGTAAATTTTAGAGCCAATGAATTGAAACGTTTCCTATCGCAATTTAAGTCTAAGTCACCCAAACCATTAAATTGTTCCTAATAATAAAGCCAAATCGCTTTAAAGCCCGCAGATTACAAGCCTAGAAATGTGTGGTAACAATATCTCTACACAGACACATCCAAAACACAAGAGAACTCATTATAACAAGAATTCTTCACACAAAATATATTGCTGTCCTCCGCTAGGTTAGGTTAGCTTTCTGGGGGCGATTTGATAGTTGGTCTTGACCCCCCGGTCTGTCACCTCTATGGCCTCATCAATGGATGGGTCAGGGAGGAAGAGCAGGGGCGTTGGCGGAACGGATCTGGTTGTTTTATCTCTAGATGTCTATGGCCTGCTGTGGACAATAGGAGAACAGGTTGGCTGCTGGGCTTGGATAAGGCCAGCTTAAGGCTGGTTGTCGGTTTTATCACAGGGCACTGCGAGATTAGGTCGCTGACGAGGATCTGGAACTATTGCAAGACACGTTGCGATTAGGAGGAGTTGGAGATTATCGAACACCTCCTCTGTAACTGCCCAGCCCTTGGTAGAATGAGGTTGAGGACTCTTGGCAGGGCCTTTTTAGAGTTTGAATTCTGTGTCGAGAGCCGACATCAAGGCTCTCCACAGATTCATTAGTGGCTTAGGCTGGTTGAGAAGCGCTATGGCTTCATTATTGTAGTCGCGCCCTCCCCTTTTTGTTGTGTCTTATCTGTGTAATTCCTCCACTTCCCATTCTCCCTTTTCCTACATCCTCTCCTTTTTAATCCCTCCATTATCCTTCCCTCTGTAAGGACGTTGTACAATGGGTCAATTCGACCTCTGGGTACTGTATTTGTCTTTATTGACAAGTACACGTCCTCTAACCTAACCTAATCTATTGCTGTCCTTATCGAGGACCAGCTAAGTCAATAGCCGTTGCGCCATTGAACGCTTGAATTTCTTATTTCTGAGGAAAAGACTTTCTTCCATACATACTTAGTAGGACATTAACAACCTGTTTATCGGCCTGCTTTAACACAACCGCCCAGGCACGTCTGCTACCAATCGATGACAGAGCTTCTTCAATTCGGTCTCTACGCCATCTGCCGCTAATCCCCGCATCAAATACTCGTCTTGCTAGAGCACACTTTTCTTTATTCGAACGATGTCCGGTCCGCTGGATGTTAATGCTTGGCACAACGTCCATATCGTTGAGTAACTCTGTCAACTCATTACTGAATCGGATATAGAAATCATCGCCAATTCGCATTTTATGTAGGACTATTCCCGCAAATACTCTCAAGGCTGCAATATCCATGCTTAATAGTGGTCATGCCTCTGCGCCATTAAAATTAAACGGGGAGGATGAGGGACTTGTAGAGAAATTTCATCACACGAGAGAGGTCTATTACTTGTTCACCTGTCACCTGTTGGCAAAAGCGATCTCCAGATGTATGATCTCCTGGTATCATTTCTGCTAATAATGACGGAGCCAAAAACACAAGAACTGCTCTCAACTGTTGCTTTCGTAATAAAATCGGTTCTTAGCCACAGAAACCTGCAGGGCAAAAAATCTTACCAGGGGGATACTATCTTAGATATTTTAAAGGATTTGAAATGTGTGAGTATGCCCAGGCTCTTCTTCAGACTGAAGCTTCAGCGTGATAACTTAGAATCTGCAAATAGTAAGCAGCAACTGTATAGCCTGGCAGTATAGACCCATAGAAGACTCGCCAGCACACATTGGATGATGCCTAGCGAAAATCCGATGTTGTTTTGTAGTGGATTTCATATTGTTAAATATTTTGAGCTTTGTGAAGACCAAAAGTTGGTTCCCAGGAGCATAATTATGAGCATATCCAACAAACTGATTCACAGTTCTTCGTTATAAATATTAATGTGCTCAAAAGTCTGAAAAGTCTGAAAGAAAAAATTAATCCTGAAACCTCAAACATTACTTTCTGATTTATGAATTCATTTTTTTTTTTTTTTTGTGAATTTCCCTCTTCTCTTCTTTATAAATATCATTCGTCATTATGTTTTGTTTGTGTAATTTGCCTTGACGAAAATTGAAAATTTTCTTCTATAATTTGTTGCTAATTAAAGGAAATTTTTCTGTATCACTTTTGGCTGTCAATTAGTTATGGCCAATATGATGACAGTTGGTGTTTTATTTTCTATCCCAAAACCGTCACAATTTGTTTAAGAAAAATAAACAAAAACAATACAAGAAAAAAATACAAAACGGCGTAAGAGAAAAGCGAAAAAAAAACTGTTTAATTAAGTTGAAAAACCCAATATTAAGATTTGTTTTTTGCCTTTTTTTCTTCAATTTCATTTAGAAAAAGCGAGAAAAAAAGAAAAAAAAAACGTGCAAAAACGATACAGATTCATTGAAAAAGTGGCTCAAGTATCCTGGCTAAAAGTCCTTAGAGACTGTAACACTTTAGGCCATGAATGAAAGCTACCATAAGTTCCGTTTGGAATTGTTTTCAATTCCATCCATTTTTTTGTGTTTTTTGTTTTTTTTTTTTGATTCCAACGTAATTAAAAATCAAATGATTTCTGCTCCTTTTTTTCGGTTTTTTCTATTTTTTGCCAGGATCTCACAAGTGTTGCTACCAATCAACCCTTTTTTCTCTTGCCTCCATAACAAGCACCAGGAGAAATAGAAAAAGAAGAAGAAATAAAACAAAATCTTCATTAATTTTAAAACCTTGAAAGGAAATCTACAGAAGAATGAAAGAATGAAAAAAAAGAAAAAAAATCCTCAAGAAATCAAGAAAAAAATGAAGAGAAATGAACACAGTTTTGTTTAAACAATTTTTAGCTCATTAACTGGTATGAGTTTTAGAATTGGATGAAAACAATTAAAAAATAGGCCATAACCCAGCAAATTCTGATAAAATTGACAATAACTCAGGCAGCCAGTCTCAGGTGCCTTAGGCTAGTTTCGCATAGAATTGAACATTAATACCGAAAGCCCTGTAATTGATCTTGTTCTTTCTTGTTCAAAGAATTCTTAAGAATTCTCGTAATGTGTCTGATTATGCCTGGACTTAACGATTGTGATTGAATCCCAAAACCAAAGAGTCCTTATTCCTTCTCCCATCAGTGCAGGATTCCGAATATTCTGCAAGTGGTGTTATCAGACTACTTGTAGTCCATTTTCTCTTTTTCTCTTCTTGAAGATCCTAAACAGCGATACAGATGCACGTCTCTACTGCCCTACAGCTTAGTCTCATACTCATACGATTCGATGTTTCCACAATACATTGCTCCTTATTTGTGCTCATTATTGTCCCCAAAAGTCAGGGGAGTCTGTGCTCTTTCTGTTGGCAGAAAAGGCCAAATGATTCTGGACAATGTGCAAAGCGGATTAAAAGCAGTACAGATAGCTGTGCTGTATGCTTAAAAATATGTGAACAGGAAAGTTTCCGTCACTTGATCACAGTTTGTGGGGCTTTCTCCAAATTGTTGAGGGTTAGAATAGACTTGAATGTAAACTTCTTGGCCTTTTAGAGCATGAAGATCAGCGTTTAGCGTCTCTACCGTATGCTGAAGATAACACCATCTATTCCTTGGGGATCACATTGAGTAGAAGACAGTATATTGTGCTGAAGTTAGGGAAATAGATTACAGGACAAAGGAGAAACCAAATTTGATGATTTGAAGTGTCCTTTTTCTTCTTTATTAGCGTACAAACGTTTCCTTACTCTTCGACTCTTCGACTCTTCGAGAGGGTAACTTTCGTTCTGAGCTCTGCTAGTGACAAACTCCTGTGTATTTGTAACTATGTTTGCTGGGTTATTTCTATGCATTAATCGTACAATTTATACTTCGATTTGAATGGTTTTTCTTTTGAAAGCATAAGGAAACTGTCTTTGAAACGGAACAAATTTCGTTTCGTTTCGTTTTTTATCTTTTCTCTTCTCTAGCCAAACAAGTGATTTATTTTTTTAATCCTTTTTTGTTCTTTTGCTTGCGCTACCATTTTTTTCCTTCTTCTTCAAATCCTGAGATAATGAAGGCGCAAATGAACAATGTAAGCCTCAAGTGGCTTTTGAAAAAAAAGGATATTTTTCTCCATTTTTGCCTTTTACTTTCAAACATCTATGGAAACTTGAAACGAAGAATAACAAAAATAACAACAACAACAACAACAAAATCCAATCTCTAGTGTATCAAAATTTATAAGTTTTTGCTAGAAAATCTTACGAAAGAAAAAAAAGGTTTTTTTTTTTGATAGAAAATTTATGCATAAGGCGTCATTGGTAGTTAATTTACAATTAAGTCTACAGAAACCTTGATAACGTAAATCCTTAACAACAACAGATGTCTCAATGAAATCAAATACTGTTTAAATAATCATTAAAAATTTAAATTTAAATTAAAAAAATTTTTATCGTAAAATACTTTGAAATGCTTTGAAGCGGACGTGATCAAAATTTCTTGACCCAATAATGCAATGCGTTTGCCGAAGAAGAACAACTCCTTTAAGCTGCTTAATTCCGCCACAAACAAAAGCGTCAATGTCATGTTCCACTTGATTAACTTAACAAAATTCCAATCAATTTAAATTTGCAACGTGCAATAATGTTTAAATGTCAAATTGAATTTACCATTCAGCCACTCAATTCAGGCATTCAGCCAGTCGGTATGATTGCAATCATCATGACATGATCATTTCTTTGTAAATATACACACATGCGCACACGCTTTTAAATACTGAATATCAGTACAGAGGAGAGATGATCATCATCATCATCACACAATACGATTGCCAAGCGATTGCCAAACGATTGAAGTAGTCATCAATTCGTTTTGTGTTGTGCTGGCATACTCTTCACTTTAGTTCAGTTCAGTTCCAGGCGTTTTTCCATGTTTATTGTATGGATTTCAGCAAGAATTTCAATTGATTTTGATTTTCTTTCTGTTCCTTTCTTTAGTTGTTACCCGCTCTCTCTCTCCCTCTCTCTCTTTGTCTCTGTCTCCGACGCTATCCTATTCCAGCAGCGAAATTGAAAAGACGGTGCTTTTGATGACACTTTTTTATTTTGCTCCTTCTGCTCCTTTTGCTTTGCAGTCAGTTCGTCAGTCAGTCCGTCATTCATTCATACGTTCATACGTTCATTCATTTATTTGTTGATTCGATTTCGTAAAGACAAATAAACTACATTCACTCACTCGTTCACACAAAAATATATATGGGTTTAGTTAGGAGCACAGACCGTTCTGTTCACAGGGGAACAGCTGTGAAAACATAAAAGTCAAATAGGCGGCAAATAATCAGAAACATCATGTTGACAACAACACACATTCACATTCACATTCACATGCACATGTACATTCATAAGCAATTTTTTTTTGTTGATTTTGATGACTCACTTCACTTTGAAAAAGGAACCGAAATTGAAGTGAAATTACGATGTGTAGAGTAAAGAATGAAGAATGAAGAGAGAGGTGTTGTCAGAAGTTTGAAAATTTTAATTGATTTGTTTGAATAATTGTCGCAAGTCTGCTGCATTGCCAATTTACAACAGGCAGGCATTGCTGGCAGTCAGGCAGTCAGGCAATTGTAAGATTAAGACATGCACAGAATAAAAAAGGCATGCATAGAGATAAGGGCCAATAGGATAAGTTCGTGTGGCCTTGTAGAATACCAATGGAACGATAGAAGAGGGAAACCAGCAGTCATAAGACAATTTTTCAAGTACAAATATTGGCACCGTATTTACTTATGGTTACACGGATAATCTGGTACTTAATTACCATACCATTGGCGTTGATTTAATTGTATTATGGGAGGTAATATGGGGGTGCAAGAAAGGACAAATGAAAAGGAATGTAATTCTACTGTGTGCTTGAAAATGCATTTCCATTGTGCTTCAGTTTTGTAGCAGAGTCTAGCAACATTACACGTACCCTCCTGGCACCCACGAGATTGAGATTTTTTGTAAAACGAGTGGACTGGTATCCAAATTCGTACCGATACTGAGCCCTTCATCAGCAATAAAATTTCCAACGAAATCCTTATGTCCCGAAAACCATAAAAAACTCTTATTGTTCTGTGATCCAAAATTTCTCTATGAAATCCTCGGCATTCACGGACAATTCTTTCAATGACATAAACCTGCCTTGCCACAGTAATTGGCTCAACAATTTTAAGCCAATATTTGTCCTTAACCCCTTTGCTTGTATCAAATTCCTCTCATCTGTTCTGTTCATTCTATGTAAGCTCTTGACCATTTTTCTTTGTTCTTTATTATCCAACCAACATACCAACAATCCAACAGAAAAAATGTTAAAATGTGTGTTTGTAGATGCGTGATAAAAGATCAATTTAGTCTGCAATGCGTCACTGATTTAAATCCGATATTGTAAAATTGAACACACACTGTTGATCCACACCAGCGCTAAAACATGAACATGAACATGGACACACGGACGTGAACATGGAAGGTATTTGCAATTATTGAACATCAAAAGCCACAAGGAAAATAGACAGCAAACGAACAGATTCTTAACAATGCAAAGGAAGTTTAACAGGCGTAGTTAAAGGTATTATTCCGCATGAGTTGGAAACGTAAAGACATACAAATCCACTGGAAGATATACGCCACTGTATTGACACAATGGTGGTTAAGACTGAAGTGGAAATAGTAGGGATAATCACGATAACAAAAATTTATACAATTTGACTTGAGTTTAGTATTGTAGGCATATGTGAATACCCTGTATATAGTATAAACACACTTTGATTTTTGCAAATATTTTGCGGTTTGCTTGTATCGACAATTTTTTGTGCTGCTACCTGCTGCCTTAGGTTTCATACCATTCCCTCCTTTACCTCTTTGCTTTCTAGTCCAAGACTTTGGCGTAATGACCAAATGATCAGTGCTAAAGAAAATTTATTAAATTGTAATCAACGTGTATATGTACATGAAGGTAAGCAAAGTTAAAGAAAATTACGAGTTCGTTAAATGATTTTAAATCAAATCACCTCACCGTCTCGTCTCTGGGCAACAACACAGTAGTCATGGACAACTAAATCGATTTTAATCAAAATTTATGATAATTTTAAATGAAATGAAATTGAAAATAAAAAACGATTGAATGAATTCTATGCCACAGATTGTGGCAGAAACGATACTACAACTAATTGGCATGCAATACTGAGTTTATGGTTTGACATGACAAGTACTGCTGCTGCTGCTGTTGCTGTTGCTTGGAGTAACCAAAAATTACTGCACATCTAATGAGTTGAACAAAGCTAAAGAAAATAACACTTTAATTTAAAGCCAAAGATCATTAACGGCACAATAGAAGAGAGTAGCAGTTATCAGCATAAAGGCTTATTAAGTTTGATTTTGGTTGAGTTTGGTTTGGCTAGAGAAACGTTCATTCCATGCCAACGTTATTATGATTTTTTCTATTATTTTGCTCGAGCTTATGAAAACTTATGACAATTGTTCGATGTCGGCTAACGTTTAATATTTCCTGTTCGTTTTTATTTTATTTTGTCGCTTCGTTGTTGGTTTACGTAAGACAAACTCATAAAAATAGTCCAACATTTTTTACTTGGAGTCTTCTTTGTTACACAGAGGCTTTAACATAAAGTCTACTTCTACTACTACTGCTACTACTGCTGCTTCTGCCGCTGCTGTTGAATTGTTTCTTCGATAAATAATCATTTACTTGGCTTTCCTTTGGTATTTCTTCGTTAAACAGTAAAAGTAACAACAGCCAGGCAGGGTATGGCTAATGAAAAAGAAATAAAAGTGTCGAGTGCATTATTGCTTTTGGCCATTCGAACAACAACAAACATAAATGATATCTTGCCATCAGCCTCCACCTAAAGGCCCATAAGGATACCCCAAAAAAAAAGAAAAAGAAAAACACATACAGGTCCCATAAACTAAAGTAGCTTATAGTGTGTGTATTTCCGGTAATTGTGGAGGCTAAAATGTTGCACGCACACACGTACACACACTCATTGATATTTTTGTGTTTACAGCCTGGCAGTATAAAACGTGCGATTTTGATTTCTAACCCCCCCTCAAAAAAAAGTTGGTTTTTCTCTAAAGATTTCAAGCGACAATTTTTGTTTTCACTTTCTCCTACAGTGGGTAACAAAACATCAACAACAGTTTGATTTTTGATGGTGATATTATTAAAATTACAAAAAAAAAAAAAGTAAAATTCCTTAAGGGGGTTTTAAAAACCGTCAGAATAAATCATAAAAATAGGCTGTCCCCTGCCTTATCGACATCTGCCTATGCCTTATAAACAGAACTCATTTTTATGAAATGTTCTTTGTTTCTTTTCTTTTGCTTGTCACTGTCCTTTATATGAGTTTCTATACAAAGATGATTGTAGGTTACGTAGATATGTTGTTGTTGTTGTTGTTGTACAATAATATTGTTCTTCTATTATTTTGCACTTAACTATAACATGCTCATAAATACATGTGTGTGTATGGAGAATCTTTTTTTTTTCATTTTTAGTATTTTATTGATACTCACATACAACATTGTTAACGAATATAACGAAAAATAAACTTTGTTTTCTTCTTCTGTTGGCAGTTTTATGATTGTGAGTGAGTGTACATGTTTTTATTTCTTTCTTACCCTAGCTATTGTATACATGTACATGATACTTGTATTTGGTCTTTCTGATTTTTATTGTTACATGTTGATACAATGGAAAAATATGGCTACTTAAACTATATATTTTATTTAATTTTTATAACCCACCATCTCTATAAACGTCTTCATGGCCATGGCCTCCAGCCCGGCTGTTTTGCTACTATACACTTGCCATTACTGGGGATTTCTTCACTTCTTTGTTTTCGGTTTCCTTTATATGATTTGAGCTGTCAAAAGGCAATAATCATCAATTTTGATTTTCAGTTGAAAAATTTCATAAATTTTCTTTCATTTCCATTCCCTTTCCACATATTGGTGGTATTGAATTGAATGAATGAAAAAAAGTATTTATCCTGTGGTTAAGGTTTTGCTTTGGTTTTTATTTTCATATTATTTTGATTGAAATTTATGATGCATTGTAATCAAACTTTACTACCATTTCTATTATAGGATTTTTATAGGAAATATTTTTGCCAAAAAAAAGAAAAAAAGAAAATTAACACAACAAATTATTAATAATTTACCAACAATGATTACTTAACTGCTGATGAAAAGAAGACTTCAATAGTTTTATAGACCTTTGACCTGTGACAATACTTCTATTATTTCATAATGGTTTTTATCTTCCACTTGATATCCTTAACTCACGTTTCTTGCATTTTCAATCATTTTTATGTCTTATTGAACCATTCAACCATTAAACCCCACCATTATTTCAATTGTTAAAGTTTAATAGTTTCAAAAAACAATACCAATAATAATCGTTTTAATGTTTTAAAACAGCACTTCAGTGAAAAGGTTAAAATAACTATACAACATAACCCAACAAACAATTTAATAACCAAGACTAAAATTAAGTTTTCATACTCAAGTATCAGTATAGACTAGAACGACGATATAACGATGGCCTCCTCTTAACAATTTTCTTGCAAAAACTTTAAGGAAAACTAATTGCCATGCAAAAGTTTCCAAGTCCGTTTTCCGAAGATCTCACCACCTCAGGATATAATTTAAAATATTCAATACGGGCGGGGTGAAGGCCTGTGCGGTAGTCTTGACTAAAGGGTTGTAAAGGGCAAGACCCAGGAGCGAGTCACAGCTTTATAGAAATCTAAACTACCATTATGATACTACATGAAGCGATTCCACAACCCCATTTAACCAATCTTAAGGACTAGTATCAGGGTTTTGCATTTTATCGATACTCCTTTAGAATCCAGTTAAAAACCGGCTTACAAATTTAGTAATCCATTGTGGGTCCAGTAACGATAGATCCGTCAGGAAATAGAGCGATATCTGCGTCGAACTAGAGGCGAACATTGGTAAAATAGGGCCTACTTCTTCCTGTATCCGTAACAGATTTGGTTTAATTAGGTGCTCATCAACTGGAATGCCAACTGGTTACACAAGCTTGCTTTGGACTCTTCAACGACTGGCGGCTGGTTGATCTTTATTGTTCAGTCAAGACATTTGTTTTTAGTTTCTATTTCTTCTTACATCGGGCTATGACTCTCCACTGATAATCTATAGTAGCTCGTCTGTATGCTGCTATGGCTTGTGTTTTGATTCGTAATTTATTTTCGAATTTTATTATCGTGTAAAATTTAAATGTTTGCTGGATAACAATATACTCAAACTTTTACACATGAAATGCCTCAACACTTATTTATCAAAACAAATAATTTTACACTTTCATTTAAAACGCCGCCTCTTCCACCACCACCACACTTTTGGGCTACTCGAAATGAACACCAATAAAGCGTAGCATATAAACGGGGCACGTAGTTTTGAATATTGTTAAAGTTTCTCGATAATACTCAAATATAAGTATACAAATTACAAGCATACATTTAGGCGCTTACACACATGCACGCATACACCGACACTTTATAGAGTATTTATAAATAAAATTTGTTGCTGAAGTGCCAAAGAACAGGTACTTGAAAATGAACACATTTCAACAGCAACACAAAATTTTCGAACATTTATGATTATTTTTATTATTTTGTATTGTGTAGCATAATTTTAGGTACTTTAACTTTGAAAACAGCAAATGTGAAAAGTAAACAAAAGCACGTTCTCTGGTATGTTTGTGTTTAATAGTCAAATAAAATAAAATTCAATAGGATTTCCAAAGAAAGGACCACAAAACGATAAAAGTTCAAAGTTCAAGCGGTTTTTGGAAAATAAAGATTTTTGTCACAGACTTTTGAAAATGTTAACTTGTTGAAGGAGTTATTAAAGGCTATTACATTGATGATGGACTGATAATAGATAGACGCGTTATTAATTTTGTAAATTTACAAGGGCAGTTTTCATATTTAAAGCATAGTTTTAGGCAGAAAAGGAAATCAAAATTTGTGGCATATTACCAGGCTGTAATTTTAATCAAAAATTGTTAGCCTATCTATAAAGTTAGATTCATTTAGTAGATCTTTTAGGAAATTAGTTGCATTTTAAAAAGGCAAGTGCAGCGTCTGTTATAATTGTTGGAGCATAATAAGCTGTGACTGGGTATCCAAAAATTCTTCAATGTCGGACAATGTCTGTGATATACCATTCTGTGAGAATGGTACTACTGAGATGATATTTTTTTTAGAATTTGTAAAGAAAATTTTTATTTCATTTCACTTACAAAGTTTTACATTTTTTTGCGAAATGCTTGTGTTAGCAGTTTCATTAGAAATCTTTCTTAATTTTTTTTTGTAGGGAAAGAAACTTTTTTCCTCCCATTTTTTGAATATTTTTTTAATGGTTTACAAATATTATTTATTTGATAACTTTTCATTCAAGGTAATCAAGTATAGAACTGTAATGCCAACATTTCCATAAATTTGTTGATAAGCTCGCTCGATTTTTGGGATATTATTGTCCCTTATTTTTCCCCCTCAGCCATTTAGCCTGCTATTGTATACGAATAATATGTAAGATACGAAGCTGTTTTCAGATTTTTTAATGATTTTTTATTTCAAAGCAATTTTCCTGTTTTTTATCACAATTTTTCAAAGTATTTTTTTTCGAGGATTTCACTGTTAATTTATGAAAATTTGCCTCAGGTAGCTTAAGAAAAATAGTACAAAATACCCCTAGCCTGCCAGCCTGTCTCTATATTGTGTATGTAAATGCATAAAAGCCTGAAAAAGGTGGAGTGTTGGTGAATGGTGATGGCAAAAACTGATAATAATAATAGAAATAACGGTATTGTTTAATTTTTAAGTGGTGGTTTTATGCCCTGGCTCATCCTCTCATTCCCTTTAGTCTTTTGATGATTTCATTTTAAACTTTTTTTTCACGGCATTTTTTCCGTTTTTAATGCTTATTTTGTTTTCCTTTTTTTTTCTAATTTCATTCAAAAACCATTAGAATTTATTTTTTTCTGTTTTTTTGGGTATTGATTTTAAGGATTTTCATTCTTTTTCTTTCGGTTTTTGTTGTTAAAAACAAACATTTCAAGGTAATTATGAATTTTTTCCATTAAAAAATAAAATTCGTTTTCCTTTTTTTATTTTGTTTTTTTTTTTTATTTTTTTGTAAATAAATATTATCGCTTGAGGGCTTTTTTTCAGGTCAAATTTCATTAAACATGTTTATTTAATTCTTTACAAAATAACGCGTACAAATGCTACATTTTTTTTTTGCCCATGAAGATATAAAAAAAATTTAAAAAATTAATCCCCATATTCGAATAATAAAGTGGAAAGTAATTCAAATAAAAAATAAAAAATTTAAACAGCAAATATTCGAATTAAAAATCTACATCAACAACTTAAAAGTACAAGAAAAGATTTCCAAGTTCTTTCCCAATCACTTAATAGTCCGAAACTGACACCCAGTGGTTATCATTAGTTCCTCCCTATTCATTGCAACAGCAACCGCTTTAAGTCTTGCTGAAACACATTTTTCCCCAATAACCAGTCTTGGGAGCATATGGCTTCCACAAAGCATTTCCATCTGATACGTTTGGCTGCTATTATGTTTGCATCTTCCTATGTAGATTTTTTCCTAGATTTTGGAGTACCCAATGTCTCCAGTTGTCCCGTGGCCGGCCATGGCTTCTTGAGCCTTGAAGATTCCACTCAAGTACCATTCTTGTTATATTATCAGGATTCCTTCCATTTTATACGTTTTATTTGTGCTATTATGGGTTCCTCATTGGTAAAATTCCAGGGATCCTTGTTGCTAATGTATTAGGCCAGAATATGTTAGGTTAGAGGACATGTACTTGTCAATTAAGACAAGTACAGTACCCGGAGGTCGAATTGACCCATTGTACAACGTCCTAGTTTCTCACACCACTTATGTCGTGTGTGTTAATTTTATACATGAGTGGTGGTACCTACAGTTTAAAGTCGACTCCGAACGACAGATTTTTTGAGAAACTTTTTCATGGCAATTTTATTTACTCTCAGAGTTTTTGCCAGAAATCTGCTGAGAGGAAGTCGCCGAAGAAATACTTTTTATATTTTATTTTGATGTCTGGCCTGGGACTTGAAACCTGGCTTTACGTCTAATAAGCCAACACACTACCTACTAGACCACGGCAACTTCTAAAAGGCCAGAATATCTAGCATATGATTCTGAGGTACTTCGTGATAGTGTTCAGTATGAACCACACTTCACTTTCGTACAATTTTCCATATTGACCGCATGCCACTCTGTTTACAACAACATTCGGGTTTGAAATGGTTGACTTATATAATCCTTGTGAAGAACAGAAATTTCTGCGTCCTCGTACATAGCTTTGATTATCTTCGGAGGTTCATCTGTTGGTGTTGAAGGTTTTTTTCAGATCGAAGATTTTCTTGAAACTGCTAGTACCGACAGATTTCAAGAGATTGTTCATATTTAATACATAGTGTGTTGGCTACGCACTTGCTGTTGGGCCGAAAGCTTGTCTGTTCGTTTCGTAGATTTCCCTTTATCTTGCTATTAAACCTGTCCTGCATGATGGTTCCCAGTACCTTGTATATGGCGTTGTTCCTCATACTTTGTACTGGAATACTCTCAGAGGGATATACTGATATAGTCAGTCTGCCTGGCGGCCATATATTTCCTTTCGAACGTGAAGTTTCTCCAAGAATGTCACATATTTCTTCAGAAAATGGTGGCTTATTCTAAGATCGATCTCTGTTATTAGCAATTGAAATGTGGTAAATGAAGAAATGTTTTTCTTCAGAATCACATATGAAAGTTAGAAAATGCGTTTAACAAAATCAATTATTAGACCTTAACCCCATTTATAACTCAATTTATTTATGCCCCCAATAAAATTGATTCCCTTTTCTCTCAGTGCATTGGCAATTATTGCAATTAATTTGAAAATTTTTCAATTTTTTTCAAAAATCATTTGCAATTGCCAATTTCATCTTTGACAGCCAAAGGCATTTTTCATAATGTCTCAATCGACCAATTCGAAACATAAATCAAATTCAAATTTTTTTGTGATAAATTTTCAAATAATCTGCAAAGTCTGTCCTTCTTCTGATAGGCTCTCTAGAGTCTTTAGGCATACGCTGTTGTCTGGCTTTCGATTATGATTTCTGATCATTTTTTTCTGCTTTTATTTTTGATTTCATTGGAATAAAGTTCTGTGTTTATGAAGAGCAGAGTAGAGCAGAGAAAAAGATAAAAAATTGAATTTTAATTATAACTTCATTACCTTTAACATGTGTTGGCATTAATTTGTGTCGTTGTTGGCTCTAATATGCCACACGTTGCACCTACGCAGACGGGACAATTTCCCTTTCCTTTAATTTTTTTCTGTTTCTTGTTTTTTTTTTTTTGTTTTCGTTAAGAATCAATGATTTGGCGGTTTTGCATGCTTGCTTTCCGTAAGGCACAGTAGTTGCTGGTGTTGTGTCTTCTACTGCAACATCATCATCGTCATCGTAGTCATCATCATTGTCGTCGTTGTCGTTGTGGTTGTTGTCGTTGTGTTGTTGTCGTGCAACATGGGTGACATTTAGAAAATTTATGTTTTTGCTTCAACAAAAATTGTCTCATTAACATAAATGCAAAATAATTTATTAACTAAAAAGGTGATCATGCGTTGCCAAAAAAAGGCGTGAAGTAAGGGAATCATTATTACGAAAAAAAAAACACACATTCACACAATCACAAAATCAGCTGTAAAACTCCTACAATAACTGCAAAATAAATGCGTTGTTTTTTGTTTGCGCACAAAATTAATAAAAAAGGGTGCGAATTATTATAGAAAATATCGAAAACAAACAAACTCGTATTTTTAAGGAATAAAAGTGAGTCATATTTTTATGAGGAGGCCTATTTTCGATTTTGATTGTTTTCTTTGTATCAATTGCAATTGCCCATAGCAACCGTGGTTTGGTTGCAACCTGGAGTCATATAGAACACCAACTGCCTTCTGCTTACATTCGCAAATTATTGTCATGGTCATCCTAATCATAGTCGTGTTGCTCTTTAATCTCAACTATGCGTATGCCCTATAGACTGCCTCATAACTTTCTATGCAGTAATCGGGTTCATCAATTCATTCGAGAAATCCATATCGCAAAGGGCTCCCTCTATATCCAGGCTATAATTCAAAGCATATTCCTTTTGCTAAGTGGTCTCAAGTCGCCGTGGTCTAGTAGGTAGTGTGCTTATTAGACGTGAGGCCCAAACCCCAGGTGAAGCATCTCCAACTGAACGAAATATGAGAAAAATATTTCTTCGGCGACTTCCTCTCAGCAGATTTCTTGCAAAAACCCTGAGAGTAAATAAGAAATTGCCATGAAAAGTTTCTCAAAAATCTATTGTTCGGAGTCGACTTTAAACTGTGGGTCCCGCCACTCATGTATAAAAATTAACGCACACAACATAAGTGATGGGAGAAACTAGGTCGTAATCCTGACTAAAGAGCTGTCATAACCAATTATGTACATATGTATGGAGGTGACCTCAGCATACTTCCTTTTATCGTGTGGTAGTTGCCCCTTCAATAGGGGATTATAATTCAAGATATGAAGTTTGAAAACTGATATCAACGACCGATATTTGCATAGCTGCAAGAAGATGGTGTTACTACCGATAGGTCGTCAATACCTAGTTTGGGAGTAGTTTTCGTCTTCGGTATGAAGACCACTCTTACATACGTCATTTCGATTGAATGTGATTCTTTAGGAAACTAGAGAGAATATTTTCTTAATTTGTTCCAGTCTCAGACGTTTTAAAAAGAAGACCTTAATGATTCAAACTCAGCAGTAGTCCACTTAAGAGAGCAATTGAAGGATTACAAAGGTATGGATCTCCCTTCCACAGCTTCTGTGGCAAAAATTAAATCGTTTTTCTTAATGACACTGAAAATCTTCACCCAAAGGCGATTCGCTTTTGCCATACAATTCCAGTCGTGATAGTTAATTGTCTTCACAAATACGATTGTGGTGTAGCTCTAAGATTGCCTTCTTCTACGACTAAGGACTTGAGTCCTCAAGCCATCTTTAGCTTGGAAAGCTATTTTAGCAATTTTTAAAGAGATTTTCCCATTCTTTAATGAAAACCTAACACTGTACGAACACGTATTTTTCTTTTAAATTTTCTTGTGCAACTGTTTGGGGTGCTGTAACCCTTTTCATTGTTTTCAAACTTATTGACTTGATTGTATTTGCCTTTGCCATTATTAACTGACATCATTAATAAAAATGTAAAAATGTTTTACAAAATAATCCCGAAGACAGGGCCCAGAATAAACTCCAGCATAGTTTATGGTTTTTGCAGGAACTTATGACATCATAAGGAAATTTTCACTTCATTTTTTTAAAACACACAATGCACATACACTCAACACACATATCATATCATGCCGCATTCATACATGAAAAGAGTTTAACACTTGGCGATGGAAATATGTACACCAAGATAGATGAAGTAAGGAATCAAAATATTTATATTTTTCGTTTTTTATCTCCAATAAATTGTACTCCATCCCCAATCCTAACCACAGCTTTTCCTTGTTGTTGTTGTTGTTGTTGCTGCAGAGTGGAAAACAATAAAAGAATATTTTATTGAATATTTTAGAAAAGAAATAAAATAAAAAAAACGAGAAAATATTGTTTAAACGCGTGTCGAATTTTTGAATCCTTTTTGCACAAAAGGATGCTTGCTTGCCATGTCTATCGATACAACTATTGAACCAACCACCATCACCACCACTACAACTACAGCTACCATCACTACTGCTCCTTAAACGCCACATATCCTTACATATTTCAGTTTATATTTCCGTTTGTAAATATTTTTGAATATTTCCAACACATAACATTTCCCTCTATTTTTCTGCTGCTGTTGTTGTTGTTGTATTCTTATATGATAGAACAGTTATTATATTATTTTTTCTTCTCTTCATTGTATTATTGGTGTGAGACATTTGCATATGGCGTCATGGTTATAAACGATGATTCCTTTTGGCTTTTTTAAGAAGACACAGCAACAGCAACGTTAGATATCTTCGGTATTGTAATGGTATTGATGGCGTCTTTGTTGGATATATGTATGTGTGAGTGTGTGTGTGTATTTGAAATCCTCGACAATTTTCAAATGTCAAATTTTATGATATTTTAAGATTTTTTAACAAAATTTATGGCTTTTCTAAGGGTTCTACAAACGCAGAACAAAAAATAAAAAAATAAAAAAATAAAAAAATTTAACAAAAAGGATATGCAAGGAAGCGTGATCTTTAAGCCAAAATAGGCCATTAAATCTACAGCGAGAAATAGCGTAAAGGAAAAATGTTTTATTGAAAATTTATATGAGTTTTCTTTTTTAAGGAAATATGAATTGCTTTGGCATTTACAATTTCATTTCCTTTTGCTCTCAATTTAGTTCAGCTACTCATTTGAATGTAAAATTATTGACAGTTTTAATATGGCAAGCGTAAGAAGCTATTGTAATATATCGATTGAAAAGCCAAATAAAATTTGAGAAAAAAAGGAAATGTGTTAAGTTTGCCATGCCCCCTTTAAATAAATTAAAACAATAATTCATAGCCCTAATTCAATATATTTTAAACATGAAGTTAAGTTAACCAAGACTGTTTGATGAATGAGACCTAAAACTGAGTGTTATTGTTAGCCTTATGTGAGGTACAGTGAGTACTCATAAAAGTTTAATTCCCCTTAACGGTTTTCGTGCCCTCACGAAATTATAGGGCTGTGTGAAGATTCCATTCCTCAATTTCCATTGATTTCAATCATGCAGATATATCCATCATATGTCTTTTGGCCCGATATGATGGAAAAATTTAAAATACCGGAGAAAGACACTCCAACTCTAGGCTGGAATTTTATGCCTTTAGCCAGCCCCAGGGATCTGTCTCTCTTGAAGCTCTTTTAAGATCGGCATTTCATTCTTTCATCAAAACCAGAAAGGATCATATTCCTTATCCTTCATATTTTATTAAACCAACACTAAGGCTGCGTAATTTTACCAACTTAGGAAGGCATAACTTAAGAAGAGGCTTTAGGCCGCCCTCAAATAAGTGGGGCACTGAAAATTTTATATGTTGGAGTGCGACTAGGAAATATTGTTGTCATCTGCAAAAGAGAAAATTTTTTATGTGTTAAAAAAGAAAGTCATTTAGAGGTACCTTTTCAATACTAACTCGTGTGATGGATTCGAATTTTCTTTTTCTTGGTAAATTTTGTATATTTCATTGTCCTTCATTAAGTTGCTCTCACATGGCAATTTCATCACATTAAGTTTGCAATGAATTCAATTCAATTCAATTTTGTTTTATTTTATTTTTTTTTTTTTTTGTTTTAATAAAACACACAATTTATTTTTTTTATTCTAATTAATTAGTTTTAAACACACCTAAATAGTCCGTCTGTCTAGCCATTAAATATCAAAAAATAAAAATAAAAATTACCAGGTTTTTGTTTTTTTTGCCAGTATGTCCTGCAATTTCTAAACACCATCCTTCTGTTTGTCTCCCGTTCATTTTTTTTACATGGATTTTCTGTACTTGTAAAAAAAAACAGCAACGCTAGAGTACCTAAAGAAGAGCAGACAGACATACAGACAGACAGTGTAACAAATGAAACCACTCACTCTCCCTTATAGACTAATTAACATAATTTATCAAATGTCAACACGAGTGTATTTACGTTGTTTTCTTTTTTTCTCTCACTTTTTCTATATTTTTCCTCCTGACTTTTCTACTTTTATTTCACTTTTCATTTATTTCAATACATATGGTGGGCTGGTAGTTGTAGTTTTTGTAGTTGAAATGTTGTTGTTAATGATGCATTTAAATGATTGCCGACCCAATGACTGACTTAGGCATGACTGGCTAATAATTGAATTTAATTTTAATATGATGAAAAAAAAAACAGTGAAACAACAGCCAACAACAGTGTGTGGAATAAGTAAAACTGCAACAAGGAAATTTTTACATTCCTTTTTTGAAGTCTAGAACTTATCTCATCATCATATTAAAAGAAATCAATTAACTGTAAAATGTAGGCGTGGCAAAGCCGCCTATTTTTTTTGCATTTTCTTCTGTTTAAGTTTGTCAAACTTAAACCTTTCGAATTTAAAATTAAATTTTATTTTATTTTTTAAATGTTTACTTCATGTGTATCTTAGTGTACCACCACTTTTCTTTCCCACTGTCATACGACTCATGTGGGTATTTACGCAAAGGTTTTCTACAAAGTATTTAAAGTTTCGCTTTGCCTCCTATAGTAAAAGTGAGGGTCTTTTGGGTTTTATAAGTCATTAGTGATGACAACAAAAGAAAACAACAGAGACGGATAGAGAGAAAGAGAAAAAAATTAGTGACGAAATGTCATATTTTGACGAGCTAATGAGATAAACAGATGACTTAAATAGCAAAAAAAAATAAAAACAAATTAAAGTTTTTTTTTCTTAAAGCCCTTGACATTAGTTAAACATCAAGTATCTGAGTGCAAGCAAAATAAAAAAAATAAAATTTTTTACAAGCCTTAACCAATAAATTTTTTATTTTTATAGCTTTCAGTAACAATTTTCCATGCTTCATAATTTTCTCAATACTTCCTTCCTTTTTCTCTACATTTTTCATACGTTTTCAAGCATTTTTATGCCAAATATGCATAAATAAGCCAATTTCTTGTTTCTTGTATGCATTTATTCCTAACGAAAGGGTGTTAAACTGCCTAAAAGTAGACTCTGTTTTTTATTTTTTCTCCCTAAATTGATGGCACATTTCCGAATGTAAATCTTATGTCTATCATCATAGACATTTTTATAATTTTATGACAAATTTTTTCTTTAAAGCCTTAAAGTAGACTTTATACAGTATGAAATACATGTAATGAAAATAAAGTCTTTGTTGACAATTTTAGAATCTTTTTTCTTTTAATAAAAAAAAATATATATTTGCTGTGACCAGTAAATGATTCTCAGGCCAAATAATTTTCCAGCAAATAAGGAAACAAGCAAGGAAGTTAAATTGCCAAAAGGTAGACTTCATTTTTATTAATTATTTTAGTTTAGTGGCATATTTTCATATCTACGAAATGATTAAAATCGTATGAGAAATTCAATTTATTAAATATGTTTTATAACCAATTGTTTTACTTGTCTTGCAAAGTAGCCTGGAAGTATGCTATTATTTTATATCAATTGGAAGATACTATCCTTCCAAATTTGTTATCCTCCCCTTTATAAATTGCCTAAAAGTCAGCACTAACCATTTATAGCCACATTTTATTGCTTTCGCCTTAGAGCACTATCAGGTTAAGTTATTAGGCTAGCTATAACAGCATGTTAGGTATTTTAATCAGGTTGTTATTACATACTTTGTACCTAGCAGTCCACAAAATAGATCTTTTTTTATATATTATTATAATTTAAATTTTATTTATTTTTCACATGACAAAATGGCCTAAAATTCTTTGGTTTTTTCTATTTCTTAATAAAAAAATACATATTAAATGTAGCATTAGTTTTTGATATTTACATTATTGTATTTTATTTGCGTTTTATTTAGTACTTCATTTTAATTGTTATTGAGTTAGTTCTTGGAATTCGTTTCATTTCAAGCCTTAAAGTATACTTGGTTTTTTTATTATTTCGGTATTGCTATTTAGGCAAATTTCATTTGCCTTTTTCACATTTATTTCTATGAATTTTTACATTTTTTATCGTGATTTATTAACGAATCAATATTTAAATTTCATAGCAAATTTACATGCTTTTATAGAGCGATATGGCGAACTAGCGATAAAAATCTTTAGACATGTGAACGACCAAATGAATGTTTGCTTTTTTTGTGGTTAATAAATGTTGTGTAGATGGCTGACCAATAAAACCCATAACCGCATTAGAAAAACAAGCAAATCAAACCGATAAAACTATAATAAGGACGTTTATATGCCCTAAAGTATGCAACAAGAAATAAAAAAATAAAATAAAAAACTATTAATGAACTGAACTGGCTATGCAGTCATCCATATAAATACAATATAATAATGACTTGAGTTTTGTTTTTTTTTTGTTTTTGCTCTCCTATTATTTTAATAACCCTTCCTCTGAGAGAGAGAGAGAGAGAGAGAGAGAAATGGAGAAACGAATTCCAAATAATTTTTATGGCCACAAACATGTTACAATTTTAAGCAGAATATGAATTTGCGTGTTTCCCTTTTAGCCATTACAATTGACCATTTTATTGAAGCCACAGACCCAGAACATTTTGTGTGGAAAGAGTTGAACTGAACGCTTAAAACCAATTCATACAAATATTTATTTTATAGAAAATGTTATTCGAGTTTAATTTAAATGTTTGATTTTCTTGCCTTATTTACTATTTTCCTAACAAATATTGTAATTTCAGCACGAATAGCTGATTGGTAAGATCGATAAGCGTATATTTGATGACTGTAAAGCTATAGAAAATTATGGCATGTCAACTTGATAAGGCTAAAACAAAGCATATTTTAAGGGGAAAGGGATTTGCAAGGTATTGTTTGATTTGTTACTGGAAATAAAACGTAAATGTCTATCGATTTGATTGTGGTTTTTAACTTCATTTTTTTTTATTTTTTTTATTTGCCACGATTTGAATATTTATAAACGAGAAAAACCAACAGCCACAATTGTTGGCCAGTCATGAATGCGAAAAATTATGAGCGATCGACACGCAATTTATAAATTGTTCAGAAGGGCTTAAAATACCTGCAATACAAATCATTTATTATTGCAGTCTTAAAATAGGCAACATTTATTATTTTTGCATTTATTTTAAAGCACCAAAAATAGAAAAAAAGACGCTCTAAAATAAAAATGAACGTGCAAACAATTTACGAATATGTTTGTGGATTTTTTCAAAAGGTTGTAAAAAAAAGAAAGAAAAAAATATGAAATCAAACACGACATTTATTTTAAAAAAGATAAATAATGATAAAATCAATTTTTATTTCGAGGTTTGTTTTAAAAATAATGGAGAAAAATTAAAGTTTCATACAAAAAACTATTTTAAATATATTTTTCTTACGCCTTAAAATATTCTTTATTTTATTGATTAGCTTCAATGAAAAAATAAAAATCCATTAAAATTATAAAGCCATTGGAGTAAGTAATTTAACTGAATTTATTGCCAAAAGATTATCGAATTTCTTAATAATTACAAACACCATTGAACTCTACTACCAACACCTAAAATTATGCTTCACTTTACTGCCAGAAACAACAAAAATATCATAAACAAGTAAAAACAAATTAAATAAAAAGAAAAAATAAAATAAAATAGAAGACGAAAATTGTAAAAACTTTTGCTCTTATCGTATTTTACTAATGACCAAAACATAAACTATAAATTATCTGGCCCAACAACATACACGTCTGGCTAGAGTATATGCGCCCTCTTCGAAGCACATTAAAAGAATCTACAAATTATGTTTTCCAAAGAAAAATATGTTTTGATTTTAAGGCAAAAAAAAAAAATAAGCAAGAAAATAAACATAATTGCAGCATATTTTAAGGGAAAAACGGAAGAGCTTTGAAGTTCGATTGGCGTCATTAAAACAAAGATAAAAATCTATAAGTAATAATATTCCCATATATACGCCAGACCGCTAGCTAGCCAGCCAGTCAGCCAGCCAGCCAGCCATTACATAAACATTAACACCATCAGGTCATTAGTGAGAGAAAGTGAAATTGCCGAATGGTAATAAGAGTAAGAGTTACCAACATTTATGCTTTATGGGCTTTTATGAATAAAGATTACTTTAAAGAGGATTATTATAGCGTAGCTAATATATATTTATGGTACTAACAAAGTAGAGATATTAAAAGAAACATTTTTGGAGCATAGTTTGAGGCAAATGTCTTAGATATAGAATATTAGCATTGATAGAGCGTTAATTTTCCTAAAGCATAAAGCTAGGTTTTAGATTTTGTTAAATTTTCCCAAAACATTTTAAAGCATTCTTTTAGGCGAACAAGCCTTCTGTCAAATTTAAAGTAGTGCTTTTAAATTTAAGCAACTTTTTAATAGTTTTTCACACCTTTCGTAAATTTTTAGTTTTAAATTTTTAATTTATTTTTATTTTTTCGAATTAAAATAAAACATAGTTTTAGGCTGTTTATGAAACTAATAAATCAAGTTAATGATACGTAACTTCGAACTTTATCTTAATGCCGATAATTAGCAACATGAACATGAACAAAAAACCAGACAACTATTTTTGCACAAAATTTCTTTAAAATAAATTGCATACTTTAAGGTTTGATAATCAATTTGTATGTATATTTTTAATGTAACCTTCCATATGCCTTAAAAGCCTTCAACAGCAATATGTTTTTATTATTATTCTCATGTGTCTTCACATTATTAGCCTCATTATCATTAATAAGATATTGAAATTTTCTTTTCATTCATTCAATACAAAGATAATAAATAATTTGATATAAATTACAACCATAATACGTCTGTTTTCTTTTTTCTCACTACATCCCCCTAAGTAGGCTATACTATTTATCTATAAACAATGTTATCCTTATTATATCATTATAGAAAACACTGTGTTTGATATTTTTAGCTAGACTAGTCTAGAGGACAGGAGGAAGGGGAAGGGGAAAATGTGAATACTTCAAAGTGTAGAATATATTTATTTAGTTATTATTAGATTTCCTTTTATATTCCTAATGATTTGAGTGCTGTTAGTGCAATTGTATCTTCGTGAAAATGATACAATTTATCTTAAGCCACCTTTTCCTCTATAACATATGAATGGTTGATTGTCTGCTGTCATTTAAAGCCTTAAGGTTATATATTGCCTTTGAAAGTCCCTTAGAATTCAATCATTAATAAAGATTTGCTTGGAAGACAACTTATACGACACATATATGTAATATGAGTTTTAAGAGTGTAAAAAGGCATAAGAGAAGTGACATTTTTGAAAATTTATCTCTTTTAACACGTTAAACAAATATTTACTATGAAATAGGCAGCACAAGCGATTTTAAAAATAAAACCTAAAAGTATACTTTAAGTTTTTGATTATTTATTTATTATTCAATGTTATTGTTTTCTAATGCTCAGTCAGTTGTTTGACTCTATTCGCTCTAAAGTTTCGTTACGTTACAACAAGCATATGGTACTAGGCATTAGGGTCACAACTATTAAAATTTGATTTGAGATTATGCCGAAATCTAGAGATCAATAACTCGAATAATCCTTTATAGAAAATTCTAAAAGTATGCACTATTTTTTTATAAGAGCTTGAGGAGCATCTGAAGAAGATATTCGTATCAAGAGGGCAATTCAGCAGTGTCAACCTGGAAGCTCGTCCTGGCTATCACGTACCAATACTTCTGCCGACATTATAACCTCTACGCCGTTCTACAATATTCTGCCTTGAGTTGAGCAAGGTCTAGAACATATTGATTTTGAAATTTATCGAGTAGTACGTTATCATTTGTTTTATCAATGAAACCTGGTTGTCAATAGTAAGCTTGTTACGCTTTAATGAATTTAAGTTATCCATAAAGTAGGCAATATTTTGTTTGACAGCCTTAACATATGCTTAGAAGCTTTTGTTAAAAAAAATAAATTTTTGGTTTAAAAATAAATCTATTTAAACAAGATAGATTGTATTAAAAAATTTTTTCTCACTCAATTCTTTTGTATTGTTAAAATACCTAAGTGGTACTTTTACAATTTCTGTGTTATAGGCGTTATAAATAGTATTGGCTTCGATATTTAGGGGTTAGTTTTATGTATCATTACAAACAAATACGTGGTGACATTTGCTCACTGAGAGAGAATCCCTTTCATGTGGAAAAAATACTCCAACTGGAAATGACCTAATGACCACAAAGGCGCCCTTTTTTATACTGTAATAGATTTTTTCTATTTGGTTCATAAGCATGTGACTTGAATTTTTAATTTATGAATCATTTTTAGTGGTTTATTTTATTAAATTGAAATTTCAAAGCATTCACAGCAAATAATTTATTGAAATAAGGCCAATCGCATTTAAAATTAGAAGAAGGGAGTTCTTCAACACATTTTAAAGCAATAGCAGTTGAAATTTAAATTTCTTGTTAGAATTTTATTCTTTTTCATTTTCCATATTTTATCACATTCATTCTTTTTTCCCTTGATAATAAAATATAACTTTTGCTAACGAATCATATAAAAACTGTAGAAATTGTTGGTCAATTATAAGCACTTGAATCTCTATGAGTCCAAAAAAAAGGTGCAAAATGCGCATAATTTCCACATGTGACTTTTTCTACATTTTTCTACTGCAGCTGATAACGATTTTTACAAGTTTTTCCCCTTTTTTGCACTCTTTCACGTGAAAAAAATAAATGGTTATGAAATCTAAGAGTGAAAAATAAAAATAAAATTAAATGAAATAACGACAAAATAAAGGGGATTTTTAAAATAAATGCAAAAAACATTGACGTCTGTTATTAGGCGCTTAAATTATATTATCAAAGTATAGTTATAGGGGAACAACGTTTTATATTTTTAATTAAAATTTCGGATTTGCAATACAAATAAAAATAAAAAGGTAACATTATGGATTTTTTCCAAATGTTTTTCTTTTTAAAAAATATACATTTTCCTAAAAACAAGCAAATACATAACTTTAGGCAAAATAGATCTCTGGATCTTAGTCGCTGAGCTATTAATATTTATCCAATAATAAAATAAGCATATAAAAATTCGTATATTGAACAGAATATAACCTTGATGAATACATACAATACATCCAGAAAGTATTGTTGATTAATGAATACGAAAAGGAGTAAGATAGTCGACTGCACATCTATTGATCTATTAGCTGTCACGTTAAGAAACACTTCTGGTTACCAAAAGTCCTTCTGAGCCTTCTACCCTTGAGAATTCCATAACTCCTCATGTCATGATTTTAGTAAATTCTCTTGCTAAATTGGATTTACATTCATAGCTCTTGGTTCAAATCCTTCAATCTCCTAAGGACTAATAGGAATATAAGTGAGACATAAGAAACAACAGCGTAAAGATCGGATAATCGTATGTGCCGGAATCTAACGTTCAATTTCCCCTGAAGTTTATAATGGGATTGGTCCGGCTCAGGGACTCACTCTTCTTTGCATAACTGGTCCTTTCTCTCTCGGGGCTTTTATCTAGAATAGTCTGTTTTCCTACATCTATACCGCTTTTCATTTAATTTCCATAACACTTTCTTTTATAGCACGGTTTCTCCTTCGTCTTTAGCACAAAGACAATTGGGTTTAATTATCCCTGAGAGAAATTAAGCTTGTCATCATGACAGATTTTTTTTTTAATTTTTATTTTTAACAAAGATACACAAATAAATGATATAATTTTATAGTTATAAATATACAACAACAAAGAATAAATAACTCTTGAAAAGGCATTTAATCAATTAAAGTTACATTTAATATGCCGTCAGATCTTTTTTATTGTTGCTAACAAATACAATTTCAAATCCCTTCAAAAGTACGCACCTACTACACTTTGTGGCAAAAAAGTAAATAAATTTCCTAATAATTAACCAAAACGGCAACACCGCCACCCACTTGTTGTTATCACTTCATTATTGATTGCTCTATCGATTCTCTTACTCTCCCTTCTTTATTACCACTTTACTATTTCGTTTGTTCTGCCGCCGTTAATTGTTCGTGGTCTTTAGAAATTTTATCGTCTTTTTCGTGTCGTGCCGGTTTCCGTGTGTTAAAATTAAAATTGTTAAATATTCTAGTGAAATGTGTTATTATTTATAAAATTTCATTAAATCTATTGTTTAAACAACAAGTGTATTAATAATTTAAAGTATAAAATTGTCCATTATCAAAAATATCAAGAAGTCCCCAAAAAAATATAAAAGAAGAAAATTTTTTTTGCATTCGTATTAAATGGCGTCCCGCTACGTGCGTGTTATTGTTGTTGTTCGATCGTCTTGTGTGTTTTTGCAAAGACACCAAAAGCGCAAGTGCAAATGCACTCAAACGTGTAACAGAACATTCAATGACAAAGACGTTGTTGTTGTTATGTTGCTTAAATGTTCCTATTGGTGTGTTTCGTTCAATTTCCCCTGAAGTTTATAATGGGAATGGTCCGGCTCGGGGGCTCACTCATCTTTGCATTACTGGTCCGTTCTCTCTAGGGGCTTTTGTCTCTAACTCTTTCTTTTATATCACGGTTTCTCCTTCGTCTTTAGCACAAAGACGATTGGGTTTAATTATCCCTCAGAGAAATTAAGCTGTCATCATGACAGATTTTGTTTTTTTTTTTTAATTTTTAATAAAGATGCACAAAGAAATGAATTAATTTTATAGTTATAAATATACAACAACAAAAGATAAATAACTCTAGAAAAGGCGCTTAATCGATTAAAGTTACATTTAAAAGGAGGGATTAGCTTATAATTGTGAACATGCTATATAAACAATATGCCGTCAAATCTTTTTTATTGTTGCTAACAAATGCAATTTCAAATCCCTTCAAAACTACGCACCTACTACACTTTGTGGGAAGAAAGTAAATCAATTTGCTAATAATTAACCAAAACGGCAACACCGCTACCCACTTGTTGTTATCACTTTATTAATGATTGCTCTGTCGATTCTCTTACTCTCCCTTCTTTATTACAACTTTACTATTTCTTTTGTTCTGCCGCCGTTAGTTGTGCGTGGTCGTTAGAAATTTTAGCATCTTTTTCGTGTCGTGCCGGTTTTCGTGTGTTAAAGTTAATTAAAATTGTTAAATATTCTAGGGAAGTGTGTTTTTATTTGTAAAATTTTAATAAATCTATTGTTTAAACAACAGGAGTATCAATAATTTAAAGTATAAAAGTGTTTATTACTAAAAATATCAAAAAATTGGTAAAAAAAATTTTCGTGCTCGTTTCCGAGTATTGAAATTAATTAAATTTGTTAAATATTCTATTGATATCTGTTATTATTCATAAAATTTCATTAAATCTATTGTTTAAACAACAAGTGTATCAATAATTTAAAGTATAAAATTGTTCATTATCTAAAATATCAAATAGTGCCTAAAAAATATAAAAGAAGAAAATTTTTTTTGCGTTCGTGTTAAATGGCGTCCCGTTACGTGCGCGTAATTGTTGTTGTTCGTTCGTCTTGTGTGTTTTCGCAAAAATACCAAAAGCGCAAGTGCAAATGCACTCAAATATGTAACAGGTCATTCAATGTCAAAGATGTTGTTGTTATGTTGCTTTGGTGTGATTCGTTTGTCGTTAAGATTTCAAAAGGGCGTTGTCGCGTGCCGTTATATATCGAAATTGAACGAATTTACGTTTATGGGTTAAAAATATCTTGATTATGAAAATATTTCTAAAGGTATGTGCTCATTTTTATATTTTTAACTTAACTAAATACATTTAAAAACAATAAAAGAAATAAAATATAAGTAATTAATAAATAATTTTCAAAGCATATATGTATGTTTTGTGCTATAAAGTTTATAGTACCGCTAGCCAGTTGATAATTCTTTGCAAAAACGAAAAGTTTGTGATAATAGAATAATTCATCTAATATTGAATTTCCTATTACCTAAAGCTTCCAAAGCTGATTACCATTTGTTGCAGTTTCTGCAAAACTCTATTGTTTGTTCAAAATTCCATGTATAATACTATTTATCTGTATTTACACTATGTAAACAATGCGTTTGTTTAGCGTTTCATATAAAACAATGTAGTAAATAAATTACACGTAATATGTACATATAATACACGATCGCTTTACAGAACTATACATCATGTACATAATGTAAAATTTAAAATTTTCTGCTGGCGTAAATTATGTAAAAGCATATAAATTTTTTTTAGTAAATTTAATACAATTCGTAAACAATCTAAACTTTCCTAATATACTTATGATATGGTATTGTTTACAAATGCTTTAAAGGCCTCAATACAAATTGTTTCAGTGTCTGTAAAACTCTCTTGATTGTAAAATATTGACTAAACAAAGTCAATTAACACTTCTGTCAATTATATTATATATAAAAAATGTTATAAAAAAACTAAAATTCTTGTCCTACTTCCAGCTATTTAAGAAAAATTCTGCATACCTAAAGCCCTTTCAAGGAAAGATTTATTATATCGCAGTTAAATTTATCACATATTTTCCATTTAGAGTATGTATTGACACACGGATTTAATATCATATTTTACAGCAAAGTTTTATGTACCCTTTATTAAAATATTTCATATTTTTCCGTTCCATCTTAAAAGTCATTAATTTGTTCGTTATTCTTTCCTCGGTTCCATATTAAACGCATAGAAAAAATAACAATTTTTTTTAAATTATACATGGAAAAAAAATTCAACAAATAATATTAGGGTTGCCAATTAAAAATTGAAAATTATAAAGTAGAAAATTTATATATAAAAAAACATGAAAAAGAATGCTAATATACATTTAATTTTTTTTAAAATATAAAGAAAATTGAACTTTTTTTCTTAATTTTTTTATATAATTTTGTTCCTTTGTCTTTGACTTTTACCGCCCTATTGTTTAACATTCTTTACATGGTCCTTGTGTAGCCATGGTATTTCTCTTTTGGCTGCTAACTAAGCGATTTTAGTTTTTATTTTTGAAAAAAAAAAATAAAAAAAAAATCAACAAATAACAGTTACGTAAAGACAAATAAAAAATTAGAAGAGCCAAGTAAAAATAAGAATACCTTTACATATTCAGGTGAAAAAATATGTAAAAAAACAATATCATACATTTAGGGTTGTTATTTAAAACGTACATGGGTGTTCATTCTGTGATTGTAAAATAAAACTAAACAAGGGAGCCAAGGTATTCTTTCGCTTTAGGGAAATAGGAGGTGTATTCAAGTCGTTTAGAGCGCCTGCTCGATAAATGTTCAATAACCAATCATAAGAAAATCCCTTACAATTGATTCACCTACGGGGTAGGCTTTAAAATGTTTTTTAAATCTTCCTTGTTGTTGTGCATCATTAAATTGAAAGAAAATATTTGTTTTTGAAATTATCAATATGCGGTTTAACGCTTTTATTTTTTTTTTTTTATCAATATGGGGATTGCAATTAATTAAATTATTGCTGGCGGCCTAAAATATAATAATTACAACAACAATGTATTGTTATTCATTACGCACATGTCAATGTTCTCAATATGGTTTGCAATTGACAATCTCAACATCATCTGCCTGCTTTATCATGATGGAAAGCAAAATTTACGCATTTGTGTTGTGTGCGGAGGCCCTAAGGGCCAACAAATTTTCGTTTCGGAAAAAAGAAATGCAATTCCTATTTAACGCACATATCAATCAGTACAATTGTAGAGAAATACACATACGGGGTTATTATTTAATTACAATAAATAATTGAAAGAAATAGGCCCTAAGGTAGTAAATAATACAAATTCCGCGTATTAAGGTTATGAAATTTAAAAATTTTTTGAATTGTTTTAGAAATCCTGCTTACTTTTAGCCGTTTTCTATACGTTAAAAATTCATTTTACTTCGTTATAGGAATTTTGTTTGTTTATTTTTTACAAAACCTTTCAAACTTTGGTTTTAAATTTATATGTCTTGTGTCCCCCCCTTTCATGAAATTTAGGGTAAATTGTTCATTTAAATTTATTTATTGTTATTATGTGTTTATAAACAATTTAAGAAAACAAAACTATTGTTTGTTTGCCTTCATACTTCATTGTAATCCTTTCACTTTTCACATTTTCAAAATGCCAAATATTAATACGCGTAACGCAATTAATTTTAAATAATGGCCGTAATAATTACGAAAATTCAAAACATATACGCTACCCTTGCTCTCTTTGTCCTCGGCTAAGGCTCATGTGTAACATTTAAAATAAAATATTGATAAATGGCTTTTGATTTTGTTACCAAAAAGGGTTTTAATTATTTTCAAAACATTTAAATTTAATGGCCCAAATGAGCACACATGTTCCCTCGAACACATTTTACATGCAGGTCCTTTCAGACACGAAAAAATAAAGAGATTGTAATATTGTTACAAAATTAAAAAAAAAAGAAAAACTGTTTAAAGGAAATTAACAAAATCAATATTCATTTTAATTTAAAATTTTTAAAGCCAAAGTCGCATTCTATGGTGGTGGTTTTTTATGAGGTACAGAGTTACTTTCTTTGCAAGGCACAGAGAACAAAAATTTAATCCCATTCTTCCTTAATACAAATCCCTGGCCTTGTGCTGAGTCTTAGTGTTTGGTTTTGTTGGTATTTCTTTAAATTATTTATTGGTAATTTTGCGGGTATTTATTTCGATTGAACGTTATTATAACTTTAAAACACATGCTACCGTGACACATAAATTTTTTCTAGCAATTTTTGTTGCTTTTTAACCAATAAATACTTAAAATTGATGACAATATTTTTAAGGTAAAAGAAAATATTTTTTTCGAACTTAAATAAAGAAAAAACAGATAAGCAAATAATGGTTTTATGCCAAATTTTACATTATTTACCTAAAATTTATACAACAATGAAATATTGCGGTAATAAAATGAATATTGAAATAATATTTCCTCCCCAAAAAAATAAATTCATAAAAATTGTTTCAAATATTTCAATATTTTAAATGTATACACAATAATTACACAATTTTACACAATGTCAATAATAGACACATATTTCTAGATTCCAATATATAACGAAAATATTTTAATGGAGAAAGTTAGCTTTGTTTTTTTCTTGGCAATTTGTTTTTTTTTTAGTTAACTGATCAGTTTTATTGTAGTATTTACATTATAATGCATTTAACTCTTGAAATCGTATGAATACATATTTATTTTCATTTTATTCCTTAATATTTACCTGAAGTCTACTCCAAGTAAATAATGTAAATTATTTTGTTTAAAGTTTTAACACAAATTAATAGGATTTATTTTTATGATTATAAATCTTTAAATTTCATAAAATTTCCTTCGTACAGATATTTACTAAATTCTTTACACGGGTTTACACAAGTCGATGTACATAGATAGATAGTCAATCAACAAAATATTAACAATAATTTAATATTGTTTACGCAAAGTTTATACAGTAAAAATAATTTAAATTTTAAACGATAAATGTTTCGGATTTTCTTTAAATTTTCATATAACATGAAATAACAATTATTTACCTGACTTTACACTATGTAAACAATTAAATTTCGCTCAAATTTGTATTGCGTTCATATAAAATAATTTTGACAACAATATGTATAATAAACAATCGATTGTTTGAACTTTACATCATGTAAATAATGTATAAATAAGCAATTTCTTTTAAATCCTGAATTCTGATTATTTTCTACAATTTTGCAATTATTTTCCTAATTTTTTACTCATTGAATAATCTGTAAAAAATTAAATATGAAGTATTTAACAAATTTATTATTATTTACACAGAATTTACCCAATGTAAATTATGTAAATAATTTTCTAATATTTAAAATTTAAATATTTAATGTACAAATTTTCATATTTTATGTAAATTAATTATTTATTGCATAAAAAACTTATAACGCGGAATTATAGTTTTCAAACAACTTTTAAATAAACTAAGATTTTATAGTAAACTCCTATAATCGTATTGTTTACATATAATTTTCACCATGTAAATAATCTATAATACTTTTACACTTTATGAAATATACACACTTTACTTGCATACTGATGTTAATGTATTACAATACAAATAATTTTCCCAGAATTTAATTCACAATTACAATTTATAATTTTTACCCTATGTATACTTTCATGTCTTATTGATCAATTCAATCTACCTTAGTTTTCAAACTCCCTGAAATCTTATTTCTGAATGTTTTAGCAAGAATGAATTGTTTCAAATGTTTATTGACTTTTACATATTACGTTACATTCTTTACCCAATGTAAAATATACAGCAATGTACAGCGAAATCCATAACAAAAATTCATTAATTTTAAATGGATTTTGAATATGCCAAACACGTCTCACAGTTCATTTATAGATTTTACTTACACTATGACAAATGTAAAATTTCTGTTTTTTTATGGTAGAGAGAGAGTGATGTGTGTGGATGACATGATGTCTTCTAATACAGACACAACTAATCTATCAAACACATGCGAAGAGGAACAAAAAACAACTACAACTGACTGCCACCAGCCACGCCACCCCGCTGCTTAGTGAAGAAGACATCAATATCAAGTAAACAAACCAGAACTAACACAAGCATATGCACGCATACACATCTATGTCTGTCTGTATATGTAGAAGCTCTTTTATAGATATCCTTAAATAACAACAACATGTCCTATATACATATGTATGTATGTGTTTAGAATGAGATTTTCGTTTTTGATAAAAGCCACTAATGCTTTGAGTGATTTAAGCACCCATAACGAAGTAAAAGGAAATACTCTCTCACTCTCTCTTCTCTAATTCTCTCCATTATTTTACTATACCACACTCTCTCTCACACTTAACCGCCCCGTATGCTTGTAATGCAGGGTTCGTCAAAACATTTTTGGTTATGTGTTAGTGAGTAAGAGAGAGAAAATGAGTTGAGAGAATTTATTTATTTACAGCCATAGAAAAGTGTTAGTAATATACGCTATTTTTATTTTCATTCCATCAGCATACATATGTAAAGCTATATAACTTTGGCTTAATAATTTTAGATAAATAAAAATAAAATAACAAATCCCTTTTTTATTAAAAGAACATAAAGCTATCCATCTTTGGCTTAAAAATTAGGCCATGTTTTTTAGATAAATAAAAATAAAATGGATAAAAAACCCATTTTTTTTATTAAAAGGAAAAAGCGATCATTCCAAAGCATTTAAAAAAAATTATACTATACGACAAAATAAAAAAAATTAAAAACGCCCAGCTAATGCCATAGCCCATTTTTAACATAAAATATTTTTTGAGTGTCATTCTGAAATAAAATGATAAAGCATCCGCCGCACATGTGTTCTTGTCGCAGTCTGATCGACAACTAAATGAAAAAACACAAGAATGCGTGTGAGTTCTCTTTGCACAACTGTGCTATGAAATGGTAAACTATGTTGTAATGCAATAATATTGATGACAAAAACAAAGACTTTATTAGACACACACAGACATACACATACTTATGCTATTAGTCATATGAAGAGTATAGATTTCCATTTACTCGTGTTACATTCATTCATTCATTCATGCATGCATTCATACACGCAAGAATATTAAAATATTGTATCATGAGTATAAAAAATTAATAAATATTAATGACCAAATGACAATGACAAACACAAAGACTACGACAAACAACAATTTCAGTTTGATTACAAAACAACAACTACTGTAACAGTAAATACAAATCCATAACGTATGTAAAAGTGTAACAGTTTTAGAAAAAAAGTAAAAGTAGGAAGGCGGTAAAAGTGAAATTATTTTCGAAAAATGTATGTGACATCTTCGACAAATACAAATGACAGACGTAAAAATGATGACAACAATAAATTCAAATAAATGTCAGATTTTACACATTCATATGTACATATATACATATATGTATGTATAGTATATGTGTGAATTTATAAGTGTGTGAGTAAAAATATTCGTATTAGCGTGAGTCTATTAAAGAAAAATGAAATTTAAAAAGAAAGAATTTTTAAATTTCACACGATATTAGGTAAGAGAAAAGTTAGCTTTCACAAGAATGTTTCTATTTATTTGAATTAAAATGTCCAGCAATTTTCCTTAATTTTAATGCTTTAACCCTTGCCATGTAGCCGTTATAGTCTAGTGTGTTTGCTTACATGCTGAACTTGAGGTCATGGTTCAGATACCAGGCCAGACATCTTGAACATAAGAAATTATAAAAAAATATTTCCTGTCAACAGTCTTCTTACTAAGTAAGTAAGTAAAGAACTGATACTTTCTATAAACCAACTCGTCTAGAAGTCATTTTAAAAACTGCAGTCTTTTTCTCCTACCTAATAGTACTTTCTTTTTGCTTTCAGAAAAATTCTTATCAAACATAAACATGTCTCTGTAGCTTAACAAATCATAAAAACCCATTTTTCATTTTACAATACTGTCTACCATTCGCCTTCCCCTGCAAAAAAAAAAAACGCCACATAAAACCCTTTTAAAATCGGTGCCATAATGTAAACAAACATCAGTCTAATGCATGTCTTGACATGTTTCGAATACGTTTACTTCTAACGGTATATCATAATTTTCTCAGGTGAAATCGTGCGTAATATTACAAAAAGGGTTTCAAAAAATATTTTAAAATTTATTTTATTTTTTTTTGTGACATACATACATAGCAACGTGCCCTGCTCTTAGCCTGGCTTACAAAGATATCAGCAACAATACATACATATATAAAAAGTATATGTTACTGTATGCATCATAGGTGTTCTGCTAGCCATTTGTCTTTCCAATGTTTGTTGTTTGCAATGGCCTAAGCCATAATGTCCTTGTCATTATTCAGCTGTCAATTGTGCCAGTGACTTTCATTAGTTTCATCATCATTATGATTATTGTCTGTCTGTTTTAACTTTTTTTTTTGAGGTCGTTACACATACATTTTCATTTTCCGTAGCCAGTATTTCCGTATTTCGTTGGCATCTTTAATTTTTCATTTTATTTTTCTCCATTTATTTGATTTATTATCATATTGTGACCTCGTAAGGCTAAACATTCTTTTCTACTTTCCAATGTCACATGTGCTGATGACAGTTGTTTGTCAATATTGACACATATCGAATAAAGTAAAGCAGAATTTGACAATACCAGCACTGCCTATAAATATGTGTATGTTTTAGCTAATGAATGCCCAATAGGCTAATAAATATTACAGAATATTTTACGTGAATGTAATAAATATTGTAAAGAACACACATATTTGCCAAGCAAAAAAAAAATTTAAGATTAAATGCCCAGCCTTAAGACTTTTCTAATCATTATTAATTCTTAAATAGTGTAAGTTCTATACTTTTCTAAAATAATAACATATTTTATGGCGTTAAAATATATTCTTAAAATATAGCATACTTTAGGGCGTTTATGCAATGAAAATTTTCGTATTTGTTGGACAAATTAGATTAAATAGACCGCCACCTTAATGAGCAGATAGAGTCCTATAAAGTCCATTCGTAAATCGTTGGTTTGATTACAAAGTCCTGTGGGCCTTTTGTTTCTTGTAGCTGTAAAGAGCAATTGTTTTGGATTATGTATTCATATTCCAATTTAGTTTGTTGTCCAACATGATTCCAAAATATTTGACGTTGCTTTGTTGATACTTAGGATAGCGAATTGCGGGGATCTTTATCTTCTTGCGAATAGTATTGACTCGGTCTTGGTTATATTAACTCTTCCAGAATTTTACAAAACATTTGTTGGATTTGCCATTTGAAAAAACTTGCTTGTTTCATCTCCTGTCCATATTACTTTTACAGTTTCTTTGTTGTATATTTTAAGGCTTTTGAAAAAATATTCTTTGTTTTTCTTTTGTAAATTTTTGGATCTCTTATTTTTGTAGCTACTCATTAATGCAATTACTTTTTTTGTTTCTAACATTTTAACATAAAAATGCACTAAAAGTTTAAGGATTTTTTACATTTTTTTCCCATGTTTTTTGTTGGTTATAAAATATTTGTCCAACAAAATATCTTCAGGTGGCTAAAGTTGTATAAAAAATGTTTTTCTTGGCCATAAATTTCAGTTTGAGAAACAAAAAAAAAAAAAAAGAAAAGGAAAAAGTTTTTTGTTTTACAAATATTTACTCGAAAAAAAGTTCCTTTCTTTGTCTTTAAACCAATACACAGCTTAAATGGGATTTTTTTTGAAAATGCCAAAGGCATAAGAAAAGCATATTTTAAGGCAAGAAACGTAATTTTTTTTTAAATTTATTTAAAAATAAAAAAAATTTGGAAAAAAATTCTCCGTATTTTTGTTTAAAATTTTTAATTAAATTTCCTTTAATTTTCATGCTTTCCTCCTTTCTATTTCAATCGCATTAAAAATTCCTTTTAATGTTGCAATCGAAATTGATGTTATGGAAAATTGCAAACAAACAAACCAAAAACAAAAAAGAAGGGAATCTGTACGAGAAATGATATTAAAATGTTGCTCCCATCTTCTTTCCTTTTTTGGCTTTTCTGTTCTTATTTCAAATGATATGAAAACAAAATACAATCAATTCAAATGTAAATGTTAACACTTAAAATCAAAAGCTCATACTCCCATACAAACTATGTGATTTAAAACAGTAGAGGCCAAAAGCATAAGTACACAAAAGGAAAAAATTATTTCCAATAAGAAAAGATTGAAGACCTTAAGTGAACGAAATGGCCTATTACTCTGGACCAATAGGCTATATGCCAGGGTAGAATATAACACTTTTGAAATATTTCTTGAAATATTTTACAGACTTTGCTTTAGTCGATGTAGTGCCGAACAGCAGTACCTCATATTATTTTCGCAATCAGGAGTTTGCCGACGTAAGGTGAACAGCGATATCTGGAATCTACGTCAGAATCTTTTCGTTTGATAATGAAGGTAAAAGTCTATAAGACTTGACTTTCATATGACTCTTGCCAGGCTTGGGTTTCATTTTAATTCGAGCAACTTTTCCCTCAGGATTAGTAAACATGTGTTGAAAATAATCAGAAGAATCTTCTTCGCTATACGAGACATCATTTTATTAAAAAATATCTTAGATTGGTTCTCCCAATCTCGTGAGCCTTGAATTCTAATGGAATATGTGGTATAGCAAACACAGGTGATAGATAGGGAGTGCATGAGGTTTTTTAAGTAGGAGGAGGTTCCGCACAGTAAGATTAAACCATAAGCCCTTTAGGATTCCTTGCTGGGCGCCACAGTGATTATTTTAACTTTATTTATGCATCCAGGCTTTTCAAAAAAAAAAAAAAAGAAAAATCAGTCAGAACCCAATTCCTTTTGCCGCTCACTGTATTTTGTGTTCATTTTACATTATTAGAGCATAGGAAGACCATCATGATTGCCCTTTAGACTGAGATTTTAGGGCAGGAGATGCTATGTATATAATATCAGTGTATCGTATAGTTTTCAACATCTCTATATACGAGTAGTATGTATATTAAGTATGGCTTGAGAGTTGAAAACGTGTTGTGTATGTATTTAAAATGTGTTTGGAAAATTGCAACCAATAATAATGAATAATTGAAAATCCAATCAAACACCTCAAAATGAAAGGCCAAGCATTAGCACAACAACGAAAGTGTTCAAAGTCTCATAACAGGCAATGACAATGGCAATCTGGCAATTTAGCAATCATCATGATGATGTTGATGTAAACGACAACACAGTATAACCATGCAAGCAGTAGCAGCATTCGAATGTTATTTTTGGTATCTCTTGTTATAGATTCCATAGATGAATGTTTTGTTCTGTTACAAGAGTTTGAGTTGAATGCAATCAAACAACGCGGCAAATGTTTAATACAGATGACACCCTGGGGACATTGGCAATAATAAACACGGTAGCTCAGTAGCTCACTAGCTAGCAATGTCATGTCATCAATGAATATGGAGGAGTATAGCGTTACTCTCTGTAATGTTATTGTCGCTGTTGTTGTTATTCTAAAGCAATCTGCATTAATTGCCAGTTAAATCGACTTTGAAATTTTCAAAAAAAAAAAAAATATATTGCCAAACCAAAAACATTTCCCACCTCCTCCTCCCTATTAACATTTCGAGAACATGTTTACATTTCATCATTTTCAAAAGGTCAGTGGGAAAAATCAAAGTTTAAATATGCAAAAAGCCAAAGTGTAAACACAAGCAGACACATTTTCAATGTTGAACATCGAACATGGAAGACATTGAACATTGAACAGAGTGAGTGAGTGAGTAAGAGTAGCCTGGTGTTAAAGGCCAAATACATAGACAAACAATTTTTCCTTTGTTGACTCAAGTATAAACATGGTATTTGGCTTGTTTTATTTTTTTTCTTTGTTGTTGATGATGAAAATTTTTAAGCTGCTTCCATCAATTCCTTAAATTGTTTAACTTTATCAGTGTAAATATTTTCGGAAAAATTAACCCCAAACCAATTATTACAACAACGTTAGGAGTGAACCAACCAACAAGACAAGATGCTTATTTAGGACAAACAATTGGTCGGTTTTTTTTTTTGTATATTTACAGCATACTTAAAGGCGAAAAACAAAGGCAAGCAATTGTTTGTGTTTCTAATCCAATACACTTTGTGGTCTTGTTTGTTTAATTTATATTGATAATGGTCATTACCATGCCTTATGATGGCCTAAATAAACTACAAGGAATTATATCAAGATTATGACATTATTACATGGAATTTTATGGAAAAAATTCGATAAAAATGAAGTCTAATTTTAGGAGAAATTTTTACTGAAAAACTTTAGTTAATGAAATGCTGAGAATAACTTGTATTTGTTCATTTATATTGGCATACTATTATTATATTTTTTAATTAACTAGGAAGCTAGCTAATCAGTAGGACAATATTAACCCATTAATGCCCGAATTCCTTTTTGTTCTAACGGTTTCCGTTTTATTTTTTACACTCAATTTCCTCCGAGCATAAAAACTAAGGCAAATTCTGCTGGCAACTTAAGTTGCCACTGGGCACTAATGGGTTAAGATAAGCCCTTAAGAGTAGAGTGCAATAAGCAATTTCTTTTGCTACTGACTTTAACGATTTCGGGAAGACTTGTGAATCCTGTTAGTGACAGGCTGCCATACAAAATAAATGTTCTAGGGAAGTGGAATCATTGTTAATGTCTTTGGGATTTCTTTATTAGCCCAGGAGTATAGATCGTATATTCGCATTCACAAATTTTGTTCCAAAAAAGATTTACTTAAAGCTGTTACAAGGGTGTAATGAATCATGAGTATCAATCAAACGAAAGCGCAGCAATAGAAAGTCATCCACGAGCCATGAGTAAGAAAGTTTATTGAACAAGTACATCAAGGTTGTAAGGTTCAACGGTAGAATTACTTTAAGTTGTCCTCCATTTCAAATCAGCTTTCAAATAAGAGCAAGAATTAGTTCGAAAACAATTCAGGAATTATGCAACACGATAATTCATCTGCTTGCTTACTTATTTGTTATGCTAAAATCGAGACCACAATCATACCCCACTCGAAATTCGATAGGGCTTCACAAAAACAATATCAAAGTGATGTGTCAGTTACCTTAATCATCGAAATTTCCGCCATTTATTGTTGTCATCATAAACACAAAAATAAAATCTCTTTCAAATTCAGTATTTTATGAGAAGAAAGCTTCTTAGCCTAGCCGCCTCTATAGAGTGAATGATACTCAATGTTGTTAGAAGATTTCCATTTTCTGTAATCGAATAAGATATTGATTTCAATTATTAAAGGTTGCACTTTCATAGAACAGCTTGAATATGTATGTATCTCCTTTTGGTTTGACCAACATTTAATGATTGTTGATGTTTATTACGTGTTGTCTTGTTGTCGCAAGTGAATGGCAATTTTCTTGCTTTTTTTTGATCAAAATTTATATTGACAATAAAAATTGTTCTGTTATATGGCCATAGATGGGCCATTAAATAAGTATTAAAGAAATGTTAATACATATTACCCAAGGACAATACTATCACTAGATAACACCACTTCCTCACACACACGCATTACTCACACCCACCCATTTGCTCTGGCAAACTCTATTAATTTCTTTTCATTTCGTGGTCATTTCATTTTCATGTTGTTCGAAGTACACCCAATTCTGTTTTTACACGGTCTTTTTTTACACGGTTTTGATATAACACGGTTTGAAAATAAAATATTTTTAATTGTTTTTAAACGATTCTTTTCCATTTTCCACGATTTAAAATTTTTTGTGCTTAATTTTTTTTTTGTCAAATTTAATTTTTGCAAAGTATGTTCATATCACAAATTTAAGGGAATTCCCTTTTTGCGCGTACAAGCAAATTTACTGGTCAAAGCAAATGTAAATGGCATGAATTTAGGGGAATTCCCTTTTTGTGCATACAAGCACAAAGGTCAGAGCAATTGAAATGTGTTAATATTTTATATTTATTAAGTTATTTATGTTTTTAATTTTTTTAAATATTTTATGAATCCCTAAAAGAAAATGTCAAATACAAAACTTCTTAAAAAATCCTTGTTTTTCACTAATTTTAATAGGTTTTAGAGATTAGGAACCAATCACCTATTTTTGCATACGACTAGTGTCTTTTTTTACACGGTTTTTTTTTACACGGTTTTTTCTGGAACCAATCTACCGTGTAAAAACAGAATTAGGTGTACTATTAAAAGGCAAAAATCTATATTTACGATTATTGAAGTTTATGACGAAACATTTTCGTATCATTTTGTGACGCTTCATAAATATATTCTGGGGAAAGAAAAGACGGCAGTTACAACACACATGTATTTAAAGGAAGTCATAAAAATGAGAACAACGAAGGATAAGGAAAATGTTTGTATACCTCAGCAAAGGGCCTTTTTACCTTTTGAAAGACATTAATAGTGAGCAAACGTACATATATTATTAGCATAGAAGAGATTTTCAAAACCCTTTTACTGTCTTGAAATTTGCTTTCAGCTTGAGTGCTATGAACTTTTACATTGCCTGCACAAGATCAAGTTTATTCTGTGGTCTAGTATCTGCATAAGGGTCTATGGTTTGCTTCTTCGTCTACTTCGGTTTTATTATTATTGTCCTGAAGAGGTGCTGTGGTAATGCGACCATATGATCCCTGGTTCTCCTTTCAAACTTCATATGATATCCCTATAATATTTTCCTTAATAACTTTAGGATACTGCTCGGTATTAGCAAAAATAATTCCTTGCCCAGCACCTGATATACACCTAGGTGCTTCCTCGTCGGATCACTCGTTCCAAAAATATGTTTTGTTGATTCAATCTATTCATGATAAAATCTACACGTTGGGTTCGAGACTATCCCTATTACTACCCCTACTACGAAAACCTAGTTCAACTCTACGGTATAGTATAAAAAACCGTTAACCAGCCTCGGATTATTGCTGGACTCAGAGCTTCTTGTATTATAATTTTCCTGCAAAACTTTAGACTGTCTCAAATGCATTTGAATTCAAAAGAGTCTAGGCCTCACTTTATTTTCCCTGGCGTTGAGTCTACCTTTCTAAACATCTGTTCACAACTCTCCATGAAGAGATTCGGGCTCTATCAGCAGGTTGAAAAATCCCTTCCTCTGAATTCCATCTGCCTGTCTATTGCTACAGAGGGTAACCGTATTGTCCCCATCTTCTACTTTAACCATACAGTCCGATTTTATCGTCCATTTAACCTTAAAAGAGCCGAATGCTCGGATAGACCGATGATTGTGTGACATCGATTTCGTTAACTCCATATCATGGCAGCTTCTGCAGTAATCCGCAGCGAAACTGTCAATAGTGCGTTAAAATTCCCGTTATCGTCTCCTCCTCATACATTTCCGATCCCTTCCGCTCCAGTTAATTCGCCTTTTCGTTTTCTAAATGGGACTTAATCGGATAAAAAAGAAAAAGACTTGTGGGGAATATAGTGCTGGATAGCCATGGTATCAAGGATTCCAAATCAGGCGTCGGGCGTTACTTGGCACCACCCCTATAATGTCTTCAATGACAGGTTGCATTCTTTGTTAAGAGTGCAGAGTTCTTCGAACAACAATTGTAGTCTAGGTGCGGAAAGTTCTTTTTTTATTAAAGGCCCTTTCTATTGTTCCACTTAACCGCCGCTTGTAAATTTGTTGACTACCGGAGGTAAATTTCTACGATTTTCATCATATCATTTCGGAAACACACACATTGTAGTCGTTAAGTTATGTTGGAGAAAAAAAAAACGAACATCGAGTAACGAAATTTAAGTAAAAATTACAATTGCAACGTATTCTCTATATTTACTCTCCTACATCTACAAGGCAATTTAACACCACATACAGTAGAAGCTTCTTAAAGGATGCTTAAGCAAAAGATAATTTTCTTCACTGACTGTATAGATGATGAGGTCCTTTTTGTAGAGTCCTTGCTGTTTATCTATACTGTCTGTTGTAATTGTATTGTATTGTATTTGTATTAACACAAGACATAATTAGTGTAGGTTGTTTGGTTGTATACGATAGAATAGGATAGGATGTGTCTTAAGGTTTGTGAATGGGGAGGCTGGCTGTTCCTCCGACCATATGTAATTGTTGTTTTAACATTTGGGCCTTGTTTGAGTCTTACATTTTATTACCTTAATGAATCCTCAATGTCCTGTGTACAAAATTAAATGCAAAAGAAAAACAGAAGAACCGAGAAACAGAACAGCAATTTTCTTTGCTTTTCTTTCGTTATTTTGGACTGATTATTGATCAAATTTTTATTACATGTTGTTATACTACAACTCCTTAAGGACGGCAATGTTTAACGCAGTTTATGAGACATGGTCTCCTCTGGCTATGTTTTAGGGTTCTCCTGGTATTTTCCTTTGATTTTAATTATTTTAAAATTTTCTTTTTTTTTTGCAATTTCTTGGAATTATTGTTACAATTTCTTCGATTTCATGTTAACAAGCTATTCCTTAAGAAATATGCAATAAATAATAAAATTATTACTTTATTTTCGTATGGCGTAGCATAGTTATAGGGGTTGGTAATTAAAAGAAATTACTTCATTAATATTGTGTATAACATAATGTGTATAGGGTTATAAATTTATTATGAAATGTTCTGAAATTGTTGCTGCTGTTCTTTTCTCTTTTTCTTTCTTGTTTTTGCCATTAACACATACTATGCAGTGGTAATTAAGTGATAATGAAATTATTAAAGCCTGAAAGTAGACTGTAAATTTTTTAAGTTCAGAAAATTTAAAATTAATGTTTAAATTTTAGCGAGTATAGCCGCGTATGAAAAATCCCACGAATTAATGGAAATAAAGAAGTCTGGCAGTTGTACGACCAGTCCAACCAGTACTCCATTCCAGGAAAACATCAATCGACATTTTCGTAATGTGAAATCCTCTTTTGTACGCCTAACTAAAGACTAAAAACAAAAATTAAAATCATATTCCTTTCTATCGACCAAATTAAGATGCCAATGCCCCTTAAAATATGCTTTAATTTTAACGTACAATTTAAAAGTTAAGCAAACAAAAAATCCAATTCAAATTATATTTCTATTGAAAGAAATACAACAAAACAATGTTTATGTAAAACCAATGACTTATAAACTCCCCTGCTGTCTGACCCTTAGATTCTTATACCCCCCACCATATGCACGTTTTTTTTTTCTATTTCTTATTTTAACCATGAAGAGCATTTCAAGTGGCGTTATGCTTATCAATAGCTAGAGATCATAGCTGTTTACCAGTTGACATTTGTATGGTTTTCTGGTTTTTCTTTGGAAAAGCGGGGCAATGCTCCAATTTCCTTTACTCCTTAGCATAGACAACAAATTTAAATTGTATTTTTATATCTCATTATCTAAAGCAACATCTATTTGTTTGTGAAGCATAAATATATTGTCATTGTTAAGGCGATTTGATTAGATTTCTTTTTCTCTTTTTTCTATTTTGAAGTTTTTTGAGATTTAAGATGGTTTTTCTTGTTTGTTGGCTTTACTGAAAAGAAGAAAATTCCCAAATAACAGGGGTTCTTTCTTTTTTTATGTTTAACTAATGATTCCAATTCATTGAATTGTAAAATTGTTTGTTTTGCCTTGGCAATTGAAATTTGGCATTATAACGCCAACAAAACAAATTGTTCTACAGAAATGGGTCACCCAAAATAGGCTTTAATTCTACAGAAGCTTTAATATTTTTCATTTAAAAACTTTATTTTATCCTGTTTATTTATGCTTTTATTTCGGTTTTTTAGTTTAAATTTCTTGGGAATTGTTGTGTATATTTTTCAAGTTCATCTTAAGCGAACAAGCAAAAATTATTAACAATTAAGATGACAGACTTTAGATAATCATTTAAGCTGGCTATGCTCTCTCTCTCTTGTATATTTTGTTTTGAAAAGCAAAAGTGTAAAATTAACGACATGAGGTTTAATCATAAAAGAATCCATGCGGTCTTGTATTAATGAGTGAAGTTTCTCATACAGTAGTCTGCAAAAGCATTTTTTATGGCATTCTCGGAAAGCAAAAGTATCGAATATATTCTTTATTCTTCTTCTTATTCTGCTTCTTTTAGTTTTATTTTTTATCCAGCAAAACAAAGATTTCAAATCAGACCGCTTTTGATCAGACAGACGCGTTTTATTTTAGAAGAATTGCAAGAAAGAAGAGATCTTTAGATAGGAATTACAATATCGTTATAAAAACAAAAAATAAAGAAGTTAAACGATATTACACACACGAGTCTACTGTGAGTTATAGGTTCGTGTTTCGTTTCAAAAGAAATTTTTCTTATGATATTTTAAAGACTAGGAGGTTTGTGAATTGGATAAGATAGGATCATACATCACTACAAGAGTTTTAGCGTGTATTTTAATTTATCTTTAAAAGTGTTTTAACTTGAAATTTTTTAACCTAAACTCTTGGGTTTAGTTACTAACGGAGTCCTGCCTCAAGGCCCAACTGATAAAATGACTGGAAATTCTGAAAATCACAATGGCAAGATATCTGGCACTAGTCTAGTATCCAAAACCGATTAAAGAAAGTTTTAAAACAGTTCTATATGTATGAGAGGTCAAAGATAAGATCACAAAACAGTGAAAGACAGATTTTTACATAAATAACGGCAATATTAAGCAAATATTACCATACATTATGATAACCTCTCAGCTGTCAAAACATTGGGTTCTGACGTTACAACCTTTAAGTCGGTTTATGACCGCCAGGAATATATACCTCCAGTATGTGGCAGGGCACTAGGATCTTTATATTGTAAGGGTAACGTACATACATAATTGGTCATTACAACCCTTCAGTCAGGATTACGGCCTAGTTTCTCACACCACTCATGTTGTGTGTGTTAATTTTATACATGAGTGGCGGGACCTACAGTTTAAAGTTGACTCCGAACGACAGATTGTTGAGGAACTTTTTCATGGCAATTTTATTTACTCTCAGAGTTTTTGCCAGAAATCTGGTAAGAGGTCTGACCTGGCTTTTCGTCTAATAAGCCAACACACTACCTATTAGACCACGGCGACGTAATATAGTAGAATTCAAGGCAACTGCATAGCAGATAAACTAATCACATTTGTCGCAAGTCTCTCGTAATTCGTCTACATTGGGAACCTCACTAAAAACCTGCTAAAGTACTGCTTTGCAAACGAATATGTTTAGAAAGATCTATCTACTATGCAACTGTCAGTCACTTCCATTGCACTTTATGGGCCCAGTCGATAGGGCTTTGTAAAAACTGTATCGCAGAGTAGCCGTAGGTCAAAGGACATTATTTTTTGTTCTGGTTTTAAAGACCCACTTGTTTAAAGCATTAAAACTATAAACTTTTTCCGTTTTCTACTGAATATTTTTATATTTCCTTATAAATACCATCTCTTAATACCCTTGGGTGTGATTTTAATTTCATACTTAAATAATTTCAAGTCAAATGTAACAAATATTTCATTATTTTCCTACGCTCAAGCATATTTTATAACACAATATGCAAAAATGTGCTGGAAAAAAATGAAAGATAAAAGAAAGTGTATTAAACTAATGAAAAAAAATATTACTCCCACGAAGATTAATAACATACAGCAATCAGACTTTCATCACGAGCAAATCTAGAAAATATTTTGGTGGTAAAAAAAAATACAAATAAAAGTATGAAATTGCCAATGAAACTAGAGGCCGGCCCGAGCAGGTTGTTGCTTATGCAGTATTTATGCTGGCATATTTCATCACTTTTTGGTATCAATATTTTAACGTAACCAAATAGTACCATAGAGCTTAGGCTCTGCATTCTGCCAGCCGGCTATTCATCTAAATGTTCAAATGAAAATAGAAGAAAAACAAGCCAAATGAAAACAATATTTCAGCTATTGTGGTGGTTTTAAAAATATAAATTCATATTTTTTTTCATTCGTAATCGACTTTAAACTGCACATCAGGTGGTTGAAAAATGTTTACATGGTAGACAACGATGCCTTATGGATAGAGGAGAGCGTAAAAACCACCACCTTTATAACGATGTATGTATAGTGGATAATAAATTCTTATTTCTTAGTTTATGAAGGTTTATAGGAAACAATTCCGGCATTAAGATGGTAAACTTATAAGAAAATATTCAAATTAGAGTAATTAATACTGAGATATTGCCATCTAGCGTTGGGTAGAGAAAAGTATGGGAATAAATCCTATAAGAGATCGGTGTCAGAATGATTTACCAACAAAGATTACAATTCCAGGTACATACAAAGAAAAACAGAAATTTTCGAATCTGTGACAGATGACGTCACGCTTATGTGCTAATAAGAGAAACTATGTCAAATAGCGGGGAATCGGTCTTATTCAAAACAATCTATGTTAGAATAAGAAAAACACTTAATATCTAAATAAAAATATTAACATTTAGGATGTAAATATACCAACTACCCTCGTATAATTAGTAATTGTAAATTTAAAGAAATTGTTAAAACTCCGAAGTCCAAGAAGTATTTGTTATGTACTCCAATTAAAATTATTAACCTTTTGCAATTGTAATTCCTTCCGACCCTCGTGTAATAACTTTACATTTAATGAAATTGTTAAAAACTGCAATTTCTTAGAAGTATTTCTCTAAACTGCACTTAAAAATTATTTCCAAAAATTCACCTAAAGGCTGGCTTTGCTGCAAAATTATACCAGAAATTAACGGTTATGGTTGGTTGTTACTTTTTAGAGAATTCTATGCTAAATTAAGAAATTAAGCCGTTGCAAAAGGAAATTCTGCACTGTTTCTTTAGAAAACAGAAAGAGCAAGAAAAAAGAGCAGAAAGAAAAAAGTTTTCTACTATTTAGCATACAATTGCTATAATATTATCTGTATTACCATGAACATTTTAGCTTAAGGTAAAGATAAATCGTCTTGAAATGTTTTGCGTACTAATTGTGGCCTACACTTTTGCCAAAAAGCAGCAAAAAAAAATGGTAAAAAATTGTAAAAAAAATGAAAACCAAATGCTGCATTTGAAAGAATTTTCTTTTCTTAAAGAAATATCTTTATTTATATATTCGTTGTTTCCTTTATGTTTTTATTTTATTTTTATTTGTGGGTAAGTACTTTACCTTATAAAGTGCATTTATAGCCTTAGGCTAGAAAACTATTTGTCTCAAATGCAAGCGAAGAAAAGTTCTCCATATCTTGTTGGCCATAATTTCTTTCTACTGCATTTTGTGATGTTTTTTTTTTTGTTATTCCACGGCTCAAAAGTGTGATGAAAGGGCGAAATGTGGTAATTTTTCTTAAGCTTGTTAAACACCAACCACAACACCATTACCATTACCGCCACTGCCATCTTTCTTTTTCAACTGCACTACACTACAATGAACTGCACATTTTAACAAATGATGGTGAAAATCTACTAAAATATACAATTTAAGATCACATTATGGTACAGGCTTCTTGCCTGTGTCTTTGGCAACAAACAAAATTTACACTTTATCATCCATTCATTCATTCTTTTTAACCAAAACAAAAATGAGACAAAAATGGCACACAAAAAAATATTTAAAAACATTTTTTTTCTGATGTTTTCTTCTTTGTTCTACTCAGCTTAACAAATGGTATTAAACGCATTTACAACAAAATACTGTTAAACGCATAACATGCAGCATTTAATTTACAATGGGACCAACTAGTTTTCATTTCAAAATTCACAAAATCTGCAGAAGTTTATCAATTTAAACTATTTGCCTAAAAATATGCCAAGATTTGTTACTTTTTTACAAGCCCACAAATGTGCTTTATTTACTTTACAATAAAATTTTATAGAGGTTGTCCTCTACGCTGACTTCCACCAATCAGCTTCTTCCATCCATACAAGGTCCAAATCATCACGAGGAACAGAATTAGAAATATGTAGCATATTTTCAGGGGCAGTTGATGGAAAAAGTCGACCCTGACCTGCCATAGTTCCATGGATTCAGTTTTGAAATAATGAAACTCGATTGTTTCTTTAAAGAAAATTTCTTGGTGCCATTATCCTTGCCCAAAATGTATTTTTTTTTTACTCTACACTGAACACTACAATCTTTACTATTTTGTTGTTGGTTTTTGGTACCGAAAATATTTTTATTTATTATTTTACTTGGTGTACCCCCTATTTCGTTTCCTTTTTTTTCGCTCTTTTTCAGTGTCTAATGCAAAACGCTGAGGTGTTTATTCACACCTCTCTGCCCATAGAAACAAAAAAACTCAATGCGAAAATTGTTGTTGGGTTGTTATGTTTTGTTGCTGAAAAAGAAACACATTTTTTGTTGATTCTAAAACTTGTTGTTTTTATTGTTGCAATTTGTGCAACATGCAAATATTCTAAGCCAAGTTATAGTCAGTAAGTAAGTAAGTAAGCAAAGCAAGTGAGTAGAGTGAGTATGTCTTTCCAAGCTTAATATTGAGGAAGTCAAATTTGTCTTCTTTCCGCCACAGGTCTAACGAGACATTTAAACGCTGCTGAGAGATGTTTTCCAGTTGTTGTTGTAAAGTGTTTTCTTTTTTTTTTTTCTTTACCATACACTTACCATTGGTTCTGGGTATTTTCATCATCATTCTTTTGGCGAGAAGGTGTCTTTTTGATGGATTGTTACCAGGTTTCAGTGGGTTTGCATTTTTAAGTTGTTTTTTTCTTACAAATGCAAACGAAAACCTGAAAATATGACTTTACTAATGCATAGAATTCATTAATTAAACAGTATTTAACATCAACACCACATCATCATTAATATTAGGCTGTGACGACATTAGAAAGAGGCACAAAATTTTTGGATTTTTAAAGCAAAAAACCAAGGGAAAAATTAGATGACAGCTTAAAGGTTAAATATTTGGGGAAGAAGGAATTTTTAAAACTTATTTGTTGATTGTTTTGCGAAAAGTCTTTGCTTGCTTACCTAGAAGCAGGCTGCATACGCTCTATATTTGGTGTCACCCTAAAAGTATGCTTATAACCTGCTTGAGAACATTTTCATATACTTTCATATACTGCTTAACTGTTTCCTTTTAGCAATTAAATCTTATCTCAAGTTTAATTTAATTTCCAGTAGCTTTTCAATTACAGATTATTTACAGATTACAACTAAAAACCAGTAGCAACACTCTGGCACTGTAAAACCATATTCGTAGAGAGAAAAAAAATTCTACAAAAATTTAATTAAACTGTAACTGTGTTTTCTTTTCTACTAAATTTATCAATCATTATTTCAAAGAGTCTGCTGAAAACAGAAAAGAACGGAACGGAAAAAAAAGACAAAATCCCTAATAAAATTTATTTTAAATGCTTTCAGCTTAAAAACAAGAAAAAAAAATAAAAAATCTTTGAAATAAAATTTTATTTCAACGCTTGAGAAGCTGATCTTAAGCGTAGAATTAAATGATTGACATAAAACGTTTAACTGTTGAGGAGAAAAGAAAAGAAACAAAAACTACAGAAAAAAAAAACTCCAGTCTGGAGTGGAGCAGACGATGACTGAAATACAGATTTGTGTAGAGAGATTATGAAACTGTTGAAATTGATCAATTTCACAAATAAAATTAATTTAACCCATTAAAGTATTACAGTTTACTTGAAGTTTTTATAACATATTTATGTCATGATACTTTTGATAAACTAAACAGTGTTATGTAGTCATACACATATAATTTGGTTGTTTGGACATGATCCTTCACACAACAGTATGTATACATTTGCAAACAACTTTACCTTTCGCACTCCTAATACATACGTTGTTTATATTTTCTGTGGCAATTTCTAGAACTTTGCAGCTGATTTGTTATTGTATTAGGTTATCCGATCGTATTGCTTACTTGTATCATTAGATCGTGCTTGTTTGGACACGATCCCACACAGGTACATCATTCCTAATACGTTAGTTATTGTTATAGGTGATGCAGTCGACTATTAAAAACACACACACATAACAGCTAACTTAACCTAACTTTCGAAATGAAAGTCTAGGCAACCAATTGTCAGCGAAAGTCATACTAAACATATCTTAAAAGGAAACCTTTTTTTATTATAGCTCTTGGGAGCATATGGTTTTTACGCCTTCCCATGTAAGATTGCTTTCTTCTAGATCTTGGAGTATCGAACGTCTTCAGGCCTTCCTTAGTCGGCCACAGCACATTATCGATTGTGTGCAGCTGTATTTCACCAACGGCTTCAGGAATATTGTCCTTTAAAGCGTCAATTGTCTCTGGCTTGTCGGCGTAACACTTATCTTTGACGGCACTCCACAAATAATAGTCTAACGGTGTCAAATCGCAGCTCCGAGGTGGCCAAACGGCATCAGCTCCGCGGCTGATAATGCGATCTTCAAAAACAGGGCGCAAAACATCGAGTGTAGCTTCGGCTGTGTGGCACGTATCGCCGTCCTATTGAAAACAAATGTTGCCAATATCCTCCTCTTCAATTTTTGTGAACAAAAATTCGTTCAACATGGCCACTCCTTGCTCTTTTTCGAAGAAAAATGGCCCAATTATGCCTCTGGACCAAAGTCCGCACCAAACTGTGACTCGTTGTGGGTGCGTCGGCTTTTCAATGTATGCGTGCGGGTTTTCTGTGCCCCAAATGCGACAATTTTGCTTGTTTATATACCCGCCAAGACCAAATGAGCTTCATCTGAAAAGATGATTTTTTTTGCCAAAATCGGCATCTTCCGCATGGCCAGCAGAGACAGCCATTTGAACGAAATTATTTTCCATTATTAACCGGAAGGATTGTACTTTCAAAAAAAAAAAGAAATTTGAGAAAATATTCAGTAGTTTTTTTAAATCATTTTCAAAAAAAAAAAAAAATTATATGGCGGACCCTTTATGTTGCCGATGTTATTAGGCCAGAATATCTTGCAAATGATTCTAAGGCACTTGTTGATGAATGCCCATAGTTCTTGCATGATGGTGTTCAATACTAACCACGTTTCAACTCCGTAAAACAGAGTTGATTTTACACATGCGCCGAATATTCTAAGCTTGGTTCGTTTGCATATTTGTGAGCTTCTCCGTGATAACTGTAGTCGACTGAATGCCGCTCTCGCTTTACTGAGCCTGTTATTTCTGCATGAATATCTTCCTCTTAACGGGTTAATAATCTGCGTAAAATCCTGTCCATGAATTTATTTTCCATATTTTAATACCCAATACTCGTTTTAGTATAGAATCGCTAACACATACCCCGTAAATATTAAAATAAGAAATTTTGTATTGAAATAAATTAGAATGTGTTGCTTCCACCATCTTCCCCTTTCCAAATGCTACTCTGATCGCTGTGCTTATATAATTTTGCAGTTAATGCAGTGGAAAAGCGCGTATAACTTATGATTGACATCTTTTGATTATAACACACATGGTAGAGAACATAAATCCATTTAAAGAAAAACAAAAAAAAGAAACATTTGTGGACCTCTGTGGGTTACTTACCATTTTAATTTGATTTTTGACTTTGATCCTAAAGGTATTTTGTAAAATGTTGTCATCTCTTTCTCTTGTATAATACCTTTGTGGTGTTTAATATTTAATTTTATGGTTTAAAAATTCCCATTGATTTGTGAGTATTTGAAGGCGAATGACTGACTGACTGACTGACTGACTGACTGGCTGTGTGAGAATCTTAAAAAATTTTTCTTCCTTGCTTATGTTCTTTTTTTTGTGCAGCTTCTTTAAGTTTTGATTTACTAATTAATAGTTTGTCCATTAAGCCTGACAGTTGAACATGTATTTTTGACATTTCTTTAATATTGGCTTAAATGTCGGCTGAATGTATGCGAAATATATGCGAAAAAGGAAGAAAAGGGTAGAGTAACTATTGGGAATTTTTCGACCGAAACTGGTTTTTAAATCAAACTGAACTAACACAAGTCAAGTTAAGGATTTTCAAATAAACAAACGATTAAAAGCTTTGCTTATGATATTGCCGTCTCTAACATATTTTTCAGATAGAATCCAAGGAAGTCTACAAGTTTGCTAACCACATTAACTATGTTATCTTATTGACAGCATCATGTGTAGCACGTATGTAACCGTTAGAACAACATATTCATCTCCTTTCACTTATAGACCTCCAGCCGCATACATTTTCCATACTATTGCTATACATTAGTAAACCTTCTTCTGCTTTACTCTGTTGGTAAAGGCTGTAAATCTTGTTTCTATTTCAACTTTTTATGTTCCATGTTTCGAATGCAATAATGGTCTACCCGCTCCATATCAGTAATCGAGTATTTCAATCAGAAAAATAGACTCACAGTCTCTATTCCAGAACAGGATCTTTTCTGCTGCTTTTGATTAAGGAACTTTCCCAATTACTGTGCTGAAGACTTCTGAATTTTTAACAAAGGGTCAGTGATATATACTACAGAACATAAGCTTCGTGAAAGCACTTCGTAACTCATCACAGGCGTATGTTTTTATTCATATTTCGACTGTACAATTAACAAAGATCGAGGTTATAGTGCAGATATCGCCAATAGAATCAATAAGATCAGAGCTATTTCTTTTCTGGTTGGGCCCAAATCCATTATATTACTCGTACAAAACAGTAACCATGGGTTAGGTTAGGTGGCGGCCTCTTGAGGGGTAAGATTCCGGTTAGGCCCATTGTAATGCTACTAATTGGCACCCACCTACGATATCAAACATCCAAGGCAACCATAAAATAAATCATGCAATTGCACAAACCCTTATTTTAAGATGGCAGAGAAGTCTATAACCTCCTCTTTATCATGTCACGTGAGGTGAAGGAGTTTTTTATGCATTCCCGAGGAAGTCTGCACAAGAGTTGGATTCGCTACTTTTGACGACAACGAAAGAGAACCGAAATATTTGGTGTTTTTTGGAAGTCGCCGTAGTCTAGTAGGTAGTGTGTTGGCTTATTAGACGTAAAGCCAGTTTTCGAGCCCCAGGCCAGACATCAAGACAAAATACAAAAAGTATTTTTCAGCAGATTTCTGGCAAAAACTCTGAGAGTAAATAAAATTTCCATGAAAAGTTTCGGAGTCATCTTTTAAAACGGTAGGTCCTACCACTCATATATAAAATTAACACACACAACATAAGTGGTGTGAGAAACTAGGACGTTGTACAATGGGTCAATTCGACCTCCGGGTACTGTACTTGCCTTAATTGACAAGTACACGTCCTCTAACAACACAACCTAACCTACTTTAGTGAGTTCAGTCAAATATGACAGGGAAATCTATAACCTCCTCCTTTTCATGTCAAGTGAGGTGAAGGTCCTCAGATCCAAAGACATTCCACAAATCCATAGTCTAGTGTTGCTGGTTCTAGCAACGTTCTATCACATGAAGGAGGGCGGGCAAGACAGAACAGAACCCGATCAACCCGATAAACTCACTGTCATACCTTAGCACTGTAAAGTAGGAAGAAGTTAGAATCAAGTCAAGCCAAATAAGACTTTCTTTAAAATTTCTTTCAAAGCCTTAAGAAGGTTTTACTAAAAAACGAACATTTGAAGATTTTTAATTCTTTTCATTTTGTTCTTTCTTTTTTTTTTGAATATTTTAAAATTTGAATAATTTGTTGTGTCGGCAAGATCACACCATAAATTTGAAAACACCGAAAAGGAATTGTGTCGGTATCCTGAAAAAGCCCAGTAACAAAACATCCTCTCACGTTATCTAATAAAACCAGCAACAGTCCCCTGCTAAAGCCATAAACTAAACAAATATTCAACACGCGCTCAATTCTTTCTTTCTTTCTTTTTTTCGAAACAAAAACTCAGAGAATGCTTGCCTTTTAGTTTTTGAAAATTCTTTCTTTTACCAAAATTTTTAAATTTTTTTTCTTTCGTTTCGTTTTCGTTTTTTGTTTATATTTTTAAGTAAACATTTGAGCAGGTTGTAAAGTATGTATTGAAGGTAAATAATGTCGGTGATGGTGGTGGGTAAACAATGTAAACAATCGAAATGAAATCAGAACACCGAAACAAAAGAGAAACAATTGATGTTTGATTACCACAATAATAAATAATGGAAAATGTAACACACACTCAGATAAAGTACAAACGAACGAAATTGAATTGAAAGATCAGCTTAGCTTAGCAGCATATGAAATACCCTACATTGATAGGATGGATTTGTTTGCTAAGTGGCCTTTGGTCATTAACTGATAATGCAGGCACTCAAAAACTGCTTTCATTACAGGATTTTGTGGTATCAGGTTACTGGTGAAGATCTGGAATAGATCTCACACAGGTTTTTGCAGTGCCTGTGATTGTTTGGCTCTTGGCAGAAGAAGAAGCTTGAAGTTTGAAAGCGCTGGAGAAGGGATTCTTTAATAGTTTATGTCTATACAGGCTTTCTTGTGGAATTACGCTGACTAGGGAATGTGCTTGTATTCTCTCCTTTTATTTTTCTTTGACATACAAGTCCTGGTATATATCCTGTTGATTATAAAAAAAAAAATCAAGCGGACCTCCATGTAAAGGTATTGACAGCTAAGGCCCTACCCCCCGTCCTACCCAACCAATTAATTCAGCTATTGTTGAGCTTGTAACCATTTTAGCGTTTATAGGGTGTCTTTCTTTGGTGATTTTATGACCAATTATTCTGACATCTTATACTCATTATTTTTATTTATTTAAATTCAGTGTTTTTTCCTTTCTTCTGCTTATTTATTTGATTTTTATGAATATATATGTATGCTCTGTGTGTGTTTGTTTTCTTTTCAATCCCGAAGTCATTATCAATTTGTAAACACACATAGAACAACAACTTGAACAACAAATAAAACAAACAATTTATTGTTTGCTGGGTAATTTATATGAGTGTATAATCCACACACACATTGTGCATCATGTTGCACATGCAGCATATACATATGTATGTAGCTTCAGAATGCGGGTTTTTCTTTTTCTTGGTTTCTTGTATATTGCTGTAGTTGTTGTTGTTTGTTATTGTTTATATATGACATGCGTCCATCATTTTTATTTGATTATTTGATTTTCGAGTACCATGTTCAACAACATGTTGTTACAACGTTTGTATATCTTCCGAAAATTCAATGCAACAACAATATTTTATTGCTGCCTGAACTATGTAGTACCATTTGTTGTTATTGTTGTTATCTTAAGTCCCAAAAATATAAAAAAAAAATGAGGAAAAAAACCTCCTGGAATATTATGTGTCGTTTTGTTTCCGAATGCCTTTAATTGTAGGCGTAAAGTATTTATTTAAGAAGAAAAGTGAAGATTAAAAGTAAAAAAGAAGATATTACTCTGGGAGATAAGCCCTAATCGAATAATTTTGTTTAAAGAAATTATTAAAAAAAAAAAATTACCAAATCAAGCAACAACAAATAGAAGAAGAAGAAAAAAATTAAATGATAAGCGCTCTGTAAATGATAAAGAAAAACAAAATTTTATTTTCTTAGAAAATAAAGAAAAAGAAAAATTCTTAAAGACAATACATAAAATAAATATTTGTGGAGGTAAATCATATCATATTTGAATTTTTAATAAAATGCCAGAGATAGAATTTTGAAAAACGATAATACAATAGTACTTAGCATTCTAAATGTAAATTTTATAAAAGAAAAGTTAAACCATTAGGTTCTAAAGCAAAATGTTAAAATAAAACAGAAATTTTTTTTATTAACAATTAAAAGTTCTCAAGCATTTACAACACTACAGTTCTGTTGAGCAATTGTGTTTGGGGTTGTATGATTGCTCAAATTCAGCCATTGAGTTATAAGCAGTTTATTTAAAAACTAATAGTTACACCAGCTTATAGCAACTTGAAACGGATAATTCATTTTCAATCTTAAGGCGGTAGCTGTTGAACATTCGAGCTGTCAGACCACGTGTTGATTTTCGTGTTCTCAGAGATGATTCTTGTGTCAGATCTATCTTCCATTATAGTAGTCTCCGTAATCTTATCGGGTCTTCACTATCATTTGCAAGAGTTTAATGCGCAATAGTGCATCTACCGCCGCCGTAGAACAGGTTCTCTCTTTAATCTCAATTATGCCAACGCATATCAGTTTCTATATCTTTACAAAAAACCTCTGAGCTATTTTTAAATTTGTTCTCACTGCTCAAATAATGGTTTAATAAGTTCGAATTGGCCTGTCCATCCTGCTATACATCCAATTCCAAGATTTTCTTGGAAGAATTGACGTCAATAGGTGCTGCATTCATAAGGCACGATTGATTTGACATTCCAGTTAAATATCTTTATTTCAATAAGTACGGTTGATCACTGGTGAAATTAACCCCAAAGATTTTGTAAAAGTACTACCCAAGTAGCATAACATAATTGGTCATTACAGTAATCCCTCGATTTACGTTGCAGTTGGTTTCAAAACAAGGCGACGTAAATCGAATGACGACGCAAATTGAAGTTAGAGGGCACAAAAAATTTGACGATGTAAATCGAAACAACGTTAATCGAGGCGACGTAAACAGAAGGATTACTGTACAACCCTTTAGTCAGGATTGCGACTTAGCTTCTCTCACATCACTGATGCTGTGTGTTAATTTTAAACATTACAGTTTAAAGTCGACTCCGAAAGACAGATTTTTGAGAAACTTTTCATGGCAATTTTATTTACTCTCAGAGTCGAAGAAATATTTTCATGTTTTCGTTTTGATGTCTGACCTGGGGTTTGAACTGAGGCCTGACGTTTAATAAGCGAACACACTACCTACTAGACAACGGCGACTACATTTTTGTATTACACGTTTTTCTTAACTCTCTCACATTCACTCTGAAACCTACTGTGGCTAGCTAAACTAGTATCCAGCTTTTCTTCTATATCCGTGAAGTTGTGTTACAATAAGTATACGACATATCGGCGTAATCTATCTCTTTTGATATCTCTTTTTCATCCTCCTACATCATGCCTCATTAAGGACAGCTACATTCCGTCTATAATATCATCAAGGGCAAATCGTATTAGTTCATGAGATAAGTTTTTGAGTGCTTGTAATAGTTGCACTCCATTTAACCAGATTGCTTTATAATTACTGGAAAGCCGTTAACTTGAGCACTTATTAATTGTACAATTTCCGACAAGTTATTGACTTTTAATGACAAGTACGACGTTTCATGTGTGACCTGGAGCTGTTAAGTCTGGTACTTTAATTCCTTTCAGTGTTTTCTTTCTTTTTCGATGTCAAATGTTAAATTTTTTTCAGTGTTTTTCCTTATTTTCATTTTTTTTGTTTTGTTTCATGTATTAATCATACTTCCTTTAATATGATTTTAAGCATTAAATTTAATGAAATTCAATATCGTTTTTTTTCTTCAGTTTTTATTTTTGATTTCTTGCTACGTTTTCCTTTTGAGAGTTTTGCATAAATTTTCATTGTTTTTTTCCCCTTTCATTGTCTTCTTCTGATTATAATAAATCAATAGATTTATTTTTTTATTTTTATTTTCTTATATTCCCGCGTAAATAAATTCAATATTCAACCGAATGCACTCTGAGCTAAGCTAAGCGAGAGAGATTCTTGTATATGAAATGCATTAAAAAGTGTTTAAATTTTAATCGTATGTACGCCTGCGCTTTCAAGGATTGGCTTTTTGTAGATGAGTTTTTGTCAATAAATCTTTTTTGAATTTGTTGTTTTTTTCTCTTTTTGTTTTTACGAATAATATTTTGTTTTGTTTTTTGTTTGGCATAAATAAATAAAATATTATAAAAGCGTATTAAAAACCAAAAAATTAAAATAAAAATAAAAACAGATTGTCAAAGATAAAGCAAAAGTTGTGGCATACGTTTAACGACTTTATTGTTACCGAATAAGTCTTTATTTGTTGCCTTTTGAAACCGCTCAAGAGAAGTTACTGTCACATGTATTGACATGTTAGTCATTGTTAAAGTTTTTTTCGTTTCGCCTTCGAATTCAACAACAACAACAACAAAACGAATGACAATATATTGACAATAAACATGAGACAATTTGTCAAAAATCTGTAAACTTTTATAAAGATATCGACGATGATAAAATGTAAATTTTTGAGTTTCAAGAAAAGTAAACTGAAAGAAATTTTTATTGGGATTTAGGTTAAAGCAATCTTAAGGCTAAAGATTGGATGAAGTTTTTCTACAAGCTAAAGGAACCACTGTAACGAGGTGTAAAGTAATTGAAAGCCAATAATCTTCTTAGTAAGAACCACCGATTAAGCATTACGCCCCTCTTTATGATTCGTCTTTCTGAAGCCTTCGATCGACCAGTTACCAATATTGATGCTGATGCCCAATCTTCTCTCTTGACTATGTCGAAGTTATAACCTCTTGATGAGCATACGATTGTATAGGAAAGACTTTGAATATTTTATCAAACTCTGAGTCATGAACACCAAGGATTTCGTGAAGTAAACCCAAATTCACACTACTTAGCAACAGTTAGATTCCAAGATTAACTGGCCATTGATAACAATCCTACTTATTATTAACCCACTCTCCGTTTATGGACGATAATAAGCCATCCTATACGGAAAGGTTTTCACAATATATTCTGCAGTTAATGCAATCAAAATTCTCCCCCTTGTGCGGAAAATAAACCTCAGATGTATTCTTATTTGAATTCATTTTCCGACTACCCTTCCCCTTTTGCAATACTTAATATAGTATCTCGATTTCGCCTACCATCCATACGTGCTTGCACACTGCATTGTGGACAACAACGACAAACCATTAGCTCTCCACCGTAGCGCCCTTTAAATTAGACTACGCACCAATGCCAAGAATACAGTAATAAATAAACAATGCGCTCACGCCCTTGTGTAATCCCTGAAATACATTTATGACAACTGTGTCATACAAATCTATATCTACTAGACATGGAGCCCTACAAAGTTTGGCCCCAAAGCGCTCAAGCCCTTGAATAATCCCTTAAATAAATGATAACTGTATCATAGACATGGGGTCTTACAATATTTGCATCCATCATCGGATGCAAATAAAATTTCGTTCCTATAACGTCATAAGAATATAGTTTAGATGGATTGGGTATATTTTAAGATCTGACAACACTATCGTTAAAGCTGATTTAACTCATATATTTCTGGCCAAAAAACGCAGCGGCCGCAGGAGAACGATATCGCCTATAAGAACCGAAATTTAGTTGACCTCGCCAAGGTGAACCGAGAATAAAGCAGCTCGGAGAGCACTAGATAGGAAATCAATTACAGAAATCTAATTGAGTCTCTTTGCTTCCAATTTATTACTGCTTTGGTCGTAGGCAAAACGTCTGGTTTTAATCATTCCTGTGTGGTTTTAATCATTAACTGTGTCAAACGAAACTTTGTCTACAGCTACAAGACATGGGTCCCTATTAAATTAGCAAATCGATGCGTTGTCAAGCACCCTCATCAGATGCAAATATAATTCGTTCCTATAAAATCACTCCCTTATAAGTATAAATGTCATAGTTTTAGATGGATTGGGTATATCTTAAGATCAGACAAAGCTCTCGTTAAATCGATTGCCGAAAAACACAGCGGTCGTCGGAGAATTATATGGCGTATAAGAATCGAAAATCAGTTGACCTCGCCAAGGTGAACCTAGAACGAAGCAACTCGGCGAGCACGAGATAGGAAACCAATTACAGAATTCTGATTGAGTCTGATTGCTTCCAAGGTATTACTGCTTTGGTCGTAGACAAAAGGTCTGGTTTTAATCATTTGTATGTCATATTGATTCATATTCTATTAAAGTTTTAAACTTTCTCACTCTTTAAATACATTCAAATACATTTTGTATTACGAAATAATTAAATTTCTTGAAAGTAATTAAAATTTCACATTAAAAAATTTATATTTACAAAAAAAAAAAACGAAATGATACGAAATAAAATACAAAACAAAAAAGTAAAATAATTCAAATAATTATTGTTGTTTTTATTTTTATTATAATTTTTGTTTGTTTGTTTTTTTTCCCTTAATTTCTTGAACAATTTTATGAACTACACGCTCTGTCGCCTAATAAAGTATACCCCCCCTTTCAAATATACATTGAAAATGTACTTTTTTTTTAAAGAAGAAAATATTTTTCAAAATCATATTCCCACCATAAATTTGTGGGTTTCTACGAAAGCAATAATTTTTCCTGAACATTTTTATATTTTTTTTAATATTTTTCTTTTTTTTACGTTTAATTTAAAACATGACGGGAGTTTATGAAAAATCAAAAACAAAAAAACAGAAAAAAAGAGTCGCATTAAAACAAACCGAAACTCATCATTAACAAGTGTTTTAGAAAAAAACAAAAAAAAAAACAGAAATTAAGTTGACGACTTGTAACTGAAAATACGACCAAAACTACTACCATTATTTCTTTACTGCCTTTACCTCTTTACTTACCACTGCCACTATTGCTTTTTTTATTTTTTATTATTTTTTCTTCATTTCAACATTAATAAGTCATTCACACATGCCTTTACAGGCTTTAATGTATTTTAAAGAAGAAATATTGTATATGAAAAAAAAAACCAACAACAAGAAAATTGTCATTAAATTTATTGTCATTACAATTATTATTATTGTTATTGTTATTGTATTTATATTTTTCCTTTTGTTTTGTTTTTTCTTTTAAGGTTTTTGAAAACTTACCCAACTTATTACCGCTACTGCAGCCACACAGCCATTAATGCGTAAGTACATATTATTATTATTATAGTTATGGGAATCAAATTTTTTATTTTATATTAAATTTATGAACTTTATTTTGTGTATAATAAAATTTAATATCAGTTCGGTTATAGTTTTTAAATTTTTTTTAATAAAAAAATTCATTTCTTTTTATATTTAATTCATAGAACTATTACGCTGGTGGTCTTTTAGATTATTTATTAAAAAGGTTTTTTTTATTAAAAATATCATACACTCAGAGAAATTAAAACCAAATTATATTATAACAAAATAATCAATATTTATTACTTTCCGCGAAAATCTAAGCTTCTTTTGTCAACCGAATTTAAGCACCGCGTTATAACGATTTTTATGTCCACATTCTGAAGAGAAATGTATTTTTTTTCCTAAGCATACTCAATATTAATCAAACGAGCCAATCAGACGTGATTTAAGGCTCTAAATCTACGCTTGCTCTTCCAGTTTTTAATTAAAAATGAAAGAAGAGTGCAAGCATTGTTATGATGAAAAGTATGGTTCCGCATAAGGTGTTTTCTTCTAACATACTTGAACTTTCAGCTTATAAAAGCAGAAACAATTTCTCTACGTTCATCGATTTTGATCGCCTTTTCTTATTAGCACATCTTGCTTTTTGGATCCAAACTAATTCAGTAAAAAAAAATTGTCCTGCATTTCAGTCATAAAAAATATGGTTCTGTGTGTCCAAGAATTCTCCTTCTTAGAGTCCCAAGCACCGGCCAATAACAGAGAACATGTTCTGCGGTCGCCTCTGCCTCTTCGTTGTTGTAGCTTCTGTAGATGTCGTTATGAGATATTCCCAGTCTGCTGGTGTGGACATCCAGAGGCCAGTATCCTGTTATCATTGCTATGAGGTTTATTAAATGGAGTCTTGATACCTTCAATGTAAATTCTGTTCTGCATATAGTCATATCGGGCCAGATCTGTCTGGTGTATCTACAACTGATTTCATTAACCCATTTCACTTTTGCCAATGAATGCAGTTTTTGTAAGACCATTTGTTTGCCTCTCTGGAAAGGAGCACTAATCTAATATAGGAATTCAAATAGAATTTCCGTGATGCACGTTTTAGCAAGTGTGGCGGCCTTGTTGTTGCTTTCGATGTCCCCATGTCCAGAAACTCAAATGAGGGCAAACGACGAATGTCTCGCTATCTCCTTCAGGAACACTCGACATTTTTATACAATCTTAGTTGTGGTTTACACACTTTCTCTTGGGATCTAATGGCCGCTAAATATTCGTATATCACCTAGCAGCTGTAATACACATTGCAAGATGCCAGCCTTTTGCATCCTAGCCCTATCCATCGCATTTCCTGAATGGCAGTGATGTCTGTCCTACAGTTCATGAGGGCATCCGCCAGCTGGGCGGAAGCGCCTGCCCTGTAAAGAGTTCGGACGTTCCATGGGCCTATTCGTAAATCATAGTCCTTTAATCGTTTGCCGTGGTCGTCAATTTTTGAGCGGATCTTTATAGAGGCTATTGTTGTGGTTTTCATTGGATAGAAAATTTTTGCGTGGTGGGTTCCAAGCCCTACGCGCAACCCAAATTTAACGTCCAGGGGATTGGACTTCGCTGCACGTATTTGTTAACATCTAGCGGGTGCTAGAATGCCATCCAGGAGGGGCCACGAGGAGGCTGCGAGTCAACTTGAATACAGCAAGACAAGATTCGTCCTGGTGGTCGCCACGTTGGCCACAGTCAGAAAAACTTTACCCTGTTTGCGTGCTTCCCCTCCCTCCCCCATACGATATACTCTGATAACTAATTCCCATACAGGCAATTTTAATAGCCTGTTATTGTTATTTCAGCCTGAAAAGTATTACAATCTGGTACTGCAAGGGACGATCTAATGTTTCGAAAAGATTCCACATTCGACTTTGTTGCGCGATCTGGATTCATCAGTTAAAACTGATGTTATAAACCATTATCATAAAAGTATCTCCCTATTCTCATTGATTGCGTTCCTTATGAATTCTGAACTCTATACACATACAGATGATATCTACTTTGAGTTTTACTCGCAGGATTATACATTTAAAAGGAGTATCGAGTGAGAGGAATATTATCTTCTGATGAAATAACAAGAGTTTTTGTTTTGTTTTTAAAAACTTTAGCTTTTATTGAGTCTGTTTTTCGAGTGTATAATTTATGTTTTTTGTTTTTTAATTATCAGTACCTAAACGTCATATGCGATCGTCATCATCATCATTATTGTACCTTGATTAGCTCGTATACTACATTGTATTTGAAGAATTTTTTTAGTCAATGCCTACAAAAAAAGATAAACGTACACGCATTACACTTTAAACTCTTGTTTAAATTGTATTCCCATGCTAATTATTATTATTTTTTTTTCACTTTTTAATTGAAATTATGACCTAAACATGTGTGTATTTAAAAAAAGCCTGCGTATGTACTGAATAGTTGGTTTTCTTCTTGAGTTCATTCATTCATGATTCTTTACAAATTTCTTTGAATTTTAATTTAAAAAAACATTTTTTTTTTTAATACTTTTGTCTTATATTTAGTAAATGGTCTTGTTATTGTTATTGTTTTTGTTTCTGTTGTTCTTGTTGCTGTTTTTATTCAAGTGATTTATTAAATCATTTTTTTTTTATGAGTTGATATTCTCTTCTGTTTTTATGATTTTGGCTTTTTTTTTTGCGTAAATACGATCATTATTGTAGCAGTAAGACAACGACGGGCTACTGGTTTTATTTCGTCTTCTTTTGTTTTTTTTTTATTCGTTGTTGTCTTTGAATTTTCAAAATTCATAAGAAATCATTTACACTTCCCGTATGAATGAACTTTAATAATAATTTTATGAAAGAAACTTAAAAAAATATACGTTTTAAACAAAAATTATAAAAATTAATTACAATATTATTACAAATAAAAGACGAATGAAGGTCACCACACTTGCCTAAATACTAAACTAAAATTATTGCCGAAACCTAGTATTGGATTTAATTTGAAATTAAAACCCTCAAAAAGAGTTGTTTTGAGACACGGCCTATTAAGAAAACACAAAAAAATTTGGCAAATAGGCCTTCAATAAATATTATTTTTAGTTGCCCTGCAGTCAGCACTAAACGAAGACAATTTTGTCGTAGTTTTATGGCCGAATAGAATTTTGCCTCGGATTTTACAAAGTTTAATAAACAGATCCTTAAACAAAGCAAACATTCTTAGAAAAATGTCTATGGGCTAGAGGTAGAACAATCGCTGGTTTTTCAAACTAATCCTCCATATAGGGAATCCCATTAAGTACCTGTAAACTAAAGATTGACAATGTAGTCCCACTTCGGAAGAGAGCTGCATTGACGTTTATCGACAGAAAGAAAAAACCATAGCCGAGGCCAATGGACATTGGTAGATCAAGCATCTGCATCAGGACTAAAGGAAATAAATAACTGTCTTGTAGTAGCGGTCCATACATGCATTAAGTATGTCTGTTGTTTGGTTTAAAAGGCTCTTTTACTTATCTATTCACTTTTGTGGCAACAAAAATTTAGACAGAACTGTTGAAATATGCGGAGAAGAACCTAACAATTAAGAGGATCACCCTGGACGTAGGTCACAGATGAACATGGTTAAACTATTTTAATATTTCAAATATTTCCACATTTGCTTTTGCTTTGTGTCTCTTTCATATGCTTTAACCTAAAGCACCTCTTCAGTTTAGCGTAGGGTATGTCAAAAGCTATGAATGAAAAATATTTTTTCATTAATTTACAACAAAAAAAATTATGATTTTGTTTTTCGTATTTTTCTTTGAATTGTTTTCAAGAAATCCAAAAACCTGTTTTTGGAAAACTTTAATGAAAATCTAAAACTTAAAGAAATAAATTTTGTGGCATATTTGTACTAAAAGTGGTACTTTAACACTATATTAGGCAAATGCTATTACTGCTATTTCTATTACTACTATTATTATTACTATTATTACTATTACTACTACTACTACTATTATTACTATTATTATTATTACTATTATTATTATTACTATTACTACAACTACTACTATTACAACTGCTATTAAGAAATCGCTACCAATTTTGAAATTCATTCATATTTAAATAAGAAATATTTTTCATGGCCGAAAAGCTTAAAATTTTTTTTTAATGAAACAAGTTTATACGCTGAGATTTTTGTTTTTGTATATACAAGTCAGGCTCCACTCGTTGATGCTACACACTGGAAAATTCTTTAAAATAGTTTCCTTAACAATATTTGTGAAGAAATTATAGATCGACTACGGTTCTTGCATTAAAGGTTCTTTCGTAAAACGATGACAAATATTTTCGTGGTGTGATTATAATCCATACCGCCCCTCTTCTTGTCATTCTATTTCTTATACCTTTCTGGCTCTGCCAGCCATGTTACTGCGAAGTAAAATGCCTATTACAACCAAAACTTTAAGCTCGAAATAAAATATCTGAGATTCGCTTATACATACCTAAGCTGCAATAAGTGCAAAAAAAGCTCATTAATCTTATATAAAGTCCACAACACCATGTAGATGTACAATCTCCCAGAGTGGAACCACTATTTAGCATGGTTTCCTGAAGAACGCTTTCAATTTTTTATATGAAGGCCACAGTGTTCTTTAGTCGTTTTCGAATGCCTGCTAACGTAACGCCTTTACAGATTGCATGTTTTGTCGTCTACTCATTCTTTTTGTGGCTGTGACATTTTCATTTTAGTCTGGTTGACTGTAGAACAAATGAGAGAACTCTTACTTGTGGACAGTCCTTACGTGAAACTGATTTAATACCCAGAAAGCAAGAGATCTCTCGGCTAATTACCATACCTGGAACGTTAAAACATACATTGATTTATTCCATGTTTCGTCAGAGTTCTTTAAGTTCAATAAGCACACAATTTCAGTATAAATCCCATGAACTTTATCTTTATTATCTTAGTGCTCGCAAAACTAATTTCAATTGCATTTAAGTAAATCGGTTGAATGCCTTGGATATTTTCACAATTTAATTGCCTGAGATCCATCACTTCCTATGACCATCTAAGTGAATTTATACGACTGATGTGAAGGTATTACTATTCTTTGATTGCCGCGAAGAACAGCCTTAATTCTGCGACTATACTCTCTATTTTACTACCGTATTTCAAAGGTTATTCCTAGTATGTCGCCGCCAAGCCTATTATCCTGACAAATTTCAGGATAATGCTCGATGTCAACAATGACTACTACATGCCCAACAATTCGTATGCACTCTGGTGTTGATGTGCCACAAGTTCTAATAATGTGTTCCGATGACTCATTCTCATTGTCACAGAATCTGTGTGTTAGGTTAGGTTAGGTTTGTCTTAATTGCCAAATACAGTACCCGGAGGTCGAATTGACCCATTGTACAACGCCCTTAAAGAGGGAAGGATAATAGAGGGAATAGGATAACAAACGAGAGGATGTAGGAAAGGGGATAATGGGAAGCGGAGGAATCTGTGTGTTAAGCTCAAGACAATCCGCATTCTGAATAAGCTTACATTGAGTCTACAGTAACCGGTTACCAACCAAAGGCTATTCCTGGATAATCTAACGCATGATTCACGTCTCCTTTTACAGTAGCTTTTCAACAAATGTTTCAATTGCCTCAAACCCTTTTAGTTTGAGCAGAGCCTTTTCCTGTGTTTAACTTCCTTTTGGTGGGACATACCTTTTCAAACATCAGTTATAGATGTAACGAAAAAGGTTCCATAAGCAGCATATACAGTCACACACATAATTATAGGTACCCCCCTAAAAATCATCTTTTTAAAAATGATAATATATCGACAAGTCAACTGATTTTTGCGCCAAATTTTTTGTTTTCCGTCACATCCGAACAAATTATATTTGTTCTCATCACTAAATATTACATTCTCCCATTGTACGTATAATTATCTGTGTGACTGTATGTACGTTCTGAATTTACAATGAAAGTAAAATGCAGCTGTCAAAAGGTGATGTAACGTCTAACGTATTAGACGATCATACAGTTTCATACAGCAGTTGAGATAGGTATTCAATACTTTTAAAATTCCAAATCAAAAGTTTTAAAAAATTATCCCACACTACGCTGGTATTACATTCAATTAACAGACCCCAACTGACTCACTCTAAGTCGATTGGTTGGTATTCATAAGCCATCATTGACACACAATTCTAATTGTCAATAAAATTTAAAATTATATTCTTAAATTGCTTTCAACTTCTCTATCTCTGTGTGTGTGTGTGTATGTATGTGTAAGTGTATGGTTTTTATCTTCCCATAATATTGTTGTACTTTTTAGTCAAACATTTCCAATTTGAACAATTCAATTAAAATTTAAACTCGTTTCAATAATAAAATAAAATTAATATGAACGTACAGAGAAAAAAAAGGCCAGAAATAACAAATAAAACTTCAATTTAAAAAAGTAAAAATAAAAATAAAAAAATATAAATTTAATTTAATTTATAAATAAAAAACAGAGCAATAACAACAACAACCACAACAACTATATAAAAATATAATAAAAAAACATTTTTCAAACCAAAACCAAGAAACCCAATAAATCAATGTTTAAACACTCATTTCACTACACTTCATACTGGATGGAGTTCGATATAAAATTTATTAACAAAACTACAGTGTTAGCCAAAACTACTGGACTTGTTCAGAATGCCATAAAATATACTTAAGTTCCATGAGTTGTTACTGTTGTTCCATAGGTAAACTCTTTAAAGAATTGTTTAATTCAATTCAATTCACTCCATATTCGTAATGTATTTGGAATTGAAAATTGAAATTGTAGTTGAGTTGAGTTTTTGAAATTGTTATGCATGGCCGGTAACTTAATACAATTATGCAAAATGAGCTGTCAAACTTTAAAGTTGTTGTTATTGTTGTTGTTGTTGTTTTCTTCTCTTTTAAGTTTCAAATTGACAGTTAAAAGTAACAATTACTAAATCAAGTTTTGAACAGAAATTAAAAATAAAATTTCTGTTCCATTTCATAATGAATGTGTTAAGACGATAATAACCCGAGTGTTTTATTTTTTTTTTAATATTCAATTGAAAGTCGAATATTTGTTTCGTTTTTGAATTGAAATCATTTTATGATTTCAATATTATAATTAATATGCTGAACGCATTAAGGCTGTTAAGGAAAAATAATTATTTTTAAATTAAAAACCAATTTACAAGCTTAACTTAACAGCCATAAACCACCAAAATCATCAATAAAAATTGAAAAAAAAAAATGAAAATTAAAATAAAAAAGCACACTAAAAATGTATGTAAATGCCCGTAATAAAAAAGAAGAAGAAGAACTTTTATTACCAGATGTAGTGTGAAAAAATTTCTTACTTTGTTGCCGCTTTCAAAGACGACATTCTCATTCCTTTTGCCAAGAAATGGTGAATAAAACTAACTTTGTTTTTTCCATCTGTAAGAGGACGAGGACCAATGTCTGAGGGTTTAAAAATGCCTTTAACGGGCCGTTGTAGGACCTAATTTGCTGGACGGTGTAAGCATGACAGGCAAAGTGTGAACACTGGACTGTCCTAATCCCTTAAGTTTCCTGATCCATTCCAATTAAGACTCTATTATTATTAATATTGTGGTGTAGAGTTTCTTACCTTAATGCAGTATACTCAACATGTACAATTGGGCAATTCACACGACTTTGTATCGTGTATGTTGTATTGAATACATTTGTTTGTTTGTGAACGCTCAATGTTATGCTGTATTGTGTATCTCGTGGCATTCAAACGATTTGATAGCCCGAAAACAATACAACTTTTCAAAACATATGGAAAAAATGTGTATAAGTGTATCGGATTTTTATATGAAAAATATCAACAACAAACATACACTCTTGTATGTTCATCCAACAATACAATGAATACAACGATACAACGGCTTGTGTGAATTGACCAAATGTTTCGCTAAAATGGGGTATACATTGTACACTTGTACCCTTACATACGTCAGGGCGCTGTCCTGTAAAAGTAAGGATAAACCTCTGCCTAAAATATTTAATTCGTTCCCATTCTACCTTCTTTTGAAGCAAAGGACTGAGCTGTATGGTTCAGTGCAGTATAGTTTATGACCCAAACTAGAGTATAAGTAGCTCTGGAGAGCCTTCGATAAATCCTTGGCAACCAAATGGTCTCTTGTTTCAGCAATGCTCTTAAGGTCGATACTGTCAACTCTTTAATGCTTAGCAAAATAAGGTAGCATATATACCACAGGTATGCATCAAGGGTTCCGACATCAGACATTCATAAAGGCTGTCCAGTTACTGTCTTTCATTTTAGCCGAGGTTGAAACAGTGATTTCTTGTATAGTATGATCAAGTCCCTTCCCTTCTTCTAATAGATTCCTCTTAATAATACAATAAATATTCAAATCGTGCTAAGGAATGAATCGATACTATCACAACTTGAGTCTTCATGGCCATGGGCTTCAGGAATGCTAATCCTGTTGTTCAACTGAATTACTGACATAGTCTCCTTGTAATCAATCCCATTATGAACATCGAAGTCGTCCTCTAACAGGAGCTCGTTGGTATTTGCATTGCTGATGAGCTAGCCAACGCAATGCAAGCTAAAATTAGGGGGAAATAACGTCAGCCAAGATTAGGCTACTAGGCTCGATTTCGTTAACAATTTCGATAACAATTTTGATTTCTTTCTAATGCTCATTGGTTTGTTTAATTACCACTTATGTATGTTTTGTCGATAGGCTTTAAATGAATGTCCATTAATTTGTAATGCCTTGTTCTGAAAAGTACTTACTTTTTTAGTAGCCCCTAACAAATTAAATGTTTTTTTTTTCTCTATAAAGCCTTGCATTTTTTTTTTTGTTTTGCCTAGATCTTGTTGCTCTAACCTGTAGTGGTATAAACTCTGCCTATAATTCTTAATATCAGCCCCCCTTTTTAATCTTTAATGTCGTGTTGTTGACTACTGGTTTTTACAGCTGTGTGTCATTTAGTTTCTGAAATAATCCATTATTTTACACACACTTGATATTTTTGACGTTTAAGCGTATACTACTATGCGGAGTAAAAACATAACAACAACAACTTCATGACAATATATAACAGACTTTTGTTGTATTTAAGCTGCTGCTACAATGTGTGGCTAAAGACTTCAAAAGTTTATTATTTTTTTTGTTTTTGTTTTTTTGTTTGTAATTTCTTCATATTCAATTGCCGCCAACTTCAAGTGATACTTGTTGATATCCTCCGAAAATAAGAGAAGAAAAAAATTTAAACAACCTGCCATCAAGCCAGCCAGCCAGGCCTGCCTGCCATACAGCAAGCTCATCCTAAAGAGTAACAGGTTGAAAAATAAGGATTAATGTTTGTCTTCACCTCAACTCTAAGAGAACAAACAGCAAACATCACAAGTCATATGCTTCTTCTTATGCTACAACATTTAACAGCAGCAACAACAGCAGCAACAACACTAAGAACATGATAACAAATTGGAATTATGAAAATTGTCAAGTCATCGGCATTGTTTAATAAAATGACTGTATAATAACAAAAACAACAACAACAGCAACAATCTTAACAAAACATATCTTTAGGAGGATGTGTCAGAAACTGTAGAATAAAAGAAAGAATCATCACGACCTAAAAACGCTTTACGAATACAAGTGAATTTAAATTTGAAATTATTAGGGGTTCAATGGCCGGTTAAGCTTGGTCGGACTAAGCATTTCAGGCGTAACTAGAATTGTTACGCAACTCACCTCGTGAAAAATCTAACAATTCTGATACGAAATACTCCTAAATAAGTGCGACCTGACTTCCTAAATGGCGCAATAAGTACGCTGCCCTGCTTCCGTCTCTTTTGCTTTCAGACAGCAACATTCAGAAATTAATGAGAGTTTCGCCCACAGGATGTTTTTCCCAGTGTTATTGGCGTATCAAATTGTGGCATCACAACAGTTATAGTCGTGTTTTTGGTCTCCCTTAAGTACAGTTAGAGACAATTAAACTCCTAAGGGTAGTGCTCCCATGTCAATGACACAGTAATGGCGTTATGTTATACAAGAAGGAAGCATTTGAGCTTCTGCTTCTGCGAGATTAGCTCACTGATCTAGACCTTGAAGGCCTAAGTGGCTTAATCAGAAGCTGCGGGTGGTTACATTATTATGGAAATACAAAACCGTGGAATAAAAAGTCGGCCGAAGTCACATTAGTGTGTCTATCATTGAACTGACGGCCATTTCTGCCTATCCATCATTGGCATCCAATGAGAACTGAAACCGTTTGCTCTTTATGGTGTAAGAGACCAGAATCTCTCACGCTAATAGTCTAGCACACTATCCACTACACTACTAGGGCACTTACATACACTAAGCGTCATAAGTGAGTAAACACCACTGAAATAATTCATTTTCTTAGGATAGCGAGAAAAGTAAATGAGAATAGTCGAATAAATTTCCAATAATAAAAACGTTTATTTATTACTTGTAAAATGTTAAAACAAAAACAACAATTCATGATAAAGGAACTTTTTTATACTTAAGAACATAATAGAAAATTTAAAATTTTAGTGGGTGTTGACTCACTTATGGCGCTCGCTGTATGTATATTCTACAACACTAATGAGTTTGAGCCTTAATTTGTCTACACTGTGTGTAGGGTATACAAATCCTTGCATCTTTGACGACTCTTTAGAATTAGATAAACGATAAACAACAAATTACGTGGGTTTTTCTTCTCTTTGTTTTTCAAGCCTCGTGTAAATACTTTCGGTCTTGTGGTGTTGTTGGGCTTATGCCGTTGAGCAGTCTCGAGAATTCTTTTTTGTTTTGTTTTTTGGTCTCTGTGTTTTAATCATTTATAATTTTCAAATGTCAATTTGACAGACAATATGACGACCAATGTCTTAACATGTTGCTACCGTATGGGAAACTCAAGTACTTTTTCTATAAAATACGCCTGCCTGCCTGCTTGCCTGCATGCATGCCTCTCCAGCGACGACAAGTGTTTATTTAAACAAAAACAAAATAAAAAAAGGCGATTTCAATTCAATTTCTTTGGTGATTATTGCGATTTTTATCTCATTTTATTGGAAATTACCGAACAGAAGAAGAAACAAACAAAAACAAAAACTAAAACCGAATTGATGCATAATTTATTATAAAGTGGTGTGGAGTTGAGTTTAATTCACCCAACACTCTACACAATTCATCTTTTAAAACTCATCACCGGCTTTAAAGATTTCTATCTACTGGCAGTGTTAGTGGCAGTGGTGGTGGTGGTGGCGGTGTCGGTGGTGGTGCTGGTAGTAGCCTGGGTTTTCAACAGAAAACAATTTTCGATTCGAGTGTCGGAATGTTTTTTGTTTGTTATCGATTAATCGCTTGACCAGCATCTTTCGTTTGCATTTCTTTATCGTTTTGTCGTTTCGTTTTCGTTTTTTCTGCTGTTGCTGTACGTTCTTAATAAAAATGAGCATTTTTTGCTGCGTAATTGTTGTGAAGTAGCCTTTAAAGACTATGACAGCGAAGATGACGTTGACGACGACGACTAATGCAGCAGTTATGGGGCATGGAAATGATAATAAAAAGGAAAAAAAACGCTTGGAAATCGAGCAACAGGAGCAAAAAAAAACACGATCAGAAAGTGTGCAAACTCATGTTGCTACCAATCAACTCTTTGGTTTTACTACTGCAGCAAGCTAGAGATGCTAAACTAAAGGATAATCAATCGTTAAGCGAGTTGGCATCACATGATATTTGTAATACAACAGGAAACTGATAGAAATTAAATTCGTGAGGAACTTTCCTACGAGGACAACAACAGCTTGAAGAGCCTGGAAGCTACTTTGATTCTGGAAACGATTCTAAACAACACTGAACTTTTTATATGTATCCCTTGAAACTTAAGTTTTATTTTCGAATAGTATTCGATTCCCTGCATCACTAATTCCAATTCCTTCATATGACAGCTTCTTTATTAAATAATGAGTCCAACATGCATATTAAGGCTTTAGCAAAACGTTGTTGGATTTTATTTTTCATTTTTTTTTCTTTTCTTTTCTGTCCATTTCATTTCTTTAAAGCGGCTGGCTTGTCAAACTTCTACAACATGATTGATCGATTGTTTGTGTCTGAATTTATGAGGCAGTAGCTTAACTCTTAACTCTGCAGCCTGAATATACATTTTCGGTCAGCAAAAACGCATATCTTATGGCCACTGAAGGGGGAAATACATACTTTGTTTGTATGGCTGGGCTTTCATGTGAGGATTTATTGAAAGTTTTATTAATTCTAAGCGATCGATTTAAAAATTATTTGCCTACGAATTTAAGTAAGCCATGCCACCACCAAGACAATTTCAATTTCAATTCAAATTTATAACACACATGTACCTACACATTTACACAATTTTAGAAGCACAAGTTCAAGGTTTTCTTTAATACTCCCCTTTATACGAGTGTAGTTCACATATTGTAGGCAGTGTATATAGTGAATGCTTATGTGTGTAGGTACCAGTAGTTTTTTGATATGCAAATTTCTTTAAAATTGGAACGTTTTGACATTTTCCCATGATTAAAAATATACCAACCAACCAACCAACTTCACTTGACAGAAGAGTCAACATTAAAAATTTTGAATGCCTGCGTAAAATTGTAATCGATTTTTCTGTGTTGAATTTGATGTTGTATTTTTGTTTGTTAATGTTTGTTGTTGTTGTTATTATTATTTGTCTTGTTAAATTTGTTAATAATAATGTTTTAAGCTCCCCATTTGTTGTAGTTAAAATTCTTTGCATTGATTGTTGTTGTTGCCGGTTTAAACGCCGACAATTAAAAATTCTGCAAACGTTTTGGCTCGAACATAAAAAAATCAACAATAAATACTCAAAACAATCACAACAATCAGCGTTTTAAACACTTTGTGTAAATGCCGCAAATTGTAGGTACATTTTTGTTGTTGTTTTTTTTTGTATTTTTTGTATTTTTTGTTGTTGTTTTCTGTTTCACCAGGCCATAATTTAAATAAAACAAAATTTAGAATCGATAACACAGTAAAACAAAACCACTGATACACTAATAAAAATGAAATTGGTGTTCCCGGTAAAGAGTGTAGAAATGAAAGTGAAACTCATGTAAAACTCATACATACATACATAATTGGTCTTTACAACCCTTCAGTCAGGATTACGACCTAGTTTCTCACACCAATTATGTTGTGTGTGTTAATTTTATACATGAGTGGCAGGGCCTACAGTTTAAAGTCGACTCCGAAGGACAGATTTTTGAGAAACTTTTTATTTACTCTCAGAGTTTTTGCCTGAAATCTGCTGAGAGGAAGTCGCCGAAGAAATACTTTTTGTATTTTGTTTTGATGTCTGGCCTGGGGCTCGAACCCTGGCTTTACGTCTAATAAGCCAACACACTACCTACTAGACCACGGCGTCTTCAGAACTCATGTTCAAACTAATTATCAATGTCTTGACTAGACTGAATGCTGACTTTTCAAAACTGTAGTCAAGAGAAGCTGATTATTGCGAGTTGAGTAACGTAGATCAGTAGTGTCACAAACCAGAGTTTCTGGTGGTGATCAAATCCATGACCCTCACTCTAATAGTCTAGCACACTACCCACTAGACTACCAGGGTACCCAATTTTTTAATATAGTTTCGCAGTTCTATCCATAATGCATCTCAAGATTTGCCACAGTATTTTGTAATAAGTAGGACTGTACGGCTGGCATTGCTAATTTTATATGGGTAATCGCATGGTTCATAATTTGTCAGTAAATCAAAGTGTCAGCCGTGGGGCAGATACCCCTGATGGAAACTGAAAAATTTTTCTTTTCAAAGCTACTTTATGAGATTACAACAAAGAAATACAATCTGACTCTTCAAAACTGTACTCAAGAGAGCTGATTATGGCGAGTTAAGTAACGTAGACCATATGCTCGGTGTAGTGTAACAAACCAGAGTTTCTGGTGGTGATCGATTTCAGGCTAATAGTGTAGCACACTACTCACTAGACCCAGGTGACACATTTCTCAGACTTTCCACAACTGCCTCTCAGCAGATTTTTAAAAGGAATGTCTGAGCAGTTCAATATTCAGATCATTCCGGGCCACAGTGATATTGTGGTAATAGATTTCGTAAATTCCGCACAGTTAACTTCGGATACGAGTAACAAGGCTGGTTAGGTCAGTAGGTTCTCGTGGATGACTGTGCTTAATCATGTATTCTCTGCTGTAGGGGTTGTATTGCAAATTATTTATGATCGCATCGTTCTTCATTTGTCAGTAAATTCAATTGCAAGTGTTGGAAGAATGTTTCTTTTCAAAGCTACTTTAAATGAGCATTCCTTTGAACACTATAAGGTACAACCAAGAAGTACATTCTAACACTTTACCAGAACTGTTCTGGCAACTCAAGTACCCCCAATTTATTTTCTTGTTACGTGCGCTAATATGAAAATGTATTGAATTAAACTTCTTTCGAACCTTGGTGGTGCCCGCTCTCTGTAAATTTCATTTCAATAACTTCCATTAGCTTATGGGAATTTGTTCTGTAACGTATTGAATCCTTTTTTCCAGGAACAGCTATAAGGCAAACGCATCTCTATGGGAACAGTTTAATGGACATTTTGAAATTCCTTCAAATGTGTCTATCACACTCCATGGCCAGATGTTTGAAAAATATAGTCATTATTGAGGATCATTGAATTCCATTTAATGTTACACCCTTTTTATCTTTTCTTTTTTGGCGTTTTTTTTTTCTTCTGATCGTTGCTGACTTTTTGCCACAGCAACTACATATGTATACCAGCCAACATTTAAAAGCTTCAAAGGGGGCGTGTTTTTCTCTTCAACATTGGCTATCGCTAGCTCCCCACCAAATGTCAATCAACCAGTAAAACTCCACGTATCCACGTATATAGAGATGTATGGAAAACAAAAAACGATGATGAAGAAACAATCGAAACTTTAAAATAAACTGAATGGTTTCCTGCCACCTTTGAGGGAAATACATCATACTGCAGACAAACGTACATACATAAATATGTATGTATGTATATGCAATGAGCATTTGTTGAATGTGAACTACTAGCAAGCGAGCGAAGCTTGTCTGGAAGCAAGTGATGTGAAAATCCAAAAGTAATGGCAACTGACAACCAAGACAGTACACGATCTGTTGTTTATGGATAGACAGATTGAAAGACAAGCCAGTAAACATTATTTCGATCTCTGGTTCATTTTCAGTTTGAGTTTGCCTTATTTAAAGTGGCTAAAATGGAAAATGTGGCTTAATAACTGCTTGCCAACAAACAACAAACGACCACCGAACCCCAAAACTAAAAACCTAAAATGATACAAATTGAATTGGCTTGAAACGTCATTCAAAGCAAAACTGAAAATAAATTATTTTAAAACCAAATCAAGAGGTTCTCAAATACATTTCAGTTGTAAAACAAAATATTTGTGTGTGTGTCGATTGCTCAAGCAACTCAAGAGTGAGAATCACTGACAAATCAAACAATCAGTTTGATTTTGACACAAAAGCCAACCGCGCCAATATATTGTTTTTTTTTTTAAAGCAACAGCAATAAATGGTTCTACCCCAAAAATGAAAGCCGCTGCTGCTACAATAAAAGCGTGGCTTTAATTTCATTTAAATTCGACTTCTTCTGCAGCTTTTAAGTGAACATTTCCGCGGTTAGCCGCAGCTTATGGCTGCTGTGGCAGAAGTTCTTAAAAGCAACATCATGCCATTTTAATGATCGTTTTATGCGTCATTCATGCATTCGTTCATTCATTCATTCATTCATTCAATCACTCACTTATTCATATACCACCTCTCTGCCATGTCTTTCCCCTTATCTCTGCCATTAAAGCTGGGGCTATAAAAATATTGGTATTTAACCCCACGACATGTGATTGCTTATAAGAGAACTCAGAGTTTATGTTGCTGCAATGAATTGGAAGCCAATAATCAAATGTCAGTCATTCAGTCACTCCGTAGCATGTATTTTAAATTATATTTTCAGTTCATGTTCCTTTTCTTTGCCAAGCGTCAATCATCAGCAGTTGAGGCGGAACGATGAGAACATCAGTTTGAAATGAAATGAAAATTTTTTCTAAAGATATGTACATATGTGAGACCATATGTATTGGTGTTGCTTTCATTTTGGAAGCTTATTGGTCTGTCGATATACATAATTTGTAAACTCGTATCTGCAAAAGCAAAAAAAAAAAAGGAAACTCTTGTTTGCATGAAGGAAATGCTGATTGATTAATTCAATCGTAATTGATATTCTGCAGCAATAGCTCTGCTTATGAAAAGACAATGAAGTGCAGTAAATAATTGCTGGAAAACACATGTTGGGAGACAATTGCATTTTCTTTGAAAAGAGCAACTTACAAGAGGCCTCTTGGACTCTATTAGAACAATGTCAATGTCATCCCCATGGTCTTGCCAGTTTCCACAAATTTCATTCAAGAGTTTGCAGCAACCAGACTGGACGTTCATGGTTAGAAAACACAACTCCCCTTTGCGTGTTATTTCCTACATTTCCTTAGACGTAGTGTATCAAACTTGTGCTATCCATTCAGATGTTTTGGGTCTATACCCCTCTATTATATCCAGTAAAGCACAAACTGGCATCTCTACTCTACATGTACGCGTGTTGTCTAGACCACTCCAAGCTAAGATATAGCCAAGGCTAGGTTGATTTGTCAGTTACTTATTAGGTATGGAATAGTTGATTTACGCTCCTTTAAAGGAAGACAAAAATGTTTCAAATTGCTACACGCTTCGATCTCTTTCCCTCCTCCCTCAATACACTTTCAAATTCCAATACAAAGTGCTGCATAAATATGAATTCTGTTCCTCATGTTGCAGTCGTTTTCAATCTCGTATTAAAGCTCGATGGTATACAGAAGACTTGTTTCAGGTTTGTCTTGAACAGCTGGTATCACTGGAGACGACCTCTAGCCCTTGTCTAGTAAGTCAAACACTGTTTGCCACTTCGTTGCTCTGGACTATCTGTCTTCTGTGCCATCAACGACAGAGAGTCTACTGTCTAGACTTCTACTATCGGACGTTTTTAATGGCTTCATGTGTTTTCTCCATGTAATTTTTTGTGTGCGCCATTAAGAGAGATTGCATCGGCTTATTGGGAAACGAAATAGGAAGCAGCTTAGTTGAAATCTAAGTTATATAGGCTACACATGGCGACCCGTTGCAATACGACATGAAGTGATGCCACAGAAGTAACATGATTTGAGGTAGATGGCCTTGCCAAGGTAGTTTTTTTTTCTGATTGGAAACATTGCTCCCTGACACGTCAACAATTTCGATATTTCAAGGTGGTGTCGTGTACCAAAGACTTTTTCAAAATCGATGAACGCGAGGCAACGAAGTAATCGCCAATCCACCGACCGAATAATGCATTGAGTAGACAATATGTAGACTTTTTAGATGTGAGACTTCGGTTCAAAACCCCTGGGGTGGGTTAGACACAAAAACGAAAATATGAAAAATATTTCTTTGGCTACTTCCTCTCAGCAGATTTCTGGCAAAAACTCTGAGAGTAAAGTACAAATTGCCATGAAAAGTTTCTTAAAAAATCTGTCGTTCGGAATCAACTTTAAACCGTAGGCCCCGACACTCATGTATAAAATTAACACACACAACATAAGTGTCTCACACCACTTAGACCAGGATTACTGAAGAATTGTAATGACCAATTATGTATGCATTCATTAACATGGTCTCTGCAAGAAATTATGGAACAGGATCGCATTGCTTTATCCTTAGGTTTGTGAATAGGACCCCCTTCAGACAAATATTGAACGATTCTTTTCAAATTTTTCCACTCCTAGGGATCTGAAAAAAAAACATTTTAAAACTTCTTTTCGCTTAATCATGAGTTCATTCATGAATTTCAAAAGCATTGTGTATTCAGCTTTAGAAAAAGAACGTCAAGAGAACCTCTTTAAGGCAATTGTTGACATATTTTAATGGGTCCTTGGTATAAAAATTGTTCTTCTCTTAATTAAAAACATTAGAAAACTTTGTGAATTGAATATCTTTCCTAAGCTATGTTTTGCCGTCGGCTATGTTTCCTATTCATAGACAGTGATTTCATGGTAAAATGCATGCGACAGTTTTCCTATAACAATTGTAAGACGTTCAATGGCCACCATTGAACAAGAAACCGCCAACCCACTCTATGTTGGTGATCAATTATATGAAAAAAAAGGAAAGAAGACAAAGAAGAAAAACTATGCCGTAATTACCACAATTAAAACAATTTTACCTCTTTATAATGAAATATTGTAATAAAAATGAAAACCGAATAACACAAAAAATTATTAAAAGACAACAAGAAAGACAACACAGAAATAGAAAGACACTAATAAAGACCAAAGAGGCGTGTTAAAACAAAAGCAGACACTATTTAATCGCACACACACGCACACTGTTTACACTGGCAATGATACTTGAAAACTTTACTGCAAGACTAGTTTCTACAAAGTATTGTAAGAAGTAAAGCCATGGTGGTGGTACGGGTGACAAGTATGTGTGTGTGTGCGGTTGTGTGTGTTTAAAAGAGGAAGAAAATTGCATGTGACAATAAAAACTTCAATACAAGTGGCTTTTCAGGAACAAGAAAAAGTAAAATCATTTAAAAAAGCCAGGCATGCGCAAAGATTTGTCATAATTGATAATAAAAAAGAGGAAGAAAAAACATACACACACAACAACAACTATAATTCCCGATAACAGCAACAACAACAGCAATTGCCAGATACTAGAGAGCGCAGCAAAAAAAAAAACTAAAATCCCCAGCAACAAAGTCATTTAATTTAGATTTCCAGTAAAACGATCAACGCCATCATCGTAATCATCAACATCAAAACAGATACCAAAGAAAAAGAAAAAAGCCACAAAGTTTAATGGAAGTGGCTCAATTATTGACAAACCATTGTGAGAACCAATAATTACCCTCGGTTTCTTTAAAGCTTTTTTTTCAACTTCAAACGTGTCCATATCGAAAAGGATCATTTTTTATTTTTTATTTTTATTTCCTCACGATTTTTGTTTTTTTTTTCTGCTTGTTCACATTCGTCTTTATCTTTAATACGTTTGACGACATTTTTTACATGCCCAACGCATCATTGACAGCCCAGGCAGAGAGGGATATTAAATCTGTGCCCAAAAGCCGCGTATTCTACGCGCATGCGCAAAACCCAAACAACATACTGATCGTAGTCGTGTACTCGTGTACTCATACTGAGAGAGAGAGAGAGAGAATAGCGCTTTAATTACATCTCGGCGTTCCGAACGAAGTGATTTTTAACATGTTTTTGTCGTTTTCTGTAAAGTTTAGCGTGTATTTTTCGCAAAAACAATAAAACAAGCAACAATCAAATTGCCGATAAATATTAGGGCGGTTCACATAAGCTCTACGGATATGAAACTAGTTAAAGAATAACCTAAGAAAGTTGGCTGGTTATTGAAATATTGAAGCCTTGAAATCCATAAACTTAGAAACCAATTGCTGTAGAAACTTTATATGGAACCAACAAAAGAAGTATTGTTAGGAGTGCCTGCAACGTCAGAATAGGTGAGACTGTAGGCGTAGGTCGCAATTATAAAGTTAACTCACAGGCCCTGTGGTCGTAGAAACTTTATATGGAACTAGCAAAAGAAGTATTGTTAGGAGTGCCTGCAACGTCAGAGTAGGTGAGATTGTAGGAATCGGCCAAAAATAAAAAAGTTCACTCACAGGCTCTGTGGTCGATTGTATTTTTCTTTTTCTCTGTTTTTTCTAATGTTTGCTCTTCTATCAAGGGATTATGTTAGGAATAAGGTGAAATGTCCTTCTATCGCTTTTAACCATCCTCCCATCGTGACATTTTGCCATTTGCACATGGAAGTCCGTTGTACCACCGTCTTTGTAGCCGAAGTTTGAGCTTCGTCCTCGGGTGTATCCGCCTCATCTCATTCGCCAATATGTCTTTTGATATTGATTTTGCCAGTACCAGTACCAGTACCGCTTGAACTTACCAGTCTAAGCGCGTTTAGGCGATACACCGCATACAGTTTTCTCCTTGTTGTCTCCCAGCCACAGCAAGTGCTTGTGAACATATTGGGCAAGCATATAACATTATGACCCCCAATAAAATTCTTCTCTTCAATGGGTTTGGCCGTCCAATATCTGGCATCATCGTCGTCAGCGCTGCCTGGGTTACAAAGGATTTTTCGCAGATGATGAATTTCACACGCTTCTTGCAGTTCAAGCAGTCGTCGATAGTCACCTCCAAGTATTTTAATGCGCTCTTTGATACTATTTTAGTTCCCCAACGGTCACTTCCATGTTTTCTCTTCCATCTATTCTTCGTTCACTTCTCAAGACAGCCTCTGTGTACTGAAACCATTAATCAGTCAAAGCGCGCTTAGGCGGTACACCGCGTACAATTTTCTCCTTATCGTCCCCCATACACAGACAGTGCTTGTGACCAAATTGGGCAAGCACATAATCCCGGTTATGACCCCCTGATAAAATCCTCTTTAATGAGTTAGGCCCTCCAATATCTTTTATCATCCTTGTCAAGGTTATCTGGGTTACAGAGGTCTTTTCGAAGATGAATTTTACGTGCTCCTTGAAATTCAACTTGTCGTCGAAAATCATTCATAATTGGTCATTAACAACCCTTCAGTCATGATTACGACCTAGTTTCTTACACCACTTATGTTGTGTGTGTTACTTTTATACATGAGTGGCGGAACGTCGACTCCGAACGACAGATTTTTGAGAAACTCTTCATGGCAATTTTTATTTACTCTCCAGAGTTTTTGCCAGAAATCTGCTAAGAGGAAGTCGCCGAAGAAATATTTTTTTCATATTTTACGTTTTGATGTCTGTGAGAAGCTAGGCCGTAATCCTGACTGAACGGTTGTAATGGCCAATTATGTATGTATGTATGTCTGTCCGGGGGTTTAAACCGTGGCCTTACGTCTAAAAGCCGACACACTACCTACTAGACTACGACGACAATCACTCCCAAGTAATTTATGGTCCTCTTCGATACTTCCCAACGCTCACTTTCATCTTTTTCAAAATTCTGTTGCTATTTATCAGGACGCGGCCTCTGTCTTGTGTGCAGCAAATGTCAATCCAGTCTCGTCAAGTCAAGCCCGAACTATTTGAACTGCTCTGTTTGTTGTCTCTTCTATTCTTATACCGTCTTACCGACCAAGACTATGGTAATGCCGTCCTGGCTAATCATATGTGCATAATCCTAAAGCTTTGGCAAAATAAACGCAATGAAATCGATTTGCAATACCCGTTTTAATTTACAATCACTTGTTCTGCTATTGGCCTACGAGAATCTCTGTGGCTTCCTCAGTGGCATCACTCGAAATCAGTGGTATTCAAAATGGATTTAAAAATAGTTTTTTCTTCAATTTTCTCTCTGATTTTGAACGCCCTTATTGTGCAAATATTTTGTGTAAAACTAAAACGATGTAATTCCAATAATTTTATCACCAGTTGATTGTCTTTTTTACCGAGATTCGATTGGTGGCGGTTAAAGATCAAACATGTTTGGCAAAATCCTTTTTATTGAAGGAACGGCAACATCAAAACCAAAAACCTTAAAGTCTTCTCTTACGACGACATGATCACTTGTTTAAACAAAATATTTTTGCTTATTTTGATCACAGATTTCTTTCTTCTTTTCTTATATCGTTTATGGAACAGATGTTGAAAACTTGCCAAAAAGCTTTGATTTCTGGTAGTCTTTCTTCGTTTGTATGCCAATTGCCAATTATTTGTTGCAACAGATAGCAACAATGAGGTTCAAAAACAAAAACAACACAAATACCTTAAATTGTCTTTAATGTGCAGTCAATTTAAACGGCCCTAAAAACCAAACAGCATGGGATCTGCATTGCTATTGATTGGTATTTTCTTTTTCTTTTTGGAATCTTTTTTTGGAAACGATGATAATGGTGACACCAATTGATCTTCATCATTGGCAGGCTATTATCCCACGGTTTCGTAAGCATTTTGCTAAGAATTTTGTTCATTAGAAATATTGTTAAAGGTCAGTTCTCATGCTTTCCATTGATTTAAGCAGTTCAAAGACCTTTTTTTTAAGGAACAAAAAAAAATTAAAAGACTTGACTGGTGTTTCTGCTACTTACCTCTACCCTGTCTCTGCTGACAAGTGTTAATGTTAAATATCAAGTTAATCGAGCAAAATAAACCGATTTCCCTATGCTTGAATACACGCAAGACGAAAAGAGTACCGGAGATCAGAAGACAAATTAAAAATCGCAAGTGAAAGAAACGTATTTACCATGTAATTCCTTTGGTAAACCTTAATCTTGAGGGAATTTCTTTTGATTCGCTTCTTTTTCACTTCTCTTCTCCTCTTTTTTTTTGCAGCTCTTTTATGCCAATTTTTTGCATTTTCGCATTAAAGTGACAATAAATGTGCTGGTAGCTCATCAGCATCAACATCATCGTCATCATAATCATCAGCAGCAGTAGTCGGTAACAGCCTTTCGATTAAAAAAAAATCCTTTTAATGCAAAAAGAACTCTTTAAAGAGGGTTGAGACTCTTTCCTTGGAGTTTTTTTCCTTAGCTTCTTCTTCTTCTATTGTCAAAGGATTATTATTAAAAAATAAAAAAAGAAAAGAATAAGTAAGAATTGATGGTTAAAACCTTCTTCCTCCATTGCACCTTAAAAGTATTGTATTGTTGGGGGCATAACATTGGTTGCAAAGGGATCTCGAAATTATTTGAAAAATTATTGCAAAAAATCATTAAAATTTCATCAACTTTTTCAAGGACTAAACGCCTAATTCCATTGTCTTTCAGACTTATTTTTTAAAGGCAATGGATCTTCAACGTGCCATTAATAATTCTAAAATCTCATGAAGTAGTTTAACTAGACCATTAGGAAACAATTTCCTTTATTCCGTGGTGGGCCCTTACCAAAAATGTTTAATATTTGCTGTTAGTGGTTGATGTCTGGCAGTGTTTTTAGTTTACCTTAGCTCTGTTACAGCTTAATTCACTTATTGAACCTTTTTTGGTTTAATTTTTCTAATTTTCGGCAATTTTAGGCGTTTATCTGTCCTAAGAGTGCACCAACATGTGACCCGACCGGATGTCGATGCCCTCATATCTTAATGCATTGGTCCATCTCTATGCTAGCTCACGTGCAGTTGCCTCTGCCAGAGTAGTACTGCTATTCTGACAGGCCTTGAAATATTCGCATGAATTTCCTTCGCTGTTCTTTCCGCCAATCTAGCAGGGTTCTTGACAGCACATTCCAGATGCATGCTCCTCTCTGTTTCGGTTCTTTATGGCGGCGTGATGACTTAACGGCCTCTTTAACCCATCTGTCGATAGATGAATTCTTTCCTTCTTTTTCGTGTTTTTCTACCCCTTGCATAGCATTCTCACAGGTTAGTGTCTCTCCTAGATACCATAGGTATTTTCTCTACTGCCTGAGTCCTTTGTGTTATGGATCAACAATTGCTTCAGATTGCTCAGGAGGTGGTATCTCCATCCTTTCTTTCATAACTCCTTCAACAGCGGGGGTTTTCAGTATGAAGATATTCTGCCATTCCTACTGCTGCAGGAAAGTTATTTCAGATGGTGTCAATACTCTGGTCATCTTTATGGGGGAGTTTCCCGTTGGTGTGTTGGTTAGCTTTTATTTTTTCTTTAACAATATCTCTATGCTGCCTTTGCCAAAAGCCGTGGTTCTATGAATTTCATTTCCATTTCATTCGATACCTGAGTTCGATTGTTAAAAAAAATTTTTTTTGATTAATTGTTGTAAGATTTCCTGAATGGCAAACAATTCGCGGCTTCTATGCCATGCCAAAGCCTGTATACTCTTAAAGTTGGTCTGGTTTTCAAGTGGCGAAGTTATCGTCTGGGTTATTTAGAGGCAAGCACGTTTACTGATATTTTTGCACGGGTCGCATAGATCCTTAATTCCGACACTGGGGCATCTCTTAGTTGCTACTCTTTCACTGCCTTTTGATCATGTCATGTCACTGCCAGATAGCAAACTGGATTAGATTATCTCTTTCTGAATGTAATACCATTTTAAAAAACACTTGCTCTACTCTTTTAATTCTTTATAAAAATGTGTAACGTATTTATGGTACTTTTAAAAGTCTTATGGTTTTTAAAAAAATACTTTCCATTGATTTTATTCCATTAAAAAGTACTTTTTTATTAACATTTCTGTACCCAAACGATATTTAAAAGGCATTTGTTTGCATTGAATCTCGTGGAGTTATTGTTTTTAAGTGGAATTTAAGTACTTTTTTTAATGGAGATTTACATTGGCACTATTCAATAGCAAGCTAAGTAAACCTTTAAAAAAATTAAACGTTTTTCTTTCTCTTTTTTTTGTTTTGTTTTGTTTTTGTTTGTTTTTAATCTGAAACTAACAAAAGCTGTTAATCTTTATTAATAACGATTTTTAAAAGACAATAAAACTAAAAAACTGAAATTAAATCTAGCAAATCAGCGCATAACCACAATAAAACTGAACGTATTAAATACTTCCTTTAAAGTACTCTTAATATTATAACAATAACAATAAAAGTATTAAGAAATAATAGCATATCTAGTAGTAAATAGAAATAGAAACACCTTTTAAAAGTGATACAATTACTAATATTCAGTACTATTCAATAACAACAACAATAGCAAGAATAGCAACAATAGCAATAATAGCCCCCCCTCTATTCAACATTATTAGGAATATAAAATGATAATAATGATGATGATAATAATAATAGCAGTAATGAATAATGAACATCATTATTAGATACTTGAGAGCAGATCCATCCAGTGGGTTTGGCTGGTTTTGATTTAAATTTTTTTTAACTGGTTATTGAGTCAGTAGTCTATGGTTTAGAAAAATAGTTGTTGCCTAGAAGTCACGCAAAAGGCTAGATAGGACGGTGTGGAGAGTATAAAGAAATTGGCAATAGTTTCTATACAATGCTACACACGAGTATATTTACACTGTAATGTATTTTGTCTATTTGTCTACGATGATTTTAAGGTGGTGCACGGTGTACAATTACCTTAACGCATCGACAATTATACGAATGGTTGAGCTTTACTCAATAGACTACATAGACAAACAGGCAGATAAACTCTACTATGCTATGGCACTGCTATGCTCTGCTCCACTAAACGATGTTTTTTTTTAAGTAATAGAATCTTAGTACATACATACATACGTAACTATTTATCTGCCTTCTTTACACATGACTTTTCAGTTCTTTCTCCATATCTATCACTTCAACCCTTTATCTACACCCAACTTGTATTGTGTATTTTGTGTGATGTGATGTTGTGTATGTTGTGTAGTATGAGACGTAATAGAATTTGTTTTATTTGATACACTCACTCGCTCAGTATTATTACAAGGCAGAACCATTTCGCTTCAAAAGGCATTGATGAAATAGTCAAGTGGAAGTTATCTAAAGAAACTGCACAATAACAACAACAATAACAAGGAAAAAATAAATAAATGCTGATAGTAGTTGAGGAGGAGAAGAAGACAAAAAAAACACCAGGCATCAAGTGGTGTGATATTTGATACGCATTATAAAGGTAACACATTCATTTGCCATGGCGATGTGATGATGATACACATGACAGAATTCAATGGAAATACATACGAAATGAATTGACTGAAACTGTAACAAATATCATTCAGTATTTGTACTTGTGTAAATGCCATTGAATGTTTAATTTTTTTTTTTTAATTAAAAACAATCAAGTTTACTAAACGGATCAGATTTTGATACTAGAAATGTATCAAAATTACAATGAATTACACAAAAATTCGATTAAAATTATTGATGAACAGGTTTCATTTAGAAAACTTCATTGGAATGCAAATTTTGTGTATAAATTCTCTCTCTGAGAGAAAGATGTAGACGATGGAAGGCCTGTCCTTAAATCGCATGGCCTTCTATCACAAAGCAGTGCTTCTTATGGGGCACTGTCCTCTTTGTATGCATACTGAAAGACTCGACTAATGACTTCTGCAGCAGCTGAGAGTCTGAGGAGGAGGAAGAGACTGTCCTTTACGCCATATGTCAGTGCCCTGATGTTGTCGCAAAGAGACGAAGATGTCTGACCTGTCTTTTTTTATTTATTTTAGCCTCGAAATGGTTTCTTTAGGGAATTGTTCACCCCCGGGTAGAATTGATTGTGACCCTAAGTGGTACACTCAGCCACAAAAGTACGGATAACATAACATATGGATAACAAATTTCAGACATTTTTTAACTAATCCGTTTTCGTTGAAAATCTTTGTAATTGTCTGACATCTTTCTTCGATTTGAAGACTGTCTTTTGCATTTGTTCAGAAATTTGTGAAATTTGTATATCGGGCCTGTGCAGGGCCACAATTCAGTTCAATTTCAGAAATTTTTTAGCCAATGCAAAAGACCGTCTTAACATGAAGGAAACTATAAAGATTTTCAACGAAAACGTTTATATTTTTATTAACCGTATGAACACTTTAGTAACTGTGTGTACATCTTTCTTGAAGGGGGGCCGCCACCTTACCTAACTCAATCTTATCTAAACTTTGTAAGAAAAACAACACATCCTAATTTAATATTCTTACATTATTTCTAAAGAAATTCTGATTCAATTTTAACACGAAACATAACATCAAGAAATAGTACCAAATTTAGTACTTTTTTCTAAATACTAAAAATGTGGTTACAACATTATCAACTTTACAATGTCATAGTTTACATAAATAAATAAATATTAATTTAATTTTCTATTCTTTTCGTTTTTTTTTTAATTTTTTATTTCCTTTTTTCAAAAACCAAAAAAAACATAAAAAAAAATTAAAAAAAATTGCAAATAAAGTACCATTTCATATGCTCCTCATCTAATTAATTTCGTACTTCTTTTCTTTTGTTGTGTTGTGTTGTGTTGTAAGATATTTGCTTAACATGCAATTTGGTCATAAAACTTGTTCTTGGTTATTGAAAAATGACAATCTCTTTCCCATCCTCACACCTCCCTCCATCCGGGCTTCTTCTAAACTGCATAGGAATTTATGGCAAAATGAGTTGGCGTTTGAAAATGATTGTCGCTGAACAAGCCAAACGAATAACTGTCGATCGTTTTATCGCGATACAATATGTGTCTACAATATATTCAATGGCTGGCTGGCTGGCTGTCTTGGTTCTGGTACTTCTTCTCAATTTACACAGCCTAAGATAATGTTGGGGGATGTCAGACTCAGAAAAAACTGCTTAAAACAGCAAAAAAAAAAAAAAAGAGGGAAAAGAAATAAGAAAAACGAAAATTATTAATTGCATATGAAAATGCAATAAGCAAAACGACAATAACAACAAAACAAAATTAAAAAAAAAAAAGTATGACTGAGTTAGTCTTCATGCATATGAAAGCAGTGAATGACTCTGTTGTATGCCGTTTTAAATGTTGTTTTCGAATCAATGATGTCTGGTGTTTAATGTTTTTTTGTTATTGTTATTGTTGTTGTTGTTGTTTTTAACTTTTGAAGCCTTTGACAATGTGCAATATGCGTTGATTTTTTATGGCCTTCAAATTGAAGTTTTTACTCTCTTATCCCCACTAACAGCGCTACACTTACATATTTACAGCATTTTCCGTTCACTAAAACTCACAGGAAGAATGTTGTAAAATTATAGAATTTAAAGAAATTTCCTTAAAAATTTAAAAACAAAAAGTTAAGAAATTACTAAAAGGTAACTTTTGTGAAAAAAGTACCAAAAAGGTATCTTTTATGGAAAAAGTACTATTTACGAAGTACTTTTGGAGAAGTACTTCTTTGAAAAGAACTTCTTGTAATCAGGTACTTTTTGTTAAAAGGTATTATTTGCGAAGTACTTTTGTAGAAGAATACTTTTAAAAGTACTTGTAGCCAGCTGCTTTTTGTTAGAAGGCACTTTTTCATAAAAGATACTTTTTCATAAAAGATACTTTTTGTCAAAAAAAATTCTTCTTGTCTAAAGGCAGTTTTTGTGAAAAGATTCCTCTTGTTGGAAGGTACTTTTTGTGAAATGGTTCGATTTGTTAAAAGGTTCTTGTAGTATTTGTTAAAAGGTACTTAATGTTGATAGAAACTTTTTATTAAAGAGTATTTTTGTTAAAAGTACTTATTTGAAAAGTACTTTTTTAAACATTTATTTCATTAAAGTAACATTCTTACGTGAAAATTGTATATGAAACAAACTTTCTATAAGTCTTTTAACGGTCGTCTTAATTCCCATTTTATAATCCCCGTAAGTACGTACGTACTAAACGAAAAACAAAAAGAAAAAAAAGTATTTTATGTTTCGCTTCAATTTGTGTGTTGTTTTGTGGCAGATTTTAAACAGGAGATAATAATTATTTCAATATGTTCTGCCAGTTGACGGCAACCATAAGAAGAAGAGAAGAGGTTGTTTTTCTCCTTTTTTCGTTTCGTTTTGATTTTGAAACTAAAACGAGCTGAATGCCAATGTTAATGCCATCATTCTTTGAATTTCACGAGATACTTTACTGTTTATACTGTTTTACTTGTTGTATCGTGTTATAAATTCATTTCAATATGAAATATAAATAAATATGTAAACATACATGCATACATACATACAAACGAATGTACAATTGTACAATAAAAAAGGGCTTCTTATTATTATACATACAAACAGATATATTGAATGATCCACAAACTTAAATTGAATTTCTAAGAAATTTATTAAAAACGAAAAATTTCTGTCGTTTCATTTGGCTGTTTTATCGCTTTTTTGTTTTTGTTTTCGTTTCTTTAATTCTTTATGTTTACATATCGTCCCTCTCCCTCTGATACAATAAAATGCCAGCCAACATATGTAATTTTAATGATTTATATGCGATTTACATTCGTTTCTTTCATATCAGCCTCCTCTTTAATACATTTCATTCAATACCACTCTCACTCCAGTTGAAAAGGATTTCTGCATAATTTTATTGTTAAATTTTTAATTAAAAATTAATTAAACGATTAATTAACCGAAACAAACAAACAAAACTTTTTTTATGAAGTCAATACAATTTTATATTGCCTTTTCAATTATTTCATGGGAAACTGTGAAATTCTTTAATAATAAAAAAAAGCGGAAAAAATAGGACTTCTTTGGGCTTCGATTCGGTCATATTCCATACTGTGGAGTTTTTGATAAATTTTTTAATCAAAGTTTACTCAATTACATCCATATTTACATTGATTTTGCATATATTTTTTCATTTCTTTTTGGCCCTTTGCTACCATTTTGATCACTGCTGTAATGCTTCTGCGATGTATTGGCATAAATCGAGGTTAAGGGATTTTCAGCGTCTGAATTTTCACCATAAAGATACTAGTCGTGGCCAGATAGGGTCCAGACTATACTGCCGTGAATCATAATTGTATAGACAAGTGTAGTTTATTGTTGGTGGCCCATCAATGTCATGCAGGGCACTGTGCCACTTCTATCTTTAAAATTTTTTTAACTGGCACAGTATCTATCAAACTCTTGATCTCTTCGCGAGGTTGCATCAGTTCACAATGATTATTTTTTACTACTGTTCGAACAGAGTGAATGTAGTAGGTAATGTGTTGGCTTATTAGACGAGAGCTCATGGTTCAACCCCTGTCTTAGACATCTTAAAGAAAACGAAGTATGAAAAACTTTCATTCAGCAGCCTCCCGGCAAAACCTCTGAGAGTAAATAAAATTATCATGAAAAGTTTCTCAAAAGTCTGTCGCCTCGCCACTCGCGGATAAAATTAACACACACAACATATGTAAGTGGTGTGAGAAACCAGGTTGTTATGCTGACTACAGATTTGTATTGACCAATGAAATCAATCTTAAGGCAGAATTAGCCAAACGTTGCGTACGTTTTTAAGAAGTACACTGAGCGCTATAAATGGGTCAACACTTGTTCTTAAGTATAAAAAAAGTTCTTTTATTATGAATTATTGTTTTTGTTTTAACATTTTATAAGTAATAGATAACGTTTTTATTTTTGGAAATTTATTTTCGACTATTCTCATTTACTTTTCTCGCTATCCTAAGAAAATGAATTATTTCAATGGTGTTTACTCACTTTTGGCGTGTATTTCCGGAATCAGATGGCTTCATTCAATTAGTAATTGGAGATTAAGGCAGATACATAGCTAATCAGATGGAAGTAAATATCGAACCCAGAGGAAAGAAATATGGTTGGATGGACAATACTTACAAATTAATTGACATGTTTTTGTAGGAATTTTTAAAAGCATGTGCATGAGCATCTATACTATCTAGAGAGCAAAGGGAGAAAGGACTCTTAATTTCTAAGTATAAAAAAATTTCTAAAATTTCCTTTTCTAATTTGACTGACACTTTTACCCTGTCAACTGAAAATACAACGTCAGCATCAAAATGCTTTTAAATGCGATAAATTAATTAAAATCAAATCATTTCATGGAAACTAAAATAAAACAATTTTTTTTATCCCTTCCTCTACTTGTTTTGAAACATATTTTAAGAAATTAAAAAATTTCATTCCAAAAAAAAGTGGGCGTTTTAGGGGCCCTCTTTGGCCAAATCAAACAATGTTAAATGAAATCATTTGACATTAAAGAACTCAAGAACTCAATGTGGGCGATAAAAAATTTTGAATTACAAAAAATTCTGATAGTATGGCAGTAGTTCTTAAACATTTCCTTACTTTCGCTTTCTTTGTGGCAAATATGATGATGATGGCCTGTGAACAAAAACAATTTAAGAACTGCAGCTGGTTGTTTAATAAAATTTATGTTTATTCCTTAAGTTAGTCTAAGTAGTAACGACAGTATTTAACACATTTGCAAAATAGAAGAGAGTGTCTAAATAAAAACTTGCAAGCACTTGCATATACATACGTGCATATGTATGTATATACATACGTAACTAACAGACTGACTGACTGAGTGATCTTTGTTTATAAAGGCCTCCAAACGCCAAAGTGTTCTTTATGTCGCTTACAATTTTGCGCCAACATTTTTATAGTCTCTGCACATTTAGTATTTATGGCTCAAGTGCCTAGTCGTTTGGCTTTTCGTTGTATTCTTCCCTTTTAAGCGATTTGACTAATTATGTTAATGCCACAACCACTACCAGCAAAACCTAATCCAAAACAACACAAAAGAGAGAGAGTGAGAGAGGAGAATGTTATTTAAATGCTACTTTCAATAACTGCCTGTAATAGAAGGCCTATCTTTCCTCTCCCTCCCTTTTCCCCCCTTTTCCTGTATTTTAGTTAAAGTGATCATGTTTAATAGCTTTGTGTGGCAGGCTGGATGGCTGGCAGAAAGAGAGAAAACCAAACAAGTAAAATTACAATTTAATGCAAATTCTTGGTTTTAGTCTTCCAGACAATATCGACCATGACAACGTACACTATTTGCTTATGGTTATGAGAGTTGAGTTGAGACAAAAAAAAAGATGCTGCTGTGATCACATATAGCCAAAAAAAAATATTGTCTGTGTTAGAATGTAGGTGGTTTAAAGTGTCCAATAAAATAATGACTAAATGAAATGGAAATCTTGTTGCATGTCACAACACTAAAACAGCAACAATGTCTACAAGCAAGCAAACATTCAAAAGGCGTCCTGTGCTACACACAAGAGAGAGTAGAAGTTTTGTTTTGGTTTCCGAACAAAATTTGTTACGATAGTTCTGAGAAACGTTGCGAATGAATAGAAAAGAAAAATCTATTAATATGAGACTAAATGAAGTCGATCTGCAAATGGAGACACTTCTTGAAGAGCCACATACAATACTCATCTTCGATTCCATTTTTAAAATGTCGAAGGTTTTCTGAACTATGAATACAGCTTACCTCAAAAGTTAAAAACTTACCAGGAGGCTTACAAACGAAAATCTGGGCTTAAAAGTTGCGTTTGTGTTAAGTTATCCGGATATTTACATCCGAAAGCGACACTTTGATCCTCAGCAAGCTTAATTATTTCATTCCTTCTCCAAGTATTTGCAGCAGCAATTTACATAATAACATAATTGGCCATTACAACCCTTCTCACGCCACTCATTTTGTCTGTGTGTTAATTTTATACATGAGTGGCGGGACCTTCGGTATAAAGTCGACTCCGAACGACAAATTTTTTTGAGAAACTTTTCATGGCAATTTTATTTACTCTGAGAGATTTTGCTAGGATTCTGCTGAGAGGAAGACGCCGAAGAAATACTTTTTCATATTTTCGTTTTTAAGTCTTGATCTGGGGTTTGCACCGTGGCCTTACATCTAATAAGCCAACACATAAGCTACTAGACTACGGCGACTAGTATCACAATAAATTCGGTATCACAATAAATTATCTGCCTTGTTCCATTCATTTTGACGTGTGAACCAACATTTTCCGCTACGTATCCGAAATAATTTGTCTGGAATGGCAATTCATAACGTAAAGTAGAGGTCCGGCATGCGCTGCTATTATCGGGGGTATGAAAATCTCTTCTACATCCACGCTATACAATCTGTTCGATTACATTACGACGGGAAAGATCAAGATCTTAGAGTCAGAATTCATCAAAGTACTGCGACTTCCGAAAACCATGCGGAAGCTGGCGGAACCTGTCAAACGAAGTTTGTGTCATTGTAAGATGTAAACAATTTAACTTATACAGGAAGTACGGGACATAGCAAAACTATCTGACATTCAAGCTAACATCCGAAAACTCAGCTCGTATGATATTGCCTCGAGTATAGTATAGGACTCTCCAAGTAAGCGGAGTCAGTTAGGCAAGACAATTCAAGGCAATGAGCAGGTAGTTCTCGATGAGTATAGTTTTCAAACTGTTTATATGGACAGAACCCTTCTGTGTAGTTTGTTGAGGAGTTTGGAAGGATATACTAGGCTCTAGGGTAGATGGAAATTCTCAAGCCAATCAGGATTGAGGCAATCTAAACTTTTGCTAGGTGATTACAGTGGGAATAGACTTGAGTTTGAGTACAGCAATCGCACTTCTCGCATTTTTTGTTTTAGAATAGAATTGCTTCATGTCTAACATGTTAAGACCAAGATTTCTTCGATTTTGAATATCATCAGACTTGTCATATTGAATTTCATGTTGAATGAAAACCCAAAATTTTTTTTCTTTCCAAATTTTCCCAAAATTTATTTCTGTGTGTTCCAAAAAAAAACTTCGAATAACACAAATTGATTGTGTTACTCAAAATCTAATTTCCTATAAATTGTTGTTTAGCTTTTCAGCGTAAATTTCTTGTCACAAAATTTTTTTAGTGTTTAGTGTTTGGTTTTGGTTTTCAAATTTCTGTGTAATAAAGCATTTCTGCCCAACAGATGACAGAATATCCAACAAAATTTATTAAGAAATCTAGGCAGCTACCATTCTTAAGACTTAAGACTTCTAGCTAAAGATACTTAAAATCGGTAGTTTTAAATCATAGTTTTAGGTTTTCTTTCTTATTGTTTTTTTCCCTCCTGAAATTCTATAGATTGTTATCGTGAAAACAATAAAAATTTTGTTGTTGCAGTTGTTGTTGTTGATTTTTTATGGATTGATAAGTCGCTACCTTCTTTTTCTAAATGGAGATGGAGATACATACTTGCAACAGCAGCAGCAGCACTTAACAAGACATATTTTCACGCTATAAATTTTCTCAATAATGAGAACAACAACAACGATAACAACACACAATGAAAAACATAAAAAATTAGAACATCTTTTTGAAAATTGGAAGAAAAACAACCAAAGAAAAAACCCACCAAAGTAGTAGAAACAAACAACAGCAACATTATGAGCAGCTCTATCACCACCACCAACAGTAACCACACGACTTCTACTTCTACTTCTACTTGCTCTCCTATTGCTATTAAATATCAGAATCTATCACAATACTTTAGAATACTAAATAACTGGCTACGTATGTATGTATGTATGTATAATACAGTGTATGTATGTACTACTGAATGAATTCGCCTCTTCTTATATACAGTATTTGTTGTTGTTGTTGTCGTTGTTGTTTTTTCTCTTAATACATGATGCATGTATCTTATTACCATCAGATATAGTAAATGTCAACCAACCAACAACAACAACAATAACTACATACACATACCATATTTAGTAGAATAGAGCAGAATAGAATAGAATAGAATAGAAGTCAGAAATTATGGTATACGACCATGTTTAACGGTTTATAAGGAAATTCATGGCTAAGAGATACGAAACAAACAAAAAAAAAAATGAAAACAATAACAACCAATTCTATTACTACAACAACTATAACAATAATAGATAAAAATCTATAGAATATATACGTACATATGTACAGTTAATAACAAAAGTCAGAGGCAACAATTTGTGCACCAAAGACTCATTAAGCTTTTAATAAAATCAAAGAAAAAAATGAGTTCAAAAATCAAAATTTGCGTCAGACTTTACTTAGATGCAAGGCAGAGCTACCACGTAAAGTAATGTCGTCCAAGAAATCCCCACCATACATGATGGTCATACGGGTCCTCGTTTTACCAAATTTTCCATCATTATTGCCAATGCTTCCCTCCGTATATTTCTGCGTTTGTCGTGAATATTCCTTTAAAGGATTTCATAGGTCTGAAGCTTGTGCCTTGAAAACACCACACAAAATGCAGTCCAGAAAAACCTTTAAATTTAATTTGTATTTCAAACCTGTTGAACATATCTCTGTAGCTGTTAGCAGTAGTCGTTTGTCCCGTGACAATTTCTAATCTCGTCCTATAATGACTCAGCTTCAACAACCTGCCACATAGTACAACTAAACGATTATACTGATGGATTTAAAGTATCCCAGCAGCAATAATTCTCTTTATTCACATATCCATACAGATCAATCTCGTAGCTTATGATGAAGTCGCCGTAGTCTAGTAAGTAGTGTGTTGGCTTATTAGACGTAAAGCCAGGATTCGAGCCCCAGGCGAAACATCAAAACAAAATACAAAAAGTATTTCTTCGGCGACTTCCTCTCAGCAGATTTCTGGCAAAAACTCTGAAAGTAAATAAAAATTGCCATGAAAAGTTTCTCAAAAATCTGTCGTTCGGAGTCGACTTTAAACTGTAGGTCCCGCCACTCATGTGTAAAAATTAACACACACAACATGAGTGGTGTGAGAAGCTAGGCCGCAATCCTGACTGAAGGGTTGTAATGGCCAATTATGTATGTATTTATGTCAATCTCGTAGCTCATGATGATTTTGCATGAAAAGTAGGTTGTTCTAGTGGCCGAAATTCAGGGTGACAGGAGTGAAAACTACACTCGTCTGACGGCTAAGGGTAAAAAAAAAAAATATTCAAGTCTATAAACAAAATTTTCTTTAAAGAATGTCGTTTGATGCCCAATTACTTTATCTTTCGTCGCTGCAGCATTTTCAGCCAACATTTTCAGCAGAACGGCTGCTCTGAAGCCACCCAGAACCAATACTTCTTCCTTCATTACCACTGTGATGCTTAGACGTGCTTTACTTTACAAAGCCTCAAAATAGCCCTGACACTCTACTTCTTTCCCACTAAACTCCAGTATTATTAAGAATTTCAAGACTAACGATCTGGGTGAGGAAACGGTTTATGAGTTCTCAGCGTCTATTTAAAGTTCTAGGTAGTTAGGTAGGTAGGTTGGAGTGGTAACTTCAAGCGGCCCGTTGTGACGCCACGGGTAAGCGCAGTCCTCGTACTGACCAAATTCCACCGAACTCATAGAAGAAATTGGTCAGCGCAGGGGCTTTACATTTAAAGTTCTAAGTCTCCATCAAAATTTCTTAAAATTACAGTCTATGAAAAAAGTTTAAGCACACTTTACTTTAGTGATTGAAAATTATTTTCAAAAATATTTGAAAGCCTTATGGAAATTGCATTGCATTTCAATAAACTTCTGTTAGCCACTATCTGAAGTCTCACACCTCCATTCATATCCCTTTTTCCCTTAGTTTTTGGGTACTAAATACTTAATTCTTGGTACTTTTCTTAAACTTTCTTTCTCATTACTTTTTGTATTTTTTTTAAATGTTCTCTTTCTCGATGTCTATCTTTATCGTTTTCGACTGTCGTCTCCCTCCCTCTTTATTGAGTGTGTGTGTGTGTGTAAGTGCTTAAGTTATAGATTTTCGGTAATAATTTCATTGCAAGTGATTTTTATAGTTTTGTGGCCGCCATAAAATCAGCCAAAAAAGGATTCAATTATCCTTTCATTGATTCCGTTTCGACTCTGTCCTCATACTTTGGTGTGCTACCACTCGTTAAGCGTTTTTACTAATTTTTATGGCTCTCCAATGTTTGTTTTGTACGCCTTTCTGGTAATAACTGTGTTTAGTTTATTGGCCAAATACAATGCATACATACATATGTATGAACGTTGGTCGTCTAGTGGCCATAAAAACTCAGCAGGCTTCTCTGTGGTCATAAATTTTTCTTTTTTCATATTCTGTCAACACTCTCTTCATATGATATTATAAAGATGCTGATGTCTTGATGTCTTATTTAATCGTTGTCATCTTTGTTTTTAATTTGTTTCTCTTGTTTTTGTTTTTGTTGTAAAAATTAAATTTTCAAAATTTTATCGAAATCTTAAAATAATAAAGTCGTCCTGCACCTGCAAATATCATCGAACTTCAAAGAGGGACGTGTATTTGGCACTCAAAATTAATCCACCTTTTGGCTACTGAAAGTGTACTTTGAACATAAAACTAATTTTTTATGGTTAAAAGGGCGTCTGATGGCAATAAAATTAAAGAATAATGCGACTTCTGCTATAAAATTTAAACAAAATTATAAAAAAAAAACGTTGGTACTTAACGTACGTTTTAAGGTACCAAATTAGAGAAAATATTTAAAGAGATTGTAAAACAATATTTTGAATGAATTGAAAATATTTCAATGTGGGGCATTAGGCCTTCATCAATCGGAGAATTTCGCTGTTGAGTTGTATTTTCTATGTAAGGACGGTTCACTGTGGTTTCCAGTCAAGCATTGGTCCTGTAAGACGTTTTTATTGTTAGCACAACGAATCTGTACACCATTTCAACGTAGGTCTTGGATTTTAGTGGCCGTAGCCTTGTAGCTCCTTCTTTATCTGCTCCTCTGCGCTCTACCCTCCATTCTGATTTTCCTGACACCCAGAAATTCTGGTTTACTTGTACACTTAGGAAGTTGTAACTGTGTTGTCCTTGAGGAAGTTGTCACTGTCAAAGAGATGAAAAGAAGTATCTGACCGAATGCCAAAACGAAAGAGAAATAACCTAAGAATGCTACATTGGGGTAAAGAACGAATTATTAAGCCAAGGCTTTAGGCATCGCTCTGCGGAGTGTAAGGACACCAGCAGGCAGCATTTTGTCTCAAGACAACTGTCGAACAATTCATAAAGAGGCTCAAGTCCATATAACTTATGTTCTTAAGCTTTAAAAAAGCTTTTGACACTCTTCCATGTGAATCGACTTGGTCTTCGTTACACTATAAAAGAGTTCTTAAGGAAATATCATCGCTCAAGCCTGTCCACTGTTGCTTATTGCTGGGTTCTATAAAACTGTAAGCAGAATTTCAATCAGAATTGACGTCGAACATTCTTCTCTTCATTTAATGTTGCCCTTGACGTAATTGTGCTTACTGCCAAACACGTTAACAGCAGCAAAACCTAGATACTGGCTGACCGTTTGCAAGACCTCGACTACGCAAATTATGCTAACCTCCTCACAGTTAGGTACCCAAATATGCATGACAATATAAGCGAAGAAATGCCCGCAAAAGTGGGACTGAAGATCAACGCAGGAAAAACAGAGAAGATGAGGATGAATGAACAACAAATTTCTAACACCAAACGATAGAAGATTTAACTTTCTTTGTCTATCTGGGGTGCGCGATTAAGATGACCGGTGGCTCAATCCAGGACACAAAGTGTAGACTAGACAGGACAATATGGACGTTAAGCTTGTTTAGCGCCACATGGCTTTTCTCCCTACGCAAATGATTAAACTTAATTTTTAAAAGAAATGTGAAGGCAGTCTTGCATTATGGCATCGAATCATGGAATCCTGCACTTAAGGTCAGCAAAAAAGATAGTTTTCTATATACGTAGACCCCCCAATCTTCCAGATTGATTGATATTTTCTTGATATCTCTTCACATATTTCGTTAATTTGTTGGGTAAAAGAATTTCGATTTTATTTTTTTTTTTAAAGAATTTCACACCATTTCCAAATACAACAGAAAATATAAAAAAGAAGAAGAAGAAATAAATACCAGAGTCCCCATAATAAAAAAAAAAAGAAATAGAAGCACAAGATGAATAAAAAACGAAACGAGAAGTACTTGTAATGAAAAATGTTGTAATTTTACGACAAAATAAACACAGAGAAGAACAAACAAAACAAACATGCCTTCGGTTGTGCCACACATGCTTTTGTAAACTGTCAGTTTATTTACGAGTAATTTTGTTGTTTAAAAACTCTGAAACACTGAAAACTGGCTGAATGTGGCACTGCCTAGCTGGCTGGCTGGCTGACTGCTGCTGCTGGTCTCTGGATGATGGTCTATGAATATGTAGTCTTCGTTTCAATTTTATTTTTGGAGTTTTTTTTGTGGTTTTTTTGTTGTTTTTGCCTTTTTTTGTTTAAACAGCCATCTCCAGTAGTGAAATAAACTAAAACGACACATCATTTGTAGTTCATTTTAACATACAAATATAAGAACTATTCTTGCAAAAATAGTACCGAGAGAGTACCTTAAAAAGTTGTATTAGTGATAGTGGTAGTAGCAGTTGGATGGCATTTCAATGATTCCCTCATACTTTCCTTATTGCCTTCTTTTTTATTTTGTATTTTGAAACCTACGTTCGGAGTATCTTTAACAAAAATGTTTAAACTATTCGTCTGTCTGTCTGTCTGTTAGTCTTACAGCGAAAACAGTACAAAAAAGTACCTTTTCCATAAGCCACTTACTAATACAAATTCGATACTTTTTTCTACTGAAAAAAAGAAGAAAAACAAAAACGAAAAGGATATCCATTCCATCACATTCATATAAATTTTATAAAACGAAATAATCTTTTTTTGGACAGTACCAATAACAACAACAACAAACAAAAATAAGAACAACTCTACCAAATAAAAGTAAACAAAAAAAAAGCTAAATGGTTTCTCTTGGTACTTTTTTCTGTTTTTTTTTTTTTTTTTTTTTTGGTGGGTACTTGGTTTTCGATTTTTAATTTTCTTGTTTTTTTTTATTATTTTGGCTCCACAGTAGCCATGAATTTCCATGTACAACATAAAAACCGTGATCTGCAATTTGTACAAAAACTCCAAAAACCAAATACAACAAATAACAACAATACCAACAACACCAACAACAACAACGAGAGTAACAATATCTTCTTTGGCAATAAGAGTAACACAGCTTAAATAAGGAGGTGGATTACACTCGAAAAATTTCATCGTAATCACCATCAAATTCAAAGATTTTTTAAAGACAATATTTCCCTTATAGAACAGGTTCCAAGCATAGGTTTTTAAATTTTCATTCTCATTCTTTATAGAATCAACAGATGGGGCTTGAAGCGATTTCCATACTGAAAATCTCCTCTTTGCAACTGCCGTCTTTGGTTAAAAGGCCTAATAATCCTCCTTAATAACTGAATCATTTATCTCAAAACCTTCAGCGACGTGTAAACACTTCTCTTCACAAGTTCATCTGCCTACTCATTGCCGTGAATTCTTATAGGACCTGGAATCCACAAGAGGGTGACTGTATTTCTTATCCTTAGCTTATTCAACTGCCCCAGATCGTCCAAACTTTTTTCAGATAACGTTTTAGGAGACTACTGCTGGGATAGCAGTCTGACAGTCTGATGGTTCCGAGTTTTGCACTCTCTATTGAAGTTGAATTAAACACGTTTTGATATCATACACTTTCGCTTGAAAGGTATCCAAGAGTTTTCACTAAACACACCCGTTGCTGTTCCAATATCTACTTTTGACTCATTTACACACTTTATCTTATAAAAAAACGTAGAGTCTAGGTTGCTTTATTCACTTTTATTACCAGGTCCTTCTGCAAAGCATTCCTTATAATCATAATGTTTTCTGGTGCTGTCCATGGGACGTTTAAGGAGGATCCTTTCAAACATGCAATTAATAACTACAAGGGCTTAAATCCACTGTAGGCAGGTTCTCTTCGCCCCAGTTTTATCAACACATGCCAATACCTGTATCTCTACCAGTTTCATCCGAGCTGTTTTCAAATTCGTTAAGCTGTACAATGGTCGCATAAGTCCCAATATCTGTTCTCGACCCATTCAAACATGCTCTCTTAAAAGAGTATTAACATCGAGGTTACTTCATTCCCCCTCTTGTTACTGGGTCTCGTTTCAAAGCATTTCCTAAAGTCCTCGATTTTATTGTGTGTGACCATGTAGAACATGTCCTCATTGCCCTAGTTATAGGAGTTCATGTAGTAAATATGTCTAGCTTCCACAGAAACACCGCTGGCCAACACCAGAACAGACTTTTTCAAAACTCTTTTATAAAAAGTACTTTCATGCTATTTTTATTTTATAAAAAGTACTTTTCCACGAAATTTGTGATAATTTTTTTTATAAAAGAGCAAATTTTCGACTGTAATTTTTCAGAAAGAACTTTTTTAAAACTCTTGTAAAAGTACTTTCGTGCTATTTTTTTTTATAAAAAGTACTTTTCCACGATTTTTTTTTATAAATTTTGTAATAAAAACCCAAATTTTCCAATGTGTTTTTTCCAGAAAGTACTTTTTATAGAAGTATTAGTACTTTCGTACTATTTTTCTTTAACATAAAAAGTACTTTTCAACGAAACATTTATTTTTTAATAAAAGATCAAATTTTCTTCTGTTTTTCAAATGCGGCTTATTAAACGAATTTTTTTCCCCGAGCGTATGTGGTCCAATAGTATTGGGTTTAAATATTCCTGTGTTACATTATTGCTTATAATGCTACAGAAAATATAAGTGGAATATTGTTTTTCTTCTTCTTCTTAATATTATTGTTGTTGTTGCTATTGCTGCTGCTGTTGTTGTTGTTATTGTTGTCGCTGCTAGGTTGTCAGTTGGTATTGCTTGAATGCCAGCAACAGTAAAATTTGCGATCAACATACAATTGCGACAGGAAACAGCTTCTACTGAGATCTTGCCTGCAAAAAAAAGGAAAAAAAAATTGAATTCGAAAAAACAAAACAAAATGAAACGAAACAAATTGTGATGGTAGTAAAAACAACAATGAAAACACAAAATAAATTAAAAACTTTTAACGAAAAACTTCTTAAATTTCAATTTCACATACTGCTGGTATGAACAACAGCAACAGTAAACACCAGCAACAAATGAAAAAAAAAAGATCAGCCACAAATAAATGTTACAACAGCTCAACAACAACAAAAACAACACAACAAGAAATGCGAAAAAAAGTCAAGAAAGAAAAACCCAAACAAACAACGAAACAGTGTTGCCAAAAAATTATGCTTAATAAAAATTTGTCATGTCTTTTATGGTTGGTTTGGTTGGCTGTTTAACTGATAGCCAATACTGCCGTTGTTGTTGTTGTTGCATTGTTGACTTTATTGACCATATTGATGTATTGATCGCTTGCTGCTGATAAACTTCCAATGTGAACTTCCTTCTCTTTTTGCTGCTAAGCCGAGTGTATGTGTGTGTGTTTGTGGCCGAACAACATGCAACTTTAAATTGCAACGTTACGTTTAAAGCGATATCGACTTTGGAAAATTTATATTGTGGCAACAACAGCAGGCTGGCAAGCAGTCAGGCAGGCAGGCAGTCAGCATCAACATCACAACGCTGACGTTCTCAGATGATTCTCAACTCGATGATTTAACAGAAGCCCCCTCGTTCGCGTATTTGAAGCTCATGACTCAGCTGGTGGTAGAGACGTTTTCTTCTTTTTTTGGCGACTTTTTGTGTTTTGTTTTTTTGAGGCCCATTGTTTTTGCCGTGTGTTGCTGATGCTGTATTGCTGGCTGTTTTTGTTTTTGATGTTGTCGTGTTTGTTGCATTTGGCACTCATGCTGTTCGGTGTTGCAAATTTGTGAGGTGTTCACACTAAATGAAAACAGGCACATGTCAATGTTTCTTTTGTACCTCCACTTCGTTCTTTTCCACTCTTTCTTACCTTGTGCTTTTTGTTGTTGTTATTGTTGTTGTTGTTATTGTTATTGTTATTGTTTTATTGAATTTGAATTTTTTGAAAACATTATAGATTTTGTATGTATTCCTAACGATTATTGGTGCTTTTACGACGGCTGTTTGAGAATTCTTAGTCATAAGCAGCAACATCATAATCGCTGCAGCAGTTGCATCACAGTTCAATAACCATCACATCATATTGAAACAGGCGGTTTAATGGCTTTGATCCGTTTTGTGTTGTGTTTTATAAATAATTTTTATGGCCATTTTCTTAATGCCATTTATCAGTTAAGTAACACAACCACAACAATAACAGTAATAATAACAATAACAATAACAACAAAAATAAATCAAAACAAATAAATAAATTAAAAACAGAAATCATTCATTTACTCACTCACTCACTCACTGACAACAATCATTCACTCACCTTTTCTTTACTCCTCTCATAATGCTAACGCCCCAAGCCTTTTAACGCTTTTTTGTTTAAAACGCAAACGAAATGCAATAAAAAAATTTATATACGACGAACGACACACATGATCGAATGTTAAGATATTGAAACAAAACAACAACACAACACACAGGTTCAAAACACCAATAACTCCTCTCTAGAGGCAGCACCGCATCCACTAACAAAAATATAAAAAAAAACGACGAAACGAACAATAATCATTAAACAAAAATCTCAAATAACGATTATGATGACAATGATCTGAACGATTACACGCTTTCTATAGCCACTTTAATGAGCCCAGCCAGCCAGCCAGCCAAAGACTTTTTTGGCTCGTTTTGTGTTTTTCTTTTTATTTTCGGGAGAACAACAAAAAATGTCACTTCTTTTATAAAATCACATAAGATTTTATTTCTTCTTTTTCTTTTTTTTTATTTTTGCCATAAAATAATCATGAAATTATCAGAAATGTATTACAATCAGGTCGCGATATGATGGTCTACATGATTAACAAACAAAAACAGAAAAAATCACTTCCTGGGAAACAAACGTACGATTTTTAAAGCGCATTTCTTTTGGAGAAAGTCAATTAATGGTGGCTTTGCGAATAAACAATAAAAACAAAGAAAGAAACATAAATTAATGGTACTTATTTGATAGAAGGTACCGACATTTTATTGGGTACTTAAACTACAACATCAATCGGATGCCATTATAGGAACAAAAGCTGTAGTACTTTCATCCATTTCCATTATACTCCATATTTGTACTTAAGTTTCCACAAAAAATTTCCATTTCTTTCTATTGTGCACCAAAAATCCTAAACCATCAAGCGATTCCCCAAAAGCCGTTTGGCCCATGATTGTGTTACGTGATTACAGATTGGAAAAGTAAATACAGATTACAGAGTATAACCTCTTCCTCATCTCAATGATCATATTTTGCTGCTGGGTAATTTCCTATTGGTCCTCAAAAGATATAATTCTGAGCGAACAAATTGAAAGAATATTTCAAAGTCAATTGTTTATATAACTCTACATACAGTTTTAAACTTTTTTTTTTACTTGGTCACGAATCAAGGTTCCAAGATTTCACTCAGGTATTAAAAATGTGACATTTAAGTGCAGTCATGATGTTATTTCCACTTCATATATTTCAAAACATGGCAAATGTCAAGCCCTTCTTTGATATGACACCCAGGATGTCCTGTTTATCTCCTTACTTAGCTCAAAGAACACTGCCCCTTACATTTGTAAGGCTACAACTTGTAATGATTCTGTTTTGATATCGATCCTAAGGCGACCAGTCTTTAGCGATTTCTGTTCTACTTCGTCTAACATCGTTTGCATGTGTTAATGTATTCTCCAAGGCCTTTTTTTTAAGATGCAAAGTGATATTGTGTTTGTCAGAAGCGACATCACTAACCTTTAGTACGCACTCTAGCATAATGACGAACAAACTTTGATTTGATTTGATTCTATAACCCAAATATATTCATAGAGTTGCTTAAGCCGACAGTTGCCCAAATTTAAGCTGCCACTCGTAAGAGTTCCCTGTTGTTCAATATACAGTGAGCGCCATAAGTGAGTCAACACTTTCGTTCTTAAGTATAAAACAGTTTTGTTCTTAAGTATAAAAAAAGTTCCTTTATCATGAATTATTGTTTTTGTTTTAACATTTTGTAAGTAATAAATAAACGTTTTTATTTTTAAAAATTTATTCAACTATTCTCATTTACTTTTCTCGCTATCCTAAGAAAATGAATTATTTCAGTGGTGTTTACTCACTTCTGACGCTCAGTGTATATTCAATACATATTCAATTAAAATACCTTTTTGTGGGCATTGTTCTAAGCGTACAACTAATAAAAATGGCAGCTGCTATATCGTCTTGAAACTGCTTTCCATCAGGCGGGCACTTCGTAAGATATTATCGGTTCAAGTTGTACAGCGGTTTGACCACCAATCTTTTTTTCAGGTAGAAAGAAACACATAAGCTTGTCGAATGCGATTAGCGGTTAAAAATTCTGGGACAATAAATAGCATTTCCGCATTACGCCAGGATATTATTGAAGAAAATCTATAAAATATGTCTGATGTCCAAAAACTAAATCAAGCCATAAATTGTTGTCGTGTGCCATGGTACTGCGACCATATGATCTTGATTGCTGTGCTCTCAATATATACATAAAGGATATCGCTAAAATACTTCTTCCAACCTTATTACACTATGTTCAGGATATTGCATGTTTCCATCCTTCTGTTTTCTCCCTCCTGAGACGCGTCGAAGTCCCACCGTCTTCATCACAGTATCTCCATGTTTTGCTAGATATAATTTCTATTCCGAACAAATGTTCTTTTCTTTTTTCTGATACTATCCATAGCCTACTACCTAATGGTCTGTTGAATGACCCAAATGTCTTCTTATTTATTTTAGTATTGTTTTGCAGAGTATAACCTTCCAAACATCTCTTACCACCCCACAATTAGATTCTGATCCCGTACTCGCAAGTTCATCTGTCTGCTATTGTCGTCAATTTCTACTTTAACTGTGATTCAGCAGAGCACAGTCCTCATCACAGTATCCATATATTTGGCTCGAGATAATTCCTATTACGAACAAATGTTCTTTTAGTCTATAATATTATATTTTGCCTACTTCCGGATGGCTTGATGAATGACTCAAATATCTTCTTATTTATTTTAAAATTATTTCAAAGCCAACTGGTTGAAATAATATTTCCTATTTAGTCGATTATACATTTGTAAACATCTTTTACCACTTCACAATGAGATTATGGTTCCCTTACATGCAAGTTCATCTGCCTATCCATTGTCGTAAATTTTCACATCACCTGCGATCCAGCAGAAAATGACTATCTCTTCTCCCTACCTGATTCAACTTTCCCAGACAATCAAATACTATTTTGACTGCCTGACTGCCATATAGTATTAAGGTTTTCATAGATTTTTTTTATTTCTTTTTTTTTATAACAAATAAGGGTTAAAAGCTTCTCGTATAAACACGATTTTTTTAAAGCAATTTTTTTTTAATTTTGACAGATTTTTTGAATGGAAAATTATTTGTTTTTTAAATAAATTGTTTTAATTTTTTTCTTTTAATTTGTATTAAATGACATCATTTTTAACACTATAATTTACCATTTCCGTTTTTAATAAATAAAACAAACAAAAACCTTTTATTTTATATTAAAACAAAAGCATTTTTAATATGTAGCGTTTTTTAACAATTCTTAATAATTTGTTTTATTAACTAACAGGTCGTCGTCTTCCTCTCCTCTCCTCTCCTCTCCTCTCCGCTCTTTAGTAATTTTCAAGTCTAACAGTGAATTATTTGAAGCGGTATTTTCCTTTATGTTTGGAGATGACCCCATAAAAACAGAATTAAAAATTATATGTCGCTCTCTATTTCTAACTTTAAATGAAAAACAAAAACAAAAATTAAAACAAATTCAAAGAAAATTGTATCAGAAACAGAATTGTAACAATAATTGCTTAAAGGAAAAATGGGAAGAATGGCGGAAGAACCACAAGTTAAAATAAAAAAAAAGAATACAAGAAAATAATTTAATTTACTCGACAACATTAAAAACGAGGTGTCGCATGTCGTTTAATTTCCTAAAAATTAAAAAAAAAATCCGTTTTTTTTGTCAATTTTCTGATACAAACGGGCTACTACCACTTTAGCCAGAAATTTTCTTAGAATTTGTTTTAAACGTTTATTTATTTTTTTTTTTAATTTTATTTTATTTTATAATTCCACGGTGTGTACACATTTGTCTTTTGGGTTTAAGCCAAGTTTAAAGGCAAGAAAGAAAAAAAAAACCAAAACATTTTGAGCAGAAGATGATGAATTTGAAAATCTTTTAGAAAAAAAAGTGAAGAAATGAAATGAAAAATACATCAGCCATCCATCCAGCACGTACGATTTATATTTATATTGTTCGGTTCGGTTTGTATTTTTATGGCATTTGATTTGTTTTTCGCTGAAATCAAGCCATAAATGTGAAATGAACGAACGAACATTTATTTAAAACAATAAAAATTTGTTTAAAATGGATTCTTATCTCAAAGATTTCCGAAAATTGTTAAACAAACATTTCTCAATACACATACAAAATCTTTCTTCTTTTTTTTGTTGATTACTAAGCCTTAAAAAATAAAATGACCAAAAAACCGAAATTTAACGGAAATAAAACATAAATTTTATAAAATCAACCTTAAAACAATTACAAATAAAACACTTTCAAAACTTAGACAAAAAAAAACTTAAGCTTTATGGGCCCCTTCCATACATTTTTTCTTAGCTTAGTTTTGCTTTTCATTTCAGCCTTTAAGCCTTCAGTTAAACTCTCATCAAAGTGTAATTACTTATCGAAATTTTATTGCAAATGATTGTCATTTAATTCATTTTGTATTTTTTTTTTATTTAATATTGTCATGCATGCTCGTTCATCATCAATTCAACAAAATAAATAAAAAAAAAATTTATTTCGTCACTCGCGATATAAAGTTTTGTAAAACACTCACTCACTCACTCAAGTGCAATTAAGCAAAAACTATTTTAAAAGAAATTATTTTTATTTGTTTGCATATATCTTTTAAAAATCTTAAAGATAACATTAAATAAATAATAAGGAACTCCAAAATGTTTCAAATATAAGCATCGAATTGTTGTTGTTGTAATAAAATGATAATTCTATAGTAAATGCAAGTTATCGACAAATTTTCTATAGCAAAGCAAGATTAGGTTTTAGGTTAGTATGGATGGGTGCCGTTTCACTGCGTTACCGGTTCCTCGTTTTCACCCAGACACCTCCTCTTGGTACAGGACTATGTTTCAAATTAAGCATGGAATTGTTGTTATTGTAATAAAATGGCAATTTCTATAGAAAATGCAAGTTATCGACAAATTTTCTATAGAAAAGCAAAGTTAGTTTAAGTTAGAAAGGGTGTCGTTTCAACACGCCTTTACCCAGAGACCTATTGGTACATTGTAACTCTTCAATTAAGAAATAAAGGGAAGAGGAAATGGAAGAAGGGATGAGAAAAAAGAAAATAAAAACAATAAAGAATGTAAGCTGAAACTACAATCAGCCATTTAAATAAAGGCATACATAGATAAACAGTCTTTCACCTCTTAAGATATCCCCCTAGCCGGTCAATACCCTTTATGAACCCTATTAGATCCTCAAGTCTCTGTAGTCTTTTAAATTTACCACTTCATCAACAAATCGACTACGTAGTCACCTCTGCCTGCCTAAGCATCTGTAAATAAGGACAGTGATATAAAATATGATCCTCCTTCATGTTGCCTACTGATCCAGTGTCTAAAGTGGCCATGCCCCGTTAGTACTCCTATAATAATTCCCATCTACCGCCTTCCCATACCTAGGATAAGTTTCGTTCCTGTAGAATTGAGCATCTGTTCCAGATTTCCATGAACGATTTATTGCTGAATCAAACCTCTGCACACTAATCTCCAAAATAAAGCACCTGGTCGTCTGCGTATGCTGTCAAATAGGATTTTAATTGTGACAAGATACAGATATGTTGAGAATCTGACCTCGTACCTGGTCTACAGAGAGAACCTGTAGATACTAGAGAGTCTATTTTTTTATAAGCAATGCAGCGCTGTTTTCTCTATGTTTGGCGTTCAATTACTTAATTTTTATTTCCCTACCATTAGCAGTTATTTTCCCTGCCTTATCTTTAACTGAAGATTTTTCATTTTTAAACTGAAAACATTTCAAAACGTTTTTTTTTTTTCAATTCTCATTAACTTTTTATTTGAAGCTTTTCTGGCCTGTACCCCCTGTTTGACCGAACGACCGACTGACTATTCCAATGAAATTGAAAGCAAGTTCTTGGTAATATTTTTTGTGTATGATTTTGATAACCCGACATAATGATGTCGTCGATGAAGAAAAGATGACAACTTTAAATGTCTTTCATGTAGATTTCAATGGCCATAAACATTGATAAGAATCTTTAACGTTTTGTCAAGAGAGACGGTGTTAACAAATTAACAAGAAATCAAGCCAAATGAAAAAACTCAACCCAAAACAAAACAAAACAAAAACAAACGAAATAATCAATAAAAAAAAAATACAAAATCTTTTAATTCAAATCATTTGCTTTATTAAATATTTTTTCTTTCTCTTTTTTTTCTTTTGGAATTATTATCACAAACAATGTAAACCGGGCTGAAAAAATCCCTTTCCTTGTTGATCAAGATATTTAATAATTTTATTACCCCACCGTCCGACATATTCGGCTTGTTCTTTGGCTCTTTATATGTGTGACAATATCTGTTAATAACGATCTTCTTTCGTTGGTTTGGTTTATTCGAGCGTTTAGGCCATAATTTTTGAATTCTGTTTCATGCAAATATTGGTAAGAGGCAACAGCCAGCCAGCCAGCCATTGCCAGGAATATTGGCAAAAACAAACACATTTTGAACGGCTTAATACAGAAAAAAATGTTTAAAGATCTCAATCGTTAACACATCGCATAAAACGTTCAATTTCTTACTTTTAAAGTTTATTAAAGCGGCTTTAAAATAACCGCTGATAGGAGCGTATTGACTTGTGGCTTTAAACGTAATGATTTTAAAATCATGAAATGTTTCAGTTCTTTGATAAAAAAAAAAAAAAAAATTTCCATTAAATGTTAAAAAAAAAAGAAATGTTTTCAACAGATTTCAACTGATTTTGATTAGAGTAGCGCTCTATACAAGTCTTTATCAGTCGTGTTTTGCAAGCCATTTTCAGCTGTTTTTTATTTGAATATTTTTTTAAAAAACGTGTAAACCTCCCAACTAACTAATCCAAACCACAAGGATTGCATATTTTCTTTCTTTCTTTCTTTCTTTCTTCTTGAGTCTTGTTAAAAAGACGAGATTATTACTTGGCTTTAAACACTCCTTGAAGTACACACAAAAATACAAGGCAAGGTTGAGGTTTTTTGAAGCTTCTAAAAGAGCGTTTTACACTGGCTGTGGAATTAAGTCAGATCTTGTTAGTCTAACATATTAAATAAGGAAGTCACAAAATGGTGGACAAAGGTAGTTTAAAAATAAGAACTAAGTCCTGTTTTAATACTGGATATAATCCTAGACCATGAAAAAGTTTCTCAAAAATCTGTCGTTCAGAGTCGACTTTAAACTGTAGGTCCCACCACTCATGTATAAAATTAACACACACAACATAAGTGGTGTGATAAACTAGATCGTTCTACAATGGGTCAATTCGACCTCTAGGTACTGTATTTTTGTCTTAATTGACAAGTACACGTCCTCTAACCTAATCCCAGACTATAAAACCTAAACGGACTGTGATTTATTTTGGGTTGACGGCATCACCGCATTGCAAAGAGACTCTGCCTATTGAATCAAAAGCGCAGAGCCTTAAAAGCTTCATTATACAATGAATGTATGAATATAGTTCTGCTAAGAGCATCCTGATTACTAGAGCATTGGTTTGGGGCTCAATAATATGTCGTCATATGTTTTTAATCATATCTGTAGTTTTCTATAACATGCCTCAGAGCGTGATCTGCTCTTCCTCGTGATCAAATGCCCTGTCGGTTTCATATCCATAGTATCTGATTACATATTCCCTTATTTATCTCTAGATATACTTAATAACAGACTTAATGCCTATAACATAACATATATTATAATTTTCATAGCGGATGGACCTGTACTTAATAAATATTTTTTTCTTTTTTTGTAGATATCAGCACACAATGCATTCAATCAATGGCTGGAACTATATTACGGGTATGTCATTTCTTTTTTAAACCTTTAACTCTTCCAAAACAATTAAATTGTTACTCCTTATTAAAATTATTTCATTTCTATAACTCATGTAAACGATTTAAATTTACTCTCTTCGTACCATGTTGCAACTCTCACTGTAGCTACAGTGAGAGTTAAAAGCAGTAGTACATTAAAAAAATACATATACATTAATAAATTACCGTAATTTTTATTTTTAAATTGTTTCATTAACAGTTTTTAAAATTGAAACAAAAAACAAATATAAAAAAATTTCGAAATATTGCCAAATTTTTTAGGGCACTCTCCTTAAGTGATAAAAGTTGAGTTTGATGATTGTCAGAATTTTTATCCTTTGTGTACAATTGCTTTTGCCGCTTACTGTAGGTTTGTGTAGTATGATGCCTTACTGCTTGTAAAGTATGATGCGCATGCGTTCATGACATTTTTATGATGCTGACGCGTTGTCGCACTTTGTAAAGGCGGCTTTATAACGTATTAAATTGAGTTTATGCGCTCCTCAAACAACACACATACACACATAGCTCCCCTCTAAAGAAAAATCTCAGCCGTAAACAAAACGTAAATAAAAAAAACTCTTCTTTTCCTAAGTCTTTTTCATATGCTTTATAAGCGCAGAGTTTTTTAGTTTAGCGTGCTTTGCATACATAAATAGTATTTTAAAGAGTAAAATACATACAAAAAAAGACGAAGAAGGGGAAAATGAGGTAAAGAAATCCCAGTTTTTTTTCTTCTTACAAACTGTTAAAAATCAGAGTTAAAAACCAAGTAACGAAACCGTCAAGCCAACAGACCAAGTCAAAACGAGCCAACAACAAATATCGTGTTAAAATTATAATAATAAATGCAAAAATTGAGTGTTATATTGTCTGTCTGTCTGTCTGTCCGTCCGTCCTTCCATCCATTCATCCAGTTAACCATATAGCACTGAACCATGTAAATATGTACGTACGTACACTTCCAAACCAAACTAAAACGTTTTTGAATTTATTTATTTTTTTGTTAATTAATTGGTTTAATAAAGACATCATAACTTTGGTTGTTTCTGTAACTGTGAGTTAGTTTTCGTTGTTGTTGTTGTTGTTGTTGTTGTTGTTGTTGTTGTTGTTGTTGTTGTTGTTGTTGTTGTAAAATAAATTAATTAAAATAAATTTTTGAAAAATATTTTATGAGCCATTAACCCACATAAAGATGTCATATTGTTTTGACATTGTTAAAGTGTTAAATTTAACAAACACACACACTGCTTAAGAAAACCTTTAAGAGTTAAATGGCCATTTAAGATACCAAAACCGAAATTATTGTGCATAAGTCCTTGGAGGTAAAGAATTACGAGGTGTTTTACATGACAAGTAATTCATATTTTTGGGCAACAAATTCAATTGTGATTCTTCTCGCATTAATACAGGTTTCAAATGACCCTAACATTTGCTAGGTTTTTATATAAAAAAACTAAAAAAAAAATCTGTACGAGGTCAAAGGTCATATAGAAGCCCAGGTTTAAGTGCAAGTTCACAAAAGCAAGCTGCAAAGGAAAAGACTTGCGCCTTCACATAACCTTTAAAGAACAACGGAGTGTTGGTAAGGACGAAAAGCGTTCAATTGGACGTATGGATGGCGCACCGTACTGGAATACAGTGCTCCTAACACAGTGAAAGACAAGACAAATTCACCGAACACCTGGCTTTATATAGAGAGTGCAATCAACAGCTTCAAGAACAATAAGGCATTTGGAATCGCTAATATATCACCAGAAATGCTTTTAGCTCTCTTCCCACCGTTTGTGTCCGACTCATACCTCCGATTAGAGATATATTTTGGGCATACAATGTTCCCAGAATAAAGATTTCAAAGTAAGAAGACTTAACTGAGTGCAGGATCGGGACAAGCATTACTTTCCTTGGCATGGCAAAAAAGTTCATTTTGAATATACTCAGCAAGTGACTGACAGATACTCTCCTCAAAACCAGTTTTATAGGTATTTTGAATGAGGCAGTTTTGTCTGACATTGAAAGCATCAACAGTCTTTAAATAAACACCAAAAAAAATGATGAAGTGACCATCTTCATCACCTTTAATATTCCCTGACTTTGAGCAGGCGTTCGACAACAGTGTGCTTTATGGCCCACAAAAATTCTGTCCCTGTATAGGAACGCAAACTGCTGCATTATACTCGAAAAATTGATAATCATCTGCATAAGTGTGAATGTCGGAGTTTGCAAGCTTACCTCTTCTTTTCTTTTCCAAGTATACATTGACATCACTATGACAAAAGTTACGTCAGGAGCGATTAGCTTAGCCTACCATAAAGATCGTCTCGAATATTTAGAATGTGTTTGCTATTGTACAACATTAATGATATACAATCGAAACAACGCGAAGTTGGATGTGAAGCTGAAGCCGAACTATATGGTCTCAGGGAATTGACACCAACTTCTAATTGTAACAGCAGCGTATCGATCATCGACCATCGGTCATTGCACTATTTGCTGAGTATAATTTCAACGAACTAGACGAAATCCGCATCAACGTGGCGCAAAAAGACTATGGGTAATGACACCCATTGTAGAACTTTCCGCCTACCGCTCTATGTACTAAACAGTACACTTTACTGTGGGAAGTCAATTCCTTTGTATGGAATACAGGCCGTTGGGACCTTACGACAATTTAGATCTTTGTTGACAGATCTCTGAAAAACGAATCAAACGGCTTTTCTCGCCAAACGCTATAGTAGTACCTAACTCTGTTTACAAACCAGGCGGATCCCAATTAAGACCAAGACGAGTATACGATTCAACAAGGATTGAGATTGACTGTAATCTGCACTGAAACAGGACGCACAAGATTTTATTGTTGTTTCTAAGGCTTTAAACATTTCTTTATAAATTATTTGAATTCAAAGATCATTTTTTAAAAATTTATTTTGCAATTCTGCCATTCTATTGCCAAACTTTTCAAGTCGTTTTTTCTTTATTGTTGTTGTAAAATATTCTTTTGATCTGTCATATAATTTTTTATTACTTGTAGTTCTGTTTTCCAAATACTCTCCCCAAGAGAAAAAAGTCATTACAGTTGCTTGTTTTTGGTATTTGGAAAGAAATTACAAAAATGGCCAAGTTTATGAGGAGACATTTATTTTTGGTCTAAAAAGATAATTTTTTTTTTTATTTTGTTTTTTTTTTTTTTGGGAAATAAAGCAGTCCGTTAAATGCAATTCAATAGAGTGCGAGAGAAATCGTAACACCATTGGTGGTCTCCGAAATTTACACAAAAATTTTCATTACGCCATCGAATCTAAACGGAACGCTCGTTAAGATTGTCTAACAGCAGCACGCTGGAATGGCTGAAAAAAGATCGTCAGAGTCTTTCTGTCAGAGTTTTATTTTTTTATTTGATTTTAATGTTTTTGTTTTATTTTATAGACGACGATAATATACTATAGTTTGCCTTGGTAGATAAAACAGCGGAAGGGGTAAGATTCTGTAATCTTTTGCAGCGTAAAGCAAAAGCAAAACGCCTCTGTAATACACACAAACAAACAAACAAACCCCTCATAAAACATTATTAAACCCATTAAAATTAGACGCAACAAAAACAAAAACAACAAAAAAAACTGCCGATTTTTCTTTCTTTTTTCTTTCGGTTGAGATCTATGAATTGGTGAATGAAAATGATGAAAATAGGAAAAGATGGCTGTTTAGCTCATAAAATCATTCGTTTTTTTTTACGATTCAAATACACGGAACTACTAAAGTTACCGGCTGATATGCTTTATGAGCCGATGAAATGCAGTTTCAGTTCCTTTTTTTAATTTTTTTTTTGTTTTTTTTTTTCATAAATTTTTTTAATGACAATTCATAAAACGTACGTTCGTATTTATTTTTAAACATAATTATTGTGTTTTCGAAAATTCATTTCGAAATTTATGACTACTGTTGGGGTTATAATATCTTCTTTAATTTCCTTGTGAACTTTGGTGGCCTTCGGTGCTAGTAGTAGGGGAAAAATAAAATAAAAATTTTAAAATTGAAAATGATTTCGTATTTCTAAATAAGTTTGTTAACAAATTAATGAAAAAATATTCAAAATAAAATCCAAGTTTCTTTTCTATTTTGATCATAAAAATTAAAAAATGAAATATTTTTGTAAGAAAAACTAGGAATTCTGTCACCTCTCATAGTGTTGAGGCAATGCTAATTTAATTGTTTCTATTAAATAGGAGTGAGGAGTCGTTTGAATGAAGCAATCACTAAAGAGCATAAAGAGCGTGCAAACATATTCCATTGCTACTGAAAGCTAAAGAATTTGAAGAAACAAAAAACAAATTTTAATTCCTGACCTAATCACACTTTTTCTCATGAAACCAAAGTGATTACGAGGCCTTTTTTTACAATTTTATTTTTTAATGTTTAGTGTTCATTATTAACCATTTTACAAGACACTTTGAATATTTGAAAAAACTGACATTCTTATTTTTTATTCTCAATTCAGTTCAGTTCAATATTATTAAAGAATGTGTTTTAAATTTAACCTTTTAATGGGTTCCCCCTGTCTCTCTCTCTCTCTCTCTCTCTCTCTTCCTACTGTGTGTGTGTGTGTCTGTGTTAAAAATGTGTCATTTTGGTTTGGATTTGGTTTTGTTAAGCAATTAATTTCGTATGCAAACAACGTTTTGAAATTAATTTTTAAACCTAAAAAAGTCCAATAAAATAAAAACAACCATAAAATCAAAAGAAATATATTCGATCACATTGATGGTCATCAAATACCAAATTATTGTGCGTTTTCGTATGTGTGTGCCTTGCTTGAGATCACGTTTAAAAAGTTAAAACTCCAAATCAAAAAAACCCCTCTGAAATGTTTACTTTCTTACCTGCTGTTCTGGCTAACACTCACATACACACACCCCGTGTGTGAGTGTGTTTGTATTAATATTACCAATCGATTAAATCAAAATCACAATGTCTTGCCACGGGTCTGGCTGGCTGGCTTGTTAGAATTTCATTGTGTTTACCACAGCATAGACAGCCAGCCAGCTATCCAGCCAATATGTTTAATGTTTTCAGTGAGCATGTCCAATATTTGACAAATACACGGCAATAAGTCAAAATGTCCCGAAGAACAGACAAGAAATCGAATACCAAACATACCTACCATACGCCAGTTGTTGTAATCCAACAATAATATGGGAAAGAAAACATAAGAAAACCTGTCAAACAGCCTACGGATTTGTAACAAATAACTGTTACTCCCTCTCTCTCTCGCTCTTACTCTCATTACTTTTTGAAATGCCACCACCAAAGTACAAAACAAATTGGTTACGATCTCGTTGATCATAAGAACACAGCCGACTATTCCGTCCTGATGGTCAGACAGTCAGAGCAACTTTTACTTTCACTTTCTTGGGAAATCATTTTAGTCGGGTTTATTATTTCTTTTTTTTTTTCTTTAATTGTTGGCTATTGTTGTATTAGGGAAAGAGAGTAAAGAGAATGAATAATGAGGTCCTTACACTCTCATGCATGTTTTCTGTTTTTTCTTCTGTTTTTTTTTTGTTGGTAGCAAATTAAATACACGGAGAAAAACTGTCGAAATAAAAGCCCAGTTGAAACACAGGCTAAATACGAAAAGTTTTCCGTCTATCGGTCGGAGTTATCCATCCAAACGAGTATCGTCTACTCATACACATTACATTAGTTTTCCAAGGCTTTCTTATGGCTATGTCTTAAGGCTTAATACCCTTAAACTCCTGAACTCCTGCGATTAAATTGGTTATCATTAAGTGGAAAATAAGTCCCAGTATAAAACAGGTTTAAAAACATTTCTTTTTTTTGGGAAGCTATAATAGAAAGACTATACCAACCTGTAGCCCTGACGAACTCCAGTCAGTAGGGATAATTCCCTTTATAGTAAATGTTATGATAGAAATAGCTTTGAGGTCCATTGAAGAGAAAGCTGGAAGAATGTTAAAAAGGAGTATTGTGATGCTAAACGTATACAAAGCTACGGGGGCAGAGATCGCGTAGTCATTCCAATGTGTCATCAGGCAATCACTCAAGAGAATTTTTAAAATTGTGTCCTGATATAGGAGACTAATAATAGAGTCTAGAAACATAAATTCTAGCGACGAATACTCCAAGAATCAGTGTTTTGTTCTATAGAAACTTCTGGAATAGTATAGAGCGTATGTACGCAGTTAAAACTCTACTAGAAAAAGTAGCTTCACTCTTGTAACGTTACACAATTGGTCTTAAGACAAAAAGAGTGGCAACAAATTAAGGTCATTGGCGAAGTTTACAGGCAACAACAAATGGCGTTTTCCGTAGTCCTAGTAACTGCTACTTTAGACTCATTGCCACCTTAGCTTTGAAAAATTTTACAAGCCGAACAGATCTATTTCGATGTCAAGATCATGAAGTCGCCGTAGTCTAGTAGGTATTGTGTTGGCCACGGTTCAAACAACAGGTCAGTCATCGAAACGAAAATATGAAAACAAAATATTTCTTCGGCGACTTCCTCTCAGCAGATTTCTGGCAATTGACATAAAAAGTTTCTCAAAAAAATCTGTCGTTCGGAATCGACTTTAAACTGTAGGTCTCGCCACTCATGTATAAAATTAACGCACACAAACCCAAGTGGTGGGAGAACATAGATCGTAATGATTATGAAATATTCACTGATTTTAACCCCAATTTTTTTCTCTCAGTGTATTGATTAATTTACTAAGACATTGATTAGCATCAATTTAGTAATAATTTTTCGTATTTCTATTGTATTCTTTCGATTTGTTTTTTTTTTCTTTTTCAAATCAAAATTAAACCACTAAAATAGGATTTAAAGAAATAAATCACAAGACTGAAAAATTTAAAACAGATTCAGTCTCCAAACGAATGGTGGCAATACATCACCATGGACCAGCAACAGTAGAAGAGAATATAAACCATTAGCCAATATGATCAGACAAGATCATATTGAGAGTTATTTTTTTTTTCATTGGTAACATGCAGTTGTTGCTGGTCTTTTTATTAAAAAAAAAAAAGAAAAACCATAATAAAACCACATTTATTTTAACGAAAACAAAAGAACCAACAACATCAACAAAAAAAGAACCCAAAAACAAATGTAGAAATTCACACGATTTTCATTGTTTTTTTGTATTCGTTTATTTTCGTTTAGATTCGTTGAGTTTATTGTATAGAACTGGGGGGGCAAAGATGAGTTGAGTATGGTAGTGCTAATGCTGGGTGTTATTATTGTTGTTGGTATTGTGAAAAAGGTGCAGTTTATTTAACACCATTACCCAAAACACAACAACAACAAGAAGAAGACAAAAAGACCAAAAGAAAGAAACGCAGCAGGTTAGAACATGCCATGGCTACAGCCACAACCACATCTCACAGTCGTAGAGTAAAAATCCTTTTTTCTTTACAGGAAAACGTTTATCAAATATTTTCGATTTGTTTATAGATTTTCAATAATTTGTTAAGAATATTTGTGTTGCAAAGAAACGCATACAACAACAGCAACAACAACAACAAGTGCTTAACAATCTGTTCTTTTCAGTCAGCTTTGCTTTGGAACATGTTGCCAATGTCACACCTTTTATCATATAAAATTTATCAAAAAAACTAAAATGTTTGCTGCTGCTGCTGTTGCTGCTGCTGAGAGTTGTTGCAATAAATGTGTTACATGATTTGACTAGACACTCAGCACCTCTTTAAGTTTATGGTTGTACAACAAAATGCAATAATTGTACAATAAAAAATGGCCAGCAACAGATTTTTTCTCTCTCAGCTAAGCAATCTCAACTTCCTTTCAGTAGTTTTTTTTCTTTTTTTTTTGCAGCTCAAGCCAAGTAGTTTTGGCCAAAACCAACAAACTAGCAACAACATTTCGTATTTAAATGTATTGACACTCAACGAGTTAAACGATTTGCTTGTAAAAATGTTTAAAAAGATGTTTTTCTGATAAGAATGTCTTGTGTTGCTACAATAATGGTTATGCCTGTAAAAATAAATAAAAAAAATTTATAATCAGTATTAAAAAGGGTCATTTCAGGTCATAGGTACAGCTGAAGTCAAAAGAAAAACGAAGGATTAAAACCTCGTTTCCATTCTGCTGCAAGGTTGTTAATATAATTTCAATTCCTGGCAAGCATAAGAGAATTTGATCTGCCCTTTCCAAGGTAATGGAAACTAAAATTCATCATTAGTTTGTACGATATTTGGATTTCAAAAATCTGTGCTGCAACTGGCAATATGGTCTCCTTAAGGCTCGTTATGCCTATGACCTATTAGCGACACTTTCCACTACGAAAGCAGGTAGACATTTGCCAGAGGGTTAAGTTAATCTGGTAGCCGGATTACGAGGCACAATTTACTTGGGTCCCGTTGTAACACCAAACATACCTATTCCGCCATGTAATTATGGCTCCTGGTTGGTATTTCTCAACCAACACAATCTCAAAACGCCTTTGGCTATACACGTATGTATTTCCACTAAATTCTGAATGTCTAAGGCTTCTTCTTTTTAGGACCCCAAGCGCCGGACAATGATAGATAAGATGCTCTGTGGTCTCCTTTTCTTCTACGTTGTTGAAGTCTAGTCTTCCCAGTCTACTGGCGTGAACACCCAGAGGCCAGTATCCTGCTACAACTATAATCAGGTTTCTTAGATGGAATCGTCATAGATTTAATGCAAATTCTGTTCTGTACTTATTCATATCAGGCCAGATCTCTCTGGTATCATTATCATTCATTATCCCATCTTACCCTTGCCCAATGAATGGAGTTTTTGTGAGAATATTTTTTCGCCTTCGGGCAGATGAGCGGCAATCTCATTTAGAAATTCAATTGTAGGAATTTCCGTTGTGTCTGCTTTATCAAGTACATCAAACTTGTTCTTAACTTCGAAGTCCCCATGTTCAGAAATCTAAGTGGGGGTAACCGTTGAGTGTCTCACTATGTGCTCCAGAGACACCCGGCTGTTTTTTTGGAAAATCTTGGTGTACACATTCTCCAGGGATCTAATGGTCGCTTTACAGGCAGAAAATATGCGTATATCACCACATTATATACTCTGATATCCAATTCGCATGGAGGGAATTGATTGAAACGACTTCATTTGAATCCGTCCAGCAAGCATTCTTCGAATCTCACCAACTACATGTGCCTATACGAGTATAAAGGCAAGAATCCAATTAGTTTCATTCTCCTACTCCTAGAGTCTTGACTATCAATTAGACAGTGCATCACACAAAGCAAATGAAGTAATCGTAGAACACACATCCTACTTTCTTTTTTTCTTTTTTTTTTTTTGACAAGTCTGTAACATTTTTGTATCGTTTTGTAGGTCAAATACCTTGACACGCAATTTAATTGAAATATTTTTTCGTATTTAGAAATCTATTAAGAAAATTCCCAATAAGCTTCCTTCCTAATACACCAGCACCCACTTATTTAATCACATGATTAATGATGTTGCAGCAAATCACCCCCGGGTTACATCAATCAATCCATCAATCTTGTAAAAGATGCTTGCTTGCTTGCTTGCTAGTGCGCTTGCAACATATTGTTGCAGCATATTTAACATATGAAATCTAAACGTTCTCTCTGATTTAACGTAACATGGCGTTACAAAAACAAACAAATAACGAAAAAAAGAAGTGGCTGACACTGTCAATTTCATATGTGATGCTTGAATGACAGCCACTGACAGGTGATAGATTATTTGTATGTACATATGTATGTATTCCTGTAGTTGTTATTGCTATTGCTTAGGAAGTAAATAAAATTGTTTTTGTTTTTCCCTTGCTGCTGGTATTGTTGTCATGTTTCTTTTATTCTCCTTTAATAACGAAGAAAAAAAAAAAGAAGATCATCATGCATGCCATACATACATACATACGTCAGTCAATTGCTGTTTATGAGTTTATTTCATGTCATGCCTACAATGCCACAAAATTTTGTTGATTTTCGTAACAAATTTTTCTCATTAAAATTCTTGTGATATTTTAATTATTGGCCCCGGACCTATTGATGGTTTAATAGGGTCGAATGTGTTTATTGGTTTCAGGTCTTGTGTGTGTGTGTGTGTGTGTGTGTAATAATTAATCATTAGATTGACTGTGATTTGTCCAGTAATTTGTTAACAATTTTGATTTGCTTTTCTTTAAGGATTTTTTCTTTAAGCGAAGATTAATGATCAGGAATTGATTGTAAAGAAACCGGGAAGAAAGTGTTTAATAGCGAGCCCTCATTAATTTCTAATAATGCATGGCATATAGGAGTAAAGTGTTTGCTTAGCCTGTGGTATGTGCTATGGAAGACATTGGATCATAATAAGTTTTGCTAACAATAAAACAGTACCCTATTGTGTCGGTAGTTTTATGATTTTGGACATTAACGTCATGATCAGTATTTCATCTGTCTTGAGTATAGTGGATGTCGACCTTACGTGTAAAATAATGTGTCGTGTAGTGACCATGTAGTGAAAATAACCTGCTTCTTCTATAACACAGCAGTTTTGCCCTCTTTTTAATTGTAAAAGATTTTCTACACTAAGTAGTATTCCAAGAAGTCTCTTCTTAAAGGATTTCTTTTAGCAGATCGGGTGGCCAATATTGTCGAATCAAAACAAGGCAAATAAAAATCAACCAGAAACCCTATACTGATGTATGATAGATAGTCCAACGTAGTTAGATCAGCAAAGCGCAAAATCCAACACACTAAAATGGCACTCATAGTCGCTTCTATTAGCTCTCAGGGTCTGTAGTTCTCAAAAGCGAAAAGAAATAGATCGTTTAGCTACCAAATAAGTGGAGAAGGGTATGGTTGTCAAAGAAAGGCAATCGTCTCATCAGAACAGGATACGTTCTTAAACTGACAACATCGTGAACAAACTGTCATAACGCATGGTCAGGCTGAGGCTTTATAAGAAAGTACGTTGAGTTTGCAATACGAAGAGAATAGAAAGACCTAAAACAATACTCGCAGTAGGCCTGTGTCAATAATTTCCTGGCTTATAGGACCATTCCGGGTGAATTTGTAATCGTTGAGCTTGCTAGAACGGAATACCCACTTGCTTTTGAAAATAGCTAATGTCCGTCTCTGCCTCAAAGCTGATTACTTTCATTCTCTGCACTATTCCTTAAGAGTTTAACGGTGCCACCGTTTCTTCACGAACCAATATTCATCGACTGGAATCTGCAGGACAGCCGTAGAAAAGAAACACATGTGCATACATGAAGGGGTCAAATCAATCAAAAAATTACAGTGACCAACTGTATAACACATACTCCTCGTATATTGCGTTCTGGACTTAATACTTGATTTTCCTCAAAATATTTTTCTTCCGATTATTAGAGATCTGATAAGAGTGTTCAATGATATTCGATACATTTTATTCACAAAGCAAAATCTTGCTAAAAATCTGTAAAAGAGAGAGACATTTTTGAGGTGATTGATGGGTCCACAAAGTGTTAAAATATCGGCCAATTCTTCATTAGGAAACAAAATTCTCTTAATTCTAATAATTTGTCTTTCTTTTTTTTCCACAAATATTTCCTTTCCATGACAATTTTTGTCACGTGATTTTAGGCCATAAAATATTATGGCCGGGGGGGATACATATTAAAAGAAAATCAAAGAGCGCTTGCTTATAATGTCTTTCATTACCATAACCAATAGCTCTAAAACAACAACACTTTTTTTTGTTGGTTTTACAAATAAAAGGCTTTAACCGCTTTTCAGGAAAGAAAAAAACACGCACACACATACAAAAAGTACACAAAAGATTAAGTGTTCTTTCAAAATCCAAGACAATTGGCAACAAAATATTTGCGGTTCTCTTTTACGAAAACGAAAAAAAAAATCCCAACACTTTGATGACCATCAATAAATGACTAATGATCATAACAAAATGACCGACCGACCGACACATAATGATCATTTTTTTGCAAGGGGGGGACCCGGTCTGTCAATGCAGATTCAGCTTCATATTATTGGTTTGTAACCACAACGAATTCATTTGTTTAAGCGTTTTGTGCCTGGTTTTTTTTTTTTTGAAGTCTTTTTTTATTTCTTGATGCACTTTGATTTGTTTGTAAATGAAATTTGTTAAGGCCCAAAACAATAATTTGCATTTCGATTCGATTGGCAAAAAAAAAAAAAACGAAAAAAAGCTAGAAGACGCGTGTCCACCGTCACATTGTTTATGATGCTTCTAGGAAATCCATACCATCCGTGTTCATTCACTCATTCTCATTCATGCTCTGATCCATCACCATAGACAACCAAAAAAAAATCTTCACCCAAATCACGTTCTTTTTTATGGAACAGAACAGAACACCTTTCCTATGGATGGCTTAAGTTTCCTTGCCTTAGTTTTTCAACACTCAAGTTTTAAGTATTGATCTGGTACTGGTACTTTTTCTTCATTTTTTGTTTTTGGTTTCCTTAGCTTTGGTTTCAATGTGTGCAAAATTTGTAAATATAAGCTGATCGTGATCATTTTGTGACAAATCAATTGTTAATGCCCTCAAGTTGGAAATATTGCACACAAATATTCGTCAAGAACATGTTGTAGAGTAAAACGAATTGAAAATATTTTGTCTTAGAAAACAAAAAATGAACAACAAAAAAAAAGTACTTTTTTTCTATTACACTGACGGAGGAGAGTGTCTCTGTGTTTGGCAAGGAAAAACCATCTCTGGGAATAGAATGTACATTGTAAAGGAATCTGTAACAGAAATTATTTGAAACTAATTTTTTTTAAATTACTTGAGAGAGTTTTCTAAACGTCATTACCCTCCAAAAAAGTACAATGGTACCATAAAACAGTAAACAATTAGAGCACTGTTGTGCGATTGGATGGCAATGAGATTTAAGGATACATAAGAGTTAGTCCTCTCGTATAGAGCAGAGTCTACCACAATTGCACGTGCCCTCTTACTGCCAAAGAGATTGAGCTTCCCTGCAAAACGAGTGGATAATATCCAATTCTACTGAGGTAATCGGAATACGTAGGCCCTGAGAAATTCTCTGCGTTCATAGAGAAGGACGCTCATTGAAGCTATGTTCGTGAGTTAGTCCTCACATATACATCAGAGTTTAGCAATATTGCATGAGTTCTCTCGCTGCCAACGAGATTGAACCTGTCTGTAAAACGACTGGATAATATCCAATGTAAACAGAGGCAATCGGAATACATAGGCCCTGAGAAATTCTCGATGTTCATACAGAAGGACGGACGTTGAAACTATGTTCGTGAGTTATCCATCAGAGTTTAGCAAATTGCATGTGTCCTCTTGCTGCCAACGAGATTGAGTCTGCCTTTAAAACGACTGGACAATATCCAATGTAAGCTGAGGCAATCGGAATACATAGGCCCTGAGAAATCCTCGACGTTCATAGAGGAGGACGGACGACGTTGAAACTACGTTCTTTAAGGACTAAGTAGGGGCCTGACTGTCCAATCAAATTACGAGATTTTCAGGGAAAATTTTGCCACCAAAAAAACCTTGCAGTGCTCTCAAAAGAGACATGAACTTTGCCTTAAAAACACTGCAGTGATCAGGCTGTCCACAACCATACATAATTAGTCATTACAACCCTTTAGTCAGGATTACGATCTAGCTTCTCACACCATTGATGTTGTGCGAGTTAATTTTACACATAAGTGGCGGCATCTACAGTTTAAAGTCTACTCCGAACGATAGATTTTTTGAGAAAGTTTTCATGGCAATTTTATTTTTACTCTCGGAGTTTTTTGCCAGAAATCTGCTCAGCTGAGAGGAAGTCGCCGAGGAAATATTTTTTTTCTTTATATTTTCGGTTTGATGTCTGACCTGGGTTTTGAATCGTGGCCTCAAGTTTAATAAGTCAACACACTACCTACTAGGCAGCCTATAAGAAACATCAATATCAGAAACCTTAATAAAAATGTATGTATATTCACAATCTACTCTGTCACTCATCTTTAAGCCATGGGTATATTTTCAAGGATCCCATTGGGAATCTGGCAAGCTCCGGTTCTTTAGACCAGAAGTCTATTACTACTAGATTATGAGGACTTCTTTATACAAGAATATCTCACTCTAACTCAATTGATTTGCCCTCGATTGTTTTCTTTATTTGTTGCTGCCCAGCATATCTACTGGCTATCTGCAATGCCCAGTTTCTGAAGCTCTTTTTTAGCTTTAAAGTGCCCAGTATTTTGCATTTAAGTATAAGACTAATGAAATACAAACCTTGTCCTCAAAGGAGTACAACGGGAGCGCATTGTTTACCAATAGTACAGAGGATATCCAGAATCTGCAACGTTCAGACCTTACAAGAGGCAGTTTTAAACAAATGAAGCGTTTCCTTATTACGATTTTTTTATTTATTCTTTGCGATTATTAGTAGCAATGTCCATGGATTCGTCATAAATTGTTGGCAACTTAAATTACAATATTTCGTTCGTCTTTTTTTCTGTTCTTCAATTTTCTTGAATTGTGCAGCAAATATTGGTTTAGTTTGGTGTCTCAGATATAAGCGAAAATGAACACGCATTTAATGTTTGTTTGTCTTCAAACATGAACTCTGCAGTGACATTTGCGTTTTTATTGAAATTGAAATTGAAATTGAAGTGGTTGGAGTAGCGTATCACAAGACATGGAACAATTTTAATTGAATCGATGATGATCATAAACACTTTAAACCCTGATCTGTACTGATAAGTATTCGAATGGGACGGCGACGATGCTGTCTGCGGCGACTATGTGTGTTAAATTATTAATTTAAACAGAATTCGAATATAAAAACTACAGCAACAACAACAACAACAACTTAAGGAAATTATAATTATTAATAAAATAAAAACAACAACAATAACAACAAAATATTATTAATAATGTTATTAAGTAAATGCAAACAATTTAAGCAGCGTATGAATATCGAGGGCTGGGATAACTGCAGACTGCATACATACGAGTACATGATGGAATGTATGAATGAATGAATGAATGAACGTGCGATCAGTAAAGATAATAAAATTCGATACAAGGAAAGGAGGGACAGAGAGAGCCGGAGAGGAAGAAGAGATCACACAAGATCACCATCATCATCATATTTATTTAACATGGATCATTGACAATCGTAGTCATCAATTATAGACACTCCAGACCGAATTAAACGCGCAGCCAGATAGAAACAGAGGAAGAAATTTATTTATTAACGAACGAATGTCATCCCATCCCTATTTATTTAATATTTTTTTTCGTTTTGTTTTAATGTTTGCCCCACACTGTTGTTAAATGCTGCCTGCCTGCTTGCCTGCCTGCCTGCCAGCCTTCGTATTTACAATGTATTTTGGATATTCAATTAGTTGGCTGGGCTGTTGTAGTGAGTTGGTGGTACATGGTACATGCAACTTGAAAATATTCAATCATTCACATGCATCATGATATGGTAATGAATGAATGGACAGTCCAATAGAGAGACAGACAGACACAATATTTGAAGTAGAACGGATAAAGAAGTTTTTGTTTTTTAATTAAAACTGACATTTTTCAATAAATGAAGAAACGAAGAAGTGTTAATCACATTTGGAAATGATCTGATCTGCTCTTGCTCTGCTCTGATGATGGCAGATGATGATGCAGCTCAAAAGCTACTGCTTGCTGCTCTCAAGAATAAATTGAGGGCGTGTGAAAATATAATTTTTTTTTTTTTTTTTTTTTTTTTGAATGCGAATAATAACAGAAATTAATTGAAAACGAAAATATTTTTCTGGAATATTCCTGAATTCTGGAAAATAGAGCTGCCACAAACGCAATATTCGTTTTTAGAATTTGTGTTGAACCGTAATATCCTTCAATGGAAGGAAAAATTGATTTTTTACTCATAAGAAGACAAGCTTTGCATTGGAAATGTGAGTCTAATTGAGAAAAATAGTTTTTTTCCAAAAAATCATAATAAAATACCAATCTTTTCCTCGACCAACAGAAAATTCTTACCGGTCATCGAGTTAAAGTCGTTAAACCTCTGCTGTAGCTGGTTAATTCTTTAGATTACTACTCCTCGGTAGCAATCGATAATATGGTCCCCCGTTATTAACTTAATAGGTGCTTAAGACGTCTTTATCTTAAGACTTCTTTATCTCAATCAGAGACTACTGGTAGCGAAAGGCTGATCTCCCTTCAAATTCTATTCAAATACTAAGCACATCGTTATCTCAAAATTGCATGGGGAAAACAGGTTGTGTTTTCTACAGATTTTCGCATCATTGCAGAGTCTTTAAAGCGTAAATCACATCCGCTCTCATTGTGATCAAACGTCTAGGAATATACTGATCTACTCTGGCTATCGTAAAGTTCCTTATGAAACTCATTTGATGTCAAAACTTGTCCTTAAATGTTCGCTAATTCTACGGTAAATAAAAGAATTTTCGAAGATCTCCATGGTTTGAGTTATGCCCATAAAAACAAGTACCAAAGAAGACAATCCCTTCCTTTTTTTCATCGAGGTTTAAAGGAGTTAAAAACCTTAGTTAGCATAGGCCTTCAACTCGCTAAACTTATGCAGATGTTTGGCGGAGAAGTCCTTGCAGATCCAAAGGTGGAGGCCTCTCGTTAGATTTCATTTATCCTCTACCATTATCTCTATTCTAGAAAGACCGCCTGGTCTGCTGCCAATATAGTTGTAGCTTCGGTTGCGGCAGAACACTGTATTCTATGTCGATAATGCCGAGTCGGCGAAGAGCATGTATGGCTTTGGTTATGCATGTGTTTGTAATTAGAGGGTTGGTCTACAGCCAATAAGTTGTTATAATGCCCGTCGTTTGTTTTACCTGTTGTATTCGAAAGTTACGTGCTCCTCTCTTTCAAGTTCTCTCTGCAGTTAGAATACGTTGGTCCGTCTGCTGGCTTATATCGACGACCGAACAGGATCCGCCATTAAATGCATGAAGTCCATGTTTTTGGATATTTAGTTTCTCTTATTTTTAACAAACAACAAATTTACGTCGTTAATTAAAATTTTTTTCGCTTGCAAAGTTTTGAAAAGAATTTCAAATAATTTGTATGAAAACAGATTACAACGATGACGACATAAAAAATTTATGACATTTTCTTTCTCTCTTATTGCTCTAATTAAACTTTCACAATATGTATGTATATATATGTATGTATGGAATAAACCGTTATTTAAAGCATTATTTAAATAATTAATTTTCATATTTAAATATTAACTTTTACCCTTTTCCAACACACACACACGTACACACACACATCTGAATTGAAGAAATTAGGTCCCCGCTGCTAACAAGTGTTTTTATTTCGCTTTTTTAGCGAAAAACCTTAGAAAAATAAATAAAAATTAAAAAAATTTTAATTATTTTTAATAGCAAAGTTTAAATAAACATGAATTTAATGTTTCAGTTGTAGTTGGTTATTCGCAGATTTTTTTTTAATACCAACGAAAATAAAGAAGAAAAAATGGCGTTAAATTGCCATAATTATACTGAAACATAAGAAGAAAAAAAGAGTCTGAAACTGCTACTGTTTGTAAGCATTTTGGCACCCTAAACAAACACTTGAAGATTTCTGGACAAAATAAATGAAAAAAAGATTTGCAACAAAAAGAAAATCCAGTCATACCATCCATATACAATACAATACAATACACAACAACAATAACAACAATAACTAAAATACAATAATAATAACAATAATAATGCTCGTAATAATACATATTTTTTCTTCTTCGTATTATTATTCTTCTTCGTCTGTTCAGTTGTTTAACAAATAAGATTTTAAAAGCCACCTCAAGTGTAGGCCAACCACATAAACCTGTAACCCAAACAACCGTACCAAACAACAACTCTATGAAATCCAAAGAAAACCCAGCAAAAAAATTTTTCTGTCGTAGAGAAAATGTGTTCATAAATCCTGATAGACTACCTTCAAACCTACTAAGATAAGGCCCAGTATCATGAGTCTGCTCCTCTGAATTACTGCCTACAGATATAACATGTGTTTGATCATCTTAGGTTGCTCTTTATAACAGTAATATCTGCAACAATTAATATTTAAGCAGTATCCCACAAATTACTCATCGTTCTTAAAGCATATTGTTCGATTAAATTCCGAAAAGATTCTTTTGAGTTCCAGTCTCATACAGTTCTATAACAAACTAGTCTGGATCATATGTAGTAGCCTAGATGTTCTACTGTCTACCGTACACAATCATGGCATGTATACTTTTAGTTTCGGCTAGCCCATAACTGGTCTTACTGGCCTATGTGCCTTGATTTTCCACTATCCCTTCTATTTCGCCATAAACTCACTTCTTCACTTCAGCCCGAATATATAACCCGTAACAGATCTTATAAACCCATATGTCACGCCCAAGCTCTTCCTTCCTCCCCTGTATTCAGTGTGTTAGAGATTTCGTTTCACTCATCTGTCACAGTGCTTCGAAACCCATCACATATCTCTACTATACGCTCCCATGAGCCTACCTTCTTGCAAATGTTACCAGCTTCGAGCTGACTCAGGGGAGTATCATATCGAAACCTATCACATATCTCTACTATACGCCCCTATGAACCTAGCTTCTTGCAAATGTTAGCAGTTTCGAGCTGACTCAGGGGAGAATCATATCCACAACCAGAGGCACTGTAAAAAGGTGGGAAACTAAGCCAGAATTTTTTTCCTTCGCTGTAAAATATACGTTTCAATACGTTAGGAATCATGTTTTCATAGTCGTGGTATACTGTTCACTAGATAAGGTTACTTGATCGATGAAACGTTTTTCAAGAGCGCAGAGGCAACTAGCTGGCTGTCAGGGAAACACATAATGACCTCAACGACGATGTTAAGCTGTTACAGGTCTTTCTGCTGGTTGGATAAACTACGTTAATAACTACAGATATCCCTAAAATAGCTCAGCAAATCTGACCAAAATTAGTTCAGCTTGCCAAGGAAAGTGTACTCAAAGTGCAAAGCGAGACACTCATCATCATTGTTGGAGTCGTTATTGAAGTTTGTACTCTGGGCACTGCTTCAAGATGAATTGCAATTGGTCATGGCCCTTATGACTTTTGCAAAAGTTGCAGAGATGGGAAATGTGAGGAGAGGGTTCTTATCCCTGTGAATAATTGGCAACCGTTATATCACAGGAGAAAGAAATGCCTGGCATGCTGTAGAACTCACTCATTCGTTGGAAGCGAAAATTAGGAAACTCGGCAGCTTTACCTTGAGGTTTTCGTTGTGGTATCCCTTTCAGATTGACAGCTACTTTAACCGGCCTATAAGTACGTTGGAAATCTTTAAACTATGCTGACGTACACTCACTGGAAACATATCTTAACCACTATTTGCGTAGAATATTCAAACGAATGTAATTTTTAATCGGGATCTTCTAAAAGGGAAAGAATGGGCTAAAAAGCAATCCGCAACGCATTTACCGAGAGGAACGATGGCTAATATTTGAAAACCTAATGCTAACAGAAGACAAGAAAGACCTGCCAACTAATGGGGAAGGTTATTGGATTTCGACGTTGGTGAAAACGGAATGTATACCGAATGGTATACAAAATCAATAATGAAATGAAAACTTTCACTGGGTTATGTTTTTCTGTTTTTTTCTGTACAAAGAATACAAATTGTAATAAGTTGAAGAAAAACAGAGGAAAAAAAACAAAAGATTCGAAAGAAATTAAAGAAAAAAACTCTACAAATTACTTGAACGTGCTACAATTATTATTAAGATGAATCTCTCGCAATTTCTTTCTTTTTTTTTCATTATTTTACTCGTCTTTGGCAGCTCCTCATGTAATTTCGAAAGACATTTTATTTCTTCTGTGTGTGTGTATGTGTGTATAGTTTCGAGTGGCCAAAAGAAGAAGAAGAAGATGAGACGACGTTTATTTGCATTTATGTGGCTTTTAGACAATTTATTTGCAATTTTGCGTTCAATTTTCAAATTCAAATTAACTTCTGAATCAAAATGAAACACACAGCAAAAGAGGATGAATGTTGATTTCAACTGAGATGAGTTGATTATTAAATAAACAATTTTTGATTACTTTATTTCGTAGGCCCCCCCCCGTCCGTCCGTAATGGCAGATTGAATTGAATTGGTTTTATTACCACCATTGCCCTGCAGGTCAACTGTGTGGTCTCTTTCATGTAGAGGCGCGTCTCTACAAAATTTTGCAAATTTTTATTTGCATTAAATTATTAACGTAAATTTTTGAAAATTATTAAATTAACGAAAATTATTGAAGTCGCCGTGGTGTAGTAGGTAGTGTGTTGGCTTACTATTCGTAAAGCCCGGGTTCGTATCCCAGGTCAGACATCAAAAATGAAATATGAAAAAAAAAAAATATTTCTTCGGCGACTTCCTCTCAGCAGATTTCTGGCAAAAACTCTGAGAGTAAATAAAATTGCCATGAAAAAGTTTCTCAAAATTCTGTCGTTCGGAGTCGACGTTAAACTGTAGGTCCCGCCACTCACGTATAAAATTAACGCACACAACATGAGTGGTGTGAGAAGCTAGGCCGTAATCCTGACTGAAGGGTTGTAATGGCCAATTATGTATGTATGTATTAACGTAAAACGATTTGTAAGTGAGTATATATGTGTGTATGTGTGTGTGTGCTTTAAATCGATCACGTCTCAATACTTTTGTGGTTTCCTTGAATGATTTCACAAGTCATTTCAAATGATTTGAAACTTGGGTGGCATTAAAGGAAACCCTTTTGTGGCAAACGTTTAAAAATTTTTTTTGGCAACTCAATTAGTTTTATTAGGCCATTTAGATTAAAATGTTTGTGTGTGTGTGTGTGCTTGGAAATGTAACCAACCACCAATAAATATCGTAAATTTTCATTATTAACTACTAAATCACCTGTAGAGCACAGCACAGTATAGCACAGCACAGCAATATGCAGCATCGTTGTAATCTCATACGCATAAAATAAATTTAAAGGCCAAATCCTAAGCATACCAAATCCGTCTATCGTTTGAATAGATCTACTCAAGTGGACAAAGCTATAAATGACCACCAACATAGTACGGCTTACAGCACCTACACCCCAGCTTAAAAAGTATTTTCAAAAGTGGCAAAAGTTACCCCGGGGTGAGAGACAGACAGACAGACAGTGTAGAGAAGAGAGAGCAACAGAATCGTAGAATGATGATGATCATGTGATCAGTGTGGTAATGAATGTGTTTTTAATAACAGTGACAACGATCGCTACAAGCATTTTTCCTAAAGAGGGCCATAAAAGCTAAGAAACATTCAAAAGTGAATGAATGAATAAGTGTTACATATACCGCCGCCCAGTTAGAGATACACGCAGGGGACAGGAAACTTTAGACGCATTAAAACGACAGACGACAGACGACAAAGATGAACAGCAGTCGAATTTGCAATCGAATCGATGGCCAAGTCAACATAATGAAGAGTCTTTTGAAAAGCTACACGTTTGTTTGTTTGTTTGTTAGCATACGGATACCTACGCACTCTCTTCAAACATACATACATACATATGTGCATACGTAATATTATATAAATGAGTGTACAACCTGAGCATGTTGCATGTGAAGCCAAATGAATTACCAGATTAATGGACAAAATAAATCACATTATCGCTTCCCCCAAAACCAACACACACACATAAAAGCTCATACGAACACAGAAAAAAACCGAACTAAACTGCCTGCTCTGTGTTGCCCAGAAAAATGAAAAATTTATTTTTTAAGGCCTTTAAAGCTTTAAAAAACCAAAAAGTCAGTCATAAGAATTGTCGTAACTGCTGCTGCTGCTGCTCTTGTTGCTTGTTGCTATTGCTCTCTCATATGTATAGAAAATATTGTATTTGAATCAGGACCACAGGGGAGTAACAGTCAGTGGGACACAAGGTCGGACAGACACTACACACTATTATGCAAAGTAATGCGAGAATTTATTGAACCTTTAACAGGCCACTCGCTACCACACATCACAAATAAAGCAGAAACAAACAAACATGAGAGAAAAAAATCATACCAAACCAAACGAAAGCAAGAATGTATTTAAAAATCTGACCATCAACTGCGTCATCATCTTTATTACACTGACAAAAAACCTACAGTCGACCGAATATATTCTTTTTTTCCTAGAGCAATTCAATTCAGCTAGCTGCATAGCTTTCTAGACTGAAAACAGCAAAGATAGCCTTGTATTAAACACTCCTATACAAGAAATAGCGAATTCAGCTAGCTGAATAGCTTACTAAGGCTCACTAAAAGGTTCTTATATAGAAAACAGACAATTTAGCTAGCTGAATAGCTCTCTAAGGCAGTAAAATGCAAAGATATTCTGGAATTAAACATTCTTATAAAAGAAACAACGAATTCAGCTAGCTGAATATCCTTTTATAGCATGCATATGCTTGAATTAAACATTCTCATAAAAGAAACAGTAAATTCAGCTAGCTGAATAGCTCTCTAAGGCAGTAAAATGCAAAGATGTGCTTGATATACACATTATTAAATTAGAAACAGCGAATTCAGCTACCTAAATAGCTCTCTAAGGCAGTAAGAATAGCTGAATAGCTTTCTAAACTGTAAAAAGCAAAGATATGCTTCAATTTATCATTGTTATATAAGAAACAGTAATTTCAGCCAGCTGAATACAAATAAAAATTGTATAAAATCATAGTGAATTTAAAATTAAACTACAATACTGAAAATAGTTTTAATTCAGCTAGCTGAATTGCAAAGTAACCTAAATGTAACGAAAATTTCACTAAAACTGAATAGATTTGCAAGAAAATATAAACTCGGCTTGCTGAATATGTCTCCAAACGTATAAAAACTGAGCATATGCTTAAGTTATACTTGCTTACATAAGAAAAAGTAAATTCAGCTAGCTGAATAAAAGGAATATCATTAAAAACCATTAGTGGGACTAAAATCAAAAACAATAATAATAAGGAAAAATTCTAATTCAGCTAGCTGAATAGGAATAAAACATAAAAAATATGTAACAAAGTTTTACACAAATTACGCTAACTAGAGAAAATTGTAATTCAGCTGGCTGAATAGCGGATAAAAGAGCTTCAAAATCAAAGCTTATGGAAATAGATCAACTTGAAGCAAAAATATTACAATTCAGCTGGCTGAATGACAACAAAACTATCATTGAATGGGCCTGAGTTTTTTCTCAGTGTGTCGGTTTTGTTGTTCTATATGTGGTTGTATGGTAAGTGATCTTTGGTGGTAACGATTGGAATGATATTTTCTTTTATTGTTGTTGTTATTGTTATTGTTGTTGTTGTTGTTGTTGTTGTCTTATATGCAAATGCTACAAAGACAAATCACACCTTTTGGATTTGTTGAACAAAATAAATCTCGTAATGAGTTACGATAAGCGAACAATTTCGACAGCCAAACAAATCACCTGCAATTGATCTTGCTAAAACCATATTAAAGCCACAACAGAAAAAAAGTTGTTGTATGCTCTTTAACAAGGACTAAGAGAGAATGAGCGAGGGGGCGTAAGAGGTGGGAGCAACAGAAAAGGTAGACAAATATTGATACAAATAAAAAGAAAGGAGGTAGATAAACACAAAGTATGTATGTCTGTCTGTTTGGCTGGTTTTTTTTTTTTTTTGTATTTGAAAGCAAAAATCCATAAGATTAACTGACATTTATTGACTGTTTTTCAAAGGAATTTGTAGCTGGGGCTGGGGCTGGGAGAGTAACGCATAAGCTTTAATAAAACGATAAATGAGATCAGTGATCGGTGATTGCAGAGATCTTTATAACAACCGGTTAAATATTCAATATTTGTGCTGTTGTTGTTGTTTCTGTTGTTGATATTGTTTGCATTGGCAAAATAAATGCTGATCTTATAAATTCACTCATTACAACGATTAATTTCTTAAACTAACACCAGTTTAAGGCTTAAAGAACAAGATATTGATGATGGTTGGTTGGTGGTGGTACTCCCTTTTGCGCTAAGGCCATTGCCAGAAACATAACAGACAGACCCACCACAGAGTTTTTGATTCTTCTATAGATTTCAAGCTTAAATTGTAATTTTTTCTTTTCATTTTCCATGGACATCATGACCAACTACTTCTATGGCTTACCATTGACTAAAATAATCGCGCGATAATAATCATGACAGTCGTCTATAGAGTCAATGCTTACAAATGACATTTGTCTTTAGAAATACAATAACAACAACAACAGCAACAGCAACAACAGCGAATAGCAGTTCTCCTTATAGAGGATAGACTCCTGAAGTAAAGACCTTTTGTTGTAAATATTCATAAGAAGCAGAAGGAATCTATATCTCCCTCTTTATAATACTTATTCCTTTGAAAATAATAAAATCAAAACCAGTGGCTAAATTGCTATAATAAGCCTCCTGTTTCTTTTTCTCTCTCCCTCTTGTCCCTTTTTATGTTCGATTCCTATTCAATTGCAACTCTACGAAGTAGTGGCGATCACTGACTCAGTTGGCCTCAGTTGGTGGGCGATGATCATAATAATGTTTCGAGCTGTTGCTTCTCTGTTGCTGTTGCTGTTATTGTAACACAATGTATGTATGTATGTATGTATGTATACATACCATACCATACATATGGGTGTTGTTGTAAAAGTAAATTTTTTGACAGTTTGAAAAAATGACTGGGTATTGTGTTGACCCCCCCATTGTGTAGTGGCAGCTAGAACTGTTACCATAACTTTAAAGCTGGTGTATTTACCCTCGCGACTGGTCACCAAGATGGTAACACGAGCCAAAATCCAAAAACAAACAAAAAACATTAAACTTATATGTGTCCGCCGTTTTCTTCGTTTATTCTCCTATAAAACTTAAGATATTGTTCAATAGAATTGTTTAGCTTCCAAATTCATAGGCAAGCCATTGTCTAAATTCGATTGAATATGAGTATATTACAGACAAACATTTATTTTTACAATAAAACCACTCAATCAACAACAACAACAGACAGACATACGCTCTATGCTGCATTCAATTCAACCAAAAAGAATTTTTTTTTGTCTAGAAATTCTTTAAAAACTTTTGTAAAATAATCGTGAAAATGATATTTGAACAGCAGAAAACATGGCAAATATTGTTAAGTGTTGTTCAGCTTGCTGAAACGGAATAACAGCAAAAGTTTAAAAAGCTTAGGTCATTCGCAAGACTCATATCTCGGGTATCAACAAGCCTTAGACACTAGAAATCCGCAAAGAGAATATCCAACAGAAATTCGAGACTTATATCAGAAAGTTTGGGCAAGAAAAATCGAGACTAAAATGCTTAACAGGGCGGGTATTTATTAAGCGATCTGCTGTTAAACTTTCTTACAGACTACCTGACCGTTGTAGTATTTCTTAGGCGGAGGTCATGGCTATGCTTGTTTGTGGTAGTATTTTCCCTGAAAATCTCTCCTAACTTATTTAGACAGCCAGGCTGCAATTAAATGTTTAATGAACGTAGTTTTAACGTCCATCTTTGTCCATAAAAGAAAGGATTTCCCAGAGAAACTTCGAATTAACTAAAGGTAACCTTTATATCGGTTCTGGGAGGTAGAAATATCCTTTGAAATTGTATTGCTGATGAAATGGTCATTACCGGCCGCAATTTCCGACACCTTACAGGACATACATAGGTCTTCCAATTGCGTCAGTTATCCAGTCTTTATAAATGGAGGCTCGATCTCGTTGACAGCAGGAGGATACGTGCAGGATTGCTAGACTCACCTTGTCCTTAAATTGCATGGCCATCCATCGCACAAAAGCTATTCTCACAGGTCATAGTCCTTTTAGTAGGCATGTCGAAAGACTTAGCATTCCGGCATTCCGACTTCTGCAGCAACTGGGTGTTAAAGGAGCAGGAAGAGTCAGTCTTACACTACCCTTGTCATGAAGAGTCAAAGGTTTTTAACCTCTCACTTTCTGACTTTGTTGACCGAGCTCTCAAATATAAAAACTGTTGCAACAACAAGATTTACTTTGGTCCCGAGTTAGTTTCCCCTAAGGAATGTTTAATTTTTGGGTTGAAACTTGATTGTAGTATCACAGAGGGCCTAAATGCTAGTTTAAGTGAAATCTCTTCCCACATTACTTAACATAACTCACTGACAGTAAAATCGCCATAGATATGTGCCATACATCTAGCAGAGTCCAAAATTGCCGCATACCTCCGAGGAAAATAAAGAGATATTCGACGGGTATCCTGATATGGGCATCTGGACATCGGAAGATTAAAAGTAACAACAAAGTTGATGCAATTCTAAAGACCGAAATGAATTCATACCTGTGATTGATATTTCTCCGCAGGGGGCACGGAAAACAGCTCAAACAGAAGGTACTTATTAGCGGAGAAAAGAGGGAATAATGAACCTACAAATCTAGCCCGCTGTGGATATGTGCAGAACAAAATTTGCATTAAACCTAACTAACCCAACGTTCCTTTTAAAGGATTTATAGCATCATAATCATTTAGCATCATAGTCATAATGAGATGCTGAAGGTACTGCCACTTCCGGAGACTGGCAGTACCTCACAACGACTTCTCCAGAAGCTTTAATAACGAGAAAGAGCAGGAGAACATCTAAACATCTTCTATGTCTTTGTCTGGAGTTTGAACCCATGAGCCGACGAATAATTTGGCATCAAAAGTTTATTAGCAAAAGGTCTCTACCCAAAGCTAGTTTGAACGGTCACCTCACCTTTACAAAATTTCCGGAATGGCTGAGGAATACCTTTTGGGTCCCAATTAAGCTTTTTAAACCAAATGTTTTGCTACGAAATAATTACTCTTCAGCTAGCTGAACAATGCAAGAGTGTCCCAGTCATTATAGTCTTATTTCTGATACATCTTTAGGCATAATTTTCTATTTTAAACCTATTCAGCTGGCTGAATACAATTTTTAAATTGAAAATATCTAAAAAAGAAAAAAAGTATGGAAATGCATTCTATTCTTCAATTCCTATAGAAATTGTCATTTGCAAATCGTAATTTTTAATTTCTTCTACATTCTCACACTTCCACTTCCCCCTTCCTTCCTCTGAAAGTAATAATGATTGTTATTTTTATTTCTATTTTATTATAGGAAAAGTCTGAATAGAGAGTATCGAGTTGTTGTTTTTTTTTATTTTATATTCCTTGCATCACTCTTCTGCTTTTGCCACGTCTTTTTTTGTTTCGTTTTTTGTGAGAGAGCAAATATTTTAATTGCATTTTCTTGTATTTTCAGCAACCCGGCAGCAGCCAAAGCAACAGCAACAGCAACATGTTACGAGTATTTTGGCTAGAAAGGAATCAAACATGATGCTGTTCCATCTACCACCGCATATTGGTGGTAGCGCGGTGGTGGCAGCATTGCAAGAGAGTTTCAAAGCAAGATGAACTTCTCTTCAGTATTGCTAGTTAAAATGCGGGCTCCAAACGCAGTGGGAGTACAGGATTTTTGATTCTTGTAAGTGTATAAATATTGTTTTTCTTTCTTTCTTTTTTTGTTTTTTGATTATTTATCCGAAATTGTAGTTGTAAGAGTGTGGTTGTATTGTGTGTGTGTGCACACTACACATGTAATATAAAATTTTATCGTTTGGAAATTTTTCAATTTTCAAACGTTGAAAATTAAGATTGAAATGAAAAAAAAAACACCAGAAATGTTCGTCTGTTTACAAATAATTTTCTTTTTTATTTTGCTGTAAAGGAGTTCCTTACGTTTCCTTTATTTATTTTTGGGAATCCTTTAAACGCTGCGTTTATACTTATATGTTCCTTTTATGGGTTCATATGCCGTCTTTTTGTTTTTAAAAGGGGAGCAAATTGAAAGTTTTTATTGTTTCTTAAATAAAAACCAAACCATACGTCAAGCAAAGTTGCAAAAGATTAGCAAATGTATGATTTTCGCCAATGATAATAAAAATAAATAAAAATAAATAAACTTCACAAATAGGAACTTGAATGCCTTCACTGAAGAAGGAAAGGCACCGGCACATAAAAAGCTTCTACCTCTAAACGAGTCGCCACCTCTTTCTACTCATCTGAAAACAAGAGCATCAGGCATAAAAAGTGATCTGGTCCACATAATCTACGGAAATCTGAATTGTCTCTATTCCACCTACCGATCCTATCTCTGAAGGGACCATGCCCCGTTAGTATTCCTACAATTTTCCGTCTTCCAACGCCTATTATAAGTTTCGTGCTTGAGACTTTAACATAAAGCCCGCGCAACAATGCTGTTCGTTCTAATTTGCCATGCACGGTGTACGAGTGAATCAAACTTCTCTTCAATAATCCCAAAAAATATATCCATTGGTGGTTTCACCGACTTCTCTTCCGGCTTACCTTCAATGCGTTGCCTTACCTTTCAATTGGTTCATTTGCAATTTCGTTGTCAAAAATGCCGCAATGACCAAGTATCCAGCATAGTTCACTCTAATAGCCTGGCGTGAGCCCACTTTGCAGCCTTACACACTTTCTGACAAGATGTGACCTAAAAAACATCTCCCCTCAAAGCCTTTCTTCTTGCCTGATTATCCACATAAATTATAAGCACTCGAGCTCTTCGGTATATGTTTCCTAACCAGTTCGGTAGCCTTAACGACTTACAGAACCTCTGTCTAAAAAACACTACATCCGATCCGACGAGAGATTGTATGAATCCCTAACTTTATTCCCCCGGCATTCATGCCTGTCTCCACCTGGGACCTGTCAGTGAAAACCATCGCACAGTTTATCCGTGTCTATCCACTCTTCCCTATCAGGTATAATAATCACCTTGGGGTTTATCGCAGAAGTAAACTTTTGCAGCCATGTAGTCAGTTATTCCGACAGTTGAAACATACTTACCCTGCTGCGTTAGTTCCTTCAGCACTGCCCTACAGTAACTCACTAGATCTGGTTCATTCAGTCTGCAGATGCCTCCATCTGCCATCTTCTTCACATGCCCCGCAATCGAGAGCAAATGAAGAATGACATCCATAGGCGTGCTTCTACAAGCGCACATCTCTACCTTAGAAAGAATATTTCTATTGCTTCTAGTATCCAGTGCATACCACCATATCGTGCATCCGAGGTGTAAATTCGGTTTACATTACTCGGTCTTAGAACCCAGTTTTTACCCGTGGAATTTCTGCACTTAATGTTTGCATTGAAAGCTTTTTAAATATGTTTTTGAGTCATTGCCTAGCTTTTGTAAGTACGAAGTTTTTATTTCGGGTCGACTCTTTAGCAGACATAACTCGTCTCAGAGGAGAGAACTGGAAGAAATTAAGGTAGTGCCCTAATAATGAGGGCACAACAGGCCTACTGGTTGAGTTGAGACCCTTTGATTGGTCTTCGCTCATTTATTTGATTTAAAATCCATGTGTTACATGGTTTCCTCCCCTCTCACTTACGACGCCCCTGTAAAATTGCTGATATTTTTCAGGCAAATATTCGGTACTTTGCATATGAGTTGCAATTTATTTCGTGTTTATCTGTCTTCAATTTCGAACAACATTTTTTATTACCACCTCGCTCTCTCTCTCTCCCCCCTGCCTTTGCTGTGTTACTGTGTTTATTTTTATATCCTTTCATTTCGCAAGGAATTAAATATTTGGAAAAAGAAGTGATGGCTTCTATATGTAATGCAGTGTAGCGAGAAGATGTGAAGATTTTTTAGCATTTATAGCGTAATTTTTGTATTCGAATGGTTGTCGTTAATGCTTTTGTTGTCAGCAAATGAAATTGTCAACTGCTGCTGCTGCTGCTGCCTTATAGCAACAATTTGTATGCTCTTGATACCAATTTCCCTGTTAGTTTTTCTTTTCTTTGGCTTGACATTAATTCAGCAGCAGCAGCAGTAGTAGTAATAAGAAGAAAAGAAAGGTACATTGTAATAATTACATTAGAATAGCACTCTTTAATGGAGAAACGTAGGGAAAGGTTATTAAAACATTTAATTAAACCTTTAGCAGTTCCATCAAACTCATGCAATCTTTAAAAATATTTATTTAAGAAATTCAGCTGAATTGAAGAACTTTTCCTATAGAGAAATTGCTTAAAGCCTCCTCCTGGTATTTTAAATTAATTTCAAAATCTTTTGAAAACTTTAATTCAATGCAACAAATAACCACTAGAACAGCACTTGATATGTTACAATATCCTTAACAATACAATACAATAACTTCCCAAACCAAATAACAATATCCTTAAAATGGTACTTATCCTTGTTCTTTTTTATTTCTTTTGGCTTACCATATACCCCGGCAAAGTCCTTTTCTTTTCATTCTGCTGCTCTTTTTTTTATAGGTTTGGCCATAAAATTCTTTTCAATTTTTTGGGTTCAATTTGTTTATAATAAAATGGCAAATCAAAAAATCCTATTAAAATAAAAAAAAACAAACTCCCTTACCACATGACATACATAGCTACAAACAGGTCCTTAAAAATGTCCTTATAAAGTTTAAGTATATTTTAAAATGCCTTCTTGTCAAAATTTATGTGTGTTATTTTCTTATGGCTTTATAATATCAATTTAGTTCTGGTTTGGCTATTTCTTTAGAATGAAAAAAACTTTAACAATATGTGCTGGTGTGCCTTTGAAAAAAAAAAAGAATAATTTTTTAAAGGACTCTTTTAGGACACGTGACATATGGAGCGTAAAAAAATTGTGATTTTAACTTCCTGCACCACCAGTTACATTTTTTTTCTGGCTGTTTAGGCTTTCATTTGCTTGCTCATTGTAACGCTTCATCAATAGAGCCGTAAAAATTCAATGAATATGTAATTTTGCTAAAGGCCTTCAAGGAATGTGCACAATAATTTATAAAGGCACGGTTTCTAGTGGAGGAACAAGTATGATATGTATGTCGCCCTTATTGTTTTTTAACTTTAATAATACATATCTACTCCACATAGAATTATTTTTTAATTTAAAAAAAAGTTCATTTTAATTTTTAAAACCTCTAGTAAGCATCGACTATAAAATTTCAATACTTAGAGCTCTTAGCTAGCGAGCTAATACGCCCACACATTACTTACTAGCCTTTGGCGACTTTAACACGCACACATACTCATCTATATACGGCTATCTACAGCTTAAAAACTGTATGAGGTTTCCCTCATTACTCTCATAGGCCTTATGTCCAGAAACTCATCGATAATCTAAAAGTTCCCTGATATGTTGAGAAAATCCAGGTGTTCACATACAATTCTTGAGTGAACTGAAAGACTTTAAGAGATGATTGATTGCATGAAAGTATACAATTATGGTTACATTTCATTCTCTTACAAAACTTATTCCAATTTTACGATATTCTGTTTGAAAAAATAAAATCTATTATCTGAAACTAGGCCCATTGATTTTCGTCCCTTTTCTACAATTTTTATGCTTGGATCCTTCTGCAAGCCTAATAGACCGGTTGGCAGAGAATAACCCGGGAAGTTTATAAAGAAAACTATTCTGGGAGACATCATAGCATTACTAGAGACAATCAGACGGCATAGAGAGGTCCTGCAAGACACTGAAACAACCTCTAACGTTTCCACTTTGCCGTTCAAAATTAAGCTTTCACCTCAGGACCGTAGAAAGAAGTTCCTTCTCGTTCAGAATCATAATAACAAAGCCTTTCTCTGCATAGTCCTCGGCCAACATATCAAAGATACCTATTTGATTATGCGTTCTACAAGCCTCTTATACACAAATAATCCTTTTTTGCCTTTGTGGTAACCTTCTGAGGGGGTGTGGATCAAGTCTATATGCTATGCTTCCTGAAGGAAGGAAAGCCTCCCACATGAAGGCTAAGTATTCAGGTTTAACGGTAAAGTAAGAAAGTGGCATTAGGCGTACATATGTAAACGAATAGGTCCAGAGCTTTCAGTACTATTGATGCCTGGAGGGGGGCTACCTCAGCCTCAGCTTAAAATATTATCTGTGGTTCTGTAACATGACATTCCGAAACATGCCTTTCGATCGGTGGTTAGTTTTCTGTTTTTGAATCACTAAATACATCCAATGGATTATTTTCTCGAATTATTTGGCTGAATTCGTTTAAAAAACTTTTGCTGAATAGCACTTAACATAGCAGAATTTGAAGATCTTCGGAAGTATTTCAAAGTTTTTACAAGTTTTTCAATTATTTTCTATGATTTCCGCAATTAGTGGATTCACTTAAGATTTATATTTGATTATTAAATTAAATTATTGCGGTTTCTCTGTGTATGTATTTTGTGTAAATGAATTTGCTATTTTAACCATGAGATAACGGTTATTTAGTTTCTGATGATTTCGATATTGCCATTAATCAAACTGTATAATCATTAATTAAACATGGTTTGGGGTTTAGCCCCACAGTTCGGAGAGAGAGAGACGGTAGAGGAGTTTAATTAAAATTTTTCTTCATAACATTTAACTGACGCTGATGAACTGCATTTGGCTTTAAAACTATTGTTTAAACGTGTTTTTTTTTCTTTATTTATTTAAATATATTATAGTGAGTGGATCTACGTACATACATATGTACATTATAAGGTAGTTGTAGTTGGTCTGTTTGTTTTTTTTTTCTTTTAATTTTTGCATAATTTAACCATTTATTACAAAGCCAAGATGCTTCACATATAATTTAAATTGTAATAAGAAATCGTACATTATCTCTGTACAACCTGCAATATAATGGGCACCCTTTAATTCATCCATACATACATACATATGTACATACATACAAATCAACAAATGAAGAAACACTTGTTCAACTGAATGAATGAACGAGTGAATAAATAAAAAATAAAATGATTAAAAACAAATCGTACTTTTAAAGTGATTAGTACATGTACTAAATTAAACTAAAAAAAGCAGGAAAAAAATACAAACAATTTATGGCTAAGACCAAGACATACACACACACAGAGAGAGACACAGAGCCAGAGAGAGGGGGAAAAAGATCTTTAACAATCAGTCAGTTAGTGTGGTATAGACAGACGCCTAAAAACCCAAGTGAAGTGAAGTGAGGGCAAACAATGACTTCTACAACAGAGAGAGAGAAGAGTTCAAAACACCTGCCTGCCCGACTCGACTGCCTTGCCTTGCCTGCCTGCTAGTTTAGCCAATGATCTCCGTATACTATAAAATAAAATATTTTCTTGCCACTTCTGTCTGTCTATGGCTAAAATTAAATTATAATAAAAACAAACACACTCATACACACACAACATAGGCAAAGCAAAATAATACCAAAAATAAAAGACGTTTTAAAGCCAATGTGTGAACCCAAAAACCGATGAATTTGACTTTTAAGAGACGCTAGTCTCACTGCTGCTCTAGAGAAGAGCTAAAAAGCAGTCAAGAAAAACTGCTTGACTTGGCACATGTATTGTAGAGAGTACACACAAGTATGTATGTGTACAAACAAGTGTGAGTATGAAAAACCCCAAAGTTAACCAGCATTAACATTTAATCGAACCTCATGTTCAGTAGAGCATGTCTCCTGTTTTATATTTGCTCACATACATACATACATTGCCATACATACGCCACCACCACCACCATCACCAGTACACGACCAAGAGGTTTTGGTTTTGGTTTCTACCAGTGGTTGTAATACTGGCACCTTAAACAATAGCAGCCGAGTTATCAACATCAACTTGAAAAACCTACCAACTACTAGACGAAAACTTTTTCGTAGTTTTTTCTTTTTTTGCTGCTACTAAACAGCGGTGACAGCAACTAGTGAACCTCTACCAAAAGACGTTTCGGAATTAAAATACATTTTTACACCCGAAGAAAAATGTTGATAAGAAGTTATACTCAAAACAGTTTCTGGCCTCCGAAGAAAAGTTTCTTTTTTGTACTTTCATACTGTAAGAGAGGCTTTGTCTCCGAATAATTCCGTAATCTTCTAGCCGAAATTCTATTCCAAAGTCAAATTGTGAAAGCAATTCAGTATGTAACCCATAGCCACAAAGAGAGATAGTCGCCGCAGTCTAGTAGGGGTAGTGTGTTGGCTTCTTAGGGCCCGTGGTTGAATTTCTGGCTCAGACATCTCAAGTAAAACGAAATACAAAGAAGTATTCCTTGTCGCGACTTCCTCTCAGCAGTCTTCTGGCAATAACTCTGAAAGCACAATAAAAATACAATAGAAAGCCTTAGAAAAATTACCCACTTCGATGCCCATTCCACGTGCTTCGGTTTTGGGAAACATCTTCCCCAATTTCTTACAGTAAGCGTAGAGAAGTCCTCGTCATTCTGATCTTTCCACGGGACCTTTGGCCGCTCAATGCGGAAAATCTATCGTGAACTGTTTTAAAAAACTTTTATTTCGTATTTTCGCTCATCCGCACGACATGTCCTAGCCAATAAAGCCCCAACTGTTCAATACGTTTTACTATACCAATGTCAGCATACAGCACATAAAGCTGATGTTATATAATACTGAATCTACGTAGAATACTCCTTTGAAATACTCCAAGAACAGCTCAGTCTGTGTAAGCCACATAAGTCACATAACATGGGTATAAGCGCCTTACAGAGTTTTTTTTTTTGTTAAGTGGTGGCCTTGTTTTTTCTAACTGCCCGCTAAAGGTTAAAATAGCATCGGTTAGCATGAAAAATTCTACCTTTTCTTGCAAAACTGATATTATCTGCTCTTGTTACGGCAGTGTCGAGGTAAACAAACTCTTCTTCTGTCTCGAAGTTATAACTTACGCACGCTACCACAGGTTCTCCAATTTTTGTGGACTCTTCGTTCGTAGAAATCAGAAGATTGATGTTGTATCGCCACGCCAATTTTCTTTCAGTTCTTCTTGATATTCTCAAAAACAGAAATAAAGCCACAAAATGATGTCCATACTATCTGGTGCTAACTTTGCTTCTGCTATTAACTCCTGCTTGTGATATTAACTCCTGCTTGTGATATTAACTCCTGCAAATTATAATAAAAGAAAAAAGTTTTATTCAGGCCACTGGTTTCATTACTTGCTCCCTTATTTAATTGATCATTATAACCCTTTAGTCAGCATTACAACCTATCTTCTCACACCACTCGTGTTTTTATGTATAATTTTATCAGTGCCGACACCTAAAGATTAGCGACAGATTTTTAAAAATAAAATTATTTTTGCCAGAAGAATGCCGAAAGGAAATTAGCGAAGGAATATTTTTTCATACTTCGTTTACTTCGAGATGTCTGAACTAGGGTTTGAACAACTACTAAACTACGGTGCCTACAAATTTTATTACTTTTATTTTTTCTCGAGTGTATGCTTAAAAAATAAGAAACAATATATAAACACTTGTTGTTTGCTTGTCTTTTATGCGTTTCTTGTAATTTTTTATTTTTTTTCATTTTTTTATTTTGAACGTATAGAAAAACTAACATGCATAATTACCATCTCAATATATTTTTCTTTTTTTTTTTACTCAATAAACAAGCAAAAAAAACAAAAACGAAAACATACCGACCCCTTACCACAAATTGAAAAAAAAAACCAAATAAAGTTCACATGGAAAAAAAGATTTTTTAGGGTAACGAAAAACAAAACAAACAGAAAAAAATTGTGCAAAAAATCACATAAAAATTGCCTCCGATAGCACCTTTTGAATGGCACACACTGTAAAAGTAATCAAACAAAAGATTTGAAATTTTTGATAAAACAGAACTGAAATCAACACAACTGAACTGAACTGAACGTATAAAAAAAAGAAAAATTTAAATTTCCTATAAAACATTAAAAAACAACAAATAAAACCGAAGAAAAAAGTTTATATGAATAATACAACAATAATACATACTTAAAGAAAAAGTGTCTTTGACCTGATCGTCTAAAAGATTTCTAACAAATAAAATGGAAAATTTGAAAGAAAAATTCACTGAAGCCTAACCGTTAAGGCAGCTCGAAATGAATGAAATGAAATACGAAATATCGTATACTCATAGAAAATTAAAATGTTATGGCTTTCTAGCATTTTGATAAAGACCAATCATAATTTGAATTTAAATTCGGAATTGAAATTCAAATTTGAATTTAAAATTTATTTTCCTCCAAAAAAAAACAGACTTTTTAGGTTGCTTGAACCTATCTTTACTCCCCCATGACGCCTCTATGACACCTTGTTGGTGGCTTACAAGACCATTAAATGTGTCTGTATTTTGTTGTATTGCTGATCATCTATAATAATTCATCATTATGATCGTAATGATTATTATACATTTTCCCTTTCCTATTCTGTTTTTTAGTTTTTCAGTCATTGAAAGTCTTGAAAATAATTTTTTCAATATTTGAAGCGTAACCACACATATTCCGCTTACAAATATTTGATGAAAAGTTTTTTGCTTTTCTTTTTTGTCTTCATTTTTTGGTAATTAACTTAAACTAAAAATACTAACAACAAATAAAATTTATTGTTTTTTTATTAAATTTTTTTTTTTTTTTGGTAAATATGTTCTCAGGGCAAGAAAAAAAAACCCAAGTCAAGATAAGATCAATGATTGAAATAATTGGTTTCGTAAATTTGACAGAACAAAAGCAAAGAAAAGCGATTTAAAATATATTTGAAGCACACATTCACATTCCATACAAGATTCCGAAAATCATTAAACCAAAACTGAAATTCAAAATTAAGAGAAAAAAATATGAAAAAAAAACTTTGCCCTGTGCTAACTTCTGGTAATCAGGTGCTCAAATACTTTGTTTTTTTAATGTTAAAAAATTGCTTATACTTTCAAGGATAATCAGTAACAATCCTAGCCACAATTGAATTATTTGCGAAAATAGAAATCGATCACCTAAATTTCCGGAGAACCAAGTAACAATCGTTAGTGAAATACGGAAAAGAACGTGGAGACGCCTGCCATCACTAGCAAATCCATTGTTGGCATCCCCAAGGTAGTAGAAGCAGTGGATAGCGAGCTCAACATGACGTTGAAGCTTCAATAACAGGAAAAATCTGAAGTGACATCATTATTGCATTAAAATGCAAATTATTGGAGACAACATGTTCTTATACATGTTACCTGAGCTACTTTTATGGTAAAAACTAAAGAAAGCTCGTCTTTACACGAAATTTAGGTAAAAGCCTTGAAGATGTTCCCTTACAAAGCACAGGCAGTGTATCAACTGCTTATCGTTGACCGGCAAACACGTGCAGCCTATGCTTAAGCAATTCTAAAGCTCAACCAGGAGTAACAAGAACTATTTTCACTTTAGTTGATACGTGAATAAACAGAATTATCGCATCTGGCAGACACAAAATCACTACATACGCTCAAAGTTAAGTATGTTGCGATTTTTATGCTCGCAGCTTCACCAGGCCAAATTCCTTTAGAGAATGCCGCAATTAACAACCATAGTACAAATATGTTCAACGACTAATTTCTAGATTACTGCAGCAAGAACTTTACTTAACTATCACGGCTTAAATTTTCCGGTCTGCAGTTTCAAGTCGTCAACCTCTCGTTGTTGTGATATTCACTGGCCGGCAAGGTCATCCAATTTTACATCAACTACTCTAGACTTCCTTATGTGGGGTTTCCGAAAATTTTTAAGTCTATCTTAACAAACCTCAGACTCTAGAAATCCGTAAATCCTTACGGATATTCTGTAAGGAATGTAGGAATTTATATTCAAAAGTGAGGTCGAAGAAGATGAAGTATAAGATGCGTGACAGGCTGAGTATTTATCAAGCGATCTGATTTTGAACTTTCTCAGAGGCTGTCTGACCACTGAGATGAGGTCAATTCTGAGAACAGCGCAGTACTTGAAAATCTCTTGATTTACTCGGACAGTCAATGCTGCATTTAAGTTCTTATTGAACGTAGTTGCAATGTCCATCTTTGTCCATGAATACTGAGTATTTTTCAAAGTTAATTCTTGTCTGGTTTCCGGAACATATCGGATCGGTAGAAATTGCATTGATGATGAGTACGGAGCTCGCAATTTCCTCCATTTTATAGGATGTTATCCATTTTAATTTCAATGTTACACAGTCGTTTAACAGGGACCTTTCCTGGACACGTATAAGAAGAGAAGCGATTCACTTTTGTCCTTAAATTTCATGGCCATCCATCTAGAACTCTTTAAGGGACACTGTCGTTTTGATAGGCATGCCGAAAGGCTTGTTATTCTGTAGGTAACCAGGATGACCGCACCAATTGAAAACGAATTAATTACAAATCTTACCCGTTATTATGGCATACATTTCGAAGAATTTTCCCTTCAGTTGAATGACTTGATGTCAAAAACTTTTATTGTGTTTTTTTCTGTTTTTAATACAGAAATAAAATTCTATTTTTATTACTTTTGTTTCTGTTGTTGTACACAATATTTCTATAAATCTATACCTTTATTCCTCTACCTACCTTTCCCCTCTCACATATTGTACTTCATTTCATTCATAATTTTACAATCACACACACACACTGGCCTGTGGTAATCATCATAATTTCGAAATTATTTTAACACGCGAATTTCTTCTTTCAGATTCTTTAGTTTTTTTCCTCTTCGTTTAATAAGTACATTCTGTACTGTGTGCTATGCCATGTGTTTTATTCGGTTCTTTTTCTATTTGGAATTTATTTTATAACGTACTTCGATTTATTTCTTAATGTTCTACAATCTAGTTACTCTGTGTGTCGTAGTTTTTCTATTTTTCTTTCAATTTTGTTTTTATTCCTGCCGTATTGTTTGTATTAAGTTTTCTAAATGGCTAAAAAAAAGACCAAAAAAAGAGAATAAAAAAATCTGCTGGAATATAGGGAAGTATAGGGAAAGATTACTTGTGGGTAAGTAACACGCCAATAGTATTAAAAATTACAAACATTACAGCAACAACGATAATAATAATTTTACTTAAAAACATAAATCAGTGAAAATTGTTATTAACCCATTGAGAGACAATTGAAATTTCATTTACGGTGTTTCCCATTTCGCCAACCTAGAGCCTGGATACACAGATGACACATGAAAGAACCACACTTTAGTATAATTTAACAGATTGGAAGCCAACGTATTTGATTAGGATGTCTTTCTTGTTTCTTGTAATGAGGACCTGCAGAGAAGAAGCAAATAATGCACCCTTTATAGGGAGAAAGAAGTCGATAAAGAAGTCACCAGCCTAAGTACACTCAATAGTTAGCAGAGTGGATCCTGCCAGCAAACAATGCATCCTTGGTAGGGAGAACAAAGACGATAAACAAGTCAACAGCCTAAGTTCGTTCACTCCATACACAACTCTTAAATTCATACAAAAAAAAAAAACTTAAGTTCTTAGTCTATCGTCTCCCGCTAATCAACCGATGTATTGTACTGCCCTTTAATATCTTTACGTTACCACGCACGACCATATTGTCTTGGAGAAACTTGGAATTCTGTTCGGTATTTTGCAAGAATAACTCCTACCAAATGCTTAAAAAGCATCCCGAATTCGCCGTAGCCTAGTAGATAATGTGATGGCTTATTAGACGTGAGGGTAGTTCAAACCTCAACCCAAACATACATATGTATATCTGCGGCGACTATCTCTTAGCAGATTTCGGACAAAAATTCTAAGAGCAAATAAAAATTGCCATGAAAAGTTTCTCGAGAATCTGTCGTTTGGTATCGACTTTAAACTGTAGGTCCCGCCACTCATGGAGAAAATTAATACACACAACATGGGTAGTATGAGAAGCTATGTCGTAGTTCTGACTAAAGGTTGCAAGCATGCCTGATATAGTTCAAAATATGAAAATTTATTTCTTACGGCCACTTTTCCTCTCAGCAGTCTCCTGCCAGAAACTCTGAGAGTAAATAAAAATTGCTATGAGAAGTTTCTCAAAAAACTGTGGTTCGAAGCCGCCTTTTAACCTGTAAGTCCCATTGCACATGAAGGAAATTAAAACACACACCACTGACTGTGGGAGAAACTACGGAGTAATCCTGTTTTGATGGGTTGCAGTGATCAATTAAGTAAGTAAAGTCAGTAAGTTCTCCAGTTTTGATTGATCAATTTCTCACCTCCTTTCACAATGCTTAGAGGGAGCAATAGTCCCTTCGAACCGAAAACGTTTATCCCTACAGCTCTGCAAAGGGTTAATAACTACGGAAGAAGAAGTTTTTATTTTTTTATTGTTTTTATTGCAACCTGTTCAGAATTCTCACATATGTATGTATCGTATGGTCTTGTACAAAAGTATTGTTAGAGAATTTTCTTGTACCTTGTTTCCCTGTGCCCTGTGGCCCGCCCCTCTGATATTTTTCGACTGTTAGTGATTATTTGTATCATCAGAGCTCAGCGTTTGTTGAATTTGACTTTCTTTTGTCATGCGGAAAACGGCAACCAATGCCTCGTATTGTTTTGTACAATTTTATGAATCTTTTAAGGGAAAACTTTGATGATGATGATGACTTATCGTCTCTATATAGTAAATATATATGTATGGACGATGGCAAATATTTATAAAATATTATTATGAAATGCTAAAAAGACGAATGCAAGCATACATACATACATACATACATACTTTAATAGAGAAAACAAAAAAACAAAAATCTTGATCGTTAAAGATACAAATGAATGAACGGCTGACTGGCTGGCTGAATAGCTGAATGAGTATGTATGTACATATGTATGGCTGTATGGTTGTATGTATATGTGTGTATCTATTGCTGGGAAGTTTTTTGAAAATTTTTCAAAGAACCATAGAAAGAATTGAATTGAACCTGCTTGGATTTTCACATTATTTTCTGTGTAATTTTTTTTTGTTGTTGTTTATTTGAATGATTATTAAACAGCCAACCAAGCGAGGAAAACTTTATACTTCTTTTTGTTCTTGTTTTTTTTTTTATAATTTTCTTCTATTTCCCATACCCGTTCATTTTCAATAAAGACTTTTGTTACCTTCTCCTGTGTGTGTGTGTATGGTGGCTGTAAATGGGGCTCAGGCTGTGGCTGTGACTGTGGCTGTTGGCTTAAGAATGCATGATTTCTGCCAGAAATATGCATCGGAAAATTCAATTTTTTTAAGCAATTATTACCAAAACAGAAACACATTCTTTATTCCAAAAAGTTGATTAAGTTTTCCGGGAAAATTGGTTGTGGTTGGCTATCAAAGATGCTACAATCGTTGTTATTATACTTCGAAACTCTTATCATTACAACTCATTTGTTGCCAAAGCATATATTCCCTGAAATTCTTAACATTTTGTTTTGAGATTCATTGCTAACAATAATGATGACCTAATGTAGGGGTACTTTCTCCATTAGACGTTCGTTCGTTCTCTTTCCCAAACAACAAACCAAATCTTTTTTTTTTAACTGTCTATAATAATATTGCAAGTATTTAAAATTAATTATGATGATTGTTCTTGGCTTGAATGGTTTTGCAGTGTTTCTGTTTCTTTCAGTTTTCATTTAAAACTTTGCAGCCATAGATTTTTCACTCATACCCACCATTATGGCAATTGTTGTTATTGTTTGTTGCTGCCATATTTTTCATAAAATTATTGCTTTTATTGCTGAATTGATAATGAGTTTCAAGCGTATAAAATAATTCTCATTTATCTACACATGTTTCCGTAAATTATGTAAAAATACAGCGCAACCTGTTCCCCTATTATCAACTTGCCCCTCTTTTCCTTTACAGCATATTTTTGCAACAGGAATTCTATTCTATTCCATTCCATTCTATTTTTTTTTTAAATCACTTATTGTAATTATTTAAAGCAATGAAATTGCAAATATTTTCTATTAAAAATATGGCTTCAAAATAATAACAATAACAACAACAACAATTTGCAACAACAGCTAAATGCAACAACAAAAAAAACGAATCCATAGAATTTATGTATGTTCTCTGTTTAGCAGAGAGGGGGGTTAAGATCTCTTCTATAGCCTGGCATATTTATCGTAAGTCAAGCGCAAAATATTACTTTTTTTTCCTTATTTTGTTGTTATTGCCTTTGTTGTTCTATTGTATTTATGGGAATATTTAATGAAGAGCATAATTTCTGCTTTACTTTGTCTACTTAAGCATGAAATAATAGATACAAGTTGTAAGAGCGGGATTTTTTGTTTAATATTCTTACGAATCCATCACATACAATGTATGTCTATGTAAGGCACGAAACCAATTTTCCTAACAAATTTCCTATTAAGTAGTCAATTCAGCTGGCTGCATGGAAATTTTAAATGAAATATTAAAAAATTAAAACATACTTTTCTATACTTATATTAATATACGGCTATTCAGCTAGCTGAATAACAATTTTCTAACATATGCAATAAAAATAATATAAAATCTTTTTAAATTAAAGCTTTTTATTACAATTCAGCTAGCTGAATTAAAAAATTATTAGGATTTTAGATTAATATTCAAGGGTTTTCTAATTATGAAGGCTTTTGAAGGGAATTCAGCTAACTGAATATACATTTTTTCTAATATTCTACAAAAGTAATAGAAACTTTTCATAAATTAAGGCTATTTATTGTTATTCAGCTAGCTGAATATAAGATTTATAAGAATTTTGTGTTGATATTAAAGGTTTTTCTAATTATTAAGACTTTTTAAGAGATGTACCGATGCATTCTTCTGTTTTAACTGCTGTAGATCCTACGAATTGAATATAATCCAGTCGTGGCCAATAAAAAATCTGTCGCAAATTACCTACATAACCTTTAAAAATTATTCTAACAAAGGAATGCAAATATGGGTTTAGTACTTCTATTTCAAATTCTTGGTTTTACTAAAATCAGCTCTTATTTCCTCGTTATAAAATTAATGCGAATTTTTCACCATTTTCTTTGAGACCAATTTTTATACTCTTTCTTTAAATATGTTGCTGAATAACCGTGTAATGTTTATTCAGCTAGCTGAATTAACATCTTTGCTTATGTTTGGTATATTTTATTGTATATCTTGTAGTTTTTGATTATTTTTGCCCTTTTTCTGTTCTTAAATGTTGCTGAATAACACATTTACCTACAAGTAAATAAAATACTGACTTATATTGTATAAAAATTCTATTCAGCCAGCTGAATTGTAACTTTGTGAATTATTAAATAAAATTAATGCGAATTTTCCTAATCGTTTTGTTTGAGCTTAAATTTTATCCTCTTTTTATTTGAATAAGTTGATGAATAATCAACTTTATGTGTATTCAGCTAGCTGAATTAAAGTATTTTACTCATATTTACAGTATTTGGCAAACTGCTTAACACATTTCAACACTTTTATGGCCCAACAGAATTGAGTTATTAATTATAGTAAAACCCTTATTTTTTTATAGTTTTTCTTTTGCCTCGTCAACTGGTTAATAATTTTTTTTGTTTTTTTTTCTTTTCTTTTCTTTCTAACTCATTAATTTCTGTGTTCCTTGATTTTATATTTCAGATGTTTTTGTCGTTTGTTTTTGTTGTTTTTCCATCTGTTTTTTTCTGTTTGCTTTAGTTTTCTTAGGTATTCTTATGTGATTTCTTGTAGTCTGGTGTAGGTTTACGTTCGTTTGTTTGTTGTTGGTCGTTTGTTCTTTTTCGTAAAATAAAAGCTTCAATGCTAATCTCATTTCAAACATCAAAGTCACGTTGTTAGTTTGTTCAGTCACTTTGAACCACCACCACAACAACAGCACATGCTTGGAGGAGATACAAAATTTAAGAAACTGTAGAAACAAAAAAACCAACAACAACAAAAACAATACTTATGCTTATAACTTTGTCATATAAAAAGTATGAATTCAAAAAATCATATATAATAATAACAATAACAACAATAACAACAACAACAAAATACAATAATAATAATACAACAAATGCCGCCTTAAAATCACACATACACACTTCAACACTACTCACACTCACCTTTTTTTTGCTGTTGCTTCTGCTGCTGTTATTCAGCCAAATCAAATTCAGCCAGAGTAACTAAAGATAGTAAAGCTACCATGACTTTATCATACCTTAACCACTCGAGTGTTAAAGTTTAGTTTTATGGACGTTTTTCTTTTCATTTTTTTTTTCAACGTTTGTCTTCTTCTGTCTATTTTTTTTCTGCGTGTATTGGTATATGAATGTGACTTAAATCTACTGCTCACACTTACACATTTAAATATTTGTCTTCGTAGCGTTTTTTTGTTTTTTTTTTTGCTAAAAATTTGTTATTATTTATTTTAGACTCTATTTCACGACTCCTCCTAAATTAAAACGAGTTTAAATAATTATAGAAATCAAGTAAATACGACATTTAAAAGACCCTATAACCTTTAATTTAAAGGAGATTCAATAAATTTCTTTAATATTTTTAAGAAATATTGCTTATAACACCTATTCAGCTAGCTGAATTGTAAATTTATTGCTTTATAAAGATATTTATCTAAGAAATTAAAGTTGTTAAGCCAATTTGGCTAGCTGAATTCATGGTTTATTTCTCCATTTAATGTATGTTGCAGTTACTAACAAGTAACAAGGCTTTTAATGTCTATTCAGCCAGCTTAATTAAGTATGTATTGATTAAATAAATATTTTAATACAACAAAAATATTAAGTAGATGTCTTTAGGTTGATTCCTCTAGCTGAATTACAAATTTATTACATTAAAAATTATTTTAAAACAATTATTAAACGAAATATGTGCTTTTAAGCTGATTCAGCCAGCCGTTTTTGAAGCAGTTTCATGTATTCCTAAATCCTTTATAAGAAATATGACTTATTTGCCTTATTCCAGCTAGCTGAATTAGCAATTTATTAATTTAAACAAGAATTAGTGCTCTTTTACCTTATTCAGCTAACTGAATACAAAATGTATTACTTTAGTATTATACTTACTACTATTTTATGCAATAATAACATCAAGTAACTGGATTTAGATAAATTCAGCTGGCTGAATTGGTACCTGTAGCGAAATTTCAAGCTTTAATAAACATATTAATATAGTATGAGCTGTTTAAGCTAATTCAGCTAGCTGAATGAATATTTTATAGGGCAATTTAATATTTTAGAAAGTTATTTATAGAAAATGAGCCTTTTTATTGCTATTCAGCTAGCTGAATAAATCTTTTATAAGGTAATTTAATATTTTAGAAAGTTATTTATAGAGAATGAATATTGTTGTGGCTATTCAGCTAGCTGAATCAAAGATTTACCACTCCTTCTTCTTGTTTATAAGAAAAATATCGAACACAGATACAATTTTCTTTAAATATTGTCATATTTAGACGAATGTGTTATCCTGCAAGGCACACTATTCTCACAATGGGCCGCTTCTACTGTGTACATATTTAGTTATTTGAACCCTTTCTTCTGCTGAACTTAAACGACCTATTGTAGTCCGTAGAAGCATATTGTGATTTTTATTGTTTGTTAGTTAGTTTTTTGAAAGGCTTGTTAATAAATTTAATTGTCTTTGTTAAGCCAGTATTTTTTTACTGCAGAACGAAATAAACGAGTGCAGGCTGTAGTTTAAGTGTAAAAACTAACAGTTTATTTAACTGCTGCTACAAACCTCGTATTCTGATGCTTTACTACTTTAAGGCGAGTTATTTAAATGAGTTAAAAAGTTTTTGTTTTACATTCCAAAACGCTTCTCTCTCTGGCACTGTGACTAAAAAAACGAAATCTAATGATGATTATGGCGATGATGATGATTGTGATAAAGATAATGATAATTAACATTAGCACCAGTGTCATCATTATGTAGATAATAATTATTATTTGAATATGTATGTTTTTTTTTTCTATTTTATTATAGAAAACATATTAAAAAAAAACAACAAAACAAAAGATTTCTTAAAAACTTAAACTCTGTGTATGTGTGAATGTCTGAATGTAAGTTGAGTTGGTTTAGCTGGTGGCTGAATGACGACTATATTGCCTGCCTGCCTGCCAGCCTGGGCTATAATAATAAAATCTCTAACCAGCCAATCGCATTTGATTTCAAAATTATTTCTCTTGACGTTATTAGAAGAAAAGAGACGGCTGGCTGGCTGGCTGCTTGGCTTATAATAGCCTGCAGTATGAACAATAAAATCCAAAAAATATCGTATAGATTTTAATAAATCTATATGTCTGTATATAAATTAAAATGTTTTCTCTCATTTTTTTTAACAAATACTAAAACGATATCAAGGCAATATTTAATTTTATTGTTTATTATTCATGTCTTTTAACACAAGAAAAAAAAAACGTAAAAATACTTGAAAATTTTATGTGAAGTGATTTATTAGCATTTAAATTCAGCTATTAATTCTTATTTTATAACTCTATACGTACGTCCATATATACAAATTAAATAATAACACGTGTAGATAATTTAAATTTAAAAATAAATAACAACTAAAATACGTTCTAAAATAATACGTAAAACAAAATATAGTTAATCCAGTGTTAATATCAATTTAAATTCAATTAAAATTTTTAAATTAAAACTAAAAACAAATACTTTACCTCAGTTTCATTCATTCAATGTTAGCTTAATTGGATAAAGCTTCTGTTTCTGATAAAATACCATTCGCTTTTATGCCATTACCTCTCTTGGAAGCATATGCCTTCCACAAACTATTTCCATCTGTTACGGTTGACTGCTGTTATTTTTGCCTCTTTCCATATAAGATTGCACTCTCCTAGATTTTTGAGTATTCAATGTCTCTTCTCAAGCCTTGAGGTTTCCACTCGAGTGCCATTCTTGTTATACTTTCAGGATTCTACGTTTTATTTGTGTTATTAGGATTCCTTGTTGCTTAGGTTCCAGAGATCCATGTTGTTGATGTTATTAGGCCAGATTATCTGGCATATGACCCTGAGGAACTTGTTCATGAATACCTTGCAGTTTTTATTTAATAGCGTAGTAATAGTGTTGGATACTAACCAGGTTTCATTTCCATAACATAATTGGCCCTTCAGTCAGGATGACGAAGTAGCTTCTCACATCACTCATGTTGTGAGTGTTAATTTTATACGTGAGTTACAGTTTAAAGTCGACTCCGAACGACAGATTTCTTTGAGAAACTTTTCATGGAAACTTTATTTACTTCTCGGGGAGTTTTTGCTAGAAATTTGCTGAGAGGAAGTCGCCAAAGAAATATTTTTTCATATTTTCGTTTTGATGTCTGGCCTGGGGTTTGAACCGTGGCCTTACGTCTAATAAGCCAACACACTATCTACTAGACTACGGCGACTTCCATACAACAGAGTTGATTTTACACATGCATTGCATATTCTGAGTCTGGTTCGTCTGGATATTTGTGAGATTCTCCATTTTGACTGTAACCTTCCGAATGCCGCTTTCGGCTTGTTAAGCCTGTTTACGTCTGTTTGTGTGCTGCATGCATTCTAGATTTATTGCCACTATACTGCCTAGATAGCTGAAGCCATCTACGTCTTCGACCAGTAAGCCCCGCAACATCATGCTTTTTAGCTTACGTTCCTAATTCTCATGGCTTTGATTTTCTTGATGTTTATCTCCAGTTCGTCTGAATATTTGTGAGCTTCTCCATATTGACTGTAGCCTTCCGAATGCCGCTTTCGGCTTGTTGAGCTTGTTTATGCCTATTTCTGTGCTGCATTCTAGTCTTGTTGTCACTATACTGCCTAGATAGCTAAAGCTATCTACGTATTCGACCGGTAAGCCCCGCAACATCATGCTTTTTGGCTTGCGTTCCTAATTCTCACGGCTTTGATTTTCTTGATGTTTATCTCCAGTTCGTCTGGATATTTGTGAGTTTCTCCATATTGACTGTAGCCTTTCGAATGCCGCCTTCGGCTTGTTGAGCCTGTTTACTACGTCTGTTTCTGTGCTTCATTCTAAATATGTTGTCACTATACTACTTAGATAACTGAAGCCATCAACGTATTCGACCGGGTAAGCACCCATTCCTAAGCGCCCGCTCCTAATTCTCAGGGCTTTGATTTTCTTGATATTTATTTCCAGTTCAACATTCTGTGCTAGCCTTTCTTAGTCTTCTAGCTTTGTTTGCATGTTGGAAACGTTGTGCGAGAGAAGACATATGTCATCTGCATAATCCAAATCCTCACTTTGGCGTGAGAGACTCCATGTTATTCCTCTTCTCTTCTAGTCTTTCTAAGTCGTCTAGCTTTGTTTGCATAAATGGAGACTTTGTGCTAGAGCAACTAAATATCATTCCCATAATCCTCATCCTCGAATTGGCGTGAGAGACTCAATGTTATTACTCTTCTCTCAGAACAAACTTTGCTTATGATATCATCCAGCACGAAAGTGAATAGTTCTGGTGAAAGAGAGCATCCTTGTTTTATTCCAGCATTTGTGTGAAATGATTGACTTATATTGCCGCCGTTGTGAAGAACTAAGAATTTTGCTTCCTCATATATGGCACTGGTGACTTGTATTATCTTCTGGGGTACCCTTTTTTTCTGCTGAATGCTTTCCATATAGCAGTCTGATGTTATCGAAGGATTTCTTGAAATCTACGAACAAAAAATATAGGACAGTACGCCATAAAAGAGATTGTTTTTTTATTATAATGCGTAGAATGTTTGGCTTGGTCTACGCAGCTAGTGCTTGGCCGTAAACCTCTCTGTTCGTCTCTTAGGTTTTCCTGTCTTGGTTTCCTTGCTTGAAGCCTTCCCTTTATGATGATTATCAGTGGCTTGTATATAACGTTAAGTAACTTAACGATGATGCCTTTTCAAATCCTGAGGTATAACAATATTCTTCAATTCAACTGGCTGAATATATAATTAAAAGAGCTTGTTTTTCTAAACTTTAATAACAAATTCATTTCAATAAATGAATGTCTGACCTTTTTCTTTTTTTTCCATAAGTTTTTCTATTACTTTATGGATCTCTAAAGTGAATGTTAGTGTGGTTTTTTTTGTCTTCTGTGTGTTCTAATTATAAAATAAACTGCTTTTACATGTTGATTACTTTTTAGTTTTGTTGTATTGCTATTGTTTGTAGCAGCCTAAGGACAGCTGTCAATTGTGTCTCTTCTATGACTCAATAATCGATTGTCATGTTGGCTCAACAATATTTGTCGCAGTCACCTTTCACTTCTTCAAGTAGAGAGAAATTTTCCTAATTACACCGCGTGTTCAAAGGTGGTGGCTGTCAATAATAGTTTCTTTAAGAACTAGAAACACGAGCTAAAAACAAAACAATAACAAAGAAAAAAAGAATTGTTACACCTGTAGCTATGAACAGTTCATTTAAAGAGAAATGATCATCATTGTCTGTGTCATCATCATTATTCATGTACGATGACCTCTTTGATTATGTAAAAGAAAAAACACAGAAAAACAGAAAAAACGGAAAGAATGACTTTGTTTTTGAAATGCGGCTGTAACTACTTTTTCCCATTTTTTTCTTAAGAATGAAACGAACCCCCATAATATAATTGGGAAAAAATAGAAACCGAAACAGGCAACCATGCACTCACTCACTGCACCCTCATCATTAGTTAGTAGTGGCAGTAACTGAAAACATCCCCTCTACTTGTTGTTTTTCTAAATAGCCCAGCCAACGTCACACCATCATTATAATCGCCAGCGTCATCGTCATCGTCATCATCATTATGATGATCTGTTTTAGACATTTTTGAATTGAACTGGAACTGGTATTTTTCCTGGTTTCCCTGAGTATTTATGGAGAGCCGCTGATTGATTTACTAGACCAGGACTGTAAGAGAATTTCGTTATTGTGCTGTGTTGTGTTTTAGAACGCGCGAGCGCGCGCTATATTTGTTGTGCTGTTGTGGTCGATCAATTGAAATCCTCAGGTGGCTTTATTAGTGTCTTGAATTCCTTTATAGTAGTGGCTGCAATGTAATTTGAGAGTTACTAAATAAAAGGGAACGAATACTATTTCATTTCATTTAATTTTTACACCTGTCTCTGCCTCTGCCCCTGCGTCTCTGTGTCTCTTTTAGCTGCGTGTAAATATTCACAAAAACGGTTTATTCTTTAGCGGGGTTAAGCTGTCAATGTTGGTATTTATGTTGCACCACATACATACACTAACGGTTGGTGTCCGATATTTAAAAAAAAAAAGAAATTATTTTTGGTGGCATGATCTTGTCTGTTGATCTTTCCATGACATTGAACATGTTAATTGCTTGTAAAGTGAAATTTTCTAATTTACATAAAAATTATTTCATTAAAAATAATTATCGATGGTATAATAAAGGAGGAATTGAATTGTTGTACAAATTTTTTTTTGTTAAATTTCATTGTATTCAGCTAGCTGAATAAGCTTTTTGCAAGGCTTAAAAGTTTAATTACAAGATTTGTCGTATTCAGCTAGCTAAACTGTTATAAAACATAATTTTCGTAAACTTTTCATAACATGTCATATATTTGTAGTATTCAGCTAGCTGAATTGTAAGAAAAATTAGTTTTCTTTAATAAATTACAAGTTTTACAAATTTTTGGACAAATTTTGTTATATTCAGCTAGCTGAATTGTTGTAAAACATAATTTTCTTTAAGTTTTAATAACTTATCATACATTTGTGATGTATTCAGCTAGCTGAATCGGTATAAAAAGTAGTTTTCTCTAAGTTTGATAATATTTTATAAAATGCTGAAAAATTTCGTTGTATTTAGCTGTTTGAATTCTTCTTTATCTCCTTAAGAGGATTACAATTTTTTGTATCAAATTTGTTGTATTCATGTTTTGTATATTTCTGATGAATTTCTGAGCAAACTATTTATTTTAAGAAAATCTTTCGTACAACTTTAAAAAGTTTCCCTATATTCAGCAGATGTAATGCTAGGAAACGTAGTTTTGTAACATCTTATGATTAAATATTTTTGCTGCAAAAAATCTTTATATTCAGCTAGCTGAATTGCAATAGAAATTGTCTTCCTTTAATTTTCTATAAGTTTTTAAAGTTTTATAACAAAATTAATTCTATTCAGCTAGCTGAATTGTTTTAAAACTAAATTTTCAATGACAAGTTTATAATGTGCAAATATATTTGTCAATTCTAATGATATTCAGCTAGCTGAATTGCAGTAAAACTAAATTTTCCCTAAATTTTTACGTATTTTCAAATATTTTTACCAATTCTAGTGATATTCCGCCAGCTGAATTGCAATAATACAAAAGTTTCTACACCTTTTTACGCATTCACAAATATATTTGTCAATTCTAATGATATTCAGCTAGCTGAATTACATCAAAACTAAATTTTCAATGACATTTTATTAATTTTGAAATATTTTTGGCAATTCTAGTGATATTCAGCTAGCTGAATTGTAGTAAAACTAAACTTTCTACAAATTGTTACGCATTTTCAAATATTTTTGCTAATTCGAGTGATATTCAGCTAGCTGAATTGCTAAATAGCAATAATATAACACATTATTTAAAAGTTTCAGTTGTTTTTCATTGCAAATAAATTTAAAACCTTCTGTTTTACAATGACATGACGATCATGTCTCTTTAACTGTTTTAACAAATGTGTGATATTCAATGTACCATGAATGGTGTGGACAGACAGACATCAATTGAATTGTTTAAACTTGTTTCTGTTGGTATTTTATTTATTTACTTTAACACTTTAATTGTTGTTTGTGGAATGAAACAATAAAACTGCTTCTCTTTTGCGTTTTCACCAAAAAAAATTAAAAAAACAAAAAAGAGAAACAAAACACAATCAAATTGAATAATTCTGTTGTTGAAAATGCAAATTTAATTTTTAATTGAATTCAATTGAGTCACCAGTAAACAAATAAACAAACACACTATCTGTTAGCCATGCAGTCAGTCAGTCAATTGCGTTGTTGTTGTTGTATTGGTTCCATTCGATGATTATTTAAACGTTAAAGAAGCGGAAGACTATTGTTGATTGACTTTTTATGATCATTTTTTATTTTTTTTTATTTTTGTTTGGTTCCCTTAATATCAAACCGAATGACTGAATGGCTGAATGCCTTTTGGAAGGAGAGGGAGACAGAGAGGTCAAAAGAGTAATTCTAGTACAACCACATAAACATGACTTTTACATCCGGTGTTGTTTAGAGTTTTCGGAATTGTTCATGAACAAAACTGAACTGAACTGATCATTTGTGGCCCGTAAATTTATTTCGAAATTTTTATTTTATTTCATTTTTTATGTTTTAAAGAGAAATTTCTTGTTGTTGTTGCTGCTGCTGTTGCTGTTGTTGTTTTATGATAATGACTCTAGTGATGGTGATTGATTTGTTTTGTGAACAATTAAAAGCCTGGTTATTTGGTGTGAAATTTCACACCGTCATGCATAAATGATTTCAATTTATTTTCCATTTACTTACCACACACTCACTGCATAAAAACCAGGGGACTCCAGTGGACCGCAAATTTATTTATTGTCTTGTCTAAAGTACTTTGCTTAAGAAATTCTTTCTACACCTTCTACAAAATTTAAAAGAAACTTTTCCATACAGGTGAAGATGGCTTAGACTGCATTGCATTTACTAGAGAACATTAAAAATCATTTAAGAAGGGAGCCTGCCACTTCAGCAGTAGTCACGTGCTGATTAATTTCATCAATGAAACTCCATACTAGAGATCATCACTGGTCATTGGTGTTCTTCTATAATGAAACGAATAATAACTTGAGCGTTGGCATTAAAAATGTTAAAATAGATGTCAGAACATCTGCCTGTTATACTGGCACCTTGGGCAGCTGTACAGCAAAGCGTTTATTAATGAATTATGAAAATGTAAACGTAACTAAGATATCCGAAATTGTGTAAAAACATTAATATATACAGGTGAACGATTAAATATTTAAAATTATTTCATTTGCTGCCATGTTTTATAAGAAACTTAAACCATCTCGACTTCCTTATTTGCCGGGTAATGTCTTTCAATCTCATTTCGGATCGTTCTGTCTGAGAAGTAAGGCACGCCTTAGTGCAAAACATGGTCAGTGTATCACTAAGTTTGAAACGTACTCTTCCTCCCCATATTACATACAGCTTTTGCAGATATCATGTGCTCTATATACCTACCATAACCACATGGTGAATATCCAGACGAGAGAAAAAATGAACAACTTTGTCCTGTCTGGATACATATACAGCCAGCTCAACCCAGAGATCTAACAGATGAGCCTTGAAATGGAATTTATCTCCTATATTCAAGCCGATTGTGGGTAAGTTTGCAGCGAATTTGTCTACAACATTGTTTCTGGAGAATTGTGATCACGGGCTAACTTGCAAGTTGGTCTCTGGCTGTTAGGTTCGATCAATATATTCCCTGGTGATACTTTGCAACTGAGTAGCCAGAGAATAGCCATGAAATATGTCCGAAAGACACTGCATTGATCTCGGTGTCTATATGGCTGTGCTTTGAATGCACAACAGTTCCAGGACTCTATACGAGCATTTGATTCCCTGGTTATCAACCCAACGTTTTCCCATCCTCTTTCTTGTAGGCTTAGTAGCCTAAGCAGGTGTATCCTAAGTGGCCAAAGCTGCTGCTTAGGCTAAAACGAAACGTCTAGAATCTTGAAGTAACATCGTTTTGTAGCTTTTACCCTGCAGACGGTCGATCCGCACGGCATTATCTATTCAATTATAGCACTATATAGTCAGGATGTGACGAAGAAGTTGAGCCTGTTTTCAAGTATGCAGAGCCATATAAGCTTTCCAGGTCCTTTCGAAGATATTTTGGTATCCCTAAGAGTTGGGAATCATGGTTTACTCCCCGGTATTCGACCCCAGAGCAGAAGTTGAGTTCAATTTCCTTTTAGAGAATTCTAGAAATCTTATGGAAAATTTCCTAGGCAACAGCATGAGCGACATCTTCTGCAGATTAATTGCCAGACAGTTTATTCTGTTCTACTTAGAGATGGAAATCAGAATTAAGTCAAATCGAAAATTATTTGTTGTACATGCTAGTGATTACTTTGGATAAATTAGCAGCGTAGTTCCCAACTTTGAAGCCATTTTTCACGATCTTTAGAAGTAGGTTCATGATCTACAACAACAGAGATTGTGCCCCTTTTGGTGCCCTCAGATTTAACTCCTTCTCAGTCTTTGCGTTGCTGATGTATGTAATATGATATGTATATCATATGATATGATATCTCATCTCTTCATGGTGAGAGCTTGAACTGCAACTCATCTAAGGTCGTCATGCAGAACTTTTTTTTGGTAAAGTGACCATTCTATATGGCTTACAAGGGACCTATGAACAGATTTGATATGTGTTGTGTCAGCAGTGCTTTCTATGGTTGATGTGGTCGCCAACTAACCTTTTTTGAGGAAAGATAGACGCATCGCTCCGAAGTTCATGGCGCTTGTGGGCGAAACTTATATACTTTTGGCAATAAATATCACTGTGGATTCTTGCCATCTGCAGAGTATGTAGGCAAGTTCTAAACAGGCATTGTAAATTCTTAAATGCTGGAGGTTGACTCACTCCTGGGTACCAGATTCATCCAGCTTACGCGGATATGGATAATTTCCTGAAACTATTGATAATAAATTGTCGTTTGATTTTTAACAATTTTTGAACCATTGAGCTGGCTATTGGCATTATCACAAGCAACTTTGGTTTCTCTTCTTCTTCTTTTTTTCTTTTGCTTACAATATTCGTGTAATTTTTATGACAATTGTAGTTTGTGGTCATTTCTGTGCTATAAAAAGGAATCGTTAAAAATCCATCATCATCAATTTTTTTGTTTTTTTTTGTTGTTATAAAGAAAAAAAAGTTGTACTCGTAACAGTGTCAAGTGACTAAGTGAATGAGTGAGTGAGTGAGTGAGTGCGTGCGTTTATACGAAGACTGTCAAGCTAATCATCATGTTTGATGATGCATTTATTTTTATTTCTTCGTTTTTTTTTTCTTTCTGTAGCATTTGTGCTGGTTGATCATAAAAATTGATTTAATACAGGCAATAAGATAAAAACAAATTGAATCATTGACTGATATTAAGTCCGTATTATTGCCAACGACCGATTGCAATTTAATGGCGCTAATGACGGGCAAAACATAGCACCGCAGAAATGATGATGATGATGCTGATTTTATGCTGAAGTAAATGGATTTGCGACATAAAATTGATGGCCAAAGAATATTTTCAATAATGGTTTTAACATTGTCCTTCGCTATTTTATAAATACGAGGGCTGTTTTCTAAATTTATAGTCTTGTGCTGCCAATCATTTTGCTAAGTTATCGAGTTGTACTATCGATATGTGAATACATTTTTAGATTTGCCATCATTAGCCAGACCCCCCTTCTTTTTATTTTACAATTTTTGATCAATTTTAAGCATAATTTTCCTTTTATTTTCCTCTTGTTTTTGTTGCTTTTATTTGTTGTTATTTGTGTAAATTGAATGCAACGTGACGCGACTTTATGCTTCGTTGATCATTTTAGCAGTCATTCGTTATATTTTGTTGTTGTTTCTTTAGATATTTTTTTATTTAAAATATTGAACCGACTATGTGGCTGACATGGCAGGCATATCGCCGTGCATTTATTATATATTTTTAGAATTTTTATTCCAAAAGATTATTTAGCACTGATAACAAACACACACACACACACACACAGAATATAAAGAATTTGCAACACCACTACTGCTATAGTTTATGCCACCACCATTACAAGAATTTTCCCCCTTTCACATGCATTCTGTTTTTTTTTATTTATTTTCCTCGTTTTATTTTTCTGTTCAGTATCATTCCCTTTCAAAAAAAATATTTATTTGTTACTGATGGTCAAATGGTGGTTACCACCGTATTCTAAAGTGTAATACATATTGACTGTCTATTCCTTTTAGTTTTTTGCATGGCATGCCAAAAACTTGGTTTTGTTATTGTGGTCAATTTGTTGAATTCGAGCATGACTCAATTGAAAAATTACGAACGTAAAAAACTGAAAACAATTCGCGTATTTATTACACAAAATGATCATTAATTATGTTTGTTCGTACTATATTGAAAATGTATAATAAGGGTTGTTGTTGTTAAGCAAAGGAAAAATTAAATTAATTTCCATAAATTATTATTTCATAATGATGAAGAAATTCTTAAGAAAAAAAATTTTTTTTTTTTTGAAATTAACATGAATACGACCTAAGGAGTAGACCATTCAGCTGGTTGAATACCTTAAAAGTACATGGAATAGCAATTAAATATTGATAATTCTTGTCTATTTCACCAGCTGAATACGGGAACACAATCTTCAGTTAAGGAACTATAATAAAAAGTTAATTAAAATCATTAATACGAACCTATTCAGCTAGCAGAATATTCAAAAGTGCAATTCAGCTAAACAAATTAAATTTAATTTAATGTGAAAAGCTCTTTTAAAAATAAATTAAAGACACATTCAGCCAGCTGAAGATCTCTTCAGCTAAGCAAATATATTAAACAAAGTTAAATCTACATAAACAATTTTATTACAAACACATTACGTACCTAGTAGTGTAGCTGAATATGCAAAATATACAATTCAGCTAAGGAATATTATAAAAATATAAAATTAATGCACAAATCTTTATTAAAAATACCCTAAATGCTCAAATGCACTTGCTAAATACTTATTCACCTAAGCAAAGTTTACAAAAAATTAATATAATAGAAATTTTTTTATAAAAATACGATAAAACAGCCTATTCAGCTAGCTGAATACCCAAAAATATAATTTATCTCGTGAAATAAAGAAAAAAATTAAATTTACAAAAAATTTAGTATTAAAAACAGTTTTAGAAGCCTATTCAGCTGGATAAACGCCTATTCAGCTAGCTAAATATCGATGCAGCTAACCAAATATTAAAAAAAATTAAAATTATTAGAAAAATCTTTATAAAAACAGCATACAATGCCTATTCAGCTTGCTGAATACCTAAAAACTTAATTCAGCTGGAATATTGCTCGAAATTTTGAAATAAATAATATGTTTACGTTAATATTAGCATTATATCTTTTATTCAGCTGGCTGAATTGGTCTTTTTGAGGTTTTAAAAATAAAAATTGTAAGAAAATTGGAACTATCATGAATTTGCTTTAAATCTTTAGCTTAATAACACATTGATTTAAAATTATAAAATTTAATTAAATTCAGTTGGCTGAATTGTGATTTTAGATCATTTTCTTACAGTGTAAATCATTTACTAGGTGTATGGCAAAAAAAATCACTCATGTATGACTAAAGTTTGTCATTATTTAATTTCATTTTACATTGTTTTTTTTTTTCATCGTTTTTGTTATTTTAACTTGTTCCTCCTGAAAAGACGACTTCAACGTGCTTAACGCTGAAGCGTCAAAAAGACGTTTTTTTTCTGTATGGATTTGAAAATTAAAATGAAATAAAAAATTTAAAAAAAAAAATAGGAACTGGAAGACGAACAATTAAATTCAATACAATTTGTCTACGAACTGATGGAAGTACAAGTACAATGAAATAAAAAAAAGTACAACAAAAACAGTACAAATAATTGGTTCACTGAAGTGAGTGAGAGATGATGGGTTTTCTCATGTGTTTGGTTGCAGTTGTTGCTTTTGCTGTGTTGTTTTGTTTTGTTTTGTTTTCTTATAACACACGCACATTACATGCGATCGTCTACGTTTCTTTCTTTCTTTTTATAAGAAATCGAAATAAAACGGAAGAATTCTTTACTTGAAGTTTTTTTTTTTGCTTTTACTTCCAAATGGTGGTGGTAATGGTGATAGTGGTGTTGAGACGTTTCGAAACATCGTCATCGCCATCACCATCGTATCGTCGTCGTCGTCATCGTCATCATCATAATCATCGGTACAATGGCATTTTATTACCAACAATATTTATTATAAATTTTTTTGTTCCTGTTGTTGTTGCTATTATTTGTTATTGTTACAACGATAATCTGTCACGAATGAGTTCACCTCACCTGCCGCAATTAATGATTGTTGTTACTGGAATTAACATTTTCTAAATACGATATACCACAGCATAGCATAGCACAGCAATATTTTTGGGGAAGAATTCGCGGTTTTTCGCGCCACTTTAATGCCAAATTTAGCATTGAAACATTGGCAAGCAATGTTGGTGGCTAAGAGAGAAAAACTAAATTCGAATGTTAATTCGTTTAAAACAAAAAATTCAATAATTATTGTTTTGTCGTCCCTCGTTATCCTCAACAACAACACAATAAAAAAATAGTTAAAGTTCTTGAACTCAATTCTTTGTTCGAATTTCGCTTTAATTTTACGTTGCTTTCGCGGGGTTAAAGAAAACACCAAAAAGATAATTTGTAATGAAATGCATAAATTAAACAGAAAAAAAAAACGAAAAAGAATTTCAATTAAAAGAAAAACAAAACAACACCATGAACATGGAAATTACATTAAAAATTAGAACAACCCCTTAGACATTCAGAAACATACTCGTACACACACAGGTCAAGGATTTTAAATGCCATAAACTATGGAAATATCGTTATCGAAGGAAAATATTAAAGAACAAATATATAAAAAAAAATTATTTACAACGTGGTTAAAAGCTTAAAATATTAATTTCAGCTAAGAAACAGTCTAAATTCCTTCTACATAGTCTATAAAGGACTTTAAAACTAAGGCATTACAAATGAAAACTGTAATTGTGGAAATTAACCAAAAATGGTGGCGTATAATCCAAATTTGTTAATCCGCAGTGTAACTAACGATTATGACGTATTCTGCATATAAATTTGTACCACCATCCATATAAAGTTTAACTCATGCAACAATTAAAGCCAACTAACCATTCCAGGAAGAGTAGTGAAAGTGTTCTTTGAGTTTGCAATGTCTGATCAGAAGTCCAGTTACTATCCTCAGCTTCTACAAATTCTGTTCTACACATATCCATATCAGGCCAAATCTGTCTGGTGACACTGTCATTGGGTTCATTACCTCATCATATCTTTGCCAATGAATGAGGTTTTTGTGAGACCCTGAGGATAACCGTCGGAATGTTCCGCTATCTCCTCCCGGCATTCTTGGACAATCTTAGATGTGATGTACACACGCTCTAGGATCTAATGACCGCCTTAGTGTCGTTAAATATGCGCATATCACCATACGATACGACGATGATGCCTAGTACGCATGGTGGCAATTTTAATAGCCATTGCTTCAGCCTCTAAAGTACTATAATCTGATACTAATCTGGTAGTGCAGGGGATGATCTAAAGTTAAGTTGTTCAGTAAAGATTTCACATCAGGATGTGGGATCATTACCGTAAAAGGATCTATCCGGTACGTGCTTCGCAAAACCAAGATTGAAAGCAGGTTCAGGTATCGTTTAGTTAATGGGTACATTCAGGCCGACTGTACCCAGGATTTTTGCATGACCAGAGCTTCTGTACTTGCCTGTGTTCAGTCTCGCTGACGCATTTTCGCCCTACTATTCTCAGACTACTTAGAGATTGTTTGTTACTTGCTCTTCTTATTACAACTACCCTGCGAAAGTATAGATTTGCCTCTATCCATCTCCTCTTTTGCGAAGAATACACTCCAAATTTCTCTTCGTACTGCAGAGAATAATATTTGCCTCATTAGGGGCATAGAAGCTGTGCTTTTCGTAGGCACATGATGAATTACTATAAAGCTGGGAAGCAGACCTTGACCCTATTTTCTACGTCCAGTGGATTTTGCTTTTCCAGCTAGTCGCGGATATTTCTTAAGACAAACTCATATAAGCTGGTTGAACCGATAGCGTACTGACTGTAATCTAGTGTTGCTAAGTCCTGTCACTTGTCACAATTTCAGCACATCTTCCGATGGTGTAGATTTCCGTTTGGAAAATACCCGCAAATATCTCCATAAGTTCCGAATATTGGATAATCTTTTTGTAGCCTCCATTTGTTTTTATTATTAAGTCTGGTTTTCTAACACCGGTTAAGGTGGGAGCTGACAGCCACTTGATTTGTTATGCCACTATATTCCTTGCCTTGGAGGTATCCCCAAACTTCGGAAATCCTTTTTTAATTTTGAATATTTGATTGGGAAAAATATTAGACACAGGAAAGGCTGTCAAAAGCACCTTTTTGGCATTTTAATGAAGAAAACAAAGACAGAATTTAATAGAAATTTTTCCTATCATTTCCTAATTTCCTACCAAAACTGCTAACTTGTTCTAACAATTATTATGAGTTCAAGTCACAACGGAAATAAATTCTTTCAAGTCGAATACAATTTTTTCTTGGTTTTTGGAAAATTAGAAAAAATTTAATTTTTTTTGTTTTTTTTTTGGAAAAAATTGAACTTCCTTTTTCGATATGAAACACGCAATCTAAATAAGAAAACCTATATGATTTTGTTTTCTTTTCTACTTTTTTTTGGATTAGGAAACTTAACTAATCTTACTTCCGTAAACTGAAATTAAAATAAAAAACAATCAAAGAAAAAATTGTATAAAAATAAAACACATTAAAATAATAATTCAGAGAGAGAGAGAAAGAGAGAGAGAGAGAGGGAAAGAGAACAATAAAAAGAAATCATTGTAGCTTGTATTACCACCTCTTATTAGATTTGATTGATTTGAATTTTACGTTGAGTGATTACATACGTTCTCCAAATCATACTCGTAGTATTTATTAAAAGTCTCTTTACTTACAATGTGGTGTTGGTTGATTTTTATAACAGAGTGTTTTTTTAGTTTCGTTTTCCTAATGATTGATTGTCTAGAATAATTTTATTCCCTTGTATTGTATGAAGAGGAAATAAAAATATTACGAATTAATAGAATTTCTTTCCAATTAAATTTTTATAAGGAAATCTACACTCTTAACGGTTTCGTGGAGAATAACTAGAAGTTTTATTTCCAGAAAAGAATACATTTTTCACTGGCAAAGGTGTTGTATGAATTGTTGAAATTTTCTTTTGAAAAAATTCTGGAATCGCCTTAAAAAATGTGTAGCAAAATTTGTTTTAAAATCTTGCAATAAAAACTGTAATAAATAAATGAACAATTTTAATTAATTAAAATAATTTTTAAATAATTTTTTTAATTCCTAAAAATACGGTCGTTTTAAAAAGTGTGCTGTCAAAAGAAAAAATTAATAATATCAACAGTTTTGAGAAAATTTCATGCTTTTAACATCCAAATTCTATTGCAGTACTTATAAAATTTTTGCTCTACGGCCGTTTTAAAAGTGTGTTGTAAAAACACTATCACTATATAGACGTAGGCCTTGCAAATTCAACTTTTCGTTTGCAGAACTCCTTTATGTGAGTTGTAAATCTCTATCACTACATAGCTTAGACCTTGTAAATTCAACTTTAAGTTTACAGAACTCCATTATGATATGAATTTCTTAGGAACCTGCAGAATTCAATTGGACCAGTAGCGAAGAACTGCTGGAATAATATTTTTGCCTCAAAAACTGAAAGTTATCGACCAAATAATTATTGTTTTAATAAAACCCATTTTTAACATAAGGAAAGAGTGCCTTACTTTAAAAGCAAAAAACTACTACGGTTGTTAAAAAAAGAAGTGAGCTGTGGATGCAAGAAGGATTTACAAGTTGAAATAATTTTGTTATTTCTACGAATTCTTGTTAAATTTTAAATTAAATTTTGTGTTCCTAAGGTAGTGTAGGGTACTTTTAATTCCTCTCTGAACAAATTTTTATAAAAAAAAAATTTTTCTTTTTGATTTTGTTTTTAATTTTTTATTAATGACTTGAAGGGCTTAAAATAACAACATCTTGTTATAATTTTTTTTCTTTTTTATTGTTGTCATAAATAAAAGAAAAAATAATAAAAATATTGATAAAGTAAATCCTTTCTTTTATATAACCATGCAAACCATGCAAACACCCTTTTTGAAATTTGGAGGAAAAAAATAACGTCTGCGTGTTTAAAGGCTACACAACAGGAATACTTTGTTTTTCTTAATTTCCTTGCATAGGAAAGCTAAAAGGAAAATACATTCACGTTATAATTTTTTCTTTGTGATTTCGTTTCGTTTTTTTCTTCTTTAAAACATTTCCTGTTAAGCAAGAAAATTTATAAAACGAAGCGTATCGAAGGCGATTAAATATCAACCAGCCGAAAAACGAAAGAAAAAAATAAAGGAAAAGTTAAACAAAAATTAATAAAAAATTACCAAAACAAATGGATTTTTTTTTTCTTTTTTTTTCAACCAAAAAATATACACAAAAAGGGTGAAGGAAAAAATATAATTTCTAACAACCTTAAAAGAACAGAAGAACGAAAATACTCCTCTTTAGATCGATTGTTATAATTTTCGTTGTATTTTTTTATTATAAAAAATTGCAATATGTTTGGTTTTCTTTCATACAGTTTAAGCCAACAAACTGTAGTTATTGTGGCTGTAAGCATTGCTTTAACAAAGAAAAATTATGATTAAAAATGTACAGGGCGCCGAAGATGAGGAGGTGTGGGGCAAAAATAAACCCCAAAAGGAAACAAGAAATTAAATTAAATATTGCCCAAGAAATTATAAATGCTTAAAGGAACAAAGACAACAACAACGAGAACAGCAACAACAAAATTTGTTGAAAATAAAAGAAAAATTAATTGAAAAAATTAAAAATTCAGAACAACCAGACAAAAAAAGGGATATTTTTCTCTCTTGACAAATTTCTACTGCAGGCCAAATAAGTTGAAATAAAAAAAAACCAAAAAAAAAATAACACGACAATTTATTAAAAATACAGGCCCTAGTTAATCAAAAGTGGACAATATAAACCAAAAATCCTATCCACGGAAAGAAAAAATGACAAATTTTCTCCCAATATTTTTTTTTAATTTCATACCTCCGTACAGTTACAGAAAAACGTTAACTTGAAGGCCATATACTTAGATGTAGAAAATATGGTTAAAAGCAGCTAACTCCGTATCAGCAAGTACTTCTGCCTTTTGCCTACCCCTCTCCCAATGCAGTAAAACTGTTAAGAGTGTGTTTAGTTAAGATACTGTACAGAGACTGTTAAGTTATTATAATTGAAATGTTATGGAAAAGTATAAAAATAAAAATCCGGTAAACATTGCAAAAATAGAAAAAATTTCGAAAAAAAATTAAAAGCAGAACATAGAAAGACCTTGGAATTTTAAAACAAAACAAGCAAATATGAAAAAAAACTGTTTCCTCATCAGAGATAATCAGGTTTAATCACCAAATATATCCTTCATAATTCTTGCACCATGCACATCCAGTCCAGTTGGTCCACTTCGAAAGACAAGCAGGAAAATTAGATTTGAAAGTGCATAGAGGATGATACACTGGGTTTACAGCAACGTAGTTCGGCAATTGCTTACACACACTTCAGTAGTATGGTGGGCATCATTTACAAGATAGTGGAACGTTAGTACATTGCAAAGGATTTGAAGTATGTCTGAAAATAACCATCACGATGAGAGCAACGGCATGGTAAACAATCGTATCTCTGCAAACAATTGAAATACGGACACTGTATGAGGTGGACCTAACTGTGTATCAGCAGACTGTTGTGGAATGGATTTAATCAGACATGGCATGCGTCGCCCATAAATATTCCAAGACCTGAAAGAATATGCGCATAGTGCTAAGATATGGGCATATTTACTGCGGCATATTTAATGCTGCATCGACAATCCACAATTACCTCCCTAAGAAGACAGAATATGCCGTCTAGTACGGTTTTTCAGTTGGAAGTTGTGCACACTATTTAAACAGAATTGGACTGGGTGTCAATATAATTAAACCAGAAACCAGACTATGCTTACGCCTACTTAAAATCAGTAGATAACGACTAAAGATTTTTTCAAATATGGAACAGTCTTCAGCCATCAGAGAGTGATCGAAAGTATGCACATGAAAATGATGTAGGAGAACAACAGAAGCAAAACTTAAAAAAACTCAGAGACTTTCGGAGCATTGAAAACCGAGTTACAGGAAAAATATCATATAAACACTATGGACCACATTAAATATGGGGAAGACCATGAGGATAATTGGTAACTTTACGGAACGCTTGACTTTACAATTGCTGTAAATAACATAGAATGTGGGGAATGTAAAAAGTGTCGTTTTAGACCACACGTGTTCCCAAAAGAATGGCCAGGAAGAAATTGAGAAAATACGTACACGATACGAATTTTCTATAAAATTACGTATGTAGTAGGCGTAGAATATCAAACACTATGGCTTAGTTGAATGGCCATAAGGGTTCCGGCAATCCGTTTGGATGATGTGCTTTTCCCATCAAGCTACCTACAACCCCATTTTTTTTTTTTTTTTTTTTTTTTTTTTTTTTTTCAATTAAAAATAATTTCAATAAGAAACTGAAGCCAATTACATTGAATAGTAAAAAAATTTCAGAAGTTGTTGCCAAAATTTAAAAAAAAAAATTTTTTGTTATTCTTATATAAATTATCTGTAATTTATGATTATTTTTAACAATGTTTTGTTATTATTATTTTTTTTGTTTGTTTTGCTCTTTTTCGTATTTTTGCAATTGTGTTCTACAATTAAATTTTATTTGAAATTAATTTTTTTTATGTGAATCAAACAGAAGAGAAGTGAAGAGGCGAAGAAAAAGAAGAAACAAAACTAAAACATGTCTTAAATTAAAATCTATAAATCTTAACGAAAGGTATTGTTTTTCGTTTGTTTTTCGTGTTTTTTTCTTTTTGACTAATTTTGTTTATTTGCACCGGATGTGGTGGCCTGGTATATGAGGGCAATTGAAATCTATTAGAGTGCATACATATGTACGTACATACATATCTTTTCAATTGTAAGACAATGTATGTTTGTGTGTGTGTATGGTTTTAGTACCACCATTATTATTAATCCAGTTTCGAATAAAATTTAACCACAATTCAAGTGTGAATTTTGTACTACTAGTGTTCCGATTTTTTTTTTGTTTTCTTTCTTTTTTATGAGTTTCTTTAGGAAATTTTTATTTTTATTTGTATTTACTTTCTTTTTTATTATTTTTTTCTTTTTATAGAGTATTTTTCTGTTGTTCAAATAGATTTTTAAAGTTAAACTTCCGTTTAACAAATAATGTTTGTGTCTAACGACAAAAACCCAACCCAAATGGCCTCTCTCTCTCAGTTACAAATGAAAAGTTTCTTTGCCATGTTGTGTGTGTGTGTGTGTCTGTGTGTGTATGTATGTTTGTGTTATTATTAGAAATTAAACATTGAGTTTAAATTGGTCTGTGGGAAATTAATTTTTAAGTACAACTCCTCTTAACTCCATTCCATTGTTTTTTTACAAGCACAATTTGATTGTCTGTAGTTTGCATGTAATACCGTATGTATGTATGTATGTTTCTTACAATATTTTTTTAATAGAAAGTAACAATTTAGTTTCTTATTAAGAGAGTTTACAACAGATATTGTAACTCAAAATGCAGATGTTAGCAAAGGGGGCACACAGTAAATAAGGGACAAGCAACTTTTGTGTTTATATTATTTTCTTAAGATATGTTATCATTATCCAAAGCTTTTTTGCATCTTTGTTATTTTCTGTTTTTTTATTTATGTCCTTGGTTTGCTGGCCACTATCTGTATTTCCCTTTATTGTATGATGTTATTTGAAATCTATCATGCAATTTAAAGTATTTTTTTTATTATTTTCTTATTATTTTATCTTGGGCTCATTATTTCTTCTGTAATTAATGTTTAACTAATGTAAAGTTTTCTTATGTCGTTCTCATATCATTTTTTTATCATTAAAAATACTTCTTTTTAATAACCATAAATTGATTGATAATTTCTATAATAAAAAAACAAGAGGCATTAACATTAATATTTATTTTACGTTAGTTTTTCTTAGTTAAACTTCTTTTCTTCATGATAAAAATAAAAAACAAGGGGAATACATTACACTCCTTGCCATGCGGGTCTTCTACTCGATGATATTTGAAAATGATCATGATAATGATCATGTTAATAAAACACGAGATAACAAGCAATTCTTATTACACAAGTAATAGAATATAATTTAATAGACATCATATGTCTTAGGAAAGAGCAAAAAAAGGAAAGAGACTTAAGAAAAATAATTGGAAAAGTAATAAAAACAAACAGAATGTTAGAGAAACTTATTAAATTGATATGAACAGGAATTAATAATAAAAAAAAACAAACATTTTAAAATAAATTCCCAGTCTAATTTAAAAATAATTTAAAAAATTGTTTAACAAACCCCAGGAACATATAAAAAAGGAGCAAAAGCAGTTAAAAATGTATGTTCTCATCTCAGGCCTAATTAAGGGTTTTCCTAATAAAGCCATTAAAAACTGTAGAAAATTGAATTAAATTCGTATAACAAAATAACAAGTACGACGCCGGTATATTAAAATCAATTGTAAATAAATTTCAATCACATCGGCGGTAATGAAAAAGGAAAGAAGCAGTCTATGGACTACATCCTGGGCTTGCTTGATGGATCCTGGTACCGCTCTCGGAGCGACTTGTCTGGGAATTAATCCACAGAACACTGAGCTCAGGCTGTTTCTGCTCTACAGTCTAATATCTGATTATTATACACGATTGCGAACTTTTATGGCAAATTACTCGAAAGCAGGCTTCTAATAAAAGATGGAGGCTCAAACCCTTTGTCATATCCTGGCTATACAAAGCGATAATTAAGCTTGTAATGCCGCAAGGATCGACCGTCTAGTGGGTAGCAATTGCAAAACAATACAACTATAAGATTCTAGAAGATATTAAAAGGCCATCTGTCATCCTTTTCACTATTGCCCTGAAGATGGCAATCACGGCATTAAAAAAATTGACTTCCTACCGATTTCCTCGTGGGGCGACATGCAGCTACTACTTCAATCATGTTGAACTCATTAAATTGCTAACCTAAGTAGTTTCATGGAGAAGTTAACACTTAAACCCTTATTGCTTGGTACCGCTGGATTATAAGGTTCCCAACAACTATTTGAACAGGTACTTAGACACCGTCAATTCAAATATACATACATCTACATACATTACAATTCAAATATAAATACAATACTGCTAGAAGTCGCCGTAGTCTAGTAGGTAGTGTGTTGGCTTATTAGACGTAAAGCCAGGGTTCGAGCCCCAGGCCAGACATCAAAATAAAATACAAAAAGTATTTCTTCGGCGACTTCCTCTCAGCAGATTTCTGGCAAAAAATCTGAGAGTAAATAAAAATTGCCATGAAAAGTTTCTCAACAATCTGTCGTTCGGAGTCAACTTTAAACTGTAGGTCCCACCACTCATGGATAAAATTAACACACAACATAAGTGGTGTGAGAAACTAGGACGTTGTACAATGGGTCAATTCGACCTCCGGGTACTGTACTTGTCTTAATTGACAAGTACACGTCCTCTAACCTAACCTAACCTAACCTGCATTACTGGAATGGCATAAAGTTTAATGGATCTTCCTTCGAATTCTTTCGAAATGCAGACCATCAGCTCATAGATGATTGAAAAAAAGGAACAAGGATAGTACGGTTACCGGTACTAGAAAACCCTACATATGATCCGCGCCTAGAGACCCCTTTGGACATTATTATGCTGGATGTCAGAAGCCTCCTTAGTTCATTTCTCTTCCTTGACTTGACATTTATTACATGGTCGTAATCCTGACGATACATTGTGTAACGCGATGCATACAGGTTGACTAGGCGCCTCCTTTTGTTGTTTCTGCAGAAGTTGCTGAAATCGGTATAGAAAGAAACGACTGTCATATGTTACTATTCAGCACTCTCCTCCTTAAAAGGGATGATTAGGACATGAGGAAATATTAATTAATGCTTAGTTTTTATGCTAGTAGAGTGTGCTTTGTTTTAAAACTTTGTTCTAAAAATTGTTTTATCGTCTGTAAGTACCTTCATCTTTTGCTATGAACAAAGGGAGTCGATAGACCACTTGATCAGAAATATACACTCTACTAAACGTATATACAGTGCATGACAAAACAATGGAAACTTTTTCAAAAATTTATTTATGTGTTACAATCGGACGAAAATTTAAAAATCTTTTTAAGAAATCGGCAAAATATTAATGCCTTTTATTAATATGCACTGTTATTAACATTTCTGTATTTTAAAAAATATATAAAAAGACTATATAATTCAGTAATTAAAAAAGAAATAATTCTATTCACATATTTGATGTTGACAAAACATTGGAAACTTTGGAAACTTTTTTAATTTTTGAATTATATAATTCATTTTTATACATAATTTTAATATACAGAAACGTTAATAACAGTGCATATTAATAAACTCCACAAATGTTTTGTCGATTTTTAAAAAACATGTTAAATTTTCGTCCGATTAAGTACATTTTTGAAAAAGTTTCCATTGTTTTGTCAAGCACTGTATGTACACCAAGTGAATAGGTTTACTGACACTCCTTCCATTGAAAGAACTTGTCTTGCCAAGTCCTAGTTTAAAAATTATTACAAATAAATTTTTTATATTTTAAGAAAAACTATTTAAATTGCTTTATTTAACCCTTATATGGAAAGCTAAAACATAAACAAAGCATTTCCCAACAGCGTTTCACATATGGTCATAATATTTATTAATAAATGATCATGAGTAACTTTTCTATCTACAATACATATATTTTTTATTAATTACAATTATCATTAATTATTACAAATTTTAAACATTCAAAAAGTATTCAAAAACGCAATTGAATATGATAAAAAAAAGAAGAAAAACAAAATGAATTTGTTAAACAATATTCGACAAAGTCAACCCTGCCAACTCCCTCCTCCCCCAGGGTACTCATGTTAAACTTATTGTTAATTCGTTAACTACACGCAAATAAATTGACATGCATAGTAGCTACTCACTCGTATTCACTGATACTCACTCACTTAATCATTTATAATCAAAAAATGAAAACAAATAGATGAACTTTTTACCTCCCTCTGCACCCAACTTTCTTCTAATCACAAAGCAAATGCTCATATTCAAATGACAGAGTCAGTGACATGTCATCTGTCAAAGTTATCGAAATAAATTTTTTTTTGTTACTTCTTCCTTTAATATGAACATTATTCACCTTAAATATGAATAAAAAAAGTAAGAAGAAGAGGGCATCATATACCACAGCCACCACCCCACCCTCGTATCACATGTATGGTATGTTATAAGCATAATAAAAAATTTATGACAATATGTTGTTACTGTCTGTCGTCTCTATTCCTTTCATTTTTTCTTCCATAATTTTCCATGTATTTTTTTTAATACGTTAATAATATTGAATGTTGATGAACTGTCTGCTGACAAATCATTTAGAAGTCATTCCATACGCCGTATAAAAAAAGTCATAAAATATAACAAAAACAACAACAACAACAAAATAGAAATTGACATATGGATGGTGAGTCAAAAAGAAAAAAATCGTTACTAATAAATAAATTGCATGTTTAAATGTAAAAAAAAGTCAAAGTAAAGTCAAATAAAATTAACAATCATAGGGAAAGTATTTAATGGATTTCCATTAAAAAAAAAAAATTTTTAAAATTTAAACATTGTATTCTCTTATAAATTTATTAACTTTTCAAATTTCCCTCGATTTCCCAAACAAATTGTAAATTTTATGCAGAATTGAAATTGGCGGAGTATGTGTTCTCTTGAATTAAACACAAAACATTGATTAGTTTTGTGCAGAATTGTAATTTGCGGAGAAGTAGTTTTTTAAATAAATTAAATATAATGTTTAAATACAGTGAGAGTCAAAAGAAACTGTATAAAATGGATAAAATTCTAACAATCACCAAACTCAACTTCTACTACTTAAAGAAAGAGAGTGCCTGAAAAAATTTGACAATATTTCGAAATATTTTGTAATTCTTGTTTTTGCAATTTTAAAAACTGTTAATGAAACAATTTTAAAGTAATAATAACGGTAATTTATTTATGTATAATTTTTTAATGTACGTTTTTTTTTACGGTCACTGTATGTCATATTCTTACGATCATTATACATATATTGTCGTTAAAGCAATAAAGAGTATACGACCTTTATGAATAAATATCATTCGAATCTGTACTTTACTTCAGATCATACGTATAATTTCGCTTCCGAGTTGTTTCCTGTATACTCGTATAACAGCGGAGCCATGTTTTCCAGTTAAACCGAGTCTTATCAAGTTGTCTTGTAATTTTTGCAACGTATTGTGTATCTGTTCCACTTGTTATTTCTGTTCCATTGAAATTGAGCCGTGTCGTCTGTAGATCTCTGCTGGATATACTCTCCGGTGTTGTCTCCTCTATATAGCGGCGGATTCACGTTTTCCAGTTAAGCTGCAGTCTTATCAAGCTGCCTTGTAATTTATGCAACGTATTGTGTATTTGTTCCACTTGTTATTTCTGTTGCAGTGAAATGGATCAGTGCCTGCTTCCGGCCTCTATTGGATTTTGTCGGCGGCCAAAAGCCACCTACAGTAGTCTAGTAGGTAGTGTGTTGGCTTATTAGATGTGAGGCCACCGTTTATACCCCAGATAAGACATCTCCAACAGAATGAAATACGAAAAAATATTTGTTCGGCGGCTTCCTCTCAACAGATTTCTGGCAAAAACTCTGAGATTAAATAAAATTGCCATGAAAAAGTTTCTCAAAATCTGTCATTCTGAGTCGACTGTAGGTCCCGCCACTCATCTATAAAATTAACACACACAGCATAAGTGTTGTTTCTCAAATTCTGTCGTTCGGAGTCGACTTTGAACTGTAGGTCCCGCCACGCATGTATAAAATTAACACACACAACATAAGTGTTGTGAGAAGCTAGGTCGTAATCGGGTTGGACTAAAGGGTTGTAATGGCCAATTATGTATGTATATGTTATGTAGTTAGTAAGAGGAAATTAAATTGCCATGAAAAGTTTCTTAAATCTGTCGTTTGGAGTCTACGTTAGACTTTGATTGATGTAAACCTAACTAAAGGGGTTCTACTAGTCAATTAATTAAGTATTAAGCAATAAAATGACTCCAATGTGGCGATTATTTTATAATCGTATCTATTCTATATAAAACGACTTGGTTTGCTTGCAAGACAGATATTTTTTTTAGTTTTAAATTACGATATTGGCTGTAAGGTACTAGTCAGGTCAGTCGATTGGTTTAGTTAATCCGTCTAATGTAACATACTAACCCCCAAGAGTGTATATTTTTTGTATCGTTTTTTATGAAACGAAAAACCTCCCAAAACCTCCCTTCATTTTACTCAAACTATTCTTAAAAAAAATTTTTTAGCCAATCATTTATTTCAATTGAAAATTAACCTTCAACCCTCACTAATTTCTATCAATACCACAATAATAATAATAAAAAATAAAAACCAAGAAACAAAATGTAATGTATGACTAACAATCCCTTATTGACCTCATATGTTAATTTGTTTCCCTTTGGTTTGAACAGAGCAAAAAGGAAAAAACCACCTTAAAAAACACCTTTCGTTCTCATTAATACCAATAAGAGTAATATTACTAACGTATGTACATATGTACATACATACATTGACTCATAGGCCATTAATTACTCCCTGTTATAAGTTGAAACCTATAAAAGCCATAAATTAAATTCCCTAAAAATAGTCAAACGATAGTCAAATGGCTTTTACTCATACTTTTTTTTACTTTGAGTTGTTGGGTTGTTGTGGTATTCCACCGTTTGACTAATAAATACATGGTAATAATGGTCAAGAATATTTTCATTTCTATTTGTATTTGTATTTGGTTTGTATTATTATTATTATTACGTTAACGTTAAACGTAATAACGTAATAAATATTCAAATTACCAACATTTTTTCCAAAGCCATTTCGAAAAAAAAAAACAGAATAAGAAGAAGAAAAATACTATATTCATAGAATATTTGTTGAGAATACATTACATGACCAGGTGAAAGCAATACGTTTTGAAAAATAGCCATAAAAATAGAATAAATGTGGTTGAAATATTGAATGGATTGGTGGTGGACTCTTGTTACACGGAGAGAAATTTAAAGGACACAAATTTATTTTTTCATTACTTTGCACAGTTTTTTTAATAAATTTTATGTGTGAGCTCAAAAAATAATGATTTAATGAAGAATACATTTCTACAATTTGCGGAGAATTTAATGAAATTTCATCGCAGCATTTTCACAATTTGCGGAGAATTTAATGAAATTTCATCACAGCATTTTCACAATTTGCGGAGAAGTTGCATTTAATAATACGGCTATATAATACCGTTAAATTTGATAGCACTACTAGCATTCATTAATTACTAGGATTTGTCTTTTTTATGGACGACCATCTCTCATAGAAGGGATCCTTTTCGGGCATATATTGTGTTCTAAGTTGGAAAATATGTTGTGGGAGGGAGTAACAAGGGAGAGTAGTGTTTATGGACATTATAATTTAATCTATTATTTACATTACAAATGACAAGAAAGGCTTTAAAAAGAAAAAGTAAGAAAAACTTTATTTTGTTTTTTATTTAGAAGAACAGTGTAAGACTAAAGGAAGGATCCAGTCTGTAATGCTTCTTCAAGCATACCATATAATTGTGTTGGTTTCTGCGATACTGTGGCGTTTAGGGTAACGTGGTCTAGTAGATAGAGTGTTAGCTTATTAAAGGTGAGGCCGTATGCAAACCCCAGCCCAGATATCTCGAACAAAACGAAAAATTAAAAAAATATTTCTTAAGAGCATTTCTTCCTCTCAGCAGATTCCTGCAAAATTTCTGAAAGCAAATAAAATTACCATGAAAAGGTTCTAAAAAATCAGTTGTTCAGAATCGACTTTAAACAGTAAGTCCTGCCACATAATGATAAAATTAACACACACAGCATGGGTGGCGTGAAAAGCTTGGTCGTAATCCTAACTGAAGGGTTGTAATGACCAATTAAGTAAACGAATTTGTGAGAGAGGAGACGGTGAGATACGTGGATATTACAGCGCCGTCTCTGTAAGGCCTTCTATGGTATCCTTTATTTTCTGATCGAGGAAGGATATCAATAAGCAAATAAACAATTTAAGGGGAAATAGGCTAATAAGGCCCAGGAACGTGCCTGACGTAAATCCAAAACTTGGTAGGCAATTTCTAAGGAACTCCATTAGAATTTCTCACTGGACATTGTGCCCTAAGGCCAACCCTTTTTTCAGCAGACTATAAGGTAGATGTAGGTAAGTCTGGAACTACCCAGCAGTGCTTGTGCCTTTATCCTGCTATTTCGAGCCGTAGTGTCTGAAACTAAACCATGATTTCTTCCATGGTCTTTAAGGAATTCTGATTTGTAGAGATTCATGGTAAGACTTTCTATATTTTTTTATTCTCTTTTATCTTCATTTGTTTTTCTTTGTCAACTATTGTCCTTACTTTTCAATTTTGTTTTGTTGCCTTCTTTCTTTCTCTATCATTTTCCTTTATTTCGGTTACTTGCCAGACTGAAGGTAACCTAAAGAAATGCTTGCAGAATTTACAAACTTGTGTGATTTTTGTAAACTCAATGTGAACTATGAAGCAAGCTTAAGGGGGTCAGTATAATTGTAGGTGAATATTTACTAAAATTTTCGTTCCTCAACTGAATTGTCTTTATCTTGCAGGCATTGAAAAGAGTGAATATTGTTGGTACTATAGGGAGAAATTTCTCTAAGTGTTCAAGTATTTAAACTTGACATTTTCACAGTTCTTTTGTTTTTTGTTTTTTTAAGGTATATATTGACTTTTTTATTTTATGAGTATATCATATACATATTTGGTCTAAAACGCGTGCATTAACACTAATAAAATTCACTTATTTTAAGCCATAATAACTCAACTAAACGAACTAACCGAACGAACACGTGTATTATGGGTAACAAGTCAACACGATAAATACTTAATATTGGTAATATTCCTACTCAAACTCGTAAATATTTTTTTTGTTTCGTTTCTATGTACCTCACTTTAATGAATATACATTTGAACACCATTTTGGTTTTTATTTTGTTTTCGAGTTTTTTTTTCGAGTTTCAACGTTGTTTAATACAATATTTATGCTAATCAAATGACACCCAATGGTATTGTTAACAAAAAACAAAAACAACAGAGAAATACCTACTAAAACTATAACGTTTTTCGCTTTAATTTTTTTTTTTGTTTTTTTTTTTGTTCTTTCAATTCGAAATGTTTTATAAAAAGTGAATCGGTTTTTAGGTTTAGTTTTTATAGAGGAATATATAACATTGACTTTTTCAGTTGGTTTTATTGTACATAAACAATATATGTACGTATGTAGACGTCCATGATAGTATCGTAGAGGACCTTTATGGCTTGACTGATTGTCAAACTTTCAAGGTTTTTTCGATTTTTCATTTTGTTAATATGGCTTTTAGGTTATCGGCGTATTTATATGGGGTGGGTTTTTAATGTTCTTTACTTGAATAATTTTAACATTTGATTATTGGCCAATACAATATATATGTACATATGTATGTGATTATATAACGTGATTATATAACGTGAGTAAATAAAGGCATATTTATTATACAAAAATTCATTAGCTTATGGCCATTAATTCCAAAAAATTGAAACGAAACGAAATGAAAATATAATGAGATTTTTTTTGTTTGTTTATGGGAAATATTGTGGATTGATAAAGGAATATAGAAAAAAAATTATTTGGTGTCCCTGTCCACCATAAAAGCTATTAAAAGTCAAAACAACTCTTAGAATTTGTAAATTTATAGGTTTATTAGAATAAAGGGACAGTTAAGAAGCCTTCATGATACTTTCCAGACTCACATGGGATATTATTTCATTGGCAACCCTATTATTCCAGAATCTGCTGCAAAAATGAAAGCAAAGAAATACTAAGAAGTTCGTAAAAATGATGAAAGTCCTATGTTTAAATCCCAAGAAATCTAACTGGGCACCACCAATTTCTAGATAACAAGATGGATTTAATCTCATTTTTATGAGTTGAAATTGTTCCAGAAGGGACACAATTAAAACTAAAGTGATCAGTATATGATTTCATAATCCATTCTCTGAGATAAAAATTATTTAAAAATAATTATTTATTTAATAAGTAGATTCCCATTACAAGTCCTTATTGCTCTCTACTTAATATTCCTCACCTGAAGTATGCTTCATGTCAAAGCAAGACATAAATATATAACTTCACCTATTGCGTAAAAATGGAAATACTTCAGTGCTCCATAGAAGCTATCGTAATGCCTCTAAAAAATCAAAAATTTTAACACGAGAATCAAGAGGCAAGGAATTACCAACGAATATACTAAGGGGGTACCGACAACCTTCTGCAACCTCTCACGAACAATGCCTGGCGAAGTAACTTACGCCAACAGCAGTAGAACCCTCTATTTCTCAATAACCCAATCCATTAATAATACTGTCAGCAACATGAAAACAAATTGGTGTTAAAAACGCCATTCAGTCTAGAAAACCCACCAAATAACTAATCGGCCTATATATCTGCGAGAACGACGGTGGTCACTGTCAACTGCGAGAGCTGTAAATCGATGATTAACAATATATTTTTGGGTCAATTGCATGAACTTAACTCCAACAGGTGGTGTCAACTGGATGGCGCTACAGCTCATGACACATTGGATATTATGCACGACCGATTTCAAGGCATGGTCAGCTGAGCTCAAGCGATTTGACCCTTCAGACTTTTTCTTGTGTCGTATTCTTAAGTCGTAAATGTACGCGAATAAACTACAAACCACTGTGCTCCTCAAAGCCAACATGGCCCATGCCATCGGCTAATTTCGACCCGATTTATGCGCCCGAATCATGAATTTTGGACACTTCCAATGCGCACAATAGGCGTTTCAAATTAATAAAAAAAAAATTCAGTGATGTCCTGCATGTTCAGAATTCAAGCATGAAGTCTATTCTATTTTGTGATTGCGAAGCCTAAATACGCAGCGAGTGTAAACGTCTCGTAATTGCAAATCATGAAAAATAAATTTCTTGGGGCAAATTATAAGCATAAGCTGGATAAACCGATTGTGATACGTTGTTTGCTGAGCTCAGTAAATTAAATGTATGCTCAAAAAAATAGTGCTTTGAGGATCAATTTTCGGCGATAAGCGTCACTAGATGTTGACAAGCACTTCAGTGGAATCCGCAAAGAAAGTACAGGCATGCTGATGCACCTGCTAGAAGTAGGTTGTTAAGAGGAAGTACTCGTGAAATAATGTCATACAAACGTCTTATGTTATGCAAGGAAGTGGAGATTCCTATACTCTACTGAAAGTCAAATAAGCCGTAATTTCCGATTATTAAATACTGTGCATCTATTTCTTGAAAGAGATACACATAGCCACAAAAGTATACATACGGATAACAAATTTCAGAAATTTTTTTAACTAATCCGTTTTCGTTGAAAATCTTTGTAATTGTCTGACAACTTTCCTCGCTTTTAACCAATCCGTTTTTTTTTTTGTTTTTTGAAAATATTTATAATTGTCTGACATCTTTCTACGATTTTAAGACGGTCTTTTGCTTTGGTTCAGAAATTTGTGAAATTTGTAAATCGGATGCATACCTTTGTGGGCCTGTGCAGATTTTCAACGAAAACGGATTAGTTACAAAATTTCGACAATTTTTTAACCGTACGTATAATTTAGTAACTGTGTGTATTAACAGATAAAAAAATATATATAAATTAAAGCATTTACCTAAGGGGAATAGTATAATATGGGAGGTTATGTCAGATTTTCAAAATTCCTGAGCAACACTTTTCTTTGTTGTGAATTTTCTTAAAGAAAAATTCTTAAAATTTATACGAATTTTTTTACAATTTTATTAAAAAAAAATTCTCTTTTTCTCTTCGCTCTTCCCCCCTTTTATCATTCAAATAAGTCCTATATTCAATACAATTTATTTTTTTGTTCATTGAATGCCAATAAATAACTTGCCTTTCAACTAAATTGACTCATATTGTCATACAAATTTAATGACATGTTTATATCCACATAAAGTCAAATACACCCATCACCAGCACTGTCAATGTCGCCTGTACGTACACCTTCTCCCCTTCTACCAAAAAACAAATTTATTAAACAACTGTCAGTAAAAATATTACAAAACGGTGACAGTGACACATCTATGGCAGTCAGTGTACAACAAAACAATTGTTAACGAAAACGAAAAAAAAATTCTTCAGTTTCTCTTCTTTTTCTTGTGAAACAATTATTGGGAAAAAGGGTTTTCTGTTGTTCTATACGTTTTTCCCCTTTTTATTTTATTTAACATGTCTTATGTTAGAGGAGGAAGGAGAAGAAGGAGAAAAAAATTTCTATCGAAATTTATAACATTATTGTCACTAAATAAACGATCAAATGACAATTTAAACAGCAGCAGCAACAACAACAGCAATAATAATAACAAACAGTATATTAGTAAATCAGCTACACCTCCCCCGTCCTATCTCTACATACCTTATCATTCTTAACAATTTTTAAAATTGTTTTCCATACGCCAAAAAAGGAAAATAATTCTTTGTTTAAGAAACACTTTTCAATACTTTCTCTTTAGACCCGAGAGAGGGGAGCTACAATGGCATAAGAAGTTGTGTGTTTAGTTTGCGACATTCGAAATTTGTTTACCTATGGGTGCAATTTACTTACGTACTGACTTAATTGATCGTTTCAATCTTTTAGTCAGGACTAGAAACTCGATTCTCCCACCACCCAATGTAATGTGTGGTAATTTTATCCATCAGTGGCGGGACTTAGAATTTAAAGTCGACTATGTCCGGCAGATTTTTTGGAGATAATTTTTCTGTTAGTTGTAAATTTATTTACTTTCAGTGTTTTTTGGCAGAAATCTGCTGAGAGGAAGTCGCCGCTAGAATTATTTCTTTTTATATTTCATTTTGTTCGAAATGTCTGAGCCGGGTGTTGAACCGCGGCCTTATGTCAAATGAGGCAACACACTACCTGCTAGGTTACGAGGACTTAAGCTCATATTTAGAACAGTTTAAATAACACAAAGGCAACTCTAGAACTCATATAAGAAACAGCTTACTCCGCAGCCTAGATCAGATCCCGCATTGATCAAATTATGGAGAAATCCTTAATGAGTTAAGAAACTGTTTAACGGACTTTAAAATGAACAATTTCCGGGCTTTATAGCATTCAAAAAGTCTAAGTCTGGCTGGTATCTTCTTGGAAATAAATCCAGGTTTTAAGACATGAGCTACTGTTTCCTTATAAAACTTTCGATTGGTTTTATACTCCTACCTACCTATCAAGGAACATAGTTTCCTAAGGAATTTTCTTTTAAACTGTGCTCCAAATTCGTTGTTGTCCTGCAAGCACACCCCGTTTAAATATTTTTCTTTTTTCGCTTTTGTAACAGCGTACAAAAGGAGCGAATGAACGAACCCCTTTAGCTTTTCAATAATATTGTCTTTTAAGTTATTTAATGGTTCTTTCATTGTTGTTGTAAAGCAATATTTAGCAAAGAGTAGCAGGAGAGCGAAAAAAATGACATAAAAAAAGGAAGCCAGCCAGTAAGTCTTGGTATTTGGCGTTTAAAATTATGAGTTTTTTTTCTTCTTCTATTCAAAGTTCTTTACATGCCTTTGATATTCCCCAAGGAATTTGGAAAGTATTTCGTTGTCTTTCTTATTTTTCTTTTTTTTACAATATTTTTCTAATTCAGTGATAAAAAAAAAATATGAAAGAAATTTAAAAACTTTTCGACAAGAGTGTAAAGTTTGTCTGTTTTTCTGTTTTTTTTCTTCGATTGTACGAGGAGTATTTATTATTTGAAATTGAAATTTATTTCTTTTAATAATCACGATGACATTGGTTGACAACCGAATGAATGACAAGTTGATTTGAAAATTTGTTTGAAATTCTTTTAGAAAACTTATTAAAAAAAATAAAAGACGTTTAACTATTTATGTATTTAACTACATACATATGTACGTATGTAATAACATGTTTAAATCAGTTAAGAAGAGGGAAACACGATAAAGACAACCTTTCGTACATTCAGCAACTTCACCAGCTACTTTACCTAGCGTAGATGCTCAAGGTAGCCGGTTTCTTTTATGTCAAAGTTCTAAGCAGTTGGTTGTCAAGTGCTCCATCAACTTCTCTTCCATACACCAGAATATGTAGTTAAAAGTATAGCTATACTATGCAGGTTATTACTTCCCCAGCTTCTAAACATAACTATTTGTTCGGTGTGGTCAACAGTAATGCTTCCATCTTAACATTTATCATTCATGGATGATGATCACTTCCTCAACTACGCTTTCCATGCATACATAATTGGGCATTACAACCCTTCAGTCAGGATTATGACCTAGTTTCTCACACCACTCATGTTGTGTGCGTTAAATTTATACGTACTTGGCGGGACCTACTGTTTAACGTCGACTCCGAACGACGGAATTTTGAGAAATATTTTCATGGCGGGTTTATTTACTCTCCGAGTTTTTGCCAGAAATCTGCTGAGAGGTAGTCGCCGAAGAAATATTTTTTTCTTTATATTTTTGTTTTTTATGTCTGACCGGGGATACTAACCTGGGCCTTACGTCTAATAAGCCAACACACTACCTACTAGACTACGGCGACTTCGCTACTACCCTTCCAGATGACTACAATTACGACCCTTTAGTCGGGATTACAACCCAGTTTCTCACAACATTCACGTTGTGGGTGTTAATTTTATTCCTGAGTGCCGGGAAATGCTGTTGAATGTTGACTCAAAACAACATATTTTGAGAAACTTTTCATTATAATTTCTGCCAGAAGCTTGCCGATAGGAAGTCACCGAAGAAAATATTTCATTTTATACAAGATGTCGGGGTCTCCTCTAATAAGCCAACACACCACCCACTAGACTAGGGCAACTTCAATGGAATAGAACCACTAAAAATCTCCTCAAGTCCTCTCTTAACATAGATGGTCGACATCTAATTTCCCTTGTGTCCCTCATATTCTGACACTCGCCTCAAAAAAGTGTAATTCTGGGTGACCAGGTTGTTGAGCATTTTGTGATACTTAATGATGTTGTTGGCTTAAATGTGGAAATGCTCAGTGCTTTGAGGACAACCTTCTACGAGAATTTTTATTCTTCTTCCATTTTAAGATAGAGTTCCAGCAATTACCAGTACATCATATAGTTCAGCTTGAAAGACTGTGGTGTGGTGTCCGTAACAACAATGTTAATAAGTGTGCTCCGGCTCTCTGTTTCCCTCTGTTCTCGCTCCGCTGATCCTTGTGTATCATTTATGAATTAACTTTCGCTTATTAGCCAGACTTTATTTGTAGGAAAAGTTGCTTTAGAAGCCCTTATGAAACTAAGTTCAGGATCTATATGGTCGCATGCGTAAGTTGTGCCACTAACTGCACCACAAATTCTTTTGCTGAACGTAAGATTTCCTGCCTTTAGATGTTTCTGCCTAAGAATATAGTATCGCCTCTAGAATCGTCACGATCAGTAATGTTTAGAAGGGTCTTCATACCCACCATTGGGTTCGACTGCGCATATTCCGCATGATGTACGGGCATACATATGTATCTTTTGTGCTTCGACGAAATGTTGTAAATGTCTTATTCCAGTATATTTCATATTTTTTTTAATTATATTCGCGCAATTTAATGTCATTTTGGTATTATTTTTATGATTTTCATTATTTTGTGTTCGTTTATTTCTTTGAGTTGCTTGTTGTTACCTCTGCAGCAGTGGCTAATACTGCTGCCACTGCTGTTGAAGATGTGGCATGAAGCATGTTCCATGTCACTTATCACTTGACACTTGTTATTGTAACGAATTATTTGTGGTGGCTCAGTTTTTTATAAATTTTTTTTTCGTGTTTTTTGTTTTTCTTGTCTTCATTGCAGCGTTTTTCATCATCATTATCATCATCATCGTCTTGTTTTCAAACAATACGAATTTATTTTTTGCGTCACTTGCAAATATTTTTCTAATCTTGTTCTTCGCATATATATTTTTTTTATAAAGAAAATAAATTTCAAATAAAAAAGCCAATCAAAGTAAAAAAAAATTTAATTGAAGACGTTCCAAAACACAGCTACACTCTGTTTGTTGCTTAGAGGAAAAGAAAAAATACTGACAGTTTTCGTATTAAATAATGACAGTGGATTGAATAGATGTTTTAAAGAAAATATACCCACTCTCAGAATAAATAAAATTGCCAGTCTTTCTGTGTCCACGTTTAAGTTGTAGGTGCCGCCACTCGTGAGAAAACTTAGCACACAGAACATGGGTGACGTGAGAAGCTAGGTTGTAATTCTAGATGCAAACCGTTATAAAGCTTTGTCCAAGAATACCGGGTGTCTCTGGAGGAGATAGTGAGTCATTCGATGGTTATCCTCATTTATGTTCCTGGACATGGGGACATCGAGGGTAACAGCAAGGTCGAAGCACTTGCCAAAGCTCACACAAAACAAAATTCAAATAAATTCCTACATGGGATAGGCGCTCCTCTACAGAGAGGCAAAAACAAATGGTCCATCTGAGGAACCTCACAGCAGTGATAACAGGACACTGGCCTCTGAGTGCTTACGTTAGGGAACTGAGAATACCTTATAACGACTTCTGCAGAAGTTACAACTACAAGCAAGAAGAGGAGACCAAATAACATCTTCTCTAACATTATAAGGCGCTTGGGAACCAGAAAAGTAGAAGTCTTGGGTACTCAGTATTTAGAGACAAAACATATCTAACCAAAGGCAACTTGAGAAAAATGCACGCTGTCGTAAGACACTCGGGAGCTATAAGTACAGGTCGGAACAGATAATATGGGTGTTTCAATGCTACTTCACAGATTCCAATTAAGCTGTGCTCGGTGAGGCGGCTGTCTGTTTAACCTCTCCTAAAAGATAATTTCTTTTAAATCAGCCTTTATACCAAACACTGACAGCGTTTTTTAATTTTTTTTTAATTTTTTTTTTTAAGTGTCGTATAGAATTTTAATGCTGCTGTAGGGTATTGACCCAAGAGATGTCATTTAAAATTTCAGTTTAATGTGCCATCAGAGACCAAAATTCAATGTATTTCGCTCGTTTCTCGTTCATTCGTTCGTTTGTGTGTTCGTTTGTTTTTTTTTTTTCTGATGTCGTTTCGCATACGTGTGTAGGTGTTAAAAAGAATTTATGAATTATATTTTTATAACTGTATGAACGAAGAACATTCGTCCCATCCAAACGACAGACTGACGGACGGACGAGTCAGTATTATTATTGTATTTAAAATTATTGTGTATGGCATTATCGTTTAGATATTGTCTTATTTATTTGGATTTATTTTTTTATGCAAAAGCCTTTGGATTCTATCATCAGTTTATATTTACACAAAGACAGAGAGAGAGAGAGAGAGAGAGAGAGAGACAGAGCGTGGGGGAGACAGGGAGCTTGAGATATCCATGCAATTACAAGATCTGTGATCTGTTTTTTCTTTGTATTTCTTTGTCTGAACTGCTATTTTAAATTATTAACTGCAGTTTAGATTTTATTTCATCCATCCAAAGAAAATGCTGAAAATGATTTCTGTTTTATTGTTAAAAATAAATTCAATCATATCCCCACATGCATAGCTAACGCTGTAGCTGCATAGATAGCTATTAGCTAGCTGTGCCTGAGACTGAGGCTACTCTGATCTGATGTTGATGATGATGATGACTTTTTTCCATATTTATTTGACGATTATTGAAGACATCCTGTGTACTACTAGTAGTACATCGTACGTACGTCTACGACAGCTCATATTAAATTTTAAATACTTTTACTACTCATAATTCATTATTATTAATAGTTTTTATTGCTCTGTGTTGTGTTCAAAGAGTTTCGTTTCATTTCATTTTTCATGAGTTTCTTTGCTGCGTTTTTCTGTTCACTTTTTTTTCTTAACTTTTTATTATGGATGATGTCTGACATTTGGTATGTGTTTTAAGATTTAAACAAATAATAAAAACAACAAGATCTACAAATATTTTCTAATCAAATCCAAACAAGATTTCTTAGTGACAAATACAATAAAAAAAGTGAATGAATTTCAAAGATAAACACTTGAAAACTGTAATTAATTCTCATTAAAGTGGGTCAAAAGTTAAATGAAATAAAAAAACAATAAAAATAAATGCCTTCAAATAACCTCAGTATTGACAAAATGTTTTCAAGTATACCTCCACAAAATAATAATGTTCACAAAATACTGCCTTAATTGGTGATAAAAGTGGAGTATAACAGGAGTAAATTCATCATCATAAAAAACACATTAAGAAGGGACATCGCATAAAGGCATAAATGGTATAAACTACGCCCATGATATTTGTCTTCTTGCTCCTAGATTTTGCAATATATCCGCCAAATCGAATCAAGTTCACCAGATAATAGCAGACGTTGGCAGTCATGGCCCGATATGAACTGCAAACATGCTGTAATACTGGGAAGTTGTAGACACATTCCAGTTGACTACGTCGTTCTCTATAATTTTCCGCGATAGAAGATTTAATTTTAGGATTCCAAGTAGGCTTTTCTTGACTCATGATCCTGATTTTTTCGATGATACACTTGATGTATATGCGATAGCTTCAACAGACGCTGGACAGATTAAACTGGGATAAAAAAAAATGAAGGGTTTTGATATAAAACTTATGCATACGCTGCCTGATTACTGCTGTATTTTCTAGGCGAAGGTCCTCATTGATGGCACGGTAGAATTTTCGTTGAAATTCACTCAAGGCACCATACTCACACACCCAGGCAGTGATCAAGAGCCTAATAAACATCACCTCGGCATCCGTGCTCGTCCATGAATTCTGGGTATTTCTCAGGGAAATTGCAGATAATTCGTAGGTAACTCTTTCGTAGGTTTCAGGACATAGGGATATTATAAGAAATTGCATTGCTGATGAACTAGTCATGACTGATTCATAGTTCCCAGTGAATAGGTGTGGTGTTTGCATCTGTTAAACAGGATATACTTGGATCGTTTTACATAGAAGCTTAACTCTGTTATAGGTCGTAGTGGTAGCTTTGATCATGTCACAAAACTCACCTGAGCGCGCATAGCGGCGGATGGAAATAGAACTGCGTCTCTCTTGTCTTTAAGTCGCATAGCTACCCATTGCACTATTCTTTTGATTATTACAGGTCACTACCCTATTGGAAGGTATGCCGGCAGGCTTAACATGTCGTCAAATGACTTTTGAAAGAGCTGTAGGCCTCGAGAGGGGGAAGACCCTAACTTTCACTTTATGTATCACTAGTTCCCAGTGAATAGATGTTGCATTTGCATCCGTTAAACTGAATATATTTAGATCATTTTGCAGGGAAGCTTAACTTTGTTGATAGCAAGAGGATTTGTATAATATTGCTAAACTCTACCAGACTGAAATGGAGGGGAATAGAACTGAGTCTCTCCTGTATTTAAGTCGCATAGCTACCCATCGCACTATTATTATGATTATTACAGGTCACTACCCTATTGGAAGGTATGCCGACAGGCTTAACATGTCGTCAAATGACTTTTGCAAGAGCTGTAGGCCTCGAGAGGAGGAATAACTTAACTTTCACTTTATGTATCAGTGCTAAGCTCCTGCCATGAAGAAACGAAGTTTTTTGTCTTCCCATTCAGTGTCCTTCTTTCTTAACAGCAAGAATTATTATGTTTCTTAGAAGCAGATAAAATTCACTCGCACAGGTTGGATGCTGTGAAAAGCTAAGTTGTAACCTTGACTCAAAGGATAGCAATGATCATGATCAGTTAAATAACTAAGTGCTTAATCCTTGTGTTGGTATCACAATCAATATTTGGCTACATGTGATCTGTTTATCATATACCTCGCATATATTCAACTGAAAATGGAATACAACTTTCATGTAGAGACCGGTCCCTCCAAAGACAATTTTGTGGCATTTCGAACACGTTCATCATTATCATTAATGATGATAGAAAATCAAACTCTATTGATTCATTCGAATACCGCTGATAAAGGGGCTTTTGTTTCAGTGTTTTTCGATACTACAACGACTGGTTGTCGAAAATAACATATTTTTACGTAATACTTGTGCTCCTCGTAGAGCTTCTCCGTTGGCCAGTGCCTTGTTATTCATTCTTTACAGAAAAGATTCGTTTTTTACATGCAATATCACTTGGAAATCTCACGTCCAGAAACAGTACTCCCTCATTTCTCCCTTTGACAACGTATTTTCATAGTTCCACTACAATCCACTGTGTGAGTAGGGGCCATACCCTTAGCGCTGATATAAAAAAATTTTAAAAATATTGTGGAGTAATAATTTCAATAGGGATCTCGGGAGTGAGCAAAAGGACTACAGAAATTTGTAGAAAAATTTTACAAAGAAAATTTTGCGAAGGCCCTGCCTGCGGTGATTATTTTACAATTCTTTTTAAAACCACCTTTGTCTTTATTTGTGAGATTAATTTCAGGTTATTATGGGTGTAAAAAGGTCTTTAGAAGATTTTATTTGCAATATATAATCAAAGTTTTATGTTTAACCTTTGACCCTTAAAACAAAATTCGCCTTTAATTTGAATATAATGTAGCCAAATAGAATTTAATTCGCAGTCTCATCTTTAAATTAAAATCATCTTTAGATAATTATTTGTTGAATTGACCTTTGAACTTTGGAGTTGATTATTGTTTAATTCACTTTATTTACTTAACTGCTATTCAAAAAAAATTCCATTAACCTTTGGCAATATAATGTTGGAGTAATAATTTCAAATTAATATGTTTTGTTTATAAATAATAAAAATTTTATGGCATAATTATTATAAATTTTTAATGAAAAAAAAAACTAAAAATATTTCATTTTTTGAAATGAAATAATGAAATATTTTTTGTTTTTGTGATTGCGTTCATAAATTTAAGCAATTTTTGCTGTTAAACACCGGGCTAATGTTTAATATTTCATTGGAATTACACGCCAGACTTTGTTTGTTTGAATAATAAAAATTCAAAAATGAAATTTCATTTTAAATTTTTAATATTTTAATGAATTTATAAATAAAATTAATTACAATTACACTGGAAAACAAAAAAGTTTAACAACAAAAAAAAAACATGCAGGTTAAATGGCCAAAAAAAAAACACACAACCCTGGGGTGGGGTTTAATTTTTCTTATTTTAAGTGACAAATTTTGTTGAGAGAGAAACCCTTTCAATTTATTTTATTTCAAGCAGTTTTCCAGTGACGTGTTAGTAATAGTTTAATTTAATGATTAAATTAACTCCTTTTAAATAAATTACCTTTAATTAAATTACCTTTTCTACTCTTCTTGCTTTTTTTTTATTTGTTGTTTGGTTGATTATTATTTCCATTGAATGAAATTTCTTTAACACCCTTTAAAGTATGTCTCATTATTGCTTGTATCAAGGCAAAGTTAAAATGTTGACATGACCCTACAAATACTAGCTTGTTTTCCTATGTATTACGATATGTAGAAGAAGAAAAAAATTGTCAAAATACAAATGTTTATAGCCACCCTGGCCATATTAACCCCATTTAACATGGTATTGACCACATACTAAACACTTTGCTAAAAAGGGTGTTATCACCTCCTTTTTCTCTTCTTGTTTTTTTGTTGCTTTTCTCTTCTCTTATGTTATAAAATAAAAAAAAAGAAATTGAAACCGTAAAGGCAACAAAAAACACCGGGGTTCCATTTACAAAAAAAAGAAAAAGAAGTGCGTAGGCAAGCCACTTGAAAATAAAAAAAAATAAAAAAAGAATAGAAAGAGAGTGTTGAAAATGTAAAAAAAAAAGAAAATACTTTTCAATGTGCAACAATAACACGCATGTACTTTTGTTAATAACCCCGTGTATATGAATGTGTAATGCAAAGGTTAAGCCAGCCACTAAGGCAAGGAAAAATCAAACGAACCACCACCACCACCACCCTTTAATATAAACTCAACTCGTAGGGCAACTACAATTGGCTCTGTAATGATAAGTAAAAAAAACCAGGATCAAAATAATCAAAATTTCTAAGAAAAACTTAACCTTTGACCCTGAAAATTTGTAGTGAATAATATCTAACAAGATTTACAATTTAATATTTTTATTCTTCCTTTAAAGGCACTTCAAACTGTTTGACCTTTGACCCATACAACAATGTAACCCAAACTTCAAGCAGAACCTCTCCCATGTGGGAACAGATAAATGACATTGAACCATTGAACAACAATGCTTAATTCTATGGACTACCTTATAAAATAAGATATCTAGGGATCCGTAGTTACTTACATAATTGGCCATTACAACCTTTAGTCAAGATTACAACCCAGGTTTTCACACCAACCAAGTTGCGTGTACTAATTTTATCCATGAATAGCGAGACTTACTGTTTAAAGTCGAATCCGAACGACGGATCTAGAGATAGGTTCGGTTGGGTTAAACTGATAACCGCCTTACTGAATACAGTTTACTGGTGTCCTATAGGCAGGCACCGTTGTAACGCCGATGTCACCTACTCCGTCATATAATTATAGCTCCTGGTTGGTATTTCTCAATCATTCTGAGAGTCTTATGAAGGATTGAATTTTTTTCAAATCGCCTTTGGCTTGATCCGTTTTTTCACTAAATTCTGGTCTTCCAAGAATTCTTCTTGTTAGGTTCCTAAGCGCCTTCTGATGCGATGTTGCACTTTCTGCAGAAATCGTTATAAAGTATTCCCAGTCTCTGGGAGTGAACCCTCAGAGACAAGTGTCGTGTTATCACTGTTAAGAGCTTCCTTAGATGTAATTTTGATAGATTTAATGCAATGTCCATGTATTCAAGTCGGTTCGGATATGTTTGGTGTTTCTACAAGTGGATGTACTATCCCGTCTTACCTTTGCCAATGAATGAATGCCAAAAAATGCCTCTTCAGAGGAGCGCTAGTCTCAACTGAATTTTTCGTGGTGCCTGCAAGTACGTCGACCTTGTTTTCTACCTTCGATGTCCAACAACCGAAAAGAGGGTATCCGTCGAATATCTCGCTATCTCGTCCACAGACACAGGAAATTCTTGGATAACCTCAGGTGTGGTGTACACACTCCCTAGGGATCTAATGGTCGCTTTAATGTCGGTCACCATACGATATACTCCGATACCGAAGGGCCGCTAGGGTTACCAGCTTAAAAGCTTTATTTTCTATTTTATTTTCCTGCTTTACCTTGTATTTAAAGGGTTGACTGTTTGATTTTTAAACTTAAACTTGTTATTTGTTTAAAATTTCTTTAATTTCTTTTCAAAAGCAAAGAGACTAGTCCTCTGTCTGTATGTATGTATGTATGTGACTATCGTTGAAAGCTAAGTTGTTGCTGTTGTTGTTGTTTTCATATGTTGTATGAAATTTTTTACACAAGAAAAAATAGATTCCGCAACAATGAACCGAGCCACCCACATACTTATGACTGGAAAAAGAGTCTTTCTTTATAATACACGTCCAGTTGGCTTAAAAAAAAACGAATGAAAACACCCGTCTTAGCCTTAGCCAAGGGCGTTGCAGTTTTAGCTTTTCATTTTCTATAGTTTTTGTTGTAATTTTTTGCCTCTTTTTTATATACATAGAGACACGTCTGTCTAGGTAGTATGTACGTACATATGTATGGCTTGTGTCCTTAAACCAAAAATGTTGGTCAATGCTGCTTGCGAAACGAAAAAAACGTTTTACTGGTAGAAAGTTGTTGTTGTTTTAATTGAATTTAAAAAAAGGATTTTCAAATTTTAAATAAAACTTTTCGGGTTTAAATTTTCTTTCAGATTTCCCTTTCTAATACAAAATGTACAAAAAGTGCCAGTGCAAGTGGCTGTGCCTGTGCCTGTGCCCGTGTGTATACCTGTTTTATAAGGATTTTCACAAGTTTTGTTCCTTTCGTCAGAGCCAACCAATCGCTGCCTATGGTAAGTACCCCAGCAATTATCAATTACTAGATGATGTAAACCACATTAAAGTAGCGCTAAAGATCCTTCCAGGAATTCACAAATCAAACTTAACACGGATTTCCTGTTAAATAATAAAGGCACACACTCTTCTCTCTGCTCTTCTCTCTCCTTCATTCCCTTCTTCGTATTTGTGTTGCACTTCTAATATTTGCCTGTGAGTTTTGTAATGTTTTGATGATAAATTTTTCCATTTCCATCTCTAAAGATTCTTGTGTAATTCTTGTGTTGTATTGCTCTAGTTTTTATGGCCTGACAATAAAAGTGTCTTACAAGTGCAAGTGTTTACACTGGACCTCATTAAATTTGTGTCTTACCGCACTTTTATTTGAGTTGTAGTTGTAGTTTCCTTGTAATATTTAAATAAAATTCATTTTCTTTTCTTCTCGGCCTTCTTTTGCTTTTGCTTTGTCTTTTCGATTACATAACATCTTTAAAGGTAACGACGCACTAAATGGGCTAAAATAACAAGGCGTTTGCCGACAAAGCAAAGCGGTAAAATCACTTTTGATTGATAAAATTTTCCCGAAAAACATATCAAATATTGGTAATTTGTTAGAGACTTTTATTTAAAATGAAAAATAAAATGATAAAAAAAACCAAAGAATATGACCCTTGACCTTATGAAATGCAAATGGCCTAGGTCAAGTCAAGAATCGTATAAAACGCAATTTAAATTTCAATGGAAAGTCAATAAAAAAAATTATCAAATTATGGCAAGAATTCAATGAGAAAAAACAAGATGTTCTGGTCTCCCACAGCATAACAAACCCCATCTGCAGTTGCAAGAATCTCCGCTTTTTTATATCTTCCCTTTCCACAGAAAGATTGCCGTTCCTGGCAAGCTTAACTGCCCGTTTGTTGCCCTGATTTCCTATATCAACTTGGATTTAAGGGATAATACTATTTCCCTTGCCTCGTCCGTCCCATAATTATCTCGAGTCAACTTCATAAGATCGAAGAGTCTTTAGATGACGGCCTAACTCTTAGATAATATTACTATGTCCCGTTTTCTGTACTTCCTATCTAAAAGAAATTGTCAAAACTTTCGGTTGATGTATACTCGTGTCTTTCTCTATAGATTTCGAATATTTCTCTCCGGGACTAAAAGCTTTTGTCACACTATCTATCTGCCATTCGTAGCTCACTGGATTGTAGAGTTTCTAAACTCGTTCCATTCACTTTTTTAACTCACTTTCTATAAGGTTTGCAACTACTGTTCCGGGGACAATTAAGAAGGCAGCTGCTGCCAGCCTTTCGATCTATCAGTTCACGATAGCCACTGACGAATCTCATATTAGATCTGTTTACCATTATCCTCTATGGCTTTGCATTCACTATCATATGTAATCGGCTTAAATCCTTTTATGCCAATGGTCCTGGTTCTAGTATACATACGTCTAATGCAGCATCTTTTTTTGCGGCTCTCTCAAGATTATGCCTTCTGCATATCATCATGGCATGCTTGCCCTTCAAACTGATTTACTCTCCAGTACCATACGCAGGTTTTTTATCTCCATTTTTTGTTTACCAACTAGTAGGCACATGTGAAGTCGCCCTAGTCTAGTAGGTATTGTGTTAACTTAATAGATGCGAAACCGTAGTTTAACCCACAGTTAGACAACATGAACACGAAATATAAAGAAATATTTCTTACGGCGACTTCCTCTCAGCAGTTTTTTTGGTAGACTGTAAAAGCAAAATAAAATTGCCATGAAAAGTTTTTCAAAAATCTGTCGTTCGGCTTTAAAATGTAGGTGCCGCCACTCATCGATAAAATTAACACATACGACATGGATGGCGAGAGAACCTGGGTTGTAATCCTGACTAAAGGGTCGTGATGACAAATTTAAGCCAGTAAGAATTATGTTAATGAAATCGCATACCTGATCCGAAACGATTCCACATCTAATCTGGTAATGTGATACTGAAGGATTTTTTTTTTTCACTCCGAGGAGAGGTAAATGTACCTAACCGCACGATAGAGGAAGTCGTCACATCCTCCGTGTGTGGGGCCCTCACCCACTAAATCCCCCCCTCGTCTCATGGACTTGTTGTGCCCACTCCGGAACTACGGTGGTATTACTTCGGAGTGGAGTCCCTTTGGCTCTTTGGCCCTGCATGTTCATATCCGCGTCCGGATTGCGTGTCGAAAGTTGAAGAGACATCTAAGTGTCTCCACTATTCCTTTCCTCCCGATCCTTGCTTCGAATTTCGCTTGACACGTGTGCCAGTTTCATCTAGTCCGGCGTGCCCACATGTTCTGCAGCCTCAAGATCCCTCTTCTTCAGTTTTAGAATCCTCTCCACGTAATTCGCCACTGAGGTCCAATTTTCCCTACTCGCGGTCATAACCCCGACAATGTTACCGGGCGTGATCGTCCCAAGTATCGACGTCAGTGCAGAGCGATAGCTCTGCCAACGTGCACACTCGAAAACGGTGTGCTCTGCGTCATCAATTATCTCCCATTCCTCGTAAAGACAGTAAGGTGAGGCTGTCTTTCCCATTCTGTGAAGATATTTCCTAAAATATCCGTGACCCGATAACATCTGTGTAACGTAGTAATTTATCTCTCCAAATTTCCGACCAATCCATGGCCTTATGTCTGGAATAAGTCTCGCCGTCCATCTTCCTCTATCTTCTTCGTTCCATCGTTGTTGCCATTTTGAAATGGTGTTTTCCCTGAAATGAGCGGTTATGTGACTTCCAGCCGATTTCGCCTTATAGATCTACATCCGCCCCGCTGCCAGCAGATCCACAGGGATAATACACGCTATTGATACTGAAGGATAACATTCCCATAATGGTATACTTCCCGTAATTTTGTTATAAAAGCAGGATCGAAGGTATAGGGCAACATTCAAATCAATTTGCATTTGGCGGCATCTGTCATGTATTTTTTTTATCTAGTTGCAGATTTTTCAAGAAATCTTTTTTATTGAATTTTTAAAAATTTATTTGAAAAATTTCTCATAATTATTGTACAGTGAGTGCAGAGATCAAAGGAGGTTATAAATTAAAATTTTTTTCCATTTTCTTGTTGTTGTCTTTTCTTTTTAACGAAATATATTTAAAACTGTTTAAAGTTAAACGATAACGCTAATTAGCCAAAAAAAAAAAGATATTTTTGTTGTTGTTTTTATTACTTTAACAACCTCTAAGTGAATGAATGAAGTGAATGAATGACTGACGGACTGAATGTTGATATGACTGAGAGCGAGCGTACATATATATGAATATGAATTGCCAAAGCATATGAATTTGTATACTTTTTTTTTTAATTTTCTTGTTTAACTGGGGTTTCAGTCATTAGGAGGAGGAAAAGAAATCATTCGTCCATAACAAAACTGCTGAACGGCTAAAAAAATAAAAAATAAATAAAAAAAAACCGAGAGATGACGTTATAAAGCCATAGATAAGCTTGAAAACTAAAGCAAATAATGTTAGTTGAGTGTGTATATGGGGACGTAAAGAAACAAAAAAAAAACAACAAGGCATAGACATTAAGCCATACCTTAAGCCACAAATAAGACACTCATATGCGATGAGTATACGTTAGGTTTTAAGCTGTATTTGTTGATAAATAACAGCCGCCGCGTACCTACACTTGATCCATTTCATTTGTGGCAAAATGGTTCGTTGGTTGGTTGGCTGGGCTGGCTGGCTGCCGAGAGAGAGATAGAGAAGAGAGATCATCTTTACGCATAATTTTTGTTGTTTTAAACAGAAACCATGACTCTTTTTTTCTGTTTTTTTTTTTTGGACAGATAAGCGTTGATCCATAACAATACAGCCAGCCACAGATCATATTTGGCCGTTGTTTGTTAGGCAGTTAGTCTTACTGTCTCACTTTTAGTCGTTTATTGTGTTTGTCTTGACATGTGAAAAGAAAATGTTTGTTTATGAATTTTCTTCTTAAAGGTACATACATACATACATATTTAAGCCACAGTTTTAACTTTTAAAAATGGCCAACATTGTTTATTGTTTTTTCTTTTTGTTGTTGTTGTTGTTTTTCTAACCAACTTTCTAATGTTAATAAATTTTCTATAGTTGTTGTTACCACTACTATTATTGCTATTGTTGTTATTGTTGTTGCTATAGTTTTATTATGGTTTAATTATGAATGTGTTGTTTTTTTTTTTTGAGGTTATGTATTCATAATTTGCATAAATTTTACATTTGACTGACACTTTATTATCATCGCAGCTATTCCTATTGCTACTAGGTTTTTTTTTACAAAAACATTGTATCTAAAGACCACCTAAAACAATAAAAAACAATAAAAGAAATTTAGAAAACAAAATAAAATGAAATCATTAGTACAGTACCCTACAAAAGTCTAACTTTTGAATAATTAATAAAGCCACCTGTCCAGAAAAGAAAAGAAAAACTAAGCCACAGAAATTTAAATAAATTCTTTTCAAATTCATTAATTTACTACGCCCGCGCTTTGATGAATTGCTTTGTAATGCATGCAAACATTACAAAGGCGGAACACAGCCCTTCGCCACTGATCACTGTCTATACCAACTTTCTTTCTCATGAACAATGCAACTGCCCTCCCGCCACCTTATTAATTTTACCTTCCAAATGAGATCACTGTCTACGAATTCAATGTATAATTCAATTATATTAATGTCTCTCTCCTTATCACCTTTAAAATTGGCGCTCTTAAACAGAGAGGCAGACAAACGGTCTCACAAAAACTCCATTCATTGGCAAAGGTAAGACGGGATAATGAACTTGTAGAAACACCAGACAGATCTTGGCCTACATGAAGACATGCAGAACAGAATTTACATTGAACTTATCAAGATTCCATCTAAGGAACCTCATACTAGTAATAACAGGACACTGGCCTCTGAGTATTCACTCTAAGAGACTGGCAATACCTCATAATGACTTCTGCATAAGCTGCAAAGACAAGAAAAAAGTGGAGAGACCTCAGAATATCTTCTCTGTCAGTGCTGTGTACGGCGCTTGCGAAACTGAGAATTAGAATTCTGGAACTCCCAGCAGTTAGTGACAGAACAACTGTTTTACAAGACTCTCAAGATGATTAAGAGATACCAATCAGGAGTTTTAATTATATGGCTGAATAGGTAACATCAGTGTTACAACGGAACCCTAGAAGACCCAAGCGGACTTTGCCTAGTGAGGCGATTACTAGCTTAACCTAACTTAGTATTGTAACTATGACTCTAGTTTGAAAACATCTGTCTTCTGCCAGGATATCAATTTTTCCTTCCAAAGGCTTCTTCCGAAGGCTCCAAAATTGTATTAAAAGTATACTAACGTCCTCTGCACTGCACTGAATTGTAATCGATATTGCTTTATACCAACCTTTCCCGAAGTTGTTGTTGTTGGGTTTACAACCTAGCTCCTCAAATCCCCCACTGTTGTTTTGTGTCATTGTGCGTATCGTGCAAAATAGATCGTGATTGTGAATTGCTTGCAACGAGATCCTTCATGATCTTTTAGAATGAGATTCCATTCCATGTTTTCTTGTTAATCTCGTTGCTGGAATGGCTTTCGCTGCTGTTGATTGCAGAGTTCATAGCTTATTCTCGTACTATTTTTTTTCACAGATCTTTTGAATTGCTTGATCAGTTCATGGAGAAGAGTTAGGCAAGTATATTGGCTAATAAGCTTCTAGAGTGCGAAGTCTTCAGTTATATACTCGTACCTTGGCTTGGAGATAAATCCACATACTAATCAACAATTCTAGGAATGTATAAGGCACAATTGAGATCTCATCTTTTACATTCAGGGACCAATAAATTCGCTTATTACCACCAACCTTATAACACATCTCTGCTGTAACTTCATTAGAATTCGAATGGTTGTTGTCGCTGTGTTTATCTATGCATCTAGTATCGTTTAATTACTGTCAATGATTCTCATATAATTTCCAAAATCTTCAAGGCTGTATTGCTATTTGAAAACAACATCAAAAACAAAAACAACAAACTGTTCCGTCTAATGCAATGACATGCTACTGCATAATTATGCTTCAAATCAATGAAACTGATACCGACTGACTCTCTCATCATACGTACACTCTGTCATTAGAATTCCTTCATCAAAACAAAAAAAACAACGAATCTGTTGATCTCATATTCAAGGACACGCAATTCTAGAACACAGCCTAGAAAAACGAGCATAAATTCTCAATGAAAAATCATTAAAACAAAAAAAAGCAAAAGCCAACTCCATTGCCTTCCAAAACGAAAAACGAAAAACCAGAGAATATTTCGTTTTGAATTGAATTGAATTGAAATGACTTGAGTTTGTATAGAACTGAACTGAATTGAATTGAATTTAATGTGTGTGAGAATTATGCAAATCAGGCTAAAAGTGATCTTTATTTTCTGTGTTCAGCTTCTTTATCATTGCGAAACAATATGATATTCAATCGAAACAATAATAACAGGCAGCAACAACAAGAATTAGTAGAAGAAGCGATTAATTTGCATAAAATTTTAAACACTTTTTAATACCAACCAACCAGCCATCAAGCAGTGTGAAATTGAATGAATTCGTTTCATTGAATTTGATTTTCAAAACAAAACAAAATTCAAAAATCGAAAAAAAAAATCTTTCAAGGCTTTGAAATGTTGAAACAGAAATTTTCGATTGTGATTTTGAAAAAATTCCCACCAATTGATTTTGATTTTCCTTCCTTTTTTTTTTCTTTGTGATTTTGATTTTCTTTATAGAACTTCTAGTCAAACGTGCTTGATAGCAGCCTTGCCTGCTTAGAAACACTTGTTTTTAGTTTCTGGTTTCTAGTTTTTCTCAATCAAAAGCATTTGAAGCATTTCCCTTTGCGAAGATTTGATTTTCAGGCATTTCCTTTTCAAATGTTCAAGAGTCTCTTTTTATCACATCATAAATCATTGCGAAGATCTTTAGAACGAAGTGTTTCTCCAAAAAATATTGGCAAACGAATGTTTTGAAAACAAATTTCTAGTTTGAAATTATAAAAAACAAACCACAGCTCTATTTAAAGCAGAGCTGGAAAAGAGTGCCATAATCTTGTGATTCTTTTAGAAATTTTCAAAACAAAACTTATTCTAGCATAGGCGAAAACTTCATAATTCACTTGCGTACCCAAGGACCTATGTAGGGTTAATGCAAGTGTATCTCAATGAAATAAGTCCGTACAATTGGCCGATCTGCTGTCCTTGAAATCAGTGGGGCCATTGCTATTGAACTCCATACAAATTTTCTTAACTGAATGGAGGCGTCTTTTCATAGCCGGCAGTCATAATTCATTTGGTTAAGTCAACCACATCATCGCAGAATCATTAACCTGGATAGCCCTCGTATCAAGGATTCCAAAACAGTTTTTGTTACGATCGGGTATTACTTAGGACCGGAGATATACATATAATATAGGCGCTGAAGCTAAGATCTTTATCATCAACAAAAAAATGCAAGTCATCCACTAAAGAAATTCAACTCATCGAATAGAAAAATGCAAGTCATTGATAGAAAAAATGCAAGTCAACGACCAAAAAATGCATACCATCTACCGTAGAAACACAAGTCATCTACTAAATAATGCAAGTCATCTACAATAAAAATGCAAGTCATCTACCATAGAAAAGCAAATCATCCACAAAAAAATGCAAGTCATCGTCTAAAAAATGCAACATATTGACTACTAAAATGCAATTCATTGACACAAAAATGCAGTCATCGATCCAAAAAATGAAAGTCAACGACCAAAAAATTCATATCGTCCACTGTAGAAATACAAGTCATCTACAATAGTAATGGAAGTCATCTACCATAGAAATGCAAATCATTTACCAAAAAAATGCAAGTTATCGACTAAAAAATGCAGCATATTGCCAAAAAAAAAAAATGAATTCATCGGCCAGAAAAATGCAAGTCTTCGCATAAAAAAAGCAAAATGCAAAAAAGCAAAAGCAAAAAATTCAAAAAAATGCAATTCATTTACCAAAAAATTAAAGTTATCAATCAAAAAATGCAAGTCTTCGCCTAAAAAATGCAAGTCTTCGCGCTATCAAATGAAAGTCATCGACAAAAAGTGCAAGTTATCGACAAAAAAACTTTTTTGCTTATTTGAAGAAAACAATTATCTTCGACGCTTATATCTTCGGCTCCAAGCAACGCCTAACCATAAGAAAACATGTTTTGGAATCCTTGAGACTATGGCTATAGCGACAACTAGGTCCATTTTTCTCACTAGGTCCATTCTTTATTAGATTTTTTCCCATTTAAACAGAGAACTTTTTTTGCTACTTCGAAAACTACTGTTAGCTTCGTGGCCTATATCTGTGGTCTTAAGTAACACCCGACTGTAAGGAAAGCTGTTTTGGAATTCTTGATCCAATAGCTGTGAGTCCAAAAACCACAACTTTTGAAATTGTGTCGATTTTTGCCCAATTTTAATATCATGTGTTTTCATTCCTTTACATTGGAGTTTACATAGGGTTTCCTTGCATCACTTTCAACATAACCTGTCATTATCATCATTAATTTTCTTTTAACTCTTTGAATCCCTTCAAATTAAAATTCGATTTTTCTTTCACATGTCCTCAGCATAAAGTGGCAATGTTTTACATGTGACAACAACTATTAGCACAGAAAAATAAATTCCACATCCTTGATGATCCTTGTTAGAGTGAAACATCATTAACTCGTTACTTATAGAGAATATTTATTATTTTTTTGGTCTCTGCTTTCATTTACAATTCATTTATTTGAAGCCCCATTTTTTTCTTTCTGTGTTAGTGTTTTCGAAAAAGTATGAGTTTTCCGTATGACATGTTTGTATTACAGATTATGTCAAAATCATGCATTCCTTGTTCGGAAAAAAAAGAAGGTAAATGATGCAAATAAAACAGAGAGCGGAGAATAGCATTAGAACACTACAGCTAGCAGCTAGGCTGGCAAAAGCACCCTTTTTTGTTTTTTTTTTTGTTTGGCTCGGCATGTAAATCTAGACAATCACAGCTCTCAACCTCAAAATATGTCATTAAGAGAATTTGTGAGCATTTCGGAAATCTAAATATCACATCACATGTGTTTATGTATACCACGTCAATGTGTATATGAATACTTCCGTTGATTTAAATCCTTTTCTTCTCTCCGTTTTTTTTTTCGATGGAAATTTCATTATTATTTTAGGATTTTTATTTTGCCATTGAAAATATATTTCTTGATACGGAATTAATGCATATTAATGATGTTTTCATAGCATTATGGCCAAAGGAATCCGTATGTATAAAGACGTAAAAGTCCTTTTTTTTTTTTTTTTTTTTTTTTTTTTTTTGAATAGCAAATCAAACAGGAAATGAAAAGGAAAACATTTAAAGCCACACCTTGTTTTTTTTATAAAAAAAATTGAATTGAAGTAATATTTTCCACCCAAAACTCCTCTTTTCTTATGCAACCAAATTGAGTTCAAAATCTGAAAAAAACAAACAACAATGAAATCAACATTGTAATTCAAAAATTAAATTGAAAAATAAATTCAAAAATTTTATTATTGTTTCTAGGAATAAAGATTTCCATCTTCAGTTCAGTTTTATTTTTTATTTTTTACAGACTCTCGCCTTCCATTTCATTTCAATTTTGTTTCAGTTCACTTCAGTTTCACTTCTGTTCTGTTCAGTTTCTGTTTCTGGGAGTATATAATTCATATTTAAAGAACGAAAACAAACAGAAAAAAAATTATTCAGTTTCAGATTCAGTTTGAGATTCTCGTTTTTAATTTTTAATTTTTATTGTCAACCACAGTGATATGTTTTTTTTTTTAAGTTTTTTAATAAAAATTATTACACCTCAATGGGTGATCACGTAGCGGCGTGACAAGCACACATATAACACGCATTCAATAAATTTCAAAAGAAAGACTCACACACTTACTCACTTACTCACTCAGTCAGTCACTAACTCATTCGCTTACTTACATACATACATAGTCTATACTTTATTCTGTCATTTTCATTTAATTCTTCTTGTTGTTTTTGTTTTGTAAGTTTTTAAGTTTGTAAGTGAATAAAGATCTCTTCTTATATGGATCGTCATCATAATCGTAAAAAAAATAGAGTGAAGCACTGCAACATCAGCACAGACAGACATACAGAGAGACACACGAACAAATCAGCAGACAAAGAGTCAAAATGTAGCAGAATCTTTCAAATTTTAACTCGTAAACTACACTTTAAAGAAAATATTTGTAATCGCTGTCACTTGTCATGACAATATTGTCATTATGTGACAACTCGTTACGTTCTTCACGAAGTTCTTAAAGAAAATATTACCATAACTTCTGAAAGCATTAAGTTTTAACGTAAAAACATTTAAAACTATTTTTGGCTATTTTCGTAAATCTGTTACCGAAATAGCTGTGCGATACGATATTCATATTATACCCGGTACTCGCAACATATAGGTATTCTAGGAAAGTGCAGAGCAAATGAACTGCTGGCCAATCATTACACAATCAGCGAACTCTATGACGAGTTCTTCATAATAAAAATCCCTTTCAAGACTGTCAAGCTTATAATTCACAATGCAACAATGGATTCTGTTAACGCCATGAGGGCGGTTTCGAATGAGTATAAGAAGGCGCATCAAATCTGGCCAAAGCTGGCTATACGGTGTACGGATAAACTGCTTAAACTCTAAAGCTTTTAGCTAAGGTATGGTAATGGTAGGAGTTATTACTGTCTAGTACACTCACTGTGAACTCATGCGAGACTTATTGGTCCTCGACACTAGGTAACCCACTTCTGCAGATGCTGTAGATACGAGGAAAAGGAGGAAACTATTCTGTACACATTAGATACACGGCTAACTCTATGTTAAAGAAGTTAAAAACTTCTTGGTTTCTGTAATACAAACGATCGAAGTGATCTTTAACCCATTAATGTCCGACTCACTTTTTTTTCTAACGGTTACCGTTTTGTTTTTTTACACTCAATTTCCTTTCAGAGCATAAAAACTAAGGCAACCTCTGCTGGCAACTTAAATTGCCACTGGACACTAATGGGTTAATGAACATTAGGACATTAGGAGCTTAAGTGGGTTCATCAGAAGCTCTGAATAGTTCCTAGACTAGGGGCCACATGTGGCTTTCGAGGGTGTAGACCATCTTCAGGGATTGACTGACAACCATCTTTACCTACCTACCAATCGGTGTAGTTTTAGACCTGGTAATACAACCATCAACCATGTATTCAACTTATGATAAATAATTGAGGGAGACCCATGAAATACAATCTGATATCTATCACATGTCCCTCGACTACAAAGCCAGCTTAGACTGCCTGATGCAAACCAAGGTATTCAGAGCCTTGTCAAACAGAGTGAGGCTGATCTCTTCAACAGCTTGTTGATAGAAAAACCCTCCGTGATCCTGTAGTTAACAAAGCGGGCACCAATTATTCTAGAAATTTCATGCGACTCACATACGGTAAATATCGTACATCAGTGGGCACAATAATAGATTGATAACTACTGATTTCCCGAATATTGAACAGGATTCGACTAAAGTGAATCTGACAGTGTGTGAAAACGGAAAAAAATCTACCAGACTGGATCAATTTATGAACCCTGTCCTCTAAGAAATACTCAAATCAAATGTCCATGGGATTAGTTCTCCCAAAATGTATTTTCTTACTTGCAACACAATGCACTGTCCATATGTGTAGGACCATTTCCGTATTGAAAAATTAAACTTCACATGCTGCTTTGTCCTGATTGAACATGGAACCCTCCGTTCTTGGGCTATCTGAGTCGATGAAGAGCATCCTCTTGGAATACACAACGAATTGTATGAGCTATATGTGGAAATTAATACATTTGAAGGAGTAAAAGTAGAAAATTTGCGATGGCTTGGTCTTAGAAGTCGCCGTAGTCTAGTAAGTAGTGTGTTGGCTTATTAGACTTAAAGCCAGGGTTCAAGCCCCAGGCCAGACGTCAAGACAAAATACAAAAAGTATTTTTTCGGCGACTTCCTCTCTGCAGATTTCTGGCAAAAACTCTGAGAGTAAAATAAAATTGTCATGAAAAAGCTTCTCAAAAAATCGGTCCTTCGGAGTCGACTTTAAACTGTAGGTCCCACCACTCATGTATAAAATTAACACACACAACATAAGTGGTGTGAGAAACTAGGACGTTGTACAATGGGTCAATTCGACCTCCGGGTACTGTACTTGTCCTAATTGACAAGTACACGTTCTCTAACCTAACCTAACCTAACCTTGGTCTTAGAATCCGCATGAAAGAAAATGCTCCAACGAGAACATCGTTCGAAGAGGACGACTAAGACTACGGTGGAAGGACACGACTGATGAATATCGTTAGTACCTGGAGGAGAAATGCACAAAACCTGCCCGTAAGCAAATCTATTGTGAATTAGCCATTGAGTGGAGCATTTTTTTTTGCCAGTGTATTCCGTACATCTTTATAATTTTTTTTTTGTTTCGTGTATAAATAATATTGCAGATGATCTTGTTGAAGTTGGAAGATTTTTTTTATTTCAAAAACGAAGTAAAATTGTCAGAAATTTAAAAATTTTTATAGAAAACTTAATTAAAGCCTAGAGCACGCACGCACCAGTTACATATAAAGTCTCAGAGTAAAGTTGTAATAGAAAATAATGTGTGGAGTCTTTAAAAAGAAAAAAAGTTAAAGGCGGCTTTATACCGATTATAACCAAAAGAAAAAGATCTCTTTAAACAGATAAATCACTCACTCAATGTCAACCAAAAAAAGAAAGAAAATGACAAAGGAAAGAACAATGAATTTAAAAGGCAATATTTGCAAACTTCTGTCATTGTTTCCATAGCGAAATATTATTTCGCGTTAATTGCTTAGAGAGAGGGTCTAGAGAAAAAAAACCCTTCTTCTGATGGCTTGTTAACGATATTACTCACTTTCTTCCATTCATGCTTTCTTCTTTGCCAAAGACAATCAGACAAACAAAAGCGGATATTTTCACCACATTTCACCAAAAGAGGTTTTGGCAAATTTCTTTACAAAGGACATAAAGGATAGCAATCAAAAGGATTTTGGCAAATCGATAATGCAACATAAATTGCATTAAAATGCTTTAGCTAGGCTACTAGGCTATCAATAGCAATCGATAAATTAACACACAAAACATAAAAGAAAACCAAAAATGATCAGCTTTGTTGTTAGGAAAACAAATGCTAAGCGAAAGCAAAGATTACGTATGTCAGTCATACTGCCTGGCAGTGGCATCAAAAGCAGCAGACAAAGGGGTGTTTTGATTTAAAATTTTTACCTGATCCTAGTGCTTCGTAATCAAACTGCCCCTGCCCTCAATATTTAATATTAAGAAATGAAATGAAGACTGAAATAGAAAACAAATTTGCATATCAATGAAATTGAAACTGAAGAGAACAGAAGAAAACACAAGCAAGCTGCACATTTTTTTATTTTATTTTTTTTTTCTTAATACTACAGATGTCTTTAAAACAGCATATCCTTTTCCTTTACTTTTCCTTTCCTTTCAATATATGTATGTCCTTCAATTTCTCAAAATAAGCTCATTTGCATATTCGTTCGTTTCATTCTCATAATTACATATGCGCACTGCAGCAATTTGTTTAAAGAATTTCGCGTCATTTGCCTGTTACGGATTTCAAATCCTACAAATATTGATTGAATAACATTCAACGTTCTCTAGGTTTAGTTTGTCCACACATAATTTCTTTCCGTCACAGAGCCCAATCATTCATATGATAATCTATTAAAATACATATTTTTCAGAGCATATTTGCATATTATGGGTGTTTATAGTTTATTCTCGGAGCATAGTTTGTTGTGTAACCATTTTGCCTGAATGGTTTCTGAAGAGTGTTTTTTTCTGCTTTAGAAAGAAATTAATTTTCCTTTTTCTTATCTTGATTTATTGATGACAATTTGTTGTTTTTTTTTCGTTTCGTTTGCTTTTTTGTAAAAGGAAGCAGATGTTAAGCTAGATTTCTTATCGCTGAAAGTAAAATAAAAAACCTTGAAAGTTTAAGGATTGTTTGTAACGCTTATGCTCTATTTTTTAAAGACTCAAAGAAAGCCTACAGCATTCTATCGTCTACCATCAAAATGTTGAAATAACGAGACATAGCCGATAGCCAGAGATGGCCATCCAAATACTCGGGTTGTATCAGATTCACTCAAGAGTAGCATGGGACTGCCTGGACAAGTTGAATTAGGTAGGCAGGGTAAATAGGGTCATACTCTGCTACATCCCCGAACATGTCGACGCCTCCGTTCTATAACATTCTAAGTCGAAAAAGTGTGTTTTGAGTTATGAGCTCTCAAAGTTTTCGCGCGACATACGACCATATGTGTATTCTAAGGAGATTTTTCCCTATAACTTCGGAACGGATGGGCGCACCTTAACCAAATTTTGACAGTATTTAAGTTAGAGAACGTAGAATTTAAAAACGCAAGAACATTAAAAACGTACTAAGTGTACTTAGAACGTTATAGAACGGAGGCGTCGATGTTTAAGTTCAAGGCAATCAGCAAACAGATGAGCCCATGAGAAGTAGAGCTTCCACACGGCTAATAGTGCAAAAAAACTTATGTATGTGTCGTGAGGAGAGAAGTTTGAAAGATTATACACAGCAAAATTGAAACGAAGAGAAATTCAAAGACTCTTCTCAAGCTAAATCAGTTTGAGGCAATCTAAAATTTTGTTGAGTAATAACAACGGAACTCCGTCGTTTAGTAGGAGCTGTGTCGACTTATTAGATGTGAGGCAATAATTTGAACCCCTGGCCCTCTACGCTGATTTACTCTTCGGTACTATTCACATGTATTTTTTCCTTCATTTTTTATTCACCAACCAGTAGTCTAATGTAGAAGTCGCCGTGGTCTAGTAGGTAGTGTGTTGGATTATTAGACGAAAAGCCAGGGTCCGAGCCTCAGGCCAGACATCAAGACAAAATACAAAAAGTATTTCTTCGGCGACTTCCTCTCAGCGGATTTCTGGCAAAAATTCTGAGAGTAACTAAAAATTGCCATGAAAAGTTTCTCAAAAATCTGTCGTTCGGAGTCGACTTTAAACTGTAGATCCCGCCACTCATGTATAAAATTAACACACACAACATAAGTGGTGTGAGAAACTAGGTCGTAATCCTGACTTAGGGGTTGTAATGACCAATTATGTATGTATGTGTAGTCTAATGTAAAGTCGCCGCAGTCTATTAGGCACTCTGTTGACTTATTAAACGTGTGACTGTGACTCCAACCCCTGGATCAGACATCTCGAATAAATCGAAACATTTCTTTGGTGTTTTCCTCTCAGCCGACTTCCAGCAAAAACTCGGGGAGTAAAAGAAATTGTCGAGGAAAGTTTCTTAAAAATCGCAGTCGACTTTAAGGTATATGTCCCGCTACTCATAGATAAATTTAACACAAATAACATGGGTAGTATGAGAAGCTACGTTGTAATCTTAACTAAAGGATTGTAATGAGCAATTAAATAACATTCCACGGAATTTCTCTTTTTTCTCAACGGACTTGGCTCATGATATCATTCGACGAGGCCTTACAATCGTTAATTAATGCACCCTCCTATGAGGATCTGAAAGGAATGGATTTGAGTTATTAACTGATATGTAATGAATTCGCTTTGGAAGCAGCATGTTACTACGCATGGACAAAAGCTGTACCACTTGGCCATCCATTGCAAAATAACGATTGTTACGAGCCGCTGTCCTTTTGGTAGGCATGCTGAAAGACTTGGCATTCAGACGAATCAGTTGCAGGAGCTAAGAGTACGAGGAGAAGAAAGAAACTGTCTTTCACTACATGTGACAGTGCCCTACTCTTGTCATAAAAAGAGGGAGGTTTTTGATTGCTCACTTCTTGACTTGCTGAACCGAGCTTTCTAATGAAAGAATTGCTGCAACCACAAGATTTATTTTATACTGGGATTGGTTTCCTCTAGGCAATGTTTGATCCCCGGATTGAATATTGATTGCGGTATCAAAATGGGTCTAAATGCAGACTTTATTGGGACCTCTTCCTTTAAGGGAGATCCGCTACCTTACCTAGCCTAATCTAAAGTTCAACACAGTTGTTGGAAAGCCATGTTAATTGCGGAGTCTTTAAGAAAGTATTAGGATCAGATGACTTCTTGCCTGGGGTGGATGATACTTCAGACTATGTAGACTTTGTGACCTCGAGAGTAACTAGAATCTTGTTTCAAATGCAAGTAGACGAGCTTAGGCATTATGCCTGCCTATACACGTCTTTTTTATCCCGAACAACATTGATTTTATTGTAAAAGTTTCATGGCATAAAAATGAAAACTTTTTTTTTTTTATTATTTTCCTGTGCAAAATTCTTTAAGAAATTCTATTACCTGCTGACCTGTGTTACTCATCTTTGACAATCAACAAGTTGCACATTGAATGCATGTATGCATGTATGTATGTATGTGGCAGAGTGCACGTCTAACATATAACGGTTTATTTTAACGATCTTTAAATGCATAAAATTTATGCTTAAAACGTGCAAAATTAAATCTAAACAAACTATGGAATGCCGAAGAACTAAGGCACAGAGAAAGAGAAATAAAGAGAGAGAGGGAGAGAGAGAGATAAACTGCAGTTAAAATAGATTTGATAGGGCATTACAAACAACCCACATAACTAGCACAGGGAATATTTAAAGTTTGTTTTTTATTTTAAGCAACTATTCTAGATATTGTTGTTGTTGTTGTTATCGTTGTTGCATTAGAAAAATTTGCATATTTTAAACGTAAATCATTAGCAATTTATTAAAAACAACAAAAAAAAAATAGAAGAATAAGAAGGCATTGATATTTACAAGATTTATGGCCATTACATATGCCGGTGTTTTAAAGCAGAAAAATCTGTATTGAGAGGTAATTAATGTGGCTTCAATACCATACTACCACCTCACCATCAAAATTTAAAATAAAAATCATTAGAATTGTTGTGTTGAAGTACTCATATCAGTTGCATCCTTAGGGGATTTTACTTTTTAAAGTTTTTTGCTGATGCTGCTGCTGCTGTTTTGTCTATTTACCACCTATAACTGCCAAATGTTTGCATTTCCTTGTCTTTTGTGCCTTGCCTTGTATCACACTAAACATTTGCTGAAGCATAAAATATTCTTGTTTAACCTTTAACATTCAGAACTGAAACTGAAACAGAATCCGAAACATTTAACAAAAAAAAATATTTTTGACAGCATTTTCTATGACCTTTTTGCTGCTGCTGCTGCCGCCGCTAGTAAATGGGAAAAAAATAAAACAAACCACCCTAAAGATTTACAAGGCTTATCCCTGGTCCAAAAAAAAAAAAAATAATCAGCAGCAAGGAATCTTGTTAATTTGTTGTGTTTTCTGAAATTGCTCATCTTTTTTTGATTATAAAATATGCAAATTAGCTTCTCTCTGCATATAAAAATAATTGAAAGTAATTTTTAAAAATGCCAAAAAGTGCAATTCAAAATCAAAAATGAGAAGAAAAAAATGGAGAGGATTTTGTATAGCCTTGACAAGGAGATGAGAAAATCTATTCATTTAGAAAATATTAACGAAATATTTATGACAGTTTCTGAAAGCAGGTTGTTTACCAATCAGCAAGCAGTCTTTTATCGCGAACACGCTTTTAAAAAATTATTAAAAAAACTTTTCGTCTTTGAAAAAGGCTTAGCAACTCTTTAAAATAATAGTTCGGGTGAAATACAAAGGAAAAATCCGGGCACAAGCCTACCATTTGCATTCCTATTACAGTTGATCTATGGGATTAAAGCAGAAGTATTGTAGTGATTAAACTACTCAACTACAAAAGGGATACTAACTCCTTGATCTTAACCTCTGATACAAAATCGTAAATTAAATAGAAGAGGTCCCTCTCAGATCAACATTTAGGTACATTGTGATTCCACAATTAATATTCAACATTCCTTTGCGGAAATCAATCTTACTTCTGTAGCCATCCTTATATTATAAAGTTCAGTCCAATATGTCAAAAAGTGAGAGATCAAAACCTCCCTCTTTTTATACCAAGAGCAGGGTACTGACACATGAAGTAAAAAACAGTCTCTTCCTCCTCCTAGAACTCACAATTCCTGCAGATGTTGTTCGTTATGTCTTTCTAAAAGACAGAAACTCGTGTAAACTGCTATTGTGCGACGGACGACCAAGCGATTTAAGCACAGAAGAGAGTCGGTCCTCTTGTTTAGCGGAATCTAACAATATTTCAAGTACCCTCTTGCTAACAATAAAATTGAGCCTGTCCTGTAAAATAAAATGACGTATTCCAATATTCAAACGATTTCCAAAGATATCCCTATGTCCCGGTTCATATATAAGAGTTACGTTTGAGAAATCCTTGGCATTGATGGGCAAGGACGAACGTTGAAACCACATACGTTAGGTACTTAATCACAGCCTAGCTGTTCAAGTAAATCAAGAGATTTTCAGGGAAAATCCTGGTACTCAAGAAGCATTTCGCCGCTTTCTAAATTGTTTTGACCTCTCTGCCTGGTAAACACTGCAGGCAGCTTAGTAGGCTAGTAGTTAATCGATTGAAATTAAAACCAAAGTTCAATTTTGCTAAGAGTTTATCCAGTCATTTACATAATAAACAGATTCAAATCGAATGTTTATTAGCGCAAGTCTGTCTGGCCTCCCTCCCAGTAATCTATTTTCACAGTTCCCTTGCAATACATTGCATATAAGGAGCTTATAGGAATGAAGTAAGCTGCATCTACTGAGGCGACTGCCAGTTCAACCTAACCCAACTTAACTCTGGGAATGGATCTATTAACGTAGCTACCAACCCTTGCTTTGACACATGCCTGGGATTCATTCATTACTTAGGGGAAGGGTTCCTTAACCAACGACGTTGGTTACAATTTCTCACCCAATTTCATTAATTTCATAATAACTAAACGTTGAAAAGGTGTGTGAACATCAATCTGAAGAACCGTAATGCTCTAGAATAGGGGATCTATCCCCTTGCATGAAACTGCATTAGTCTCCCTACAATCTAGCAAGGATTCGAACCCGAAGTAAATGTCTCTTTCTATCCCTAGCTCTTACATTATGTCGGTAATTGAAGATGTCGCTACAGTTAAATCAGCTGCTGAATGACCGAGCCCTCAATTTCAATTGAAAGCGGCTAGAGTAAAACTCCCTGGACTTCCCACTAAATCCCCCTGCAAGTAGGCATGTATGTTTAGCGTGTTCAATTCATAAAATTGTGATACAAGAATTTGTAATCAAAGTTGTTGTTGTTGCATTTTTTTTTTAATTCATTTAATCTTTATTTTCTAATATTTTATGAAATCTCTCTCTCTCTCACTCTGTGTCGTCTCTGTGTTGTCATTTGTTTAAAAATAGTGTGGATTTTGCTAATTACAGAAATATTTTATCGTAGAATAAATAAATTCTCCCACACGATAAATGTTGGACAAGCGAACGAACCGAACGTCCAATTACAGTCTCTGAAATGCTGGGGCATATCAAATGATTACATGTGTTAGGAATTTAATCTTAAGAGGAGCAAACGTAAATACCCTACATAAGGTCTAACAAAAGCAAACAGCAGTAACACTGAAAGAAATTTAAAAGTTCTGTGTACACAAGTAAAGAAAAGAATTTAAATTTTTAAGGGAATGAAATTTAAAAGAAAAAAAATTTTTTTGATTCAAAAAAATCCTAAGGACTTATGGTAGGGTATTGAAAATCAGAAATTGTTTTGATGTTCTAATTACGTCTCCGTTATTCAAATAACATTCGTTTGTTGTTCAACAAAAAAAAACAGAAAAAAACAGAAAAAAATTGTTTTAAAATCATAAAGAAACTGTGACATGTGATACAAAGATGATGATAACGATGATGATGATGATCATGATGAGGTTTCATAGGAGGGAGTCCGAGTGGTGTTGAAATCTTAGAAAATTTATTGTATTGTTTTAAATAAAATCACTGAAATTATATATAGATTTCAACAACAACAACAACTACAACAACAACAATAATAATAATAACAATTAGATGCCATTAAGGCGAAAGAGAGAAACAAGAAAAAAAGTTGACAACACAACGAAATTTATATTCGCTTGATGTGATGTGATGATGGTTGGCAGTTGAAGAAAAAAAGAAAAAAAAAACGATTAGAAAGAGATGATGACGGTGAAGTGAAGCAAATTGAGGTTGCAGTCATTGGATATCGTTTGGCTTTTACTTACTAATTGTTTTAAATAAATACGGACTAACTGACTGACTGACTGATCGTACAACAATAATAACAACAACATCAACAACTTCAAGATGATAAGTAAGCATATATTAAACAAAATAACTGATATTTTATATAAATTAACCCATTATGGACTACAATAGGCGATGGCCACATAAGCAAACCGCCAACCAGAAGTAGGGAAAATACCATCAAACTTAGTTTTCCAACTTAGATTAACACAGATTTGGATAATTAATCTCTAATTTCATTAAAAGTCAAATATTATGGACGGAAGATCTTAGGAAGTATCTTGGAGCCTCAACTCCTCAATATTCCTAAAGCAATGGACAGTAATGACATCAAACATGTATCGTATAACAAGACTGGCAACACCTAGAGTTACGTCGAATTCGAACGATAGAGGAGGTTAAACCATGACTTTGCATCTAACAAGCTAACACATTACCTACAAGACTACGTCAACTTCACTTGTTATCCTTACATACCTACTTAATTGGCCATTAACAACCCATATATCGGATTTCATTCTGCTGTAACCAATCCTTCCAGGAGCCTCTACTTCTTAAGCGTCTTCTCTAGCTGGTCACACCAATCGATGACAGGGCTTCCTCAATTTGGCCCTTATAAGGCAGACAATGACTTCCTCTACGCCAACTACCGCCAGTTCACGCATCAAATACCTGTCTCACTGTCACATCTTCTTCAACTTGCATTGAAAATCTTACGTAGAATTTTTCTCTCAAATGCTCTCAATGCTGCTGCATCAATGCTTATGACAAGGCTTCCTTCATTTTGTCCTTCCAAGGCAGACAGGGTCATCCTCTACGTCGACTTCCGTTAGTTCCCGCATCAAATATCCTTCTCGGCGGAACAACCTCTTCAACCTGCACTGAATCGAAGATCTTACGTAGAACTTTTTCTCGAATACTCTCGAAACTGCTGCATCGGAGCTTAATAGTGTTCATGCTTCTGCGCCGTAAAGAAACACGGGGAGGATGAGCGACTTGTAGAGTTTCGTCGAAGGAGAGAGGCCTCTACTACTCCAATGTCTATTGACACCATTCTGTCACTTTTCACTCCGCTCTTTAATGGTAAATATCTACTCCTGTTCTGATTCAAAGGACCTATTGCCTCTGTATGGTAAGGGATACTTTATGAGAGTCACCGTGGAAGAAATCTGCATATTTTAATATGGCAAGGCACAGAACAAGTGCTATTTCAAGGGCTTTGTGGCTATTTACGCCTGGGACAGCACATAGAAACTAGAGGGTAAAAGGTTGAGGTTACAAAAATACTCGTAAAAAGCGTAGTTCTTTTTGATTTCGAACAGAAAATTTAATCAAATTTAAGGCTGTTTTCAAGAAAAAAATTTTTTATGGTAAAAGGTCAAAAGGTCAGAAAACCAATATTTTGTTTCATCTTTTTTCTACAAACAATCAGATGTCAGCTCTATGGAAAGTATTTCATTAAAAGAAAAACTCCTTATGGAGATAGAGAGGAAGCCTTCTTAGGCATTAAAGGGTTAATTAAACTGTACAGTAATCAAAGTATCTGGCAAATATCACTCTTTTTTTTGTTAAATACAATTTTTTATCTATTATTTAGAGCAATGACAACAACAACAACTATGTACAACGATATTTAATTTTATTTTCCATTTATTTAACTATGGATTGTCTGCAGTTGAAGAAAAAAAAGGGTTTTGAATTACCTCGCTATTGTATTGCAAACTAAAGGTAGTAGTACCCATGGCTTTACAAATTTCATGTTTTTTTTTTTTGTTTTTATAATAATAACAACAACAATAATAATAAGAAAACATTAGTTTAAATGTAATTTAAACAAGCGTGATTATGTTTTCAAAAGCTTTCTTAACAATTTGCATTTCAATTGAAAATTTTCCATCCATCCAATCCGTATATCCCATCCATCCATCCATTCATCCATTCATCCTGCCATCATGCCATTCGAATTTCGAAAATAGTTTTCAAGTTTCATTATCTGCAATTGCAGTCCAGTAGTAGTAGTTACTGGTCATTGCATTTCTGTTTTAATTTTTTTTTTTTTTAATTTTTTTTTGTTGTTGAAAATAAATCTCAAATAAAATTTTCTTGTGTAGTTTTTGTAATATTATCACTGAAAAGAAAAATCAAAAGAAGAAGAAGAAAAATAATTCAATCTTTTGTTCATTTTTTTTTTATAGGAAATCTTTCCAACAGATTTTATTTATCTGGAGCAGTACGTGTTGGCAGTCTATGAATTAGAGATTATGGACACGTTTTCTGTTATTGAATTGAAAATCAAAATGGAAATCCAAAAAGGGAAGTCTTTTGAAGACATTAAGATCGATTTCGTGCAACAGAAATAAATAAATGCAAGCAGTATTGTATACAAAAGCTGACAGCCTCTATGTAAGTACAGAATTCTAATCGTATGTCTTATGATAACAAAACTAATGACACATTCAATGAAAATATCTTAACATTTAATAACTCCACATAAATCTTTGAAACAATACTGGTCAGTTTTTTATACAAACACTGTCAGGCTTTTTAACAATACTGATCAGTTTTTATAAAACACTGTCAGTCTTTTTAACAAAGTCTCGAATACATTGAATTAATCTGAAGGAATAAATCGTTTTGAAATGCATTTCTGAGCCTTAAGGTTAGCTTAGAGTTGCACAGCTTACATATGTAGATCCAAGTAATGCCCTCTTTACGATATCGTTATGCCTTGGTTGATTGGCTTTAGTGGTCATTTTAACTACCACGAGAGACAAGTAGTGGCATATGACCCGTAAAATGTCGCATACAGTCAGAGTTTATGCCAGAAGACTGCTGAAATCGATTACAAAAATTAAATTCTAAAATCCATCAGAAAAAGTAGTCCTTGAGGAAGTTTGCAGAGAATCCTAGCATTACCATATGCCAGAGTAAAGCCTATTGTGTCCGTGCTCTATAGGCTGCTGTTATCAGAATAAACAAGGCGCGTGGGATTAAATGCAACAGCATATTGAGAGTTTAGTTAAGGTAGCGGAGGAGCGCTTTGCCCTAGTGCATCTAACAATTCGAAAAATGTTCAAAGGAAGTTCTATAAATCTCTTTGAATAGTTTTAATATTGTTGACCTATTGACCTTACAGTCAAAATATGTTACCAGACAGAAATATTCTAATATTTCCTTAAAAATTGTTATTATTTTGATAAAGTATTAAATTTTAAATATTTTATCGTTGATTAACCTTTTGACCTTTGACCTTCCAAGCAGTTACTATATACATATGTATGTACACTTTCTTTGATAAATTTTCATTTTAAAATATCCATATAAGATTGAAAACTAAAGCATTAAAGAATTTAAACGTAGTTTTTAAATCTCGACCTTTTGACCTTTGTGTCAAAAATGCTTACTCTGAGGTAGGAAAACTATCGTTTTAAAACAAAAATTCATTGTTTAACATCTAGAGATTAAGAAACTCTTTCCTTTCATGTTGTTCTTGGCAAAACGGAAGTAAAAATCCTTAAAACAAACTTCACACCTCTTTAGGTGGGCCCTTGAAACTGCCATAAAACAACCCTTAAATGTGAATACGGGCACCTACTGCTCACGCAAACAATAACAATGTTTTCAATACAATACAATGACTGACCCCTTTCCTAACGTCTAAAGCAGCCCTGTTAGAGCATCTTATCTACAAATTCAAGAAACGAAATATGAAAGTATGTGCTAAAAAACAACAACAACAACAGCAACAACAAGAATGAGTTCTTTAGATACTTATTAAACAGATCTGCCTTTAAGATACTCAAAACATACTCTCCGTAATATCCAGTAGAGCAGTAAGCGAGCGTGTTATCGTTAATTTTAAAACGGCGTCATTAGTTTTATCAGCAGCAATTGTAGCAGCATCGTGCCTCATCATTCATTGTGTTCTGAAATTAGTCCACACTTACATAATAAAATAACTGCGTGATTGGCTGGCTGACTGACAGTAGTACGAGGGCCCACACGTACCTTTAACAGGTATTTCAATTATTTTTATTGCCATTACTATGCCATTCCATTCCATTCCATTGTTTTCTATTCTTTTGCAAATATTTACTCAACAAAAATGTTGTTCATGTTTTCTTGACTGAATTTATAGAAATCCATTCCATAATAAAACAAATACACTACACTGTCAGTGTTTTGTTGTAATGAAATTATCAAAAATAAAAACAAAAGATAAGATTTTCTGTTGGTCTGTGTATTTATTTTAGGACCATATTTTTTATTACACAGTAAGAGATAAATATATGATCACCTGAAATGGCTGACTGATAACTGTTGATGAATTACATATAAAAAATTTTTAAAATAAAACCCTCTTGTCAACATTGCCCTCGCCAGTGGCCTTTTATTCTGATTTCCTCAACGAACAAGCAGGCTTTCGTTCACAGAGATCCGCTAAGGATACTTTACACAAGCACAAGAAATTTCATTCTCGTCCAATCTCCAATAAAACTTGTGTCACATAAGCCAGTGCCTCTCCTCTTTCCTATGCAAATCAATATTGTACTTGACAGCGTACTTTAGAGGCTCTATTCACATTGAGAAGGATAACCAGTGGAGTTTAAACGCAAGTCTAAAACACCTCGACTATGAAGATGGAATTTGTCTCTTAACACATGGATATCATGAAATCACAAGAAAAGCTGAACTAATTGCATTTGGCAACCATATATTCGGAGCACGTAGGCTATGTTAGGTAATGTGGCGGACACCCCTTGAAACAAGAGATTTCCATATAGGTCAGCATTTAGGCCCATTGTGATACCACAATCAATATTCAAACCAAGGATCAAACATTCCCTAGACAAAACTCCTCCGAGTCCAAAATAAATCTTGCCATTGCAGCAGTCTTTATAATGGAGAGATCGGCCAACGATCAGAAAATGAGAGGACATAAATAGCACGAATTTCCGTCAAATTTCATGACAAGAGCAAGGCATTGATATGACAATCTCTTCCTCCTCCTTACACCCACCGCTCTCGCAGAAGTCATATGACGAAATGCCGCGTCTTTCGACATGCCTGCCAAAAGTACAGTGGCCCGTAAGAATTGCTATTGAGCGATGGATGGCCCTACTAGTTCTCTATATGTTGACCAGCAGAGTCTAGCAATTTTTCACGTATCCTACTACTGTCAACTATATCTAGCCTCCCTGTAAAACTCGGAATACCACACAAATACGTTATAATTTTGTTAGTTACCAGTATACCGTTAGCATAAGCTTTAAGCTTGGATTCATTTTTTTTTTTTTTTTCTTATTGCATCGAGGACTAGAAGTTGCCGTAGTTTTATTAGACGTAAAGTCAAAACGAAATATGAAAAAAATATTTCTTCGGCGATTTCCTCAGCAGATATCTGGCAAAAACTCTGAGAGTAAATTAAACCTGTCATGAAAAACTTTCTCAAAAAAAAATCTGTCGTTCGGAGTCGACGTTAAACTGTAGGTCCCGTCACTCATGTATAAAATTAACACACACAACATGAGTGGTATGAGAAACTAGGACTGTACTTGCCTTAATTGACAAGTACACGTCCTCTAACCTAACCTAACCTAACCATCATGAACCTCTCCCGACTCACCAGATAATGTCGTGCTTGGATCCAAGTGGATCCAAATCTGTCGCTCGGAGTCGACTTTAAACTGTAGGTCCCGTCATTCACGTATAAAATCAAAGCACACAACATGAGTGGTATGAGAATCTAGGCCGTAATCCTGACGGAAGGGTTATAATGGCCAATTATGTACATATGTATGTATGTCATGACAACTTTTGTTCTTTCCTTTTAATTTTCTTTGTTTGTTTTATTTTTAATAAAGATGAACAAATAAATGAATTAAAAATTATAATTATAAATATACAACAACAAAAGATAAATTACTCTTGAAAAGGTACTTAATCGATTAAAGTTACATATAAAAAACATTTATAAGGTATAATTATGGACATACTATACATATAAACAATATGTCCTCAGATCTTTTTTATTGTTGCTAACAAATGCAATTTCAAACCCCTTGAAAATTCAAAAGTACGCACCTACTACACTTTCTGGGAAAAAAGTAATTTAAATTTGATAATTATTACGAAAAAGGGCAACACCGCTACCCACACTTGTTGTCACTCTCTTATTGATTGCTCTATCGATTCTCTTATTCTCCCCACTTTATTACAACTTTACTATTTCTTTTGTTCTGCCGCCGTTAGTTGTTCGTGGTCTTTAGAAATTTTAGCATCTTTTTCGTGTCGTGCCGGTTTTCGGGTGTAGAAATTAATTGAAATTGTTAAATATTCTAGTGAAATGTATTGTAATTTATAAAATTTCAATAAATCTATTGTTTAATCAACAAGAGTATCAATAATTTAAAGTATAAAAGTGTTTATTACCAAAAATATCAAAAAGTGCGTACAAAAATGTTATGCCGGGTTCCGCGTGTAGAAATTAATTAAAATTGTTAAATATTCTATTGAAATGTATTATAATTTATAAAATTTCAATAAATCTATTGTTTAATCAACAAATGTATCAATAATTTAAAGTATAAAATTGTTCATTATCAAAAATATCAAGAAGTGCCTAAAAAATATAAAAGAAGAAAATTTTTTTTGCGTTCGTATTAAATGGCGTCCCGTTACGTGAGTGTAATTGTTGTTGTTCGTTCGTCTTGTGTGTTTTCGCAAAAATACCAAAAGCGCAAGTGCAAATGCACTCAAATATGTAACAGGTCATTCAATGTCAAAGATGTTGTTGTTGTTCTGTTGCTTAAATCTTGCTTGTGTGTTTCGTTTGTCGTTAAGATTTCAAAAGGGCGTTGCCCAGTACCGTTATATATGGAAATTGAACGAATTTACTTTTACGGGTTAAAAATATCTTGATTGTAAAAATATTTTTAAAGGTTAGTGCTAATTTTTATATTTTAAACTACTAAATTAAACTAAATTTTTATATAGTAAACGTACTTAAAAACAATAATAGATATAAAATGAAATAAAACGTAATTAAAAAATAATTTTCAAAGCAAATACACATACATATACATGTGTTTTATACTACACATAAAGTTTATAGTGCCGCTAGTCAATTGATTATTCTTTGGAAAAACGAAATGTTTACGACAATAGAATATTTCATCAAATATAGTATGTCCTATTACTTGAAGTTTTCAAAACTGACTACCATTTGTTTCAATGTCTCTGCAAAATTGTCTTGTTTGCTTTAAACTTCCCGAAAAACCTGGTTATCCGACTAAATCAAGACATTTTGAGCGAAAATGCTGTCACCCAGCAAGCATTCTGCAGCTTGAAAATTGGCTGGGAAAACACTATAATTTTCTTTAATTTTTAAAATTTTTTAAGGAAATAATTTTTATCAAACTAACTGTACATAAAGCTTATGTGTGGCCTTTAGTAAAAATATAGATGTGGGAACCATATATAATCATATATGTATTTTGACATTTTGTTATTATAGTAACTGTATTGTTATTATGATTTTCTATTTCTAATCATAAATCATAAAACAAAATTTGAAATACAAAGAAACCCCTTTTCCAACAACCAAAGATAGATTCCTTATCGTTTGCATTTAACGTTTGTTTGGAATGCAATTGTAATTAATTTTTCAAAAAAAAAAAAAATAAAAAATTCGTTATGAAATCGAAAAACGAATGCGAACAAACGAACACCTTTTGATAATTAAAACACCTTTTTCCCGTTTTGAATGCGGCGTAAGAAAACAAAAACGGAACCCTTTGGAAATTATTGAAGAAGAAGAAGTAGAAGAAAAGAAAACACCCTTGACCGAGCCAGCGTCTTTTAATTTAGCAGCTCTTTTGCATATGAAAGTGTCCTGATCATAACGTTACGTTACGAATTGAATGAAAGCGTTGAAAAGGAGGATCTTTGAATAGCAAAAGGAAGAAAAAAGAACGAAAATAAATTATAATAATTAAAGAAACTTTCAAATACAATACGATACGATACAATACCAAACAATACACAAGGAAGGATACTTTTATTGTTTCGATAAGGAAGGTATAGGCATTAAGGCTTTACAGCAAGCCTTACAGCACAAGGACATCTGCTTAGAAGTTTCAATTTCCAATTAACAATTAAACAACCATACTGCTCGCGCTGGTGCTCTCTGTATAATATAGCAAGACGTATATATACGTATATACGTAAATTTCAATTTTAAAATCCCTAAAGTGGGGTGAGTTTTAAACGAACAGCCAGCTACAGTCTCTTAATTTATGCAAAAGTTTATGAAACAATTTTCGTATAAAAAAAAATTCATAAAATTATGATCATTTCATCAAAAGCAAATCATATTTGACTGGTAATCTTCTGCTCATTTTGCTCATTTTTTTTTTCAATAGAAAACGTGGGAATATTATTTTCTCTCCAACTCCCATTATTTTTATTTTATTTGTGGTCAAACAATTCAATCTCATAACAATTCATTATTATTTTTAGATTATGGGGTCATACATGGTAATCAAATAGTTTTTTTCCCCCTCTTATTGCTTCTTTAAATTATATACCGACAATCTGAAATTGTCAGGTACGCGTTATTTTAAGTTTAGCAACAGAAGACAGGCACAAAGTTAGAGATAAACAGAGAGAGAGAGAGAAGAGTAGGAAAAACAAATTATTATCAAAAAAAAAAAAAAAAAAAAAAAACGTTATTATGTGTCTATAAGACCACCGCCCCAAGACACGCCACTCTATTTGAACTCTTGAAGAAACCGTATATGAAATCTGGCTTAAAAACTGGGTCAGTAAAAAAAAAACTTATGACAGCAATTTGTCATCAGCGACAATAAAATGAACAGAATTCCAATCATTAAATCAAAACAAAAAAAGAAAAGAAATCTTAAATAAAAATTCAAATAAAAATCGCAAAAGATAGACTGAGAAAAAGAATTAGTACCAATGCAAAAATAGTACCAAAATTATAAAAATTTATTTATTAAGAAATGTAACATTATCGCAATGTTCGATTTTAAGGAAAGTACCAAACTTGGTACTAATAAAAGTGCTAAAAAAGTACATTAATTAAAACTATTTTAAATAAATAGAATAAAATGTTATTGGTAAAAACAAAGTACCAGAATAAAAAAAGTACCAAATATGTTACAAAAACTATTAAATTTATATTTGTATAAACAACTACAAATAAATAAAAAAACAACTACCCAAATACGTATGTAAATAATAATAATATTTTAAAAAAGTACCAAAATTGGTACTAAAAATGGTTTCCATATGCCACCAAACTGCATACTTCACTGTATTTCAATAGCACAAAAGATGTTTCCACTATTTTATTAAAGAAACGTGTTTTTAAAACCACAAAATCAGAATTTTTTATAAAACGTACTTTTTTGGCAGTTTATTTTCAAACGGTACGAAACTCGCCAAAAAAAACTCTAAACACATTTTATACCAGTTTTGAGACAAAGAATTTGGGAATAATTTGTTAAGGTACTTTTTGGAACATCTCTAGTACTTTTTAGTACTTAGTTTTCAAAAAACACCAAATCAATACAAAAAAGTACTTTTTTCGAATAATATATTTTTAACATGGCATTATTAATTAAGCTGCTTTTATGTACTTTTTTCCAAGGGTACCAAATTAGTTAAAATTGTACTTTTTTTGTCATATAAATACGTTTTAAACGTAGTATTTGAAAAAATTATTTTAAAATCACGCATTTATTACACAAATCACTGCTTGTTTATCTCTGGGAATTTTCCAGCAAAGCCAAATCAATGAACTAATGTTGCACATGCACTGGTGCGCCTTAGATTGAATTGAAAATCTTGCAAAACCCTTTGAAAACTAAAGTGCGTTCGTACGTTCTTTTATTGAATGTGTGTGGGAATGTTAGAATGACTCTGACTCTGTTTCTAGATCAGGTTCTTGTTCTGTTAATTAAGTTCAGTTTTAAGCGTCTGTTTGTATGCCGTACAAGACCATAATTGTGTGTCTCATAAAAATTAAAGAAAAAATTATAATCTTTGGAAAAAAATCTTTTTTCTCTGTTTTTCAAACTAATAATTAACAATTTAAAGCTTAAATTGCCGACTTACTTTACGACAATTGTAGGAAAATTACCAAAAGAAAAAAAGAAATAAACAAGACAACACAAGAAAAACACACGAAAAAAATCTTACGAAATATTTTCGGTTTTTTTCATTCATTTTTATACGTCATGGGAATTTATTTCATTATTTCAGGCCAGGTTTCTCTAAGAAATCAATTGTTTGTACATGTAAAAACATAGAAAAATATTAAAAGAAAAAAAATTAAATTTAAATTTAATTTAATTGTATTATTTTGTTTTTTGTTTTTTCTTTTCGTTACTAAAGTTTTAAGCCGCATATTTTACCCACACTGTATTGTCTTGCCATACATACATATAATAATTGACGATTGCGAAAACATCATAATTTTATTTATTAATACGAATAAACTTTGCAGAAAAACATACCTACAAAACATATAAAATTCGATAAAATTTGTTTGAAATTTTATAAAATTTGCCATCGTTTCTTTAGTTTTCTTAAAAAAAATCGTAATTTAAACGCTAAATTAACGGAAAATTCTTTATTTCTTGTTTAATTTCTAACAGTAAATCGAATTTCTTTTCATTTGTTTTGATTCTCCTTAAACACGCACTGTTATTGCCTGTGTATTAGGCGTGAGAAGCAAAACACTAACTCCACAAGTGTACGTATATATGTATGTAGGTATGTATGTGGCTAAACAGAACAAAAAATATCCTCTTACATTGGCATTAAACACTTAAAAATAAGAATGTTGAGTGAGCCACTGTATAAACATTTAAATTTAGCACAAGCCACAGCAATAACAGAACAACAACAACAGCAATACATAATAATAATAACGAAATATAAACAAACAATTTTGGGCACGCAACAAATGCAATAACAAAACAAACAAAAACAATACATAATATCAGTTCATGTACACACGTATGTATGTATGTGTGTGTAAAATTTTGCAACTGCATTTAAAATAAAGAGAAACACCAACAACAACAATAATAATTGAAAACCAGCGTGTACAGAGCACAATGAATACAAATACCCACCATAACAAGGATCAACACAAAAATTCGCAATACAAAACAGCAGAGAAATGCAACAATTGGGAAAAAACCCAACAACAACACACACTCGCTTTTAATATAGCTGTGTAGTGTAAATGCATTTACAAAGTAATGATTACCAGTGTTAGAGAGTAATTGAAACGCCTGGCAAGCAAACTTATGTATAAAGGGAAACAATTGAATATTTTGTAAACAAAACATACACACTTACATACATATGTACATACACTCTCTCTTCTTTCTCTTGAACAAAAGGAAAATTACGGGATTTTATTTTCTAAACAAGAGTGTAGCAAGAATGGTAAGGGTTTACTTTTGAAAAGAGAAAAGGGAAAGTGGCAAAAAAAATTTTTTTTGCCAACCACCGTTTTGTTTTTGCAAAACCAATTGATAATTACACTTTAAACAATGTTTCCCTTTTATTCTCACTCACTCTATCTCTCTCTCAGGGTTTTATTGTCTATTGGTTTGTTTTTGTTTTCTTTTCTTTTTTTTGCGTATTCATGTATTATTTTGCCGTTACTTGTGTTAATTGATCTCCTATTGATTTCTCTAAACTGCCATAAATCTCATAAAACGGCAAAACAATAGCAATAAAACTATGCAAGCAAAAGAGCATAAAGAAAGGTTTAATAAACAAAATATTTACAGCAATTAAAGAGAGTAGCATTCCTTGTTATTACATTGAAAATCAATCAGTGTTGTGTTGCTGAGGCATTGTTTTCCTATAATAGGCAATAGTGCGAAAATTAATTGTATTGCATTTATAAAGAAGAAGAAGGGTTAAAGGGTTTTTATTGTTCGTTTTTATTTTCTTTTGTAATGTAATGATAATAGAAAAATGACAAAAAGTCAATGATTAATAAATAATAATAGAGGTTAGAAAAAGGAAATAATAAAAAAAAATTAAAGAAACATTTTTTATTAAAAAAAAAAAGAATTTTTAAAAGAGTTTTAAAAGTAATACAATTCTTTCGTCTTAGATGAGTTGTCTAAAAGTAAAATTAAAAGAAGAAAACTTTGCATACCTACATCCACTAATTTCAAACTTATTGGAAAAAAAATTAAGTGGAAAACTGAACATACAGATAAAAATTAAGAACTTGCAACGTGTAGATGGTAATTTCTCAAATTTTCCTTCATAATATTGGGTGTTTTTTCCTTTCAAGTATCCAATGGCATAAGACCTGGTCGGCTTAATCTAAAAGGTAGTGTGTTGGCTTGTAAAGCTAGAGCCCGTAGTTAAACTCTTCGCTCAGTTATCACAATCAAAGCGAAATATGAAACAAAATATTTCTTTTGGCGACTTCCTCCCAGCAGGCTTCTGGTAAAAATGAAATTGACATGAAAATTTTCCCAAATCTGTCTTTCGGAGTCGACATTAAACTGTAGGTCCCACTACTCGTGCTTTAAATCAACATACTAACGTGAGTTCTGGAAATCGCCTAGGTCAGACATCAAAACGAAAATATGTAAAAATATTTCTTCGGCCGTTTCCTCTCAGCGGATTTCTGACAAAAACTCCGAGAGTAAATAAAATTGCCGTGATAAGTTTCTCAAAAAACTGTCTTTCGGAGTCGACATTAAACTGTAGGTCCCGCCACTTATTTATGTACTTAAGTGGTTTGAGAAGCTAGGTCATATTCCTGACTGAAGGGTTGTAAAGACGAATTATGTATGTACATAAGTGAGCGCTGTGTGAAGCTAGCTTGTAATGTTTCTAGGTTGTAAAGGCTTCTAATAACCAATTAGGGCAAGTAAGGCTTAAGATCTGCTGAATGGATTAGAGATCGTGACTTGTTTTCAATACAATTTCTATTAATTGGTTAGTACAGTGGCTTTATTTAACAATTTTTGTGATATTTACTCAAAGATTTTTGTCAAACAGTTAAATACTACGGAATTTTAAGCTGAAAATGGAATATTCGTTCTATTCCTCATGTTCCAAGATATAAATGAAAAAAGTTATCTTGTAAAATAAATTAAAAAAGTAAATAAAACTAACCATAGTTTATGGATTTTTATCGTTAATTTACGTTGTATGTTAATTGATAACTATTTCCAAACTCTTGATATTTTCATGATTTATTTCCCTGGAATAAATTTTACAATAATTATTCTATTAAAATTTTATGTTGTTTATAAAGATTTTTCATTGTTCACATACATATTTCTTTATTTATTATACTTTGATTTTAATTTCTTTTATAAAAAATTTATTATTTTAATTCCGTTTTAAACTTGTCTTTAAAAAAAACACAATTTTTTTCGATTTTTATTTTACCATCAACACTATATTAAATCTCCCATCCCTGTTCAATAATAGTACAGCATTTCTAATCTTCTCCTTATACTATACAGTGTACAAGTATATTTCAGTGTGCTTGCGTATGTATGTGTGATGACGTGATAGTGTGCTAAATAAATAGATGAACTAATAACTCATTATTAATCCACATAATAATTATTATCAGGTGATGTTGAGTAATATGAGTAGGATAAGTGGTGCTGCTGTAAGTGTATGCGTTTGTTGTGTGTGTGTGTACCGGTGTCTGCATGTGGTAAACAACTATGGCTGTTCACTCACTCTTTCACACCTACTCATTAAACACACTCTAATAAATTATGAAAGAGAGTATGATCGGAATGGAGAAACAAAAAAAGAAAAACACAACAAAACAAAACAGTAACTTAAAGGGAAAGTAACACTTACTTACTATTAAAGCTGTTATTATTGTGGTTGTTGTTGTTCACATTTTTGCTCTCCTATTTAAACAGTAGCAAACAACACTGATATTATTAAGAACCCCTAAGAATGTAACAAAAGCAAGACGTTGTAGTACATATGTATGCTCTCACAAAAAAAAAAATCAAAACAGTATTCCTATCTCTCTTTCTTTTCTTTTTATTGTTTTTTTAGTTTTTGTTGTTTCTTATCCATCCCCCCTTTACTAATATTTTGTGTTTGAATTATAATTCTATGGCTTGTTGTTATTCTAACACACACACACACACACGCGTGAACTCTCTTTTTGTACGCAAACCTGTTAAAACTGTTTTCAACGAACACCTTCAGAGACTCTCTTACCTTTGATTGTTGCCTTTGTTTTTTTTTCGTTTTCCTTCGTTTTGTTTCCTATACATGATTGTGACCATAATAATGATTGTCTTGTCGTTTATTTTTATTTTTTTGTTTCAATAACTCGTATTAGTATTGTGTCTGGCATGTGTTTTTTGTACATGTGCGTGTGTTTATATGCGTTTATACCTTGCTACTCGCCAATCAAATGGGGCGGAGCTTAATTTATCACAAGAAAAAAATTTTGATTTTTTTTTTCTATACCTCATACGTTTAATATTGTTTTTGTTGTTATTTTATGGTATGTATTGGCGTTTTTCTTTTTATTTTTTCGTTGTCGTGTGAATTCGATTTTGCTGGCTGTGTGTCTTATTTAGACTGTGTGTGAGTGTTGTTGTTGTTGTTATTGGTATTGTAATGTTATTGCTTTCTGTTCATCACCAACACATCACATGGCTTGTGTGTCCAAACGAAACTCATTCGTGTTTATTGGAAATTGAGAGCATAAAGCTTTTTTTATTATTGTTTTCTTTTGCTTTTTTTTCTGTGTTGCTATTAAAAGAGTGTATGAGCAGGACAAGGGGTATGAGTGGATTTTTTTCTGTTTTTCTGCAAAAAACCGAAGTTGGTAGGGGAAATTTTTTAATACAAAGTTGGCTTGAAACTTATTGGCAAGAGGAAAATAATAGTTTTTCATAGAAATATTAAAATTTTGAAGTTCAATAAGAAATAAAAATTATTTCAGATGCAAAAATAAATGTTCGATGTGTGAGTCTCTTCTCTAACAAAATATCAACCTCAGGTTAGTTCTGGATAGTCTAACCCAGATCTCTTCTTGTAATTTCCCATCGAAAATTTCGATTACCTGATACTCACTTGGTTTGAGAAGAGTTTTTGCCTCTCTTTATCTTTCCTTTCGTTAAGCATCCCATTGCAAACATCCATTCTAACTCTACATAAGGGTTCGAGCCGGAAAGCTCTTCTCCTCGCAAGGTTGCCTGCCTGCCTGCCTTTAGCCAAGAATTCACACATAACATGGCACCTAACAGAGGGTAAACTTATTCTGTCTCTCTCTGTAGCTGATACAACTTTTTAGGACGGACTCATACTATCTTCAATTCAAGCTCATAGGAGCTGAGTACTCGGCAACAAAAGTTTCGATTACCTCAAACCCACTTCATATGAGAATTGTCTTTACTAAACTTACTTTTCTAAACCTACGCTCCTGCTCCACAGAACGCTACTGATCCCATTAGCAGCCTGGAAGCTCGACTGGTCGCAAGGATATCTGCTTGCTCATGACCTGGTTACCCAGAAGTTAATTAACTGGCCGGTTCAGCTTCTCCAGACAGTTCCATGCTATTTCGATTCTATATTCGATTTAACCTAATAACAGTCGAGGGTTCAGATGCCGGTCTGACTGATTAATAGGATTGCTAGGTCTATTTTCTTTCTATTTAAGTTGATTTGAGCACATCTTTCGATGGCATAGGCTTCCACTGGAAAGATATCCGCGAGTTTTCCCCATGGAATTATTTCTGGGATCTTGTCACAAAAAAGTTCCTCCTTGTTCTTAAGACTTAAAGAGCTAGAATTTCAAATGTGATCAATTTCTCATATCTGAATATTCATTAATAATAGCTTTTCAGTTTTAGAAAGTGGAAATTTACTGAATTTTTCTTTTTCACCTCAAAAAAAACTCATCCAGCGTTGCTTAATTAAGGGCTGTTCGTAGGACTTTCTAAGAAAACAGTTTTGATTTGCTTTCTATTAAAAAACAATAAAATTAAAAGGTTTTTCACGGAAAATAAATATTTTTTCTTGTCTTTCTTTCATTCACTTAAACTTGCATTCTTTTTATGAGTGTAAGCCAACATTTTCTTATTATTATCTGCTTAAGCCAGCCTTCAAACATTGTTTCGAACTTATAAAACCAACTCAATGTGTTGCATATGTTTTTCCCCTAGTGGTTGCAAGCAAGCAAGTATGAGTGTGTATTGCCCCTTCGAACATCATCAATTGCTGTGTGTGCTTGAATAACTTGAACAAGAACAACATCACTGACTGTGATGCAGCAATATAAAGGGAAATGAGAAGAAAACGAGTGAAATTTACTTCATGAGAGCCAGAGAGTATAGTAGATATTGTAATGGTAAAAGAGGAGTATTTAAAAATGTTTATTCAAGAGAGTGTGAGAGGGACACGGAAGAGTGCATGTGTTGAATTGATAGATGAGTGGGTATTTATGAATTGAGTTCAATTTTTTGTTGTTTTTTTTATTATTATTGTATTACAATATATATGTGTGTACATACGTAAGCGGGGTTGTTGTTGATGTTTTTCTTTAACTAATTCTGTTGCTAATACACTTGATTTTAGAGAGTCTGCAGGTTTAGTTTTGACATGTTGAGGAGAAATGCAATGTTTAAAATAAAAGGAAAGCATTAAGGAGGTTCATTTCATATAGGATATCCCGTATATTGAAATAATTTTATTTTTTTATTTACGGTTTTAGGAAAAATTGTATTTTAACGGCAAATTAAATTAAAAAATTATTATTAAGATCAGCATCACGTCCTTCAATACATTTAATATCTTTCCAATTCCAACTGTTTTCTTTCTATCTTTTTCAACGAGCTTTCCAAATACCTTCTAATTTTGTTGATCACCAGTATATTGTTAGCATAAGCGTTGTACTTGAATTCACTTTTTTCTTAATGCATGGAAGACTCAGTTTCGTTGCACTGAGATCGCTTTGTTTCTAATCTGAACATGAAAAGCTGTGTAAACACATTTACAGGCTCATTCACTATATTCACTATTGTTGATTTCATTGGTTGTAATAAAAATTTAATTCCACTTCACTGCTAATGCTATCAAATGCCAGGTTAGGGTCCACAAAGAAACAAAAGATTTTCGTAAAACTTTAATCGATTTTAGATATAATGACTAGATTAGAATCTTGACTTGACTTTTTTGTTTTTAAATTTATTCAGTCCATTATTTTCAGATTTATTGTAGTTTATTTTACTTTCATAATGAATACATTATTATTTTAATGTGTTGTTTCTTTGATTTTTATAATTTTTTAAAATATATTTTTGATTTTGAGTTTGAATCTTTAAAGTTAAATTTTATTTAAATGTTGAATCATATTAATCCCTCTTGGAAAAACTAATTCTGTCCCTTATTTAATATTAAAATCATAACTCTTGACATTTATATTAAATACAAACCGAAATTATTGGAAAAATACTTTATTTTTCTGTATTTAATTAATTTTTTTATTTATTTTTCCTTACTACGATTAATAATCAACTGTTCATTAACTTCATGTGAATTCCCCTATTTATTGGAAAGCAAAAACTACAGTTTTAAAAACAACTGCAAAAAAATTTCTCCCACCATGTAAGTTAGCCAGCAGCCAACCGTTACTCTATTTTAAATCCATCAATCACAACAGTTTTATTGCTACACGAACACACTCAAACACATACACACACACATTCAATTCATTCACACAAATGACCTTTGCAAATAATAGTTGTTAGAGGTGGCAGTGTATGGGTGGTTTAAAACACTTGCCAATGCATTTATGCATGTATGAACACTCCGTTAATAAGAAAATTATCGGCAATTAATTTAGGTTTCTTGCACTTCTCTTTTTATTGTTGTTGTTCTTGTTGTTTTTGTTTGTGGAATAATATGTAGCAAATTAACTGAAGAGACTTATTTTTTTGGTCTGCTTTTGGTATTTTAGAGTGTACCATGATGGAGATGCATTTTTTTGTTTTTGGTTTAAATTCTCTCAAACTGTTATCAAGTTCTACACACTAACACATAAACACTAAGCAAAACTTATGTATTTTACATAGAGCCACAGAAGAGTTAGTCAGTCACCTACACTATAACCCTCCAATATAAACTACAACCATCAGCATTATCATCATCATCGTCATCATTTTCGTTTTTATTTTTTTTTTTTACATACAGTAAGCCAGCCATCTATCAAACCATTCATTCATTCATTCATTCATTCGTTTATACCGTATTTATTTCATTTAATTTTCTTCTTCGTCTTCTTAGCAACTCCTCACTCTCTCTCTGGCTCTCTGTCTTCCTCTAAGTATTTTTCGTTTGGCCTTTGTATGTGTCAGTACATAAGTACATAAACGGAGTCGTTGTTCGTTCGTTCGTTCATCCATCCAACCATCCATCCATCGATTGTCAATCATATTTAATGGCACATGTGTGCACAAACGAGAGAGACTGATTTTTTTTTTCTCCCCATTCGTTACAAATTGTTTTTGTAATTTTTTTCTTTTTTTCCATTTTTTTTCTTGCAATTTTTTTTCTCATATTTTTTTGCTCTCTTCTCTTGTTCTTCTACACAACATCAATACGGTTATTGTTGTTAGAGCTGGTGCTATGCTATCGTTGTTGGCTTGTTGTTGGTGTCGGCACCGTAGTTGTAGGTATGAAGTATAGGGTGCCCCCTTCAACTCAAAAAAAAAAATCGTAGAAAAAAAACAATTTCAAATAAATTTTCGTACTCTTTCCCTTCGGCTGAAATGAAATGAATGAAAATGTGGTTTTCATACTTCTTTTTTAACTAAAGAAGAGGATTTATTTATTCATTTCAAATGATATCACGGACCAAATATTATAAGAGACTTACTGAGTAGAAGTGAAAGGCGCGACTTCAGTTTGGTTTTAACCGGACAATGATCATGCCAGTGATGGTGATGTACAAGAGGAAAAGACGGTTCAGCACATCTTTTGTAATTTGTCTTCCAAATCCTCATTAAATTGGTCCAATAAGTTGTCATAATATAAAGCCAATGATGAGTTTATAGCTTTTAAAGGCAGCCAATTCGTTTATACCGTATAAGCTACTAAAAACGTTCGCTAGGGCTTTTTATTTACTGTTGACTGACAAAAATAACTTCATATCCTACAGCAACGTTTCACCTTGAGAAGCTTACAACTATTTGCTCCCTGTTGTGTTGTGGTGGCTCCACGTTTCGTCAATAGTAACGATAAGGCTCTAAAACTCGTTCACATTGTGGTTATAAGACGCCAAACACTTTGTGAATTTGTGAAGTTAAGCAAACGCGGTGTTGTTTACCTTACGGAAATCTTCCTCACACATTAGTTCTCATTCAGAACTGAACCCACTAAGCCATATTAGATCTCCATAGTTCCCCCAAATCTTTTATACTTTAAATTTCCAAATGACCAGCTCCATATCATGATTTTTTTTAAATTTATTTCGAGTTCACAGGCATTCAGAAAGCACGGCATCCGTCAAACTGCAGTGAAATCCAATAAATCATTTCATTACTTATCAAATAGATGAAAGAGGCTCCACGTAATAGTTATCAAGCTTAACCTTTGTTTAAGTGAAGGTTTTTCAATTTTCTTCGCGAATCACAGACTTACTAGCTAACAGTATGTGTCAAACACAAATTAAATGATACAGTTTGATCAAATTTTGACAGGATCATAACAGATCAAATCTCCTTTACCTTTATAATATTTCCTGGAATTGTTTTCTTTTCGTTTTTGAAATATTTTTTTTGCACATCAGGTAATTCATCTGCTGAAGTAGATTCCAGGATGACAGGGTTGCCTAACATATCAACACTGTCAGTGAAAATGTATTGTGTTGTTGTATTGGTTGTAAAAAAAAGGATACTTTTAAACTAAGTACGAACCTATCGTATTCGCCTTGTTGCGAGTAGTGATATCAGATAGAATGTTTGGGGCGGTTATTTAAGCCTCCTAACTTTTATTCGAAGTTTGCCTTCTTCAGGTTTTTGGCTTTGAAATATTGGAGAAACATAGCTCTTAAATATAATAAATTGATTTTTTCTTACATAGATGGAATCGTTCCTTATGAGAAATATTTTTATTGTTTTTAATTTTCTTCACTCCTTGCTCTACAATCAAAACAATAGCAACCAGCTTTAAATTTCTCTGTTTTGATTATTTAAATTGGAAAAAATAATTTATTTTGCAAGCGTTTTACCCTTCAAATCAAAAAATTAAAAAAAAGAAATAATCTTTAAAGCGCAATCTATGAGAAAATTAAACTCAAACCACCTGCATTCCTTCTTAACGCTGTAACATTAAGAGACACAACTTTGCCGTTCAGCATATTTCACATTTCAATGGCACAAATACAGGAGCCCCTAAAAATAGAAGAGAAAAAATCCTATTGAGACACCCTTAAACACCAACAACCACAACAACAACAACAACAACAACAACGACAATAACAATGAACCCCTAAATAACCGAAAAGAAAAGAATTGGAGACCAAATGGGGAATACAATCAAATTGCAACAACGACAATAACAACAGCAACACCAGCTAAAGCTATATACTATGTATGCAAACAATAATAAAATAGAAAAATCAAGAGCAAGAATGATCAAAAAACAAAAAAATAATCATACATACTCTCACACACACACACTCATTCAAAGAAACACATTTCCATCCACACTCATTCTGTAGCATAATAACGAACCAAAATCCATATGACGATTTTCTATAAATTCTTACTTTTTCTTTTGTTGTTGTTGTTTTTTCCTCTATGGTCTTTTCTTGTGCTCTTCATTTTTTTTTTCGAACAGCAGCAACAACAATCATTATTTAGCTATGGGATAAGTAATAACAGCAATAACAATAACAACAACTACATCACTACCATTACTACCAATACTACTACTATTGCCTGCTGCTGTTGGTGTATGTATGTATGTACATAGTAAGAGAGAAACCTTTAAACACGAGAAGTACGGGAATAACGAGAAAACAGCAGCTTAATTTTCATGTAAATGTGTGTGTGTGAGTGCCTGTTTTTTTTCTCACTTTATAAAGAAGAAATGGCAGAACAATGAATTGTTAACAGCAACAACAGCAACTGCACAGGCAGGCAACTATACGAACTTACTGGAGCTGGTGCTGTTGTTGCTGCTGCTGCTGCTGCTGCTAACACTACTCCACCTCACCCATGTACATACGTTTTGCTTACTGGTTTGGTAACAAGCATAACAATAATAACAATAACGACATCAAATCGGGAGACACAAACAACAACAACAAAAAGTACACGAAGAAAAAAAAAACGAAATAAAAACGAAGAAGAAAAAAACTTATCGAATTGAATAAATGCAAAAGACATAAAAAATCGAACACTCTGAGAGCTTAACACTGGTTAGCAGCTTATCAGAGTAAAAAGCAAAAGTGCGAAAGAGACAGAACCTGATTATTGTCAAGTAATCAAAGAACAGAGCAACAACAACAACAAAACAAAAAAATGGGGGGACGTAATACCTAAAAAATGAAAAAAAACAAGGGTTTCACACCAAAACAAAAAAAATTGTAAAAAACCAGAGAGAGAGCACAGCAAAACAAGAGAGCCGAGAGAGTAGATTTAGTTGTGTTTTTTTTTTTGTTCTTCGTTATTAAAATGAAATTAAAATAAAAATAAAATAGAATTAAAAGAAATGTAATTTATTTAATTATGGTTTTTTAAAAAAGGCAGTTTTTATCTTTCTTTTGGTCTTTATTTAAGAGAGTGAGTGTTTTTGTTCCTTAAGCTATTGAGAGTTGGCTACGCAGAAGGAAAAAAGATTAAATATCATCACATTGTAAACAAACAGTATTGCCATTGCGCTAAAGAATTTATTTTTTTAGAATTTTCATGTTTTATGCTGTATTTGTTATGGAAAAGCGGTAGACTTAAAGGAACTTCGGAAGGAAAAACATAAATGAAAATAAAAACAATAAAATTAAAGGGATTTTTCTATTAAAATAAATATTCAAAATAAAGTTTAACGAAATATTCAAAACTTATTTCTTAACTTATAATATAAGCCTTTATTTTTGAAGCATAGCCTTTAGTGAACTTATTAACCAAACTAAACAATTGTTTTTATTTCTTTACATTTCTTAAGAGACACAGAGCTGTCACAAAGATTTAACCACGCTTCTATTATTTCTTTAATTAAATTAAAGTGATTGCAGATCCTCTAATGAGAGGAGCGTCTGCGTTCTTGTGTTTGGTACCAACTTCTTCTCAAAAGGTTCTGGGTTTATGTTCTAAATGGTCAATTTAGATCACAAAACAATTGGTGTCTCCATAGTTATTATTAAAACCTAACCCCCTTTATCAATCAAAAAAAGAAATTTCAATTGCAGAAAAATTCTGATAAACTGCTAATATAAGAGTGCTGATTGTGATAAGCTGTCATTTAAATGCTTTCATGATCAAGATTTTCAAATACAAAGCAAAATTTTAATCAGAAAACTATACTCTAATCTAAGAGAGAGCCTTTTTTACTGAACAATTTTTTTTGTCAATTGAAACAAAATGTATTGATATCTCCTTGCCTTAAGAATTGTATGGTAGAATTTCATGAATATAAACAACAAAATTCAAAATTTTAAAAAATTTTAAGCAGAAAATGAATTAATTTGTCCTTCGTCTCAGCTAAGCACCTGTTCAAAATTGCTTTTTGTTAATATTATAATACATTTTTTTATATTTTTAAACATTTTTCCTTCTCTTTTAATTGACACCTGTTTTTTCTTTCAATTAAGTCAGTATTTTATGGATTTTTATGCATTTACTGTGTTTAAAAATATAAATTTTCAATTATTTTTTGTTTAATTTTGTTTCTCATATAAATAAAAACTAAAAATTAATTAAACATTCTTTAATTTAATTTTTCCTTTGTTTTATTAAACAACACTTAAAGTTAATTAATTTTTATTTTTTATTATTATTTTCAATATTTCTAATATAATTTCCTTTAATTTCTATATTTTTGCAGGATATTTTTCATCTACATTTGAAAATAACACTTCGGCAACATTGTTTTGTAGCTGTAAATTATGGTAAGTATTGGTTTGAAATAAAATTATCATGACAATTTTTCTTTTCTTTTATATTTTTTCAAGTTACTCCTTACAGGAGTATTTTTTTTTTTCTTGTGTTGTTGTTTTCTTCTCAAGATAACGAGAGTATTTTCGGTACGGTTTTCTTTTCCCTTTAACATTAGTATTGTTTTTACTACCGACAGGAGAATGAGTGAGTGAGTGTGAATGTAAGAATGAGTGAATATTGGTTCAATTCAAAACAACATTGAATAAAACAAATCAAACATTACAATATCAACACAAATATGAGCGCATTCTCTCTCGTATGCTATGTGCACGCTCTCTTTCTCTATTTCTCAATAATCAAAGCTCCACACGATTTAAAAAATATGAAAATAAGTTCAGCACCTACAAACAAACACTCAATTGTAGATTGTATAGGAACAAGCAAAAAAATTCAACAACAATACTCACGTGTGGTTCGGTTATTTTTTGTTTTTGTTTTCGTTTTTTATTTTTATTTTTTATTTTGAAAAATATTGAATGAGGGGCGCTTGCGAGTCTCACAAATACGGAGAAAGACAGAGAGAACCAGAGAGAGCATGAGTATTGAAGTAGATAAAAATGAGTATAGGTTTTTAAATGTTTACAATGTATAGGCGACAGAGTGTGTGCGTTTGTGTACGATTTTTGTTTGTGTTTTGTATGAAGCGTTGTGTTTTGTAGTGTATTACTCTATAATGTTGTTTTTGTTGTTTAATGGGGTTGTGTAAGCTGCGTTAATGTTCGATTTGTTCAGTCATCAGTTGAATTCGTGACAGGCAACAACTCATTAGATTAACGTTGCTCTGTCGTTTATTGTTTTTTTTTTAAGTAAGTAATCAAATCAAATCATGCACACAAAACAACAACAAACAAACAAAAAGAAAAATGTTACAATTATTACAAGCAACCTACACAAAATGGGAAATCAATCAATTAAGAATTAAACAAAAAAAAATACGAAAATGAATTAATTTAAGTAAACACAAATGAAAGAAAACAAAAAAATGTTTAATTGGAATAAAGTTTTTAATGGAAATATGTAGTACGACAAAAAGTAAAGAAATCAAGTGATAAAATCTCAAACGCAAAAAAGAATGAAAAATTGAAGAGGAGTAACCGTACACACAACAATAACAACAAACAAAAACAAGTGTTTTCTTGCGGAAGAAGAATAACCCAAAAAAGGGAATAAAAAAGAAAAACAAGTGTTTTTTACAGAAATAAAGAGAAAAATTAAATTAAAATAAAAAATAAAAATAAAAACAAAACAAAAAACAAGTGTTGCAAAGCTAAATTAAATTAAAAAGAAAAGAAAAACCATGAATATTTAGAATTGATTTGATACGGGAAATTTTTCAAGAGAATAAAAGAATATTTTGAAGGAAAAATTAATTTTTTTAAAGAAAAAAATCTTGTTTTTTTTTTTGCTAACAAAACAAACAACAACATGATGTTTCCAATATAAAGAAAAAGAAAAAATTTTAAGCGTTTAAATGGCCAAAATAAAATTAAAAGTGTTTTTTATTAAATAATATTCAAAAATAAATTAAAAAACAACATTTTATTTAAAAAAGAAAAAATAAATTAAAACAAAATTTTACGGAAAAACAAAGTGAGACAAACTGGAATCTAAACGCCTTGAAACGTTAAAAACATTTTTAAGCCAACAACAACAGTCTTTAGTTGATTGTACGGCTGCTGCTATTGCAACCACAGCAACTACTGCTACTGCTGCTGTTGGTGCACCAACAACAACATCATTATCGTCATCATCATTGTCATCATCATTAACAGCATCATTGAATACACAGCAGGAGGAGCAGCAGCAGCAAGAAGATCCAGAAATTTTGTCAAATTTTAAGGCTGTAATTGATTTACCGGGTGGTGTTGCCACAAATCAAAAAATCAGCCGAATGCAGCCAACATTGCCACAAACAGCCGGTACAGCCGATATGGATTTGACGGCTGTGCAATCAATGGATTGGTTTTTCAAAAAGGAACAAATTTACTTATTGGCACAATTTTGGCAACAGGTAAGTGAGAAAAATTTTTAAAATTAAGAAAATTTAAACCGTTAGAAAATTATTGTTAAACACTGTAGGAATGTTTGATTTTCCTTACGAAATTAAAATTTTAAATTGTTTTGCAAGGAAGTTTTAAATATTTTCGAAGAATAGGCTTAGAAATCCGGAATTTGTGTAAAAAGAAAATGGATTTCAGAAATATTTCATAAAACTTTTAAGCTGCACTGTATTTAATTAATAAAAAAGATGTCAAAAAAGTGCCTGAATTGTTTACAAAGTTAGTAAATATTAATTACGCATACTGTAGGTATTTTATTATTTTTTTTTTTTTAAACGGAATTTTGTTTGTTTACAAAACCTGGCTAAAAATCTGGTTTTTGAACACTTTTTAAGCCGCACTTTGCAATAAATTATAAATTGTGTAAGAAGGTGCTCCAAATGTGATACAGACAAAAAAGGGTCAGAAATCTTTACTAAAAAATACTGTAAAAATAATAAAAATTAAATGCTGAGATATTGTAGAGTTAGTTGCAGATTTTTTTTGAGCCACACTGTAATTTATTAAAAAAAGAAAAAAGTTCCTATCGTCTTTACTCGAGAATTGTTTTGAAAGAATATTAATTATTAATTATTTAATTAATATTTTATCATCATGAGGCAATTATTAGAAACCAAATTCTAAAAATATTATGTTAATTAATTTAAACCTTACTGTAGACTATATTATATATTATGAAAGCCAGTGGTTTATTTTCCTTGTAATAGATCTGTATTTGATTTTTTGGAAAACTTTACATGTCATATTCTATAAAAAAAATTTCATTAAGCAATTGCTCACCCGCTAAAAACATTTCTTTTTTATGAAAAAAAAAAAAGATAAATAAAAAAATTAATTTCAACCACACTGTAATAAATGAAAAAAAGGTATTTGTTAGGAGTCTGTTCTTAAAAAGAATAAAAAAAAATACAAACTGCCATTTAATTAAAAATATTTTTTTTTTTTTATTTCTAAATTCTGCTTTTAACCAATTCAACACTAACCTTAGAACCACTTATGCATGCAAAAAAGTCTTAAATTGTATATATTAACTAAAAATACGAGTATAAATTAAATTATTTTCAATCATCTTGGCCACCCCTGGTCTAGACTAACGAATTTCAATAATCTCTCATAAGGTTCCCAGTAGAAATTTTTTTCTGTTTGAATACATGGAAGTTGGACAAGGAAGTATTAAGAAGAAATCTGGTAATTTTTTTAGCCCAGGGATTTTAAAAATTTGTTAAATAGAGTGCTGAAAGAGAAAAATAGTTTTCAAAATTTTTTATTCACTTTTAGTCCACTTTGGCTGTTATTAAAATAGACAAAAAAGTGCTAAATGCTTTAAGCAATATTATTTGTTTATTATTAACATTGGACGTTGTACAATGGGTCAATTCGATCTCCTGGTACTGTACATATCTTAATTGACGAGTACACAACCTCTAACCCAACCTAACCTAACCTAACTACAATACATTTACAAATCATATTTAATTATTACGAGCTGATTAATAAAGACCATAGGCTCGTTGTAGTGTAACAAAACAGAGTCTCATTTGGGCATCGAACCCATAACCTTTACACTAAAAGCTTAGCACACTACTCACTAGGCTATCAAAAAAATAAATTCCTGTAAAAAAATATTCTTAAAAAATTATTTGTCAAAAGCCTTTGTATTATTTTTGAATGCGAATTTTTTTCATAAAGCCAAAAAGTGCTTTAAATTTGACGTTTTCGTTCAAAAAATTGTTGTACAATGTTTTTAAGCAACGGTTTAAGCCGTACTGTTTAATAAGTAATAAATTGTGAAGGAAACAGCTTTAAAAGGATTTTTTTCTAGAACTTAAGGGACTTTGGAACACTTTTGACACTCACTGTTAAACCAAAAATGAAAAGTAATTTTAAAAAAATGTTTTTCTTAGTTTCGGTGAATTTATTTTCTTTCTATTTTCAAAAGGCGTTTTTAAGAATATACTCAGAAGTAGAATTTAAAAATTAATATTTAAAAAAATATTACCCACACACAGTTTTCTAAATGAAGGTTGTAATAGGTTGTACAATTATTGCTTTAAAATTACTGCCACACTTTAAAATCCAGTGCTTCATTCAAAAAGTCATGGAGTTATCGGCCTACACTCATTCATATCTTACTTTTTAAAGTACGTCCGAATTATAAATTCCATTCGTAATTTCATTTCATTACTAATCCTAGCCTAGCCTAACCATTAAATATTGCCTTTTTAAATAAGAAATTTAGAAATTTGTAAACCAAAAAAAAAGTTAAATTAAATTAAAATTAAAAAAAATTGTCCAAAAGAATAATTTACAAAATTGTTAATTTATTTTGCACTAAAACAAAAGAAAAATAAATGTTTTTCTATGAAATTTATCAATTTTCTTATATATTTAATTATGAATAGAATTCTCACCGTTTTTTGCCCTGAGATCAAACCATTTTTGAAAATATTTTATCATTCATTATGAGGATTATAGTTAAATTTTGACAATTATAGGTTTTAGAACGCCGATCAGTTTTATTACAATTTCATTTTTTCAGTATGTTTTGAATATTTAATTATAAAATCGATTTTAAGATCTGCATTTATTCATATTCTTTCATACTCTGCTATATTTTTTGATAAACTTTTTTCTTTACTTGATTTTTTCTCCAAAACGCCTTTTGTTTTTACATTGAAATTAATTTTTTTAAAGTTCTATTGAGACCAATTTGTTCAGAATATTTAATAATTTTGAAAATACAAATAAAATTTCTTGTTCTCTTTAATAATTACTCGTAATTAAAATTAGCTTTTTTTTAATTTTTTTTTAAATTTAATTTTTGTTTTAAAATGCTTACTGGGTTGTCTTCATGTATGATTTTTGTCTCATTATTATTAATAATCATTTAACCATAATCTATTATTCTAATTTCATTTAATGTTGCTTCAACAGTTCTTTATTTTTATTCTTTCTATTCCATTTTTTTTTAATTTTTTTTTTTTCATTTTAATGCTGTTGCTAAAGAAGAAATAAATCCCCAATCATTTTTCAGATACAATGTTGTTTGTTGCTCTATTGGAATTATAAAATAAAATAAATTCCAGGAATTTTAACAAATTCTTTAGAAAACTAAAAGCGCATTTTAAAATGTATTGATTTGCAACAGTAAACAGCAAAAAAGAAACGAAAGAAAAAAAATTTTAAAAGAAATACAGAAAAATTACCATTAGTTTTGCACTTTAGCTCTGCTGGTGAGGATTTCTAATAAATTTTTTAAGTTTTTTTTCAAAACGATTGAATTTCACAGCAGCATAACACAGAACAACACAAGATGTTGTATTAGAGAACAGGAATGACCAACAAAAAAAAACACTTCACTGACTTACTTATTAAAAGAAAAACTGCAATAGGAGTTGAAATATTTTTTTTATAAAATACCGACGGCAAATTTTATTTTTTATTTTTTTAAACAAGGCTTCACAAATTTTTTTATTGTTTTATTTTTTTATTTTTATCTTCTTTTAATAACACAAGCGTTTTAAATAAATTTCTTTACAAATTAAAAATGTTTCAGTTAAAAAAATCACAATATTTTCTGATATTTATTGGATTTTCCCAATATTTTTTTTGTTCTATGGTTCCAAGCAATAACAGCCTAAGTCGTCTTATGTCAATTTGAATTATGTATATATTTACATACATATGTAGGCAATAAGTATTCCAATCTTAAATCATAATTATTCTTCTTTATTTATAACTTACTTATGCCCTTTAGTCTCAATTATTTGAAAATTTAAAAAAAAAATTAAAAACGAATTTAATTTTTTTTAAAAATTTTCTTTTAATTTTCTTAAAAAAAATTTAATTTAAAAAAATTGTTTTTTTATTTAATATTTAATGCAACCTCTGCGTAATAATTTTCTTTACAAAAGTGTTGTGATTTTAATGTTACGGCCTAATGCCTTTTAGACGGTCAATAACTGTAATTATCTTAAGCAAAATGCGGAACCGCCAACGTATAAAACACATTTTTTTTCTCTTTTTTTGTGGTATAAATTTAAAGAAAATTATTAAAAATATCTTAAGACAATTTAATGTTAATAAAAGAAAAACATTTTTTAAAAAGCGTTCCACATTTAAAAGGAAAAAATTATAAGTCCATACAACCTATCTACTATGTTTTGACGAAACGAAATCTAGATTTCTAGGAAAGCTTCGCTTCCTATTTCACTAAAGCACAAATTTCGATATGATTTCCAGTGTATTTCTTAAAATAAACCTCCATTAGTGCTATCCGTTCCTACATTTTGAATATTTCTTTGGAAATACTGGGGTCCTTGGGTCACAAACAAATTTTTAAGTGTTCTGAACTGCCGATAGAAAATAAGGCTCTCTCTGGCAGCAAAGTAACTTAAGAGGCTTTTCATATGCCCGTGCTTTGCTTTCTAATAAAAAAAATTGGGGTCTCGTGGCCTCTGACCTTTTGACATCTTTGACCAAGCTCCGTAATATAAAGATTGTTGAGATAGCAAGACTTAATTAGGACTCGGCTTGGTTTCCTCTAGGGAATGTTTAAGCACCGGCTTGAATACTTATTTGTTGCATCAGAGTTTAGGCCTAAATGGGGCTTCTTTCTTCTAGGGAGGTCTGCTACCTAACCTAATTAACCTTCTGAATTCTAAAATTCTATGTTACTGATAATAGAAGAGGAGAATTGCAAAAAAATTTCCAAATTCTCAATAAATTTCTGGATCAAAATGCCACTACCAAGAGTGGGGGGAGGGGGGGGGGCAGTTCCAGAAGCCATTCATTCACTATTTCTGCTGCAATGAGTGCCGATATTTACAATAAAAAAAGCAGTTCGGAATGAAATACTTCCCCTTTTTTAGAAACTCAAGGTATTGCCACTTTCGATAGACAAGCAATTGAGTGGTACTAAACAAATGAGAAGTCGCCATAGCCTAGCAGGTAGCGTGCTGGCTTATTAGCCAATAGTTCAGACATTTCGAAAGAAAAAAATTACAAAAAAGAATTCTTCGGCTACTTCCTCTCTCAGCAGTCTTCTGACAAAAACATAAAAATCTGTCGTTGAGAGTCTGTCGTTTTGAACTGCAGGTCCCTCTAATTATAAACAAAATTATCACACACACAATATGGGTGGTGAGAGGAGCTAAATTGTAATCCTAACTTAAGAGTTGTAATGACAAATTAAGTGTGTAAGTAAGTTGACTCTTTCGGTAGAGCAGCAATTGAGTGGCACCAAAACAAATGATATTAGATTTGTACATGAGGAAGCCGATCCCAATACCAAGTTGTCTAGAACTTGAGAAACTCAAAGATATTGATCGTTGATAGAATATGCAGAACAATCAGGTTGAATTAAGGAAAATACAGACAATTTCCTTTAAAGCAGTAAGGCAAGCCTTAGTGAAAATCCTGAAGGAGGGTCTTACAGAAAAAGTAAAAAAAAAATAAGAAAAATAAATCGAAAATCTTGAAATTTAGCAAATTTAGCACCAAAATGTAAAACTAAAGAGAAATCAAAAGATTAAAATCGCTTGCTTTCATTTTATTTGCTATAAATGCGTTACAAATTTCAGAAATTAATTTTTTTTATGGTTTTTTTTTTTTTTTTTATAAAATTAATGTGTTATTAATACGAAATAATTTTTTTTTTTTTTTTTAATAAATTAATCACTTTTGTGTATCTCTTTAGGGGATTATTGGCGCATTAACAGGAAGTTTAGCAGCAGTTTTAAAATTTAAAATTTTAATTCCATAATATGCCTTCTATTAAATGTTTATAACGAATTATTTTAAAATTAATATGATGAAAGGAATTTTATAATTCCCTTTGAACTTATTTTCCATCAAATCGTTTAGAATTTTACAACTCTCCAATTTTAATTATTCCTGGCAAGATATAGTTTTTTTTTGTTCAACTATTAATATTTATTTTATTTTCTTTTATTAAATTGAATTAAATTTTCTATGTGTTTTTATTTGTTAAAACACAACCTCCTCTATTAATTACAGTTGCGTGTTTGAAAAATTTATTAATTATTTTTTTTTGTAATTCTTTTTCTGTAGTTTATCATGTTTTTTGTTGATTATTATAGATGGATTGAGAGGGGATTTTAATCAATAAAAAATAATAATAAAAAAAAACAACAAATATATTGAAAATTACTTTGATTAAGCTTAAAATACAAAAACAAATATTTGTTTAGTTATTGTTATTGTTTTTAACAATTGTTATTATTGTAAAAAAAAATATGAACAAAAACGTAATGATTATTATTATTATTATTAATAATTTACAATTGATTTTCAGTTTGTTTTTTTTTTTTCACTCTCGGCATGTGATTGATGAATTATTATTAAAAAAAATATTAATTATTGATAAAAAAAAAAAAAAAAAAAAAAAAAACAGAAAATGAATAAAAATTATTAATAATCATAATAATTAATTAATAATGATGTCATTTTGGTATTAAGTATTGGAAAAAAAAGTGAAAATTTATAATTAATAATCTGTGGTTGAAAAACTCTGAAGATTTCTCCGTTTTTTTGCAGTTTTTTTTCAGTAACTTTGTCTAGACTTTTGCTTAGAATTCTTTTTTTTTTGTATTTCTTTTTCTTTTTATTTTTCAGTTTTTTTTTTTTTTAATATTTTTACTGTTTCATATCTGTTTCAATTCTTTTTTTTTATTTCATTTGTAAGCAAATGTAATTTTTCCTAGACATTTTGGCTTTTGGCCAAATTTCCTTATATGCCCTTTAATGATTTTCAATTCTTTTTCAGTTTCAAGTTTTATTTTCTAGTTTTGAAAAAAAAAAAAAAAAATTAGAAACGCTTTCCTAGCCCTTTAAAATAATGTCATTTTGTAAGGCAATAATCAAGGGGGAATAAGCAAACAAACATTAAATGAAAGTCGTTTTTAAATGATTTGTAAAATCCAAAGAATATTAATTAAAAAATTTACCAAACAAAAAGAACTAAAACCTTTGTATTTGAAAAGAATATCATACGTTTAAATATTAAAAATAATTCAAATTAATTTTAAAAATATTTAAAGGTTTTTATGTTTAAAATCGAGAAAACCTAAAACAGTCAGAAAAAAATTTTTTTATACTTCCCAGAAAGGAATTTGGCAAATAATTTTTCAATTTTTTAAGAAATTTTCTAGAAAACTTTGCGGATTATTTATTAGTACATAGTAATCACTTATATGAATTTAAATATCTTTATGGATAGTCAAAAGTCTCCATAGTCTAATAGGTAGTGTGCTGGCCACGATTCAAACCTCAGGTCAGACATCAAAACGAAAATATGACTACAAAATATATCCTCGGCAACTTCCTCTCAGCAGATTTCTTGCAATAAATCTGAGAGTAATAATATACATCCGCCATGTAAAGTTTCTCCAAAAATCTGTCGTTCGAAGTCGACTTTAAAGTGTAGGTCCCTACCACTTATTTTTATAAAATTAACACACACAACATAGGTGGTGTGAGAAGCTAGGTCGTAATCCTATCTGAAAGTAAACTAAAGAGAGAAGGAATATTTTGGCTAACAAAGCGAGAGTATTACTTACCATAAGATACAACTAACGCACACAACATAAGTGGTGTGAGAAACTAGGACGTTGTACAATGGGTCAATTCGACCTCCGGGTACTGTACTTGTATTAATTGATAAGTACACGTCCTCTAACCTAACCTAACCTACCATAAGCTTGTATAATCCAATGCCATTCAGTGCATTAAAGACAAAGCTGAGAAAGTTGAAGTAACCTTTACCTAATGAGGATGAATTACAAAAATGCTTTGGGGCGATCCTAATGAGGAAAGACCACACAGTATTTTAAAACAAAATAAAGCCGACCTTTATCATGTCATGGGACACTCCGCCTTACATGCGCCCATGAACTGTATTGGCGTGATTGAAAATGATGAGTGTCGGACATGCGGTGAAGATGTGGAAATGATGGGGCACTTTTTGTATAATTGAGCAGCTTTTATGAGCTCCAGATCCCAATATTTCCACATATAACTCGTCTCAGAGGATTGGGTACTGGAAGAAGTAAAGGAAGTTTGTTCAAGATTCAGACTTCCTGTAGAAAGTAAGGTGATACTCCCAATGGTTAGCGTGCAACAACCCTACATGATGGCTTAGGTGAATGTCAATAGGCCTGACACCCTTGGTTGAGCTCCTCTCCTTTAACCTACCTACTTATTGATTAACTTTAGTTAATTTTTAATATTATTCTGTTATTATTGATTAATTTCTTTGCTTTTTTATTATTTTCTTCATGTATTATTTGGAATATTTTTTTTGTGTTTGTCTTCATTCTTGATTTTTTTTGTTTTCCTGATACAAAATTATATCATTTTACTTGGTTTGTTTTTTGTTCTTTTCTTTTTGGTTTCTTTTTTAAATTTAAGCTTAGTTTTCAATTTTTCTTGTGAAAACCTTACGGTTCCGTGTTTCAATTTTTTTTTTGTGGAAATTTCTTGGTGGCTTAACAAAACTAAACTTGACCCAATTTTTATTGGTAAAAAAAAAAAATCAAAATTAATTATTATTGATGTCAGCAAAACAAACTATACAATATTGATTGAAATTCTACACATAATATTTCTTTTTAAGTTTTTGCGCTGCATTTTCAATGTAAACTTGGTCTAATTACTTGACCAACTTAAGAGAATTAAAGGAAAGAACAGAAAGAAAAAAACTTTAAAATTAATGATAATTTATTTTTAATTTCATATTAAAAGCAATAATAATACGAATAATAATCAAAAACAAAAAACAAAAATAAAAAGAAAAATTCTTAAGAAAATCAAAACTATTAAAAATAATTTATTAGTGTATTGAGGAATATTTTTTTTTTGTTTTTGTGGCTTGCTGTGGTTTGGTTTGGTTGGTTCTCATATGCATTTTAAAAGAAACTCATTAAAGACGTCATCATCATCATCAAAATCATCTGCAAAATATGGCGAACAAAAAAAACTGAAAAAAAATATTTGCAACCTGCACGCACTTAGCATGGCTAAAAGCAACACCAACTGCAACAACAACAACAACAACAATAAATAACAATAACATTAAAATACAATACGGCTTAAAACAAACGGCGGGCAATTGACCAGAAAGGGGTGTGTACAAAATGATATTTTATTCAATATCCTACACACGCAGCAGCGATTTGTCCTTTTCACTGAATGAAAACTGTGCACTGCGCTTCTTCTCCTTTGGGCACTGTGTGACTGACTCAAATCAGCCAGTCAGCCAGGCCAGGCCAGTCCAGTCCAGTCAGTCATCCATCTGTAACTGGTAACTGGTAACTGTGTTGGTATAAATGTTCCCCAAATACGATTGATGAGTCTGAGAAATTTGTTTCGTTTTTTTTTTTTTTTGTTTCCTTTTCTTCTTTTCTAAATGAAAACCAACCGTTCTTAGCCTTCTTAGGCTATTCGACATTCGGTTTTGTTTTTTTTTTTATTTTCGTTTCGTTTTTGATGTATTTGCGTCTCAAATGTGAAAACCTAAAATTAAAAACTCATAAGATATCGACTGATATATTGACTTGATGCTCAATGACTTCAAAACAAAAAAAGAAAAAAAATTTTTGTTTTTTACTCCCGGGCCCATGGCTAATGTTTTTCTTTTTCCAAAGAAAAAAAAAAGGAAGAAAAAAATCAAAATCCAACCAAAATAAATGATCATTTCTTAGCTTCTTTTTCTCTCTTTTTTATTTATTTTTTTTTGTCGAATTATCAAAAGGCCATTAGCCGGTTATTAAGTTGTAAAGATCCTCGCTCTCTCTCTCTCCCTCTCTGTCTGTTCAATACGCAAGCCTTGGCCTGGCCTATACACGTCTAAGAATTCTATTTTTTCATTTTCAAATCATTTCAACAATTGTTTGATAAATTTTGTAATTGATGTGCAATTAATACTTCTTCTCTTTTTTTCTCCAACACTCGTTTTCTATTATATTTCCTTCGTTAATAGTTATTTAAGCTTCATTTCGGCTATTAGTTTAACTAATTGGCGTTTCTTTTTCTTGCTTTATTGTTCTTTCTTTCTAATTCTAATTCATATTCTTACATTCTTAGCTTAGTCTCTTCAAACAATAGCCCAGCCAAAGTTCTTGTTCTTTTCTAAATGTCTACTCTTTTAACAAATTGTTAATAATTTCCTGTATTATTTACAAAAAAAAACAAAAACAAAACAATACAAAGCGTTTAGATTTAATTTCAACACTAAATTTGTAAGAGAATTTTCATTAATACCTTAAGAACTGCTTAATTACAATATAATTTCGGTTTAAAAACCTTTTAAGAGTTTGAAAAGAAACTGTTTTCCATACCCTGGCAGTTTCAAAATTGATTTCAGATGATAGTTTACGTAGTCTAGCCTCTCACCACTCATATGGTGTGTGTTAATATTATCCTAGAGTGGCGAGATCTAGAGTTTCAAGTCCACTCTGAACAACGGCGGTTTGTTTAAGGAACTTTTATTTGCCAAAAGGCTGAAGTCACCAAAAGAAATATTTTTACATACTTCGTTTCGTTTGAGACGTCTGAGCCAAAGAATAACCACGAGGCTAGCCCGTCAGCTAAACATGTCCTCAGGCGATTTTTGCAGTAGAAAACACTGTCTTTTACTTGGGGTGTAACTGCCCCAGTACTCGAACTATTTCGTCTGACAATACTAGGGATTTTATTCACAACCTCACTAATGGAACTGTCAAAAATGAAATTGATGAACATTGGCAGGCGAAAAAAGAAGTCGACGCCCTCATAAAATTTATAGCTAGGGTCTGTTCTAAAGGGAGTCACACGTGACTACCTACAGTGCCACTAACCAACCAACCTAACCTAAGGGAGTAAAAATGCTTTACATACACGATGAGTCCACATTCAGAGAACGATGAACGAAGACATGCCGTATTAAAACAATTTTTTAGTTCTGGAATTCTATCACCTCTCCTCCCCTCGCGCCAGGGTAATTACCATACTTTCCGATAGCCAGGCGGCTTTCAGAGTACTGGATTCTAATGTGATGGACTACAAGACGGTGTACAACTGCCACAGATATTGTAACGAGGTAGCAGGTTTATTCGATGCCCATATCATATTTGTAATAGCTCACAGGGGCATTCCGAGTACATGTAGAGCGGATGAATTGGCTAGACGGGGCACAACCATCAAACTCTTCGATGAATTTTCGATGTTGGGGATCCCCTTCAGAAACTGCAAGCATGCAATTGACAATGCAGTCGTAGACTCGCTCAACAATCTGTGGTCGGCTTCGGACAAGGGCAGAACGGCACAAAAAATCTGGTCGAGGGATGGTGGGCTACAACTCTACTTAAACTTTAAAAAAGCAAGTCAATATTTTTGTCGGGTTATTACGTCATATTGCATTATGGGCACTCACGTGAGGCGCATTGGGCTTGGACCCCAGGCGAATGATTTCTCTGGAAGCTGCAGTGATGGGGAGGAGGATGAAATTGTTCTTCACCTACTATGGAAATAACCGGCCTTTTGATAATCAGTTTTAATTTAAAAAAAAATTGAGGAGTTTTTAGGAACAACTCTAAACTTAATGTAGACTTTAACGATCTATAAAAATCAATTCTTTTTTTATTGAAAATCCAGTTTCCATAATTCGAAAATTTTCTGTGGAACAATTTCCCATTTAGAGGTAAGCACAAGAGTTTTAAAGAGTTTTTTTGTTTTTTTAACTTTAAGGGAGTTTTCAAACCCTGGAAATCTTATTACGTAGTAATCAATATAATAAATTTAGAATATATTTTTCTAGGGCTTTGAAAAACAAACAAACTTAAAGAGTCTTTCATGTTATTAACCAATTTCGAGAGTTCAAACATTTTCTTATGTTGTGAAAAAAAATGTGCTAAAAAGAGTTTTGAAGAGCTTTTCGGTTCTTAACTTGTATAGGGAGTTTAGAAATGAATTTTGAAAAAAGTCATAAGTGAAAAGATGTTCTTAAAGCAGGTTTCCGATTTATAGAACAACACTTTAAAAGAGTTAGCAGAGCAATTATTCTAGAGAGTGTTAAAGAGCCTTTAGTTTCATGAGTTTTAAAGAGTTTACTTATTCTTTAATGATTTTTTCTAGTAAAACATTGAAAAAGAATGCAATTTCCATTTGAAATATTTATTTTATTTTGGAAGCAAATCTTGAAAGAAATGTTTTTATTTTTATTACATAATTACACTGTCTTTATAGATTTCGGTTTTTTTTGCATACGCATGCATGTGCACAACAAGAGTGCGTTTGTTTTGCATTAATTTCACACATAAAATGAGTCGAAAATTGTCATTTTATTACTTTAAATATTTATTAATTTTGCGCTGTTTGTTGTGTGTTGTATATTTACATAAATAAAAGAAAACAAAAATAAACAAAATAATAATTTTATTTTTATATTTTTTATTTTATTTTTAAAATTTTTGCTCCATTTTAAATGATGATTCACGTTTACAACAGAAAAAAAATTCCAACTACTGGCTCTCGGGTATATTGGGTATTTTATACGGTTGTTGTTGTTGCTCATTTCGTTTGAGAGATATTACTGTGGTGGATTGTTTTTTTATTTCCAATTTCATGATATTAATGTATTTGTTGTAATTGTTGTTGTTGTATATTCAATATTAACAGTTTTCTTGTTAACATGCCAAAAACATTTCGAACACAATTAATATTCCAAAGCAGTGTAAAAAAATAAATAAAAAAAAACTAAAAATAAATAATTTATAAAAAAAAACAGTAAAAAAAATAAAAATAAAAATATAATACAGTGGCTAACAAAATTAGTTCTTTTTAAGGCAATTTTTTTTTTGAATTTTTTTCTCGTTTTTTTTTTGAAGATTTTTATAAATTTTTTTTATATCTCCAAAGTCTCTTTTTTCAACTTATTTTTTTAAAGATAAATTTATTTAAACAAATGGTATTTTTTATATGTTAAACAGGACATTTGATTGTTTAGAAAGAAAAAATTCAATTATCGGGAAGTCCGGCGGTGATACGACAAGGCAGTGTGAAGGTAGCCATCTCAAAATATAGCGAACACGATTTGTGGAGCAAAAATTTACTGGCTATATCACGATATAAGATATTTTCGAAATTTCAAAAAATAACTGAATGGCCGTTGTCTGTCTAGTAGGTAGTGTGTTGGTGGCTTACTGGACGTAAGGCCACGGTTCAAGCCCCAGGTCAGACATCAAAACGAAATATGAAATAAATATTTCTTCGGCGACTTCCTTTAAGCAGATTTCTGGCAAAAACTCTGTGAAATGAAATTTCCATGAAAAATCTCTCAAAAATGTATTGTTCGTAGTCGATTTAAACTGTAGGTCCCGCCGCTCATGTATAAAATTAGCGCACACAACATAAGTGGTGTTAGAAGCTAGATCGTTATCCTGTCGGAAGGGCTGTAATGACCAATTATGTATACATATGTATGTATGTATGTAACTGAATGGAAGCGTTTTGAATTTGTTTTCCTGGTTTCGCCTGCTTTGTTGTCTACCTCAATTGTTTTATAAAATTTATATTTATTGATGGACCAAATCTGAGGGATCTTTAGAACATTATCCCAAAAATTTTAGCGCAATCGATCAAGTAGTTTTTTCTAAATCGTGGTCGCCGGGTCGAAAAAAGTGATTTCGTGAAAAGATCCTGAATACATTATACTATTTTGCGTTTTCTTCTTCTTCTTTTCGTATCGTTGAGAGAGAGAAAAGAAGATTACTATCTTAATTCCAAAGCTTAAAAATAACTAAAACCGTTAAAAAAATTAAATTTTTTGAAACTAGGAAGTGTGCCATTTTTGTTAGACACTGTATGAGTGGTTTAGTTTTTTTTTTTTGCATTTCTAGAGTATCAATAAAATTTAACAAACCATTAATGTTAAAAATTAACTATAAAAATTTATAATAAAGAAGAAGAAGAAGAAAAAAAAATCGTTACAAATTACAAATAATTTATGGAAATTAAAAGCAGGCAACAACAAACAGTATTTTTCTAATGATCGTTTTTTATTTTTATTTTCCATTTGAACATCTCGTCGTATTGAAGTCTAGACGGTTGTAGAATTTTAAAAGATTTCTGTTATTATTGTTATTATTTTTGTTGTTGTTGTTGTTGTAATAGCAAATAATATTATAATGAAAAAGAAAAAAAAACCAAGAATTAAATAAACTAATCAAACGCCCTCATAAAATCATTTCACACTCAGTCGATCACTCGCTCACTGACTGTCTTTTAAATAAATGATCGACAGAAGCAGCTTTTAAAAGCAAGTTTTTTTTTTCAATTTTTTTCTCTCTTTTTTTGGTTAATTATATTAAATTAATTTGTCAGCACGGAAATTAAACGAAAATAAGAAGAAGAAAAGAAGCTTCACATTTTATTAATTTCTATTCGATTTGTATAAATTTGTAATAAAAAAAAGCGACCAGAAAAACGCTTAAATGGTGGTGGGGGAGTCCAATTCAATTTCGTCTTCTTTTTAATAAAAGTTCATGATCTTTTCAATGATCAATTTTAAATGGTTTTTTCGTTCTCGTTTCTCTGGTTTTTGTCCCAAATTTAAATTATTTTTTCTTGTTTTTCTTCTTATTTTTTTATATTCTTTTTTTTCATTCGGGGTGTGAAAATTTCATCAATAAATTTTTATGTTTATTGATCATATTAAAATGTTATTTCTTTCATTAAAAAATCCCCAGAAAAAAAACAATTTTTTTTTCATTCGAGTAGGGGGTCTCTTTCAAATGACAAGTCATCGAAATTATTAAATTTTTTTTCGTTTTGTTTTATGATTAAAACAAAAACAAAATTTGTGGTTTTTTTTGTTTTCTTTAAATGTTTTGTTAAATGTATTTTAAATGATTAATAAGCAACATTGACATTTTTTTTCATAGTATTTGTTGTGTTTTTTTATTATTAGAAACATGACTAAAAAGCATCAGAATTTAAATTGGAACTGGAAAACTAATTTCATTTCTATTTTTCTTTTTTGATCTCAAAAATATAAAAATTTTATTATACAAATAAAGTTTCTTAAAATAAGTTCTATTTTCGAAATGAAATTACAACAAAAAAAAAAACTTTAATTAAATATTACAACACTTTAGTCGTCAGGATTACAACCTAGCTTTTCATACTACCCATGGTGTGTGTGTTGCAGAATCTACAGTTTACGTTGACTCCAAACGACAGTCTTTTAGAGAATTTTTTTGCCAGAAGTTTGTTGAGAGAAAGTCGTGGTAAGAAATATTTTTTTCATATTTCATTTTGTTTAGAAAATCTAAACTGGGGTTGCAATCCCACGATCTCACTTCTAATAAGCCACAACGACGACTTTTGAATACCAGAACTCTTAATTAATACACTACAGCTTACACTATCACGCATTGCCCCCTGAATAAGACTTTCCGAAAATTACAGAGTTTGCTGTTAACATTATATCCTTGAATTAGGGAGGGCCCTCAGTACCAGTAGCAGGGATTCAATATGATCAGAACTATAGCGTTAGACATCGTTTAAGGAAAGCTTGAAATGGCAAGATAGTAGACTGTTTTACATAAACACCAGAGTCGGTGCCATTGACATTGTTTTACGATAAACAAACACCTGAGGCGTTTTTCGACATGCAATAACTCTTCATCCAATAACTGTTTACTTGATTAGATTAGGTTAAGTCGGAGTTGTTGCTGATATCAAAAAGCTCACTTGAGAACGCACAGCGGCCCGTTATGATGCCACGAGGTGAACGCAGTCCCTGTACTGACCAACTTCCACAAAAAAAAAAAGGAAACCGGGGGGAAAAACCTGTTTACTTGGCCTATGCCAACAATATCTGTTTGCAGTCACGCTCAAAAGTTTACAGAATAATCTTGGAAGATTTTTATAAAAGTTACAAAATAGGTGGCTAATTGGGGGTACCCAAAAAAAAATTGTGGCATTATGTTTGAAACTCTCTAGGTTAGGTTAGGTTAGGTTAGGTTAGGTCTGAGTGGTAGCTCTGATTTCACAAAGCTCACTTGAGCACACATAGCGGCCCGTTGTGATGCCATGAGGTGAACGCAGTCCTTGTACCGACCAAGTTCCACCAAAAAAAAAAATGAGGTTGTGTTTACTTGGCCTATGCCAACAATATCTGTTTGTAGTCACGCTCAAAAGTTTACAGAATAATCTTGGAAGATTTTTATAAAAGTTACAAAATAGGTGGCTAAATGAGGTTGTGTTTACTTGGCCTATGCCAACAATATCTGTTTGTAGTCACGCTCAAAAGTTTACAGAATAATCTTGGAAGATTTTTATAAAAGTTACAAAATAGGTGGCTAAATGAGGATTTTCCAAAAAAAAAAATTATGGCAATATGTTTGAAACTCTCTAACTTTTACAAAACTTTAAATATTTTAACCAAATTTTCTGCTAAAAAAAGTAGACAGTTTCTGAATTATGTATAGAAAGAAATATGTGTTTAAAAAAACCTCATAAAGTAAAGATAAATCGAAAAAAATTATGAGAATATTTTTTAGTCTACATTTTCTGAACTCTCTATAACTTTTACAAAAATGGATGTAATTTTATAAAGCTTTCTTTTTCACAAAGTAGGCATTCTGTATTTTGTAATGAAAGCAATGTAGTTTAGTTTTTTGAAAACAACAAAAAAGTAGGGACAAATTGAAAGAGAAATAGAAAGAGTTGGAGAAATTTCTTAAAAAAAAAAATTTATGATCAAAAGTTTTTAAACTCTATAACTTTTGTAAAAATTAAAGTAATTGAAAAAAAGATTTGTTTTTAAGAAAGTAATCTGTTTGAATTATATATGGAAAGAGCATTTAGTTAAAAAATCTTTAACAGAAATATAGCAAATTAAAGGCAAAAAATCTTTATAATGGAAATGGAATTTGTTTTTCAAATTTTAAAAATTTTCTTTATAATTTTGTAAGAAACTTTGAAGACGTAATCCTGATCAAAACCTTGTAATGTTTGATAATAAGTAAAGAATTATAATATTTCATACGACATGTTATGTAAAAATTTTAATACAAACATTATTTTTTTTTTTAATATTTTTGAAAATAAATTATTTCTTTAAAATTCTTTTGGGTATAATAAAATTTGTTTGCTTTTTTCGATTTTAAATTGAAATTCTTTTGGCTCTATATAATATAATATAATATTCATTTATTTATTTATTTTTGTGTAATAATAAATTAATTTTTAAATAAATTAACCCACAAAAAAAAAAGAAAAAAGAACAAAAAATATTAAATTTTTATTTACTCAAAAACACAACAATAGACTCATAAAACAATTCTTACATGATTTTTTTTTCTGTTGTTGTTTTTGTTATTGTTTGTTGTTGTGTACCAATTCTCATGGCATGACATTAACATCAATATGACAATAAAAAGCAAAACAACTGCATTGTTCTATAATCCCCCTCCCCCCCTGTAACAATGCTCTCCCTAAAAAAAAAAAAAGAAAAGACAACCAATAACGACGATTGATTTGCTTTTATAAAGAAGGCAAAGCGATTTCTTTCTCTTTTTTATAGAAAACCATTTGAAAAGCAAATTTTCTTACCTCAGGTTCTTTACAAGAAGAAGAAGAAATTTATTTTCAATTTAATATGCAGCTGACGTTTAGTTTAGGTGATGGGGGATGGCCAGGGTATTTTTTTTTTTTTTTTTTTTTTTTTTCATTTTAAAAAAACCACAAAAATTTCAAACAAATTTTACTTACGATTGACTACCATATAATATCTAGCATGCCTATCAAAAGCTATTGATGTTATTCCTATACCCGTTCCATATCCCCCTCCCCTCCCCCCTCCTGCCATCACTTCTATAAATTTCTGTTGATGATGATGCTCCTCTGTGTTGATTATAAATCGAAATGACAGATCGTTATGATCATTTTAAAGAATATAAAAAAAGAAATTTTTTTTTTAAAGAATCGTAACTTAACGTATGATATGGTATGGTATTGTATTGTATTGTGTTATCGTATTGAACAACAATATAAAATAGAACCGATCTCTGTCGTTTGTTATAAAAATAAAAATAAATTTATATTTTATATTCTTATTCTTATTCTGTTCTTTTCTATTCTGTTCAATGTTTTTAATTTTTGAATTGTTTTTAATTTATTATACTTTGTAGTCCGTATATTTATTATATTCTTTCAAAGATTTCTTTTTTTCGATTTTTTTTCTTAAATTTTGTACATACATTATGTATGTGTTGTTGTTGTTGTTCTATTTTGCAGATCTTGTGATCAATATAATCTAAATATTTGTACACACCTTAAGATTTATTTAATTAATAAAAATTTAAGAATTTTACTTAAAACGTCATACATGTTGTCCTCGTAGCAGACTGTTTCAAATCCTTTGGCGGTTTATATCCTGAAGAGTCTGTAAATACTTGTGATTCATATGAGAGATTAAAGCATGCCTTCCTCTCTTCCCCTTGTCCCTTATAGTTCTGTTGCTGGCATCGCAATTTATCCATCAATAGAGTCAAAGAGCGCCTGGGCCAGCTGAAACTCATTTAAGGATTGTATTATTATAACCGTCTTCAATGCCAATGCATAATACAAGAGAATATCTTTTTTCATCTAAGGGTCCCTTATTATTTGAACTCGCCGTAGTCTAGTAGGTAGTGTGTTGGCTTATTAGACGCAAAAGCCTGGGTTCGAGCCCCAGGCCAGGCATCAAAGACAAAATACAAAAAAGTATTTCTTCGGCGACTTCCTCTCAGTAAATTTCTGGCAAAAACTCTGAGAGTAAATAAAAAATTGCCATGAAAAGTTTCTCAATAAATAAAAATCTGTCGTTCGGAGTCGACTTTAAACTGTAGGTCCCACCACTCATCGATAAAATTAACACACACAACATAAGTGGTGTGAGAAACTAGGACGTTGTACAATGGGTCAATTCGACCTCCGGGAACTGTACTTGTCTTAATTGACAAGTACACGTCCTCTAACCTAACCTAACCTAAGGACCCCTTATGTAATGCGTGACTTTGTATAGGACGGTCTACACTGAACTTTCTTTGATGTTGTTTACATCATCAGCCATTCATCAGATATTTTACTCTTCAACATGGTATCGTCAATCTGTTCGCTGGTTTTGATCCAAAAGGAGGTTATCCTAATGGCCTGCTTTTGCCATGCTTGGATATGAGGCCTTGTTTTTTTGCCAATTTTTAGTCGTGTAAGGCAAGCATTTTAAATTCCAACAGGTTGAGTAAATACGAAGTTTAGTTCAGTTTTAGAAATGTAAGGAAAATACCATCTGACCTTGGTATTTTGAAGTGGGAAAAGGTTTTAATTGCTTCTCTAGCCATATTTGTGGTGATTTCCGAGGTATCCCTTGCCCACATGTCTCCCATACTTTGGTTGTACGCCAACAATTTGTTGGCGAAGTGGGTGTGGGTATTGATCGATAAACGTGGGGATTCCTCTGCTGTATCTAACCGTGTGCCCGAATCAGCCTTTAGTTCAGTACATTACATTTGGAAGATGCTGTAGTATGTTGACTTATTACACGAGAGCTTATGGTTCAAACCACAGCTCGGACACAAACTGAACAGACTTCTTCCTTCAACACAATTCTGGCAAAAACTCTGATAATGAAATAAAATTGTCATGAAAAGTTTCCCAAAAATTAGTAGTTCGGAGTCGTCTTTGAACTGTAGATCCCCCACTCTTGTATTAAATTAACACACTTAAGATTGGGTGGTGTGAGTAGCTAGGTTTTAATCCTGTCTAAAGGGTTATAATGCCCAGTTAAGTAAGGCCCCTTGCCTAGAAACAAGACATTAAATGTTTCTCTTTTTTAAATAAATTTCTTTTTTAATTGTTTTTATTTAATGTTTCCAAACGCCTACATTTATTTGCTTAATACTTTAAAATCAATACAAATTTTTTTTCGGATTTTCTTCGTATTCTGTTTGTTTTATAGACAGATTCGGTTGGGATTATCAAATCAAACGAAATTCTAGCCACTTGAACGTTCAAATTTTTTTTTGTTTGTTCTTTAAATGTCATGGAAAAAGACGATTTTGTTGTCTCTTTGACAAGATCTTTGGCAGTAGCAGTGATCAATTAAATAAAAGACCAGAAAATAGACTACTTGAGTAGAAGAAATATATTTTTTGTTTATTTTTTTCTTGTTAAAAAACATTTTTTTTCTTTGTTTTTTTGGATCAAGTGGTTGCTGGTGAAGTAGCTAAAGAAGCAAAAAAATAATACATGATTAGCTCTTTAAAAAGTCTTTAAATGCTTGATATCTTATTAATAATACGTCTCTTCAATACGATACACACATGTATGCGAGGGTAGAGAAGTGTATAAAGAAGAGATATTGATGAGTTTTAGAGATTTTTTCTTTCTTTTTCCAAAACAAATGAGCTTGTCAAAGTTGTGAAAAAATAAAAACGAATTCAAACAAAACAAAAGCTTGTCTTTTTTTTTCTTCTATTCTTTGCATGATCTTTTCAAGTGTTTTTGTGTTGAAATACGGTTTCTTTTTTTTTCTGAATTTTTTTTCTTTTCTTCAGTTTTTTCTTTTTTTGTAGATTTCTTGTAAATATTTAACGATCATAATTTTTATTACGTCTGGTGCTTTGCAATGAGCCGCAAATATTTTATGCTTTAAAGCAATTTTCAAAGCATATTAAAAAGGAAAAATCTTTCAATTTTCTTTCTTAGTTTTCTTCATATCATCATCAGCCATACATAATAAGTAAATGTTTCCCCCTTCTATTAAACGACAATTTTTTCTCGATTTTTTTTTAATTTTTGGATTGGATTTGATACTAAAAAAAAAAAATCTAAAAAAAGGAAAAAAAAACAGAAAATCAAACATAGGCATAGAGAGAGTGGTAAAATCAAACATCAGCCAGCCAAGCCAGCCAGCGTTTTAATTTTATTTTTTTTTTATGATTTTTTAATACCCATAAATTTAAGATCTTTTGAGCAGATGTCATTTAATGAAATTAATTTTTTTTCCTATTTCTACTTCATACACTCATATAGATACATACATACATATGTATGTACATACATTAGGCATTTGCATATTTGAAATAATTTTTATTTCAATTTGAAATCAAAGGATAATTTATCCGGCAATTGTCATTTTCACTAACCATACCAACCAACAACACATTCGTACCCAAGAATTTCCACCCCTTTTTTTCCATCTGTATTCTTTTTTTAATCAATTAATAAATTTTTAACAAAAAAAAAACGAAAAAATGAAAAAAGTTTTCTTAATTCCTTCAATTCGGTCGGTTATGGTCAATACATTTCGAAAAAAAAATCATGCCAAAAAAACCGGTTTAAATTTTTGATATATGGATTGATCAAATAAAATTTGTTTTTTTTTTTGCTTTAATTATTAAAACCGGTTTCTAGGTTTATCTCTACTACTATAAGCTAAACAAATATGGCTGCTATTTTTGTTTTTTTAAATCTTCCAAAGATAAAAAATATCCCTGGCAGCATTCGTTATTAACGACCGACCAACCGAACCCAACTAATAACTGTTAAAAGAGCATAACATAGGGGTTAATTTCCAAATATATTCAAAGGGAAACTATTGCTTGCTATTTTTAAGTGTCAAGGGCGTTTTAAAGTGATAATTTTTATCTCTCGCTCTCTCTCTCTCTGAGTGTGTAAAAGTAATTTTTAATCACCATCTATGCAAAGATATTGAAAACTTGTTCGATACTGGCCATTGTGCCTATGACTATAGTTTAAAAAATAAGGGTTTCGTTTAGTTAAATTATATGTTTGAAAAGATAAAAAACTGTCCTATATAAACATATGCTCATTTTAAGAAAGTCTTCATTGCTTTAAAAAAAATTTTTTATTTTGATTTAAAATTTTCTAAACATCATAACTTTATTACTGTTTACAATATTTTAAAAAATAATATTTTGTTTGAAAGTAAACACTTTCAACTATTTACAACACAATTATTTAAATTGTTTAAATATCTTGAGTAACAAAAAAATTATTAACAGAATTAAACCCTATTTTTTTATAATTTTTTCTTCTTCGTATTAAAATTTTTAAAACTCCATAATTTTGTAACTAATGGGTATATCTTTGAAAATGAAACTTTATAAGAAAGTTAACTCTTTGAAGTGTTAATTACAAAAGTATTTTTCTAAAAATCTTGAGCCGGAAAAATGTTATTATTAAAGGAAAACCTATTTTTAAAATAAATGTTCGTCCACTGTACATGTTATATGAGTACTTTGTTATCCACTTACTTTTATTCTGTATCAGGTCAACCAATTCACTGAAAAATCCGTTAATATCCTTTGTAATTGTTGGAATACCCTACCAGAATTTATGTGACTACCTTCATTTTCAATTTCTCTACAGAAATAGATATTTACAACAAAAAAAATTTTAAAATTTTTTATATCAAAAATCATTTTAAATAACAACAAAAAAAGACACATAAAATACAAAAGGCATTCGAAATATGTTGTTGCCTATTGATATTTGTGGTTTTTAAACGTTTTTAAGGGTTGTAAGGAAGGCTTATGAACTTTTTTTTTTTGGGTTGCTCAGCAGGGGGTTTTCTAGCTTAAAATACTGCATTGAAAAGCACGTGCTACAAACAAAAATAATTAAAGTTAAAGGTTGCAAGCTTAACTTTTATAATTAAAAGCCAAATTTGTTAATGAAGTTATCTATTGAACTGAAATTTTACTTTTAAAGTTTAAAATATACAAGAAATGTTATATTTTTAAATATTTTATTTTATAATAGGCCACTCTTTAAGTAAAACCTGTGTTATAATAATATTTTTATTTTAAATATAAAATTTGTTCAAATTTATCCTGAAAGTCACACATTTAGGTAAAATAAATGTCATTTAACTATTCGTAGCCAGTTATAAGGCGCAAACACTGTTTTTAATATAATTTATAGCCTATTTTTAGGCTTCCTTTAGGCTTTAGATAAAATCTTGACCTAATTTTAAACTTTTAAGACATAATTTTTAAGCAATTATCTCTTAAAAAATATATTTGCATATTTTAAGGCGTTTATAATAGCACACACACTCTCTTAAATGATTGTTTAAGATGAAAAATGGCTTGATTTTGATTAGTCATGTGTTTAATTATTACACAAAATAGAGATTTTTATATTAAATTGGAAAATATTTAATATTTTTCATTGTTTCAACTTGCCCGCCAAAAGTCATTAACCTGTTTTAAAAATAAAACTCCCGTCTTTTTTTTGTTTTTGTTTTATACTGTAGGAAAAAAAAGACACAGCAACACTACAATAGTGTCAGCCAGCCTGTATACATACATACAGATTCACAAATATGAATGCGATTGTGTGTGTGTGTGTATGTAAATATGTTTTTATATAAAACAAACATGTCAAGTTCAAAGACTTTGTGTTTTTTGTTTTTGCTGGCGTTTTATTTTATTTTTTTTCATTCTTTATTTTTGTAAAAATAAAAAAAAACATTCACTATTAAAACTACAAAGAAAAACAACAACAGCAGCAACAGCAACCCTAAAACACTTACACAACTACATACATATGTACATATACAGATAAAAAAGCCACATTTAAAATGTGTTTGTTTTCAATTTCATTTGTAGTTGTCGTTGTTGTTGTTGCTGCTTTTACTGTTGCCGATGCCGTTGTGCTGTGTGTGGTGGTATCTCTTAAGATATGAATTTCTAAGCAAAAGTGCGTGCAATTCTAATTCTACTCTACTATGCTGTGTATTCTATACACACACACAGACACTCAACTACACCTAAAACAAAATAATACACACATACATACATACGTGCGTATATGCCGACATACATACATATGTACATACATACATAGACTTACTAAAAACTATGCCAAAAACTTTCAAGGACACTTTGCGTTTTAAATACTTAAATTTGTTTTTGTTGGTACATTTTTGCCTCCATACACAAAAACACACCATATTATATACTTAAAATTATAACGCATACATACATATGTACATAAAAACATATGTTTATATACTAACACGCATGCATACATACACGTATGTAGATGTGAAAAACTTTAATATAAAATATATGACGATGATTTAAAATAATTTACGTTCACATACTATAGCATAAGCCATGGTCTATTTATATACACACACACACACACACACACATACACAAACATTTATATTACTGTATACGTATGTATTTAGAAAAGCTCTGTGTGTGTGAGTGTGTTTGTATAAAATGCAACATATTGCTGCTGCTTTTGTGTACAGCCTTTAAAAACAACTTTAAATAGTGATTGTCTCTACTTTTATGCACAGACACACAGCCACAGACACACGCTCTCAAACAATAATAATAACAAAACACCTACTCATTGTGTGTGTATTTACTTACACTTCCTTACAGTTATATACTCGTACACAAATTAACATGTTTTAAATTTAAATACTCGGTTTACTAACTGGTTTTCTCTCACCCTCTCTCTCTCTCTCTTCTCTCTATCACTGTCATGCTTTTGTTACTCTCTATATACATATTTCTAACTGTATTAAATACTCACAAAAAACGTGTTGCAAACAAAACAATACAATATTTTGTATTGTTTCTATGCAATGCCTATAAGTATACTTCATTATTTTATTTTAACTTTAAGCTGCGTTTACGTGTATTTTTGTTTATATTTATGACAGAACATGTGCGAAAATAAGCAACAATTTTAAATTTTAACTACTAAAAGCAAAGGATAATGAAATTAATTAATTAATTTAATAATTAACATTCATAAGAATTTGTTTATAAAATTTAACATATTTAAACTGCCTCCAACAAACTTTATTTGTTTAAAAAACCATACGGCTTTAATTTTTATTTCAATCCCTAAAACTATACTTTAAATTCGTTGATATTGATATCTTTTATTATGGAAAACTTATAAACTATCCTTGAAACTAGTTTTAAAAGTTTTACTTGCTTTTTAAACTTTTTCAAAATTTATAATACTTTTAAGGCTTTAAATAAACTTTTATTGATTTAAAAAATCGAAAACTATATCAATTTAATTTGTTAAATGACTAAAAGTAGGCTTCAAATTTTTTCTTTAGGAAAGACTTGCAAACTTATAATAAAATTTCTTTTAAAACTTGTATTTGTTAGTTAAAATACTTAAAAAGATTTGGAAGGACTATTATTCTTAATTTAAAGACCTAAAATTCTGCTTTGCAATTTTTTTTTTAAGAGAAAAACTTACAAACTATAACTAAAATTCTTTTAAAACTTTCTTTTAAAAAGTGTCGTTAACACGATTTCAGGTATTTATTTTGATTTAAAAATACCCCAAAAATCTTTAATTCTTAATTTAAAGACCTAAAAGTATGCTTTACTTTTTCTAAAGGTAGCTTTTTATAAAAAAAAAACTATTATTATTTAAACATTCAAAAATACTAAAAATATTTCCAATAAACTTTAATTTGATTTTGAAAACAAAAAACCTTTAATTAATAATTGAAAACCCTAAAGCTAGGCTTTATTTTTTAGTAAACTTTTTGAAATAAAAAAGCCAAGATTTAAGCTTTAAGCCGCTCTAAAACTTAATTTACTTTCATCTTATTAGTCTACAATAAAAAAATGTGTATTATAAGTCAAAATATTCATTAAAATGTCGTCTATTAAGCTTTAAATTTGTTAAGTTTCTATTTGTAGCCTTAAAGTATGCCAAAGTTTGTTGACTTCCTTTTTCTTTATTTAATATTGTGGTTTTATTTGCTGCTTTAAAATATTATGTTTTAAATATTACGGCAACTTTAAGAAAATCTTAACCTTTCCCAACAAGTTGTGCTCTAACCCTGCTCTGATTTTTCTCTCTCTCCAACTCTCACTCAACACAACACACTACATTACCGCACCGCACCACACCGCACCATATCACTCTCATTGAAAGGGGTTTTTCTAATTTCTAGAATTATTTTCTAAACAAAATTTTATTGCTCCCTTTTCACCTACACTTACTTTCTCTCGCTCCGCTCGCTCATAAAGCCTACGAAGTTTAGGTTCTCTTCTTAATGAAAAGAAAAAACATCTTCCGTTAAGTCTTCGTTTTGAATTTGTTGCTGTTTCTGTTGCTATTTGTGTATTTATTTTTGTGTGTTTTAAGGAACTGAAAAGGGGTTGCTGCCTGCCAGTATTCAAAAATTACCAGAGGTTTTGTGTTTTTTTCTTCATTTTAAAGCAAGAAATTTAAAGGTATGCCTTGGCTTGGCTACACAAAACTACGCTCCCCAACATTTGTTAGTCATTCATTAAGAACAACTACGACAACAACAACAGCAGCAGCACTAACTACCACAGTCGTATATATTTCCATAATGTTGGTGGCAGACGTAGTAGTAGTAGTAGTAGTAGTGGTGTTGGTGTTATAGCGGCTTAAGTAACAATAAAAAAGGGGGAGAAATTAGTTTTTTTTCCTCTCTCTTTTTAGACTCTCAGCAGACAGACAGACAGTTAAGCAAGAAATCATCATCATCATCAGCAAAAAAAATATTAACGTTTGTTTTTGTTGTTGTATATGTAAAAACTAAAATAATAATAACAACAACAACTACAACGACTTCGTTATTACAAAACCAAAGAATCGCTCTCTCTCTGTTACTGTAAATGAAATGCTTTTAAAGACTTTAAGTAGCTTTACTTGTGACTATACATACACACATATTTCTGTGTTTGCATTTGTTTTTAATATTTAAAACAAGCAACAACAACAACAACAACAAATTAAAGGCTTTTTCTTTAATTTCACTTTTGCTTGTGATGATAACAATAATGTTTGTTTGCCATTGTGTGCTGCTATACTATAACTGTGTCTGTATTTTGTTTGGTTGTGTGTTCTTTTCTCCTTTCTCTGCTTTCTTCCATTTTACATACTCTTTTTACAAAACAATGCTGCTTTAACTCGTTTAATAACCTTTGAAACAACAACAACAACAACAACAACATCAGCAACGACAACAAAAATATACGAACCATCAACAAACAGTAGTCGGTCGTTGTAGTTAGACAAAAAAAAAAGCCATGATGTCCTTGAGCTTAAAGAAGAAGCTCTAACAGCAATAGCAGCAACAGTAAAAAAATTTAAACAACTATGCCTTCAAAAATTTAAAGAAAATATTTAAAAATAAACACAAACAAACATTGTCTCTCACCCGCTCTCTTAACTAAGCATGTTACACACAAACATCGTGCATAAACACAAACATTTGCAAATACCGTTTGAATTAACTCACACGGTTGCATAGTTTAAGTGCGTAAATTAAAGGAATTGTTTTGAAATTAAAAGTTTTACACGACATTTTTAGTTTTTTAAAGCGAATTTCAATTGTTTGTATAGAAACTATATTTAGAAAGACATTAAATTAATTAGAGTAGAAGGCCTTATATTACAAAAAATATTTTATATCTTAAAATTTATTATTTATTTAATATTTTATAAAAGAAAAAAGTTGAGTACAAGTCCAATAAATCTCGAATCTTGATTTCTTTCATTCGAAAAAAGTTAAAAAATTCATGAAAATCTTAAGAGAAGAGCAAAATATCTGAAATTTTCCTCTTTTAAACACGGTTTAGGGTTTTGTGAGTTCAGAACTAGGAATACAGAATAATTATCGATCCTTGGCTCAGATCTTCGTTAATTTTCCATTTAATTTACTTCTTCTGATTGTCATTTTATTTATAATTTTAGATTTTATTTATTTTTTTTAATACTCATAGACTGTCTTAAGTCTAATTCTATAATTTATTAAGAGCTTCAAATGCATATTTTTTTCATATTTATGTTTGAAAACTTTTAAATCCCCTTTTATTTCTTGGAAAAAAAATATCAACAATTGTTGCTCGTTAATCTTGTTTTCTTTTTTTAATGATTTTCAATAGTTTTTTACACAGCCTGGGAGATTTCTGTTAAGATCCATATCCCCCCTTTGTTTAATAGTTTTTTATGAAAAAAAAAAGAGAAATAGAGAAACAAACTGAAACTATTTTTTAAAACATTGATTCTTGTATTAAATTTAAAAAAAAAGAAAGGAAAACTATTCAATATTAACGTTTTAATTACTTTAAAAGAGGGGAAGACAAAAGCAATAGAGAGTACGTAATACCAGTCTCCGGTGGCAGCTAATAATGATGCCGATGCCTATAAGTAGTCATAATATTGGGCTCTTATGCATTACAAAAGAAAGGCGAAATAAACAAATGCGGGCTGTTAATATAGGGCTGTGGCAGCAGCCCTAAATGTAACGGCGGGAACATATGAAGAGACAAACAAACAAAATCTAAAGGAAATGTTGTTGTAAATGCTAATGACAATGACGTTGATGATGATGATGGTGTAAAGTAGTACTGGCAGTTGTATCGTCATCGCCAGTCAGTCTAAGTCTTAATTTTGATTTATGGGCACGCCCGCGCAGTTTTCTTTTGCTTTCTTGTCTGTGTCTCCTCGCTACTTTTTTTTTTAAGTAACAGTGTTGACATTGTTTTTTTTTTTTGTCTTTTTTTTATAGGATTTTAATGTTGTTCACTATCATCGAGGGTTTTGTTTAAAAACATAAAATTTTATTGAAATATTTATTAAAAAAGAAAAAACAGAGTGCCACACGAAATCCTTTTATTTTTAAACATTCGAAAAACAAAAAAAACAGCTGGGCCTTGAGTAATGTATGCAAAAGAGATACAGATACAGAAATTTTATTAAATTAGGAAGTTGTTTTAATATTAATTTGAATTTCCGCTCCAAAATGAAGCCTACACATACATACACCGCATACATATGTATGAAGCGTTAAAGAAACTTTGATTTTTTATGAAGATCAGCTTAAAAAATTGAACTTATGGCCCGCTGATTTGTTGATTTACTGTTGCTGATGCTACTAATGATTGCCTGATTGTATGATGAACTACAGCTACAGCTATTGCTATTGCTATTGCTGCTGCTATACTGCTATACTTGCTCCACTGATTTAATTCAATTGTTTAACTTCCGTTGAAATATTTTTGCATCAATCGAATTCAATTATCTTTTATTCGTTCGTTCATTCGTTTCTTTTCTCTGGTTTTCTTGTTTTTATTTCGTTTTTTTGTAAATCATTCAGTCAGAGCGCAGTTTATGTACCAGATTTTAATATTATTTTTATTTAAAGCAATTGATTATCATGTGGTTGATGGTTTAGCTGACACTCTAAATGACTGTTGTATGGATCTCTGACAGATCGTTCAGTGTTCAGTTCAGTTCATTTATTCATGTATTCGTTCAGTTCGGTTCAGTTCAGTTGATATTTGTTTTTTTTTTTTGTATGACGAGGCTTTGATAAATATTTTGTAATTTCAACGATGAGAGGCTGTGATTGGATCTTTAAATCATTACTTTTTTTTTGTAATAATAATAATAATAATATAAAGTATCATTTATTTAAATAGCAAACTGCGTAAAAATCATATTAAATTAAACCGGATGCTGCTGCTAAATTTATAGACAATCTTTATAATGCTGGTTTAAGCTATTTTATGATTTGTTGTTGTTTCTCTTTTTTTTTTCTTTCTACTTGATTTTATTTATTTGGATTATAAATTACAATTTAGTAAGAAAATGATTTCAATTGTGGTTCGTTTTCGATTTAGTTTTGATTAAAATTGATTTAAATGTCCATTAAATTTCATGTAATTTAAGCCAAAAAATAATGTAAAGTGAAGGAAATCTTTTATTAAATTTGTAAAAAGTTAAGAGTTCGGTAAATTCAAAAAAAAAAACCCTCTTTGATATGATAGTTTTACAACAGATTGTTGCAATTTCCTTATAATTTTTTAAATTTTTTGAATTGTTATTTGAGAAATTTATTTCAATTTGAATACAATTAATTATTTTGTCATCTTTTTTAATTTTATCTAACTTTTAAACTTTAGTTCTTTTTAGATGTATGTTGCACTTTTTATTTTTACTTCCATACAACATTATTTTTCCTTCCATTTATACTTCATGTGTTAGCGGTCTGGCAACTTCTAGAAACTTACTGTTGAATTGTTACTGTAACTTATATCTTTTCAAGCTGATTTGATTTTTGTTTATCCCTCTCTCTCCCATATAATTTGTTTCCTTGTTATTTTTCCTAGAATAAACATTCCAGTTTCATTTTGTCTTGGCAACAATTGCAAATTGTTTCCAAATTCCTTTAAAATTGACAATTTTCTTTAAAATATTACGATTTCTTAAAATTTTCTTTTCATTTTCGAAAAGTAAACCTTTTAGTAGGAAAATCAAAATAGTTTTCAGCAATTTTTAAAGCGAAAATTTAGAAAAAGCGAGATATTGTTACTTCCCTATATAAATACTAAAACAATTCTTAGCCTTATGAACCTAGGTTCAAATCTTAATACAATGTTTTAAATTTTGTATGATTGAGGGCTTAAGATTATCATTTTTAACACGAAAATCTTTCATATCCTATAAAAAATTTACGGAAAATTTAATTTTAAAACCTTATACTCAATATTTAAACGATTCCGTTAAAAAATTGTTAATTTTTCCTTATTTCTTGTGAACATTTCTTAAAAACTCATTTATTTTTAGGGATTTTTATGTTCCATTCTTTCTCCTTATTCTGTATTTTTTTTTTATCAATAAAATGATTACAATTTTTTTAACCACTATTTACTGCTTATTTTTTATATAAAAAATATCTTTTTTTTTTACGTATCATTTGCTAACCATCTTTTGTAAACGAAGAGAAACCGCTTAAGGATATAAATAAAATAAAATTTCATTTTTTTTTTGCTCCTATACTTTAGCCTGGCCTGGCCTCCTCCTCTATGGCCATAAACTCTTAACTCAATCTCTTATTTTTTCATTGTACTTTAGACAGACAAGACATTAATATTGGAAAAAAATATATATCGAGAAGAACAAGCGAATAAAAAAGCATTACGAAAAATGTATATAAAAATTACCGCATGCTCTCTAGCTATTGAGCATAGGGGGAACCATACTAAAATTTTTATAATAATGTTTTAAGTTTAGTTAACCGCCGAGATCTTTGCTTTAATATCTAAAGATTTTCTTTAAATTTTTTTTCATTTAAAATCTTGGTTTTTTTACAAAATTTTCCAATTTTCCTTTTTTTTCAATACATTTTTAATGCAACTCTGTATTGAAAAGTGCAGCTTTGCTGCTGGCAAGCAAGCAGGAACCTCCATTATTGTTTATCATTAAAGAGAGCTGAGTTTAAGAAGAATAGCAACAACAGAAACAAAAAATATACACAATCAATTTTATTGTTGTTGGTTTTTTTATATGCTTAAACCTGCTCTCAGTTAGTGTTTTTTCTCCTTATCTTTTGTAATTTTCCTTGCATACAAACACACCAACACACACACACACTCAGTCAGTCAGTCCTGATGTAAAATTTTTATTTTACCTTTTATTTGTTGTTTTTGTTGTTGCTATTGCTGGCTGGCTGATGTTGTTATTGTTGCTCTTGTTTCGTGTTCTTTATTTATTGAGTTGCTATTGCTAGAGTTGTTACGGTTATTATTATTGTTGCTATTGCTGTTGTTGTTGTTGCATCAGGGATTCACACTCGCAGAAGCATATATAGATGAGCTTTATTTTTCTTATTTGTCTTCTTCAGTTCTCATCATCTTGTTGTATGTATGTGCTCTTTTAGTTTTCCTTTTTTTCTTTTTTGCTTTTATTTTTTATTTTAAATTGTGTTTTATGCCCTCTGTGTATATACATATGTACATACATTTATATATATGCAAGTCTGTGTGTGTGTGAAATTTTGGTGGTCCATGGCTCTTGTTATTTTTTTCCAATAATTTTTTTTTTTCTTATTACTGTTCGTTTTTAGTAGCACTCGTATGTGATACACACACTCGTTTAAAGTACACACATACACACATAGTCATTCATACCGCATGAGAACAGTATTTATCGACCAATGATATTGGAAATATGTCAGGATGAATGCGTTGCGCAAAAGGCATTGGCATCATCAATGTTAGTTAAAATAACAACAAAACACAACAACAACAACAACAACAAGTATAACAAGCAATAACATCATTGAGTTGAGAATATGTACTATTTTTTTGCAGCCCAGACAGAATAGGGAGGTCGTTATTAACATTGAATTCAATAAATAAAAATCGAAAAATTGTGCACAAAAGCACAACAAAAAAAGAAGAAACCGGCTCCTCCCTGGTAATAAGAAAATAGAGAGAAAAAATGTACAAAAAAGGTATGATAGAGTAAAATTGAGTACCTTTTTTATATATTTTTACAATGTTTAGAGAATATTTATCTAAAAATGTAAGGAATCTCAAAAAAAAATCAATAAAATTTGATTTCTTTTAATAGAATTTTGTTAGGATTAGAGTTGGGGCATCAGTGTTTCGAAATCCTTGGTAAATCTCTGTAAATTTCTTTCTGAAAACCTAAAACGGGCCATAAAAAAATTCATTAGGGCAAAACAGAAACTTGTGGTAATCGAACTTCGGCTTCAAATCTTGATTTTTCTGTTTAAATATTTAATTTTTTCCAATTTATTTCAAATTTAAGATTATTTTTAAAATATTTTTAAATGCTTAATACAAATCATTATTTTAAAAATTGATACATTCGTTAGAATTCAATAAAAAGTAAAGCTTTTTTGTTGTTTGGCTTCAATTACGGTTCAAATCATAGGCTTGCTATTAAAACTTCCATAAAAAATAAAATTTTCTTGTTTATTTTTTAATCTTTTGTAAATTTGTTGACATTTTCCTCCTAAAAACCTTAATAAATTGTTCAAAACTTAAAAAATGGAAGAATTTATGTCTCTGACTTTAGGGTTTTTTGAAAAAAATTTTGGATTTTATTGTTATTTAGTCAAAATACTTGTAATAATCTGCAATTACATAAATTTAACTTAATTTTTAGTATTAACATGCTAAGAAATATATTTATATCAGAGTATATCAAACAAAAAATTCACATTAATTTCAAATTATGGTTTAAATTTATTATTTTTATTACAAATTTCTCTTTTCATTGTAAAATATAAAATTTTAGCCCAATTTTATATTAAATTTTTTAAGTTCGCAAATTTATTGTTTGCAAAACCTGTGTAATGTTACTAAAACTACTAGATTTCAAATATTTTAAGTAATTGGTATCTCAATTTACTATAGTTTACTTGAACCTTTGCTTAAATTTACTTAATTTCTTGAAATTTATGTTTATTCCTTGAAGAGATAACTTTAAATCATGTTAACTTTCATGAGGAACAAATTTATACTGAGTAACTTAAAGTTATGCTCGGTATTAGTGTAACAAACCAGAGTTTCTGTTGGGAATCGAACCCACGGTCCTCACGCTAATAGTTTAGCACTCTTCCCAATAGATGACCAAAGGACCCGATTGAAAATAGTTGAATAGTAAACATTTTAGGAAAAAGTATTCGTCTTCTTGAACCTTTGCTTGCGTCTTTAAAAATATTTCATTTTTTATATACAAAAAGGTAACTAGAGATCTATTTAATTTAAAATTTTTAAAAATGTCATGTTACTTTTCATAAAATTCTTTATTTCACAACTTTTTTCTTCCGATTCTTTATACAAAATATATCGAATAATTTTTTTTTATGAAAAAATTAGTTCATAAATAAAAACCTTTTTAACAGAAAATATTATTTTTCTTAAAAATTCTTTTAATTGTTCTCAAATAAGTAACTTTTCTTCCAGTATTTTTCTTTTCTTACAGAAAAGTTACTGAATTTGATTAAAATTCGTTATTAAAACACAACAAATTTATTAAAAAGCACCTGAATTATTAGATTAAATCAATTAAATTTATTTAAAACCAAGCTATAAAAGGCAATTGCCTGAATTTTTCTTTAGAAAAGTATTAAAAAATAAATATTTACGCAAAAAAATTGTTATTTTTATACGATTTGTCTTACTGTTGCTTCAAAATACTAAATATTTCTGTCACTGGAATTTATTTGGCTTTAATTTGTCTTTAAAACTGAAATATTTATAGAAAAAATTTATTTTTATTTTACCGACGGCTTTTTATATATTATTTAAGCGTATAGTAGAGTACCACAAACGTTTTTAGTTCCTTTTATTTGCAACCATTCAATTAAACATTTGTGATTTGCTTTACGTTTTGTTTACTTATTTCGATACACATTTCTCCTGTTACAAAACACACACACACACATACACTCTTTATCTCTCGCTCTCTGGCTGTGTGTTAAAAAGCAATAAGAAAACGATTTAACGAGAGAGAGACTGTAAGAGAGAGAGAGTGTGTGTGTGTGTGTGTGTGTTTTAAAATTATATTACTCAATTCAATGCAAAAATCAAATAATAATAAAAATGTATAGAGCCAAAGACAGAGAGAGAGAGAGTAAGTTAAAAAAATAAAGAAAAAAAAATCGAGAGAGAGAAAGAGAGCATGTGTTATAAAGAAGAGTTTTTGAGTGAATGAGTAAAATGTTAGAAAAGAAATGAAGCGCATATTAAATGAGTACAAGATGGTTGATGGTTGATACATTTTTGTTGTTGCTGAACATAAACACACAACATATTTACTACGTGTATAATACGGCGTCAACGACTACAATTTATTGACATTTTACTAATACTCTCTCTCTCTCTTTTATAAAATAGGTTCTCTACTCCTCTATAAGAAGAGGAAAGAAAAAAATGAAATGAAACAAAATGCTGTTCAATTCAATGTATGTTCGATAAACAACAACAATAACAACATTTTATACATTGAGTTCATTTTACCGAATATTTACACGCACACACACAAGCATTTTCACGTTTAGTTAGTGTGTTGTACTGAAATGCAGAGAGGGTATAGCAGACATTTCAAAGGCATTGAGCTAAAAATGCATTATATATGTAATCAACACACACACGCACACATACTTTTTCATTTGGTAGATATTTTTTATTGTTGTTGCTGTTGTTGTTGTATTTAGTATATGGATAGATTTTTAACAAACCTGATTGGATGTTATTGACTGCGGGACATTGAGCATAAAGAAGAACAAAAAAACACAGAAAAATCGAAAAAATAAAAGTAACAACAACAACAACAAAATTATCATTGTAATGTTGATGATGTTAATATTGTTGTTGCAGCTACAATTTTACGTTTTTAAGGTTTTTATTTTTGTATATACACACACATACATACACCCATACACCTCTACACAGTATGATAACGTATGTAATGTTGAATCGTTTTTCCATTCTTTTGTTGAGAGGGAATAAGAAGAGGGTATGTTTTTAGGGACATTTACGGAGACATACGACAGACGACAACGAACTAAACTTTGTTTGCATGAGTGTGTGTGTGTGTGAATAAATGAATGAATGAAATAAAAACACGAAAAAAAACAAGAAAGAAAACAGAAAAGGTTGTTCCACAAATAATAATAAAAAAAATAAAATAATTTTTTTTCTTCTTTCGTATTGTTGTTGTTGTAAAGTTTGTACAATTTAAGTATATGACGTTATTGTTGTTGTTATTTAGTATAAGGACTTCAGTACTATATGAACGCCATACGTAATGTTTATGTACATACATATGTATGTATGTCCGTATGCATGTATGAGAGAGTGTATCAGTCAGTGTGTGTGTTTTGGGTTGAAAAATATAAATGATTGACGTGGTTATTATATGGAAATGTCATTTACGTTACGTTCGTTCGTTCGTTTCTACTGCAAAGCCAGGCACGACAAATGAAATAAAAATTTCGTTTCGTTTTTTTTTTTCTTTCTATCGTTTGGAGAAAGGACAAAGAAATCAAACTCTGACATTTTATTAACTTTTATTTCGAATTTGTTTTCGTATTTTCAATCGAAAAAATTAAGAAAAATTAAATTTTTTTTGATTTAAGTAAGCAAATTTCGAAAAAGGATTTTTAGTTTTAAATAGAATTTTTTTTATTAAATTTTATAATAACCAATGCATTTAAAATGCTAAAATGGATGCAATTTTAATAAATTTAGAGAAAATGAATGTGTAATAAATTTTAGTACTTTTATATTTGTATCTTAAAACACTTTTTGTATAAAAATACATAAAAAAACGTAAATTTAGCAATAATTTGTAAGCATTTACATAAAAATGTTCAGTAATAAATTTTAGAAGTTGAATTATAAAACTCTTATTTAAAAAATGTGAATTAAGCAATGTGTTATCGAGATTTAAGGGAACATTTTTGGCGCTAAATTTTAGTACATCATGTTTTAGACTTAAATTTCATTTTCTTTATAAAATTCATGTTTTAATACCTTAGAAATATAAATTTGACAATGAATTGTAAAGATTTAGATAATAAAAATTTGTACTAAAATTTAGCATTTCAGTATTTACACTTCAATTTAATTTTCATTACAAAATTCATGCTAAAACTGTGAAATTAGCCACGAATTGTAGAGATTTAAGGAAAAAACTGATGTACTAAATTTTAGTACAAACATTATTTAATGAAAATTGTATTTTTAAACAGGTTTTTTAATTTTCATTACTGAATCTATGTTTTAAATATATTTTATTCCAAAATTCTCTAAAAGATAATTTTAGTACATAATGTTTCTATTAGTACTAAATTTTAGTACTTAATATTTTTTTGCTTAAAAATGTATATTTTATCGAATTTCGATTTTTGTCCAACTTTCTTTTAAATTTCTGAATTTAGTAGGGATTTTAAACGATATTCTCTATATACTTAATTTTAGTACATGCATTTATCTTATGTAGTTTGCTTTTAAATCGTTTAAATTCTATTTAAAACTATTATTTTAAATAAATTTTTCATATCTAAACATTAATTTGGTATTTTTTAAGATGATTTGTAAGTTTTTTTTTTTATTTCGTAACTTAAAATAAATTGAATTTCTTTTAATGTGTTCTTTTTATCTGTTATAAATTTTCCTTTACATATGTATTATATTTTTTTCTATCTATCTATCTATATACATTAATACATATGTATGTGTATGTAGCGTAGTTGTATGTAATAAATTTACATTACCACTCCTTCTTGAGATTCTGGGATATTTTTTTCGTCTTTATTTTCTTTATTATTGTTAAAGTACCATCTTTTTCTCTTTTTTTTTTATTTATTTTTTTTCCCCAACAACGTCTGCCATTCGTCCAATCGAATTCAATTGACTCTCAATGCTCACAGAAGAAAAACTAAAAAAAACGATTTTTTTTTTATTCTTTATTCCTATTTTCCTATACATTGACACCCAAAAAAATGAACGAAAATACGAGGAAGAAAATAAAAAAAACACGCTCCAAATGGAAATAAATAAAAAAATATGCTGTAAAAAGGAAGAACAACAACAAAAAGTGTGGAAAAAACCGTTAAAAATATATAAAAATCGAAAAAACATCCAATGAACCCAATGCACAGCATAAAAGAATAACTACCTACCCTACACCATCCATCTACCATCCACTAATTCCCCACAGAATCATACCAAAAAACATTTTCGTAAAGGTATATAAACTCTAACCAAAAACACATACACATACAGCTTTACTTACTGTTATACAGTTACATATACCTACATACGTTCGCAAACATACATACTTGCAATGCTACAATTGGAAAATGATGGTAAATTTCAATACACGAGTGTGTATTGAATTCGTTGATTTTTTCCCATTTTTTTCTTCTTTAGTTCACATATAAATTTCCCTCTCTATTTAACTCTCGGGGGGAAATATTATTGTAAAAGAGCGAGAGGACATTTCAACACCATTAACAACAAACCAGTTTACCAATAATGACATTTTGCTCCCCACCACCAAACGTTATCCAACACCACCACCAACCACCCACCCACCCATCCAACCACTCTTGTTGTTATTCATCTATACTTGCTCTTAAAGAATATTTTTTACAGCTTCTTGTTCTCATCTTTTTCTTCTTTATACAGTACTTTTTTTTCGTCCTCTTATTGCTGTTGTTGTTGTTGCTTGATTTTTTTCTTTTCCTTTTCTATATGTATTTATTGAATTTTTATAAATAATATGGGTAGCAGGCGAGCAAAAAAAAAAAAGGAAAATAAAAAAGAAAATGCTTTCTTTTATTTGTTTCGTTGAGTTGTAGTTGTTGCTGTTGGTGTTGTTGTTGCTGTTATAGGATTCTCTCTATCGCAGGCGCTTTACCCGAAAAAAAATACTCTCAATTTTTTGGCTTAAGCTTACTTACTTACTCACTCTCTTTTACTCTTATGGTCGTTAACTTTTATACATAGTGTGTGTGTGTGTGTGTGTGTGTGTGATTTTTTTTCTCTTCACTTTTTTATTTTTTTAGTATTTCTTTTTTTTTTTTTTTTTGTATTGGTGATATATTTGTAAATGCCCTTTACATTCATCTATATTTTTACACCATTACACTCTTTAAGCCCCCCTCTTTACACTATACTAGTACTACTACTGACTCTCTCCTTACAAATATTTGTTGGGAGAAAAAAAAAAATAAATTCAAGTGTATATAGCAGAAGCTTTTCTTTTTTTTTTGCTCTTGTGTGTCTGTTGGTTTATTTTTCTGTTTTTTTTCGAATTTTGTTAGTATTTGAGCATGTAAAAGAGAGTTTAATACGAAATACGGTAAATGTATGCATGCATGTGTATGTGTATGCGTACGTGTGTAATGTGTATAAGTATGGATTTATGTATGCATGTATAAAACCAACATTGATTACGATTGGGAATCCATCTATAAAACTCTATACCCGTTGGGTGTGTAATATGAATAGTTGTTGTTGTTGTTGCCGTTGTTATTGCTTTTACTTGGTTGATGATGTAGTATATAAATGACATTAACTTAATACTCATACACACACACACACGCAGGCACACACATTTAAGCAAGCACATGTATGTATAGATGACAAAAAGAGAGTACCACCTACTTTTTCTCAAACACATAAACACACACACACATACACTTACACTTACACACACTTGCATATGTATGTATTAAGAATATAAAAATAAATTTTATTTTTATGTGATTTTTTCTATAGATTTTTTCCTTTTTATATACAAAAAAAAATCTATTTGTACGTACATATGTATGTATGTAGGTATATAAAAAATATGTTGTATGTGTTCACACACTTATACCGTTATACACTCATACACTTTTATTTCATTTCTTCTCATGCCTTGATTGTCTTTATTTGCTTGAGTGAAGAGGGCTTCACATAAAAAAATGAAATTGAAGAGCACAGCAACGTAACTGTTCAACGAAAAAAATAACAAAAAAATAACGGAATTATTCGTATTTTTAGCATTTTTCTTATTTCGTTATAGAAGAAGAAGAAGCAGAAAGAAATGAAAGAATTGTAGTATGCTTTTAGGTGCTAAGCAGGGCTCTCTTCAAAAATGTTAGCAGTTAAAAATACAAAAAAAAAAAGAAGAGGAAAAAATTAAAAAAGAACTCATTTGCACCTGCATATTCGAGTACATACACTATTGGAAAATAAATATAAAAGAAGATGAAATGAAATGAAATATAATAAAAGAAGAGATTCTTTTTAAGGGGAAAATAATCAAAAAGAAAATTGAAAAAATTAAAAAAAAAACAAAAAATTATATCTTTTTCAAATTAAATGTAAAATTTAGTATCAAATTAAATAATTTTCATTTTTCTTTAACAAATTCTCTTTAATTAGCTTTAATTGCAGAAATTTTATTGGAATTTTTCTTTACTACTAAATCGAAATCTTTTTTGCATTATTAAAGTAAAATGAGCCTTGTAAGCGATAATAAAGATCATATTTTTAAATTTTTAATGGTTATTAGAAAAAAAATGTGTACTAAAAATTTAGTACTAAATTCTTTAGGATAGAAATTAATTGAAAAATTATTTTATTGTATACCAGTTTGATGTTATTACTAGAAAAAAATGGTTATGAGGTCTTTAAAAGTATTTGTTTGTACTAAAATTTAATTTTTTTTTGTAAGAGATTCAAGAAGGCGGATATGTTCCATGTGTTTTAAAAGAAATTTAAAAGAATTGTACTAAAAATTTAGTACTAAGTTTTGTTGAAAACCTATAAATGAGAGTAATTTTCGGTTTGTACTAAATTTTAGTACAGATGAATTTTTATAGTTTTTATGTTTGAATTTCTTGATTTATTACAAGTATTTGTGTTTTAAGGTTATTTCAGTTATTAATTGTAACTGTTTTTGTTTTAATTGTTTGTTATCTACAATCTGTATATGGAAATAAATTATTTCAATATTTATTTAATTTCTGATTAAATGACTGTGTGTTATTTTTATTGCTAGTCAGCCATATTTAAAATTAAAATAAAAAAAAAACAATGATAATCAGACATACGTTAACTAAAAAAAAAGCAAATAAAACCAATCAAATCTTGGCAATTTTTTATGGGTTTAATTGAGAAAAGAGGAGGGGGGGGGAGGGAAACGCAGTACATATTATTATTGTGTTATCTTATCAAAAGAAGCAATTGTTACTGAACCAATAGACATCAATCCGTTAAGAATACAGAAAATACGAACGTATGAAATAGCAACAGCAATAGCAACAGAAATCTCTTCCTCTGTTGTTGATTTATGATTCAACAAATATTTCGAAAAAAAAAAAATGCCAACCAAACAACGCTTTATTTGTTTAATAATTTAATAATAATTTCAGTTTAAATTTTATCTTTTTTTCGTATTTTTTTGTATTTTTTTGGTGCTCAAGACATGCTACTCATTTTATGACTCCTTTTTTAATAGCAACAAATGTTTCATAATAAAACAACGAGAAATTGATAAAAATCTTCTATTTATTTTCGTATTTTTTCTATTTTTGTTTTTGTTGTTGTTGTTGTTGTTGTTAATAATTCTACTTAATAATTATGAATTTGTTATTGTTAATTTGGAGGATAGACTAAAAAAAAACAAAAGATTTATTAGTTTAGTTTTTAGTACTCAATGATGAAATAATATCTTCTTTAGATTTGAATTTAAATGCTCGAAAGAAATTAATTTTTTTTTTTTTTAATATTTTATCACACGCACAGTCGTTAATGGTTATTTGACGTGAGCAAAACGTTAATTTTCTTGTTTTCGTTCAAAAAATTAAAAGAAGTTTTCTAAGGAATTTGTGTTATTATTGAAGTATTGAAAATAAAGTACATAATAAATATTGCATAGAAATTGTATTTTATATACTAACAATAATTTATTAATTACGATATTGTTTTTTATTTCTTTACAGGTAAGCCTATCCATCTACCTTTTTAATCTAATGATTTATCTACACACACACACACAGTGAGTAATTTTTAAAATTTACAATGAAAAATAAACAGACAAACCACAATTATTAAAAGAGAGAGAGAGAGAGAGAGAAAAACGGCTTTAAATTGTCACACAAATATACCCTGTTTCTGTAAGTCAAACAAATTTAAACAAACGTCTTACAAAAACTGGATATATTTGTACGACAATAATTTAAAAACCGTTTTTTCTCTCTCTCTCTCTCTCTCTCTCTCTTGTCACATAAATATCCCCTGCTTCTGTAAGTCAAACAAATTTAAACAAATGTCCCTATTTTGTACAACAACAATTTAAAATCGTTTTTCCTCTCCTCTCGCTCTTAATGATGCTTTAAAAAAGTTTTGCACACAAAAAAAAAAAAAGAAAGAAAACTAGTAGAGCCTGGTAATATTTTCATTCATAACACAATCATTATCATCATAACCAAACAACAACATCATAATGATGATCTTCATTATGATTGTTAAAAAATCCTCGCCAGCCTCATTCATAAGTGAAAATGTAGGCGTTTTTTGTTCTTCTCTTTTTTCCCAAAAAAAACAGACAAAAAAATCAGAAAAAGAGGTGCGTTATTTTGGCTGTTAAAAAAGCCTGTTTATTCTTCGCCTCGCTTTTCTTTACTGTCTTCTGGTTTCATTTTTCTGTGTCGTTTAACGAACGTAAATATTTTGTATAAAAAAACAAGCCATTGTTATTGTCATGTGTATAGTAATTCATTCTAAAAGCCTGTGTAAAGTAAAGGCTTTTTCCAGCGACAATAAGCGTTTCAAGGCTGTTAAAGGTCTGGTTGGTTGACTGGCTTAAGAATTAATGAATGAATGAATGAATGAATGCCTGTAAAAAACAGAATGAATTATGCAAAAAAAAGTTGAAAAAATAGTGTTAAACAAAATTAAAGGCTATTGAAAACGTTAAAAATACTCAAAATTAGCATAAAATCATAACAACAACAAAATACGTAATACAATATCAAAAAGGTGAAAAAAACTCGATTATAAACTCTTATTAAAGAAAATAAGAAAAAGAAAATACAACGAAAACTTTTAAATTTAATTATTTACCTCATGTAAATCTTTGGTAAACGATGTAAATATACAGAAATTAAATAAAAACTTAAATAAAATTGAAAAATATTACAAAAAAATAATTATTTACATCATGTAAACAATAGATAAACAATGTAAAAAATACAAAAATTTAAAAAGTTGTAATAAAAAATCAAAAATATTACAAACATTATTATTTACATCATGTAAACAATAGGTCAATAATGTAAAAAGCAGCATAACAATGTTAAAAAATACAAACATTTTAAAAATTACAATAAAAAATCAAAAATATTGCAAACATTATTATTTACATCATGTAAACAATAGGTCAATAATGTAGAAAATAGTTTACCAATGAAAATATACAAAAATCCAACGAAAGCTTTTTTAAATTGAATTAAAAATTAATAATATTAGAAACAAATAATTGTTTACAAGATGTAAACAATGTAAAATATATGAAAGCATTGTAAAAATTAAAACAATATCGAAAATTTATCTAATTGTATATGAAATTAAAATGTTAGGAAAGAACCAATTGTTTACATCAAGTAAACGTTAGGTAAACAAGGTAAAAAAAAATAGATAGACATTGTTTAAACTGGAAGGGTAACCTAAACCCTAAAACTTTTTTTATAAAACTCTTAAATTAATATAAAAAAAGTATTTACAATAAACAATAAACAATGGGTTAATAATGTTCTGTAAATAATGTACAAAAAGTGCCATGGAACTTATGAAATTGAGTAAAGAAATAAAGTGTAAAAAATAGGTAAATAATGTAAAAAAAAGCAGAACTATACATAAATCCTAAAAAACTTATAATATGGTGATTGAAATAAAAAATATATAAGCATAACAATTTTTTACATAATGTTACCAGCGGGTAAACAATGTAGAAAATTAAAAATTCTATACACAGTTGAAAAAAGAGGGCATAGGTAAAATAATTATTTATCTTATGTAAATAATATGAAAAATAACTAAAGTAATAATGAAACTAAATGCATAAAACAATATTTTCTTTAAAATCAAAATTTTTTAAAATTTAATTATTTAAACTATTGGGGTAAACAATAGGTAAAGAATACAAGAAATATACGACTGAAAATAAAATGAAAAGTTTGTTATTAAAGCAAATAGAGTCATATTTAGAATTTGAAAGTATATAAAAAATAGTTGTTTACATGATGTAAATAATAGGTAAACAATATAGAAAAAATTAAAAACAAAAATTTTTTTTTACAATCAAACTATAAAAATACAACAATTTACATGATGTAAACAGTAATTAACACGTTCCCTGCCACGTGTACCGTTTTCGGTGCACACTAAACCTCATTTCTACGCCAAGCAGAATTTTTAAATTTAAAATTTTTATATCCAAAATTTAATATTTCAATTATTCTATGTGAAATAAATTAAATAACAATAAAAACTTTGTAAATTTGGCATTTTCTCAAAAATAAAAAATTACGTGTTTTTATAGAAAATTATAAAAGTAGTTATCGTGTACCGAAAATGGTACACGTGGCCTGGAAATGACACCTTGTCTTAATCAGCTTGGCAGGGAATGTGTTAAAGAATAAAAACTCCATTTTACTGATTATAATTTCAATTTCAATTAAAAAAATTTTTGCAGTTTTTACTGCTTACTTAAGGTTAATACATATTTTGTGTATTTTTAATAGAAACAGCGCAATTTTTAGAGTTTTTCGACAGATAAAATTTTTTTTGTGTTATATTTTTGAAATATTTTTGAAATTTTTGCTTTATTTTTGGCATAAAAAAAAAGAGAAAATCAAACAAAATATCGTAAGAAATGCTGTGAAAAACTAAAAACCACAATGCCAATTAATCAAGAATTCTTAAATAATTATTTGCCTATTTTTATTAACATGCCACAACAATAACAACAGTGTGTACATTTTTAGTCAACTTATTGTAGCTACAAATAATAATACAACAACAAAGAAATTGTAATAACAATAGCAATAGCATTAGCGCAGACAAGTAGAGTGTAGATTTTGTATGATTTTTATTGTTGTTTTTTTTGCCACAAATAAAATATTACACTCTGTTTTCAAATAAAGAAAATCTTAAAACACTGAGCGAATAGTTTTGCTTGTAAAAAAATTCAATTTCTTTGTTAATTGCAAAGTAAAAATTTTTCTCAGTGTTAGATTGGTTGGCATTGTTACTCTCTGTTAAACAAGTACAAAGAGATTGTGCACAGTGGCAGTAGCAGCAGCAGTAGCAGCAGTTGCACCAAAGAAAAGAAGAGCAAAACTTAAAATTAATTAATGCTTGACATTATGGATTTGATAGGGAAAAATCGATGTTTTTTAAATATCAACTCAGTCAACGTTATTTAAGCACTTTCGCTCCTTCACTCTCCCCGTGCCTCTGCCTCTCCTTTTCATACGCTTAACGTTTCATCTTCATCATTTACAAGTGACAACTACAATAACAATTATAAACAATGTCTGCGCGGCTATTGCAGACAAATGCAGTTTTTTTTTTTGTTGTGTTTTGTTTTGTTTTGTTTTTGCATTGCAGAGAATGAATGCTAAATTTAGTATAAAAGATTATTTAGGCCTACAACAATTTAAATGACAAAAAAAAGCAACAGCAACAACAATAACGAGTATATAAAATATTACGCTTTGGCAAATTATATTTTTTTTCTTTTTGCTAAAATATTTTAAGACAATAAGTGAAGAAAGAGAACAACAAAAGAAGAAATTGAAATTTTAATGATCATTTTTAGAAAGCAAAAGCGAAAGAGAAAAATTATAAATGACAACCAAACTACATCAAAGGAATAACAATAATCCCCAAATAAACTTATTAAAAGGCCGATTATTTTACTTAGGCTTCATAATATTAAAGTAATTTCCTTTAAAACAATTCAAAACCGTTTTTCTATAATGCTTCGCATACATTTTAATGTTAGTTCAGCTTTAAGATGTTAAAATTAACATTTGCTTAGTCTTTTTGTTTTTTAATACCGTTATTTTATTTTCTAATTAGAAGGAGTAGGATATTCACCTCTTTCCTCTTTTCACAACGTTAGTAAACAAAACACTTTTGCAATTGACACACATATTCCTGTAAATGAGACAAAAACAAAAACGAAAAAAAACAATGACCGCCAAAATATAAACCAAAACAATAATAACCCTTCCAAAAAAAAAACAACATACCCATGCATTTAAACATATCACACACACACACCCGAATAAAGCAAAAGCTTTTGTTGCATTTTAAAAGCAACCGACCACATAACAATAACACACATTTTAAAATACACACTCTCTCCCATTAACTCACTCTCTTCAACACTAAATGTGAAAAGCAGTAGGACAGAGTTTGTTTACAGTAATAATGATAGACAATATACGAGTATTTTTTAATTTCTATCGTATGTATGGTGAGTACATGAAAACAGTACACAACAGAGTGTTAAGGTATGCATGCATACATGCCTGTATATACTGTGTGAGTATGCGTGTGAAAGTAAGGTTAAGCCTGCAATTGATATGAAAGTGGACATTTAGAATTATAACACATACTAACATTACATATGTACATTTCGTCGTAGGCATTATTATTTAACTGTAACAATAATAACAACAACAGCGGCCATTAACATAAACCGCGTTTATAACACTTAACCAACCGAACAACCAGCTAGCCAATCAGCCTGGTAAATAAAAACATAACCAAACTCCCCTATTATTTAAAAGTAGCCAAACAGTCAATGTAGTACAATGTATTCCTTCGCTCTCTCATTCTATCTATGGATGGGCTTGTTGTGGTTATGTTATGTTGAAAAAATTTGCAACACAGTTACTGTTAAACCTCTTAAGCCCTTTCCTCTTCAATTTTTTTTTTTTTTTTTTTTTTTTTTTTTTTTTTTTTTTTTTTTTTTAAGCATTAAAGTTTTTGACATGTTTACTTAACAAATGCAAATAATAATAAATTTTTCTAAAAATTCTAAGCTTTCTCTCTCTACTTAATTCGCTTTTTGCTTTAATAGAGACGAGAGAACATAATTTGTCTAATTTTTGGTTTTTAAAATTTTTTAAATAATATTTTATATTTTTTCGAATTTAAAATATTTTTATCATAACTTTTATGCCGCTTTCTTTAACAATTTAATAAAAGAAAATTAAATACTTTCTAGTTTTCAAAAGTCAATGTCTTGTTAATTCTCTCTCTCTCTCTCTTACTCTCTCTTGCAATTCCTTTAATAATAATCAACTTCCTTTTAAAGCTTCACCACAGTCACTGTCTATACAACTTTCCTTACTTTGTTAGTGTGCGTGTGTGTGTATTAGAACATAGCAGTGCTTTAAATGAGTGAATAAAATACTGTATGGTATGTAAATGCGTTTGTCAACAAATCTAAGCATGTATAGACATGTTTATTATTATTTTGTTTTGTTAGCAGTTAGAAAAAAAAAATAGAATAGAAAAGAAAAGAGAATAGAAAAAATAAATCATATTTAGCAGCATAAAAAAAAAATGCAACAATAATGATAATAATAATAATGTGGTTGTATTTGTAGCTGATGACTGACAAAATAAGATGAGTTTCAGTTCAGTTCATAACTGCTTCTGTCTGTGTGATGCATTTTGTAAAGCAAGGGAGCTGCTGCTTTTGAAAAATATTATAAACAAAGAAACAGTTACATTTTCTTTTTTTTTATAAAGAGAGGGGAGAGAGTGATACAGTTAGCAAGAGAGATTTTAAAAATCTTCTACTAAGTATTGTGGTTTTGTTGGGGGAGCATAAATAATTGTTGTTTGAGACAAGAGACACAATAATATTTCAAATTCAATCTCAAAAACAACTCCAACAAAAAACAAAAAAAAAGTAACGGAAATGTTGCAGAAACACACAAATTACGGAAATGTTTTTAAAAATGCTTTGCATATTCAAATAATGATTTAAACTTTAGAAAATCTCCATATTTTATAAGAATTTTGTTTAATAAAATCCATACAATAACCTTCAATTTTTACAAAATGAGTTTTTTTTGTTGTTGAAAATAAAAATAATAATCCCACGCTTTTGAAATTCAATTTCCTTTGGTATTGTTTTTTTATTATTTTTATTTTATTGTGTTCAATTTTGACAATTTGAAATTCGATCGAATTTAATTATTGCCATGTTTTTTTTTCATTATTTCTGTTCAAGTTTAATATTTCATTCAAATTTGTTCTCGTTGTTGTTGTCATTTAATTTTGCATATCAATTGTTTTGCAAACATACAGGAAATCATTAAAAAAAAGCAGAACGTTCTCATAAAAAAATATCACGGAAAAAAAACAAAAAAAAAAAAGCTCTTGATATCAATAAAAAAAAATTTTAAATGAAACGAAATATAACAATCAATACTTTTAAAAAGCAGCCAAAGCAATAACAACGACAACAACAACAAAAATTATAAATTTGGGTTTTTAATTTAAACATATGCTGGCTGGTAAATGAATGTGAATTTGTATGAATGGCAAGGCAAAGGAGTTTAAATACATCAATTTAACAGTGAGAGTGCGTGTGTGTGTGTGTGTGTAGACGATTTTTTTAGTTTTTTATTAAAGACTTCTTCCTGCCTGTAGTGTAGTAGTGTAGTGTAGAGTAGTATAGGGTCTGATAAAATCCATGCAACAATCAAACATTAACGATGTTGATGATGATGATGACTATGTTGACGACATTTACCCCGGTATTATGCTTATTTATCCATAAGCTCGTATAAAAAGAACTGATGATGAGTCTTAAGTCATGATTTTAATTCAATAAGTTTTTTTTATTTATTTTTTTTTTTTTGGAATTTATTTTAAGTTTTGTTAATGATCATTGTCGCTTTTTTATGATCATTTGCAATGTGTGTTACTGTCTGTGTTGAAGAATAAACTGAATTTTGATTCAATTCAAAAATATAAAAAAATTGAGACTGAAATATTGAAATTTTGCATAATGTGTAGGAGTTAGTTAAAGGCTTATTTTAATGAAAAATATTCAAATAAAAACTTGATTAAAATAGAATCTTTAAGAGTTTTATTTTTATCTTGTAATATTTAACAAAAAAAAAAAAAATTTTGTGAAAAAGTTAAAATATTTATATTTTCATGTCTTTGTTTTAAAAAACCTTTTGTCCTTAAAAGTACGCTCATATGTGTCTATTTTTAATTAATAACCCAATTGATATTTCAGAGTTATCAAAAAATATAAATTTTTGTTAATTCCCATTAAGAATTAAAGAATTCATCTAAAAAGTATGCTTCTTTATCTATTTTTATGCTCTTTATACCCTAAACTCAGTCTCGTTGAGATTTTCCCTGTTCAACCTAAAAGTATGCTACATTTTTTTATATTTTTTAAACTGAAACGTATGCTTTATTATTTTTATATTAGTTTTTTAATTCCTTTGGCTCCTATATGATGACGTAAATTTTTAATTTTAATATTATTCACTTGTCTGAGATTTGATTTTTATTATCAAACATTACTTAATTAATTGGTCATCACAACCCTTCAGCCAGGATTCGGACCTAGTTTTTTACATCACCCCCCATGTTGAGTGTGTTAAAGTCGACTTCGAACGACAAAATTATTGAAAATTTTTACATGGTAATTTTATTTAGGAATGAATTATTTCTTTTCATATTTCGTTTAGTTTGAAATGTCTGAGCTGGGGTTAGAAATCAAGGCTTCCTCCATGAAATATTATTTTCTTTAATAGCCTATAAAATTCTAGGAATTTAACCTAAAAGTAGGCTGACTTTTGTTCTCCATTTTTATTATTCAATAGCGCTGGAAATATTGATGTTTTCGCTTAAAAATTAACTTAATTTTTTCAATTTTTATAAGCATCTTATGCCCCTAAAAGTAAACTTAATATTTTGAAAACTATTCGTCAGCCTTACATATTTATTTATCTTTCATTGTATTTAAATTCCTTAAAAATTTAATGTGTTTTTCCTAAAGATATGCTTCACTTTTTATCATCAGTTATTTAAAATAATTTTTTATTTATTTTTCTGATAAATTTGTTACCAATCAATTCAGTATAAATTTTGATGTCATTTTCAATTCTTTTTTTTTTTTGCTTTTTTGACAACCCTTTTCATTTGTCATCCACTGTATCTTTTACGATTTGTATGTGACAATTATAAATTTTCGTAAATGACAAAAATTTCGATTGGATTCAACAATCATTTGGAAAACATTTGAAAACTGATTAGAAAATTTTTAACTCTCTTCCTAACTGTCTGCTTGCTTGCTTGCTTGCCTTAAAGGTCCTTAAGGAATGTTTTGTATTTACAAAACGGCAAACATAACTTGACGAACTTTTTTCTGTGCTTGTGTCTTTGTCTTCTCGGTAAACTCACAGACAGACAGACAGACAAGACAGCCTTGTTACCCAACATTTGATGAAGTGTGTATAAAAGATTGGGTGGCATCTTAAGCAAATCAGTCATTTATAAATGATAGAAGGCAGTTCCATTTTAATGCCACATCGATTTCTTAAAACAAAAAAAACACCTCCACACTTCTCCTTCCAATGCTTTTGAGCTAAACTCGTTGTTAACTCCTCTTTTTTTTCGTCGTCGTCATCATCGTCGTCCTTTGCCAAGCTGCAACATTTTCAAATCTAATAAGACATGATTGTAATTAATTAAATTAATTCGTTTCGGTTTTAAATACACATCTTCTGATGGGCGTATAGAGTAGTAGAGTATAGTATATGTTAAGGGGTTGTGGCACGTTGGCAGAGTAGTTTTCATTTCTCAGTCCCATTTAAGGATAATGACATTTACATTTTACTTTTGCCTCCACAAAAAAAGGTAAAATAGTGGGGAATGTAGTGAGAACAGAGAGAGAGAAGAGAAGAGGTTTTTTTACTTTTCAAATTGACATTGATTGGAAATTTTTGATTGAATTGCTTGTTGTAAGGTTATGAATTTGTGTTCATGTTTCCTATTAATTTACAGGGGGAAAGACAATTTACAAGGATAGCAATTTATTTGCTTAAAAGCATACATACATACATATAATATTCTCTGTTTATAGGAATTTCGGTATACGCAGTTAAACGAAATTAATTGATCTTGGCAAAGATTTAAACCGTAACCAAACAAGAAAATCGATAAGAAAATAATTAAAACAAGGTATGCTCTAAGGAGCCACAAAAAATGTGGTTGAAAATGGGAATTTAAAAAGCATAATAAATTACAATGAATAAAATTTGAATACATTTATTTGGAAAATAAAGCATATCCTTTATTGCAAACAATAAAGAAAACATGGCATACTTTTAGGCACCACAATTGGTGGTATAACTTTGTATTTTAAATACTGCTCGAAATACAGATTAGGATTAGGATTTAAACCAGATTTTTTAATTCCAAACAATTGTAACATACTTTTAGGGGCATTGATTTTAATATAGCATTAAAATTTCTCTTTGAAAAATTAAGAAAAACGCTTTCCCTTTAATCTTTCATTTCTAAACAATACAATTTATGTACATATTACATGACTCTTCCCTTACCATGTTTAAAGCACATTAAAAAAAAACAATTTTTAATTATTTAAACAAAAAAATCTGGAGCGGGAGTAACAAAACAATGGTCAAATTTTTTTTTAGCGGGTAGGGAGGTCGACAAAACGGAAAAGCATTAATTTTTCATAAATAATTGGAAAAAGGGTTTCTAGCAAAACAATAAAGCATATCTTTAAACACAAATTATAATAAAAATTTTATGGCCTACCTTAAGGCTAAACAAATACGAAAACCGTTAATAGAATTGAAATAAAAGGCTTAAAAATATTTGCTAAACTATAAAACAAAACTGCTTTTTTCTGCTTTTAATTAGTAATAATTACATATGCATTATTGTTTAGTTTCGTATAGTTAGATAGTCATTGCCTACCTATAGGAGGAGGCCCATAACATACGTACATACATATGTATACATATGTATATAGAGAACGTCTAATGTATTGTTTACTTTTTAGCAATTAATTGAAAAAATAGAATAGAAACTACGCAGTTACCAAACACTCTCTGGCCTTATAAAAGAATAAAATCTATGGGATTTTTTTTTTTTTGTATAGAAAAAGAGTAAACATTTAACATTGATGACTCCAAACGAGTTAAAAAGCAAATGAGAAGAGGGTAGGAGGGGGGGGTTGAGGGTAGGAGGTATAGAAGATTTTTCCTTTTCATAACATTTGCTTTTTAATACCCAAACATCATTAACATTGTGTATTTACGAACAAAAAAAAAAAAAAAAAAAAAAAAAAAAAAAAAAAAAAAAAAAAAAACACATTCATTCCTTCGCTCATTCATTCATTCACTGATTCAACCCAGGCAAATATTACCAACTCTTGCTGCCATATTATCATCATCATCATCATTATTATCGTTATTATCAGCATTATTATTATCAGCAGTGGCCGCAACAGCAGTAGCAGTAGCAGCAGGCCCCGGCATACCACAATTACTCATATATTGTGAGCACATATAAACGAAAAAAAATATAACCTTTTTTGCTAATTATTTATTTAAATATTAAATACAAAGTAAAGAAATGAAATATTCTCCACACACTCACACTCATTGTCCGTCCGTCCGTCCGCTCTCCCTGCTACTACATTTACACTCTCCCATCATAACTGCAACCCAACAGGCTTTTGTCCTTTTTTCTCCTCACTCTACCGCAGCTCATGTGTGTGTGGAAAACAAGGATATTTTTTTTTATTTTGAGGAAATATCTGAACAAAAAATTACCAAAAATTATTGCACCAAAAATAACAAAATAAATTCCTTCTAATGAAAGAATTTTTAGAAATTTAACGTATTAAGCGATTAAAAAATTGTTAAAAAATCAATAGCAAGTAGTAAACATGGAATTAAAACAACAAACTATTGATGTTTGAAATCAGTGCATACTTTGAGGAGCTTAAAAAATGTTAAAATAATAATAGTTCCAGTAATGTAACGTTTACGAACTCCAGACAAAACCTCATCCAACTTCCCATTTCTCCTACTACGAATGAAAATTTCTCATTACATATCTCGCTTTTGAGTTTTAATTGGAGATATTTTTTCTCGAGAAAAGTAAATTCCGTAGCAAAGACATTCCTGAGGAATATCAGGAACAAAGCTGGTAAGATCACATGTGTACAAAATGATCAAAGACCAAAGTAATGCATAAAAACACTTCATATAACGCCAGTTCTACAACCAATCTATCAAAAAATTTAATTTGCTTTCGAGGCTGCCTTGTTCCTTTAGAACTTCCTGCTTAGCTATAATGATTCTCCTTAAAGTAGGCAATACTTTATGTTTGTTTGTTTGATTTTCAAATAATTTTTTTGTTTCACTTTCGCTTTAATTTTTATTGCAAAACCCTTTCTTTCTTACTCTTCTAACGATTTTTTTTATTTTTTTTTTTTTGGAAGAAGGGGGGTAACAAAGCACTTTCTTTTAATGTTTTCGTTTTTGAAACATTAATTCCGAACAAATATTTCCAGTTTTTATTTCTGTTTTTTTTTTGTCTATCAAAACATATTTGCAATTACACACACATTAAACAAGAAGAAACAAAAATGTTTCAATTCAATTCATTGCCCCCTCCCCCCACCTTATTCATCAGCCCCCCCTTCCCCCTCTGCCAATCAAACTTAAACTCTTAAGAAATTTAATGAAAATAAAACAAAACAATCATCATAGAAAACATGACAGCCTTGGAAAGAAAAAACAGAAGCATAAATAATATAAAAAAATTTAAAGTCTAACAGCAGGCGTTAAAATAAAGCAATGCATGAACAGAAAAAAAAATATTTTTTAAGGACCAACAGTGAAAGGAGTGCGGGAGCATAAGTATGGTTTTGAATTTTTAACATTTTCATGTCAATTCAAATTACAAAAGACAAAAATTACACTCTCTCTCTCTCTCATACTATGCCTCAAAGTATGCTTTACAATGTAGCTATACTTGATAAAGTCAATACTACTGGTTGTCTATTGCCGCACACATACACACACGCGCGCACACATATGACGCTTCCTTTGCAAATGTCATCGTCATCATCATTGTCTTCGTATGAGTCGATCTAAAAGGCTTTTTAAATAGAAAACGAAAGAAAAAAATTGGAAATAATGTTGCCAGCTTAAGCTTTACAATGTATTGGCAGTTGGAAGAGAGTGTACATGATGCAACCCTTTTTTTTCTAATTTTAATTTCAATTTCTGCTTCATTTTGTGTCTTCTACGGCGAGGCATCATCATTGTCGCAACATCATCTTGCTTTGGCAACATCTTTTACGCCGTTCTGTTCTTTCTGTTCACTTCAATTCAATGCCTTTTTTTTATGACAAAAGCAAAAATTGTCAAAACCCTTTAACAAAAGCCTGCTTCTATATCACCACCCCTCCTTTCTCCTTCCTCTCTTGTACCCCTTCTACTTTAGCTAGCAAGCAAATGAGTGAATAAATAAATGCTTATAAAACATGTGAGCATATCTACATATGTATGTATGTACATACATACATACGTTAGATGTATAAGCCATCATTAGTTACTTTTGTTCTTGTCTTGTTGTTGTTGTTTTTTTTATTATTTTATTTTCTTTTAAAGGCATTAAACCCCCTCCTTACCATTACCCTAAAAATATGCTCATCTTTTTTTTTTAATTTTTTGTTGTTGTTATTCTTCTTCTCTTATTTATTTATTTTGTTGTTATTGTTGTTATTGCTACAGTCGTCATACGCAATTTTCTTATAGAATACATACATATATTTAAGCCTTAAACGTAATTAGAGTGAAATCATCTAATTTTATGCACAGCCTGTTCTTGCCATTACTCTCTGCTTTTTTTTTCTTATTGCTGCTTTATTTTTTTTTTTACTCCTCCCTAAAGTAGTCAAAACGAAAAAAAATTTAATCCTGTTTTATTTTTTAATTCTATTGTTTTTCTAACATATGACAGTTAGTCCTATTCTAGCGCGTCTTTTCTCAAACATAGACACGCACATAAAAAAAATATCAATATCTGAAGAGTAAAGGACACAAAATAAAGCATACTTAAGGGCTACCATTAGCTTTTACAGTAGAAATTTTAAAAATATTGCAAACATATTATAGAACTTTTGAAATTCTCTAAAATTTACAATTTTATTAACACAAAATTCTTTTAAAGTTAATAAAAATCTAGCAGGAAATGAATTTACCTAGGGCCTTAAAGTATGCAACAATTTCTCTATTTGGTTATGTAAAGTTTTCTTAATTATTTTTACCATTTGGAACTAAAAACTGACTTCGATTCTGGTATTTCTTATTGCACCTAAAAGTATGCAATATTTTAATGGCAGAAAAAAGTAGTAAAAGGAAGGTATATCTCCTAGGGGCTCCTAGATCGGGAATTTTGAAGAATGAAAAATGTAATTCGTGCCTATTTTAACTAATACAATGACTAAGCAAGTGGGTAAAGAAAATTTACAGGCCTTAGATTTGTTTAAAGAATAAAAAAGACTTCTGAACGCAAAAGGATATGAGGAGAATAGGTTTTTACTACGAACACTGCCTTTTTATGCATCCTGGCATAATCTCTTGATGTATTAAAAACATTTTTCTTGGCCAAGTACGCTGGATTTTTACTTCAACTTCTCTTTTCATGGAACCTTGATTTACCTCTTTCGGAATAAGCTTAACTGAAGGTTCCGCCACTTAAATTGACACACATAATATCAATGGTGTGAGAAACTAGGTTGTAGTTCTAACTTGATTGTTGCAGTAACCGATTAAGTATGTAAGAACGACTTCTCATTCCACTAGTTAAGAGGCGGAAAAATCAAAAATTCATGGTCTTATTGATCTAACCTTGAAATATTTTCAATAAAATGTGTGTAAATAATTGCCTAATTCTAGGCTTCTAAACATGGTTTAGCCTGTAAAAATGAAATTAAAAAATATTTCGAAACTGAACTGCACTTTGAAAATGTTTTTTTCTTTTTTTTTTTTTTTTTTTTTTTTTTTTTGTACAAAAAACCTCAATTTGTTTTGTGGTTTATAATTACAAGAGAATAAAATTCTCCCCCCTTTGTTTCTTACTTCATTAAAAAATCTTTAAAAAATTCCAAAAAACAAGAGAAATTTTTTTTTTTATTTTTCCAAAGTATAACACAGAAAAAAAGGAACTCTTGTCACAAACTGTCACTTGAAGGTATTTAAAGAATTTTATTTCTTTTTTATTTTACTTTTCATTTCATTTATTGTTTCAATTCCTTTCAATACAACACAATCCTTCTCTCTCTCTCTCTGTCTTACTCTCTCTCTTAAACTTCATTACATTGCACACAACATTCGTGGTAAATTTTTATGATTTTATATGCAGCAGCGGTTAGGGATGGTGTAACAATCGTCGTGGTCGTCGTTGTCGTCTTACATTGATTTGCTTTGATTTATTGTTACCAGCCAGTCAACCAGGGCTTTTTTCAATAGTGTTGTGAACAATCAACCCCCCCTGCTTTTGTATGAGACGACAAATGGGAAAAAAAACTCCTTTGATGACTGCCTGCCTGCCTTGCTTGGTATTGTAAATCGTCTTGCTTAACGATAAATATTTTATCGTATTGGTTATGAACATGACGATGAACGTACATACGTACTTATATTAGCACGCGCAAAAATTACTCTTTTTTTGCCTGTGATTCTATAGTTTGATTTCTTCTTTTTTGTTTTTGTAATTTTTGCAATTGCAGCTGACGCGTGCTTTAAAATCTGAAACAATGACTTCTTTTACTTCTTTTAATAATGTGCCATAATTTTGGTTTTGCCAATACAAAAAGGGGTAAAGTAAGAAAAAATCAAAAGAATTCCTCTTTCCTTTCATTCTTTCTTTCTTTCTTTGAAGAGCTTTTGTAAGAAAGCGCAAACAAGACTTGAGACCAACACGAGTTGAAAGTGCAACAGAATAAATATTAACCCTCTTCAAATGAAATTAAAAACAACAAAAAACGAGCACAAACACACGCAAACAACAGCAACAAATACACCAAAAAAGTCCGTTTCTTTTCAAAACTAATTGTAACAAATATTTGTGGCACTTTGTTTATCCACATTTGGCCAAAAATCGCGGGTTTGAAACGAATTTCAATTTTTTTTTTAAGATTTCGAATTTTTATAAAATTTACACATGTATTGTGCTTGTTAACTATTTTTTAATTGCAATACAATATTGAAATATATTTGCAATATTACAAGGCGAATAACTGAAATGATATTACGTACATACTTAAATAGTCGTTACAAGCCTTCAGTAGGGACTACAACCTAGCTTCTCACATCACCCATGTTGGGCATCTTGCTTTTATTCACGAATGGTAAGACATACAGTCTTAAAATCGATTCCGAACGCCTGAATTTTGAAACAGTTTTCATGGCAATTTTATACTTACTATCAGAGTTTTTGATAGAACGCTGCTGAGACTAAAATTAAAACGATGTGCTTGCGATAAAGCAACAAAATTAAGTCTGTACTGGCATCATTAATGTCCTGTAGAATTCTCTTAGTTGTCCAAGTTATTGTACAGCCCTCATTATATAATATGGTACCCATAAATGTTTCTTCAAGTTCTACCGGGCCGCCACTCTTTGCGATACTGCTCGCTACAAGCTGCCAAGTATGAATTCCAATGGTTAATTCTCCTCAGCACATAATCTACATTTTGGGCTCTAGATGATCCACATCCTAAGCAAGTACTCTTCGAATCTACAGGTCAATCGGCCATTACAACTCCTTAGTCAACATTACGACCTAGCTTATCGCGCCCTTAATTGTATTCATTAGTGGTGAGACCTTTAGAGAATAAAATCCGAACGACAGATTTTATGAGAAACTTTTCATGGCATTTTTTTTTTTTTTTTTTTTGCCAAAAGATTGCTGAGAGAAAGTTGCTGAAGAAATATTTTTTTTCATATTTCATTTTGTTTGAAATGTCTGAGCTGAAGTTTGAACCACGGGCTCTCGTCCAACACACTACCTAGTAGAATATGGCAACTTCTCTTTTTCTAAAAATTATTTGAACTTTAAGTCGTCTTAGTCTAGTAGGTATCAGCTGTTCAGAGATATTCAAAGAAAAAACTCCCAAGCATTATATAGTAATGACTTCGGCTTGGAAACTGCACACTGAAAGACAGGTATCTTTTAAGGAAGTTTAGTATTAGTAGAACCTTAATAAATATGCCACAGAAGTAAACAAGATTTCTTTTGGAAAACTTCTTTAAAAAATTTTTAAAATTTTACAAAATATTAGTGTTTGGTAAAAGAGCTTAAAGCTTTTAAAAGCTTTGGATTTTAACATGCTTTTAAGCTTCTTTATGAAATCAAATGCGTTTCGAATGAGTTCCTTTCCATTTTGGGATTCATATTTGATTTTCTTGTATTTCTTGTTATAACTTTATTACCAAATTTTAATTAAATGATAAAAATCTATCATCATTCATTATACATACATACATACATACATACATACAATCCAAATACATATATTTTTTATAATTTAATTTCCAACTTTTTCTTATCCACGTTTGATTTGCTTGATTTTTTTTTCTTTTTTGGATTTTTGAATTTTAAGTTGAAGATTTTTCTCTGAGTTTTTTAATTTTTTGTTTTTTTTTTTACTAGAGTTTTTGAAAGGAAAATGAAATATTTGTGGTTTTATCTTTTTAGCAATAATTTTAAGCCAAAGCCATTGAAATTATTCTAAAGCCTCTTCTGTGTAGAGAAGAAGAAGAAATAGGAAAAAGGGTTCTTGTAATTTTCATAATGATTATGTTCAAATGAATACTTTTTTGGCCATTCATACATTCATTCAGAGTGTTTTATTTTTCGTTTCGTTTTCTTTTTCTGGTAATTCTTTAAACAAATCAATTAATGTTCATACAAATATAAAGAGTTTTACGTTTTTCGGGGGGTTTTTGGCCTCAAAAAAAGGAAAAAATTTTTTGGGAGGCTGGCTGGTTAAAAACTGTGAAAGAAAACATACAGAAAACAAGATTGCAAATGAGTTAATTAACTAAAATGCGGGTGGATTTCATTTAATGTCTGACTCTCGTAACGGAACGGAAATAATTTTTTTCTTTTTCAAAGTGATATCCCTCTCTACATACTCCCCTTTTGTTTTTTTGCGTGGCTATCCATTCCCATACCTTTATGCTTTCCCACTGAGTATGTGTTATATGGGAAAAATAGATATTCAAAAATGCCCTTTTGATAAAAGCATGATATATGAGCTGCTGCTTCTTTTTTTAACAGCTTTTCCTACAATACAGGTCATTGAAAGGCTATAGTTTTTATATTTTTTGAAAGCAAAAAAAAAAATAAAAAAAAAATTATTTTGTAAAAAGTTTAAATGCCAGTGATGATAAAAGGTCATTTACATAAGAGTGTAATAAAAATTAACAGATTCCCATAGAAAAATCATATGAAAAGATATTGTATGGATACCGAAAGGGCAGCATATATTCTGTTAAATGAAGCACTCTTCATGGAAAACATAAATAAAAAGTTTTCAAAAGAAGGCACAGCCAGCAGCAGTTCAATTCTTATTTGAAATACCATTACATAGTTAGGTCTTGAGAACACTGGAAATTTCATTTAACTCGTTCAATTCATATCTCATTATAAGTTTCTACTGTGCTTCTATACAAATAGCTAAAGAGGAGTTCAAATATCGTTGTAGTTTCTAAATTTGTTTATTGTTTTAAACCATTTTTTAAACTGCCTTTAAAATTATGTTTTCAATTCCCTTTAAATTCCTTTAATTTGGTATTGTTTTTAGATTTTTCCAAGACTCGTATTCCTTTAGTCTGCTTTTCTTATTTCTTTTTTTTTGTCGATTTCGTTCAGTTAAAGTTATAGTCCTCTAAAGGCTAGTTGGCTTTTTTTGCTTTGTCCTTGTAGCTATTTTTGCTTTAGCCTTTCCTACCTTCAGACACTTGTATGAAACAAATAAAAAAATAGAAAACAGCAACAAAAAAACAACACTTGCAAAAATTCTCACGTGGATAGAATTTCAACAAGTGATGATTTCAATAAAAGAGAAGACAAGAAAAATATTTTTTGGTAGAAATTTAAAGGATTTTCGACTTTTTTTGTGAATAAATTTAATAATTATGTTTGGTTAAGCAAATAAATAAATTAAAAGAATATTTTCTTTTATATTTTATCAACATTTTTGATAAATTTTCATCACAATTCGTTATAATAAAGCAAGCCTTACAGCCAAATAAATACAAATTTAAATTGAAAAACTCACCTCTTACCAACACCAACACTTACTTGCACCGTTTTACAACACCACACTACAATTTGCACAAAAAAAACATTCAAAAACATAAACAAACATTGTCTTTGAGCAATCCTTGTAACTGCATAGATAGAAAATCATAGAAGAGAAAGAGAGAAGAGAGTGAGAGTAAGAAATTATCAACAATCGTCATCGTCAACATCATCTAACTGTCTTTAAAATAAACGATATAAAAAGCAAAACAAAGTAAAACAGATAGAGATAGAGAAAGGGAGAGAGAGAGTGTGTGGGAGAGTGAATCTAACTGTCTTGCAAAAATCAATGTAAGGCCATAGGTAGGTAGGTAGGAGGGTAGGGGAAGGCGCATTGAGAAGAGTTTATCCATTATTTCTTGTGTTTTTTTATTTCAACTCTTCAAGATGTTTTAAACAGCAAGAGTTATTTGGTGTTTTCCTATGTATATATGTGTATGTGTGTGTGTGTCAAAAGCTTTATTGATGAATCTGAAGGACATTGACAATAATGGTGGATATTTTTTTGTTTTTTTTTTTTTGTATTTTTGTTTTGTTTTTAAAGATGAGAAATCATGGCAAAGATGATAGTATTGCCGCTGCTGTCTGGCTGAAATGGGTTTTTAATACGACCACAGCCAGTCAGTCAGTCAGTCAGCGAGGCAGCCAGCCAGCCAAACGAACAGTAAAGCAAGCCATTGAGCAAGGCAAACACAGTTACTTAAGGCAGTCATTTGTAATGTTTGCCAAGCTAAAAGGATATACGCATTTATAGCTTTTATTTCTTTCATTCTTATACTTCTTGTTAAGCATTTGTGGGTGTGTATATGTATGTGTATGTGTATGTGCGTGTGTTTGTGTATGTCTGTCTATCTCTTAAATAGCCTTTGGCTTTCATTTGCCATAATTTTTGTATGGTTTTCCTTTTTTTTTATTTTTTCTGCCGTTAAAATTCAAAGTCGATCATGTTTAATCACCGGATTACATGTTTTTGAAACTGAAAATAATGCCGTGGGTTATATTTTAAAATTATTGATTATTTTTAGATTTTTTTAAAGGGGAAAAAAGAGGGAAAGGATAGCAGGGAACTCTTTTTAAAAGTTTTGCAATTAATATTCGTTTTATTTTTATTGTTTTTCTATAAGAAAGTTACAAATCAAAAAACTTTTTCGGTTATTTGTTGATTTAATCGAAAGCTCATTACTTCCGTTTGTTTATTAAATGCAGTTCTCTAAACTCCCTCATTCTCATTCTCTCTCACTCTCTCTCTCTCTCTCTCTCGCTTTCTTCTCTTTGAACCCTAAAAGACTGCAACATTTATTTATTTTTTTTGGCAATTACGGTTATAAAATCAAAAACTACACCCACTAATAGTTCGAAATATTTATTTAAGCACAGCAAAAAACAAAAAATAAAATAAATACAGAGAGAGAGAGGTAGAGATGAAAGAAAGGGAAACCTTATCGATAATATATAACAATAATAAAAAGGAAAGCATTTAAATCCTTTAGTCTGGCCAAAGTAATATAAAAACAATAACAAAACAAAACAACAGCTACGTCTAAAACAACAACAACAACAACTGCATGGAGTTTGTAATGTATTAATTTGGCTAAATTTAACCCGTAATGACTTTAAAAGTAAAATTAATGAGGGTTTCGTCGTTTCGTTTTTTAACAAAAAGCAAGACAAGGGCAGTAAAGGAAACTATTTGCCATAGTTATGAGGGGGCTTGCACAAACAACAATTAAGGACAATTTCTCTGTAAATTTATAACATTTTCAATATGTAGAAAACTTTTTTACAACATATCTACAGTATATCTTCTACCCTAATCCCTAAACAACAATCAAAAGTCATTAGATTTCCACATAGCAAATGGTCAAACCAGAGAAAACTATAAACTTTACAAAAACTCCTTAAAAAATGAAAAAAAAAACACACAAAAAGGATAATTGCTTAGCTTTACTACAGAAACAAATTTATGGCATAAATTTTTACATAAAAAAAACCAAAAACCAATTTTTTTAATATAAAATCTTTAATTTTACATTATTTTTTTATGCCTTTACCTCAGGTAAACTATGTAGATTTAAGCATTTTTCATCTAAAAGCAAAATTAATTTAAAAATTTAGTCAAAACCACAATTTAAAAACATTTTTAGTAATTGTTTACCTTATGTAAACAATGTAAAGTATTCAGAAACTTGCCTTTTTGAGCTACAAATTGAAAGAAATTCCTATAAGAATCCATAAAATTGATTTAAACGTATGAATATAAGTTCCTTATCTTATATCAGCAATATTTACGTAGTGTAAACAATGTAAATAATCAATTAAACTATGTATACCATGTAAAGAATGTAAATAACTTGATGTTAACTATCCGTTTTCCATAAATTAAAACAAATCATTAAAATTATTCTCATTTTTTTACATCATGTAAATAATGTAAACAATGGAAAATTTACTTTACAGTTCCAAAAAAAAAAAACAATTGAAACTTCAAAATCATTGTAAACCTATAAATAATAATTGTTTACCTTCTTTAAATAATATTTAACCCATGCTTACCTTACATAAGACGCTGTGTACCTCGAGTAAACAATGTAAATAATATTAAATTTACTCTAGGAGCTTAATTGAAATGCATGGAAATAGTTTCAAACTAAAGAATAGCAATCAGTTGTTATATGTAAACAATGTAAACAATTTTAAAATGCATTGCTCTTGAGTAATATTTACAATCAATAATATTACATTAGTAAAGATTTCCCATATATTTCCTTTACTTGCAGAGAGCTACCTTGGCTGAGAAGGAAGTCAACACCCTGAAAGAACAACTATCCACCAATACACCCAACACAGACGACAGTGATATTAACGCCGATACGGCTAGTACCGCTACAAACGCTGCTGCACTTGAACACAGCGCCGAAGCGGCTCTAAACGCTTTGACATCGTCGACTGAACTCCCACCAAATAAACTGTTGTTGTCGCCCTCGTTCACGAATAACAATACAAAACTATTGAATAGTGTGGCTGCTGCCATAACTCTACACCAAAACGGTGGTAATTTATTGGCTACAACACCCTCCCCCTCACCACCTCTATCGGATTTGGGTAATCATAACGTAAGTGGCTCTCAGGAAGAGAACGAACACGGTGAAAACTGTGAAGAGCAACAGCTGAACGGCTGTTTAAATCCGAAACTGTTTTTCAATCACGCTCAACAAGTTATGATGATGGAAGCTGCAGCTGCTGCAGCGGCCGCTGCGGCTGCTGCTGCTGCAGTGCAACAGCAGCATTCGCCCATGCATTCGCCACAACCTGCACAGCAACAGCAACAGGATGAGCAAATGGAAATAAAACCCACCAACAATACAAAGGAGAACTTGAATGATAATTTAGATTCCAGCACTACGAACACCACCACACCAGCAACAGCAACAACGTTAACAAGTGATACTCAACAGACAACAGCAACAACAACACAGCAGGAACATACCACAATACACACCACAACAGCAACGTCAAGTGTTGGAGAAGAGCAACAAGAGCAGCTGCAGCAGCAGCAGCAGCATCAACAAAGAGAGGATAGTAGTGGTGGTGTAGACAGCAGTAGTAATAATAACAATAGTTTTAATATTAGTGATACCAACAACAAAAATAGTGTAAATAAAACAACAACAACAACAACAAATCAAAATAGTACAGATAATAATCTAGACTTGGCAACACTTATGCATGTAAATAAATGCAGCCATGAAGCTGACAAAACAGACACACAACAACATATGAATGATATGGACGACGAGAAAGCAGATGAATTAAGAGGGAATTTCTTAGAGAATAACAACTACAATAACAATGAAATGAAAAACAATCACATGGAATTATTAGCTGCCAAAGATAAAGAGGTGAGTACCGTTAAACAAAATTTACTCTTTTTTTCTTGTAAACGTTAACGATTTCAACGATTTTCTCTTTAAAAATGTGTATTAAAGAGAGTGTATATTAGTAGTAGAATATTTAAATGAGAATTTCTATAAAAAGCAATGGATTGTAAACGCGTTAAGATTTACCGCAGACGTCCATTATTTCTAAAGATCCTTTTTCTTTTCAAGTCATACTTTTGGGTTTTCTGAGGGAAAAAAAGAATAGTATTGTGATACTGATTGTGGGGAGAACAAGAAGGTATTGTGATACTTTTTTCCCTTGCAATTTTGAGAAAAAAAATTCAAAAGTTATCCCTTTTTTGTTACAATGTATAGAGGGGAAGGAAGTTGTTTGTATTTCCTGTTTGTTGGTTCTTAGTTTTGTGTCTACTTTTACATTTTTTCTCATTTTTTTTATTGAAAAAAAAAAACCGTTTAAAAGTATATGAAAGCTAAATAGATAGAATGAAAGACTTTATGACATTAGATTGTATTGACAAGTTAATTTTTTACGCCTTCAATTGTCTAAAGTTTTCAGTTTTACTTGCCCTCTTAAATTACAAAAAAAAAAAGAAAAAAAGGAGGAAAAACGAAAAATTCTAAGGCAAACGACCCTTTTTTCCGCCACAGAGAAAAAGTTCAAGTTTTCTGTCTTCTTTTTTTTTTAATTTTTGTAAATGGCAAATTATCTTGTTAAATAACACAAAAACAAAAAAAAAAGAGAGAAAAGTAAAAGAAAAATAAAAATTTAAACAAATAAAAGTCAACTGAAATCAAAAAGTAAAAAAAAAATTTTTTTTTGATTCCCCCCTCACAACAAAATTCAGTTTCATATCAGTGACCTTGTTTATACAACAGCTTTACAGAAAAGAAACGAAAAAATTTAACAAGAAAATGCAGAATATGGAGACAAATATGCCATTGATCTTTAGGCTTAAGAGAAATTCTTTTAATTTCTTTCTATAAGATTAATGACTCGAAATTCTTAAAAAACGAAAAAAAAAACATGTATTTTGATGATGGCAAAAAGGGGTTAAACTAGTGTTTAAATTGAACAAATAGGGCATTTAAAAGAAGACACATGTTGGCCTGGGAAATCAAGGCATTTAAAAGAAAACAAAAATTAAATCAAGTTTAAGTTTCGATATTATTTTCGGTTTTAAAAGAAATTAAAACGAAACGAAACCAATTAAAGTCGTAGTAAATACAGCCGGGATCACTTACCTTGCCCATGCGTTTCCCAAAGATTCTAAGGTCATCATTTTATATTTATCATAAATTTCGATAGTTCGCATATACGTTTATGCCATCACTGTATGGTTTGTGATCTTAACTTTTTAGCACTGATGAAGATTTTTCTTCTGTTACTCTTATTCCCTTTTTTGATCACACACCGCTTTTGGCCTGACTACACATCTTCAATCTGCCTATTGACTTCAGGTCAGCAATAACAATTCCCATCCTAGCACTAGATATGCACCCATGTGCTTCTTCTGGTATTCATTAATACCCCACAGGTTCCAAGTATGTGTACCCATGATTCATTCTCAGCGTCACAGAATCTAGATTTTGAGCTCGTGACAGCCTCCATTCTGAAAAAGTGTATCCTAAGTCCACAGTGCCCTATTAAACGACCTCAAGTTATTCCTGCATAGTAGGCCTTAGTATTGTAGTTTACCAATAAAAGCTACAATGCCTCAAATCCACTTGATTTGAGAAGAGCATTTACTTCTCTTTATCTTTGCTTTCGCTAGGGAAACCTTTTCAAAACCTTCGCTCTTGCTCCACAGAACGGTTCTGGTCCCATTAGCTCTGATGTGGAAACTCCACTCCTCTCAAGTTTATCTGCTGCCACATGACCTGGTTACCCAGAGCATAATTATCTAGCCCGTTTAGCTTCTCCCAGTCAGTTCCATACTATCTTCGATTTAACCTCATAAGAGTCGAGTGTTCGAATGGCGGTCTGACTGCCTGATGTCCAGCATAAAAAGATCACCTCTGTTGTGTCCTTTTAAAGCATATATTTAGGCAATATGTTTTAAACAATTTTATAGCATACTTTTAAGGTCTTGTGTTTTTAAATTTCGATTTGTTTGCAATTTTTTACGATTTTCTATAATTTTTGTTTGTTTGTTTGTTTTGTTTAATGCATTTATGTATTCATATGCATTTGATACGAATTATTACATGATATTTATGAACATATGTAAGATATAAATTTTATGCATGTTTGTTTTGCTGAATTTTTTTTTCTTTGTTTGTTTTTGTTTTTAAAAGCTAAAATTATTGGAGAGTGTCACTTAAAAACATTTGAACAGATTTATCATGTTCCACCAAAAACAAAATCATCATCATCGGCATCATCGTCATCATCATACACTCTCTCATACACTTAGAAAAATAAAAAATAAAAATAAATAAAGGAATAAAAGAAAAGAAAAGAAACCATAAAGTAAATAATGATTTTAAGTATGAAAACAAACTTGTCAAATAATCCAAATTGTGTCTGGTTAAAGGCAACAGAAAAAAAAACACCAAGAAAAATAAATAAAATTTGAAAATTATGAACATTTTCCATCTATAAAATACAACAACAACTACAACAACAACAATATGAAGAAGAAGAAGAATATATGTTTTTTCGTACACTGTATGTGTCTGCAAACGATTGAATTGAAAGCGAATGGATTGGATTGGTTTGGATTGGGATTGAACGGTATAAATAAGGCACTAAGGCAACATGGCACGGTTGCATGCATGTTGTTGCTTGCTGCTGCTGCTGTTGCAGTATAGACATTAAATTTTATGGTCGCATATGTTGCATATTTGTTATGCCGTCTCTAAAGATCTTTTTTTCGTTTTATATTTTTTGTAACGAAAACAAGAAAACTAAAGACCTGCTCTACTCTACACTGCTCTTCTTTTTTTAAATTCGTGAATGTAATGATGTTGCCTGTCTATAATAATGATGATGATGATCATGATGATAATAATGATGTTGATGTAGAGTGGTGGTGGTGGTGATATTTCTTGTATATTTGATTAATCAAAGACACATTTTTTTTCTTTAACAGCCATTAAATTGATTATCGGTTATTAATTAGACAAACCATATGAAATATTGTATCAAATACAAAAAAAAAAGAATGGAAAAATTCTAATTAATCGTTTTCATTTCATAAAGTTTGGTTTTTTGGTTTTTGTGTAAAAGAAATATTTTTGTGGTTTGAAAACTCATATTCGTTGTGAATTATTATTATTGCAGTGATATTATCACAGTAATAAACCACAAAAAAACCAAAGCAAAACAAATTTATTAAATATTTTTCTCTTTTTTCCATTTAAAATTGTTATTAAAAACTAACCAAAAAAAAAAAAAAAAGAAATGTTATCAGCACAGTAAAAGAATACAAGAAAAAAAGAAACCTTTTAAACGAATATTGAAAATCAACTTTTAAAAACACCAAATAATCAAAATATGGGAGGGGGCTTATTGTAAAATAATAATTTCTAACAAAACGGAAGTCGGTTTTAGAAAAATAAATAAAAAACTGATTACATATTTAAAAAAAAGAAAAAAAGAATTTAAACTAATCTATAATTACTAACCACTCTTTGAATAAAACAAAAAACCAAGAAAGTAAAATAGTTAAACCAAAAATTTATTTCTAATCAATTTCAATTTTATTTCTTTCATTACCCAACTATTCGAAAAATTTCTTTTTGATAAACAAAGCATAAAACGTAGGAAAATTTATCAAACCAAACAATTTTTTACAAAAAAAAAATATTTAAAAATCTTTTGATTTTTTTTTTATAAAAAGTGCGCACAAAATAAATAAAACACTGATTTACAGCAGTAGGTTAGCTAGCTTTCTTGAATACTATAAGAAGGTTTCGTTGTAATACCAATACTACCTATTCTTTCAGTAACTGTAAATTCTGGCTAAGCTTTCGCAACCATCCTGGTAGTCAATTGTAATTTTTATTCAAATCACAACGTCACTATTCCACCCAATGAATGAAATCTGGATGCCCAAAAGTGCTTCGTCTTATGTTCCTTCGTCTTTCTGGTTATTACAGCTTCTGCTGAAGACATTGGGAGACATTCCCAGTTTGCTTTCTTATACCCCAGACACCAGTATCGTTTTATAAGTATCAAGGGGTTCCTAAGGTGGTACTTAAGGGTTCCTTTAGGGTTCCTAAGATGTATATATTGTTACGTTTAACGTAAATTTTATTTTATACATATCCATAGCGATCCACATCTGTCTGCTCTCTATACAATTGAGTTCAGGATCCTTCAGGATCATTTGTTTATCTCTCTCCATAGGATTGGCAATCGCGCGTATTGATAACTTTACATTAGCTTTACTATCACCATTCATGTCCCCATAACCAGTAACGCACATTAAGATAACCGTTGAATGTCTTACTATTTCCTCCAGTGGCATTCGGCATTCTTTGAAAATTTAAGATGTGTTATACACACTACCTAGGAAACTAATTGGCGGTTTATTTATTTTAATCAATTGGGCATTACAATGCTTTAGTCAGCCCTTTAGTTAGCCACTTTGAACAACAGATTTTTGAGAATTATCTGAGATTATTTAGGGTCAGGGTTTTTGCCAGATGAATGTAAAGAGAAGCGTGTCGAGATATACAGTGGTGGCCTTATAAACGACTTAGCAACATGTATGTTTGCTAATTAGTTTTACAGTTTTCACTGTGTACCTGGGATCAAAGGCTTTGTTTGGAGGACGTCTTACATACGTTTTTCCATCAGATTGGTAAAAATTAAACTTAGATTCGTCACTCCAGAGAACTCTGTTCCAGAAACATCGTTTCTAATTATAAGGCCACCACTGTATGAGCTGGGTTTTGAACCACAGTTTCGCATTCAATAAGCCAACACGCTACATACGAAATCAGAGAACATTTTTATTGCTTTCTTGCTTCCAGAGTAGTTCTAGATGTGGGCGTTCATATTTCAGTTCCGTTTGCTATCGAATATAATTTCACTCCGTTGTTATGATAGCGAAACAAAATTTTTTAACTTAAAATATTTTTTTTTTCAAATATTTTAATTCAAATTTTTATAATAAAACTGTAGAGACATTTTGTTGTAAGGATTTACATTAATTTCTTATTAAAATTTAAATTTTTCTTATCTCACATCATGTCTATTTAACTCCTTTTATGTTTTTTTTTTTTTGATTATTGAGGCCTTAAAACAAACATGGTTTTCTTCTCATTGGCATCATCATCATCATCGTCTTGTCAACCAGACTTTTAACATTCTTTAGAAAATGTATTGAATGCATTTCAATTTTTCTCTTCACTTTTTTTTTGCTTGCATTTCAATTCCTTTTTTTTTTTTTTTTTATTTTGTTTTTTGAAAATCCATTAAAAAGCTATTTTGTAAACATGAATGAATAAATACTGAATGTTTAATATTTATGCAACATACTCGTATACGAGGGTATAGATAGGATTTTTTCTTCTCCTTCTTTTTTTTTTTTGTATTGAACCAGCATTTGAGTAGGTGGTGGAGGTTTTTAATTTTCAATAGCAGCATATTTTAGATAACATTTCATTCACAATTTCATACCTTCGTTTTTTTTTTTATTACAATATTTCAATGGGTTGGCACCCAGCATTTCAAATTTTTTTCCAATTTTTTTTTTTTTGCCACAAAAGTGCAGTTTTTGAAAAGAAATTTATGAAATAATATTATGGGTATTCATTTAAGGCAAAAATAAAATAAAACAAGAAAAGGAAACATATTTTATTGTGTATAATTTATTTTCAATAGCTGTGCTGCAACAGCCTTAATATTATCGCATTGACTATTTAGACGTTAAAAGAAAATTGTTAAATAAACATACAATAGAAGCAAGATACTTGTAAAATGACAAAAAAAAATTTTTTTACTTTTTATTATACAAAAATAACAACAATAACAATACCAACAACAACAACAAAAAATCCATTTCTATTATTAGTCTTTAGCCGTCTGCAAATATGTGTATGTATGTAAGAGAAAAGAGATATTTTCAAAAATAATGGCAATAAACAATAATAAATGCATTGAAAGCAATTGACAAAAAGAAAAAAAAGAGAAAAAAAGGAAAAAAAGCTTTTAAATAAATTGGTTTTTCAAAAAATAAAATCAGAAAATATCAGAAAAATCAAAAAGATTTTAAAATTTTTATAAAACAACTCAAAACGAAAGAATTTTTCACAAACAAATTGAAAATATTTCACACACCCATTGGCAAAATGAAATGAATTTCAAAACACAATAAAAAAGAAATTTTCAATTTTTAATTTTTAATAAAGCCATTAAAAAAAAACAAATAAAAATTTATAATTATAATAAACATTAAAATCATATTAATTTTGTAAGAATTTACATGATTTTTTATTAATTTAAAAATCGAAAAATTCAAAGAAAAAATTTTTAGCAAATAAATGTTTTTACTTTTCACTTCAAAATCATTAGAAATTTCGTAGGTATTTTTAAATTTATTTTTGCTTATAAAAGTACACATTTTAACGTATACGTCCGTATATAATAGTACTAAAAGAAGTACAGGGTATAATATTAATAATGCCATCAAACTAAAAAAAATAATATAAAAGTAATGGAATTCACTTCAAATCTTTATTCACTTCCAAAACATTTTAGAAATACTTTTGAAAATTTTAAAGCAGATAGTTTAACAAATCAAACAATAGCAGAAAACATTTATGGATATTAGCCCATTTGCTGCTAAGGACGAGTATACTCGTCTTGGCAGCGCGGGATACTCTGTCAAAGACGAAGGCTTTTGAATTAGCAATTTTTTTCTACTAAAACGTACGCAAATACGAAAAAGGAAATCGAGTCCTTCTGCCTTCCTATTGCTAACGACGAGTATGCTCGTCTTTGGTTTTCTGCTTGTAAATGATTATATATGATAATATATGTGCTCTTACCAAGAATAACAGGGTTTTTGGAAAACAATAACACTCAAAATGTAAATGGCAATGGGAATGACTTCATATAATTTAGGCTTGGCAGCGAATGGGTTAGAAAACCGACTAATTTTTAATTTGTCCTAAAGACAAGTCGTTTTAAGGATCTATTGTAAGTGCGCTTGATAAACGTTAGTAAGCTTACTAATTTACTTAATTGGTCATTGCAATCCTTCAGTCGAAGTCGCCGTAGTCTAGTAGGTAGTGTGTTGGCTTATTAGAAGTAAAGCCAGGGTTCGAGCCCCAGGCCAGACATCAGAACAAAATACAAAAAGTATTTCTTCGGCGACTTTCTCTCCTTACAATAGGTTCTTGAGAAACTTTTCATGGACAATTTTATTTACTTTCTGAGTTTTTGCCAGAAGATTACCTAGGAAATATTTTTTCACTCACTTCTAATAAGCCAACACACTATTTACTAGACTCTCAATGTAAGGGACATTACCGTAATGGGTTCAAATATAAAATTTACATGTCTGGTGATGCCACCTAACATAACCTTACCTTTATCTTCAGTTATAGAGAAAGCCCTATTCGATAGACATTTGCCACCGCATTATATGCGCACTTTCTCTGAGATCTGACATACAATTCACTAAAAGTTTTTACTCCTAAGTATCTGGCCTAACTTTGGTATTAAAAAATTATTTTTTAAATAAATTTCTTAAAAAAAAAGAATTGAAAATCAAACTCAACGTAATTCTATAAAAATTTAAATATTTCAAACAAAAAATATGTTTTTAAATAATTAATTTGTTTTTTTATTATTTAATTTATTTTTTTTTTTTTTTATTATTTTTTTGTTAATTTTAATATTTGCGTGTGAATGTCAAAAAAATCTGTAAAGCTTGATTGGCGCCTTTAATCACGAAACCGTAAAAACTCGTAAAAATAACGGACAGCCTGGCCAGTTCAATACATTTGCTGGTTGTTGGTTGTACTCCAATTGTAGTGGGCCACAGTTTTGTTCTACAAAACAAACAAAAAATTGGTAACGCTTCATAAAATCCATCAAATATATTCCATAATTAAGATTGCGTGTTTCGAAGAGGCGATACCCGATCAAATATCCACCACCAGACACAGCAAAAGCAACAGTTTTGTTCTGCTTTTTTTTTTGTGGAAACGAACATACCACGCTTGACTACATCGATTGATAGATCGATTGATGTTTGATTTGTTGCTGTGGTTAAATGTTGGAATTCTCTTTTTTCTTTCTTTTTTTTTTAGTTACGTTTTTGGTACAGGGTAGTAGGGGGGGTGATCAAGATTTTTTTTTGTTAAAAATTAAAAAATATTTCTTGTGCTGTATAGATGATTATTAAATCAATAATTCAAATTGAAATTCAAATCGAAATTCAAATTTGATTAAGGGGTTAGTATACTTCCTAAGCGTAATATTTTTTTTTTTATTTTTTAAACAAATGAATCTTTTTATATGTTAAAGAGAAAATTTTTTTGTTTATAAAGAAGTTTTTATCGATTATGGTGAACTTCGGCAGTAGTAGCTTAGGCTGAACAAGATCATTTCAAAACCTAACGACCATGATTTGATGGCTTTACGATTTTGGCGGCGTTTTGAATTTGTTTTTCCCTGTTTTTGCCTATTTTATCTACCTTAAAAATTATTAATGAATCAAATAGCTCGTGTTAAAACTATTCATCTTAGGAACATTGTCCCTTAATTTCAGTGAAATTGATCAAGTAATATTTGCTAAATCGTAGCCGACAGCTTGAGAAAAACGTGATTAAATTACGTACACTTGAACGCTTTGTACTATTTTAAGTTTTTTCTTCTTTTTTGCATAACAAATTAATTTTTGATAATTGGAAAGTATACTAACCCCTTAAATGGGAACAAGAAATACAAAAAGAAACACTTGTTTAAACTTTAGTTTTTGTGTTTCTGTTGATTTGATTATCGATTGTTTTAATCTATTTTTTCTTAATTTTTTTTTTTGATTTTTTTGTTTGTATTTCTAAGCTTATGGTTAATTTATGTTTTAGATTCGTTTTGGCTTTTCAATTCAAATCAATAGATACTCTGTGTATTAAGAAGTTCACAGTGTTTGCGTATTTTTTTTTTTACTTCTAAATTTGATAATGATTATTATTTCCAAATGATTTGTCTATCAGTCAGTACAACAACAACTACAGCAATAGTATTGTTGTTTAATATTTTATTAGTAATCAAAAACATTGTACGTACATATGCGCAAAAATTTTTTATTGCTTTTGGTAGTTTAAAGTTAATAATAATGACACCAGGAACCAACAAAAAAAAAATTTATAATCAAAAAATTAAATTCAATTCAATACAATTAATTTAGTTATCAATTGGTTTTAAGACCTTAAACATCTCACAAATAAAATCTGTTTGAGTAACTCAATTAAAGTCTTCGCTACTTATGGGATTAAGGTTTACAAATGAAAAATTCAAAGTTTTCATATCAAATGATGATGGAGTCTATAATATGGGTGAGTGCAAGCAGAGACAATCAAATGCAAAAATCATTGAAAAAATTACAAAAAAAATCTTTCCAAATCATTTCAAATAAAAAAATTAAAAAAAAATTATAAATGCTGCAATTGATTGACTAACTTTTGTCCCGTTTGTCAAACTGGCGTTCTAGTTTTACGTCTGTCTCTCGCACTACTTGTGACCAATAAAACTTATGTAGTTATTGTTGTTGGGTTGCGTTGGTTTGACGTTGATAATCATGAGATGATTATGATTATTTTTCGTTCGCTTGTTTAATACAAAAGACACATAAAAGACAAAAACAAAATTTTAAATGAAATTGAAAATTGTGCCGTGTTTCTTGTTGCTTTTATTGTTTGAGCATTAAAACTGATAAATGATTTGAAATTTTTGTAAATTGATTATTTCCTTATTAAACTTAAAAGCATTCAATATTCGTACATACGTACATACAAATGAAATACTTAAACCCCTCCAAATACAACAAAGGCGTACACATTTTCGACAAAAACCAAAACAACAAAAAAAAAAAACAACAAAAATTTTAAATTACTTTATAAACCGAAAAAGAAATATTTTTTCTTTCATATTTTTTGATTAATTTTTGCCTGGTTTCCTGGATGTTACTTTATCTCCTAGTTAGGACTTGCCTCGTCTTTAAATTCCTTAACACACCTATAGCACACTTTGCAACTTTTAATGATAGCCCGATAGATCATACATCGTGTAGTCATCGTTTGCAAAAACTTAAGTGAACAAATAAATGACTGCCTTATATATTCGGCATCAGCTTCTGTGGACCAATATGTAAGCGTCGTATTTACAAGACCTCAGCCGCTGTGCAATTGACTGCCTTATGTACACGGCAACCGTCGCGACAGTGTTAAAGATATCAATTAACAGCCAGTTTGCGCAGCACATGTCGTATTCATTTTTATTCATTCCATTATTTTCCACATTAGTAATAGGCTTATATGCTTGACCATCTTTTAAGGATAGGGTCCCACTTAGTCCAGAAATTAAACCCATAGTGATACTACAATTCAATATCTAATCCGAGAATAATAAGTTCTTTTTAAGAATCGAAATCGGCTTTAAAATTATGTGAGAAGTCGAGAACCATAGCCTCTTCCTAATCTGCAGGCCCTTAACTAACGTCTGCAGAAGTCGTTTGAGAGAACGCCAAGTCCAAACTCATTTCCTCCATTAGGGCAGTAACCTGTAAGAATCCATGGTGATACCAATAATCAGTCAATATCTATCCCGGGAAGCGAACCTTCTCTATACGAAATCATAATGACTTTAAAATTAACTGCGAAGTTAATAAACACGGCCTCTTCCTCCTCCTTAGAGCCTCAACTCCCGCAGAAGCCATTTCAGAGAATGCCAAGACCAACTTCATTTCATCCATTACATCCATCACATAACCTGTGAGAATCTCTGGTAAAACCATAGGATAACACATTCTCTTCAGGAATCGATTCCTGCTCTAAACTTAAGTTAAAAGTCGAGAACCTCTTTCTCCTACTCACACCCTTAACTCCTGCAAAAGTCTTGAGAGAATGCCAAGTACAACGGCATTTTCTTTATTAAGGCAATAACCCTTGAGAATTCATGGCGACACCACGCTTCAACATTTAAGCCGGGTGCCAAACATTTTCTATAGGAATCGATACCGACTCTATAATTAAGTGGGGAGTCAAGAATCGCGGCTTTTTCATGGCAAGAGATAGGCCCTAACATATAAAGTGAAACATAGTCTCTTCCTCCGCCTCGGATTCTCAACTCCTGCAGAAGTCATTTGAGAGAATAACAAATCCAACAGCATTTCCTCTAATAGGATAGTAACCTGCGAGAACCGCTTTAATGCAATAAATGGTCATGCGATTTAAGGAAATAGGAATACATTACGTCGCCGTAGTCTAGTTGATCGTGTGTTGGCTTATTAGATGAGAGTCCCTGATTTAAATCCCCTTTTTTAGGCGTCTCCCTCTCAGCAGTCTTCTGACTAAAACAGTGAAAGTATATTAAAATTGCCAATGAAAAGTTTCTTAAAAAGTCTATCATTCGGAGCCTGCATTAAACTGTAGGTCCCGTCACTTATGAAACAAAATCAACACACACAACGTTGGTGGTTTGAGTAGCTACATTAGCTATAATCCTGACTGAAGGGTTGTAATGACCAATTAGGTATGTACATAAGTCAGTACGATTGTCGAACTGCCTTGCAATATGTGATTAATGATAAGCACACATTTAAAACAAAAAAAATTGTTAACAAGTGTTCAGAGAGCCTAAGAAAAATTCTTAAAATATTGCAATTGAATACAATGTCTAGGGAGGAACTAAAGAGTAAATGTAAACAAAAGTATGGGTATCTAAGAATAAAAAGAAGGAGATGCAAGTGTGTTAGGCATATAATGCGGAGACCTTGTGCTTCTTCATTGGGTATCAATGCATGTAGGAAAGACGAAATTGTCAACATTGAAGGGATTGTTGTTGTTTTTTTCCTTTTCAGGTAGCTTTATTGAGTTCTTATTTTATTACTTGTATTATATTACTACGTTTTATTAAAGTTATTAAATTGTTTTTAGAAATGCTGCTCATTTGGAAAATAAATTAAATTAAATTAAAATGTTTACATTTTAAAAGGTTGAAATTTATAACCCACACTTTGAAAAAAAAAAAAACAAAATAAAAAAAATAAATAAAGTTGACAAAATCTGTTGTATGTATACAGATAAATAAATAAATTTTATTTTAACTGTTATTTTTTATTAGTTTTTATTTAAATTAACAAAGCACGTAGTATGACTTTAAATTTTTTTTATTAAACTGTACAGACGCAGTTATCTAATCTAACTGATGAGACGTAAAAAAAGTAATTTTCAATAATATTTCTTAATTTTTTTTTTGTTTTCTTTTTAAATATTGTTTTCAAAAAGTGCCATATGCAATTAATTTTTTTTTTATAATTTAAATCGTTTAAAATCGAAAATTTTATTTCAAAATGTCAAACCATTTTTCATTTTGCCATTTAAATACACATTTTGCAATTAAATCTCCAATTATTTGCTTGTTTTTTTTTTAATACAAAAATGAAAAAAATAAAGAAAAAAACGTGCCAAAATAAATCAATAAATCTTTAATAATCTTTTTTAATTTTCATTTTGTTTTTTAATGATTTTTTGTTTGCTTTTTTTCAAAAAAAATTTTTTTTTTATTTTCCTCTCTAAAGACCAAAAAAAATCATAAAAAATGCGTTTTTATCGCAGACACATGTTAAGCATGTGTAAAGACAAAAAAAAAACGAAAACTTTTGAAAAAAAAAGAAATCGAAACGAAAAATCGAATCTGCTCTAAAGGCAATGGCGTGAAAATATCGAAAAAATGTCTTCATCAATTTGAAACACTTTCGAATAAGAAAAACTACAAAAAAAAAATATTGAAAATTATTAACGTTTTCATGTGAGTGAGTCTACATACATATAATGAATGTCTTGCCTTGCCTTGCCCTTAGCGTCTGTCTCCTGGTACTTATTTGTAAGACAATTTGTCATTTATTTTGGACTCAATGATACTACAGTGCATGTACATGTACATGTACAGCACATGTATGTACATGCATAAATCTATTGCTTTTTAAACACTAATGTACATACATATGTATGTACTATGTATGTATGTATCATAGGATATATTGTATTTAAATATGTAGGCGTTTATGATATTTGAAAGTCAATTACAAGCTTGAACGGAAATTTAACATTTCAATTAGTAGCAATCGAAGCAAAAGTTTAAATGACATCTCTTTTCTATCTTCATTAGAATCATTCATCGTCTACAACAGCAACAACAACACCATCATCTTCTTCTTCTGTAGCCATATCTGTATCCGTATGTTTAAATGGTTGCTTGACTTGCTTTTGCTTGCCTTGCCTTGCCTTGTCTGCCAGTGTTGTTAAGACACTCTCATCATTTTAATTTATGGATGATTTATTTCAAAATTCGTATTCGTATTCGAATTCGTAATGAATTAATGAAAAATCAATTGAAATTGAAATTGACTTTTTTCTTCTTCGTCTTCTTCTTATTTTTCTTGAATATTTAATTGATTTAGTTGCGAGCGGAGTGGGTTTTTTTTTGGCAGCTTTAAACATGCCATCATCATGTCATTTTTCTTGAAACTCAAACAAGTTTCGTTAAGTTTTTCAAAAATGAAAAGTAAAATTAATTAGTTTTTCATTTCAATATTTCAGAAATTTGTTGTAATGATTGTGTTCAAAAAAAAGACGTATTAAATTAATTATTGAACATTGGATCGTATAAAAAGTAATCGCGTTTCATGTTTTCTTTATTAGTAGTTGAGGATACTCAGTTCTTCCTTAAGCGACGTCTTTCCGTGAGAAAATATGGTGACAGAAATTTTCCTACTATCCAGATTAAATAGTTGACTGTTACGCTTTTTATCCAATTTGGGCCAGATGAACCAGTCTGGCAATAAAGTAAGGTTTCCCATTTAAAACGTTCGTAAGTTTTCAAAACTTGCGTTGAGTTCCCAGTTTTTGCTAAAAAAAAAAAAATTCCAATTTTTGTTGTTCTTCTGAGTTCGGAGTATTACGATTATTACGATTTTGGAAACTTTCGTTAAGTTAATAAAAGTTTCGTTAAGTTTTGTTTTGAATTAAAATTTTTAAATGTTACTAATTTTTATTGAGTTTGGAGTATTTTTAGACTAAATATGAGATTTACTTCAATTTTAAAACTTTCGTTCAGTTAGCAAACTATTCGTTAGGTTTTATTTTTGTCCAAATAACCCAAAACTTCTTATTTTTTAATAGGTTTAGAGTATTTACATACATATGTATATGCTAATATGTAAATAATTCATATTTTAATACTTTCGTTAAGTTTCGAAAATGTTCGTTAAGTTTTTCTTTTAACAGAAATGTATAAAGTTTGTTATTTTTAATTAGTTTCGATTACAATGTCCCTAAGTTAGGCTCAATTTCGATTTTTAAAACCTTCGTTAAGTTTTTAAAACTCTTCGTTAAGTTTTGTTTTTAATTAAAATGTATACATTTTATTATTTTAATTAGTTAGGATTGTAATTCATCTAAAATGTGTCTAATTTCGATTTCTAAAATATTCGTTAAGTTTTTAATCTTTTCGTTAAGTTTTGTTTTTCACTAAAAAGCTTACATTTTATTATTTTTATTTGCTTTAGAGTAGTTTTAAACTTAATATGACCTTTCATTGATTTTTTAAACTTTCGTTAAATTTTGAAAACTTTTCGTTAAGTTTTATTTTTCTAAAAATTTTCAAATATTATTGTTTTCAATTAGTTTAGGCAATATTTGTTTAGTTATGATAACGTTTAAGCTAATTGAACAATTATTTTAACTTGCAAAACTTTCGTTAAGTTTTTCTTTTTAGTTCATACATTTAGGCCCAGATATTAAGTTAATTTTTCCTCTTTTTTTTTGGAGAAAAGTCTTTAAAAATTCGTTTGTTTTTTAGCTAATCTAACACGGTTTGTTTTTTCTATATAAGAACAATAGAAAAAAAAAGCTAAAATTTGTATGGATTTGGAAACATATGTGTAGGCAATCAGCAGCATTTTGTGGAAAATGTGTCAAACTAATGTTGAATTTACATGCAAGTTACCACTTAATATGATATTAAGAGCAAAAATAAATCAATAATCAAACTTTGTCAATAAAATTAATTGATAGAGAGAGATATTGTTTAAACACAAATTGATTTCAACATGCAAAATCATCATGATTGAAGGCTTTATTTTATTTTTACTTCATTTTTATTTGCTTTTGCTCTTTTACGATACATTTGGAGGATAATGATGACTATGACATGAAAAAGTGTTTGAAAAAAAAAAACAAAATTTTCTATGTGAATGATGGTATAGGATGGGAGTAGAGTATTAACTGTCATCTTTTTTATCCATTTTTTTGAGGTTTCAAGTTGAAGTTGAAATGTCTGTAGTAATTAATTGGTGGTTACTCTTTAAATAGTCAAGAAAATGAGCCAAAAGGAATTGAAATTGTCATTGAAATTAACGAAATAATGTCTGGTCTACAGTTTAATTTTCCCATACATACTCACCCACCCGCTCTCCCTCTCCCGCTCTGTGTCTATCTCTTTCTCTCTCTCTCCCACTCTGTATAAGAATACAATTTTTATAGGCAGAAAAAATGCAAAAAAAAAGAGCACAAGAGAAACCAAAAATGCAGGGCCAGGAAGGACGAAAGCAAAAAAAAGTGTATCCAGCTTATTTAATTACGGTTGCGGACTATTAAATACTACCCAAGCAATGTTTCCGTTACAATCTACAATGGTTTCCAACTACAAAATAACCAAGAAATACCCCAAGAAACTGTGGAAAAAAAATACGATAAGGAAAATGAGAAAAAATGCCAAAAACGAAAAAAAAAAGAAAAACTAGAGTGTTTTTGATGATTTCGAAGATTAAATGCACAATACTCGTATAATTTTACGATATTAAACCCATAGTAGTGGTAAATCAGAAAGAGAGGAGGATAAAGAAGCAGAAGGAGAAGGAGAGAGAGTAGTAAAATGTAAAGATTTTAATTAGAAATCGATTTTAATTAAATTTGCCTTAAGCGGATTCTGCCATTTTAATTTCATTGGATTTTGCTTAAGATTGTACATTGTACGTCATTTTTTCCCGTGTTTTTATTTATTTTTTTTTTTTATAAAAAAATAAAATTTTATTTAATTTTCGTATAGAAAAAAACCGAAAATCATAAATTATAAGAAAATTTATGGCAATCTATGTTGGCAGGAATATTAAACTCAACATCATCAGCAAACAGCAAAGGCACAATACTACGAAATGGCAACAACAATAGAAAGAAATAAAATGCCATAAAAATTTATCTTTTTAAAGATTTAACAAATTATACCAGGTTAATTTATATATTTTTTCCAAAAAAAAAAAAAATTTCGAAAAAAAATTAATAAAAAAAAACAGAAAAGAATCGAAAATATTCTATTGTTTATTATAAAATCCATAAAAAATAATTTATTTTTAAATACAAGAAACCACAGCGTGTATGTGTTTATCAAAAAAAAATATATATATGTATGCCCAGCCTTTTCCCTCCAATCAATATCCACCACATTCATCTACAAAGGAAAAATCATTTTTAATCATGGGAAAAATTTCCAAATATTTCAACAAATCATAATAGTATTTAGAAAAATGATTTATAGACCCTACATTTAAACAAAAACAAAATTAAAATTAACGAACAAAAAGAAAATGTTAAAAAACTCATAAAACATTCAGTATTTAATGTTTTAATAATTTAAATACTACATAAATATCCCCCTGAATAGGTTAAGCAACAATGTTGAGGCAACATTATGGCACATCAAAAGATATAGTTTTCTTTCATTTCTTTTTTTTTTTTTTTTTTTTTTTTTTGGTTTTAATTAATAACAGAAAATTAGTGTCATAAATTATAAATTTATTAACAAATAATTACTTAAGGAAACTAAAAATAATCTTTGCTGTTTAAAAAAAAAAAAAAAATTTATAATGTTCTAAAAAATAGAGCCACTATGTTGAGCAACATTTTGGAAACAATTAGTAACAGTGTTAAAAATAGAAATAAAACAGTTTTTCCTTCTCAAATTATGTTCGCCTTAGTAACAGTAGTGAAAGAAATGCTTTTGCAACAATGTTGTGCAACAATTCAAAGAAAAAAAAGCTCTGAAGTACAGACGAACTATTGAAAAATAATATTATATATTATTAATAATAATTCAATTGTAAATTAAATACGATTAGAGTAACTAAAACCATACAGACCACGGTCTGTTTGATAAAAACTAAGCCCACGACCGTAACATTAATCTGTTCGCAGCACTAGACTACAAAGACACACAAAAATTTTTATCAACATTGTTTAAAAAAAAAACGGACATTATCTGAAGTAATTAAATTCCTAATGGTGAGCCTACTTGATGGGTTGGGTGTATGCTGATTGAAGCATGATGTTTAGAACCCTATGGTTTGTTATCTCCCATTCAACCTATGTATTTTATTACCTAAACAATTGAAAATCAGATATATTCTTGAAAAAAATAATTAATATTCAAAAAAGTATCGCAAACTATTTTAAAAAATATAATAATACTAAGAAGTGTTCAACTTTTTAGTACAGCAACAATGTTGCGAAACATTTTATAAAAGATATCTGTATAAAATTCTCAAATTTCTATTGTTGTTTTCTATTTTCTATTCTATCATTGGTATTCTTTAACCTTTTTTTATTATTATAAACAAACAAAAAAAAAACTATAACAATATATTTTTACACTACGTGTATAATATTCAATTCACAATGATATTCTACTAGTAGAGAGTATCTTTATTTGGCCCATGTGTGTGTGTGTGTGTGTGTATTTAAGTTAACAAGTAGACCCTGGAGGTATTAAAGCTGCAGCAGCAATGCCATTCATGCAACCATCTATCTCTAACTAGCTAACTGACTGACTAACTGAATTACTACATAGTACGTGTATGTATGAATGGTTAAATGAATCTATTGCCTGATACTTGAAGTGTTGATTCTGTTCGGCTCTGCTCTCCTAACGCTATTCACGTTGAATAACAAACAAATAAGCAAACAATGACTGGGTTATAGAATAGAAATCTTTTGCATATTTCTTCCTTTGAGCCTTTAACGGTATTTGGGTCCCTTTAGAGACGTTTGGTTATAGGTTATGTTGGCCCTCACCTCTCTCTCTCTCTCTCTCTATCTTATGGATGTATCGGTGAGAGATGACAATTGTCTATCAAAACAAATAGAAATACAACAACGTGAACAACAACAACAATTGTGCAAACAAATAAATAAAATATAACAATTCAGTCATTCATTCTCTTACGAAAAGAATCCGAATCAGATTCACTAGGAGAAAAAAATATGGAATTTTTTTTTTTTTTTTTACAGACAAAATATGCAGTGGCAACAACAATAACAACGAAAAAAATTATATGCTCTCTGGTATTCGAAATTCTATAAAAAATTTACAATGTATACAATGTTTACTTATTATTTTATGATATTTGCCATATTTACACACACACAAAAAAAAAGACGAAAAAAGCAGAGAAAAAAAATACAAGAGAGCTCATCATAACAAGCATATAATTCCTAAGAGTATTTAAGCATGACAAGCATTCAAGTAAATATTGTAGATACTTGAGAAACTGCATGTACATACTTACATTATTATGTTATAAAAAAACAATAAAAACAAAAAAAAATATTTAAATTATTCGTTTAATAATGTTATTTATGTTTTTGCAACATGTTGCAGCAACATTTTTCTAATAGAATAGAATATAGAATAATAATACATAATTTAAATACCAAATGAATTACAACAGTATCGCTTAAGCAACATTGTTGAGGCAACATTATTGAATATCAAATGGAATGTTTTCTATGTGGGGGTATTTCGTATTATTGAAGGGAAAAGATAATTTTTACTTTTATTCGGTTTTTTGAAAATTAAGAAGTATACTAATCCCTTAAACAATACTTTTTTATTTGTGCCTTTTATACAATAATGTTTAGCGACTTGTTTCAGCAACAGTTTCCACTGTTTATAAACATACATACAGAATTGGTCATTACGACCCTACAATCAGTATTACGACCTAGTTTCTCACACCACTTCTGTTGTGCGTGTTAATTTTATACATGATTGTAGGGACCTACAGTTTAAAGTCGACTCCGAACGACAAACTTTTAAGAAACTTTTCATATTTCGTTTTAAACCTATCTGAGCTGGTATATGAACCATAGCCTCACGCGTAGTAAGCTAGCACACACTACCTACTAGACTACGGCGACTTCTGTTTATAAACACTTTGTTTTATATTTTTTTTTTTAAATTTAAATTGCGAATTTCCTTAAACTCTATTCAAATAAAATTTCTTTTTTGGTAATGCCTTTTGTACTAAATTGTCTTGCAACTTGTTTCCCAACTTGTTTCAGCAACATCTACTTTTGTTTATAAACATTTTTTGGTATATATTTTGAACTTTAATTTGTTAATTTAATGAAACTGTATTTAAATAATATTTCCTTTGTTTTATTCAAATAAAAATCCTTTTTTTTCTTTTCTTTTGTTTAAATAATGCCTTTGATACTTTAATTGCCAGCAGACAGATCCTTTTTTCTTCCTTTTGTTTCTGTGTGTGTTTTGTTGTTGTTAATCAATTTTATTTTATAGAGGACTATGACTAGTCAAAAGCACAATCTTGGGCAAATATATACACATTTCATATTTTCTAATTCGTTAAACTTTTAACAAACCAAACATTTCATACCCGTTCATTCAGTCATTCATTCATTCAAATGCTCAGAAATAAAATTTTATTAAAAATGAAAACGAAAAAAAAAATTCAAATTTTTTTTGTATTTTCAAAAATATATTTTATAACACAGGAAAAGAAGTAGAGTTTCATAAGGTATAGAGGAACCAAAAACAAAAATAAAAATAAAAAAATAGAAGAATATGACATTCATTTATATTTGTTGTTTATAAAATAAAAATTGGCTTACACATCTTTCTTAACCCATCATCGTCATCTGTACTATCTTCCATAAACGAAACGGAGGTACAAAACAAAAAGGCAGCCAAAAGTCCTTTTATGTTTTTAATCCTTTTTTTGTTTTGTTGCTGTTGTTGTTGTTGTTGGCCAAAAAGAATTACAACTTTCTCATACATACATATACCCGTACATTCAGTCGATATTAAAACATTGATATGATATCGCGCGTATGTTTGTAGTTGTTGCAGCTGTACTGCATAGTAGTAGTAGTAGTAATGGTAGAAGAAGAAGACAAGACCTTCAAAATCATAATCAAAAAATGGTTGAAAATCATAGTCTAGACAATAATTTATGAGTATAAGGATATGATGAGCTGAGCAGAAGTTGAGCTGAGTTGAGCTGTGCCCAGCCAACTCAGCCACCAACCATCATCAGCATTTGGTCCACACACAGCAGTTAGAGCGTAAGAGTTTGTTTTTATCCTTTTCCTTCTCATTTTTTTGTTTTTTTTTTGTTGTTTTTTTATTTGGTTTATTACAAATAATAATTTTTGTAGTTGGAATATTTGGTTACTTTTGTATACGAGCAATAAGTGTAACACATCACAATTGTCCTTTTTTTTTTTGTTTTTTGTTAAACAAAAAAAACTGAAGCTTAAAACCTAAACCACCAAAAAGAAAAATTCAAATAAATAAAATATTAGGGTAGGACATAAAAAGGTATGAAAGCATTGTTTAAATTATTTGCTAACAACACTTAATACAGCCTGGAAGCTTCAAACACTGGAAATATGTTAAACTAATGAATTTTTAAAACTTAACGAAACTTAAAGAAAAACTTTACAAACTTGGAAAGGACATATTAAACTAAGCTTTGTATTTTTGCTTTGGCTTTAATTAAGCAACTTAAAACTGTATTAGAAGACCTAAAGTAGACTTTTAAAAGTTATTAACATTTGAACTTACCTTTCTTGGGTGTTAAAGGTTTCAGTAGCATTACGGCATTATCACCATACGACCATGTATGCATTTTATAAAACTTTTTTTTCTTTCTTTCTTCTTTCCAATTTTATTAGTGGGCCTCCCTAATAAATCTATGAATTTTTGTTTATTGTTATTTTTATTATAACTTTTGAGAGTCACTTCTTCTTCTTCTTGATATTTTACCCCTTTAACCTCACTAAGCAGATAACTGTCTATATATGTATATTGTTGTTGTTGTTGCTGTAGGTATAATGGCTTATCATGGCTGTTTCCTTCCTTAGTGTCTTGCAAATAAAAATTCCCAACAAACATTTCAATGATTATTCTTTTGTCTTTTTTTTTTTTCCTATAAAAACATTCAAATTTAAACAAATAAATTAAAAAAATATAACATGACCTGTTCATATGTGTATGTGCTTACATGTACACATACTCACACATTTACTTACACTTGCATAGTAAATTACAAAAAAAAAATGCCCCTTGAAATATGCTGTTGTTTTGTAATCCTTGACTTCTACGTTAAGCTCTCTTCTTTAATTTTTTTTTGTTTTAACTCCTCTTACTTGTGTTGGTATTTGTAAGTGGCTTTTCTTGCTTTTCGTCGGTGTATAATAATTTTTTGAAAATTTTTTTTCTACCTTTCTATGCAAATTATTATTAGTTTTTCGGTTATTCGGTTGTTTTTTTTTGCAGTGTGAGAGAGCGAGTGAAAGAGAAAGATGAGTATGATTTTTCAATATGTCTAACATTAAGAGTGTATTGTTTTTTTTGGTTTTGTTTTTTTCTAGTATTGTATTGCATTAGTGCTGATTAACATGCTGGAGAATTTTGCTGATAGTGCTGTAATGTTTGTGATTTTTTTTTTTTTTCTTCTTCCGTCGTTAATATTGTCTTCATTTTGGGTAAATTATTGCAATTCCTCTTCCCTCTCGTATCTTACTGTGTTGCGGAGTGTTTGAGTGACAGTTAATGTAGCATAAAACTTAACGAATGCTGCTGCTAGAGTTGCACAAATAGTAACTGATGATAATGAGAGAGAATAAGCAAAAATGCCATTAAATAATATTTATGGCGGTTTTCAGTCTATTTCTCTCTTACTTTTTCAAAAATGTTTGGTTTTATTTCTGAAAATTAAATTTTAAATTTGTTTCCCTTTTTATTTCATTGATTTATTGTAAGAATTGTTGTGAAATAAAAAGCTTTTATCTTTTCTATATTTTTCTATATTAGGTTGGGGGGTTTTTTATCATTTAAATGACATTCATATTAATTTATATATGAAAAATCCTTTTCTTTTTTTCTCTTTTTTTGTGTTTTATCTGTATTAATAAAAATACCCTTTTTCTTAAAAATACCCTTTTTTTTTTCTTTTGAAAAAAAAAAAACAACACATTTGGACATTGGCATTTGAATGATGGTCACTTTAAAATGCTGCTCAAAAAGCAATACCAGGAATATTTCATAATTTACACAAATGAAACAAAAAACAAGAAAAAAACATACAAAAAAGGTATAGATTCATAAAAATAAATGAATATATAGAAGAGACCTCTTAAAAATCGAACTTTCCTGTATGCCATACAACAACAATATGGTCTAAACCGAAAAATAATAATAAAAAGCAACCCTCTTGTAATATCTCCAAAAAAAAAACAGAAAAAATTAAAATGATTGAGGCAAAATCACAAATTCACAATAAAAACAACTACAACAACAACAGCAATACATACATATATATAAAAAAAAATTATTTGGTAATATTAAAAAGAAGCTGTACAAGCTAAGGTCTCAGACAATAATACAAATAATATCTGCATATAAAACCGATTTGTAATTAACAAAATTGCCAAGCAGCCACTCAAACTCATCATTACCCAACAACACACATCATAATATAAAGTTTTTGTTAAAAAAAAACCCCCAACCACCTGTGTACGTAGTATTAAACAGCAGCATCATTTTATTATTTTTGAAACAGAAACGTAGAAAGATGATGAAAAAAGAAAAAAACACACACAATCGATTGGCAACACACTTTACTTTTCTAAGGCAACAATAACTCACACATATTCATTCTTTCAATCGGGCATACACAAGACGCAAATAAGCAGTAGTGTGATGGTGTGGTAGTAGTGCAGCACAGAAGAAAAGAGTGTAAGCACGGCTTTGTTTAAATTATAAACAAAAAAGAAAACACCAACACTTGCACATGCTCTCTCTCTCCCTCTGTCTCTGTGTTCGCTCTTAGTTTCATGCCTTTGGTAGGAAAGACAGTTACATTTGCTCATACGTTATATGTTATATTTAAAGTGTAAACATCTCTTGTTGTAATATATTATTGACTTAAAATAAAAACAAAAACAAAAATCTATAGCAGCATACATTTTATGCCAAAACCTTAGACGACGAGGACGACGACTACGACAACGACATCAGTTGAGTCAGTCAAAGGCCTTAAAATTCGTTCGTGTAGAAAAATTTTAAAATATTACCACTACATATACAATCGAAAAAAAAAAAGAAACACTCACCCACACACATATATATATATACATATTGCTAAAAAGATGAAGAAGTTGAAAAAAAGGGTTAAAAAATGCCTTGTTGTTGTATACTAATGAGAGTAAAAGCAGAAGCAGATGAAGATGAAGAAGAAACTTTGTTGTTTAATAATAATGAAACTCAAGTGGGGGAGGAAGAGGAAGAGCAAATGAATAGAAACACTGTGTGACAAATATCATTGATTTCTGATTGTTCTAAGCTTATGCACGACAATGTGTAGCAGTAGGTAAAGAAAGGACTTTGCCAGAATGGTTAAAATAAAAACCCTTAAATTGAAGCCCAAGCTTATTATAAAGGCAGAGGTTTATCAAATGCCATCAGTTGCTGTAGTGAGGGGGATTTGTTTTTTTTTTATTTCATTTTATTTTTTGTTTTATTATTAATTAAGTTCTATATATGAAAATATTATTTATGCAAATTGTTTTCTAAAGAATGTTTTGCTTCAAAAAAAGAATAATAGAGACGAGAGAGAGATAGAGAGAGTGAAAGTAAAAGCATGTGTTATTAAAAGTACAGTTTCGTTTATTCCAAAGAAAAAAAGAGTTTTTTTGCTACTACTCATTGGCATTCTTATATTTCGCTCCATTTATACGTCAATGATTTTTCATTCTGACAACTTCTAGATCCTTTAGTGTTCTTTTTATGTAATTTAAAGCGATCATTGCTAAAAAAAAAAAACTACAATTTGTAAGACTATTTACAAGCTATTTAAAAAGAGCGACCATAAATTTCAGCTAAGGCTGCAGCCTTATAGTCTAGAACTTGCCAAGTCCTACTAACTGTTATTCTAAGTGATCTATAACGCTTTCACCGGTATTTGAAATTAAACTCATTCGTTTTTCATATGTTTTAGAATTGTTGTTGCTGGAATCGAACGACAAAGTACACAGTTCTTTCGTCTTAAGCTAGTATTTTTAGAAAACCATTTGGAATATGCCAACACACTTGAATCTCGAGCATATGTTGCCACACCAGCTAAAAACTCTTTAAAAAATAATGTTTTAACATTTGGCTTTATAGTCTAGAACTTGCCACGTCCTACTAACATTTTTGCTCTCACAAGCTATCAAACTGAAGATTATTCCTTTTGTCCTTGGTCTGCAAAAATTCTTGTATTGATTCAAATAAATTTTATTTATGACTTCATTTTCTTTAAAGGAAACCTCAGTATTTTAAATCGTGGCCATTTATCAAACAACAATTCCTGTTAATATCTTATGAACTGTGTGTTGTGTTGTACGTACATTTTGATGGCCCTTCTTGCTTACCTTGTTGCTGTTTGTTGGATGATTTTAAAATAATATTTCAAAATCTTACAAAACATTGATTAAAAATTTTCTAAACCCTTCCTACCCCCCACCCCCCTACTGCCATTTTCCATTCATCAACTGTTTTATGGTAATTTTCTTTGCTTTTGTTTAAAGCGGTTTTGGAGATGAAGAATTTTATTCTTCTTGTTGAGTATTTTTAGATGATATTTCATTAATAATTGGCATTTTGTTACGATTTACGAATTTTCAATTTGATGGCGTTGCTTGTGTTATTCATAGACATACTGACAGACAGAGAAATACTGATTGTATGATTATGTGTGTGTGTGAGTGCCTGTGAGAGGGTGGCTGGCTTTAAGTAAAAAATCTTTTAATAAGTATTTGGGGAAGAATAAAATAACAAAAGTCATTGATTGTTTTGATTATTTTGTTTGAATTCGTATTGTATTTGAAATGTTTTTTGTTTTTGCTTTTTTGTGAACGCATAAAATATTTATTTACTTAGAAAATCGAATTTCTTTTGCTAAAGCATACTTACAGGCACTGTTGACGACAGTTAAACAGTTTCTGTTGCTTTTTCCTTCAACCAGAGTACGTACGTACATACATACATACATACAGGTGGATGAGTGCAGTGAGTTTCTTTAAAGATGTTTGCCTGTCTGTATTGTCTACAACTAATTAGTTTTGGCTTGAGTTAAAACGGGGGGGTAGTTTTGTTACCAAATATTCAATTTTTCTTGTTTTTGTTTCTCTTCTTATTTGATTAATTATGAAATCTTTATTCATTTATACATACACACCGTTATACATACACGCATAATGTTATACTTACATACGGCGTATAACGGTGTGTTGTAAATGAAAATTCACCCTTTTTTTACAATTCTTCAAACTTCAAACGGGTTACCATTGATCCACAGAGTATGGGTTTTATTTCAACACATGTATCGGTGTTGCTGTGTTTCTTTCTGTTAGAATATCAAACTTTTAATGTCTCATATGCTAATTTTTATATTTGTTTGTTAAAAAAAAAGTTTTTCTTTACCTTTTTTTTTTGTATTGTTGTTGTATTTGAACATATTTTATGCTTGAAAAGTTTGTTAATTTATCTGCGCGTCTACGGCAAAGGCGGCTTTATTGCTTTAATAAAAACAACGTACGATGACTACAGTACTTTGGTTTGGAACCCATTTGAACATGTTTTTTTTATGGGATTTTAATTCTAATAATTGCATTTTATTGCGTTGGTAACATTTTATTGTTTATTGCCAATAATCATAATATTTGAAACCTTACTACTCGTATATAGGCTTCCTAACTTACCTAAGGAGGCCTTTATTTAGGGAGAATGTATGTGGGGGGGAGGGAGTTAAATTAACATAAAATAGAAATTTATTGTCATTGATTTAAATGTAGTTGACATGTTTACAGTTATATCCTGTATTAATATGTCACATGTGTAATTATGGTTCAAATACCATAAAACACAAAAGTAAAGGCAGAGTTTCTATACCGTGTGCATATATAGGCTGTAAACACGCGAAATTCCTGTCTAAAAACTATTAATAAATCATGTTGAAACTGAAATGTACATATTATACTTCAGTTGTATTGATTTTTCTAATAGACAGCCTTAAAATAGGCTTTAATTTTATATTTAAAACAAAATTCAACTAATTGTTCAGTTAAAAAACGGGGTTTTCGGGGAGAAATTATGGTAATCAGCCTTTAAATAGGCTAAGGTTTTTATTTAGAAAAATATAGCCTTAAAGCATAACTCTTTTGATGAGGTAGGAAAACCGCTTCGGATTATCTGACGTCATCGGATTCAATCAGTGGTTACATACATACATAATTGGTCATTACAACCCTTCAGTCAGGATTACGACTTAGTTTCTCAATCAGTGGTTATTCCACTAAAAGTCTACCTCCTGCTGAGAAGTTCTGTATGCGGAACCTTACTTAACTGGTCATTTTAACCCATTAGTCAGGATTACGACCTAACTTCTCAAGCCACCCATGTTGTTTGTGTTAGTTTTATCCATAAGTGGCAGGGCCTACAGTTTAAAGTCGACTCCGAACGAACTTTTCATGGCAATTTTTTTACTTCATTAGACTTTAATAACGATGTCTAAAACCGTTGTAAGTTTTGAAATTTTAAACAGAACTGTTACCTGAAAGTATACTATATTTGGAAATATATTTTATAAGCCTTAAATTATACTTTAACTCTTTGTAAGTGTGCATATACATATATTTTAATGCATTTGTTAATACAAATTAATTAAATATTACTTTCATAAAATTTATTAATACAATACAATATATTGAAATCTTTCAATATTTCCTTTATATGCCTTAAGCTATGCCCTAACTTTTTTTGTTTTTAAAATACAAAACCTTATTGTATGTATGGAATTTGATTTCTTGTAAAATTTTTGAACAAAAACAAGAAACTTTCTTTATTTTATTAACAGCACAACAATGAATTTTAAAAGGCCTGTTATGGCAAACTTATAACATACTTTAAGGCTTATTTTAACATAGCTGTGTATTTTGTGTGTGTGTGTGTGTGTGTGTAGACAATAAAAAAAATTTCAAGGTATATCATAAAAATACCAAAACAAATAAACAAAAACAAACACACACACACAAAAAACAACCACTGTTTTGCGGTGTAATTCAATCTCGTCAAGAGAAACTTTACAACAAACGCTTAAATTCTATAGCATACATATAGGCTCGTCAATAAATTTTGTGCAGAGTTTTGTTGGTTTTTCGTTTTATTTTTTTTTTTTTTTTATTTTTTAATAATAAAATTAACATAAGAGGGTAAAAGTACAAAAAAGAAAAAATCACGGCACTCATATGTCGGTTTGGAAAACTTAAGATTTCTCATTTTATTGACAATTTTTGAAGGTGAAACGACGTCTATAGCAAGAAGAAAAAAAGCAGAAGCAGAAGCGGGCGGAAGAGGGGGCTAAATAAGGGAAAACAATAGGTAGGTTTTGTTAAGTGGTGATGGTATTTAAAACAGGAGACGGGAAGTTTTTCAACAATTTTCTTGAAAAACTTGTTGTTGTTGTATTTTGGTTGATGAAAATATGATAATTGGCTAAATTTGACAAGGGAAATTTCAATAAATAAAAACGGTAAAAACAAAAGCAAAGAAAAGAAAAGATGCTTGTTATCTCAACTCTTAAAAAGACAAAGTTTTTCAGCAAGAAATACTTTTTTTTCCTCCATCTTTTCAAAAGAAACAATTTTAATGACAACACATGTGTCTACATACGAACTGTGTGTGTGTGTGTGTGTGTGTGTGTCTGAGAGAGGGGTAAAGGAGCAGCAGGGGGGTTTCTTAATTATATTTTATTAATAATTAAAATTAATTTCCTAAAGAGTTTCTCTCTTTTTTTTCTTCTTCACTTCTTTATTTATTTTTTGATTGTTTAATGTTCTTTGTTATTGTTGTTGTTTTTTTACAGATTAAAGCCTTATTTGAAGAAGTTAAACGTTTAAGATCGGTGGAACAAAACCATTTGATACAAATCCATCGTTTGGAGGAGCATTTGGAAGCCAAACGCCAGCATATAATGCGTTTGGAATGCAAACTGGATAAACAGGAAATTAATGAAGCATTACATGAATCCCAACTACAGCAACAACAGCCTCTACAACATGAATTGCAAAGTAAAAACGCCTCCTCAAAGGACTGTGAAATGCTCGATGATGATAATGATGATCAGCCGGTAATTAACAAACGGGATGAGCATCGTGGTGGTGTCACTACCACCCCACACGAAATTATCGACGATGACGATGAGGAGGATGAGGATGATGATGAAGTACAAGAAATTGTTAAAGATAGAAACTGTGATTTAAGCCAACAACATAATGATAAAACCTCAACGGATCATAGCCAGCATCAGCTACAAGAGGATGATGATAATGATGTGATGATGGCTAACAAAGAAAACAAACACGCTGATGATAATCAAAATTCAGAGGAAATGGATGAGGAGGATACAGATCAAGTCAAGGAGATACAAATTAAAAAGGAAACACAGTAAGTTAAAGTAGAGTATAAAACAACAAGAAAAAAAATTATATTTTTTGTGTTATAAAATATTCAACAACAGAATTTTGATTAATTTTTGTACGCCTAAAAATATTAACGAAAAATCGGTCTTCTTCTAAATATTATTGACTTCATGCTTACTTCAATAGTTATCACAACTCTGCAGTTAAGACTACGACCTAGGTTCCTACACCACCCCTGTTGTGTGTGCTAATTTTATCCATGAGTGTGGTGTAACCTGCGTTAAAATTCGTCTCCAATCGACAGATTTCTGGAGAAACTTTTCATGACAATTTTATTCACTCTCAGAATCTTTATCAGAAATCTACTGACCTTATGCTAGTGATAGATTTTTGATAGATATCAGTCTCTAATTGCCTAAAGATATGCTACATTATTTTAAATTATTTCGTCTTAAAAGTAGACCTTGAAAAGAGTATATTTCTTATACATATTTTCGTTTATAATTTTAAAACCAAGAAGTATTTTAAAAACTGTACACTTTCAACGATTTTTCTATTTTAAAAATTGTTTTTTTCTTTTATTTTCTTTTTCAGATCCCCATTACCTTTGGACTCTATTAGCCAACAGAATGCCATTGCTGCAGCTGCAGCGGCCGCTGCTGCCTGCAATAATGATCCCAATAAATTCCAGGAATTATTAATGGAGCGCACCAAGGCTTTGGTAGCAGCTGAAGCCTTAAAGAATAGCGAAGGTAAATTGTACATTTTTTATATCATTTTAAACAATAATACGGAGTAACTCGTTAGAACACTGCGTTTGTTTCGTCTTGGTTTTTTTCTTTAATTTTTCCATAAGTTTTGTTCTATTTTGTTTTTTATTAAAATTCAATATTTACTTGATTGACAAACAAAGACAATTTTTTTATATTTTTACAAGAAAAAAAAAACAGAAAGAGAAAAAGAAAAAAAAACTGTATAAAAAAGTACAAGAAAATCATTTATTCTCTATGATATGGCTGTTGTTGTTGATGTTGTGTTTATTGGTGTAAAATTGTATTTTTTTTTTTTACAATAAGAAAGAAATAATTTATAAAAAAAAATTGATAAAAAGAAGTGCACAAAGAAGTGTTAAAGAAAATCAGAGCGTGGGCGGCTTTATTGAGAGGCGCCAGGTTTTATGGCTCTCCTAGTTTTTTTTTTTTTTCTTTAAGAAGAGAAAAAAATTTACAATATTTTACAATCATAATCATAATATTGTATTAATAATGACTATCTTATCTTGAAAATACAATAAAACAAATAAATTTACAAAAAAAAAAAACTAAAGGAAATTGAACGTTATCGTTCATGGAAAATAAGAAGTGCATGACCAATTTAACTATGATTTCAGAATTGGCCTGATTTTGTTCATTAATTTATTACTTTGCTTCAGTTTTGCATTTTACACTACCACTCGCTCTCTCTCTGTCTCTCTCTCTCTTTGTCTCAGACGCTCTTACTCTTTGTCTGTTAAACGATCTCTCTCACTCACTCTCATAACAAAAAAAAAGTCTAAAAAAACATAAAATAAATCTCAATTAAAAGCAACACTAAGGTATTGTTTGTTTGTATAATTCTTGTAAAAATAATTCACAGAAACATGTTTAGAAACAAATGTTGCTCAGCAGCCACCAACAGCTGATACACAAGATGTTGGGCAACATGTTGAAGACTCAACTACTACTACTACTACTACTGTGCCAAAAATCGAAATCTTAGACGATGATGAAGACAATAACGCTGATAATGATGATAATAAAAAAGAATCTCTTTCTAATGAGAAGGAAAATGCAAATGAAATTGCGGAAACACGTAATCAAAGCCCTAATGACACCATAGACCTGGTAGCGATGGATGCGCATCGCGAAAAAACTCAGGAACATGAAGAACCAGAGGAGGATGATGAGGATTCACCCTCTTTTAAACAGAATGTAGAAAGTTTTGGTTCTTTTTTGGGCGAAGAACTCGTGAATTCATATTGGCGCCGTGGCTTTGATCATACCAAGGCTTTGTATACCAATAGCTATAATGCCGCCAATCAGGTCCATTTACAACATCAGCGTCAACATCATCAACATCAGCAAATGCTTATGCAACAGCAGCAGCAGCAGCAGCAACAACAACATCAGCCATTACCGCCACATCATCAACATCAACAACAACAACAACAGCCACATTCACAATCACAGCATTTAACGCAACCACCCTGTGGTCCATCAACGACCACTTTGCTTAGTCAATTAGTTAATTCTACTTTTTCTACTCCCAACTCTAATACCACAACTCAATCCTCTTTACGTTCTGCAGATGGCTATGCGCAACAACAACAGCAGCAACCACCATTGCATCATACCCACCACCATCATCATCATCTTGGCCATCACCTGCAAACGCATCATAACCTAAACGAGCATCCAGACCTCAAGTCAAGCTTAAATCACCACCACGATTCGTCGGGCTCCAGTGCCAGTACACCGAATTTACAAGAGCAACGCAATAATGAGGATCATCATAGTCTGTCCTTGAATGGTTCGCTCAAGAACCTAGAGGACAACAATAATAGCCTGTGTGCTACACCCACCACCCATCATATGGGCTCCGGACATGGCCCCCATTTAACACATGGTTTCTTGCCCGGTTTACCATTCCAGTTTCAAGAACGTGCTCATTTTCGTTTTGCCGATGATCTCCAACTACCGCCCGGCACTTCCATGGCTGGCCGCTTGGGTGAGTCTCTAATACCCAAAGGTGATCCTATGGAGGCTAAACTGCAGGAAATGCTAAGATACAACATGGATAAATACGCCAATCAAGCCTTGGATACGTTGCATATATCGCGGCGTGTTCGAGAACTACTGTCGGTGCACAACATTGGCCAGCGTATATTTGCCAAATACATATTGGGTCTGTCGCAGGGCACCGTATCAGAATTGCTATCGAAACCCAAACCCTGGGATAAATTAACCGAAAAAGGACGTGATAGTTATCGTAAAATGCATGCATGGTCGTGTGATGATAATGCCGTAATGCTACTCAAATCTTTAATACCCAAGAAAGGTAAGTGAACTACCGTTTAGAAATTTAGAAATCAAAGTTGAAGTGCTATTGTGGGCACACAAAAATAATTTTTAATACGAATTTCAATTGATAATAATTCTTAAAAGGCTACTTTAGGACTTCTAATACTGTTTTAAGTTCTTAAGCTTTACAATTGAAAAAGAAAGAAATAATTGCAGGTTCTGTGAAAGGTTTTTATTAAAAGAATTTGAATTTGAAATGTCCTGTTGAGCAAAAAATATTTCGAAAAATACTTCGAAATTTTATTTAGTTTGGGAACATATTTTTAGCCTACTTAAGGGTTGTAAGACACTGGTTATTTTTTATTAATTTAAAAAAAAAATATATATCTGAAAGCAAAGACCAACAAAGAAAATTTTCACTAATAGCTGAGGCTATTATAAGGAACTTTAAGAAGATTTAAGAGTACGCCAAAGAACAGGATCAGGTAGAAATTTCATTTTATCAATTTTAAAGCCTACTCTAAGGAGTTTCAACATTATTTATTTAAATGTTCAGAATAATTTTCTTTTTTGCTTTCGATTAATGCCTTGGCTATAGAGAACAGAGTTTATTTATCTGTACATACTATTGAAAGCAATTATTTTTAATTATTATTTTTATTTTTTTTTTTAATTTTTTTTTTTAATTTTATTAGTTTATTATGTCTGCCAAAAACTATTTAATTTCTGTTTCTAATTTGATGCTAAAATTATTTTTAAAATCCCATAGAATATTTAACATTTAGTGTTGGTTGTTAATCAAAATAAATTTCATTAAATTTATCATAGAATTTCACACATTTTTTTTTTGGGTTTTAGTTCGACAATTTCATTCTTTCAAAAAAAAAAAATTAAAAAATTAAAAAAATATGTAAGTGTGTAGTATAAGGCATAATAGAAATTTTCTTTTCTTTTATTGCTTGTTTTTGTTCACTTTTTTTTTAAATATATAATGGTTTTAAATATCTATAATTTTAATTAGTAATTGAGTAACAGAAAAATACATTTTTTTTTGGTAAAGTTGTTCTCTTCAACTATTAGCTAGAGACCTGAGGTTTTAATGGAACTTTTAGAAGTATTTTTTTTTTTGTCTTCCGAATAAACAAATTATTAATGGTGCTTACTTTACTTTATTATTAACATGAAATGAGAAAACATTTTTGATGAAATGCTTTAAAAATGAAGTCAAAAGAAAAAGTTCAAACAAAAAAAACCAACGCCATGAATGTAATGCAAATGGTGTTGATAATGCCACCAGCACTGCGTACCAGACGTATGGTAGTTTCATTTTAATGTCACATATTTGTAATAAATATATAGATTTTATTTGCTAATATCTGAACGGTACACGTATACAATATATGTATGTATAACTCAAATCAAATATCTATAAACTGGCTAACAGCCAGACATATACCCATAGCCATAGACAATTGCTACGCTCCTCTAACAGACAGTAGTGAAGCAGCAATAGCATCAGTGGCGGTTGCAGCCTCATCATCATCATCTTCAAAATCATCAAAATATAAATATTTCTTCTTCTCGTTGTTGTTGTTGTTGCTGTTGCTTGTAATTATTTTTGATTTCTGCATAAAAATTGAAAAATAAGCAGACAGTTTTGGTTATTTTACACAGTCTAATATGATTTCTTCTTCTTTTTTTTTCTCTTTTTTCTTTACAATAAATTTACAAAATGTCTTTGAAGGAATTTCAATTTATAAGACATCATGAGTATGATGTTTGAACGTATGTAGTGCTTGTCTATAAATGTGGCTATAATTTGTAACATCGTCATGTCTCAAGTCCCTTGTAATAATAAAACAAATAAAAAAAATGTTCGTTTGTATATAAAAAGAGTGAGGGTGCTGTTAGGTAAGCAGGGGGGTGAGAGGCCCTTGAGGGAGAGGGAGGGGAGTAGTGTTAGAGGGACTTTGATTTAATTATTGAAATTTTTGCATTTTCGTTTGGCGTGTAGACAGACATCAATTTTTACAAATTTGCGCGTTTGTTTATTTGGCCAAAAAAACGGCAAAAAAATATTTTTTTATATAAATTTGTAAACTTTAATTAACATGAAGATTTTCTTTTAATTACATTTTCATTTTGGTTGGCCAAAACAACAACAACAACAAAAAAATAGTATTTTACGTTTAATTATACCCAAAAACTTTACATTTTCTTTGAAAATAAAGAAACAAAAACCTGCTGGAAGTTTAGTTTTTCAGTTTTCAGTTCCAAGATTTTAATCACTTAACAATCAATACCTACAAAAACAAACAAAAAAAAAAAGATTTTTAGCAAATTTTTTGGCATGCAAAATTGCATGTTCAAATTAAGCTAATAAAAGAAGTTTCCCAAAGAAAACAACACAAATATACCCAAAAATTAAATCATATCTCAAAAGGGGTGTTTTCAAAAACAAGGTTTCTTAACATTACAAATAAATTCTCTAAAAAAAAATCCTTAAAACTAAGGCACCATAAAGAAATACAAATAAGAAACACAAAAAATTTTAAAAAGTAAAGCATACCTAAAAGGCATACATACATATATACAAATTTTAATCCAATAAGTTAATTAGATTATCAGAGTTTTAAATAAAAAGAAAACAAAAGAATTAAAAAAAATTACATTAAACCATTAATGTAAAGAAATTTGGAAACTATTTTCAAAAATAAAAAAATTTTAAAGCCTATCTGCCAGGGGTTTTAAAACAGAAATCATTTTTAAAACCTTATATTTACTTACTTAATTGGTTATTACAACCCCTTTTAGTTAGGATTACATCCGAAATAGAACTGTGAAACATAAAACACATTCCAACAGCACTCCGATCAGACCAGATCTGTTTTTTCTGAATAATGGTTCATCTTTTAGCCACTCTGATGAAATTCCTTCACTACCTAATGATCTACTGAAGTTAATTATAAAAATTGCTTAGTACTCATAGCATAACTTTAGGCGTTTTAGAATTGAAAATTGGTCTTAAAATGTAAACTGTTTCTAAATTAATACTAAGATCTAGCTAATTTAGCACAATATTTTAAACCGAGCTTTTGCCTCTTAAAGTATGCAATAATTTTTTTGTTTATTATTTTGTGTCTTAAATTGTTTTTAATTTCAATTTTTGTTTTTTATTTAATGACCTGCTATAACCTTTTTGCCTTCTTTTAAAAAGAAGTATTTTTTTAAAGTATTTTTTCATATTGAAAGAAAAAAAATGTAATTTTCCATAATTATAAAGCCAAAGCAGCAACAATAACTATTTATAGGCATTCATTATAGAAATCAAAGTTTGTTTTCCATATGAAATGCGTGCAAATCAAACGTTTGTCTTTGGAAATAAACTCGCAACATGTGAGGAACGAAAGAGAAACAAAGTGTAACATGAGGGGTCTTTGAGGCAAGGGTTAAGGCATAGCAATTGCAAACGACTGGCAATTGTTTCCTATTGTCTGGCAAGAAATAGCAACAAATGCTTGTGTTTTCCTACTTGTTTTTTTTTATTGTAATTTTTCTTTATTTGAAATGAAATGTTGACATTACTCTTTAAATAATACACATACAGAGTGGCATGGCTCCTTTTCTGCGTTATACACAGGTATTTGTTGAAGGAAACATGCAATTTTTCAAATATCCTTTAAGTTAAAGCAACAACAACAACAATAAAATAACGCGTTTTCTATAAATGTTTGACTTTTTGAACAAGTCAGGGTAAATATTTTTTAAACAACCATAAGAAATACAAGGTGACACTTGACACTTTAAAAGATTTATTGGCTTTCGATTTGGAGGCTCAAAATAAGAGACAAAAAGGTTAAAGGTTAACAAAAAAAAAAATATCGATTTTAGCAATACAAAATTAAAATTTTTTTACATAAAAGTAGGCAATAAATTTTGTATTAAAAATAGACCTTTAGGCAAATATTTTATTTGATTCGAAAGATTCGAAACGAAATGATTTCCATTCAAAGTCCTTCAGTTTCGATTTAAAAGAAACTAAAATTAATTTTAAAATTATTTATCTGGAAGTAGGCAATAAATTTTGTATTAAAAATAGCCTAAAAGCAAGCAAGTATTTAACGTGGAAAGAAATCATATTTTTATTGATTTGAAAGAAACAGTAATAATTTAGTTTTTATTTAAAAAAAATTAAACTATTTACCTAGAAATAGGCAATAGATTTTGTATAAAAGAGCCTTAAAACAAGCAAGAACTTAAAAAATTACTTTTTATAATATTTATTATTTTAAACAGCATTTTTTATCTGGAAATATATAGTCTCCCCCTTTAAAAAATCTTTAATTATTATTTATTCGTTTATTACGCTTAAGGATGACGTTATTTTTCTAACAAATTATTGTTAAAAACTCATTGACGCTTAAAATCTCTAGACGTCAATCTTTTACTCTCTTTCCCTCTCTGTGTTTCCCTCTCTCTCTCTCCGCATTAGGCTAGTGCTGTTGCGTTTTACCCTGCCTTAAGCCGTTTGTGTATGCAATACTTTTTTGTTTTGTTTTGTTTTGTTTTGTTTTTCTCTTGTTTTTGTTATTATTTATTAATGTTATATAATTGTTGTTGTTTATTGTCGTATATTTTCTATACAACTCTTTAATTTTGTTTGGTTTGTTGCATTTATTGTTGTTTTCATAACAAAAAATCAGAGAGAAAAAAAGAATGGAAGGAGAACTTCAAAGGTTTTTTGAACAACTTTTTTCTGTTTTGTTTTTATTTTGTTTCTATTATTATTGTTATTTCTTCTTATCCAACTGTATTGTTGGTGTTGTTGTTGTAGGCTATTGATTTTCTTTTTTCTCTCATTTTCAGTAAATACACACAAACATTTTTTATTGTTAGAAGTTGCCATTTATTTTATTTTTTTATTTTTTTTTTAAGCTTAAAAGTAGGCAATAATTTTTGCTGAAAAAAAACTTTGAAAAAATAAATTTTAAAACTTTTTATTTTTAGCAAACAAAAATACAGCACTTGCTTTATGTTTTATAGAAAAATAAATAAATTTTGTAGCAATTGTTGTTATTGTTTAAAAATTAGAAAAAAGCCTTTTTGTGAACAACAACAGAAAAAAACTTATTAAATATGATTTATTTTTTCTATTTTTGCCTTAAAATAGGCAACACATGTTAATACTTGTTGTTGTTTTTTTTTTTTTTTTGCTCTAATGACATTTTATAATTTTTAAAATAATTTCATAACACTTACCCTCTTGCACTAATGTCCCGTTTGTTGGCAAATTAACCTTTGGTTTTTAAAAAAAAGATCCATTTTAATAAATAAAAAAAAAATCCTTTTTGGATTAAACCACTCAAAGGCACATGTTGTCTAAGGAATGCAAGCAGTACAGCAACACTGGTCAGTAAAAAATGAGAGGGTTGCAGATCCTTTTTTTGAAGTTTTTTTTTTTTTTTTTGCATACTTTTTGGTTTACTCAGACTGAGTCTATAATAAACCTTTCTCGTAGACAAATTTAATTGCATAAAGTGTTAATAAGTATAGGTTTTAAACAAAGAACAAAGGATTTATATTTTTACTTTTTTACACTAAAAAAGAATCACAATTTGAAAAAATTAAAGCATACTTTAAGTTGCAGAAAAATAACATAAAATGAAATATATATGAAGGCGCCAGCTTGATCTTTAGCTTTTTCCACTCTAAACGGGTATTTCCGGAATAAGTTGTGTACGCACGTCATTTGAACAGTAGTTATCCACCTTTCTTTCGCCCACCGTTTAAATTTCTCATGTATTTTCCCTAAAATTTCCAGTCGTAGCTGTTTTACATCTTCTCTGTTACCTTGTCTTCGTTTAGTTCGTATTTTAACACTTGTCTTCTCGATTAAAAGCTTTATTGGAATTGTATTCCATTGAGTGAGTAGTCTAGTCACCAATGCATTAAACATTCACAAAGTTTTGCCAATATAAAGTCCTTTTGGGTAATTAAAAATTGCCACGAAAAAAATTAAAAAATCTGTCGTTCGAAGTCGACATTAAGCTGTGGGCCCCACTGTGGATATGTGTTATGAATGCAATTAAAGCAAATACTATAAGTGGTGTGAGAAACTAGGTTTTAATCCCGACTAAAAGGTTGTAATAACCTTTTAAGTAAGTAAGTAAATCCTAGTAATGCTAGTAATAGCTCGTGAAGTCAGCTTCTATGGTTCTTTGACTTGTCCTGAAATATTGTCCATCCAATTGGTTCCTATTGGGCTTTAGTATTGGTCCCATTATTGTTTCAAGAGACCGCAACATTTTATTGTTTGTTTTTGTTCTTTTTTTACACTCAAAACACTTCAAATATTTTTGACCTGTTTGTTGTGTTTTTTAATAAATTTTTTAATGGGCTGCTATGGGTAGATTTTTTCCCCCCATTTATTTTTTTTTTTTTTTATTTATTTTTACAACAACAACTATAACAAAAAGCATACATTATTAACACTAAAAGCCATAAATTAGCATTTAGAAGAAAAAATTTGCTTTAGTTTGTCTATACTACACCATCATCATCATCTACACATCATTGAAATGAAAAATCGAAAATTGTCACAAGAAAAAAACAAAAAAAAGAAGAAAACCTGAAAAACACACGCATACAGTAAGGCGCGTAAACGGGCCAAACATGATGATGTTTAGCTTTGCTTATGATGACACATTCTTTAACATGTAATTTGTATTTGAAAAACCAAAACAATATGAGACTTTTGCTCTCTCTCTCTCTATTGAAGATTTATCTTCATATTCAAATGAATTGGAAGGAGAATAGGTTGCTGCGGCTGATATTTTTGGTTTGTCATCGAAAGAAAACCATTAAAATTTTTCATTGAAATTTTCAAAATCTTTGACAAAAACGCTGTGTGATTATTTCGGTTTTTTGTGTGTAGGTGTTAATTTTGTTAATGTTGTTGTTGTTATTATTTTTTTTTTTTATTTTAATATAATTTATTTTATTACTTATTCAATACAATCAAATTTATTTTTTTACACGTTTATAGCATAAAAAAGAAACACACTAAAATTGAGTTGATTTAACCAACCAAAGTAAATCAAAAATTTATTTAAAGAAACACAAGGGGGGGATTACGCATAATAAGTTTAATTTATGGACACAATATCGATTATGAAAATAAAAAAATTAAAACATAAAATAAAACAAAATTTTTAGAACAAATAAACTTTATAATGATGAGAAACAAATCTTTACGTTATGGCTGCAAATAAATAATTTTTTTTCTCCTGTTTTTCTGCTTGAAATTTATGTTTTAAATTTGGAAAATTCATGTTTTATACACAAAAAGAAATATAAGTACGACAGAATCTAATTTTATATGAAATTATTACCCATTTTTTTTCAAATTTATATTCTCTTCTCTTTTTTTGTTAAGTCTTGTTATGCTCCCCTTTTCATTTTTCTTTCAGTTTTTTTTTTTAATCAATTTCAATTGCATGCATATTTTCTTGTTATTTATCCTTTTTGCTATGGATAGATAATTTATTGCATTTTGAAGTGTTATTATGTTGTTGTTATAAAAACAAAATTAAAAAAAAATCTTATGTTTTATTTTCTAATAAAGAAAGAAATTCTATTTCTTTCAAGTCAAAGAAAAAGTCTACGACTACGATGTTGTCCTCGCCATCGTCTCTAGCAAGGAATGGGAGGAGTTGTTTCAAACGTATTCAAACATAATAATCCACAATCCTTCCTTGATAGGCATTTTAATTAGAATTTATTTCACATTTTTTTTAACGCAATTCAACAGTGCAAGTAGTCAGTCATAGGGAAGATGGCATATTTTAGCATAAATTGATTTTTTTCTGTCTGTCTGTCTGTCTGTCTATCTCACATTTGACATTTAATTGCAGGCAAATATAATTGAATAATTAGAGGGAATAATAAATGGAAATGCAACAAAAAAAGTTCACACTTCAAATTTAAATAAGCTTTTTATAATAAATAAACCAATTTGAATAAAAATATCCTTAAGATTGCATATTTACAATTTCAAATTGGATTTCAAGTATTATTTGCAATGTATGCAGATATTTGCAATTAATTTGGTTGCCTCAATTAAAATATAAGGATTGATGCAATCAAATAAAAAAATCTGTACTTACTTAATTGGTCATTGTATACCCGAACGACAGATTTTTTGAGATACTTTTCATGGCAATTTAACAATTTACTCTCAGAATATTTGCCAGAAGGCTGCTCAGAGGAGAACTAAATACTTTTGTATTTCGTTTTATTGGTTAGTGTGAACAACCTTGCTGACTAGTTTTAGCTGCTAATCTCTTATAATAAAATGTTCTCCAGAGCCGACATTGGTGTAGTACGCAAGGCTATAGTAATCATAATGCAGGCAGAATTTTTTAACCGCCACATCAGATTGAAGTTCTTTACCCGCTATAACAGGCATCCATAGGTTATGATAACTTTAACCACTACTGTATAAACGCAGTAAATTATTATAATTTTGAAACTCCTTCTTTTGTTGCAAGCTTGGAGGAGAAGAGGGCCTTTATCCTCCTGTTTAGAATATTCTGTGTCCAGGACTTCTGTCTATACAGATTAAGCCCCAAAAAAGTGTAGAAGCAGAGGGCCTTTATCCTCCTCTTAAGTATGTATACTCCAGGACCACTGCCTATATAGGTTAAGTCCCAAAAAGTATACCCCATATAATCTCAATGGATGAAAACTCAGTGGCTTGTATATTCCAGTGAAAAGCCCACCTAAGCCGCGTTTTAACTTGCTGCAGAGCAAGTTGCATCCCGTCTTGTCTATATGCCTAAAAGCATGCACCATTTAATTATCATTTTTACCAAGTTTTGTATGGATTTAAATTTATTGTTTTTCTTTTTTAATATTTTTAAATTGGAATTAGAAAAAATATTTTGTTTTTATTAGTTTTAGCTATTTGGTAGTAAGGGAAAATCCGTTTTTTTTTTTCTTATTACTAAAAAAGAATTTTATTTCAATGGCTTTTTTTTTATTAGATTTAAATTAATTAAACATCAAACGATTTTTATTTTATTTTTCATTTTTGTTTTTGTATAATTTTTTGTATTATTTTTTACTCATACAATTATTAAACGCTAATTCAATTTGTTTTTTCATTATTCTTGCATGGTTAAGCACGAATTTGATGCAAAAATCAAATAAAAATCGTATACAAAATCTACCCCAACCAAAACCAAACCATTCCTATAGATGACCAAATAGAGGAGCGCCATAATAAAAAAAAAAACTCCCTTTTGAAAAAAATATACTCTCATAGCTTTATTGAAATCTACCGAAAAATAAAAGACCAGAAAAACAAGAAGAGATTTACAAAAAATATGACCTTCTTGTTGAAATTGAAATGATTTTTTCATATTTTTTTTTTATAAATTTTTTTGAAATTTTTTTTATCGTTATTGAAAAGCATTGGCAGGCTTTTGAATAACCAGCATCAATTATTGCATCATTTTATGGCATTTCATGTGAACATTTTTATTTCCTTTTTTTGTAGTATTTTTCAGACTTTTTCCATTTTTTTTTTTTCAAAATAAACAAATAAATTTGGTTTTTGGTTTCTTTTAATAGAAACACTTTGATTTATGATTTCAAACACACAGTATACTGTGTACTGCACTTTATAAAAGCCATCCAACAATAAAAAAAAAGTGGAAAAAATATCAAATCAAAAGCGTTTTAAATCTTTCACGTTTCAAAATGAAAACTATACTCTCTATTATGTTATCCTTACTACGTTGTATACTATGGTGTATATAGTATAAGGCACCTCGAGATTCCCCTTTTACCCTTTTGAATTACCAGCGCAGTCTTTGGCCTTAATTAAATCCTTTCAAAAACTAATCATACAAGTGGTTTTTCATGTTGTGGCATTTTTTTTGCCAAAACGAAATTGGCTGACTATTGAAAAGTAAGAAAGAAAAAAAATAAAACGAAAAGAAAGAGAATTTTTGTGAAAATTGTTTTACAATTGCCAGGATAATCGATTCCCAAAGGAGCAAACACTTAACAAAACATAAATGATTGTCTAACATCCGCTTTATATTTTACGATAACATTCATCTATTCATTCATCGTATAACACAACATTCACTCATATTTATATATTGCCATTCATATTCCACACATCATCAGGTCCTTTTAAAGAATGCTGCTTCATTTTTGTCTAAACGTTCGTTATATGTTTTATTCTGAATGCCAAGCCAGTGAATAACAACATCGTTCGTTCATCGAAGAATATTTCTATAGAACGGAACGGAAATCAACACATGAATGACAAATGGCATATAACGGTTGAATTGTTTTGATTACGTTACAATAGTAACATTACAATAACAACAAAAACTATATTCAATATTATCCAACAACAACAACAGCAACAACAAGGATATCAATCGAGTACCTCTGTTTGAATACGAGCAAGTGTCAGAAGAAGTGTTTGTGTTTGCGTTTGTGTTCGTGTTTGCATATACAATAGTAAAGTAAGGGATACAGAACTTCATTTAGGGATTAAGGTAAAGGAGAGCTTAAAACCAAAGGATAACATAACCTCAAACTTGTTTAGTTTCTTTCTTTTTCTATATTTTTTGAAATCTAAAAGATTTTTTCGGTTTAAATTTAATCCAAAAAAACGTAAGAAAAAACTAAAAACTTAAAGGGTTTAATAATTCTTTTGGCATAGTGAACAACACCACCTTTTGAGGTTAAAAATTATAAACATAACCTCAATTTTCTTATGAAAATCTCTTAAAGACTTAAGAAGCTATGCTTAAAACAGTGTGCATTCGTTATTGACAAATCTGCTTCTAAATATATAGAAATAGAAAGTTAAGAAGTTAGATTATGTTATCAAGACTACAGGTATTGAGTTTCCCATATAAAAAGAAAGGAAAATAAATTACAGCCACCCTAAACTGCTTATACAGTAAAGTAGATCAATTGTATTTAGGCTTACACACTGTGCCAAGCTATTGAAGAAAGATTTCCAAAAGAAACTTAATCGCCCGCTAGGTCTGGATGATCACAGAGGCAATGAAAATGTCTTGTCTGGATCCCAAAAGCGTTCTCACAGCTTCTGCAGTGAAGTTAAATTTATAAAATTATTTAAAAATAATCAGAAAACTTTGAATTGTTTTTAGTTTCAATTATCGTAGAAGGTCTTGAAAGGGTTAATGCCGTATTATCTTTGCACATTAAATTCCCAGGAAATTTATTTGTTTTTTTCGCGCTTTTTTTTTATTAATTTATGTTAAATAATTTGCGAATTTTTTTTTTTTTGTGGGCTTACATACATATATTTCCTCTAGCCAGACTTTATGGCTTAATTTCAAGCCAAAAAAAAACACCACACAGAAAAAATGATAAAAAAAAGGCATACTTTTCTTGGCCAGATCAATAAATAGTAGTGGCCCATAAAATCAAATACCACAGGCAAATTGATGAATTGCAGACAGGCATCCATGTAAAGTCCAATGATGTCTTTAGCATTTGCGTAGCCGGATCATAAAATTTTGTTCTGTTCTGTTCTCTTCCTTTTTTTGTTTTTCTTTTTCGAATTCATTTGTTTATGACATGATTGATTTTGATTTCTTGGGGTATTTTTTTCGTATTTTTGTTTAATGAACAGCAAAACTATCGCAGCAAAACCATTGCAACGAATCAAGCAAGTCAACGTTGAAATTCATTCACTTTTATAACCGTTAATGGGAAATTTATTGCTTTCAAATTGAAGTTTTATTAATTCGTCTTTAATATTATTTTTATTCTTGTTTTTTATTTCCTTTTCATTCCTTACTAATTCCTCTTTTGCCTTTTTCTTCTTCTTTTCGATGTTTTTTTTTTTTTTTTTTTTTTTGTAGATTCTGGTTTACCACCTTATGGCGGTGGTGGTGGTAGCAGTCGTGATGATTCAATGTCTGATGAACGTATTGCTCATATTTTAAATGAGGCATCGTCACTCATGAAATCATCAGGACCATCTGGTTTGCATGAACATCATCATCAGCGTAGAGCGTCTACCATACCAGAGGATTCGCGCAGCAATGATGACTCCAAGTCGCCGCATCAGCCATGCTCATCGCCCTTCTTTAAGGAGCATAACAGTAAGTCCATGGGTGAAACTGTCATGCCAGGACAGTCTCATTTACGTCCGGACGATATGAATCCCGAGAAAATGGCCCGTTTATATCAGGAATTAATGGCACGCGCCCCACGAGAAGCTTTCCCCGGGTAAGTATTTCTTTGCACCAAATCACAAGCCTTCGCACTTCTTCTCTTTTTCGGTTTAACAGTTTATACTGAAGCCTAATTGTAGTTTTTTGCTTTCGCCCTTTTTCAGTGGTGGCCTGCCGTCGGCAGCAGCGGCAGCTAGCATGGGTGGTAATGCCTTTCCCGCTTTGGCAGCCGATGAGAATATGCGTTTGGCTTTTGAGCGTGAAATGTCCAAAATTCAACAACAACAGCAACAACAACAACAACAGCAACAGCAGCAGCAACAACAGCATGCTGTCTCTCAACCTCCCAGCTTTGCCAATTTCTCTAGTCTTATGGCTTTGCAGCAGCAAATGTTGAACGGCGCCCAAGATCTTTCTCTAGGCACGGAGGACAAACCGAAAGACTCTTCGAAAGTGAATGGTCAACGCAGCTCCTTTGAAATTACCTCCGGCAACTCACTCAGCAATCACGGGCAAACAACACCGAACAATAAAGATTCTTCCTCGGCATCTGAGGTGGAGAGACTTTATCCTGGCATGATGAAATCAGAACAAGGCAATAAAACCCCTGCACCCTTGCCCTCTAGCAACAATTCGACCACCAACACTAATTCAGCTGCTCCCAGTCCTCTCAGCAATTCCATACTCCCGCCTGCTATGACGCCCAATGAGGAGTTCTCTGCCACCGCCAGCCCTCTTCAAAGAATGGCCTCCATAACCAATTCGTTGATAACACAGCCACCCGTACCGCCTCATCATAATCCTCCACAAAGGCCTACTAAAGCCGTCTTGCCACCCATAACCCAGCAGCAGTTCGATATGTTCAATAATCTCAACACTGAGGACATTGTGCGGCGCGTCAAAGAGGCTCTTTCGCAATATTCCATATCGCAACGTTTGTTTGGCGAATCTGTGTTGGGTTTGTCTCAAGGTTCGGTATCAGACCTCTTGGCCAGACCCAAGCCCTGGCATATGCTAACCCAAAAGGGCCGAGAACCCTTTATACGCATGAAAATGTTTTTGGAAGACGAGAATGCTGTCCATAAGCTGGTGGCTTCTCAATATAAAATTGCTCCTGAGAAACTGATGAGAACTGGTAACTACAGTGGTTCTCCCCAAATTCCTCAGGGTTTGGCCAGTAAAATGCAGGCCTCTTTGCCTATGCAAAAGATGATGAGCGAATTGAAGCTGCAGGAACCGGCTCACATCATGCAACAAATGCAGGCAGCTGCTGTTATGTCAGCGGCCATGCAACAACATCAACAGCAACAAGCTGCCGCTGCCCAACAGAGCCAACAACAGGCTGCCCAGGCGGCTGTACAAGCAGCCCAAGCCGCTGCTGCAGCACAAGCTGCCCAACAGCATCACCAGAGCATGCTGTTGACATCACCAGGTCTGCCGCCACAACACGCTATAGCCTTGCCAGCAGCTAATTCACAGCCTTCATCGGGCAGTACCACACCAGCCGGTCCCACACCCGATAAAAAGCCCATGATGATGCCAATACACTCACCCCACCAAGCCAATGCCATGCGCAATATGCACCAACACATGTCGCCCACCGTTTACGAAATGGCAGCTTTAACACAAGATTTAGACACTCAGGTTATAACCACCAAAATCAAGGAGGCCTTGTTAACCAACAACATAGGCCAGAAGATATTTGGCGAAGCTGTTTTGGGTCTGTCCCAAGGCTCTGTATCAGAGTTGCTGAGCAAGCCCAAGCCCTGGCATATGCTGTCCATTAAGGGCCGCGAACCATTTATACGCATGCAGCTGTGGCTGTCCGATGCCAACAATGTGGAGCGTTTACAGGTAATAAAAAACGAGCGTCGAGAAGCTTCCAAACGCAGACGTTCAACGGGACCTAACCAACAGGACAACAGCTCGGATACCTCCAGCAATGATACCAATGACTTTTACACCAGCAGTCCTGGACCAGGTTCGGTAGGCAGTGCGGGAGCACCGCCCAATAAGAAACAACGGGTACTATTCTCCGAGGAACAAAAGGAAGCCTTACGTTTAGCCTTTGCCTTAGATCCTTACCCCAATGTGGGCACCATAGAATTCCTGGCCAATGAATTGGGTTTGGCCACACGCACCATAACCAACTGGTTCCACAACCATCGTATGCGTTTGAAGCAACAAGTGCCTCATGGTCCACCAGGGCAGGAAACCAATATACCCACTAGAGAAAATACCAATTCCACACCCTTTGACCCCGTCCAGTTTCGCATTTTACTGCAGCAACGTCTGTTGGAATTGCACAAGGAACGCATGGGCCTAAGCGGTAATACACCCTTGCCCTATCCACCTTATTTTGCGGCGGCGGCCTTATTGGGACGTTCCTTGGCCGGCATGCCGGGCACAAATCCTCAAACTGCCTTGCCCACCAATGAGGCAGAGTTACGGGCTTTAAATCAGGCGTTTAGAGAGCAAATGTCTGGCCTGGATTTATCCATGAGCTCGTTGAAACGTGAGCGTAACGATGACTTTGAGGATGACATGGATGAGTCTCACTTATCGGACAATGATAATGATGAAATCGATGATGAAGATAAAACCAGTGAATACCGTAGCAGTGCTTTAAATGCAATGAATGCCCAACAGTTTTTGAATAACATGCGCTCCAATCGAAGAAAACCAGCCGCACCGCAATGGGTTAATCCCGCTGTACCCTCAGCTGGGGAGGGAGAACGCATTATTAATGGTGTGTGTGTGATGCAGCAAGCTGACGAACAACAACAACAACAACAACCACCCGGTGGTGGTAACGAAGACGACATGCATAAGACGATGGCAGCAGAACAGGAAGACAACATGGAAATGGAAGCGGCACATCAATCGTTTATGGAACCCGAAGTAGTTATCAAACAAGAAAAAGAAGACTGCGACGAAAGTGATCAGGAGAAAACGCACAATGCAGAGGAGTTAACGGCCGCAGCGATGAATGAGGAACGCATCAAGGTGGTACAGGAAGATAAACTCAGGATGGTACGAGTCAATCGATTAAGCAACGAAGATGAAACGTTGGCGGCGAGTAATACTGTAAGTGCTGCTGCAAATACAGCGTGGAATTATTAAAAACAAGAGAAGAGAGAATTTGTAGAGAAATTTTAATAGAAAAATAGACTCTCTTTATAGTTCTTTGCTTGTGTAGAAAGAGTAGAAGAGGAGATTAGAAAGAAAGAAGAAAAGAAGAAACCAAAGAAATTTAAAAGGAGAGTAAAAAAAGAGTAACAAAATTCTAGAAAATGAGAAAGTCAAGTGCAATGTTTTGAAAATTACCCAGACCTGGTTCAGGGTCAGGGATTATAAAAATTTGTTTTTTTTTTTTTATTTTTTTTTAATTTTTTTTTTATAATTTATTTTGAATAACTTTTTTAAAAAATTTAAATGTGATTAAGTTAAGCTTAAGGAGTAAAAAGAGTAAAACGAGTAAAATATATAAAAATATTAAAAACTTTCTTGATTGTAAATAGTAGTTTTAAGAGTTGATAAGAGAGGGAAATGAAAAGAAAATTTCTTTTTTATTAAAAAAAAAAACAATTGAGTATTATAAACATGTTTTAAGGTTTAGTTTTTATTTTTAAATTTCCTTTTAAATTTTATTATTATTTTTTTAATAAACAAGACTGTATTTTATAAGTTATTCTTTATAATTATTTTTTTTTTAAGAAATATTGTGTGTAAATAATTCTCTTTGCCTGTATGTGTAAATATTTAAACAACTTTTTATGATTTTTTCTGAGTTGACTTCCTTTTTTGATCTCACATTTTAAATCTAAAAAAAATATAAAAAAAAGTTATTAAAAAAACACAATTTTTTATAAAAATAATTTAAAGAACAACATTAAAAAATCTTAAAAGAAAAATAAAACAAATCCATATTTATTTATAAAAAAAAAGAAAGAAAACCCTCAAAAAAAAGGTAGTTAAACTTTTTTAAAATTAAGCTAAAGAATCTCTTTTTTTCCAAAACAATAATTATTATTAAAAATTATAAACATTATGATGATAAATATATAAAATATATAAAAAAAAACAAAACAAAATACATACAATACTTGCCCTTAGTTATAAATATTAAAAAAAAATGATAACAAACAGTAGCTTATAATAGCATAAATTTCTTTAAATAAAAAAAAATAAATATTAAAAGAAAACAATTTATTTTAAAATAAAATAAATAAACCATTAGCATATCGTTTATTATAATTATTATTATTATTATAAAAAATTATAAAAAAATAACCTAAAATTTCCAAAAATTATTAAGAAAAAATCCTAAGTTTTCCTAATTATTATACATTTAATTCATAGTAGAAAATATTATATAAAAATCAAAAAAAAAATAAATAAAAAAAAATGTATATGTAAATATTAAAAATAAGTAAATTTTAATTATTTTTAAAATTTAATTCAAATAATTTTAAGTAAAGTAGCTTATAAAAAATGTAATTTGAATTGTTTTTTGTTAATAAGTTTGAAAAATTTATGTACATTTTAAAGATTTTAAGTTAATTTTTATTGAACACGAAAGAAAAGATTATTTTTAAAATTATTTTTTATTATTATAATTATTAAAAAAAAGAAGAAAAAACACAAATTTATGCATTTCTTATTTTATAAATATTTGCTTTAGTTAAAACCTAGTTTTATTATTATAATTTTTATTAATTTTTAAATAAAACAAGAATATTTGAAGAAATAATTATTAAAAAAAAATACACAAAAAATAAAAACCAGTTTTATTTATTAAAAAAAATTAAAACCAGTTGATCTACTTTATCATGGGATAATTCTATATGGCGATTAATTATTTTAATTTAAACTTTAAATGTTTACGGACAAGGCTGAGTTGGATATTAACGCAGATCGGTATAAGGCGTAAAGTAGAACTCTGAATTTTTTAAAGAGGATTGTGTTAAAAAAAATAAAAATCAGTTTATATTTTTGCAAATAATTATTACAATTTTTTATCATCAATTTCATTTCAAATTTATAATTTTCTAACAATTTTTATTTAATTTCTGTATGAATGTTATTAATTTTTATTAAATTCATACAGAATACTTAAGCAGAGGGAACCATTGTCCTCGCAATAACATTTTATAAATTTAAATACAAAACATAATAAGAAATATATTAATTAAAAATAAATTAATTAAGCCTCTGACATAAATAAAAAATAAATACACAAAATAAAAATTAAAATTAATACTTAAAACTTATTAAATAAGGAAGACAAACCTGTTTCCCTTTAATTAGAACTAACAACAAGTACGTAATATTTAATAAATGAAAAATTAAGAAGAATAAAGAAAAAGGCATTTTTTTTATTTACTTTATAAAAATAAAACGTAAATATTGTATAGAAAAAAGGTGCTATAAAATAAAAATGGAAAAAATAAATAAAACAATAAAAAATACGTAATTTATAAAAAAAAATTAAATAAAAAAACAATATTGTAAATATAAAACGAAACATTAAAAAACAGGCACATTTTTTCTTTTATTTTAAAAAAAATTAAAATTTTTCTAAACTGTTTTGTATATATAAAGAATTCAATATAATTATTTAAAAAACAATAAAAAGAATAATTAACAGACCATATCATTATATTTAAACCAACAAAAATAAAACAAAAATAATAATAAAAACAGTAACTTGAACAAAACTGGCCCTAATTTCCTTTCAAAAAAAGTTAAAAAAACAATTTTCTTTTTATTATTATAAAACACAATAAATAAATATTTTTTAAATACTTTTTGAATTACTTTAAAAATATTTTCTTTTTCATATTTCAACAGGAAAAATGCTAAATTAAAAAAGCATTATTCTTTGACAGTCCGCCCAAGAAAATTAATAAAGCAAATATACAAAGATTTTTTGTAAAAGTAACAAAAAAATAATAATAATTTACTCTGACAACAAATAATCAAATTAAATGAAAATTCTTAAAAAAGAAAACTTTTGTAAAAATTTTATTTTAAAACAATAATTTTCTCAAAATCAATTTTCTTTTTAACAAAAAAAAAAATACTTATACAATTATATTGAAAACATAAAATATATAAATAAAACAAAAAATACTGTAGCATATAAAAAAATTATAAACAAAAAGATAACAACAACAGTAAGCAAAATGAAATAAACGACAAAACCCCCAAAAATAGTGTGAAGTAAATTAAAATCAAATTAATATTAATTATAATTATAAAAATAAATAAATAAAATACGAAAAAAAATAAATAAACCAAACCAAATTATTAAATAAAAATACACAAATATTGTATGAATTAAAAAAAATATTTAAAACGGCAGTTTTATTCATTTCAGCTTTAAATTTGAATTTAAAAAGTAAGCAAGAACACCATTCTCTATTTAGTCACAATGGCAATACCGGTACGGAAAAAAAGCAGTTTGTGTAATAACGCCTTTCCAATCAGTTTTGTGACATCAATCGCAAGCACAACACGGTGTTTGTTTCTTGCAAATAGAAAAATTCTTTATTTGGTGGCAAAAAAGTATAAAAAGTGAAAAGTTTTTGGTGAATCTTAATTAAAAGCGTGCAAAATATCTAAAGTGAATAAATATTATTTGAAGTGAGTGCTTTTGTTACGAAAATAATGATGGGCAGCTGATAGATTTTCCTTTTTTATGTTGCTTACGCAGAAAAATTAGAAAACAAGAAGAAGAATGATAGCGGTACTACATTAAAATATGAAGAGTGAATAAATAGCTTTTTTACAATTTTAGTAAGTGCGGTGTGGTTGTCTTTACTAGTGTCTTCAATTTTAAATGAAATGAGTATTTTCGTTAAAACAAAAGTAATGGGCAGCTGAAAGATTTTCCTCTTTTGTGTTGCGCACGCTGAAAAATGCGAAAGAAAAAATAAACAAACCAAACCAAATTATTAAATAAAAATACGCAAATATTTTATGAATTAAAAAAAGAGTATTTTTAAACGGTATTTTTATTCAGCTACAGCTTTGAATTTAAAAAGCAAGCAACAACACCATTTTCTAGTTAGTCACAATGGCAATACCGATACAAAAACAAGCAGTGTGTGTAATAACGCCTTTCCAATCAGTTTTGTGACATCAATCGCAAGCGCAACACGGTGTTTGTCTCTTGCAAATAGAACAATTCTTTATATAGTAGCAAAAAAGCACAAAAAGTGAAAAGTTTTTGGTGAATCTTACTTAATTAAAAGTGTGCAAAATATCTAAAGTGAATAAATATTATTTGAAGTGAGTGCTTTTGTTACGACAATAAATGATGGGCAGCTGAAAGATTTTGCTTTTTTATGTTGCTTACGCAGAAAAATTAGAAAAGAAGAATAATAACGGTACTACAATAAAATATATGAATAGTGAAAAGCTTTTATTACAATTTTAGTGAGTGCGGTGTTGTTGTCTTTACTAGTGTCTTCAATTTTAAATGAAATGTGTGCTTTCGTTAAAACAAAACTGATGAGCATGCAGCTGCAAGATTTTCCTTTTTTATGATGTGAACGCAGAAAAATTATAAAGGCAGAAGAAGAACAATGATAGCGGTTCCACATTAAAATATTTTTTATGCTGTGACGCAGAAAATTTAGAAAAGCAGAAGAAGAAAAATGATAGCGGTACTACATTAAAATATGGTGAGTGAAGAGATTTTATTACAATTTTTACTGAGTGTTGTTGTCTTTACTACATTTCTTACATTTAAAATCATAAGTTGCCAGTTTAAGGGCGATTTTAATTCTATTTAGGGAAAGAAATTCAGTTGATTATAGGAGTCAAAAAAAATTATTTTGGGCATAATTCTATCTCCTAATTTTACCATCGGTAATGACGTCGAGATATTGTGGTCGGTAGTGTCGTGTAGTTTTTCCAGTTTTAATCGAACCCTCCGCTATTCCGAAAGTCACTACAAATTTTAGTACATACCCCTGGCCTTTACTGTCTGTAACCAGCTTTATTTTGAAAATAATAATAATAAGTTTTCCTGATCCGATTTTTAGATCAGATTCAAACAAAAAAGCACAAAAATTTATAAATATTTCGACAATTTGCAAAAAAGCATTTTGGGAATAGAACATAAATGAAAGAAATTATTATTACAAAATAATTATTTTTTGTAATTTTAATTTTTTAGAATTTTAAATAGAATGACACAATGGCAACATTGTTTTAATGCAGTAACCTGACATATCGGTGAATGCCTCCACTAACATTCTCTAGTTAATCACAATGGCAATACCGATACTAAAAACAAGCAGTTTGTGTAATAACGCCTTTTCAATCAGTTTTGTTACATCGATCGCAAGCGCAACACGGTGTTTGATCTTGCAAATAGAAAAATTCTTTATTTAGTAGCAAAAAAGCATAAAAATTTAAAAATTTTTGGTGGATCTTAATTAAAATTGTGCAAAATATCTAAAGTGAATAAATATTATTTGAAGTGAGTGCTTTTGTTACAAAAACAAATGATGGGCAGCTGAAAGATTTTGCTCACACAGAAAAATTACAAAAAGAAGGATAAGAATAATAACGGTACTACATTAAAATATGAATAGTGAAAAGCTTTTATTACAATTTTAGTGAGTGCGGTGTTGTTGTCTTTACTAGTGTCTTCAATCTTAAATGAAATGTGTGCTTTCGTTAAAACAAAACTGAAGGGCATGCAGCTGCAAGATTTTCCTTTTTTATGCTGTGAACGCAGAAAAATTATAAAGGCAGAAGAAGAACAATGATAGCGGTACCACATTAAAATATTTTTTATGCTGTGAACGCAGAAAAATTAGAAAAGCAGAAGAAGAAAAATGATAGCGGTACTACATTAAAATATGGTGAGTGAAGAGATTTTATTACAATTTTTACTGAGTGTTGTTGTCTTTACTACATTTCTTACATTTAAAATCATAAGTTGCCAGTTTAAGGGCGATTTTAATTCCATTTAGGGAAAGAAATTCAGTTGATTATAGGAGTTAAAAAAAATTATTTTGGGCATAATTCTGTCTCCTAATTTTACCATCGGTAATGACGTCGAGGGATTGTGGTCGGTAGTGTCGTGTAGTTTTTCCAGTTTTAATCGAACCCTTAGCTATTCCGAAAGTCACTACAAATTTTAGTACATAACCCTGGCCACTGGCTAACCGGGACCTTTACTGTCTTTAACCAGCTTTATTTTGAAAATAATAATAATAATTTATCCTGATCCGATTTTTAGATCCGATTCAAACAAAAAAGCACAAAACTTTATAAAAATTTCGACAATTTGCAAAAAACCATTTTGGGAATAGAACATAAATGAAAGAAATTATTCAAAAATGCATTTACTAAATAATTAAAATTTAATTATTTTTTGTAATTTTAATTTTTTTCGAATTTTAAATAGAATGACACAATGGCAACATTGTTTTAATGCAGTAACCTGATATTTCGGTGAATGCCTCCACTAACATTCTCTAGTTAGTCACAATGGCAATACCGATACTAAAAACAAGCAGTTTGTGTAATAACGCCTTTTCAATCAGTTTTGTTACATCGATCGCAAGCGCAACACGGTGTTTGATCTTGCAAATAGAAAAATTCTTTATTTAGTAGCAAAAAAGCATAAAAATTTAAAAATTTTTGGTGGATCTTAATTAAAATTGTGCAAAATATCTAAAGTGAATAAATATTATTTGAAGTGAGTGCTTTTGTTACAAAAACAAATGATGGGCAGCTGAAAGATTTTGCTTACACAGAAAAATTACAAAAAAAAAAGAAGAATAAGAATAATAACGGTACTACTTTAAAATATGAATAGTGAAAAGCTTTTATTACAATTTTAGTGAGTGCGGTGTTGTTGTCTTTACTAGTGTCTTCAATCTTAAATGAAATGTGTGCTTTCGTTAAAACAAAACTGATGAGCATGCATCTGCAAGATTTTCCTTTATTATGCTGTGAACGCAGAAAAAATTGAAAGGCAGAAGAAGAAGAACGATAATAGCGGTACCACATTAAAATATTTTTTATGCTGAGAACGCAGAAAAATTATTAAGGCAGAAGAAGAACAATGATAGCGGTACCACATTAAAACATTTTTAATGCTGTGAACGCAGAAAAATTAGAAAAGCAGAAGAAGAAAAATGATAGCGGTACTACATTAAAATATGGTGAGTGAAGAGATTTTATACAATTTTTACTGAGTGTTGTTGTCTTTACTACATTTCTTACATTTAAAATCATAAGTTGCCAGTTTAAGGGCGATTTTAATTCCATTTAGGGAAAGAAATTCAGTTGATTATAGGAGTTAAAATAAATTAGTTTGGGCATAAGTCTGTCTCCTAATTTAACCATCGGTAATGACGTCCAGGTATTGTGGTCGGTAATGTCGTGTAGTTTTTCCAGTTTTAATCGAACCCTCTGCTATTCCGAAAGTCACTACAAATTTTAGTACACACTCCTGGCCACCGGCTAACCGTGACCTTTACTGCCTGTAACCAGTTTTATTTTGAAAATAATAATAATAATTTTTCCTGATCTGATTCAAACAAAAAAGCACACAAATTTATAAATATTTCGACAATTTGCAAAAAACCATTTTGGGAATAGAACATAAATGAAAGAAATTATTCAAAAATGCTTTTACAAAATAATTAAAATTAAATTATTTTTCGTAATTTTAATTTTTTTAAATTTTAAATAGAATGACACAATGGCAACATTGTTTTAATTCAGTAACCTGACATATCGGTGAATGCCTCCACTAACATTCTGTAGTTAGTCACAATGGCAATACCGATACGAAAACAAGCAGTTTGTGTAATAACGCCTTTCCAATCAGTTTTGTTACATCGATCGCAAGCGCAACACGGTGTTTGTTCTTGCAAATAGAAAAATTCTTTATTTAGTAGCAAAAAAGCATAAAAAGCGAAAAGTTTTTTTGTGGATCTTAATTGAAATTGTGCAAAATATCTAAAGTGAATTAATATTATTTGAAGTGAGTGCTTTTGTTACAAAAAAAATGATGGGCAGCTGAAAGATTTTGCTCACAGAAAAATTAGAAAAGAAGAATAAGAATAATAACGGTACTACATTAAAATATGAAGAGTGAAAAGCTTTTATTAAAATTTTTGTGAGTGCGGTGTTGTTGTCTTTACTACTGTCTTCAATTTTTAAATGAATTGTGTGCTTTCGTTAAAACAAAACTGATGAGCATGCAGCTGCAAGATTTTCCTTTTTTATGCTGTGAACGCAGAAAAATTATAAAGGCAGAAGAAGAACAATGATAGCGGTACCACATTAAAATATTTTTTATGCTGAGAACGCAGAAAAATTAGAAAAGCAGAAGAAGAAAAATGATAGCGGTACCACATTAAAATATGGTGAGTGAACAGATTTTATTACAATTTTTACTGAGTGTGGTTGTCTTTACTACATTTCTTCTTACATTTAAAATCATGAGTTGCCAGTTTAGGGTTTTATATTTAAGGGCGATTTTAATTCCATTTAGGGAAAGAAGAGTTAAAAGAATAAAAAAAATTATTTTGGGCATAAGTCTCCTAATTTAACCATCGGTAATGACGTTCAGGTATAATAGATTATTGTGGTCGGTAATGTCGCGTGATTTTTCCAGTTTTAATCGAACCTGAAAGTTTACAAATTTTAGCTCACCATGGGAGAAATTTTCATGAGGGGAGAGAAGAGCAGCCAGCGCGTCTTAAAAAATTTTATTTCACCACCAAATGTACAGAATTTTTCATCACTGACACACACATGTCAGTGTTGCAAAATTTGAAATAGTACTGAAATTAATACCTTTTTGCATCAAATGGTAGTTTTGTAAAAATATATTTTATTTAATTTATATTATATTTAAATTAATATTTATTTTATTTAATATATTTTACTTTACGGGAATGGAAAAAACTAACATATTTCTCATATTCAAAACAAAAACAGTTGATTCGAATCGTGATTCGACGCAACGCATTTTCTCATTGCTTTTCGTAATCTAAAAAATCTTAGGGACGGACCCCCGCCTGCCTGCCTCTAACTAACCCTATTTATAGTTGAAAAGTGCAAATCATAAATAAAATCAGGAATCTGCTTTTTTGAAAAAAAAAATTAACTCAATAATTTTTTCTTTAATAATTTTTCCTGATCCGATTTTTAGATCCGATTCAAACAAAAAAAGCACAAAAATTTATAAATATTTCGACAAAGGATTTCCAATTTGCAAAAAAGAAAATTTTCAAAATGCATTTATAAAATAATTAAAATTTAATTTTAATTTTTTAAAATTTTAAACAGAAGACAATGGCAACATTGTTTTTTAATGTAGTAACCAGACATATCGGTGAATGCCTCCACTAACAGAGGTGAAAATTTCTTATTCTAGACACGCACCGTCCAAATCACAATACAGTACATGTATTTATGGTAACACAGTACTCATTTCGAATAACGGCACTTTGGTGAATTTCAATTTTATTCACCACATCGGATAAAATTCACCACATTTTGTAAAAAAGCTCACCACAATTGGTGAATTTCACATTTCAAAAGAAAAAAAATTTTTATACCAAAAAAACCCAACAAAACAAAAAAAATTTTTTTTTCTTTTTCTATCTAAACCCATTTGTCCCGAATGGCGAGTTTTGTTGGCTGGGGTTGTTTGGCGACCGACACGTCCTTTCTTCTTACCACTATACTACTTACTACCTACTTTTTTCTTTCTAACGAACAAATTTATTTTTGTTTTCGTTTTTGTCTGACCCTGGGATTTGAACAGTGGCTGTTTTGAGCGTCTATGTCTATAAGGCTACTTGTAGCTTGTAACTACCTATTAGACAGACAGACCACCATAGTGCAGTACACAAAACGGGGCTTAATTTTTACTTAATAAACCCGGAAACGGAAAAAGAATGTGAGAATTTATTAAAATATATATTTAAGTTTTGAACGAACAAAAATGAATTTGATGAAAAGTACTGAAAGCTTGTACTGCTGCGGTATTTTTGAAATGAAAAAGTACTGAAAAAAATACAAAAGTACTGAATTTTTCAACACTGTTGTGTTCTTCAATTTTTTTTTTTGTCATAAAGAAAAAAACACAAAAGTTTTGTTATTGTTTACCACCCACCCTCTTTACTTGCCGCAAACACATTAGATTGTGTGTGTCTGTCTGGCTGTCATCCCATCATTTTTTTATTCGTGTGTGTATTTGTTTGTTGTTGTTTGTGTTGGGGACAGTTTTTTTTCTTCAAAGAAAGGAAGAAAAAAAATCCTCTTCTAAAGGCCACAAAAAAATAAACCAATTTATTTTATAAACAACAATTTGTTTTGATTGGCTTTTATTTATTTCATGTGTGTACGTGTGTGTGTGGGTGAAAGCGTATATTATTTACACTTGTTGTTGGTTTTCTAAAACAAGCGAAATACTAGGAACGCATAAGTTCTTCTAGTTGGAGGTTATCTCTTATTGATCGGCCACTGAATGAAACCACATAAAACACACACATACATACGCACACAAAATAACCAAGGAAAGAAAAAAGAAACAATAAAAAAACACACGTACTAAGAAAACAAAACAAAAACATTGAAAAAATTGCAAAAGAAAAACAAAACACCAACTCTATCCACATCTATTTTGTTTGTTCTCTTGTTTTTATTGTGCTTCCCTACTACCTATAATATAGCTATCATTGTTGTTGTTTGGATACACGAAAACACAATTTATTTGTACATGCACGCATGCATACATATGTATGAATGTATGTACATTGATGTACTAATAAACTACACTTTTATTATTTAAATAAAAACAAACAAAAGGGGGTTGGTTTTGTTGTTATATTTGTTAGCGGCTGACTCTCTCTCTCTCTCTCTCTCTCTCTCTCTCTCTCTCTCTCTCTCTCTCTCTCTCTCTCTCATTACTCTTCTTGTGGCATCCATTCATTCCACTCATTCTCCTCACTCACTTCATTCCTATGCAGTTGCAGTCGTAAACGAAAAATGACCACTCACAATTCCAGCTGCCATTGGTGAGACATACACATGTCGAAATACTTGAAACGTATTTTAATAATTCGACCACCGGCCCACCTTCAGCTTTCCCGCGGGCAATATTTATATTTCAAAAATAAGTTGAATGGTCAGAATTATATTTCAATCACTTTTGTAAATTTTCAGTGTTTCTTTTTCAATTCTTAAAGAATCCATTATAAAGAAATTTATTTAAAACTTCAAACAGTTTTGCCCCATACTGTACATTTACATTTTATTCCCCTGTGTTGTTTTTCCGTAGTAAATTTATTGTTGTTGCAAAAAATCAGTAGTAGACCCAATTGTTATGAGTAAGCAAACACCACAAATAACAATAACAAATTACGAGGTATTGTGTGTGTGCGGTAGAGTAGCAGAAAGAGACTGCCCATGCATGTAAGCAAGTGTTATTTTTATTGTATGAACAAAAACAAGTGTTGTTGTTATTTTCCAACAGATGTACAACAACAAAAGAACATGGCTAACAGAATTGAGTAGACAGAGGAATAAAAACAAATCTTTTTATTGTTATGAAATAAAGAAGAAAAATAGAAACCGAAAAAAACAACACAACACAAGAACAAAAACAGAAGCAGAAAAATAATAAACAAATACTTGTTGTACAAACAACAACAATAACAAAACAAAGCTCATATAAACAATGCAAAACTCGTATATTACATACATACATATATACACATGTACACACCCATATACTTGTAGAGTATAAATAACACGACGAAAAAAATAGAAAATAAAACCAAATACTATAAACAAAAACAACATTATTATTGTGCTATTATTATGATTGTTGTTGGCTTTTTGTGGCGGTAACAGTAACAGTTTAATGTTATTATTATTTTAGTACGTAAGTACTGCTAAATAACCTTGCACTGCCCTCTCAAATTCGTTTATCATCTTTAACAGCAAATTCGCAATACTTGCAGTCACCCTTTTAACAACAGTCTTCGTTCGCATTTAAAGTACATATTTGGTTACTGTTTATGTTTTGTTTTATCCGTTATATGTATGTTGTTGATTGTTGTTAACTTCTGTGTATGTTAAAGACAATGATGCCAACTTTTTCCAGAAAATAACCGAACTAAGTAACAGGCTTTCAGCTTTTCAAAGAATGTCCAATTTGCATTGAATGTTGTTATGATTTGAATGAAAAAAAAATTCAAACAAAAATAACAAGAAACAAGCAAAGTACTAACTATAGCCGGGGCTATAAATTCAACAGACAAACCGAAGTTGTTGTTTGTGTATCGTAATTAAAATACAATATATTTATTACGAGCAAGTGTTTCTGCTTACATTTACATCTAACGCTCGTAAAACGCGGTAAATTTTTCTTTGGAGAAAAATGAAAGAATTTTCCAGATTATTTTGTGAACTAATTTTTCAAATCAATATGTTGTTGTTGTCGTTGTTATCGTGAATGTCTTCACGCCCAGGAACCTATACGGTGATAACCGTCGAATTTCTCGCCAGAAATAATCTGAGATGTGATGGACATACATACATACTCTAGGGATCTAATAGCCATTTTCTTTCTTATTTAATTGTTCATTACACCCCTTCAGTCAGCATTACGACCTAGCTTCTCACACCACCCATGTTGCGTGTGTTAATTTTATCCATGAGTGTCGGCACCCATATTTTACTGTCGAATACGAAATTTTCTGAGAAATTTTTTATGGCAATTTTATTTTACTCTCAAAAACTGCTGAGGAATTCGCAAAAAAAATATTCTTTTTCATATTACGTTTTTGTTCGAAATGTTCGAGCTGAGATGGGGTTTGAACCATGGGTCTTTGTCTAATAAGTCCACACTACGTACTAGAGTACGGCTTATGTTAGATATTTGGAATCATAAGAATTTTGTTTCTGTAGCCCAAAGAATTTGCCCTTCCGCCATCTGATTGCCCTTATGGCCAGGAACCCATTTAAATGTATCAGTTTCATAACGTTTTGAAAAGCTTTAACAGTATTCCTTTCTAATGTTTTCTAATGTTCTTGATGATATTGGTTAGTCTCCCTGATTCGATTTCGCCATCCTAGTATCTTCTTAAACTTTTTGATTCATTTTCTAGTATCTTCTGCTACGTAATACAGCCCCTGTATATATATTACGATTACTTCTCAAAATTTGTTGTGTTCACACTGTAAGCTAAACGAATGCAAATACAACTTTCTTTTGGAATACCCTGTATTATAAGCTAAAGATTGCTTCGCTCATTTATGCATTTGATTTGGAATTTTATGATAATTTATTTTCATTTTAATTTACAATTATGAACTCCCCAATAATTTCTGCTGGCCCAGGTTAAATTTATACATACTTTTTCCATCGATATTTTTGCATGCATAAACAGCATTGTATGCTTGCATGTATGTACGTAGGAACATGATTATCGATTTTTCCATTAAGGAATAGAGGAATTTTTTCTCCTTGCTACATGGCGATAAAACCACCACCATCGTCAAGGACATACATACATACATCAGTAGTTCTTTCCCTATTTCGGCAATGATAATGCAGATGCTTACAGCCTCATACTGGCAATTATTACTCATCCTACCATAATCATTTCAACAGATGACCGTCATTAAAACAACATTATGGCAGACATGATTATTATGGAGTAGATGGGCCCTCATCATTACCTTGCATATGAATGGAGCATGGAAATATGAATGAATGAATGAATGGAAATGATGCTGCCAGCACAAGCACGCACACATTTAACACACAATATTTATGCAAATGATTATCAAATTCGAACAGGAACACAGCATTCATGCAAGAACTTCTTTCTACACTTGCTTGAGAGTACCATCACTTCCATCTTCTATACACGTTGTTCGTTCTACCATCATATTTAAGCTTTTTTTTTTCTTTTTGTCAGCCGATTTGTATATCTGCACATATTGTATGTATAAAGACAGCAGCTTTATGATGAAGCCTCAAAGGTAGTGGTGTTGATGATGGTGGTTAGTAATTTGCAGCAAGCACAGGCCAGACCGTATGAAAAACAAAAAACAAAGAAAATAATTTTGAAGTGTTAATGCAACAACAAACTAATCTAGCCACTTGCCAAGAAGGCTTTAACTTACACGTTATATTGGTAATGGGTGGGTTTGATAAACAGAATCATTGCATGTCTATGCCTTCCTGTGTAAGCAATTTAATAGAAAAAATAATTATTTCCTGCTTTCAATTAGTTTGTTTCTTTGTCTGTGTATAAGATCCTTAGCTAACAATTGGTATCTTTCTATATGCTACAGCAGCATAAGCCAACTTGGAACCAATTAGGCTGATATTTGTAACTGGTTTTTAGGTTATCATTCCTTATTTTCAATTTTTTTACCTGTTACACTCTGTTTTCGAATTTCAAATTGATCAATCACGCTCAATATTAAACAAAAAAAATTTATGTTCGAATTCGGATGTGCCCATACTGTTTGCTTATTAAATATATAGACGATGTGACTTGAAAATGCCCCCAAAAGAGTTATCAAGCTTTTTAAATCCAGTTTCAGCGGTAAAACCTTCCTTCTACTATCGAAGATGAAAAATAGTAAAAAAATAACCAATAATGTCATCCCGAATCACTGACATGAATGTAAGCTTAAAACCGCTAAATGTCTTTGGCAAATGTTACTGTCTATATCTGGTGTTTTGCTTAAAAAATAGTGATAATTTTGTTCAAGATAATTGATTTACGTGCTTCGGATGCCATTATTCCTGCTGCAAATCCGCGAAACATTTTGGATTCTCCATCTACAGGTTTTGTCACTCTCTTCGCGTAGCTATTTCGCATCCGATTCTTTTGTATCTTCAAATAAAGTCGGGTACTCGCCTGAGAGATGACGAGTAAGTCCCCGACTTTACTCAAAATCGTGAAATGACCAATAAAGCTACAAGTCTTAAAAAAATATCTTTTGAAGTGCCGCCAGAGCCTCCATTGCCGTCATCAATTTTCACTTCATACAACTGTGATGCATAGTGCGTATGCGAGACTCTGTTATCTACGAAACTTCGAGATAGCCGTTGTTTGTTTAATGATTCTCCATCTCTGATTATACTTAGTAGGTCATTGTAGTGCTGAGGTCTACCACGTTGTTTTATAGGTAATATAAAATGCTGCTTGTAGCCTATTTTGTCAGTGGTGTGAGCATGTCACAATACCGTAACCCTGTAGGAACTAAAATACTGCAGAGTATTATTGATTTAGTTTGGTTTGTATCTGACTTCCTAAGCCTAAGCCTGCGTTTGAAAATTCTTAATTTCTCAAATGTTTTTTAGATAAACGGGAGGGTGTTTTATTTTTTTATAAAAACCGTGTGCTTGTTAGGCTTATTATATTATTTTCTTTTGTTTTGGTTTTTATACTTTCAAAAAAATGCATAAATTTTACCCGTGCAAAAAAAAAAAACGTTGCTAAAAATATTGTTTCATTGATATTTATTTATTCCCTGCTTTCTGAAATGAAGAAGACCGACCTTAAAAAAATTTACGTTTTATATATTTTGAACTCCTGTCATTGCGACAACGACAAAATAGGCCTATTTCGCATAAGTTTATGTATACACGTGTAAATAGCAAACAAAGAACAAAAAATTATTTGAATATTTCTTCTTAAAAGAGAAAACACAAAAAGACTTTGTTTAACAAATTCAAAATGCCATAAATTCGTTCGTAAAATGTATTCAAAATGTTGTAAACAAAAAAAAAAAAAGAAACACATATTCCACCAAATTGCAGCGTTTCCTGCAATTGCTTAAAAAAACTGTTATCCCAATACTACAAGGAATCAAAACACATATGTATAGTATATATAGGTGGGTACGTCGTGGATACGTACGTATGTACATACCTACATACCTATAGAAAAAGAATGCAAACAAAAATAATCAAGCCGACAATACAAATGTACGAAATACGAAATACCCACCACATACAAACATATTGCATTTCCATTATCGTATAATTATTATCGCTCTTCTTATTCATACATTGCTCACGAAATTATTTGTTACGTGGAAGCGAGAGCGACACTTCACAGAGTGCTTTTCCCCCCTCAATTGCCATTAAATTTCATTTGTTTTTGCATTTGATTAGTGAGTGACGACTCATTGCTGAAGTTCTCCCTTAAAGATGATGACTTCCCAGCAGCTGCAGCTATTCATTCACTCACTCATTCATTTATTTTGACTTTAAATATTTACAGATGGATGGGTGGTAGTGGAATATGATTCGTTTCATTTCGTTTCTTCTTTAGTCGGTTGGACCGTTTTTTTATATTCTGTTTCTGTAAAAGGAATTTTTGTGTTTTCCATGCATACAGACGAACGTGTGAAACCAGAAACAGTAGATGTTTGTATTTCCCCGACAAACGTGTGAAACCATTCGCCTTACAGAAATAAGCCTTAATACCTTTAAAAAGGGTAGGTTGGTTGGTAGTCAATGATGATGAAGCTTCTCTTTATACATTCAAATATGAATGAGTGAGTGAAATAAGTGCTTGTGACGTTGTCAGTCAGTTCGTTTAGTTCACAACAATTTTTCAATTTCAACATCAACATTCGAATTATTCGCTTAATGCCAGGCAAACAGCTTTGGTAACAACAAGAAAGCGGTAAAAGTTAATTCTTCACAATGCAATTGGCATGTCAACAATGCTCAGAATGTATATGTATTTGCGGTATGTGTAGCTACATATGTGTGTGTGTATATATACTCATTCGTTAATGTGCGATACGTAGTGGGTCCATGTATTTGAGCTAAATAATGTGTTGTTTTTTTTGCCTTCTGTTATTGTTTACTAAATACTCAATGCTCTGTCATTCTGTTTCACTCTTTCTTGCCTCGTAACAAAATAAAACTGTTAAGAATTGTATTGCATTTAAAAGTGTTTGTTGTTTTTGTATGCCGTTCATATGCCTGGCAAGAGCGAGGGTTGCAGAAAACAATATGTACGTCAACTACGCAGGTTGTTTTTTTTTATTATTATTTAGAAAAAAGTAAGAGTAAAAAATATTAAATAAGTATCGTGAAAATACAGGGTGCTCAATGAATATTGAGCCACTCACTATAATGCGCTATTATTGTATATGTTAATAGATTCTTGTGTGACTATCTGTGCCAAAATTTAATAGAATTCTCATCTCTCTGTCTTTCCAACACACTCCCTTTATTTCTAATTCACGACTCAGGCAATTCCTCCAACATAGAACTATTCAAGGTCCAGTACGCAATTTATTCGAAGAAAGAAGTGAAAGAAGTGATCATCAATGTAAGCTAAAGATCCTGTATTGTTTCTAGTTTTTCTTGTAGCTCCTAGATGTACATTGATTCTATTATATTTGTCATATGCTGAAAATTAGTCCTTCCTAATCCAGTCTCTTGTATATTTTAAAACTCTTAGCAAATCTTATCAAATTCGACAAATTTCCAAAGCAGTCCCGCTCCTGAAAGCACTGTATCGGTGCCTAAGTCTAAGGCTGCATAGCATAGAGCGGCTTAGTCACAAAGCAGTTATTGTACGAATTTCCTCTTCTCTCATCCTGACCAGCGCCCATTAATTTTACCAGTTAGACGTCTAGTTAACTCTTCTCCAAAGGTCCAGCGTTTTGCAAGTTGTAACCTACACATATTGCGCTGTACTAATTCCGACAAAGAATTGCTTCTCGATTCTTTCTTTTCAATTGCTTGCCTTTATACCACATCATCGCTACGGGGAACAACAATAGTTATGAGAGAGTACCCTAACGTACAACACATACTACATGGAATGGTTCAGACATTCTTATTCATTCTCTTCAGTGGACTTGCATGGCATGGCATAACTTTTCAAAAGACGACACTGCACCCTTTATTTTTTCCCTGTCTCTAAGTTACTTTCCCTTTTTCTGTCTCTAGTTGATATTAGCAATTCATCCCTTATAAACAAGTTTTAGGGAATTCTCTACCTATTCAGCCCTACTGAAACATGCTAGAAGCCTGTTACAATAAATGTGTTGTCATAACTCCAGTTCACGTCACAATATGATAAAGGACAGAGACAGACAGAGGAGTCTCTTTTATGTTATTGTCACCTCCCTGTCTTCTTCAGTTTACTGTAATTTTATTTTATTAATGGAGAAAACAATTCACCACGAACTTTTATTAGGCCACTAATAGATAGCGATGGTGGTGGTGGTGGTGGTAGCATGCTCTCCAATACTGGACGGTAACAAAGTAATTACTTTGCAATTGCAAAAGAAATTAAATTTCTTTTTTTTTTGCCTGTCCACAAATTAAACTACAAAGAAAAACTGAAGAAGAAACTGGTGAAAATGTAATCAATTGTTGCCAAATGAATTGTAATTGAAATTTTGCATGTTTATGGAGGAGACAGTGTGTTGGGAAATAAATTCTGGGAAAACGACACCAATAACCATTACCAGCGGTGCGCGGTTTTAGTCGTTAATTAAGGCCAATAAATAAATAGTGAAGCTATTAATGGCATCATATACTACGTACGAATAAGTATAGCAAATTTGAAAGAAGTAAAAGGCTTACTTAATCCCCTGATAAAGGTCAAATAGGTATTTAATACGCAATTCCATTAAACAATGTAAAGCAATAAAAAAAAAACATTTCAATGTTTTAAATACTCTTTAATAACTTATAGCAGCATCGATGCTGGTTGTGGCTTGCTGGGGGGTGCTGTTAGGAGTTAACATTACTAGATTTGTTCATTGAAGTAACTCTTCAGACTTGGGATTCTAGTCCTTGCTAAGCCTTCTCTTTGCGTAGAATTCAATGACTATGTCATTGTCAGATTATCAGAAACTATTTCCATTTACTTTGCATAATTTCCTTTTTAATGGAAACTGGATGGTATCGTTACAAATGTCTAAAGCCACATTTCTGTTAATGTTCCGTCAAGATATCGAGTCTTTCTTAATTTTTCTGTTTTACATTCTCCTTAAACACATTTCAATTTGTTTATTTAAATATTTTGTTTATTTATTTTTTAAATTACATAATTTATGCGTTTACTTTTAAGTTTTAAACATTTATTTTATATACGTATGTACACTCCATACGCTGCATATGGTAAATTATAAACTGTTGTAACAACATCAATACATAATAAGAGTGATTTCATAAATGTTTGTTTGTTTAAGTAATATTAAATATTTTTATTATGTATATATTAAACTACAATGTATATGTATAGACATTTGAACACTTAACTAAATAATTAAAAAAAAAAAGAATAATTTTATATAAAAATATTTTAAAAAAATAGTAGGATAGTTAAAAAAAACTATTTTAAAAAAGGCATACAAAATAGATCTTTAAATTAAAGAAAGGCTTCACTTTGAAATAGGAATCCAACCAAGAAAGCAAAGAAATATACATGGAAAAATGAAATAAGAAGCTGTTAAGTAAGAGAACCAAGTTTAAAGCTAGATTAGTTTTACTCTGTTTTTTGTTTTAGGTTTGGCTTACAAGGGAATCAATCAATGCTTTAATCTAAAGTTTCTAAATCTAAAAAAACTTTGTTTCATGAACTTTTTCAATTACTCTGCAAATTGTAATTTTTAAGTAAATTTCTTTATTCTTTAACGATTAAGTTTTTGTTGCTTAAAATGTGTACCATAAATCCTATTGCCAAGGCCATAGCTTGTTGTTTCACTTGTATTCATTTGTTCCATACCGACGCCGGGAGTCATTTTACTTTTCTTTGTTGTTGGTGCCCCATACATGGAGGCCGTTGTATGTTAGAATAATCTCTTTTCATAAGAGAACAGGCCATGTACATTACCTTCAATTTGAGCGGAATGAGTACGTTTCATGAAACGCAATTTGCCATTATAAATCGATGCCCGTAATTCATCAATGGATCTACAGCCAATATCTTGTAGACTGTGCTGTAGGCCAACCTCCAAGTACGGCAAGTAACGTAATACAGAACCCTTGTCCACAATACTGCCACTAACACCCTGGGCAACTTTCAATTTATCCATATCGTTGTGATAATAGCGAGACATGGCAGCACCCTTGGCATCACGTCTTTCCATGGCCTCCAGAGAGCCCATACCACGATATTTCTTCAAGCGTACGCCATCCGAAAAGAAGTATTCGCCGGGTGCTTCCGAAGTACCGGCCAACAGAGAGCCCATCATCACAGCACTGGCGCCTAAACACAAAGCCTTCACAATATGGCCAATCGATTGAATGCCACCATCAGCAATAATGGGTACACCGTATTGTTTGGCATACGAGGATACTTGATAAACAGCGGTGGCTTGTGGACAACCGCATGCCATTACCTCCTGGGTAATGCAAATCGAGCCAGAGCCCATGCCAATACGTAAAGCATCAACGCCAGCATCAATGAGATTCTTAGCTTGGGCACGGGTAACAACTAAACGTCGTAAAAGAAGAAAAAAAGAAACGAAACGAAAAGAACAAACGTAATGTGTTTAAGATGAGTTTGTTAAAATGAATTTGGAGTGTAGGATACACATATTATAGGTTTTATATTAGTAAGTTAAAGGAGAAAATATGAAGCGTAATATGTTGCGTTCCATAAAGTAATTAGTTTTACTGTTGTGATATAATCTAACAAATAACAACATGTTTTTGTTTCATACAAAAAAAACAATAAAATTTGTTATTAATCTATAGTATCCGAAAGATAACACAATATCTATCCTCAATAAACAAGTATTTTCTAATGAAATTGTCAATTAATCTGATGAAATACTAAAACACCATTTATGGTAACGCAAAACAGATTATAGTTTTCATTTACATTTCTAAAGAATAAATTTATTTATTAAATATGATTTATAATTGAAACGTATTCCATGTTAATCTACATGAATTTTCTCTCGAAATTTATTCCCTATTTTTTGTGAATTCTTACACACTTTTGTGTGCATATCACTTCGATTTATTGGCTACTTTCGAATATTTTTTTCCCAAACATCCTAGATGCACCCGATTGATTTAATGACGGGTTAAGAAGACTTAAGGCCACTGCGGCTAATCTAAAATAATTAAATTGTTGTTGTTATAACTGCTTTTTCCGGAAAAATTTGATTTTTAATTGAATGAAAATTCCTCTAAAGAGAATAGTGAAATGCATAATAGACAATGACGGTATAAGGATGGCATTCAATGGCATTAACCACCTATACGATGAGGCAACACAGCATGCTGCTTTCTAAACGAGCTCTGAGTGAGCAAACAAAAGAAACTCTGACTATTTCGATCTGAATAAAGCGGAATGCTGAGCACCTATCAGGCTGGAATAATTTGCACACTTTTGGTAATTCTATTCTTCCTTGCCACTAACTTACTTCATTGGTCAGTATAACCCTTTAGCCAGGTTTAGGACTTAGCTTCCCATACCACTCACGTTGTGCGAGACCTGCAGTTAAAATTGACTCCCAACTACAGATTTTTGAGAAACTTTTCTTACCAAATTTATTTACTGTCAGAGTTTTTGCTAGAAGACCACTGAGAGGAAATCGCCGAAGAAATATTTCTCAATATAACCCACCGGCCAACATCTAATAAGCCCACATACTACTATACTACGGCGCCTTCTTTCTTGCCACACTGCTCGTTAAATTCACTTTCACGCAGGGCTCTTTTCATCATATTTTTTGAAGTTCTCCTGGATTTCTTTCTTATATTTGTAATTAACTAAGGAAGTAATTCTAATAATTGGGGCTTCTATTTCTTTAGTTTTTACTTACAAAAATGAATTATTTTTGAAATTAACGGAGTAAGTTAGAAAAATATTGAAAGAAATTCCAAAATTTGTCATGTTATTGAATACACTTCAAAGTATTTAATGTTTTATGAACAGTTTTGTCCTGTTAGTGTGTGGTTTTATAGCAAATTATTCTTTTTTTCAAGTACCTGGAGTAATTAATTTATTCTACAATCAAATTATTCTAAAAACATGCTCTGTATATATAAAAAACTCATCAATTTTTTAACTGTTTTCTGCATTATTTTCAAAAAAATCATTTGTTTTGCGTTAACAAAGTAATAAAAAAAAATTTTAAAAATTCTTTTATGGAAAATTTCTTTTTAGATTGAAAGAATACTTCTACTTGTGTTATTCACGAGCCCATAAATATTGGTCAAAATTTTTAAAATGCTCAAGAATTCTAAGGTCAATAAATTTTTAACAAATTTTTGTTTTTTTATGCGAAATTTCAAAAATTCTATAATAAATAACTTTTATCTCTGCACATATATTTTTGAGGGCCTATCACTCTTTGGCAAACGTAATTACTGAGACTTTTATAAATAAATTGAAATTTATCTAAAAAAGAATATATCCAGAGAGTTTTAAAAACCAATGAAAATTTTCGTTTAAACGAATTAAAAGTGATCATTTTGTTCTCATTACCAAAAGTATACAAGAATTTAGAATAAATGAAAAGAAAAAAATCACAGGAATTGTTTGAGAAAGCTATTAAGTAAAGAATTAAATTTACTTGGAAACAATATTCGAATACATATAATTTTTTGCTTAATATTAACTACAAAAACGTTTTTTAAAACATTTGTTATACGAAAACCTACTCGTTTTACAGAGTAGCGGTAAAAAATGATGATAAGCTTTTTAAAGAAATTTGAAACTTGTGGAGTAAATAAACCAAACCGCACATGTGATGTGTCTCTGTTAGTAACAATTAAAAATTTATCAATTAATGTAAAATGCTTTAAATGAGAAATTTCTTCATTAAATTTCATTTTCATTTTGAATCTTTATAAAAAAAAATATACTCAAGTAGTAATTATCATCATAAATCATTACTCACCATTTCCGCCAATAACTTGCAAATCTGGATAGGTATTCTTAATAAATTTGATCATTTCAATTTGATACATGGAATTGCCTTGTGATGAATCCAAAACAATGACATCAACACCGGCGTTCACTAATAATTTTAGGCGATCCTTGTCTTCGGGGCGTGTGCCAATGGCAGCGCCAACAAGCAATTGTTTATTGCTATCCTTCGAAGCATTGGGATACGAACGAGCCTTTTTCAAATCTGTGCGAGCTATAAGGGCCACCAATTCGCCATTTTCATTGACAATGGGCAATTTGCCCTTTTTGCTCTTTTCCAAAATGTCATTAGCCATGGGTAGATTAATGCCATTGGGAGCAGTTATAAGATCAGTGGTCATTATGGTGCCCAATTTGATTTCAGGCTGGTTTTCGCGAAAATCAATGTCACGCGATGTGACAATACCCAACAGTTTGCCACCTAATTTGCCGTTGGCGGTAATGGGATAGCCGGTAAAACCATTTTTACGACGAGCTTCCAAAACATCGCCAACAGTGTTGTCGGGCGACATAACCGAAGGGTCACGTATAAAACCGTGTTTGTACTTTTTAACTTTGTGCACTTCATTGGCCTGGTATTCGGGCGTGCAGTTGTGATGTAAAATACCAATGCCGCCACCGAGCTGTAAATATACAAAAATATTGGAATTAGATTTGTTATAAAAGATCACAATAAGTTTGTATTAATTTTTTAAATCAATGAATTGGTCGATCGGACGATAGATTCTTGTTTAAGATTTTTTATGTCATTGTTTTGTTACTTAGGGAATGAGGAACAAGTTCCTCAGGGAAACTTATGGGTTGATAACGAATGACAACCAAACTTTTGTTGTAAAAAAAGGAAATTTTTAAATTTTAGTTGGCATCTCTAATATCAAGTTAAGCAATTTTTGGCAACTAGCAAAGCAACTGGAATTCGGTTGTCATCTATTATTGATTAATTATTCACATTAGGAGGAGTTAACTTAAAATACTAACCGCCATTGCAATAGCCATATCAGATTCTGTTACTGTGTCCATAGGAGAGGAAACCAAAGGTGCACGCAATCTAATTTTTTTAGTTAAAGGAGAAGTAAGATCCACTTCCTCAGCAGTGAAATCTATGTAGCCCGGCAGTATAAGGAAATCACTGTTTGGAAAAGAGAAAATATTAAAAAAATTCTCAATTGTTAAACTTATGTTTCTCATACTCACTTGTAAGTCAAACCTTCGGCATTGGCAAACAGCTGACTGCAGGATAAACCATCTTGCAGGTCTCCAGCATCTGTGGGAGTTGTTACAAAACCATTGGTGGGTGCAGACATGGTAGTGCTCTTTTATTTGAAATATTTCTTTAGTAAAGCAAACGTAAAACGTAAAAATTTTCAAATTTATTTAACGGCGTAATTTGAAATTTTTTAAAACAATAACAACATAAAGGAAAATATGTTTAATAACGTTTTTTATGCAATTGTCGCGTCTCAAATTGCTTTAATTTTGCCAATTTATTGTTCAATTGTTTACTGTGCAGCGAATGTTGACTCTAGAATTTGTTTAAACAAAAAATAAAAGAAAACAAATATTGTAAGAAAAAACCCGTAAAAATCTGTTTAATTTGTACTTTTCTTCTTCTCTTGAAGAAAAATAAAATGAAATTGAAAAGCACATTTTTTTCCGGAATATTTACCTTCCGTAGAGATGCGTTGCTCTCAATGAATCCACACCAAATGAGCACAGGCGAATATGTAGAAACAAAGAAAACCACAACTACGAATGTACCTACAAAACAACCACGTGTCCCCCACAGAGATGCATGGCAAATATATAAAATTTGATTAAAAATTTAAATGTTTAAATAAATAAAAAGAAAAATTTAAATAATTTCATATAATATTAATAAAATAATTCAGAATTTGTAAATATTTTAATTCATAATTAAGAATAATCGTTTAAATACCTTAAAATGCAACTCTGTAAGCAATTTGTAAACAAATGTGGCACTGAACATATAGCTCATCAACAAAACAAATCGAAAACAGAAAATCATTTTATATTATACCACAATATATTATACACACAGCGGTAGTATTTAAAGTTTTTAAGAAAATAAACTTGATTAAACTATAAATTTGATTAAATATTAAAAAATAATGAGTTTACCTCCAGCCTTACTAGCCAGATTGGCTCAGCGTGGTTTGGTTAACAAACAAAAAGCCCAAAAGGAAAATGGTAAGAACGTTGAAATTCTCCCAAACTCGCCCACAAATTTAACAAAATACATTTCCCTCATGTTGCCAGAACCTGCCGTCTTAAATACAACCGCTGAAAATGAAGAAGTCATTGCCGAAGATTATGATGAAATGGATACAGATAACCATAATCAACAAAACTCTGAGGAATACCAATACCCATCCCAGTATGATTTGGATCATGATCAAATACGCAAACCCATAGAGGATAACAACTGGTTGGCCCAAATGAAGGCACGCATGGGTGAGGCTGGTACGGCTGCTGGCTACAAGGGATGTCCCAATAAATACAACATTTGGCACAAGTGCACCTTATACTGTGTTAATAGATGGTCTGAAGGCATTACCAAACCTTCACCGGAATATATGAAGAGATACAAACGTTTGATACGCAAATATCCCTTGCCTAAGGGTTGGATTGAAATGTACGATCCCGGTTGTGGTTGTTATTATTTTTCTTGTGAAAATGAGAATGTTGTATCTTGGTTGCCACCCACTCATCCCAAATCGGAGGTGACGAGAAGTGCTGCCTTCATTAGAAAACAAATGGAAGACACTTCGGGCGAGCAACAAGATAGTGATGGCGAACCCTTAAGTGACTTGGAAGATGAACCTGTGAAAGAGTCCGCTCAAGCTAGGCATCATCGTGAAGTAGAGGAAATTATTAATGCTTCTTTAAGACCAAAGTCTCCGCGCACTTTGGACAGCCATGAGTTTCCTTCGCTGCAAGAAGTAGCCGGCAGTCCTACAGTAGCTTTACCGCGTAAACAAAAATCCCGTGATTTGGATAGAGCTCTATCACGTCAGCGTAAAGAACGCGAACGTGGTGGTGGCGGCGAACGTTCGGAACGTGAAAGAGACCGTTATTCTAGTCATGGCCGTCGTCATCATAATCGTAACGATGGTGATGCTTTAGATCCCATGGATCCAAGTGCTTATTCTGATATTCCGCGAGGTAAATGGTCTGATGGTTTAGCTACAGGCGGCAGCGGCGGTGGTGCTGAAGATAGAAAGCGAAAATCTGATGATACCAGTAAACGTGACAAAGGAGAAAGGGATTCAAGGCGATCCGACCATTCGGACGAAGAGGATTAGGATTTAAAACAAACATAAAATGTTTAACTTAATCGATAGTACTATAAATAATAAAAAAATTAACAAAGTTAATGAAAAGCCAATACGTTCCAGATTGCATGATAATCGTATTTCATATTACAAACCTTTTGTTTTTAGTGTTTTAAATACAAAATTGGTATTCTTGGAGTATTTCTCCATAAAGTGATTGAAAATTAAGCTCTAGGCGAATGATGCATTAATAGTGACTTCAGAACTGATCGTTATTATCATTAATATATTTCCTTGTTTTAAATAATCATAAAGTTGATACAAAACGACTTCTCCCATCTTCCTCTTAGTTTAGTTTTGGTTTCATTTATCCAGCTAAGCAGATAATTGGTCTACTTTAGTGAATTCTAGGACAATAGTGCTACCACAAGTTGTTGTTCGAACACAAACGTCCTCTGTGAAAATGTACTGAGTTGTTGTAATGGGCGGTGGCCTTGCTTGATCTTTCTATGATATTAGCTTTTGATGTGATCCTGTGAGGGATGAGCACGGGTCAAAGGAGCCTCCTGGATTGATTATTTGGAGGGGGTTAGAACCTTTTAATTGTTAAAAATCGAAAATTAAGATGGTATTTTTTAGGCTTCACTTGGATTTGTGGTCCAGCACTTTAGCTAGCATAACTCATCATCTTATTGTAATTTACACGAAATTTGTTGCCCAAATAATAATTGCTTTTAAACATTTTTAAATTTCCTACAACAACTATCGTTAAATAGTGCCTAAGAAAAGAACTTTGGCCGATGTACAATTTTTAGTTCTTTTATTTTAAAGTATATCAAAATTGAATAAATACACTTCCCCTTTTCCCTCCCTTAAAATATTAATTTTTGTTGTTACCCTTGAATTATCATTACGTAGTGACTAATGCGACACTTCATGGCAATACATAATTTAAAATTCACATTTAAATGTTAAGCTGGTGTTTAAACACTCCCCTCTTTTAATAATGAACATTTTCCTGAAAAACAAATGAAAACGAAAGTCTTTAAAAAGAAATTGATTGAAAAATATTCGCTCTTATGCTCTCTCTTACAACAATAAATTGTATGCCGACATAGTAAAAGTAAACATAAACAGAGAGGAAGTTGTTCGCATATTAACAACATAATAGAACGAACAACTTGAACGAAACACACCCTCCCATAGTAGAATCAGAAACCAGACACAACACAAATGAGGTGGTAACAGTAACAGCAATAGCAACAACAAAGACGTTACGCAGCAGAAGGAAAACAACAATAAATGAATGAAAAAACACACACACAAACTTTGTCTGTTGCTGTCTACTGTCTGCTCTGACAGAATAACATCCGTACTTTTTTGTTATTTCCCTATACTTTTGTATGTATATACATATATATATATGTGTGCCTGTGCGTTAGTGTTACGGTATGTTTGTTAATTTGTTTTCTTCTTTTTTTTATTTCTTCGATTTTGAGTTATTTTTTTTTTTTTTTTGGAGTGTAATTTGTTTTTCATGATCTCCTGTTACTTTTGATGAATTCGAGGCGTATCTAGGGCGTGGTGGATGTCGGCGACCTTGGGTGTGTTTGTTCCGCTATTTCGCTTTAACAAGGCTGGATTTAAAATAATTTCCATGTATTTTTTGTTTGATGGCTGGTTGACTGGCTGGCTGCCTTACTGCCTGCCTGCTGTTTGCTGCTGTTTATTTTTCAATGAATGAATGCCTGCCTTGCCTGCCTGACTGGGTGTTTTAGGCTGGCTAGTTGACTGTTTGTTGTTGTTGTTGCCATTCATATTATTTTCTTGTTCTCGTTCATAAACACTGTCGCCACCATCACCACCACCACCACTACTATATCACCGTCCCCATCACAGCAACGCGCATTAAGTAACTCAACAATCACACCAACCGATAATTTTTGTGAAACAGGGGGTATGTGCTTATTGTTGTTGTTAAACAGCTGACTGGCTGTGTTCTATTCGGCCGTTGTAACCCAATATGTACTGGTTTTTACTACAGCCCAGGAAACTAAAGCAAAATAGCCTCTAACGTTTGTAATTTGAGTAGAATTTAATTGGAAATAAAATACACTGTGAAAAAAAAAACTAAGACAAATCGATTACAAATTGTCAGTGGATTGTTGTATTTTAGAATGCTTCTGGTTGTAATATTAATTGCATTTCAGGCAACACTATAGCTAAGCAATGAATTTGCAATATTTTAAACAAATTTGGAGACAAAGTGTTACAGATGTAGTCAGGCATGCGATCTATGGAACGTAATATTTTTTATATGACTTCCGTAACTCAACAGAGATGCATATTGTACTCTCTACAATGTTTTCAATGCTAGGATGTATGTGAAGGTCAACGACTACTTTGAAATGTACCAAGATCTACGCTAGATTGGCCGACCATACGCTTTGAAGAATACTGGAAAACATAGCAATAACTGCCATAGGCTAGAAACCACAGGGAAAAATAGGTAAAGTTGGTGAGTTGCCCACTGCATACTTGTATTTCAAATTGAAACAACAACTGAGGTGGGGTGAAGCATTCTTTATAGTCGTTTTTAGATTTTTTCAATATAATTTTATTTTATTTCTTTTCAATTTCTTTCAGTGTATTGTAAAATTATTTGTAGGCAGGCATTCGTTTAATACAATGTGATATGATAACAGGCCTTAACAAATGGAATTAATTGTGGGTGGTTGGTTGATTTAATACTTTCCTTTCTTTCTTTGCTCTCGTTCTTTTTCTGTTTTATTTTATTTCAAAGGGCTTGAACCATTTTAAACCTGTATTAAAAGACTAACTATTTAACACCATTTCATCAATTGTCAACACATTTGCTTTGCCTGCGAGAATGTGTGTTATTTTCTAATTAAAACGAAATTTCTTTTGTGAAAAGAGGATTTAAATAAAACACTCACACAGTCTCTCTCTCTCTCTCTCTCTTTCTCTTTAACGCTCTTGCTTTCTGTTTTTGTTTGTTGCTTTTACTCTTTATTGTTTCTGTTTTAATTGTCCTTTTTAACATTCAGTTTTAAGCAAAAGTTAGTTGCAGTTGTTGTTTGAACTAAATGGAATTGCTATATGAGTGTGTTTGGGTGTGTGTATTTCGTTATATTGCTTTTGTTTTCGTTTTTCGTTTTGTAGGTGTTTCCTTTAAGACTCGCTCTCTCTTGTATTAAATTTAGGCATCATCATCAGACTTTTTAAAAGGCTTTTAAAATAGGGTTTTAATTTTTGTTAACGCCTTGTTAGTGGTAGGGGGGTTATAAAATAAATTTTCAATAAATTTTTTAAAACGCACACACACTGTAGAATTGCTCTATTATTTGTAAATATGAGAAATTTAGTGATGCGTGCATCTACTAAATGTAAAGAAAAAATTTATCGATTATTTTGTATATTTGTTTGAGCAAAAAATAAAAATATTACTGTTGTTACATGAATCTCCTAATGTAACGATTATTTACAAGCGGAAAATTTTAATTATTTTACATACTTTATCTTTATGCTCAATTTAAATGCCGCCATCAATTAGCTGAGCATGTGGGTGTACTCTTTAGCTAATAGTGTTGTCACTATCAGCAACAAGTAAAATCGCGAATTAAAACAAAGGCGTATTTCAGTGAAAAATTTTATTTTGTATGCCAAGTGTTTACTGCGTTAGATTTTATGAAATAAAGTTGCATGCAGCCTTGCATCTGACTAGAGGAATTCCTTTGTCACTGTCTCTACGATCATTTAAGCTGTGATTCTAAATGGCAATTGTAGTTAAAAGTATTGAAGTTAAAAAAATCGCTATTATAACTACATTTTTTAGGGGGCTTTAAAAAACCCTTTATGTCCGGTCTAAGAAAGGCTTTATCAGAAATTTAAATATACTGTATAGGCGTTCAACATTTAACAACTGTAGAGAAACTATTTTATAACCTAATTTAAAAGGGTCGCTCATTTATTAACTGCCAAATAAAGTCGACTTTATGCCATTTTTATTTAGTTGTACAGTGACGATTTAAAAAAGGGTAAAAATTTAATTTTGGTACCTTTTTTGAAAAGGGATATTCAGCAGCTTAATTTGGTATATTGTGGTATTTTTTTAAATAGAATAGAAATTAATTATATTGGTTTCCTGTAGGAAAAAAATTACATTTTGGTACTTTTTTCATAAGAACTTTAGTGTTTTCAAGCATTGCTTGATTGATGCAAGTTGTCGATCTAAAGTGTTGTGTTAAAAGTAATAAATTTTTGGTACTTTTTCACAATTTGTATTCAGACGGTTTTAAATATTATATAAATTTATTATTTGTTACCTTTAATCTTTGAAATATAAGTTCTAAAGTAATAAGAACTCATACCAATAACGAAGAAAACAGTAATAGTTTGGAACTTATTAATCAATATGGTTTCCAATAGTATAAAAATGAAATTTTGGTACTTTTTGTTTACAAATTTTTATGTCCAAAGGACAAGAATAAGAAAAATTGTTAAAAATTATTATTTGGTGCCAAATTTCTATAAAATATGGGGTTCTTTGCAGGATAACATTAATAGTTTGGTAATTTTTTTGATACTTTTTCCTAAGAGTATAAATATTAAGTGTTAGGTACTTCGTGTTTAGCGTTTAAATGCCCTACACACAGATACATGCATTTCGTACTTTTCTGAAATTTGAGCCGTTAAAAACTAAGCAGTAAAAGATTGCTCAACATCTTGGGTACTTTTTCTACAAAAAATAATTTTTAACACAATTTATATGGCTGCAGTTTTGAATGTTAGCATCTTGATTCAAACCCATAGGGAATTATTTGACACGTACTTAGTACCCTTTTTAGAGTCCCTTATCCATTTTGTACAGCTTAAGTACACGTTTACCAGCTTTTAAAAAAGCAAAGTAAAAAAATTTTGAGAATTAATATCTACAAGAAGTTGGCCCGTTACCTTCTTATACCTTATCAAGTAGGTCTCGTAAACGTTTAAACGTGTTCTCGTTAGTGTTATTGGCCCTGAAATCACTTATAATTGCAAGCAATTCATTTAAAACAATGCCATACAAAAATGGAGGCTCTATTCTTTATCCTTAGGCATGAGTTGAAAATGTTTTCAACTAAAATGTGATTGTGGACAGAAAGAGATAGCATGCTTGGTATGGGTGGCAAGGAATGGACTTTAAAATATTCGCATTTGTCAGGCCTAACAATGAAACTAAAAATGAATAGTAGCCAAGCAAGTATGGTTGGGTTGGTTTTTTCAAAAGAACACCCCTTGTTTGAATGGCTATGCTGTGTCTGGCGGGTATGAGGGGAAACAGAAGAAAGGAAGGAAGGCGATAAGGAGTGAAAAAGTGTTTTTCTGTTCTGTTTAGGCTTATACATGCGCACACATAAATTAATCTGTGCTGAATTTTAACAATTAAGCAATTAAAACATTGCCTTCCCAAACACCCCTAAGCACCGCACCACATACCATCTCCACCAGCCGCCAGTCAAGTCGTCAGTTACCCTGTCTGTCTGTGTGGCATGGCTGCCTTTTGTGGTATTAAAATAAATTGGATTTTCTTGTTGTCTTCAAACCAACCGTGGAGGCAGGCATCCAATGGCAGACAATTAAACGTTTGCTATCGTTCTATGTGTCAGTCAATCAGTCAGTCAGTCAGTTAGTCCGTCTGTTAGTGAGTGAGTGAGCGAGTGTAAAATGAAAACAAAAGGTGGGTGGTTTAGTTAGGTTGTGTTGCGTTGGGGCTTGTTTGCTTACCGCAGGGCATTCATTAGTGCATGCCATATATGTACGTGTGCGTTTGATGATGTGCCTCGTGCAAATGAAATGTTTGTGTCAGGATTTTAATTAAGAAGATGTTTATGTACCAGGATCGAAGAAGCTGTCACATTAAAAGCGTAGGTTGAAATCCTTTTTTGCTAATGAAGAAACACTGTTTTATGTCCCCCCCTCCGCCCTTTTGCCATTTAGAAAATTCACTAATTGGCAAAAGTGGTCTCTTCATTCATCATACAACAACAATATCTTTTTCTTCTTGTGATAATAACGGCAGCAGCACAAACCGAGTGGTATGATGAGTCTGATGGGGCTGGGCTGGCTTTTAAAATGAATTGGAAAAGTTAATTAAAAATAACGAACGAATCATTTGTTGTTGTTGCAAACATCATAAACAACGAATTGAAAAGTCTAAGGCACATATACATAAAACAAAGCATAACGAAATACTGGGTGTAATGGAAGAGATTTTCTGTATTAAGGTCTCCTCATTCCTCATTCATTCGATGACTGGCATTTTTCCTGGTCGATAACTTCCGTTGTTTTTGTCGATGGCTTGTATTTTTTTGGGTCCATGAGTTGCTGTTTTTTGATCGATGACTTGCATATGTACATACATATATGCAAGTTGCTTGCATATTTCTGTTTTCAAGACGTAAAGACTCGTGGCTCCCGGATAGTAAATCAACATACTACCCACTAAACTATGGCAATCCACTTTGCTCTACACCACCATTAAATTCGTTGAATTCACATTGTAAACTTTCTTTTTGTTCACCCCCCGTATTTTAATGCTTTAAAAATCCAAGACTATGAATCAATGTGCAGATAAGCACAGAAGTAGCAGGCAATAACGCCAGTATAGACTTTACAAAGCATGTACGTAGCTGTAGTCAATAGGCGATAAATCTCTATCTCGCTAACTGTCTGTCTGTCTATATCTTAATTTACATTTTCTGACTGTCTGTTTCACGTGGCAAATGCTTATGTTGCATGTCTATAATGCATTTAAGTGTTGAAATGACGTGTAAACTAAATGAATAAATATGGCAGAAGCAATTAAAAATTTTAATATCTGAGAACTTAATTTTATTATAGCAATATTATACAAAAATGAACTTTAACCTTTGCTACAATTCATTAAAAACTAGATACAAAAAGCAATAGAACTCAAGGTTATGCTTCTGTGAGAAATGACGTCAGGCATTGGGTTTTTTAATTGGTTGATAATTTCTACTAGACTAGGCTTTCTTCAGTTGTTGTGTAAAAACGCAAGAAGCAAAAGAGAGAGTGGGAGTAGATACTTGGAAAGCGATGCTCTTTGAAGAGAGGCAAGAACTCTTCTAAAACCAAGCGGCAATTTACAATAAGAGGAGATCTAGATAAGTCATGCATCAGGCTGATAACCGGTCTTTTGGAAGGCACTGTAGACTCAGCCTACGTTTATTCAGAAGTCATTTAGATTCTTTGACGATGAGAATGAATCATCGGAACACATTTTTGGAACCTGTGAGGCAATAATGCATCCCAAGAAGAAACATCTATGTGCTTATCAAATGCGAAGCTGGGATTTCTCATTGTTTTACACCGAGCAACATCCAGAAATTTGTCAGGGTATTCCGTATAACTAAAATACTGGTAAAAAGAAAATTCCCATATTATTTATTTTCTATCGCTATGCATCTAAAAACCGATTACTCAAATAAAATTCGGTTATTTTTCATATGCAAGCAACCAACACTTCTTTTTTAAATTAATTTTTTCGCTCCTCTTTTCGTATTTTATAAAAAAGCATACTGAATGACTTTTTTTTATAGGGGAAACTCGTCAAAAAGCTATAAAAGAAATATAAAATCTAGTAACAAACAACAACAACAAGAATTATAACCGAAACACACAATTTCAGGGGCCTTTCCCAGTTAAGTTTGTAACAGGCTGTCAGCATATAGCAACACTCAGCATCTTATTTAACGTACGCTTTTATTTCTTTCTTCTCTTTTGCTTTCTCGCAAAACAACAATAACAAACAATAAAAATAATCTCAGTCAAACTCAATGTGTGTTTTTGTTGCTGCTTTAAGCAGTCTGTCAGTCAGTAGCTATAATTTCTGTAGAGCAACGCCCGCCAAAATATTGTGAGGTTATGTGATGGGAGATAATAAAAGCAAAAACCATTATTTACACACACAAAATCTAACTCGTTAGCATTTCATGTGTTTATTGTTTGTATAACAACAACATTGTTAAGGCAGGCATACATTTTTACACACACAACAAAAGAGTAAAAGAAATGGCAAATGGAATACGGCTGCAATTAATAGAAAAACTGAAAGTCGAAGGAGAGCAAGTGAAACAATTGAAATCAAATCAAATTATTTGTTTTGTGTTAGGTTAGGGGAGATTAAATGTGCAGTTTCTGAGTGTTTTTGTTTGTGTTTTCCATATAAACAGAAGCAGAGCACATACGGCAAAAACACGTAAACAATAGTTTCAACAGTGTTGTTAAGAATATAAGCTCAAGCTTGTATTGTATACATATATTAAATTTAATAATTAAAACCAAAAATTAAATGAAACGTGATAAATATTAAGCAGATGTAAAGTGTTTAAGATGGATAATTGAAAGAAAATACGTGAACATCAACTTTCCTTAAGGGAGGGTATATAATATATTTAAAACCAAATTATTGTTATATTTTTAAATACAGTGGTGAATATTAAGTTAGCACACTTTGTAAGCGTTGCAATCACATTCTTATATACATATTTTGCATATTTTGATATTAAAAATATGTCCACCACTGTCTGCTGTTATTGTGTATTCTCCTATATTGTGTGTTTTTTATTTTTTTGTATGCATGGTTTATACCGTTTATTGTGAGTTGTAGTATATAATTATCTCTCTTACTCTTAGGGAAATTATAAGAATAAACATGAATGACATCGTCATGTGTGTGTTTGTTTAAATAAAAAGCTCTTAACAGAGTACTTTTCTTGGGTATTATTTTGATACTTGTGTACGCTTTCTGAGAGCCCATTATTAAAAACCGTTTTTTATACAAGGACATTGCCATCATCATCACTACTATACTACAACAAACAACACTATAAGTATAGTACGTACGTACATGTATGTACCCACCATCATGTACGCTGCAGTTGGGTACCTACTATGTACGTTTACTATAACGTACCATCATAGCAGCACGCGGTATTTCTTAGACCCAAAAGAAAAAAAAAAACATATGCAGCCACAAGCAAGAAAACAAAATATTTTTTAGTTTTTAAACAGAAATCAAGCTGCTATTAAACATTGTCTCCCATGATTAGTACGAAAAAAGAACACTTGCACTTGAAACAAGTCTGTATACACGTACTCTTTCTTTCTTTCCTTGTGTGTACCGTACAGAAACAGACAACATCGTAATGTGTACCCGGTACAAATACACCACAGTACCCAGCCATATGTACAACGTACTCATACGTGTCGTGCTTGTACTGACTTCACTGGCAAGTAGTGTGTTATGTTGTGTACAAATAAATAAAAAAAACAACTGCTGCTGTTGTTAACACCACTTGCTCAAAAATTTCTTTGAATACAAATATCTTTGCGTAAGAAAGAGATGGCAAAGGAAAACAAATTGAACTTCTCCTTATTTTTGTTGTTTTATTTCGTTGTGATATTTTCCAGCTGTTAAGTGTGTTGCTTGTTGATTATTTCTGTTTGCCTGATTAACGGCCAGCCGTTGGTAGGAACAAGAAAACGAAAGTGTTTGAGAGTACACAACAACAACAACAACGTTGTTATTCATATTTGAGACCACAACCAATTTTTCGTTCGATGTCACATGTTTTGTCGTCAATTCGAAAAGTAGCCGTATGTGTGGAGAGTATGGAAATCGGGAATAAAGTATGCAAATTTCCAAATCATATGTGGAAGACAAAAAACAAAATATCTTTCTCATCCTCCTTGAAATTTTTAACCCTTGTGACTGACATTGATTACCATATACCATCCATCCATAATACCATAAACCCAGTGGCCAGGCGAGACTAGGCCAATGAGTTGAACAATTTTCGATTCTGCGCACTACTGCGTTATGGCTTTTGTTTCACTTCACGTCTGGCATTAAAATTTTACATTTTTTTTTTTAATGAGAGGGTGGGGTGGGTCGTCTGCTGTTGGTTTCGTTTTAAATGGGCTGTGGTGCTGTGCACATTTTTGAAATTTCTAAATATTTGTTAGCAAAGATGCGCTCCTAAGCTAAAAAAATGTCGATTTCCATAAATTTGTTCGTAAAGTCTTGTGTCAAAAAAGATAATTTACGTATGACATAAACAAACGAGAAAGAAAGCCAGTTGTTTTTGGAGAAAAATTACTATTTGTTAACGAATCTAAATTTTCCATAGAAAATAAATAAAAAAAATCTCCTAACTTGGTTGGTTGGCTTACCAAGGGAGTTGAGGACACATCATTATGCGTGTCTACCAACTCTCTCTAACTATAATACCTTATGTTAGAGGTGGTGCACATCAAGTTCTCCCAAATCTAAACATAATATCCCAGGAATATTGTGTAAGAATCATCGGCCACCACCCACGTAGGCTGCGAGAAGGTTAATCTATATATTATGAGGATTTTTCAGTAAAAACCCTAAAAAAAGAAGCTGTTCCGTCTTTGTAAAGCATTTAAATTGTGGTACCAGATTTTTCGGATAACGAGGCGACTGTCAGGACAATGGATTCTTGCATTAACGCATCGAGAACGGCTTTATGGCTGAGCGGTACAAAATTAAAATCAAATAGTAGTCAATAATATTACAGGTTCACGGTGAGAAAATCACCAAACTTTCGAGAGAATTTGCTATTGGACAAAGGCACTCACTCATTTAGGACGCATTGCTCTTTATCGTAAATATTTTTGTCCCTGAACTTTATGTTTTTCTGGCACAATGAAATACAAATTAATTTGTTCAAATAAAATTTCATTTATTTATTAAAGTTCTTAAATTTTACATAATTTAATGTAAGCATTATAAATCTTTTTATTGCTTCAGGCCTACTGTGTTTTTTTTATGGCTTTTGTTCCACTGTTTTAGCAGCAATATGAAAAAAAAGTAAACAAACTGCCAATAATCAAGTAAACAAAATGTCTCCCAGTACGGCCAGCTAGAAATTCTGAACGCCTAGTAATTTAGTGACTCACATGACGCGATTTCGGCACTGCATGCACATGGCGATGTTGCGTTGTGCGGTAGAGCAAGCCGCTAAACAAGCAGGCAACTACCGAACATATGATTTTAAAAAAAACAACAACAGCAATGCACACTTATTTTACGACGTATGTTCAGTCAATCGACAGCATCAACCATATTTACGTTACAGAGAGAGACGACCACAAACGAATAAAAACAACAAACATGTCTGTCTGTTTGAACGAACGGTGATGAAACAAAAACAACAGAACATCAGAAAACAAATATCGCATGCAACTTGAGTTTTATTGAAAGGTAAATATATTTGTCTCTTTTTTTCTAAAGCAATGTTAATGGCAGTAATTGATAACTTTTTAAAATTTTATTTTTCAGGTACCCTTACTAGCTCTACTGTTCGCCTAATAACTTAGTGACTCACATGACGCGATGTTTTCACATTTTCTAACAAAATGTTTGCTTGTGAAAGAAAAGAAGACAACAAACAACAACAACCAGAAGAGAAAAAAATAAACAACGTGTCAAGCCAACCAACGCTGCTAAAGACATCTGTTCTGCTGCTTTTTCTTTCGCCCAGAAACAAAGAACGGAGGGTTTGAGTGATTGACAGACAACAACAACCAGTGAGCCAAGCCAGCTGTATGTGCGTTGCACCCAGTGTGTGAGTGTGAAATCAAACGTGCTGTCAGGGTGTTGCCTCTCGTGTTCTCTTCTACAGCTGTTTCGTTATCATACACTGTACGTCATACATATATTTGTCTACATGGCTAGTTGCTCTCTCTTTCTTTGATTTTGTTTTTTATTTTCAGTTTATTTTGTTGTTGTGCTGCTAAAAACACCACTAAATGTAAGGCGGCGGCCAATCAAAACATATGGCGGGATTTGTATTTTTGCGTTGATGCTGTTCTAAAATTTCTGTTCGCCTGTCAACTTCGGGTGGATTTTACGCGCGAAACCAAAAAACGTACCCGTACGTGTTAAAAAGAACCACAAACAAACCTTTCTCCCAAGTAAGTAAACCAATGTGAAGAAAGAAAAAAAAAAAAAGTTACATGCGGTGGACTACTGTCGTCATATAGTATGTAAGTAAGTAGCAACAGTAGTTATTGCTATTATTTTACGAGAGAGTAAGAAATTAGCAGAAAAAAATATACCCCCTACTAAATAAGAAAACAAACAACAAAGTGACGACAGATGATAGTTTATATAGGGATAGAGTGGCCAATTCGAAGATATTTTAATTTGTATTGTATGTTTATTTATAAATTTATTTAATTATTTATTTATTTAATTAATTATTTACTTGATTATTTATTTATTTAATTTAATTGTATTTGTATGGCCACCTTTTTATTTAGTTTGTTAAAACAAACACTGCGAAATAACAGTGTTTGTTAATAACGTGTTTTATTTTGGTTTTTCGTTTTTATATAAACGTTTGACTGCTAGGCGGCGCAAAAGCGCTGGGTTCATTATACATAGGTTATTAGAATTTTGTAGATTTTTTTATTATAATAATTAATTGTAGTTTTAAGGCAGTTTTCGAACGTTCTCATCAGAATCGCTTAGCAGTCAAACGGTTATATTATATTATAACCGTTTGACGCTAAGCGGCGCAAAAGCGCTGGGTTCATTTGTGACGAAAATCGCATTTGCGCTGCGAATTTCAGTGTATAAATTTCGTCAAAAATAAAATTAAAAGACGAAATATAGGGTCTTCTCTTTATACATAGGTTATTAGTATTTTGTAGATTTTTTATTATAATAATTGTAGTTTTCGAACGTTCTCATCAGAATCGCTTAACAGTCAAACGGTTATATTATATTATAACCTTTTGACTGCTAAGCGGCGCAAAAGCGCTGGGTTCATTATACATAGGTTATTAGAATTTTGTAGATTTTTTATTATAATAATTAATTGTAGTTTTCGAGCAGTTTTCGAACGTTATCAGAATCGCTTAGCAGTCAAACGGCGCAAAAGCGCTGGGTTCATTATACATAGGTTATTAGAATTTTTTAGATTTTTTTTTATTATAATAATTAATTGTAGTTTTTGAGCAGTTTTCGAACGTTCTCATCAGAATCGCTTAGCATAGTATAACCGTTTGACTGCTAAGCGGCGCAAAAGCGCTGGGTTCATTATACATAGGTTATTAGAATTTTGTAGATTTTTTTTATTATAATAATTGTAGTATTCGAGCAGTTTTCGAACGTTCTCATCAGAATCGCTTAGCAGTCAAACGGTTATATTATATTATAACCGTTTGACTGATAAGCGGCGCAAAAGCGCTGGGTTCATTATACATAGGTTATTAGAATTTTGTAGATTTTTTTTTATAATAATTCTAGTTTTAAGGCAGTTTTCGAACGTTCTCATCAGAATCGCTTAGCAGTCAAACGGTTATATTATAACCTTTTGACTGATAAGCGGCGCAAGGGCGCTGGGTTCATTATACATAGGTTATTAGGATTTTGCAGATTTTTTTATAATAATTGTAGTTTTCGAACGTTCTCATCAGAATCGCTTAGCAGTCAAACGGTTATAACAATATAACCGTTTGACTGCTAAGCGGCGCAAAAGCGCTGGGTTCATTTGTTACTAAATTCGCATTTGCGCTGCGAATTTCAGTGTAAAAATTTCGTCAAAAATAAAATTAAAAGACGAGATATAGGGTCTATACGTAGGTTATTAGGATTTTGCAGATTTGTTTATTATAATAATTGTAGTTTTCGAACGTTCTCACCAGAATCGCTTAGCAGTCAAATGGTTAAAATGTCTTGCAAGTAGTGCACAGTAAGTAGAAGAAATAATCGATATATATATAATAATCGATATATATAATAATCGATATATATATAATAATCGATATATATATAATAATCGATATATATATATAATTGATATATATATAATCGATATATATATAATAATCGATATATAATAATCGATATATAATAATCGATATATATAATCGATATATATATAATAATCGATATATATATAATAATCGATATATATAATAATCGATATATATATAATAATCGATATATAATAATCGATATATATATAATAATCGATATATAATAATCGATATATATATAATAATCGATATATATATAATAATCGATATATAATAATCGATATATATATAATAATCGATATATATAATAATCGATATATATATAATAATCGATATATATATAATAATCGATATATAATAATCGATATATATATAATAATCGATATATATAATAATCGATATATAATAATCGATATATAATAATCGATATATAATAATCGATATATATATATAATAATCGATATATAATAATCGATATATATATAATAATCGATATATAATAATCGATATATATATAATAATCGATATATAATAATCGATATATAATAATCGATATATATATAATAATCGATATATAATAATCGATATATAATAATCGATATATAATAATCGATATATATATAATAATCGATATATATATAATAATCGATATATAATAATCGATATATATATAATAATCGATATATAATAATCGATATATATATATAATAATCGATATATAATAATCGATATATAATAATCGATATATATATAATAATCGATATATATATAATAATCGATACATATATAATAATCGATATATAATAATCGATATATATATAATAATCGATATATAATAATCGATATATAATAATCGATATATATATAATAATCGATATATAATAATCGATATATAATAATCGATATATAATAATCGATATATAATAATCGATATATATATAATAATCGATATATAATAATCGATATATATATAATAATCTACTATACTAGTAGAGCTGGCTACTATACTAGTAGAGCTGGCTACTATACTAGTAGAGCTGGCTACTATACTAGTAGAGCTGGCTACTATACTAGTAGAGCTGGCTACTATACTAGTAGAGCTGGCTACTATACTAGTAGAGCTGGTTACTATACAAGTAGAGCTGGCTACTATACTAGTAGAGCTGGCTACTATACAAGTAGAGCTGGCTACTATACTAGTAGAGCTGATGATGATGATGATTATTAATGATGATGACGATGTTAATGATGATGATTAATGATGACGATGATTAATTGTGACGATGATGATGATGATGATTAATGATGACGATGATGATGATTAATTTGTCGACGCAAGTCGACGTCGTCTTGCGTCGACGACGACAACTAGAATAAGGGTGAATGATGATGATTAATGATGACGATGATTAATTGTGATGATGGTTAATGATGATGATAATTATTAATGATTAAGGATGATGATGATGATGTAATGATTAATGATGATTACTGATGATGATGATAATGATTACTGATGAAGATGATGATGATTAATGATGATGATGTTAATGATGACGATGATGATTAATGATGATGATGTTAATGATGACGATGATGGTTAATGATGATTATTAATGATGACGATGATGGTTAATGATGATGATTAATGATGTTGATGATTAATGATGTTGATGATTAAGGATGATGATGATTACTGATGATGATGATAATGATTACTGATGATGATAATGATGATGATTAATGATGATGATTTATGATGATGATTTATGATGTTGATGATTTATGATGATGATTAATGATGATGATGATTAATGATTAATAATGATGATGATGATTAATGATGATGATATAATGATGATGATGATGATGATATAATGATAAAATAATTGAATTGCTTAATAATAACAATTGCCTAATAATTATAATAATAATAACAATTGCTTAACAATTATAATAATAACAAATGCTTATTAATAGTAACAATTGCCTAATAATAATAATAATAATAACACTTAAAAATTATAGTAATAACAATTGCTTAACAATTATAATAATAACAATTGCTTAATAATAATGCAAATAATAATAATAATAATAATAATAATAAATAACACTTAATAATAATTATAATAAAATTGCTTAATTGCTTGTTGTTTGTTGTTGTTGTTTTTGTTTGCAGTGTTCACAAACGAGATCTATTCATTAGGCGAACAAAAATCTCAGCAAGTCACCAAAATACTGGAAATATATAGAAATAAACAATTACAAAGGCAAGTTAATACAATACAATACAAAAAAACATTTGGTTGTGTACGCTAAAGAAAAAAAAGGACCGATATAGTGTATATGTAAAGAAACAAAAAGCTTTTTTTTCTCTTATTAGCTCACATTGTGTTTGTAAGGAGAATAAAAAAAAACCCGTTTTGGCAAAAACAAAAACACATTAAATGCTATATTGTGTTGTTGTTTTTGTTTTCCCCTTTTTTTTCTTTTCTTTGGTTTTCTTGTTTTTTTTTTCTTTTGTTTGTTTGTTTATAAAAAAATATAGTTTTGCAGTGAAAAAATTTCAGTCATTCTAGGAACTTACCCTAGATGTGATACCAGGCGTGCAGAAAATACAGCAAGTGGTCGACCTATTTTCTTCAACGCAATAATTTTTATGTTTCTTTCTCACTGTATTGTGTGTGTGCTTAATAGGCGTGTGTGTATGCATGGTTAGTTAAGATGTGTAACAGTGTTGCCGCTTTGTTATTTTTTTCTTTTGATTACTTTTGTATTGTTTGGGAAGAAATTTATTTTACTCTCGTAAGCGATGCATGGATACGGCAACACTTAGAAGGGGTTTTAAATGAATTCGGTGTGCTTTTAATGATGATGCGATCGATGCGATGCCTCTGTCCATGGTGACAGTCAAAGATTTCAAAACTGCTGGTGGAACTAAAAATACTTTTCGTTTGCTGAACGGAATTGTTAAAAAGAAAACTCTGCTAAAAGTCATTATGGACCAACTGCATACAGTTTTCCAAATTGATGGTCTGAATTCAAATTTCGGCGTTGGCTCTTTTCTTGTTTGATTGAATTGCATTTTTTACGTTAAAAAACGGACCGAATTAATTTGTACTTCATTAGGCGCAAAGAAAATACCAGCAAGTCGACGAATATGTACATAAAAAAGAGAAAATAAAAAGAAAAAAGCATATAAATAAAACATATGGACTTTCTCCTATTTACACAACTACTTACCATGTAAATAAAATGTATGTATTGGATGGATACTGCTTGCTGTGTTTCCCCCTTAGTATTTTTTTTCCTTTCCAATTTGTTTCTTTCTTTCTTTTTCGTTGTTGTTTTTTTTACACCTAAAAAAAGTAACTCGTCATCATTTCAATCATTTTCTCAGTCATTCTAGGAACTTGCCCTAGATGTCTTAACAGGCGACAAGAAAACGCAGCAACATAACGACCTAATTTCACACGAAATCATAAAACATGTTGTTTTCTCTGTCTCTCTCCTACATTAGCAGCCATCTATACAATATGTGTGTAATAATGGAGATAAAAGAAATCGTTTCTCTGTAGCTGCTCTCTTTTTTAATTCTCTCTCCTTTTTGTTAAGACCGTGCTATTGTTGTTGTTTTTTTTGTTGCAAATAATTCACAGTAAATAAATTTTGTGTTGAGGTAGGTGATTAGTGTTGGTTAACGTTATTATTTGAAGTAAATAAACGGCATGTAAATAATGTACACATTTGTTGTCACTGAAAGTAAACAAATGTAAATTTTGTGGTAAAATTAGTAAATAATATCGATTTAAATATGGAAAAATTTAAAAATATATGCATGTGATAAATAATTTATGAAATTTGTTTAGTATTATCAATAATTGCTAATGTGTTTTGTATGTTCTACACAATATTTTCATGTAAATAATTGAATTTACGAATAATTTTAAATATTTTCAAGTAAACTCTAATAAAACTATAATTTCGATGTGAATTTTATTTTCATTATGGACGCTTTTCCGACGAAAACTTGATGAAAATTGACTATAACGATTTACCAATGTAATTTTCGAGAAAATGTGACCCAATCATACACGACGAGACCTTAACGCGTAGCAAAGAAGTCACTTGTTCCGGATAAAATGGCTTTTTCATAATTTTAATTATTGATGTAACTACTAAGTATGAAACGAGCTTCATTTCTGTGTACATTCCGATGGTGCATAGACCTATGTACATCTGTAACACTTCCAGTGTTTAAACAATTCTTTATAATCCTGACAATTACTGGCACAGTAGGTCGTTTATGACGGCCATGATCACCATATAATGCTTGCAAAGTGACCATGTTTAAATGACCACTTTCGTAGTCAGTTTTGAATTATTTTTATGAGTTTTTCGTAAATGGTAAATCTTTTACTGAATAAAGAACAGTTTAAAGTTACTTACGCAATTTGTCGGATACCGGACTCCTTTTAGAACTCCTTCCTCACGTTGGTCCGCCATCGACATCGCAATGGAAAATTCAAAACCAACTTGAAGATCTGGTACATGCAGATGGCATATGCTTAATATCAACTAGACATGACATTATGTGAAGATAAATACGCCGCAGTTGTCACGGGCACTAGTAGTGTTGGCCTAAGGCTTAATTCAGTAATAAAACTATGCCCAATCGTTGGTGCTGACATTATAGAAAGGCAGTGTGATTTCGTTACTTGAATTCTGGATATTCTGGCAACCTCTGCCTAGGAAAAGAACCAAAGTTATATTGGCATTTGGCAAGAATTTAATCAGGCTTCTTACGGATGTAATTACTGGATCTTGTAAAATTCGATGAATATCTGCAGGAACTATTTAGGATGAGAAAGAAAATTGGTCGGAGAATTCCAGGCGTATAAAAACAGCCCTCCAAACCGTTATTCGCTGATGTTACTTGCAGAATGTTCTCATCAACTTTGGCGACAAAAATCGGGATTCTACGACGAATATGTGAACGTATGAGGTGTTCACTTAGCAATTACTTTGGATAAGGTAGAAGAAGAACTTTCTGTGAGAGTGTTTGGAATGCAGTATGGCACTCTGGTGCAGTTAGTCTATTTTAGTTTTCCGTTAAGGGGGCTGCCTAAGAAGTGTATTCGGGCTGCACAGAAGCACTGGAAGAACGATTGAATTGTAGAGCATTAGCTATGTTGCGCGATAGTGATAATAGCGCCTGTTGGCAAGACTAATTATACGCTTAATCTCCAGGCTAGTACAATTGTCGCATTATCCTTGAAGTGGAACTGATTTTCGTAAATTGCAAAAAATTCTTAACGATGACGAAATGAGAATGTTTTTGACGACTGTTTTATGTGTTTAACTAGAAAAGAAAAATATAAAAATACATTATTGGGAAATAAAAACTTTAAATTCAATTTAACTTACCAGATTGGCTCTTTTCAAAACTTCTGAACTCATTTATCAAATCTTTTTTGCGTTTTTTGTGTTAAACAGCAATGGAATGGACGGAGGGCGTTTTCTGGTGCATGCAGACAAGAAGTCGCCGTTATCTTCATCACCGTAGCTGACTGATGGCTGAACTGACGATGACACTGGGATATACCGAATGCTCTAGTTTTGCCAGGAGATCATAAAATTAATGCGATTACAAAATAGAAGCACTGGCCTGTTCACCGTGTAAACTGCAAAAAAGTAAGAGAAGACGAGAGGGTATTGTAAATAAAATTAATGCTGAACAATTCTTAAGAAGTTTTATGATTTTTTTCTTTTACTGTTTTTTTTTTGCCATATTTTCTCATTTATTTTTAGACGAAAGAACTTACTACTAATGGATGGATGGTTGGATAAATAAATGTGTGGAGTGTTGGATTACATGGATACATGGTTGAGGAGGAGGAGGGGTATACATACATATGTATGGATGTACATACATATGGAAATATAAATTTTTTTTGGTTAAGTAAATGCAAAAATTGTTACAAAATAAGAAAATCTATTTAAATACACAAAAATCTTTAAAAATTTTACTCAAATTTCAATAGCTGAACCTATTTATTCCAAAGTAATTAAATTAAATTGAATGAAGTTTTGCTAAAATAAAGTTACCAAAACTCCTTGAACGCTTTTCAAATTTCATTCACTTAGTGCTTCTTATGTCGTGTTTATACCTCATCCTTCCTGTGGCTTTACATTCACAAGTAATTTCTTTTGGGATATTTGGGTTGGTTGCACTTATCTCCCCTTCGTCTACAGCTTTTACTTTTTTTCCTATTTTGTTCGTCATCGTACTTAAGAGCTTAAGTCTTAAATGCTTCGACAATGTGTTCGTTTTCTTTCACTTTTTTTAAGCTAAAGAATCTTAAAGCGGATCAATTTTGGGTACAACGATAACGAAAATTAAAGTGTTGAAAGTTTACATTGCAATGCACAGCAGCAGCAGCAGCATTACTCAATACATGGAATTCCTAACACGCCAAAATAGAGTGCTTCAAGAGGAGCACAACAATTTTGGCAACAAGTGGCATTTTTAAATTCTATGTGTTGTTCGCGACGGCTTGTATATGTACATTCCTTGACTTCTCCTTGATCGGAACTCAGTACTCTTAGCAAATCCAATCGAATTCAATATGTCAGCCCGAAAATCAAGCATATAATTACTTTTGCCAACAGGCGTTATTAGCGACCACTATCGGCAACAAAACTTATGCTCTACAAGTCAATCATTATACCCGTGCTTCTTTGTAACGCAGACGCACTTCTTAGGCAGCCCAAGAGATTGTTTTCCTCTTGTCGTTTTCACCGAGAGCTTTTCAAACCGCATTGGACAGGCATGAATCCATGTTATGTCCTTCAGAGGTTAGCAATCGATCGTATATTATTCTATCCAATATATTATCCCTCGTATCAAGTAGCCAAATGCGAAATTACGACGATTGTTCAGCTGCTGTGAAGACTCAGATTTTGAAAATAACTACGCATTTCTGTTCCTTCCGTCTATTTGGAAAAAATGCTATCAACGATGAAGTGGCCGTAGTCTAGTAGGGTAGAGTGTTGGCTTATTAGACGTGAGCTTGTGGTTCAATCCCTGGCTCAGACATCTCGAACAAAACAAAATACCAAAAAAATATTTCTTTCGGCGACTTCCTCTCTGCAGATTTCTAGCAAAAACTCTGATCTGTTCAAATCTGTCGCTCAAAGTCGACTTTAAACTGTGGATCCCGCCACTCATGGATGTAATTTAACACACCCAACATGTGATGCTAGGTAGTAATCCCCTGACTAATGACTTGTAATCACCAATTAAGTAAGTAAGTACTCCCGACAAGACATTTCTGGGCCAAAGTTGATATCCATGTTCAGTCTTTCGTTCGGTCTTATTCCAAGCTCCGTTCGAGTTTCTCTCTCACACCTTCTGGTATTAATTTAATCACTTTCAACGTCCCTACTATTCTGCGTGAGTGTCACATTTCCTGTGTGTGTGTATTCACTCTTGTGCATGACACGTTGGTAAGAAAGAACACCTTAGTGCATCACTTTCAATCTTTTAATTAAAATCCAGAGGAAGCACAAAGTGTAACAGTAATGTATGTATGTATGTACGTATGTGACCTTAAATTTTTTTACAATTGCTGCGTTAACATTTAAATTTTAAATAAAAAAAAAAAGAAAATACTTTTTTTTCTCTTCCAATAGCACATGCACATACATTTTTTGTTATCTCACTGTTGTTGCTGCTGCAATACTTTAATCACTAAAAATATCCCAGTTAAACTAGAAAAATCCATTAAAATACTTGAAATTATCATTTACCAGCACCAGAGCCACCGACACCTTATACACACACACACACACACTCAGACCCACATGCATATAAAAACACTCCTCAACTGAACAATGCATCACAAGCAATGCAAAGGCAACAATAACAACGTTCAACCATAACCATCAACAAAGTTGTTGTCGTCTTCATCGTCATGATATTCAAGCGTTTCTACAAAATGGTTTCAAATACACAAAAAGAATCATTTTTTTTTCATTTCTGCATTGCTTTCTGCGAAAAATAAACAACAAAAAAATATCACAATAATAATACAAAAAATGCTGGCAAAAGCCACTTATCCTTGAAAAAAAAAAATAGAAAGAAAACAGAAAAAAATCCTACAGTGAGTGAGCATTGAAATACAATCCACACTCACTACCACGGTTAGGTAGTCTACAAAACACTGTGACAGTGTAAGTATGTACTGTTGCTGAGGCAACCAACAATCACCACCTCAAAGAAATGAGCAACAGCTATGCGTTAAGCTACAAACAAACAAATGGTAACACAAAGCCTAGCATAAGAAAAGGATCACAGTTAAGAGCAAGATGAGAGAAGAGAGGGAGGTTCTCTCTTAAGAGTGAAATTCTTATTCAAAATTGTTCAAAATGTAACTGTTGTTTTTTCCTCTTCTGTTATTTTTTTCTTTTTGTTATTGTTACTGTTTTATGTTGTTGTCGGTATTGCTGCTCTTATATTTGTGTTCTATATTTTGTTCTTTTTTCTATTGTTCTTATTTAAAAATCAGAAAAGAAATGAACCGTTAGTTAAATGCTGTAAAAGTTATTGAAAGTGAAATTTAAAAGAAAAAAAAAACGAGCTACGTGCCAAATACACACAACACAGCTTTATTAATTATTTTTCAAACCATTTGATCAAACTTCAACAAAACAGTTAAAGCTTGAAATATTATACGGCTTAAAAAATAAATAAAAATACAATATTAAGATGCCTAACAGGCTTGTGCAAGGAATTATCAGTTTCACAAATTGTTTGAATTGTTGATTTTGGTGATGAAGAGGCAGTCAGGTATTTAATGCAAAATCAGCGGACGCCTGTGGGGGAGGACGATCTTGTCTACGTTGGAAGCTCCAAGTTGAGGAAGTTCTGCAATAGATTGGTGCAATCAAATGGCGACATCGCGAGCGAATTATTTATTCAAATCCCTCGTAATTTTGTAAAGAATTTTGGGGTGATTATAAAGAAATTTGAGGAGACTGAAAGTGTTACCGTTGTAGTCAGGCCTAAGCAGTATCGAAATATCACTTCAATGATAATTTCACGTTCTGGTTCTGTGGTGTTTCCTGATAAAGCCGTATCTACGCAGATAATACCTTAATGGTGCAACATTAGAGAAACAACATTCGTCTAACTATCGTCAATACCGCCCGCAATGTGGTCATGTGTGTGTTTTATTTAACTTTAGTACTTCTGAAACCGACAAATGACAAATGGTAACCCTTTGAAATACAAAAAAAAAAAAAGCATTCGAGAGTATTTCTTTTCCATACTTCCTTCGTTTTTTTTTTTGGGGTACTAATGGACGCAAGCGTTGTTTTCTCAATATTAATGCATGTAAAGAAGTGTAAGTGTCTGTGTGTTTGTGTGCATCCGTTTGATGTGCAAATGATATGATCTGTTCGTTTGGCACTCATAAAAAAGGTGACTTTTTTCTATCTCTCTCATCTCTTAGAGCATCTCACAGAGTCATTTATAATGCTTTCTTCCCTGCTGGCTTTTTTGCTTTTGCTTTCGTTTTTTATTTCTATTGTTTTCATTTGGAACCGGTTTTTACTGCCTGCCATTTTCAGTTCACAATGTTAGAAGAAATGAAACAAAAAAAAAAAGGATGAATTGCACCAGAAAAAAAAGAAAAACAAAAAACAATAAAAAGGAATAGAAATAGGAAAAACGTTTTACATTTCATTTCACACTTTGTTATGAAAGAAAATAATTTTCACAGATTTAGTGCGACATTCCTTTGTCCGTTTTTTGTGGTTTCCATTTGTTAACGGTTCTTTTTTTTCTTTGCTCTCCTAATGTTTTGGTTCTTTTTTCACTATGGATTGTTTGTGCCTTTTTTTATTTGCTGAAGAGCGTATTTACAAGCAAATAACCTTGATTATGGATGGGGTGATGAAGATGATTTGCAAAATGAATAAAAAATAGCACACATGCTTACAAACACTAATAAATGATTAATGTTTGAATGTGTAGGAAAAGGAGAGCGAGTGTAAAAGGTTTAGTGATTGAGTATTGCTTAATGAAAAGAGCGCACAATGTTTCTCGTGTTAATTTAGCTGTAAACAGAGTTAATTGATGCCTTAGTTTAAATACAATGTGGGCGACAAACGTTGTCTTATTGGAATTTGAAAAAAAAAATCAGAAACAAGGACAAAAAATTGTAAATAAAACTTTAATGAAATGAAACATTCCTCTCTTGGAATGTTTAGCTCATAGACAAAGGTTTTTATATAAAAATGGGCCCTCAAAAATTAGAAAATGAGGAAATCAGAGAGGCACAGGTTGGACTTGACAACCATTGTTTCCTAATTAAGGATTATTATATTATCTCGCGGTAGGGGAGTGTGTTTTGGCCTTTGCAATGGAATCGTGTGGTGAACAACATCTTTAGAAACTTTGAAGGTATACGGAAGAAGTTCTTTGTTACGCTGATGACGTAGTCAATACATTTACGGTAAAGTTTGTCTCGCCTCATGCAGTCAGTTTGCGCTTGGGAAACTTTATTCTTGGGCGAATAGCATCATGTTCGTGTTTCTCTGGAACGCAGAAACATTTTACAGTCAGCACTGTCACTGAAAACTTAGCTAAACTACCAGCATCCAGGTACCGAAGAATTCTCATTCACAGTGCTGTAAACAACGCTGTTAGCCATAATTTTTTTAATTCAGCGCGAGTTGGTTATAATTTCTCTCGGCTCATACAGTCTATTCCTGGGAAATTTTATTTTTGGGCATCTAACAAGGGGGTCTTGCTATCAACCACATTAAGATGTAGCTCTAGCAGGTAGAAATTGAAGAACTTTGTACTGCTCAGGCTTAATAGATTTAAACTAAGACTGCCAAGGGAAACTGGATACCTCTTACATAGCATAGGAAACTTTTCTGGAAATGGAACACTTTCGTAAGGATTATGAATGGAATGAAACATTCTCTGCCTAACCACCTTGTAACACACTTGTAACCCCCCTCTTCACCTCTTTAACAAAAATCCTTCTTTAAATACTTTTTTAATTTCGTACATTTAAAGTTTTGCTTGAGGTTTTTCATCATAATTTATTTTTAATTGTTCAAATCCTTGCAAAACCATCCATTTGTTGCTATTGTTTTCGCTGCTGCCATTTGCATACCGAATGCACAAAAAAAAACCAACCAGCCAGCTAGCCAGCCTCTACAATGTTGTTCTTGAATGGAAAATACCGTTTTAATTTAAACTGTGTTACAATTAATCTCTCTTTTTTTGTGGGGGGTGGGGTGGTGTGGTAGTAAAATTGTCAAAAATGTCAGTTTCCTTTAAGGAAAATCCTGTTATTAAAATCAAATTTCCATTTACGATTACGAGAACAACTCAAGTCTTAAACCATAAATGAATACTCGGTAGCAAGCAATCCAGCAAGCCAGCAGACAAACAGGCAGTCCAAGTTAAACGACAAACTCAAATGGCAGGCAGGCAGCATCATTATTCCCGTCGCCATCATCATCATCAACGTCACAATCAACGTTGTCATCTTCACATCATTCGTTTTGTTGCTTTATTTCGTTGTTGCTTTTTTTTATTGCTATTGTTACTGTTGCTACTGTTGTTGCTGCTGCCTCTGTATGTGTGTGTGTGTGTGTAGTTGACATCTTAACATCCTTAAGGTTTTTTATTTTTGTTTTTCTCCTTTTTTTGGGAATTGAATTCTCTCAAGTGTTTGTGCTAAAGTGTGTAATACAGTTAAACACAGAGAGATCGTCATAGGAAGGGGGAGAGAGAGAGAGAGAGTTTGTGGAGAGGATAAGGCATCAGTCAAAAGTCCATCATGATTGTGGATTTTATTTTGATATGAATTGCACAGCAGCAGCCATTGTTATTTTCATACTCACAAGTTATTGTAAGTGTTGTTTGTGTTGTTGTTATTGTTGTTACTACTGGCTTTAGTGGCATTTGTTTTGCATTGAAATGTTTTGTGGCTGACGCTGCTGTTGCTGCTGCTTCTGCTACTTTTGTGGTGTCGCTTACTCACTCACTTAGCAACTCATTCAGTATTTGAATCAACACCACTCGCACACTCATTCAGCCTTTAATGGATTATTGTGTACCATTTAGATTAAACGCAAGTGTCAAGTACAAGTTGTTGTATTTTCACTGCTACACTATTACTACTACAGTTACATTTTATGTGCACAGTGTAAATAATCTTTTGCTCTCTTATAGACCCAACAACACACACATACATATATAAATGCTTACAAACAATGAAAGACTTGTGCAAGACCGCAAAATTTTTTGTTTTTTTTTTTTGTTCTTCCGAAACTGCAATAGTCTCAGCACTTAACTTTTGATAACAGTTGTTATTATTATTGTTGTAGATCAGGGTTCGTCAAAAAATTTTTGGTTATGTGTTAGTTAGTAAGAGAGAGAAAATAATTTGAGAGAATTTATTTATTTACAGCCATAGAAAAGTGTTAGTAATATACGCTATTTTTATTTTCATTTCATAAACATACATATGTAAAGCTATCGATCTTTGGCTTAATAATTTTAGTCAAATAAAAATAAAATAAAAAATAAATTTTTTATTAAAAGAACACAAAGCTATCCATCCTTGGCTTAAAAATTAGACCATGTTTTTTAGAATAATAAAAATAAAAAGAAAAAAACCCCACTTTTTATTAAAAGAAAAAAAGCGAACATTCTAAAGCATTTAAAAAAAATTATACTATGCGACAAAATAAAAAAAAAAAAAAGAAATACGTCTAGCTAATAACATAGAACATTTTTAACATGAAATATTTTTTGAGTGTTATGCTGAAATAAAATGATAAAGCATCCGCCGCACATGTGCTCTTGTAGCAGTCTGATCGACAACTAAATGAAAAAGCACAAGAATGCGTGTGAGTTCTCTTTGCACAACTGTGCTATGAAATGGTAAACTATGTTGTAGATGCTAGTTCTGCTAGCATACTGCTGCATACTTCACATACATTTGTGTGTTATACTGCAGCAATTTTTGTTTTCTTTCCCTTTTTTTTTGGGCATTCATTCACAAGCAATCATATAATGTTGGATCATTGAATGAGTGTCCTAAGGATTTAGTTGTTTTAGATTTTATGATTTATATCCCGTTACATACTTGTTTTATTTTTATTATTATTGAGCACAAGGAATAAAAAAAGGACAGCAAAAAGAAACCGGACAGATTGAAAAATTTAGTTTTATCTTAAGCAAGAGAGTTTTTTATATTGCAAGTTTAAATTTAAAAAATAAAATTTAATTTAATCCTTATTTAATCAAAAGCGTGAGGAAATAGTAATTCAACTTGCTGAATAAGCTTTAAATATGTTTTACTGAAAACTATAAATTAAAACCTTTGTATATGAGTTAGATAATGGTAATTAGGTAATAATATTGTAATTCAGCTAGCGGAATATACCGAAAATATGCTTTGTCGTCAGAGAAATGTGACAATTTTGTAGGAACTTAGTAATTCAGCTAGCTGAATAAAGCTAAAAAACGATTTACTGAAGAAAATGCAACTGTAAAATTTTATAATGTTAAAAAATATGTTATTCAGCTAGCTGAATAGCTTTTACAATCGCATTTTTCTCAAATTCTTTGCAAACATTTATAATTTAGCTAAATAAGATATATAAATGAAATTAAATAAAAAATAATTATTATTTAGCTATCTGAACTCATTTTAATATTAGAATATATAATTCAGCTACATAAATAGCTATAAAATAAGAAAATTAATAAGACTAAAAGAACTATGGCTTTTAAGTTATGCAAAGTTTCTTATGAAATTAATTCAGCTAGCAGAATATATGTTCAAATAAGCTGAACATATGTTCAAATAAGTAGGTTTGCTTCCAAGACGTTTTAAGTGCAATTCAGCTAGCTGAATATTCTTTAGTCTTTTATTAAACAAACATTATATAAATAATTATTATTCAGCCCTGATGAACTATTTATAATAATGGAATATAGAATTCAGCCAATGGAAAACATATGAAATATGACCATTAATGACATCAAACAAACTATTACTTGTAATTTAACTAAAATCGCTTAAAGAATCAATTCAGCTAGCTGAATACGTGTAATAATCATTTATCTTTTAAACAAGATGCATTTAAAAGCAATTCAGCTAGCTGAATAGTAATTATATTTGTTCTTCTTCATGATAACTTTTAATATTTTAAAACGTTTAAGGTTTTTTCTTTTTTTTGCTTTATTTTTTTTTCTTTATTGGTGTTTGAGTTAATTGAACATTTGATTTAAGCATTAATATTAATGCTTAACTGTTGATGTTATTGTCTAGGCAATATAAATAAGCCTCTCTAATACAATAACAAAACAAACAGTGTTAACATTTATTGTACAAAGTGTTTTTGCTTGTTGATGTATACGTGTATGCATTCGTGTGTTGTGTACGATTATGATTATTATGTCATCTTTCGTGTTTAATACAAATAAAATTTAAAGACAGCGAGAGAGAAGGAGCAAAGAAAAAGACAGATAGAGAGAAAAAAAAAACAAACAATGTGTGAATGAGTGAGTGTGTGTGAATATGTTTTTTATTTATAACTGAAATGAGCAGCATTAAAATGAAATTGAACTCAATGTGTGTAATACAGTTGTTGTCTTTGTTTATTAGTTATTAAAACAAGAAAAAAGTAGAAAAAACAAAAATAAACAACTAAAAATAAACATTAACATACTTATACAGTCATCATACATGTATGTATGTATGGATGTGTGTGAGCAGTGAGCACAGAGATAAAACAGTTTAAAAACAAAAGGGCAGAGAGAGAACAAGAGAGCTTAACTAATTTACGTTCAAAATGCTTGAAATGTTCTTTAAGGATTACAAAAACAAATACAAATACAGCCAAGCAAGTGATATAAAAACAGTTTAGTTGTGAGAGTAAATACACACAATAAAAATAAACAACAATTTTGCAATTTACATGTGTATTTAGCAACACACACATACATATATACACTTTGAAACCTAAGTATTTTCTACATCTTCTCTCGTTTTGCATACATTTTAACATTATAAAAGTATATGCATATATGGAGACAGACGCACACATACACACACGCACACAAATACATTTTCAAAAGTATTTTGAAATAAAAAAAATCTGTGTTGCTTCTCTGCATTAGTTGGTGAAAAAAGGAGTCTTTTTTGTTTGTTTTTCTATCTCTTGTTAATGCATGCAGCAATACATTTGTCTCTTTTCTGCTCAAGCCTTTTTAAGCCATATTCCTGCAAAATGCCGGTTATACCGTTATATTTTCTATCATAACCCCAATGGAAGTGTAAAAGCAAAATTCTTTGCAATTGTTTTTCGTTGTTTTTTTTTTTTTTAATGGAAATTTGCCGCACATTTCCATTATTTTTCGCCTGGAATTGTCTGTTTGTGTTTGTGTGTGTGTGTGGCTGTGTGTAGCCGTATGTTGGAACGTTTTGGACACGTGCCAATTCCAGTGCAAGAAGTATGAAGTCATACTTTTATAAGCATTTTATTGTTGTTGTTATTCCCTTTCACATAGAGAAGTTAAAAGTTGTGTTTGTTGTGTGTCAGTTCGTGTCTTTTCATTATTTTTTGCTCCACATTATAAATGAAGTTTTTTTTTTCAAAGCTTTATTGGCTAATACACAGCATGTTTAAAAGCTTTTTATTTTCATGCACACGCATACATACACAAACACAGGCAGTGTCAGACAAAGAGAGAGACAGATGACAGATGAGTTTTAGGAGTTTAAACAGCTGAAAATTGAACACAAAACAAACAAAACAAATGTGTATGATTGTATGCTTGTGTGTGTGTGTGTGCATCACTAATTGATGAAATCAAGCGAAACTTGTGAGAATACGTCTCCTAATGATATTGAACAGCAACAAACTGTTATTCAATGATGAATCAACATTTCCAACTTTGATGTGAAGTTATTTCTTAAAATAAATGGAACTTAAAGATTAAAGACGGTGTTCATAATGGATTCGCCAAGAGTTAATGAGAGCCTGCCTTTCCTTTTCAAAACTATACAAAAACTATTTGCACAAGAACTGCTAATCGGCATGGAACCATATGTATTGGTATCAAGGAGACCGTGATGATATATCAGACTGAGGTGCTTTTTAGTATTCCAACGCTTTCGATTATAATTTGAAAGGGAAGCTGCCCTGAAAAGTGGAGGCAGTTAGGTGGTGTTTGAGTGTTTAACGTAAAGAAATGAAGTCTCAAAGAACAGTTCTCTTCCAAGAATACCTCGTAATAATTAATGACCTTGAATACTGAGTGTTTGAGTGGTTTACGTAAAGACGTTATGTCACCAAGGACAGTTTTTTTTCAAAAAATTCATCGTAATGGCCAATGACCGTGAACATTGAAGAATCAAAACCCCAATATCCGAATATCACGCATATTTGCAGCTGATATATGCATGCAGGCAGGTTTCTATTGAATACCAAACCACTTATGTATGTATCTAGGTTTACCCCTCTTTTCTCTGTTGGAGATAACACCTCTGGGCTGAAGTGGAATCTTGCTATTTTGTCAGACTCACAAATTGATTCAAATATGCGTATCAGTTAAGTACTTAAATTAAATTGGTTTTGTGGAAATTAAAAATTATGTTTTTTTTGGAATTATGAAATCCAAGTTAAATTATAAAATTTAATAGAACTTATGCTAGAATATATTGCTGCAATTTTGACAAAAATTTCTTTAAAAATGTTTAAACACGATGCCGTGCTTGCACAGTATCGAATTGAAGTTCTTGTTTGTTTTCAAAGCCTGTGTGTCTACAGAATGATGGGGTATGGCATCATAGCCATTTAAACGTATTGAATTAAAATAGACGACGACAGTATGTCGTCTTTAAACCTCTAGTATAAAACGAATTTTTTGAATTTGGTCGCAATAGCACTGAAGTTTTGTAAGTAAAAACAAATAGAATTACAAGTGGTAGCAGCGCAATATACCAGCAGAGTACATGAGAAAAGTGTTGTAATCGTGGTAGTGTTCGGTTCACATTATCCTCAACCATCAGCCATAATTATCATCATCAGCACCGTCATTTACTAGTCCAATCCAATCTATGAATGCAAGAGAAGGCAAGGCAAAGCAACAAAAAAAAAAGGTTACTGAACGTGCATGAACTAAGTAGCTACAACAACAACTACAAATTACAAAAAATTCTATTCCATCATGTGACTTTTGGTGTTGTTGTTTGGCAGTGGCAGTGCTTTTCTTGAACAATTTTTTGTGCAACTAAAAATTTAAAACAACGTCTAGAAAACTCTTTGCATTACCTTTAGCAAACTGAATCCATTTCTTTATAATGAATACTCAAAAGGAAAAAAAAAATAAATTTTGCAAATGCAAAAAGGAAATGAGTGGAAGAGTATTAAAGAATTTCATTATGAAACTGTGTAATTACACAAATTAAATACAATTTTTGTTTAACGAACATTATATGCAAAGAAAGAAATGAGAAAAACTAAAATTACCTTCAACTCAAATAAGAAAATTTAGAAAAATTGTTTCCTTTACATTCAAACTCATTTTCGAATTCGTTTAAATAATGAAAAACTCCCTAAAGCGATCTTCTTATATCATAGTTTATGAAAATTTTAAAAAATATTAATTTCGAAATTTATTTCCCTTGAAATTTAATTTTCGCACAAGGAATTTTTAATGAAAATTAGATTTTCTTTTTGATTTTTCACTACTTATTAAACATCAAAGGTGAAAATGCAATTTTCAGCTAATGTTCGAAAATTCGAAGTTAATTTCGAAATTCGAAAAATAATATACAAATATTTCCCAATTTTCCCTCTTTACAAAAATTATGCAAATTTTCAATTTCAAAAATTTTTTCAACAAAATATTGATTTCCGAACATGGAAGTTTTACTAATAAATTAAAATTTTTTAATTTTTAAATACGAAAGCTTTACATTTACATATTAAGCTATGCTGTTTATCGAAAATGATGAAACATTATGAATTTCGGAAATTATTTCCTTCAAAAATTAATTTTCAAACATGGAATTTCGTATGAATATTAAAAATGATTAAGAAAGTATAAAATTTGACTTACCCTTGCAGCCAAATTACACCAAAACTGGAGTCAATAATGCCAAAACGGATATCAAAGCACGGCTTGAGAAAGCACAAGAAAGTTTTGCAAACCGTTGATTAAAACAATTTCAAATTTCATCAATCTTTGAATAAAAAACGATTCTTGGAATATTGTGGTTCGCTGCTGCCTTTCCAACGCAGAGATTTACGGGTGATAGACAGACAAATATCCTTTGCTGAAGAGATTATATTGCATGACCGGTATCGACCGTGAGCGACTGACGAAGAAGTCTGTTTGATGAGATCAACGGTTGAGAAGTCGATTGATGCACTGCAAAAAAATACAATTTTATTCATGTTTTTTGTTGTTGTAATATTTAAAACTAAGTTAAGTTAGCTTTTAAGCTTTTCTATTGTTTTTTTTAAGTCATAAAAATACTTTTGAAGATATTTTTTAACTTTATTTTAAATTCTTTTTAACTTTTAAAGCCTTAGTTGTTTGCTGTTGCATTATATTCACGGTTAAAGAACCAAAAGTACCCACTTTTTTGAAACATCTTATGGCTTAAACCCATACTATTTACGGTTTAATGCTTTTAAAACAGCACGATAAACACGAAAAAATCAACAATAAGCCAAAAAATGAACAAAAAAAAAAAAAAAACAACAAAGAAAACTTAAAGAAAAACTAAAAGAAAAAAACTTAAAAAAGCAAATTTGTACGTCATGTATACTAAACATGTTTATACAGCGCCTAAAATGCGGCATCAGTTTTTAAGTTTTTTTTTTTTTGGTGTGTTTGTGTGATATTTTTCTTTAGTTTCGAAAGTATGGCAAACGGTATCAGCTACATTTGCTTAGTATTTTGAGTGCTGCGAGTGTGTGTGTGTGTTATTTTGTATTGTTATAGAAGTGTGTGTGTGTGTTTGCTTGTTTGTTTTTATGTTTTATTATTGTGTGTGATTCATATTTAACTATTTTAAAATAAATCAATAAAAACCACAACACAAACAAACAAAGCTGAGTGTTTGTTGTTGTTTGTTTTCAACAAAAGTGCAATAAATTTGTCTGCAGGTCAAGTTGTGTTTTTATTTGGCGTGCGAGTGCGAGAAAGCTAATGTATGTGTGTGCGAATGTGTATGTGAATTTTTTTGTTTGAGGCCATAGCAAAGTATTAAACGCGATATAATTAAGAGAGCAACGGGAAAAGAGAGCGATTCTCTAAGGTGGAGAGGGAATTCGAGCGAGTTTCTTTATAGCAATTATGAGAATAATTTGATTATTTATTCTCTTATTAGAATCTTTGCTTTCCTGTCAAACTGATCAGTGTTGGAAATTGCCAACGCTTTTAAAGTAGCGATGCTTACGTCGTAGCACAATTGTGCAGTGAGAATTGCATGCATTTCGTCATCGCTTAGCCAGGGGCACATGCGCATACTCGTAGTGGAAGGCAGAGTCGCCACAGTCTAGTAGGTAGTGTGTTGGCTTACAAGAAGTGAGGTTGGCGTTCAAACGCCAGCCTAGATATCGCGAACAAACCGAAATTTGAAAAAAACACTTCTTCGGTGACTTCCTCTAGCAGTTTTCTGAAAAAACTCTGAGTAAATTTCCATGAAAATCGCGCCAGTCATGGATAAAATTAACACACACAACATGTGTGATGTGCGAAGCTTGGTCGTAATCCTGACTAAAAGGTTATATTGACAGATTAAGTAAGTAGGAATCATATGGCGATGTCCTCTGAGGGATCATCAGCAAGGGATCAATAATTCTCTAGCTCGGGAAGATGTCCTGTGGTTGCCTCTCCTAATAGTATCTGCTGAAGTCTTTGTAAGACATTCACACATGTAAGGCGTGTGCTCTTTACATCACTGCCAAAATGGCTAACAGGAACTTATTGTCCCACCCTCGTAGAACTGTTATACAGACATTTTTTTATTTATTTTCCTAAGAAATATCCTGTAGGTCCTTTTTAAATCATCTTTTTATGAAATTTTTTCTTTTCTCTTTCTTTTCTAAAGCGTTATGCCGTTATTAACTGTTATACTGTTCCCAGCCATTGTTTGCTAATGCCTTAGTTTTTCAGGAAAACAGCAAAAAACTAAAATCTCAACAAAACTAAGCCTTTTTTATTTGGTTTTTTATTTCTTTTTTTATATTTTTTTTATTATTTCTGTTTCTTCTTTAATTCTGAGTTCTGAGAAAAAGTGCCAAAAAAATAATAAAAAAAATGGACAAAATGGCGAAACGTGCAAAGAAAGTTTAACAATCGTTAGGCAAAGATATCACAGCAACAACAACAATAAAAGTATAACAATGGCATATTAAAGGATAAAAAAATAAGACGAAAAAAGGCAAAAAAAAAATAAAAAGGAAATACACAATACCATACCATAATGGCCAGCAGGATATTTAAGTTAAATTGTATAAAAGAAATAAGAAAGAGAGAGAGAGAGACGGAGGGAGAGACAGAAAGGAAGTTTCAGACAAGTAAACCAAAAATATTTTTTTGTTTTATTATTTTTTCATTTGTTGTCCTAATGGCCAATTTAAGCTGGGCAGTAAACAAAAATTGGCCGTATATATAGTGCCTCTTACAGCAACGGACATGATTTACTTGGTAATTAAAGGCCATCCAAGGAAAGGATTTTGATTTAAATTCTCAAAATATTTTAAACTCCGTTTAGATTTAAGTAAATTAGCTTTTCTTTTTTAAATGTAAGACTAGGCAGCACTGTACCAACAGTGTCCAGAAGACTGAGTTGCTTTCAACAGCGGACACAGTATATTTCCAAATTTTATTGGATATTCATTAACAAATTTAACAAAAAAATGAAAGAAAGTTCAGGTATATCGGACCATCAATTTAGTAATTTCAAAAAGGCTGATCTGGCCACTCTGTCAGACATTAAATATTTTTAATCTGGCTTAACCTACCAGAATATGGATTGTTTAATAACCGTGTTAAATAGTTACAACTGACCTGGACGATTGATAGATTCAAACCAATTTCTCTTCTTCCTACTTTACGTTCTGTTCTAGACGTCTTAGCTGGAATTTGAACCACGGCCTAGTGTCTCAAATCGAACATGTATTGATGTCACGGCAACGCCGAACTACACACATTTTTTCTGAAGTCTTAATGCATTATCTGACACCAATTAATTATTGTTGTAAGCAATACCGAATGCGATCTGGTTTCCAAAATGCAATTGAATTAGTTTTTTGCTTAAAAAAACTCATGATTTTGACACTGGTAGAAGGAATAATGAATTTCACTCAATATTTGTCTTAATAAGACTCGTTTCAAATATAAAAAACATTTTATTTGTGATCAAATTTACAACCGAACTTCCACAAAAATTCAATATAATTACTAACGGCATATGGAACAGTTTTGATTCTACGTTTGACTACTCAGAGAGAGCGAAAGAGTTTTGATACAATTTCTATGTATTCATTTAAGCAAACAAATTTCTCTTTATAACTGTTATGGCAGTATATAAAAGTATATAAAAGAATATTTATTGTGTTGATACTCAACTGTGATGCCTAAACAATAAACACCGAGTAGTCCCTTAAGGAAAACAATTAAAAGCAAAAAGAAAAAGAAAAAGAGAGAGAGAGAGAGAGAAATTACGACTACAAAACTATGCCAAAATATCTAACAATTCCTATAAATAAGCAGCAAAAGGGAGCAACAAAAAACAAGGAATTTATTTATTACAACACCACACAACACTAAACATATTGACACCGAAAATATAAAAAAACAGAAAAAAAACAAACAATTCTTAAGCAATTTACACAAATTTTGCAATAAACGTTTGTGTTTAAAAATGTATAAAGCAACACAAACATATGCATACACAGTGTTTACTCTTTTACACTGAAAGAAGCATTAAAAAAGAGCTAAAGTTACATTTTAGGAGTGACCACTGTTATGTTTGAAGCATATGACCGAACGAAGTATTGATTATAGTTTCTCTTGGTTGCAACACAAAACCAATAAAATGAAAACGAACACACGCGCACACATATACTCTTATTTGTTCATGGAAAAACAGTACGGCAGGCATGCAAGCAAGCAAGCAAACAAGCAAACATTTATAGTTTGTCGAGGAAACAAACAACTGCAGTATTGAATGCGAAATATTATTCCCACAACAACTTTACGAGCTGTTGTTGTTGTTGTTGTTTTGTTGCCAACTGCATACAAAAAATCAAGCAACAAACCAGTCAAATCATATTGTACGACTACATTAGCACACACACACCTATTCACACTCTCCATACATTTAAGTTTAGCAAACACGCAATTTGTGTGTTTCATTTCTTTTTTCAGTGTTTTTTTTGATTTGTTTTGTTTTCTTTACACAAAAACAAAGCCAAAGACATGTGAGTATAAGCAGAGTAAGTGTACGGTAAATGCGAAGAAAAGAGCACAGCAAAGAAAATAAATATTAAAATGCATGCACATGCATGCTACGTTTATTGCAAGTATACAGAGAAATAGCAACAACAACAACATTTGCTAGTTTATTTGCTATTGAGGACATACTTATTCATACAGAGTCAAATACAAGTGTATTTTTTTTATTTTGGTTTTTTGTTTTTGTTTTACAGTCAATCTTACATTTACTCATACTAATTTATAAGAGTGTTTAAACAAGCACATGCATGCCTGTCTGTATGTATGTATGTATGTATGTATGTATGTATACTGAATGCATTTGTAGTGGAAAAACATGCCAGTGGTTATACTTAAAAAAAAACTGTTGTTGTCATGTATGTAGTTTAACGGAAAATACTAAAAAAAACAGGGGTGTTATATGAAAAAAGGAGTTTTAAAGTTAAAAAAAAAAATTATAGGAAAAAATATTAAAAATATTGAGACGTAAAAAAGTTAAAATTTAATTATAAAATAATTTTGAAGAATAATTAAGAGATGCCAGTGTGATGTTATAGTTAATGTACCGTACAGGTACTATTGGTATTACAATGGGACCTTAGAGAGCCCAAGTACGCTATGCTTTTTAAATCGGCTGCCTATTTAACCTAACCTAACTTAATCTATTAGAGTATTGATTTAATTTTTTCTTCACACGCCTCTGTTTTTTTTGTTTCTCTGTAGTTAGCAGCAGCAGTACTATAAAGGGTCCTCTTTTGTTCTTATTATGAGAAATTTTTTTTACTTATTTTTTTTATATCCTTATACAATATGATTTAACATGTAGAACAGATACTGTATAACAACGTACATGAATGCATATGGTATGTATGTACATATGTGCATTTGTATATATGCTGACTTGTAAAATCTATATGTTTGCTTATATTGAATCGGTCAGACTGGTATTATTTAACATTTTATTAGACAAGTTATAGATAAATGTTCAACATATTTTCTTTCTCTCTCTATCTCTCTCTCGTTCTTTGTTTTTCTCTAGCAAACACAAATTGTTGACAAAATGTTACAATTTCTTTTTTATTTCTTTTCTTTTTATAGCAATTTTTTTAAATTTTTACTCCTTTAAAAAGAATGATTTTCATATAAAATTCATTAGAAATGAAGAAACAAAAAGTTCTATTTTCTTTCTTTAATTTGCTTTTATCTTTAGAGCCAGCTATTGCCAATTGTTCTATAATACCAATGCTATTATAAGTAAAATTGTATAAAAGTCCTTAAGAAAAATAAGAGAATTAAAATGAAAAAAAAAAAAAAAAAAAAAAATGAACGAATAAAATGCAAAAACTAAAGTTGAAAAGTCAGTCATTGTGGTGTTCTATTGTGCAGGCTTTCTTTTTGCTTGTGTTGCATGGCAATAAAAGTTGTAATTGTTGTTGTTGTTGTTAGTTTAAGGATTTTCATTTTTCCAAAAAGTTTAAATTGGCATTTTAAATAATTGAAATTCAATTTGAAAATAAGAAAACTTGGTTTGGTTTAATAAATAATACGTTATTATTATACACATTAGCACAATTAAATAAAAGCCAAGCCATCATCAGCATGAATTAATTACAATCATTTATAACAAAAAAAAAACGTATAATATAAAGCACACTTTTAGGTTTCTTCTCTGTTTGGGGAAAAAATATTAAGAAAGTTTCCTTTTCTTATACTAAGTGGTTTGCTCTTTATATAGAATTCTTTTACATGGCTACACTTTACATACATATATGTATGTAAATATGTACATACATATGTATGTACAAATGTATGTTAAGAAAAGCCATAATTTCATTATTTTTGGGAATGTTATAGGGCTGACAACACCTCCTTTTATATATATGAACACTTATATTATCCCAGAAGATAATTCAAAAGTTTTCTTGTTTGCTGGGTAAATACCTACGCCACCATTTGTAAAAATCAACAACTACTCACACAATTAAGAGATTAAATGGCAAAAAAACTCAGCTCTACTCGCTTAATAAGAGATCCTTAATATATATGTACATGTATGTGAAACAAAGAGAGAAAAACATCATTCAATTCAAATTCAGTGAAACGGGCATCAAGAAAAATAAGAAACTCTGTTTGGTTTACAAACTTAAGCCCTGTTTCTGTAGAAGAACGCACACACAAAATTGAGTGATGCAAACAGACGTTCGTCTGAAACCATTCGTCTTTCGGAAACAGGACCATGCTCGTCTCCCAATAAGAAATGATTAATACAAGTATATTGAGAGAACGTGAGATGAGCAAAACAAAACTCTGTTCACTTTTAGAACCTACTTCTCTCCCAAGAAAATATCGTTAACATGTAAGTAGAGAGAGAGAGAGAGAGAGAGAGAGAGAGAGAGAGAGAGAGACAGAGAGAATGCAAGCAAAAATTGTTTCTTTAATATATTTTCGTTAATGTGCTTACGTTTAAAATCCTTGCTCTCTGCGTAAGATCTCTTACACTCTGCTGTTTTGATTCACGGTTTTTATTCTCACAATTACCATCATGGGTTGTTGGCTTAGCTTTTAAACAGTTGTTATTGTTGTTGTTGTTTTATTCAATTAAAAGTTCATCGTGTTTAAGTAAATGTGTAAGTGTTGTATTATAAACCAACATGAGTTCATTATTTTAGGCTTATTTGGTTTTTTTTCTGAATGTTTTGTTTTTATTTTTTCTTCAACTCTCTGTGTCTTCCGCTCTCTTTTCTCCCCGAAGTGTTGTTATGAGTTTAAATCTAATTATTATCATATTAAATACTTGTTAAGATTATAGTGTTATGCGCTCTTAAATAAATGAGCAGATTTGAGCACATGTGTGCTTATGTGGTTGACAACATAATTCTTTTAAAAGCAGGTAAAGTTTTTTGTGGTCTTGTGTTTATGCAGAGAAAAATGTAAAAAGTGTAACATACTTTTAGGATTTTTTCCAGCAAAAACGGTAAAAAAAAATTGGGAAAATTGTTAAAATGTGAGAACATTTTGAAAGAAAAAAAAAAAAAAAATAGGAAAAGGATTATTGAGGCTATTATTTGAAAAACAGCAAAATAAAAAAGTTTAAATTACTGGGATTAGATGGCATCTGCCTGAATTTAAGGTTACAATTAGAAAATAAGAATAAGAATCGGTACTTACCGTGAGAACGGCTGGTTCCATATGAAGTTTACAGGAACGCTGGTGATTAGGAATAGCAATATGATAGGAAGGCTCTTTGGTTATGAACGGTGGTTTCGTTGGAATATGGATAAGACTGGATTTGTTGCATTTTTTATGTAAAATTGTGGCATATTTTTAAGCTGAAATTTTAATAAATTGTAAAATTGTAAATAATTTTATATTGAATGTTTTTTTTTATTGAATTAATTCAACATAAATAAATATTTTAAAACATATTCTTTTTAATTGAAAACTTTCTATGTAAGGCAGTACATTTTTTTTAAATTCTTTCTTTTAATTTTGAAACTTTTTACCCCGCAGTTTACCTGCGTTATTTTCCAGGCTATAACTTTTGTATTTTGTAGAATGAAAGAAAGAGAGCCACGGAGATAAGAAATATGACTTTATTGCTTTTAATAATTTTTTATGATGCCTGCTGTTGAAATGCTTGCTTAAAAAATAAAAAAAAAAACGTTACCGTAAAGCAGTACTAAACAACGCCTAAAAATATACTTTTGCTCTGTGGAGAATTGGCAAAATAGCGAACAAATACAAATAAACACGAAATGAAAAAATAAAATAAGAATATTACGGAAAACGTACAAATAAAATAAAAACCTACTTCAAGCAGAAATTCACAAAAAAAAAATTACGAAAATAAAAAAAATAAAAGAAGGCATATAAGAAGCCTCCAGAAAGCGCTATTTTGGCTCTTTAGAATGCTTCTTATCTAGAGATAAAAACTAGATACACTTACAAAAGATAAAAAAAATAATATTAAGCTATACACACTAGAACCTACTTGTAATAAGATTATGGCACTTAAACAAAATTTATAAGGGAGAACACACAAAAAATTAAAGCATACATATAGGCGTTAAAAAATATTTAACACAATTAAAGACTATTTTTGGGCTGCTTAAATTAGCTTAAAGACACAAAACCATGTGCAAAACACGTGTTTCTGGTTTAGGAAAATTTAAAAATCTATATTCGACTAAAAATTGAAAATAAAGTATAATTTTAGGTGTTCAGATATTTTTTTTACACTATTTTTGATAAAATTTCATATCTGTAGGGTACAATAAATTGCCAGCAATATTTTAGTGCTTTATTTATGCGTGTGTGTGTGTGTATGTATATATGGATGGTATTTACAAAATTGTTTCCCTTAAGATTTCTGTCCCTCCTTTACCTTACTTTTACGGACTTCTTGTAGTTTGCCAAGAAGCCAATAAAATATCATAAAATATGTGACCGATTTGGCTGGTTATAAAGGCAACTAGAGAGATGCTATATGTACTACTTTAGAATTTCTTTGAATGTATGGATATATGGTTTGTATTGTAACTATAATATATTTTACATATTTTATGTTGTATTGTTGTTGTATGTTGTATTATTATATGTTGAATTGTAAAACATCTTTTCACCCCCATACACTACTTACACTTCAAATATGGAAATAATAATAAAAATTCTACAGATTTTACAGCAAAGCAAATCCATGGAATGATGCATCCATCCATACACCACAGCATATTTGTCATTTATTTTATAGACACACTATTAAAGGTTTTTTTTCCATTTTCTTTTGAAAACGGTGAAGAGAAACAGGTAGAAACAAAAAATAAATACAACGGAACAGTAAAGTCTAGATATGACAGGAATTCTGACTATGAAATTTATTTCTATTTATTTGGTTTCTTTCTAGTTTTTACTGTGTTATCTGAATTTCTCATGTATTGTTAAATTTTTCAATTTTATTTTCCTCTGTTTTTCATTCGATAAAAAAAAGAAAAAAAATTGAAAATACGTTTTCAATAATATTGCATGAGTTATAGACTTGTGGCTGCGTTGCAGCCGTCTTAGGCGTACAGAAAGGGGAATAAAAATAGCACAACTTTAAAATATGTACAAAATTTCAATTTATTCCAAAATTTTTATAGAATTATTTAAAAATTTTGTTTTCAATTAGGTTTTGTTAAGTTTCGCATGTAATTTCTAAACATTTTTTGTAAAAAGTACTGTTTTTAGGTACATTTCTGTACTTTGGCAAAATTTTTACAAATTTTTTAATGCAATTTTAAAACTATTTTTGGTACTATTTTGGATGCTTTTTATTGTTTTGACAACATTTTTATGAATTTTTGATGTAATTTTTAAACTATTTTTGGTACTATTTTGGGTCCTTTTTATTGTTTTGACAACATTTTTATGAATTTTTATGTAATTTTTAAACTATTTTTGGTACTATTTTGGATGCTTTTTATTGTTTTGGCAACATTTTTATGAATTTTTTATGTAATTTTTAAACTATTTTTGGTACTATTTTGGGTCCTTTTTATTGTTTTGACATTTTTATGAATTTTTTATGTAATTTTTAAACTATTTTTGGTACTATTTTGGATCCTTTTCATTGTTTTTAAAACATTTTTATGTAATTTCAAAAAGTTTTTATGAAAAATACTATTTTTAGTACTATTTTGGGTACTTTGCCTTGGCGACATTTTTGGTACTAGTTGTACTGGATATATTTGAGCATTTTGCAATATTACTTCCCCTTTTATTAATTTTTTTTTCGAATTATTATAACTCTCGCTCTTAAATATATTTTTCTTTGGGGTACTATTTTTCCTCACCTAACTTCTTAAGGCATTGAATTGAAAAAGAAAAATCCCATCTCTTATCGGGTTATTGTTAAAGTCTATTTGGTGGGGGTGCAAATAAATTCTGTGGTTTTATTTGATTTTATTTCTTGGATTTCCTATTTATTTTTCCTATGGTTGTCGTAAGTTAAGAAAGAGCGAGGAGAATTGCAGAAAATTGAAATCAATGATTGAATAGAGCCAGGGGAGAGGAGAATGAAGAAAAATGGACTACAAATACACACGGAGTTTGGAATAGGGGTGTGGAAAAGGAGTTTTTGCTTTCTGTTAAAAAGAAACATTTTATTTTAAAGATAATTTCAATATTCCGTTTATAAGATATTCTCTTAAAGTAAATAAACTCTCCTGCTTTTTAAAAATGAAAACTTTGCAGCACTTTTGCAATCACATTTAGAACAATTCGATGTTTTAAACAAAGAACGCAGAATATTTATTGAATTTCTTCTACAAAATTTAACCAAAATTGATAAAAATTTATGGTATAACGGGTTATCAGTTTAGTGGTTAAAAACCTCTTGGAGGAACTCGGTCAGCTATTAAATATCACGACATGCCGCTTTTCCTACTTTACGAGGTCACTATGGTAATTAAATTTGATATACGATGAAAAAAATTGGCAACATTTTCAAGAAATTTGATGAAACGAAAACGTTACAGCCACGGTCACGTCTGTGCACCACTGCCGTGTACGCTTAACTGAAAATACGGCTTCTGTTAGTAAAAGTGAAGCATATAATCGGTATTTACCGATTTGAATTTTTGAAACAAAATTTACTTCAACAATGAGGCTTATTTCTAATTCGGTGGACACGTCAACAAACAAACTTGTTACTTATTATACTCGTAGAACCCAGAAGCCTTTGTGGAAAAGCATTTGGTTTCAAAAAAGTGGCTGTGTGGGGTGTGCATTATGATTAGGTGGTGTTATTGAACCATTATCGTAAAACTCAGCCCTGACATGTCGAACAAAACGAAAAATATTTCTTTGAAGACTACCTTTTAGTAGTCTTCTGGCAAATACTTAAAAAAATCTGTAGTTCAGAATCGACTTTAAAGTGTAGGTTCCAAACACAACATAAATGGTGTGCGAAGCAAGGTTTTAACTTTAACTAGGATTTTAATGGCCAATCAAAATAAGCAAGTGCTTACATTGATTAATATTCCAACTGACAGTTTAGTTAACAAAATAGAAAATTTTATATTTTTTTTTCAAATCTCCCTTAACACCCTGTATTTCAAATTTATTTAAAAACCATGTTATTTTTTTTCCTGTTCTATTACAAACGTAATATTCATATATTTGCCTTTGACAGCAATGTGGGGGTATATAAAAAAGGATATTTTGAGTCTTTAGTTAAAGCCTTACCACGCACGACATGAGCACACGTAAAGCATAAGCAAAGGTAAAGCAAAGCAAAGAAAATATGCGGCATATTTTAAGGCTAAAAAAAGAAATATGAAATGGATGCTGTTGTTATTGGTTAAAAGTAAAATACTCCAGAGTATTTATGATTATGTGGAGAAAATGAAAAGGATTTAAATAAGCAGCAAAACGTGTAATACATAAAGCAGCTGAGCACCTTAAAACGCTGAAGTGTGTTTTAAGTGAAAGAAATGGCCTTAAAGTATGCTTTGACTGCACATATATAAATTAAATTGTTAATCAACTAAATAGAGAAATAATTTCTAAAAAGAAAAGGGTGACACAATTTTACTTTAAGTAGTAAAAGTCCATAACAATTTTCATTTATATTTTCTATTTTCTATTTCATTTTTGTTTGTAACTTATAGAGAAAAAATAAAAAATTATAACCCTAAAAGTTGGCAACAGTTTTTGTACGTTTTTAAAGCAATTGCTAACCCAATGGTCGTCACAATGCAGTGGCAATTTGCTCGCTACACACATACACAATACAACACAAAACAATTTGGCTCCATTTGCTGAAAACCAGGCAATAATTTAATGAACTTTTATTTAAAAAACATGTTTTTCTATATTTTTTATTATAAAAAAAAAAAACAAAAATAGTCATGAGTATGTGTTGTCGCTTAAGCACTGAATGTGTTTCTATTTTTTGTTGCAGTTTTTCAGTTGGCTATTGAAAAAAAATACTTTTTAAGGAGAGAAAAATCCATATTGAGATCTTGATGTTGTAAGCATCCATCACTGAAATGAATGAATAGTGACATGAATATGTGTGTGTTGTTGAGTGTGTTTGTGTCCAAAGCATCTTATATTGCCTTAGAATATCTACTGTGACTGTGAATGACACAGTGAAAGAGAGAGAGAGAGAGAGAGAGAGCATAAGATATTCTGTTGTATTGTTAGTTTGGTACATACCAATGGCCGCCATATACATACATTAATGTATTAGTATTTGTGTTAAGGACTTGTGACAAGTGGTGGCTTTTACAATCAGCATGACCACATAATTAGTTTTAGTTTTTTTTCAAGGCTACACAATCAATACAAATTAGAAAATAAAATGAAATTGAAAAACGAATACTTGCCGTTACAGAAAAACAGAAAAAACAACGGAACATCAATTGAAATTGTCAATTGCAAAAAAACAAATTAAAAAAAAGAAATGAAACGAAATGAAACCAAACTGAACATGAGCAAAAGGATGTATTTCTCGTTAGTTTTCTTAAACTTAACTCTTTTGTGCAACAAAATAAGATTTAAAATTGCCTTAAAAGTATGCTTTATTTTATAAAATATTACAAAAATATCTTATAAAGTGTTGTGCAAAAGTAAAACACGTAGAAAGCTATGATCTTTCTAAGTGTAAATAAAATCATCATGAAAAGTTCTTGAAAAAATATGTCGACTTTATACTATAGGTCCCACCACTCATGTATACTACTAGGTGGTAGTCCTGTCCAAAGCTTTGTAATGACCAATTAAATAAGAAGTAAGTAAGCAGGCAGCCAGAGAGATCGGCACACACTTGGAAACGGCCGTATGACTTCGAATTTATGTAAAAACTCCTAGGATCCCCAAAGCAATAAAAATTGTTCACTATTTATGAGTCAAAAAATGGTGAAATCTTTCCATTCACTTACTTTTATGAATGCTCCGTAAATTTTTTTTATAAAACAAAAAGTCGTTGTATAAAAAACGGTGACAATAATGTTTGCTGGGTTACATTCATCTCGATCTTCTTTAAAGTGTCTTCTTATAATAATTTTCTGTTATTTCCTTTTTTTCTAATTCATTAATATTTTCATATTTTCTTTTAAGCGTCGGCAGGACAATACTAAATATTCTTTTATTTGTTGTTGTTGTAGTTTAAATCATTTTTTTTCTTCTTCTTATTCTTTAAGTAGATTATAGCTGATGAAGCACTATACACTACCACCGCTATAGGCCCCTGTACAATATTTATTCCGTATTCAGTAGTAGAATATGCAATAAAAATAAAAACGAAGACAGTGTTGCCATGGTTATTACTTAATGTTATACAAATACATTGAATATGTGTACATGTGCATGTACATGTGCATACATTATATATCCACATAAGCATATGAGTTGAATACCATTAAGTACGTGCTTATATTTTAGTGGAGACACCCATACACAACACACACGCTTCCAAAGCAAAACGTGTTGTTGTGTCTATTTTCTATGAAAAGTACCTGCGATAGCTTTTCAATTCAATTTTTTTTCTTTTTTCTTCATTATTATTTTGTTTAGTGGGAGCCTATTTCAATACTGTAGACTTGTGTGGTAAATCAATTGATTAAAACACAGAGTGTAGATAGAGAGACAGAGAGAGAGACAGAAAGAACGTGTGATATTTAACACAGCATTTTAGTTTTATGTGTGGATATGAACATCGTGTTTAATGTCAAGACATGATATTGGAATACAAAAAAAAAAAACTTTTAAAGAAAATTTCGAAAAACTATCACTAAGGTTAGGTTAAATTAAGTCAGGTGGCAAACCCTTCCGTAAGATAAGATCTGATTAAGACGCACTCTAATATGCAAACTATCTCGACCCCAAAATGGATCTAGCCATTGCAGCGGTTGCACCACTCGTGGATAAAATTAACACACACAACATAAGTGGTGTTTGTAGCTAGGTTGTAAGCCTGAATAAAAAGGTTGTAATGACCAATCAAGCAAGTATGTAAGTAAGGCCTGATTGCACCAAATGACGGAAATATCCGCATAATCAAAGACAGCAGCAAGGGTGAAAGAATTTCACCTCGTGGTTTGCCTCTACTTACACGTCTTGCAATGGAAACCTTTTCAATGAAGGCAATAATGACTATTCTGGTCAAAAGCTTCGCAACGAATTTCACAACTCAATCGCTAATATTGAGTGTACCTATCGTCCAGACATATAGGCTGGGCTTGCAAAAAATAATCCAGGAATAATAAGAAAGAATACTGAGTTTAAAATGAAGGAAATGGAGATGGATCGACTAAACTATCAGAATGAATCCTCAGACTATAACGAAGTTGACACTAAAGTGGTGCCATCATGGCTCAAGGAGCTGCCTAAGACAGTTGGAGTTGTATGAGACTTCGTGAACTAGGACAGTGCAGTCTTATATGGCAACACAAGAAAATAACAATAGCAAGAGGAGCAATAAGAAAAAAATTTATGGCATGACATAATTTCTTAAAATACAAAGAATTAATTATTGCATATACGATATAAAAACGATATTATGTTATAACATAAGTATGTTATAATGTTATAATTATGTTATAACATAATTATGTTATAATGTTATAATTTTGTTATAACATAATTATGTTATGTTATAATTATGTTATGTTAGAATTATGTTATAATGTTATAATTTTGTTATAACATAATTATGTTATGCTTTTATTAAGACGCTGTGAAACTGAAAGAATAGTTTTTTATTTATGATCTAAAATTCGAATTATTTTATAACAACTTTATGTTATAACATAATTATGTTATACCATACTATTTCGTAAATAACAAGTTTTTTTATCATATTTGCACTCTTTAGTTATTTTTTCCTTTTTTTGAGAACTAAAAGGCACTTTGATTTCGTTTTTGCTTGGCTAGTGGTTTTCATTTGTTGCCTGCTCTAAGGGGTGTTTGGTTTATGGCTCAATAGAGGCCTGTTTTCAATAGAGGCTTGAGATGGCGTATAAATTGTGTACGATTTGAATGCACACAAAAAAAGAAGAAAAAAAGTGAAAAACGTTTTTGGTTTTTATGTGAATCAATAAATTTCAATTAAATATTGTGTTGATTTATCGTTTTGCACAGGCTTAAACACTGGAAATAAAACATGATTTGAATTAAATAAATGTACAAGTTTTGCTAAAGCCATAAATTACGGTTTGCCAAAGCCAGAAAAGCAATTAACAATTCATAAAACATTTAAAAATAATTAATAGTTAACAAACCAATTGTTGGAGAAAACATAAAAATAAAAATTTCTTAAATTGCTCGAAGGATTTGCAATAATTTTTTCAAATATTTCTGCAAAAAGAAAGAAAAAAGAAAGAATAAAACACAAACACGTCAATAAAATCTTTTTGTTTTTTTTAAAGCCTGCTTATTGTAATGGAAACCATTGATACAATAAGAGAAGATCTTTTAAGCATCAAGCACTCACGGTATTCTAAAGATAAAAATGAAAACATTTTTATGTATGCCTGGGTTTCAATTTCTTATCATTTCTTTCATTTCCTTTTTTTTTTGATTTCTCCCCCAAAAGAGAAAAAAAAGAAACTCACGTAAAAATATCATTCGTTTATAAGGATTTCAAATGATTTTTCGTTGCTTTTAATAAAAGAAAGAAAATGAATAAAAAAAAACCGAAATTCTAAAGGAATTTATTTATAACGATGCTGCAGCAAAGTTACAAAACGATACATTATTTATTTACTTTTGATTAAGGCCGCCTTAAGGTAGACTACGTATATTTTATTAAGAGAACACAAATAAAATCAATAAAAAAGAAAATTTGTTACATTTTATACGTGTAAAGGAAAGAAGAAGAAACATTAAATTGAATTGTACTTAAAGCAACATTAACAAGATATTAATACAAGGAATTCGATTTACTATCCTCCTAAAAGTATGCAACATTTTATGCCTTTAAAAAAGAAAAAAGCTGTCTAAAGTGCTTAAAATAATTGGGAAGCAACAATATGAAAAGGATTGCTCTTTTTCCATATTTATTAAATTATTTGCCCAAAAATAGGCAATATTTTTTCAGGAAAATAACTAGCGCACCATACTATAAGGAACCACAAACAAAATTTTCTGAAAGCATGATTTCTTAGCACTAATGCCACTTATTTGTTAGACTTTCCATACGATTTCTTGAACTTTGATCTGATGTGGTAATAGTATCCAGAATGCCCGTTTGCTGGGAAGTAGTAAGAAGGCAATGTAACGGCAAAAACTTTGAGAGTAGAATAAAACTGCCATGAAAAGCTTCTCAAAGATCTCATTTACGGAGTCAACATTAAACTGTAGGTTCCGTTACCACCCGTGTATAAAATTAATATACACAACATGCGTGGCGTGAGAAGCTAGGTTATTATCCTGACTAAACGGTTGTACTAACTGGTTAAGTAAATAAGCACAATACAATATTACTGCCTAATAATAATGAGAATTAATTTTAAATTAATATCTTTACCTTTCCATTGAAAACTATAAATAGTTTCAATATATTATTATAGCAGATACTGGGTTCTGGTATTTAATGTCTGTATCCCCTTAAAATATGCTTCTTAATTGCAGGGTTTTGAATTTGTTTGCAGTTCGGTTTGTACCGAATTAACGTATTTATTGGCTAATTAAACTATAATTAAATCCTTATACCGTGTACATATGTATATATGTATGTATACGATATACAAATGATGGGAGCTAAACTAGTGGTAACACCAATTCAACTGACCATGAAATTAAAGCAGTAAACAAATATAAAATACGTGCCTATATTGTATTATGTATTGTGGTAGACATTTTGGGATGAAAATAATTAAGTTCTACTTTTCATGGCCCATTTTTTTTCGTTTGCGAAAATCCTATAAATTTAATATATTTTTATAGGCTTCTTCTATTTAGGAGTTAATGCTATGGTGAGGAGAGACAGAGTGAGAGAGGAGTACAAGTAGAGCGAGAAGTACAAGAGTTTTTCTATATAAAATTATATTATTTACAATGACTTTCAAGGTCATTTTCATAACATGCCATGATGGCTTGTTGTTCTTTTTTTTGTTTTGTTTTTGCTCTCTATTGCTCTTTTTTAAGGCTTTTTGCGTAAGTGTAAGTGACTAAGTGAACGAGAATGTGTGCGTAAGCGAAAAGGAATGTCTGTTTTTAATGTGAGCAGTTTATTGTGTTTTTGTGAGAATGTAAGTGTAACTGTGATTTATTTATGGCAGACAGTGGTGACACGCAATAAACCAAAAACCGAATAGAAAACGAACAACAACTTAAAATCATATACAAACGGTGCATTTTTATAATTATAATCTGTGTAGCATACTTTTAGGCCATAAAATAAAACCAAGAAATTAAAGAGCAACAACAGGCGAAGCATTAGTTAAATGCCGTTATTTTATTTAACAAAAATATAATTTCCTGCTTGCAAAAACTAAAAATAAATCCAAAACAGGCAACAACAAAATGACCAGAAATAATACTAAAAATAAATGAGAATTCATTAAAATACAGGACAATACTTTTTACAACCAAAGCCCGAAACAAAACAAAATTAATAAAAACAAAAAAATAATAATAAAAGCTTGTAAAGGCAAAGGTAAGCAAGCAGGATGTTTTCTTTTATTATAATGACGTCAAAGCCAAATAATTACAACACTTGGTAAGTATCTGTCTTTTGCTCTCTATCATCGTTATGGCTTTGTTTTGAGTGTTTTAATGTTCGAACAGTAAAAAAAATTTAACGTCATTAAGCTTAAGAACACAACAAAAGGCCAAAGTATTGTTCTCGAAATATGACAATATTTTTTTTGTGGCTATAATGAGTTTTTCTCTGGTTTTTCGTATTTATTGTGCGTATCATAAAAACCGAAAGAGAACAAAAACATTTATGGTCAAAACAGAAATTAAAGATTTCACATTGAAAGCTTCACAATACCCCAAAGTAGGCAATAAAAAAAGCAGGAATTTTCCAAGACTCTTTAAAACACTACACGGTAATATTTGAGTAGGGAGTTTTTCCACTTAACTCTCATAGCTTTAACCATTACAATAGGCAGGGAGAAGAGAGGTTTTTGTCTGAACTATGTTAAGATATTTTAGTGATATTGTGAAGAACAAGGAAGATCTTGCAAATTGCAGAAACTAAAAGGCAGTTTCATCAATAAGGCATTGGAACCCATGTCATGACAGATTATTACATTTTCGAAATGAAGAAACCAACCTCAAAGTCTAAAGCTACTACACTGATCACATAAATATTAAACAATAGGTGGGAAAAGGATCTCTGATCTCCAAATGAAGCCTCTGGCAATTAGACTCTAAGACAACAATCGGCAGCCAAGTTGTAAAAATTAAATAAAGTCAGATTTGCTGTCCTATTGTACTGATGCCCTCTGGCAGATACATATGTAGAAGGCGGCCAACTTCTGGCCAGAAACTCAAGCAAAGGTGATGCACTCAGCATCAGAGATGCACAGCAGTCAAGCAATGTACAAAAATTGTGAGATAGTTGACTCAAAAAAACTCCTCAACCCTACTACAGTCAACGACTCTACAGTTAAAATTTTAGAATTTAAGATTTGGAGAGAGTATTGAGATTACAAAGCTAACAGTAGCATATCAGCAATGGCTCAGTGACCGTTTAAGTTCGAGAGAGATTGAAAGCTCGACAAGGACACCAAAACCCAAATGAGGGTAACCGTGGACTGTTTCCTGCAGAGCTACCCGGCATTCTTGGACAACCTTAGGTGTGGTATACACATTCACTTGAATGACGCGTTTTCCGGGAAGTTCAAACCATTATAGTAAAAAGATATTCTGGTATGTGCATTGCAAAACCAGATCGAAAGCAGATTCATATCTATATCTATAGCCCAGGGGAATAGAACATATGTCTTTCAGTACACAGATATACATATGTATACATTAACCAGTCAACAAACTTGTAATTGCACTAAGATTCCACCAAGTCTTCTGCCAAAAATAGAAATTATTTTTACCCTTACCTAATAGTCCTTATAAATGCTTGTTTTGAAGAGGGTTTATATTGCAGTCACTCATTATTTTTTAATTTTTATTGTTTTGTTTAAAGTTTCTTGTTTTTTTTTAAATTTTCAGAAGATTGTTTTACCACTTAACAAATGAAAATGAAAGAAAAACCAAAACAAAAGACAATTTTTGTGCGGTTCGCTGTGATCTAAGAACTTTTGGTTGAATTATGAAATGAAAATGAAAATTTAAATATTTTTAATTAAATTTTGCATTTTCTGTATTAAAAACCGAATAATAAATTAAACGGCTGAAGCTAATCAAAACCCTGACTTTTGCCCATAAAATTTTGCTTCAAAATGTCAAAGGGAGTTCAATGAAGTTTTCTTTTTTTTCGTTTCGTGTTTTTCCTTCTTCAATTTAGTTTTGCAAATATTGATTTTATTATACAAAATAAGTTTAAAAAGAAATGAAAAGAAAATTAAAAATAATGAATTGAACTTTAAAAAATAAAAATTTATTGTCTTTTTTATTTTTTCTTCTTCCTTATCCTTTTATCATTTGCTAGAAAATTGTAATTCTTTTCGAAATATGGGCGTAAAACGTATTTCATTCCTAATACGAATGAGTATTACAGCAAACGGAAACGGAAGTGTTTAAAGTTTCTTACTCCTATACATACATATGTACATATAACACTTACCCTCTGTCTTTCTCTCTCTCTCTTTCTTTTATTCTAACTAAAACTCTCCTACTCTCCTACTCTCTCTCTCAATTATATGTAACACAGGTTTTTTAGAAAATATTTTTTCGAATTTTCGAAACTTTTCTCAATAAATCATTGAGTTTTTATTGTTATTGTTGTTGGTGTTACCGGTGTTCCTGGCCATAATAATTGTTGTCTTGCAGGTAACATTATGCTGCAGCAGCTGTATAGGACAGTTATAAGGAATTTATGATGAAAATTAAAAACGAGATGAGCAGCTATCACCGCTAGGTTACGGTCTAGTGGTTTCAATAATGTTCACAAACAATTTTTTTTTTAATAGGACCGCGAAATAAAAGCAGCAGCAGTTAGAAATTATTTTTAAAGTTTAATTTCCAAAAAGGTTCAATTAAACAAAAAGTTCTGCATAAAGGAAAAAATATTAAAAAATTTAAAAGCAGACTTTAAGGCGTTCTGACATTACATTTCATTCATCTGACGAACAAAAAAATGTTCATTATGGTTGGCAAATTAAAAAAAATAAAAAACTTCAATTCTATCCAATTTAAAGTAGCCATCGATAACGTAATTTAGGCGACAAGTAAGGAGGCATAACATGGGTTCACTTAGAAGATAATGGCAGACAATGTGGATTAGCAGAGTGCACGGTCATTCAGTCCAACAGCAAAACATGGAAGATGTGAACTTCTTCTAACACTTCAGAAACTAGGGCGGATTGCACAAATGTATTCAAAGCTGATTAAATAAAGCCGACCAGTCAAGTGGGCAATTAAGTTCAGTCTGGCAAGCAAACCATACTTCCATTCGCTCCAACTGCCAAACTTGCAACTGGTGTTCGACAGCGTGAAATATATGTAACAAAGAACACCTAAACACACTACTAGTATTCGGCAATAGATGACTGAAAAGACGATTTCAAATATTCTGATCCAACACCAAGAGCAACCAGAGACTAAGAGAAATCACTGAACGTCATAGTTTTACTGCAGAAATTGCACTGAATCGTTGATATACAAGAAGAAACCAGGATGGTTATCAGCAAAATAGTTGCTGAAAAAGGCAATCAAGTCACATAAGACACTGCCGTACTACATTATGAAACTACTAAAGCGGCCATGTCGTGAAAAGTGCTTTGAAGTTTACTGGATGCACTTGGCTCACCTTTAATGACAGTTGGGTGTCTATCCTTAGGGACTTGTGCTGTTTTTTTCGATCCTACAATGAAATAAGGGGACCCTGGTTCCGGTAATCACATAGCAATGCTATCGGACAGTCTAACTGCAATCCGAGCACTTAGTTCCTATGAGATATTACCAATAGGTTAGATTGTAACTTCCGCTGGGCAAACAATGCAGTGATATAAAGTCATAATATTCAATTTCTTAATACACATAACACACACCGTTTTCTCTCCAATTTCGGGTCGTCGGTGGTTATTTTCAGGCAATTTTGAGAAGGATCGCACTTCAAATTTCAGTAATCCTTATTTTGAATGAATTGGTGTCTACTTTTAGGTGTTTAATAATCACTGAATTTAAAGATTTCAAAATCTTTTGACGAGAGGGGAAAGAAAACTTGCCAAAAATGATTGTGATAAAAATCTTGTGTTTTATTTTATAACGGTTGTTATTTTCAGTGACTGCCTTGTGATTGTGACGATAAATTTTAGCTTTTTAAATGTCATACTTCCCCTTGGATTTTTTTTAATTTTTTTTATTTATATGAGACTGCTTTTCGCTTTTTTCGTTGCTATAAACCCTCAATATATTGCCAAAATAAAAGAAAAAAAATTATTCAAAATGTTGTGAGTGAGTGTATGAGTATTTATTTCGCTTGGAAATTCGGTTTTTTTTTGCTGAAGTTTTTCAAAAGATGAAAAATGTTTTAATGATGATGATGGTTGGTTTCATATCAAGATTTTCTTTTCTTTTTTTTTTTGTAAATTTTTTTTCGCGGATGATTATGATTTCAACGTTAAGAAAAATAATCAACAAATTCGCAAGGACATGACTAAATTAATGAAAGGCAGTGCATTAAATAATAACTTTTTTGTTTGGCATTTTGTGAAGCATACCTTAAGGCAAAATGAGAAATTAAAATTTTTTTATTTTTGGAAAAACCAACTTACAGGCGCAAGAAAATAAAAAAAAATTGAAGGCGAAAACAAAAAATGAAATTAAAATTAAAAATAAAAATTAATGAAGCCCTCAAAAAGTAATTTAAATGAACGTCAGAATTAAAATGACAATTAAAACATTAAAAATGTTTATTTTGTTTGGAGAACAAGAAAAAGAAAATCTTGTTGGTAATGTAATTACTTTTTTTTTGCTGCTTTAAATGTTTAAAAGAAAAAAGACGAAGAATTCTTTTCAAATGTTGAAATAATTTAACAGCAACAACAACTCAAATGTTGCTTAAATAACAACAGCAACCAACCCAACAACAGCCGTAAAAATTAAAATTAGTCTCTCCCGCCTCCTTTCATTCACTTACAAATTCTTGCACGTATTTGTTAGGGGGATAAGGAAACAAATTAAAATTATTTACAACAATAATAAAAAAATTACATGGCAAAACATGTTCAAAGTACTTGAATTTATTGTAATAAAGCAGTTACAATTACAGTTACGGTTACAGTTACAGTTACAAACAGGCAAATGCCAAACAATTCCAGTTTAAATAAAACAAGGGGTTAGAAATGCAATGGGCACATCCTATAAAGGGTTAAGTCGCACCACAAAAATTTTAAATTTAAAATAATTTTTTTTATTAGGAGGCCCATATACTGTACTTTCTTATTAATGCAGGTGGAACAAGGAAATGGCAACTTAGCTTAGGTTAGCTTAATTAGTACTACCCGAGGATCAAACATTTTCTAGAGGAAACTAACCGAGCCTAAAATAAATCTTGCTTTGTCGTTTTATGACAAGAGCAGAGCACTGACACCGCCAGTTTCTGCAGAAATCATTGACTGAAATGCCTAGTCTTTCGGCATCCCTACCAATAGGAAAATGGCCTGTAAGGTAAGTATCGCCATTGTAGGATGGATGGCCATGCGACATTACAAGTATATTCCGTTGGAAATTCCGTCTTTAGGATTAAGCCCATAGTTCAGCCTGAAACAAACTATAGCCGTCATTGACAGAGAGAGAGAGAGATATTGCAAGATTCCACCAATCTGGAGAAAATTCCACAGCCCTAATTAATTTCAAGTTAAGAACTATTCGAGTAGACTTCCACAGAGTTTAGCGACCAATCAAAGGACCAATCTTTTTTGCTAGAAATTCTAGCGTAACATCTAATGTCAAGATTCAGACGTGGTATAGTCAAGTTCACATAGATTTTAGAAACATAAGATAGGATAGAGAAATACCTAGAGGGAAAGATCGGCTAATGTGACCGGACATTAACTCACATTACAATAACAACCTACTTTCCTATTAGTTAAGTGTACAATCGTTAGATAGTAATGGCAGGCGCTACGCCTCTTAAATTACCATGGATATGGTAAAGGATTGTCTGAAAAACTTTTTGCCTTAAATTTTTCACATATTCGAAGCGATAATTTAATAAAAAAAAACCTTCTTCAGAAAACTTAAATTAAAACCAAGATTATGCCTTTAAAAAATTTACGCCTAAAAGCATAAAGCATAATAAATATACCAGAAAAGAAAATTATAGCGGAAACTCTATAAAAATGCAACTTAATTACCTTACCATACCACATTTAACGCTCTATAAACAAAAACAAACAATTAAAAAAAAAAATGTTTTGCATGGAAAACAATTTTTAAATAAACTTCTACACACAAGAGAAATATTTGCATACTTTTAGGCTGGGGCACAAAATGTCATACAAGTTGGCTAAATAACGTTTAACATTTTGCAATAAAATACACTCTCTAGCGTGTTAAATTTCAACCTGTGTACTATAGTGTAGTTGTTGTGGTTGCTTTGACTTTACCTTGCTCCTTAGGTTAGGCTTTAAAAATATTGAAAAAAAAAAGAAAATACTAGAGAAGTAGATGATGAATGCATTAGTATTTCTTGGTGGTGTTTTGTATTTATAAGTATGCCATAATAATATTGCTGTCGCATTTGATTGAAGGCAGAGAAAAAAATTGAAGACTGAAAAGCACGTGTTAAAAGAGCGATCAATAAAAGTGCTGGTGCTGTTTCAAGAAATATTATTTGAGAGTAAAAAAACGAAGCAAAAAACCAGCATGACTTTGGAAATGAATTTGGCTGTTTCGTGAAAATGATTTATTGTTCGAAAACGTTTTTGCTGATGTTTGTAGTGGCAGTAGCAATAATATATAGTAAATAGAAATGGTGTAACTAACAATAGTTTTGTTGGCAAATAATACGAGAAATAAATCACATTCCATTTCTATTAATGAAAATTAATGGCATGCCATTCGGCATACGGCATTTTATTGAATTAAGGATTTGCCTTTTGGCAAATTGAATTGTAAATAAAATTTAATTGAAATGAAATCAAATGAAATGTAATTTGAATCAATATTCAAAAGGGTTTTATTTTTAAAGCAGCATGGCGTTACACTATAATGGAGTGACATTAATTGTTAATGAAGGGTTTTCAAAAAAATTTAATTTAACGTAGTCATTGCAGTCCTTTAGTCAGGATTAAAACCTAGCTTCATACACTACCCGTGTTGTTTGTGTTAATTTTATCCATGAGTGTCGGTACCTTGAACGACAGACCTTTTGAGAAACTTTTCGGGGAAATTTTATTTACTCCCAGAATATGTAATCAGAAGACTGCTGAGAGAAAGTTGCCGAAAGAAATATTTTTTAATTTTTCGTTTTCTTCGAGATGTCTGAGCCCGGGGTTTGAACTACGGCCTCATGTCTAATAAGATAACACACTGCCTACCAGATTACGACGACTGTAGGCGATGATGTTGGTACGAGGTTATTCCAAAAATCTTTGGAAAGCGACTTAATGTCTGCAAATTTCTGAATTTACTTAGAAGGCAGGCTACGATCAGGTCTCTCACGAACATCGTCGCCGAAGGAAATATTTTTTTTAATTTTTCGTTTTCTTCGAGATGTCTGAGCCCGGGGTTTGAACTACGGCCTACCAGATTACGACGACTGTAGGCGATGATGTTAGTACGAGGTTATTTCAAAAATCTTTGGAAAGCGACTTAATGTCTGAAAATTTCTGAATTTTCTTAGACAGGCAGGCTACGATCAGGTCTCTCACGAACATCGGCTCGATGTCCGTTTTCGTTCATGAATGCCGGAGATTTCTTAGGGAAACTTCGCATCATTTAAACGTAAATTTGTGTAAGCTTCAGTACTTATGACTACCAACTCCTCATAGAGTATATAGCTTACAATCCCTGGCAAATTACAGACTTTAAAATGTAGACTGCGCCACTCGTATGGTAAAATGAACACATGGATGGTGTGAGAAACTAGGTTGTAATCCTGACAGAAGAGTTGTAATGCGCAATGAAGTTTTAGACTGGATTAGGTACCACACAAAGTAATCGAATTTAGTTTAATTGCATGAGAAGTTTCCGGAAGGAGTAGTTTCTCGATTTGACGATATCAATTGGCCTTAAAGATCATGTGATTTGAGAACCTTAATATATTTTTATAGGACTACGTCAAACAGCGTGTATACGCTGATAATCCCCTAACAGCATTTGGAAGCCAACAGTCGTTAAATTATAGGCAAGAATTCTCGAATTGTACGAAAGTGTGATTGGAGATTCAAGTCATTTTGACAGAGAACGTCATTTTTAGACAACGTTACATGGCAACCCTATAATTCTAGAACCTCGTGAGATTTTAGAGATTTTTTATTTGAAAAGTTTGCTCTTTTTTTTTAATACTTTTTGGTGTAAGACTATTAATAACTCCTATTCCTATTAAGAAATTGAGTTTTCCTATTTTTTCTTAAAAACATATTACAATAGTTCCTTGAAATATTAAATCTTCTTGTAATTTTTATTTAAACGTTAAACGTAAAATAAATTTTTCTTTTTCACAAAATAACTTGAGAAAACAGCTGCCATTGATTAACAGCTGTTAAAACAAATGTTTATTAAACTCTTTTCGAATGCGTTTAAAAGCGTTTGCGCCTAAACGCTCTCTACAAGAAATGAGTTTTCATGTCACATGTTTGATAAGAGCACTGCAGTAGAAAAACTGCTGGTCATATTGAAATGGAAAAAAAAAACGCTGAAAAAAGCTTCGACCTGGTAGTAAATGCCAAAAGCTATTTTAAGAATTTTAGTATTAAGCGAACTGTGAGCTTACAAAGGCAGAAACCCCAAAAAGATAACAGAAACCATTTAAAGCCGGTTAAAGAAAAAAACCTTAAGGAAAACGCATGTTAAACCAGCCATAAAAATATCTTGAAAACCAGCCAAAAGAAAATTTTTTTTAAAAAAAATTCGTTTTTAAAAAATCTACTGAAAAACAATTTACGAAACATTTGTACAAAGAAAAACTTGTACGAAGAAACCAAAAAAAAGCCAAAGAAAATTGTTTAAATTGGAAACTGCTTGCAAAGATTTCAATGAAAAAATCAATATCCGTCTAAAGTTTATTTCGGTTTCAATATTAAGCAAAAAATTATAAAAAAAAAAAAACAGAAAAGAATCACAAGAAAAATTTGGAAAAACGAAAAACTGTTTAAATAGAAAAGTTTAAGAAAAGAAAAATTAAATTTGCTTGGATTGAAAAAGTTTAAAAACTTAATTAAGTACTAAATAAATATATACTATACTTATATAGACATACGTACATATATGTATATGAAAAAAAGTCCATTTTTTGTGTTTAGAGCTTAAGAAATCAGTAAAAAAAAATTTGCCTAAAATATATTAAACGCTACAAAAAACCGTATTATTATTGCATAAAATAAAATAATTAATAAATATTAAAAATATAAAAACAAATGCTTTTTCTTCTCCATCCATTGTAAAACTTATTAAATTATATAAAAAAAAAACGTTAAAAAAATCAATATTATTGCTATTATAAGAGAATATATATTAAAAACAAAAACAAAACAATAAAAAATTACAAAGATTTAATTAATAAAAATATTTAAGGAAAATTAAAAACGAAAACAACAAACACTCCAGCTTAAAAAAGGTAATTAAAAAATTGAAAATATTTTTCTTTTTTCTTCAAACAGTTTTTCTAACCTATTTTTCTAAACTTCTATACACACCACACCACACTTTCTGTTTTTCTGTTTCTCCTATTTGACATTATCCTGCATTAAATACTTCACGACGGTGAAAAGAGTATTAAAAACACAATGAAAAAAAAGCACTCCTAACCTAATGCGGCTTTTTCTCACCCAAAAAAAAACTCCTCTCGTTATGCAGACTCCCATAAAGCAAAGTTACTTTTTAAAAAGTGTACACAATAATCTACAAATCTACAGTTATTACATATTTAACAGTTAGTTTCACTTACCCAATATGTTTCATTGGAGGTTACAACACAGCATAACAAAGTAAAGCTTTTTGCCTTTCATATTTCCAGCAGGTGTCAAACACATGTACTGTGACAGACAACAGTAAGACTTGCTCTCCTCTATTGCTTTGAAAACTGTAAAGAAACCAAGCAAAAAAAAAAAAAACATCACTCATCAGCTGTTTATAATCCTTTGCTCTTGTATAATCTTCTTCTAATTCACACACACACACATAGAAATAAAATCAATATTTGTTACACAAATTAAAATAAAAACAGATGGTCAGGGTTTTTTTTATTTAAATGTACACACCGAAAAAAGTGTGTGTATGTGTTATAACCTAAAACAATGACTTGCAAAGTTATACATGACAGTTACAATAAATGCTCTCTCTCTATGCTCTTATACGGTGTGTACAACACACAAAAACTCTCAAAACAGCTGTTTTCACAACAGCTGTTAGGCTTTCTATAAAATGAAATCTCTTAAATAAACTCTTTTTGAGCTCTCTCTCCGTCTCTCTTAAGAACTATACAGTTTATGTGTATAAACTAAACCAAATTTGTGGGCTGGTCCTTTTTATTATAAAAAAATCTGTAAAAAGCCGGCATTGTTGTTGTTTAATCATAAACTCTCTTCAGTTAATTTTTAAAAGAGCAATAAACCTGTGTAACCTGTAAACAAAAACTAAGAGATTCCTTTAGAGAAAGAGTATTCCTTATAAGGAGACTTAATGTAAGCCGGCCACACATCACATTTTTTTTTTAGAGATTTTAACGGGTTAAGCCTTTTACGAAAATTAAACATAATTTTAGGTTTGAAATTTGAAGTTAGAAAATAAAATATTTTCAAATTTAAAATGGAAAGTTAAAGCATAAAAAGTAGTGTTCTTTCGAGTGTTCCAGCAATTCGAAGAAACTTTTATCTTCTTCAGATGCTTGGAAGTTTTTCATTCAGTAAAACCCAAAACGGTCGCGTTGTATGGCCTGCGGGACCATACACTAAATCAATCTAATCACACTCAGGGCCGCTTGGCTGTCTGTGACAATAAATTAAAAATCCGACCTATAAGGAGAAAGAAAGAGGGGCTCCCAAACCAAAACTCTTTTTAACCTTGGAAGAGAATCGTGTAGGTTTAAAAGGGCAAATTACTGAACTCTATGGTGGAACATATGTCGGAACGTCAAGGTCAGCCTGAGAAAGAGGAGTTCTTTATAACTGCTCGGTTCTAAGGAAGCTTAACTCTAGACAACTTTTTTGCACGATTTTCCATTGAGAGGATTGTCTCAAAAACATATCTTTGGTGAATATGGTCAACAGCTCCCGCAAAGACTACATGGATTTTATTTTTGCGAGAGCAAAACGAAACGGAAGTAAACTGACTGATGTTGCCATTTTTTGAAAATTCTCACGAGGAAAAGAACTAGATCCTAGCGAAATTCAGTCAGTATCTTTATGAGCGTAATTACAGGACACTGTACTGTCTATCTTACGACTATTGCATCATGTTCTTATTATTTCCAGCTTTTCCGTTGACAATAATAATTTAAGGTCCAAATGCTATTCAAAAAATTAATTCAAACATATTTTTTCTGGGATAGTATAACACTTTGCCAATGTGGTGATTGTGAGGTCGAAACCAAAGTAAAAATTTCGGTCAATAAGTTAAGAACATTTTTTAAAATTAAAATATAATTGTAATGCCGAAAATAAAGAGACTTATTTGCCTTTTAAAGCTAGAACAGTAATACGGCGATTAAAATTCCAATTACTTCATATGAAGACGAAGATTGCACTAATATTGACCCTTGACCTTGACTCTTTGGACACCATGAGGGAGTTATTAATACCATGACTCATGCTACTACGAGGGTTGTATTTTAATATTATTTTATATCTTTTATAGTGGATGAAAAGAACCAAAAATACAACAAATTTTTCAAATGCTTACTGTCGCTACTTTAAAATACAATTTTTTTTTCCCGTAATTGTTTGTTTTTTTTTTTGTTTGTTTTAAAGGAAATTAAAAGAAACTGCAGTCACATGTTTAGCACGCTTTCCATTGAACAATAAATAAATTTCTTTGTGTTTTTTCCTTCTCTCTCCTTTTTGTTTTAAATTGCCCAACACCATCCCAACACTTTCCCACCACTACTACCCTCTGTACTAACATTAATGCTAACATCTAAAGTCATTAAAAAAATTTCAAAATGTTTTCATAGTTTCAATGTGCATAATGACACACAATATGTATCCCCCCTCCCTTGCTTGCTATACAGAAAAACGAACAGAAAAATATCGAAAAACCGGTCATAAATCCAAATAATAATACAACAACCCCAAAAAAAAAGAAAAGACCCTGCTGCACTGGCCACATAAAAACATCCCTAATGCGATAATTTCAAAAACTAAGCGCAGTTACAGAGACGTTGGCAGAAAAAATAACGTCATCATTGAAATGTTTTCTTGTTTGCTGTGGTGGATAAAAGTGCAATGAATTCACAGTGTGTGATTAAATATGCGATATGATACAATAACAACAATTACATTTAAACAAAATTAAAGAGAGTGAGAGCAGGGTGGGTGTTAAAAACAATGCATTTACCATCCATGGCTCTAAAATATCGTAAAGTAACACGCATACATATACACAAACACTAGTGCACACTCGGCAAGAGTTGTATTCTTACTCCTTAGAAGATTATGAAATAAAGGAGTTATTCACCGCGGAGAGAGAGAAAGAGTGATAGTGATTAAGAGAAACAATAGGAAAATTATGGTAACTGTTATTTTAATTTATTTATATGGTAGTTTATTTATGCTGCACACTCACTCATACACAGACACACACACTAGTTACTTACAGTATGTGTTGTGAAGTTAATAAGTAATTCCCGAAAAGCATTAAACAGGATATAAAAGAGTCAGAGAAGTTCATAAATGAGCATAAAATAAACAAGAGATTAAAAGATTTACACGGTCAATGGGATTTATTACGGAATATGTAAATAACAGCTTTAGGGATATGAGTAGAGAAAGAGAGCTAAAACCGCATGCTGTAAACAGGGATGGGATCACTTTATTTAAGGCATTTAAACAACTTGAAAGCTGTTTTGAAATATTTTAAACGATAGTTTTTAAAACTATTTTAAGTGAAAATTATTTTAGAAAATTAAATGCTGTAACTTAAAGATAAAAGGTTTATTTATAAAGAGGGTATTTTATTTATAATTAGGAGCAGAATTAGTTGAAATTACTTTTCTTTACTTGCGACTAACACTTAGAGGGGGCTCCTGCTCATGCAGTGTATTGTTTTGAAACTAGACAAATGGGTTAATGCATTGTACAATCGTTTAAACAATGTAAAACGAACGGGTGGGCTCTACGCAACATATGTGTACAAAATATACGATTTTTGGAAACAAATATCTCGGGAAAACATTTCATTGGAGTAGTGCTATAATAGCGAAACACTCTTATAATAGTTCTCATATCCCACCTTCTCAAGATAAGGGTTAAGTTCGTTACTAAAGGATGGAATTTTCACCATAAGTCAAACCTATAGTTTTGTAAACCTACAGTCCGCTCTGCATCCCCATACATGGTTTGCGAATGAATCGAACTTTGCCTCAATCATTTCAAAAAAGAAATCAATTGATGGCCTCATCAACTTTTGCTCTCATGTAGCTTCCAAGCCTGAACCTGAACTTAGCAATTCATTTGCAACTTCGCTGCTAATAACGTCGTAATAAACAGGTATCCAGCATAATCTAATATGATAATCAGGCATAAGCCGAACGAATCACCAGAACACATACTTCGATTCTGAGCTGCGTTAATGCACCAGAGAAGGAAGAACATGGGTATTTCAATATGAAGATATCGAAGTATGTCGGGGCAGGGATACCATATATAAATTGGGGGTCATGCAATTTTTTGCCCGGCCACAATGCTATACTCAACAACAACAATAAGAAAAATTATTGATTTTTATTCAAAACGATTCAAAATAGCAAATTTTTCAACATTTTAAGGTATACACCTTACTAGCTCTGTGTTATTAATTAAAAACATCAATGTGTTAGGATTTTAAGACAACAACCGCACTTACAAAAATTGTTTTGAAAATAGAGATAGCGAGAGAGAGAGAGAGTGGTTGTGAATGTTTAATTTAAAACAAAAAACTCTATGTATTCAGTTTTACAACTTCAATCATATGTTTTTTGTTATTGCAACAACTCCATGGAGAATAATAAGTCTCTTGCTCTCACATGTATGCATGCGTGTATGCATGTATTCCCATATGGTGGATTTGCTACTTCAAATTCCAATAAAATGCACTCCAGTTTTCAACACATACACAAAAATTTTTTTTTTTGCTTGTTATTATGGTTGTTGGCATTAAAAGGAGTGTAATTTCTCCGTTGTATATGTGTGTGCATGCATGTGTAAGTATATTAGCATTTGTTGTTATTGTTTCATATGTTCGTTGGAAGTTTGCCGATTTCCCTTGGAATTGGAAGTTGCGTAACTTTTGTGAACACAATTCCATTGTGAACATATTCGGAGACATTCGTTTTGTCGTTTCTTGTCTTGTGCAACTGTTGTTGCATTTTTAAGGCATAAATGGTTCGGTTTTATTTTTTTTCTATATTTTTAAATCGTTTCGTTTGCTACACTGTCCTGTCGTCGTGTTTCTCATGATTTCGTAAAAATCAGTTGTTCTGCAGACGTTGAAAGATTTACTTGGCCGTTTAACAAAGTACACAAAAAGCCGTTAAATAAAACCGTTAGAAAGAGCAAAAAATAAAATAAAAAGAAATAGAAAAAGAGCAAATAAATAATATATGTACTCTGTATTACAAATACAAGAAACTGTTATTAAAACGTTGCAAAATTTATTGAATTGTTATAAAAAGAAGAGAAAATTTAACTCTCTAAAGCAGGGACTTTACTTATAAAAAGACAATTGTTACGATTTAAATAAAGTGTTACAAAATTAAAAAAAAAAAATTTGCAAAAGCAAGGTAAAGCAAAAAAAATTTATTGTTGTAAACATGATATTTAAAATGATTTTTAGGGGGTGTTAAATGTATAAATTACTCCTATTGGAGTAATAATAGGAGCATTATATTATATAAATGGGCAGCCCAAACCAGTCTTTTAAAAAGCAAAATAAACATTTTTTTGAAAAGAAACAGAAAATATTTTTTTTATATAAATCTGCTTAAAAAATGTTCTTTAGTAAGAATTTATGCAAATAAACCTAATGGTTTTTAATGATTTATTTATAAAATTTAAAGGTTTTTAATGTTTTATTTATAAAACTTAATGGTTAACAGTTTTTTCTGCACCTACATCTAGTACTACTTGCTTTTTTGTAAGAACATTTTCAATAAAAACCTTTAAAAATAAGAAAATTTATGGTTGAAATTTTCTGCCAGAAAAAGCTGGTAAAAAATCTAAGAAAACTATGCCGGTATTTTTTTTAACTATAATATAAGCACAATATAAAATCGTTTATGTATCGGCAGTATACTAAATTTAAAAAAACAGTATTTAATATCTTTAAAATTAAAGTATAAACGAACGACAACCAAATGATCTATTGTACTAGGGTACTAGGCCTATATAGGGTGTTCCTATTAGTAAGGAAATATTAAAAAAAAACATTTTAAAAATGTATGCCCTAGAAGCATTAATCTGGTGACACCCTTAACCATTTTTGGCAAGATTTTTATTAGGAACTATAATTTCTTTGATATTAGAAAAAAAAAATGGAGCCCCTAAATGTATGCAACGATTTAAAAAATCGTTTACATACTAAAATCAAAGCTGAATAAGTAAAGATGCTGTGTTTATTTTTCAAAATAAATATTAAGCTCCTAAATGTATGCTACAAATTTTAAAACTTTCTCATGCTAAAATAAAAAATTACCAAAAATATGATGCGTTTACTTAAAACAAAATTAAATGTTAAGTTCCTAAAGGTATGCTATAATGAATATATCTTTTATTTGTTTTGATTAAGTAAGCTTTCTTGCAGCAATTCAGTTGCCATTCATACAGGCAATTTTGGAAACATTTTTAATGGCAGTATTACATGTGAAAATACCAATTTCAGGGCTACAACCTAGCTCTTCACACCAACCATTTTGTGTGTGTTAAAATTATCTATGGATGGCAGGACTTAGAGTTAGTTGTAGAGTGGACTGCAAACTACAAATTGTTTAAGTAACTTTCCATGGCTATTTTGTTTACTATCCGATTTTTTTGCCAGAGGAATGTTGAGAGGAAGTCGCCAAAGGAATATTTTTTAATACGTCGGTTTTGTTCGAGATTTTTGAGCTGAAGATTGAAGCACGACCTCACGTCTAATAAGTTCACTATACTATATAACTACTCACTAGACTACGACGACTCTGGCTTCTGTTCAGTTGTCGAATAATTTTTTTGCCTTTTTCTAAAGATTTCCGTGGTGGAGAGGAACACTTCAATGAGTTTAGATTACAAACTTTATTCTGGCAATTGTAATTGCCCGCAGATTATTGTTGAAAGCAACTTCTGATGGCATATGAAATCATATGGAAATATCCTTATTGCAGACCCCAAGAATGTGACTTCTTCAGCTGCTTGCAATTTGAAGACTGTTTGAGATTTATACTTTCTATTATTTACTATTTCTTTAGTTTTTTTTTGCATAATTCTGATGCTTGAAAGCAACATTTTCTTGCTGCATTTTAATTGCCAGCTATTTTATGAACTTTTTTTCAAAATTTTTTGCAGGCTCAAAAACTACGTCCTTCTCGTTTGCTCACATTTTGAAGACTGTTTTTTGGAATTGCTCAAAAACAATTATTTGCTCTTCTTGAGAAATTTGTTGAAATAAATTACTCGAAAGGAAGAGAAAAATGCCGGTTTAGAAAACGAATGATTGTGATATTCATTTGCTCCATTTCTTTCGAATACCGCAATAATTAATTTATTGCCGATGTTATTGTTGTTGTTGTCCTTGTTGTTGTGAAGTTTTATAATTTTTTTTCGCAATGCATTTGCCAACTTCCAGTGGCAAACTTGCAATTTAAAACGAAGTTAAAAGCAAAAGAAAGAAATGCTCTTCGGCTGCTTGCTTTATTTATTATTGTTTTTTTTTTTAATACTATTATAAAGCAAACGAATATATGTGTATGTATGTGTGTGCACATTTAATATCCTTACATGTTGTCTACTATTTGGCTCCATTTAGGCGGCTAACGGTATTTTGTATTTCATTTTTCTCTAAATCACTGATGTTTTCATTTATTTTTTTGTTAATAGTATATGCGAATGTATGTGTGTGTAAGAGTAAGTTCTTGTAAGAAATCCATGCATAAAGGCTTATTTGTTAAAGCAGCTGTTGTTGTTTTTTATTTCTATTCCAGCTTTGTTTGTTTTTCATTTTTTTTTTGTTTTCTATTATTTTTGGCTTTTAGCCAAAACACGAATTTAACGAAGCAACCTAAGCAACATCGTTTTTGAAAAACAATAACAAAAACGCAAGAAACCAAAAACAAATCATAACGTATTTTCCAATATTCCATTTTAGGAAAATATTGGAAGTAAAGAAAAAAGCAATAAGAAGCATACAAAAACAAACACTTGCTTGTATTATTGGAAATTAAAACAAAAACAGAAAACACATACAAAGCCACGAAAAGCCAGAAGCAGAAAAAAGGATAAACCGCCTAAGACTTGGGCAAACATTAGCAAGAGTTTTCAAATGAAAATTCAGTCTTCGTCGAGCTTTCTAAACGTGTGCAACCATAAGAATTAACAGAAAACAGAAAACATTTTAAGAGTATTCAATTAAAAATTCTTAAAAAAGAGAGTTATTCAAAAATTTTAAACAAGAAATGGTAATAATAATAAAAAAAATGAAAATTAAATTTATATTGTTTAACAAATTGTTTAGTAATGCAACAAATAATTTAACAATAACATAAACTATGGAAAATAGGATTAAAAAAATACATATAAATTTCAACAAAATTCTAAATAATAATGAAAAAAAAAAATAAATAAACGAAATAATATTAAAAAATAAATATTATTACATATTAACAAAAATATTTGCAAATATAAAGAAATATATAAGCATTTAAAAATAAAAAGGAAAACAAGAAAAACATTTTATAATTAAATATTAAATTAAAAATAAATAAAAATATTTTTAAATTAAAAATCACAAATTTAAAAATATTTTTAGATAAAAACAAATTGTTTTTTTTTTTTATCAAAAATGTTTTTAAAATATTTATACACATAAAATTGTTCCTTTTATTATGAAATTAATATATTAAAAATATTTTTAAATAAAAAATAATAATAATAAAATAAAATTAATACATAAAGAAAACAGAAAAAAGAATTAAAGAAATCATTTCTTTGACATCTTTGTAACAAAAATTGTTCCCTTTTTCCATTTAAAAAGAAATATTTAAAAAAAACATGGGATTAAAAAAAATATAAGAGAAGAAAAGAACACTTACTGATATTTGCCATACGTAATGTATTACGGTATTATACCGTTAGTTTTCTTAAAACATAAAAACAACAGATTTTCGTACTACACATAGAAATCAGATCCGTTTTGCTTTCATCAAATACAACAAAAGTTTTAAAATATATTTCACATTAAAAAAAAAAAAATATTTTTAAATAAATTAATAGATTTAATTACTCAATTTGTTGAAAAAAAAATTTTTTTTAGTAATTGTTAACACAAAAAAGACTCTGTTCAACTCACATATAAATTAAAAAAAATAAACAGAAAGAAGAACACGGTACGGAATTAACGACGTATATCTCTTTACTTCATTATTGAGACTATAAAACGAGTATTAAAATTCTCATATATTAGTGTTAGAAAGTCAGAGAGTATGCAACAAACGAAGAGAGAGAGAGAGTAAGCAACTAACTTCTTTTAAAGTTTTTGTTTTATTCCATATTTTCTTCGATTTTCTCAATTTATACGAGGAACTTATACCAACTTATAGTACATGTTGTATGAGTAATTCAAACAACAACAAGAAATTCTTTCTATATTCGTGTCTTTTGCCGAATGACTGTAGAGTTGTGTTGTATAAGCAAAGGAGTAGTTGTTATCTTTATTTGTTGTTTTTGTTATTGCTGCAATACTTGCTTATAATGGTGTTAGTGCTCTATCGATTCTTATTTTGTGTTGTTTTTATTTTTTTTATTTTATTATTATTAAACGGAGTGTAAATGCGAGTGTACATATGCGAGTATTTTTTTTTGTTATTTTAACAGCCCCGTTAGTTGTTAGTCGCTGCTAGTAGTCTGTTGTATTTGTGAATAATACATGTGAATAAATGCATAAAAAAGAAGCATTAATAACAACAAATATTACAACAACTAAAAAAGGAGTCAGAGAACGAACTAGAAGAAGAAAAAACGGAGAGTGAAAAAATACGGTTTTCAAGTTAGTTGCGGGCAAAAAACAAGAGAAATCAGTTTCAGTTTAAACACCGACGGGTGCGGTTCTATTTGTAAGAAAGAAGACAAAAAAAAATTCAAGGAAATTCAACCTGACAACTTTAAGCAAAAAAAGTTAAAAAAGAAAGTTTGTATATCAAATGTAAGCCAACTAAGAATATATGTAAATCAATTTCAATGAAAAAAAAGGACTTCAAGAAACCATTGCAAAAGTGAAAAAAAAACTTTTTTGTATAGCAAGTGAGACAGTTTCTAGGAAAATAAATTTCTCACACATATGAATTTTAGTACGCTTCTTTAATCTATTTAAGAATTTACCATAAGAAACCTCTAAGTAAAACCATAAGAATTCTATTTTTTATCTATAATGTATGAGACAAAATAAAAAAGAAACTTCAGAATTGTGAAAAATATATTACCACACAATATTAATACATTGCATGCAATCTCAATACAATTTTGACTTGTTTGACACTCTGAAGTATGCCATGTTTTTGCTTGTTCTCAATACATAGACAAACATGGATATATATTACAACGCACTTTCTGCCTGAAATAAACAAATTCTCTTTTAAAAAACTATAAAATTTCAAGTTATGGCCCCTTAACATATGCAACAATTATTGTAATTTTTAAAGGTTTTTCAATAAAGAAAAAAACAAAGGGTTTTTGCTACTAAAGCAAATAAAAGTATGACTTAAATTGCCATAAATCAATTCCAATACAATTTTCTTGTGTTTAGAACCCTGAAATCTAAATACTTCAATGAACACTGCGCTAAGAATAATATTTTCTTTAAATAATCTGCGTTTTAATAAAAACTAAGTACATATACAACCTAAAAATATGCAACACTTTTTAAAAACTGCTTAAAGTTAAATGTTTTCACTTAAGATTTAAAAGTTATCTAAGGCCATGGCATGGGCCTTAAAAATACGCTCCTTTTGTCAATAAAAAGAAATTAAGGGCCCATACATATATGTTGAAATTTAAAAAGAGAAATTTCAATGCCTTTTTCGCCTAAAATCTCAAAATAATGGTAAATATATTTTAAAATACCTAAAAGTATGCAACATTTTATAAATGAATATTAGATTCCTAAAGGTATGTAACAATTTAAAATATTCTTTTGTTAATATTTAAAATTTCTACATATTGCTCCTTATTTTAAAATTGAAAAACAATAAATAATTGTTTTTTAACTGTTCGGCTTGTACAGTGTGTAAACCCAGATTTAAAAAGTGAGGTATAAAGTACATAACTCCTAAAAATATGTTGAAGAAATGTAGAATCCCTAATGGTATGCAACATTTTAACAAACCAAGTTTATTTTCGCAAATTAATATTAAGTTCCCTAAGGTATGCAACCATTTTTAAAAAAATTCTCACTATCTGTTTTTAAAAAGGAAACTGAATAGCTTAAATAGATCTTAAAATTATGCAAAAGTAGTGCTAACTTTTGAAATTTCCTTAGAGATTAATAATCATGAAATATTTTAAGAAGTGGAACATTACGAAAAATTTCTTTTTTCTTTTTTCTTTTACGATTTTCTGGATTTTTTTCGGCAAATATAATTACTTTTTATGTCGTTGTACAGCAATAATATTTATTTCATATATTTTTTTGCTGTCTCGAGTACTATTATTGGATTATTATGAAAAAGTTTTGTACAACATATCTTAAAGATTATCTGTGCACATAAGTTCTTTGAGAAAGTTTTCTGAAGGTATCAAAATCATCCTTTAAATGTTACTTAATCTTGGCAATTTATTTACAATTTTTCTTCTTCTTCTGTGCTAACCAAACTTTTTGGGTTCAATTTCCTTTTGCTAAGAAATTATTTATTTATCGACGAAAAGAAAGTAAAAAAAACGAAATAAAGGAAGAACGGTTTTATTTTTGGGCGATTAGCACACCCTCAAGATTACGGGCCTTTTTGTTCTGAAACTTATGTTTTAACATTCGCTACTTAACCAAAAAGGGGAAGGAAGGCATAGTATAGTAAGCCTAAAAACTGTTTCTGCTTACTGGGTTTGTTGTTTTTGGCCAGGAAAAGGAAAAGGTCAGAATTATAAATGATAAAATAAAATATTATATAACGAGAAACAGCTACAAAGGCTTGAACAACGACGACAACATATCGTGCAAGATTACAAAAAAAAAAAAAAAAAAAAAAAGCAAAAACTTTTTCAAAAATTGACGACAGACTGGCGCGTGTGTTAAAAGCCAAAAAAAAAAAAAAGAAATGTTGGGGAAAAACACGAAAAATTGTAAATGATGCCGGTGGATGTTGGATTTTTCTCGTTGTGTCGTCATTCAGTATAAGACAAGACGGCTGGAAAAGTTTCAAAATGAAAGAAAAAGAAAAAAGGGAAAACAGAAATACATTAAAATAAATGATGTGAAGACATACCGCAATAAAACTACTCGAAAAAAAGCCTAAAAAAAGAAGACAGTGAAAGGCTGATTTCATTAAAAGAAATCAAAGTTTGTGAAATTAAAAATTTCCTTCTTTTAAACAAATACTTCTTTCCATAAGACTTGAAGCTGTAATAAAATATAAAATAATGTTGGAAAAGAAAATTAAATTCAAGTATTAAATCTCCAACAATTATTTTTTAAACAAAAAATAAATTCGTTATACTACTTTTTAGTAGGAAGGGGTCCTTTTCAAATTTTAAAAATTATTTTAAACCTGAAATCTTTTCAAGAAACAGGTAAAACAAGTTTTAAGCCTTTTTCAAAGTATTAAAAATTAATTTTTTGAAGACTGTTTCTACCTATGTTATGATTAGTTACCAATTAAACAGCTCAACTTTTTGTTAAAAAAAAATATCCCAGTTTTTCTAGGCGTAAAAACAAAACATCATCTCTACTTTGTTAAATTTAAAATTAAACTCTTTGGTCTTCTCCTTTCTCTTCTCTTCTTGCTTTAAGTTATTATTTTTTTTTAATTTCTGTCCTTTGTTTTTCTCTTTCCATATTTAATAGAGACAACAAGAATATTTTTATAATACAGTTATAATACAATAACAATAAAACAAAACAACAAAGACAAGCCCTTGTTTGCCTAAGGCTATAAAAATAACACAAACTTATGCACAAATACATACAACAAATGCCGACACATACACACATACAATATTTTCTACAAACAAAAATTTTCATCCATCAATGTCTAAAAACATCACATAAAAATAATAATAAAAAAAGAGAAAATGAATGACAACAACAACAAAATATTTCTATAAATATAATAAAGAAAATAACAACAACAATACAGAGAAAATAGAAAACAAAATAAAAAAAATTTAAATACAAACAAGGAAGAGAAATAACATGTTCCTAGACAAGGAGTTTTTTTAAGTATGACAGGCAGACAAACAAAATGGAGATAATTTAAAGGGAATTTAATACATACATATAGAAAAAGAGATCTATTTCACACTCTCCTTATGATATAAGAAAATTTCCAAAGTTCTTATAAATTCAGATCTCATTTCCCTTTCTTTTTTCCTTTAAAGTTAAGCTTCTGATCAAAACAACCAAACAAAACAATACATACACAATTTCTCAGTGTAATATTCTTAGTTCTGTACTGCTGTTCGTTTATATACGAATTCGAATTTTTTTCTGTTCTTGATTGCCGAAATTTTATACTCTTCCTGTACATTTTAGTACAACAGACAAAATAATATTTCCCTTTTATAGTGTTTTTTATGCCTATAATTTAATATGATGTGTGGTGAGATATTTGTTGGCATTTTACCAAATACATAATAAATAAATAAAATCAAAAAAGAGCGAGTAAAAAAAGAGAAAAAAGAAAAACACACAAAACTCCACTTGCAAATACAGGAAAACAAGAAAAACAATAACAATTTGCATTAAAAAAAGAAAGCATTTCTTATTATAACTCCCTCTGTACAACATCACCATACCACACTAACTTAGCAACAACAACTACAGCAACAGCAACCACAATACTAATATAATACATCGTGTATATCATATCATCATCATACACGACGACAATCAACACGAAAACAAAAAAAATAACAAAATATTGTGTCTTCTTTTAACAGAAATATGAGTCATTTCGTTTTTCTTAATACTCCCCAATACTATACGCTCCAAGAGAGAATCAAGGGAAAGTAAAAGCAAACTCGCACAGTACAAGTGTTAATGTACATATGTGGTGAGAGAATGTTTCTGTTTTTTATTTGGCAAATAAATTATACACTGTGTTAAAGCAAAAATGTCTGCAGTTTTTAAGCAATACAATACAGTTGGCGACAAATGCAATTGATTTGGTATAATTTCAAGGAGTTTTGGTGAAATTTTCAGTTTTAAGGGATTTTTTTATTGCTGTTTGCCAAAAAAATGTTAATGGTTTTGGTAAAGAAAGTAAAACTGCAAAGGAAATTAAAAAACCAGACACATAAAATATAAAGTTTTCCATTAAGTAATAATAGATAAAGGAAGTCAAATAAATTTGGAAATGAGGCATTATTTTACTTCTTTTTTAGACTAAGTACACCGTTTTTGCTGTATGTAAACAGAGGGTGTAGCGTAGAGCTGGAAATACTGATTCCTTAGGATTATATAAAGTAATTATATAATTGAGGTATACTTTTAGGAGTTTAAAAAGAAGAATTACACATAAATTTCTGTAATTTATGTACTTTTGAAAGCATCAGTTTTAATTATTTGAAATTTAAAGAAAAATAAAACATATTTTAAAGTGTTTAGAAGAGGAAATATTATTTTATATTTTTTTAATTTCAAGAGCATTAAAGGGCATTAAACGGAATTATGAGTTTTTCTTGGAAAAATATAAAAGATTTTGTAAATTGTAATTACCATAGAAATTATTAGCCTGGTTTTTAGTGTTTTGAAAAATAATTTATTGTGTTTGTAGAAAATTAGGGCATATTTTAAGGGATTTAAAAACTTGTTGTTCTTAAATAGAAAAATTATTAAATTATGCTATAATTGGAGTTGTTTAAAAATTAATTTAATTTTATAACATATTTTCAGGGTTTAAAATTACATAAATTATAGCATACTTTTAGAGGTAAAAATGCATATATTAATTGTTCCTTTTTTCTTTTTCTCTTTACAGATTTACAAATTTTAAAAGAACTTTAGCAGCCACTACTTTATAAAAAAAAGGTTTAATCAACTTCCAACCCAAAGAAATTGATTTAAAAGTTACAAAAATATAAAAGCCAGCAGCATATTAAAAACCAAATTATTATTATCATCACAGCAACAAAACTTTAAAAAAATTATTTAAAGTATTCATACAAATATATAAACTTAAAAAAACCAATTAATTAATTTAAAAACAAGAAATTAATTAAAATATAATCATCATATAATTGTAGTCATTAAGAAGTCCAAAAATTTAAAAGAAAAACTTTAAGAAAAATTAATTATTAAACAAACAATAATTCAAAAATCACGCCATTTACAATAACAAAAAACAAAAACATTATAATACAACACAGTTTATTAAAACCAAAAAAAGAAAGAAAAAAAAAACAAATACTCCCTGATTTTAAAGACAAAAAAAGAGACACTCTGTCTGAGGCCTAAACTTAGACAACAAGATCCGAAAAAAACTTCTCCTTTTTGGTTAAATTTAAAAAGGGAGAATTTCAATTAAAAACAGAAACAGAAACAAAATCTTTTAAAGTAAACTCAAGTAATTACAAAGTAATAATACAGAAAGAGAGACAGAGAGTGAAAAAGAGCAAAAAAAAAAGAAATAATTTTTTTTAGCAAAATAGTGCAAGTGAGTGCATCAAATTGTAAGGCAAGCAAGCAGCCGCATCAGTTGAAATCAGTCTGCATTACAATTTGCTTTGAAACGGACACATACAGACTTCTTTCCTTTATTGTATGAATTGATAAAAATTGAGCAAAAAACGCGTTTATATTTAAAAAAAGTCAACAAAAAAATTTAAATTCAAAAGTATCTTTTTTTTCTTTTTTTTAAAAGAAAAATTAAATTCAAAAAAATTGTTAGAAAATCAAATTTTCTCTCGGGTGTACAAATTTATTCCAAAAAATACAAGAAATTTTTTTTAAACGAAAATTTTTTATAAGAAAAGATCAATATTCCCTAAAACAAGACAAGACTGATATGGTTTGAAAATTTCCAAAATTAAATTCATAAGAAAAATATTTTTTAAAAAAGACAAAATTTCTTAGAAATTTTTAAACAAACAATAAGCAAAGCAAAGCAAAGTAAAGTAAAAAAAATAAATTAAAGAAATTGTAAGATTTTCTAAAAGTTTTACAATTTTTTTGTTCTTTTAAAAAGGTTCCTGTCTGTACTCTAAACAATAACGGTTTTTAAAAACATTTAAAGTAAATTTTTAAACAAAAAAAAAAAAAAAAAAAAAAAAACACAAACAGAAACTGAAAACATTTTAATAAACTTCCCCTCTCTTCAAGAAAGAAGAAAAGTTAAACGACAAAAAAAAAAAAAAGTTTAAAAAAGAAAACGAACTGTGATGAGTGATTTGGAAAAAATGAATGGCTCAGGTGGAAATGTTGCTGCTAATGGCCTGGCCAATGGTCATGGTGACTCGAATGCTGTGCCACCGCCAGCACAAGATGTAGAGTTTACTGAAGCTGCTGCTGCTGCTGGCTCTAATGGTCATGGTGGTAATGGTAATGATGGTGATGCTGCTACCACCGGTGATACCGGTGCTGCTGCTGGTACATCGAATTTAAAGGCTGTTGAATCGGCCGTTTCTTGTTCTTCAATGGCTGGTGATGATGCTGGCACCGATGCTGGTGCCAGTTCTATACCACCTTCGGAGGCTGGTGGTCGTCCACCATTGGATACTGCCTGTTCAGATGGTGGCGGCCCTTCCAGTTTGGTTGGTGGCATGGTTGGACCACCCAGTCCATTAACCGGCTGTTATTTGCTTATCATTTTGGGTGAACCGCACTCCGAGGAGCATAAGGACAACATTCTACAACATTTGTTGAAAGGTAAGTCAATCCTTAAATGTTATTTTACACAAAAGAAATTCCAATCAAATCACTGTTAAAAATCTACACCAGGGTTCAGATATCAGGGAGTAAAGAAATAAATTGAAGAGGCCTGGCTTAAAATAATTAAAAGACTGTTAAAAATCAGGGACAAAAGCTCAAATATGTTTCAAACAAAATTTGCAAAGAATATGAGTTTATAATGCCAAATAAGGTAGAGAAAAATTGTAGCACACTTCTAGGAACACAATAAATTATTTGTTTATTTAAATTCATTGGAAGGCCATAGTATCTGGGGGTAGAAAAAGCAGAATTTGCGATAATAAGAAGGCTGAGAAGTCACCGTAGCATAGTGACTTTATTAGACATGAGGCCGTGTTTTAAACCCCAGCAACTGGCAGAATCTGAGTGTAAATCAAATTGTCATGAGAATTTTTTTTAGAAATCTGTCGTTCGGAATCGACTTCAAACTATAGGACTCGTTACTAATGGATGAGTTTAATACACACAACGTGGGTGGTGTGAGAGACTAGGGCGTAATCCTGACTGAAGGGTAGTAATAACCAATTAGTGAGTAAGAAGGCTGAGGAAAAATGAGAATTTTTCTTTCTATATCTCTTCCACAAGTATAAAGTTTTTTATTTATAAAATATTTACCGTTTTTCCTCTACAGCTACTAGTGGCCTTTGCTAAACGGTTCTTAACCACAAAATGTGGTTCAATGTTATTTTTTTTTAAAGCAAATTCTGACGTTTTTTTCTAATTTTTTTGTTGTTGTTAAATTTTAAATAATTAAGCAGTTATAATTCATAGTGTTAAAGAAAAACGGTTAAAGAAAAAGAAAATAAAACAAAATAATTAAAAAATCACAATAAAAAAAACCAGCAGCTGTTTGCCAGTGTAAGAGAGCTGCTGCTGCTTAGTGTTCAACCACAAAGCTAGCAGCACGCGACATTACTTATTCAAGCGTTAAGTTAATTTCAGTGTTTCTTCTATTTTTTTTCTCAATAAGTTTTTTCTTTAATGAAATTTCTTGCTGTTGCTGGTTACTAAGCTTATAAAACAAAAGATAAAATATTTTTTAAAAATAAAGTGTGGTGGTACATAAATTGCTTTTTTTATTTCTAAATGAATTTCTAAACGTTGATTCTTGTTCAATTATTTACTGTGTTTACAAGATAAATTGGCTAATAATTGTTAAAAAAAAAAAATACAACAATTATGAATCAGGAAAAATCTTTTTTAATATGAAACAAAAAACATTTTGTAATCCATGGATAAAATGCATTTCTTTTTATTTTTATTTCTATTTTTTAAAAATTCTTCTTTCTTTTTAATTGAAAATCTAATTGCATTTGGTTTATTTTTAATTTCTTTCTTTCTTTTTTTGTTTTAAAAAATCCTATAATTAGAGATGAATTTTATCTTTTGTTGTCGTTTACGGTCTGTGTTTCCATGGCAATTTGTCTGATTTGTTACAGATTAAAGCGCTTTTATAAGGCAATCTATACTGCTACTGCTACTGGTAGACAATTAAATCCAGCAAATAAAAGCAATTGACGTTATTTAATTATGATTTTACCGTTATGAACGTATAATTAATACAATTACTTATAAAGTTATTGACTAACAATTATAAAAAAAACCAATTAAAATGGTTAAATTAAAAATAAAACAAAAAAGTGAAGCATGCTTTTAGGAAAAACACATTTTCAGATATAATACCACAATTATGGTAAGACAATAGATTTTTTAAAATGTGATTTAACAAATAAATAATAAATAAAAGGCAAGGTGCCCTGGTTGTCTAGTGGTTAGTGTGGGTTGCGGGTCCGATTCCCACCAAGCACTCTGATCTGTTGGAATACACCGTATTGTATTTGAGAATATCAATGTCTTCAAATTTTTTGTCACTCCTAAGTAGCAAGCGTTTTGTTAAGAAAATTACACTTAAGATACAAGATAATTTAACAGCTGATACGGTCTTACCATTGTGGCGAGTAAGGAGCCACAAAAATAATTAATTTTTTTTTTGGCATACTTTAAGGCGTTTTACTTTTATTTTAAAATATTTGTTTTTATATTTGTCTGTTTGTTTTTGGATAATTTGCATATGCAAATGAAATAAGAAAAACTTTTACTTTTCGTTTGTAATACGTCTGATAATTTCCTTAAGATAAAAAAACTGTTTTAACATGCAAATCGACATGTAAGATTCAATGTTTTTTGGAAATTTAAAATTTTTTTTGTTTCATTAGCTTAAAACAAAAAAAAAATCATATTTAAACATCAAAAAGTTTACGTGTTAAAATAACGTTCATTTAGACATTCTTTCATTGTAAAAAAAGCAGTGAAAAAAACATTTTTTTGTTCAAAAGTTGTGCCATTTGAATGTTTAAATATTTCGGTTGGTAGAGAAAGAAAAAATAAAAAAAAAAATATTAAATTTCGTGTTAAATAAGTGTGGTTTTTGATTTAGCAATTGCAATTAGAAAGGCAAACATTGTGGTGTATTTGTTTAATTTTTTTTACTTCTTTTTCTATTCAAAATTTTTTTTTCTTTTTGAGTTACTTCCCTGGCATATGTTACGCAAAAATTCATTTAAGCAGTAAACCTTCAGGAGTTGAAAATGTCATGTAATAAGCCGAAATACGTGACCAGAGCTTAAAATTTGAAATTAAACATACATAGAGCGAGAGAGAGAGAGAGAGAGTGTGTGCAAGAGGTAGTTAATAATGCTGTTATGTCAGCCTTAAAACCTAAACACTGTTGAGTATTAAATGCATGTGTATGAAGTTTTAAAACAGCCTGAAAGTATGCTATGTTTTGTGTTAGAATAAAAGCAAATATAAGGTTGTGCCAATTTTAATTAAATTTTCAAATATGTTTTGCATTTCACAGACATAATTAACTTCCCTTATATTGCAGTAAGTAAAGCGCCTAACGTTAGGCAATAGTTTTCTAATATCTAATTGTGTTTGGTATATAAAAACCAAACATTTGCTTTCTTAGAACTTCCTTAGACATAAAGAAATTCAAGTGTTTAACGGAAATCTTAACTAAAAGCTTTGTAGGCCCCTTAATGTATACTTCATTAATTCACATAATTGCCTATAGACACGGCAGTGGTAAACATTCAATACTTTTCAAGCTAATTATGACTTCTGATGACGTTTATAATGATGTTAAGCAAACAATAATCCTCTCAATATGAATGAATAGAACAAGGAACAACAAATACTTGAACGTAAAGTACATGAACGCTTCGAAACAATATTTACCCAAAAGGCTAAAAGTAATCATCATAGAGAACGAAACCCTGTTTACACATATGTGTGTACATACCTAGGCACGAATGCAAATGAACATGAATATACAAATGTTAAAAAAAGAACATTTTGTAACGCCCCTAAAAATATGCCATATAAACTTGATTGCCAATGTGATGTGTTTTACAACATGAAGCCGTTGGCAAACAAAACTTATCAAGTGATTTCCTGCTGTAACATGATGTTGATTTGCTCTGCTACATATGAATTTTTCATTTTTTGCGTTTTTCACACATAAAACTAAGAGAGAGTGAGAAAGAGGGCACAGCGAGAGAAAATAAATTTTTAAATTGATTTCATAAATCAATTACTTTAGCAATGATTGCATATTTTCAAGTATGAGTGTTGTAGTTTGTGTTTCCATAATTTATATTATAATTAAAATGAGTATGTATTGACAAGAAAAATAAAATTTTATATATTATATTTTCCATTATAAAATCGGTAATAAAATCATATTTAATTTATAATTGGCCGTTTAGTATAACAGACTACCGTGCTCCTTAATGGGCAACAGAAAAAAAGAAAAAAAATTTTACAATCAATTTTAATTAAAAATTTATAAAACTGTTAAAATGAAAATAAATGTGGTTTGAACACCAACAACTAGTTAAACTACATTAAATAAATAATAAAAAATTCAATTAAATTTGCTCATAATGATTAATCAATTGCACAATTTAAAATAATTCAAGGCTTAAATAATTACCAGATAAACAAACAAGTAAATACTAAATAAATATATTAAAGCCTACTTTTAGGGGCTCTATATGGTATTTTAAGACAAAATAATGTGTTAGAAATAGAAACTTTTATGAACCTCTGCTACATAAAGCAGGAATTTTATTTTTTAAAGAATTCGAAGTCAACTTTTTAAATCTGTTGCCTTTGGCGAGACTAAACAAATCTTTACAAAATTATTTAAAATTTTTCTAAACCAAAGAAATTCGAAAAATGTTTAAAAATGTTCTTCAAATTAAAGCATACTTTTAAGGCAACTATTTTTCTCACAAAATTCCAACAAATTAGTAGTTTTTATAACATTTAAAATAATAAAACAACATTTAAAATAATAAACAAATAAAAGCCTACTTTCAGGAGTATGAAAACTTCTTAAAAATTGAGGAATACTTTGGGGGAGTAATTTTTAAAAAGGTAAAAAAAGATTAGTTTTTATTACCTTTGAAAAATTGTTGAAAAAAATAATAGAAGTTTACTTTAAGGCGTTAACAGTTCTGTATAAGCAAAACAATTTTAACTGCTTTAAATTTTTCTTTAAACTTTACCTTTAAAGAAAATAAAAAATGCAAGCCTACTTTAAAGGAAGGATAAGGTTTGAAGGCAAAAATATTTTAAATTCTTAAAATTTATAATCAAAGATTTCTTGGTTCTTAAGTTAAAAAGATATTTACTACTCCAATTATAAGGGATTTTCGAAGCTTCCTTAAATATTTTTCTTGTATTTTTTTTATGAGAATTGCTAAATAGCTACAAATTCAATTAATTACCAATTCATGACAAACATTCACAAAGTATTTAATTTGAAAATAAAAAGAAAAGACCAATATTCAATAGAACAGAATAAAAAACGTTTTTGAGCTATTAAATAATAGCTTTTCGCCATAAACAAATTATGTTTAGTAAAGTAAAAAAAGAAAACAAATGACATGAAATATGTATTTAATGGTTTTACATTGTATTTAAGGCACGTACAGAGTAAAGAAAATTATGGAACAAAATAAAAGTTACACGCTTACAACGAACGTGACTAAAGAAACACATGTTTTATGAAATACCAATACTATGGGGGCAAAAGGAATAACCGCACTATGCTGGCTAAAAGTAAAAAAATTGCAAAATCATACAATATTTGTAATTTAATTAACATAAAAAAATTTTGGTTTAAAAATTTAAAATTTTTTATTGCTTGTGATATGCAAAAAAAACCACTTTTATATGCTTTGTTTCAAAGCCTTAAAGTAGGCTAACAAATGTCGTTATTGCATGCTAATGTGTTATAAAAACAATGGCAATTTCAAACAACAATAAAAACAACCACAATTTTTACCGCAATGCAAAATTAAATACCAAACTGGGTGCGTTAACAATACAGTTTTTGCTCTCTAAAACAAACCGTGAAAAAATGTTTTCCCTCCCTCTCTCTCTCTATTTAATCGTATGAAATAAAATGTTTTAAACTCTCTTAATCTCTCACTTTTTCAATCCCTCTCTTGCACTTTTCTATGCTTATAATGCTCCCCACTTAAATCATTCATTTTACAATGCATGGGGTTAGTTAAACAATGACCAAAACTACTTATTATTGTTCAAGCGTATGTGTATGTGCGAATGGCTGCAGCAACACAAACAACAGCAACACAAAAAAACCTGTAACATAATTACTAAACCACCACTAGACTGTATGGCGTTTGGCCTTTGTCGTTAAGGTGGTTATACACCTCGGACACTAACACTAACACTAACACCACTGCACTTTAATACTTTGCTTTGGTTTTTTATTGAAATAAAAACAAAAAGAGTAATACAAATGTAGGGAGAGAGAGAGAGAGAGGGAATGAGAAGTAAACTAGTTTTCTGTAAGTTTTTCAAAGATTTAACCACTGAAGTTAAGTAACTCTCGTATTCGGGTCTTTTTTTTTTGTTTAACAGTTAATTAAGTGTTATTATAAGCTCTTGTTTTATTAATAGAATACAATATGTTTGTTGTTGTTGTTTTAATTAAGGTGTTGCCATAATGTATAAAATTTCACCATTTTTATATTACCGATGGAGGAAAAAAAAAAAACATTTTTATTTTTATTTCCGCTATAGACTGTGAGTAATTAATATCAAATTTCCGTTTAAAAAAAAAAAAAAGAAAAAAATACTTCACATTAACAGTATATTTTAGGGGATGTAAAAAAGCAGTAAGAATATATAAAAATTGCTAAATTTATATAAGAACGTAAAAACGGGGTGATTTTTTAAACTAAAATCAGTGGAGGTCCTATAACCTCCGAATGTATGCATTTGCTGTACACTTCATCCTACCTATGCTATCTTAGTATAGGATTTAATCCAATAAGTATACTACAAAGTATTATTATTTTAATGTGTTGTAATTATTTTTGAATATATTTTCATGTCGAAAATTATCTTTTGTTGCCATGTACGGACAAAATTTTAAAATATTTTTTAACAGAAATAAATTATTTTAACCCAATTGCAGCAGGGCTGGGGCTGGTAATTTGTTAACCTTTGCGTGTTTAAATAAAATTTTAAATTTTTAATACAGTTTTTTATAGCTTAATACGATATATGTATTGCTTACATTACACAGCTTTTAAGTAAAAGTTGGCAAGAAAACTTAATTGAATTGCAAAAAAAGAAAAATTCATCTTCATTTGCTTCGTCACAATAAATAATTATGATAACGATGATGATGATGATGATAAGAATGATGATGACGACGCTATTGTTAAATGCAGTTGATGGTAATGTTCTCCATGCAAGCAAGCACTTTAATAGAAATTGGCGTCTATTATATAAGAAGCGAAAAAAAAGTCAACACGATGACATGAACATGACATGACACGATACAAAACCTAGTGGAAATCAGAACACCAAGATAATGATGAATTTTATGAGAGATACAAGACCACACATTTACCACTACACAGCATGTAGCATGTAGAAGTACAGTAAAGAAAATTTAAATATAAACACTGAAGATATGAAAACCAATGCCTTTCAGCATACACTTGTTAGTGTTTGTATGGCATATAAAGAGGCTTTTAAATATTCACTGTGTAAGCAATAAATTAATTTTTCTTTATATACAGCTTTTATAAACAGTCTTGTAAAAAGAGAGTGAAAGAAAAAAAATATTCGAAATACTGCAATATAATCCATTGTTAATATTTCCATTGTGTTATTAAAAAAAAAAAAGAAAAATAAGGAAAATATTTATCAGATTTCAATAAACATTATTTGCTAAACATGTGGAAAAAAATTTCGAGATAAAAATTTCCACATATACACTGTGTTATGTTGTATCATCAAAACCTTTCCCTGCTGGGTTTTTTACCCTCACCACCGTTTAAATAATTTAATAATAACACCGTATAATACCACAAGCAGCAATATTTTTTAAAGGTTTTGTTTAGAATTTTTGGTTTATTGCCAAAAAAAAAAAAAAAAAAAAAAAAACACAAAAAAAGGGAAAAAATAAAACGTAATCCCTTGTATATTTTTGTTAGGCTCCAAAAATTATGCTATAAAAATGTTATAACAGATAAGAAAAGGATGAAAAAATGTATTTTTTTCATACGAAATCATCATATTTATATTGTTTATTTTGTTGGCTTTGATTATTATACCACATTTGCGGAAAAAATAAAAAAAATTATAAGCTTTTTATTTAATGAAAAGCTAAATCAATGATTTCTTTTCAAAGCATACAAAATTAAAGCATGCTTTTAGGTTTGTAGAAAAACAAATTCTTCAATAATAATTTAAATCATATTTTATGTTTACTACGGTTAAATAGAATAACAAAAATGCTGTAACTTCCTTAATAAACTGCCAAAAGATAATATTGTTGCATACTTCTAGGTAAATTTATAATAAACCAATATTGCTATATGACTGCCTATTTTTACAAGCATTATTGTTAGTAACACTTTACATTACAATCATTTTGAATCCTAATAAACTGGACTTCTTAAACCTTTATTAAGAAAACTTTAAATTTAAATATCATAATCAACTTTTAGGCGATTTACAATCAAAGAAATCTAATTTCCATACAATTTGCTTTCAATTATTATAATTCAATCATATACAATTCAAACTGTCTACAAACTTCAAACTGTCTACAGATAATTAATCACAGACTATATTTGAACACCCAAAAAGGTAGAGACAGTAAAAATTCTAAACGGGGGACCTAAAAATATTCTTCCAAAACAAATTTAAGTTGTTATATAGGAAAGTTTTGTATTGGTAGGCATTGGCTAAAAAGTAAAGAATTTTCAAGACAAGAAAATTAAAGGCTTTAGAGAAGTACTTACAAGTAAACATTCTTAAAGGCTTTATTATATAAGGAAAACCAAACGAAACACGTCTTAAACAATAATTCATGCTATAAATTACTACAATATGTATATTTTAAGAAGCCTTTGTTATAGAAGAAAACTCTTTTAATATTCTATGCAAACCTCAATTAATAAAGTTTATCAAAGCAAATAGCAAAGCAACAAAGGCCATAATAAATATTTAGAATCTATTTTTAGGCTTTTCAAATAAATTTCAAAGGCAGTGTTAATGAAAAATTCTGTAGAAACTCTATAGAATTAATAATTCAGTAAACTTATCTAAACAAACCTGATGAAATTAAGTTGACAGTTTATTTTTCGAAATAAAACATTGGTAATCTATTTTTAGGGGTTTTAAATTAATTTCAGCCGCTTTCCCCATAATATTATTAAAATTCTATTCCTATAATCAGAAACAAAAAATGTTGACAACAAATATAAATAAAATGAATTTTCAAATTCAGAGATTATGGCAAAAATAAAATTTTGCGGACTATTTTTAGGTGTTCAAAAATGTTTAAAAATTTCCATGGACTTTTAAATAATATTTGAATACTTTTGGCTGCTTTAAAACGATTTTATTTGTAGTGAACCTTATATTTAAAGGATCCTTAAATAAAACTAAAGTCTAAGGGACTTTCAAATACTAATTTGTTTGCATACTTCAAGGCTTACATATATTATTTCTTGTAAAACTTCAGATGAAAAATTATATTTTTCCATGGGCTTTTAAATAATATTTGAATAATTCTGGCTGCTTTAAAACGATTTTATTTATTGTGAACCTTATATTTAAATGGTCCTTAAATAAAACTAAAGTCTAAGGGTCTTTCAAATGCTAATTTGTTTGCATACTTCAAGGCTTACATATATTATTTCTTGTAAAAACTTCAGATGGAAAATTATATTTTAAAGGTTAAATTTCAGCTGGTGCTCCATATACAATATAAAAAGGGGGAAAAAAATTAAATAAAATATTTTTTAGTCCAAACTTTGTATACACAATGACTACAGAACTTTGTTGTTTTCTAACCTTTTTTTTTAATTGTTTGAAAGTGACAACCATGGTAACAGTGACATAAACCTTTAAAAATATCACAGAAAGAGGGTAAAAAAATTAAATAAAAAATAGAGAACAAAGCACCTGCTGTTACAGACAACACCTTATGATATCAAAAGCGTCAACAACAAAAAAAAAAAAAAACTACAAAGGAAAACCTTATGAAAAACCTTTTAAAGCTTGTGAATTAGTTATTAAATAAAGAGGGCAAATTAGTTAATTTTTTCTGTTGGTTTTTTCGAATTTAAAAAGATTACAAAATATTACCTGTTCAACATAAAATAAATGACACTTTAACAGACGATTAGACACGCGGTAAGATGACAAATTTTTTACAAAGGTTAGCAAAATTTGTGTCTAATTTTGGGCGCTGTGACAGTTGCTTCTCTTTGACAGGCAGACATTTTTGTCAATATGATAAATTAGTTGTCATGGTTAGCTCGTTCTAAGCAATTACTTTTCGTTTTGTTATATTCGTTGTTGTTTTCTTTTCGTTTTTGTATAATTTTTATTATTATTATACAAAAACAGCTGCATACTTTTAGGCTTTTTGTTTTCTATTTAGGTTTTATACTTAGCATTTAGCATAGCAATCCCAGCCAGCCATCTTCTTTGTTGCCATTGTTTTAATTTATTATTCTTTATTTTCTTCAGTTCCATAATAAATAAAAATAAATTAGGGGGAGCAAAGTATAGAATAGACGACCATAGACCGACCACAAAATAAAAAGTCATTTTCGGTATCTCAAGGTTGCTTGTATTAATTGTATTGTATTTTGTGTAGTTTTCTCTGCTATTCTTTGGGATGTTTTGTTGTGGCAAGAGATAATCGATACCAATGAAGCATGCAACAAAAATATAACACAAAAAGAAACAACAAAAAAATTCTTTTGAACATTTCATTGCATACATACAGGCGGCTTCTACATTTAATTGACATGAAAGAATTTTTAAGAGAATTTCACAGTGTATGTGTGCAGGTTTCTGCCATTTTTCCTTGTTATTTATGGTTAAAAGAATATTTTTGAAATATTTAAAATTTTTCCAAGGAAAATATAACAATAATAAAGACACTATAATAAAGCCTTAAAGTAGGCAGTGCATCTTTTTAAATAAAAATATACGTTTCCTGTATTATTATCTTTAAAAATGAATAATGGAACTTAGTATAGGACAGGAAACAAAAGAAATATTTTTTGAAAACGCCTAGCAGTATGCAACAAAAATTTACAAATTTTATTTTTGGCATATAAAAATTTATTATTTGAAATTTATGAGAAAAATCCATTGAAAAATTTGTGCCGATTGTGTATAGGAATAGCCAAAGATAGGTATTAAAATTGTGATGTTAATCCAAAACGATGGGACAGACCCTCCTAAGCCACAATCATTCTTTATTTTAAAAGTCTCTAAGCCATTTGCTAAATCTTATGAACTTTACATTACAAGTTTTACATTAAATTGTTGAAAATATTGAAATGGTATAGAACACCTTAAATATTACAGAATTTTGTATTGTATTTTATTTGTATTTTTATAAATTATCATGTCATGTCTTGTGCTTTTATTTACAAAAATTAGAAGAACTTTTTCCAAAACATTACACCCAAACCCAGTTAACAAACGTTGACCTGTGACCTAAACACAATTGTTTATGACTGCATACAAGAAAAATTTACTGTTTTTGTTGTAAGTTTTTTTTTTGTTTTATAACGAAATAATAAAACGAAACTTTTTATGGCCGTCTATATAAAATGAAAATGAAAAAAAAGAGAATATAAAATGGCATGACATGACTTGTCTTATTGTCTTACACAAGAAGAAACCAACAAAAACTTTTATTACAACAATGAGTCAGAAATTTAAAATAGAAATGAAAAACCCCGACACAAGAAACGAAAATAACGAAAAACTATAATAAAACATTGTATAGTTAAGGGGGCGCACATTATGCCCGAAAATATACTGCAATTGCTGCAGTATTATGTAGTTAAAGAAACAAGCGAAGTTTATTTCCTGTTTCCGCAGCAAAAAAAAGCAGCAGTAATAAAAAAGAAAACTGTTTAAAAAGACACAGGCCACGCAAATTTAAAGGAGAATATTGGCATGAAAGTAAATGTAAGGTTTTCATATGACAAATGAAATACATTGTAATGAAGACAAGAATTTAATGAAATTGCTTCAGTAACAATTTCTTTTAGGTGCAAGCAAAATTTTAATTATTAGGGTGTATTAACAAATTTTGTTTGTCCGGAAAGATCGACAAAAGCAAGAAAAATTTTCTGTAACCAATATTAAACTTATCTAAGAAAAGTTAATTAAATTACAAAAAGTTGTTCAAAACATTCATTTTAAAAAATATGTGTTAAGTAGTTTAATATTAAAAAGTTTTGCCTAAAAATAGGCTTTATTTTTCATAAAAAATACTTAAAACTAACTTTAATTGTGTATATTTTGTATAAAGAAAAGTATTTAAAATTGCAAGAAACTAATTTGATTTCCTTAGTAAAGTCTACAATCACAATGTTAGTGTTGAAAACATTTGTTTTTACAAAATTTTCCTAAAAGTATGCAATTTTCTATAATTTAATCTAAAAGAGCTTATTAAACCTATTGATATGGATTATACAAATATTTTTCTGTTAATTTTATTGCCTTTGATTACTGTTAATTTTGAAAACTGCCTAAAAATCTACTTTAATTTTGTGTTTTAAGCTATTTATAACTGTAGAATAAGGTTTAGAAGTTACAAAGCTAACGTCAAAAACACTTGTCCTTTTTTTCTTTAAACAAAAATCACCTAAAAGTATGCAACATTTTTTAATAATTCAAAACTAAAAACACAGCATGTCAACAGCATTTGTGGTATGTTTTTTAAAGGAATTTTTATTCTCTTCTCGTTTTTTTATTGTATAGTTTGTGTTGGTATTGTAAATTGTATTTAAAACTTAATTATCTTGTGTTTATTTCTCTTGTTTAACATGTTTGGCCTTCTAAAGGGCAATTCATTGCTTGTGCTACTATTGTTATTGCTGTTGAGCCTTTATTGTTTTTTTATTAATCTATTTGTATATCTTTGGCAATAAAAGTGGCCGTATAAACAATTTGTTTTTAACCCTTGTAGTTTTTTCTTTTGGTGAGGTGATGGTAGGTTTATTTTATAGCCTATTTTATGGCTGTAAACCAAGCATTATATCATATACAAAAGTGCAGCAGCAAGCAAGGGAAAAGTAATCAATAAATTCGTATTTTTTTGTCTTTTTCTAAAGACTAAAAAAGACCCCGGAAATGTGTGAAAAAAAATTTTAAATGCGATAGAGAGTGAGAAGCACAAAATAAAACTACAAACAAATTGCAAAATCGTATTAAAATCGAATAAACAAATAATCCAATTTAAATTTTCTATCAAATAAAACAGATGATGAATTACGAACGGTAAAAAAAGAGAGCAATAGAAGCAAAAGAAAGAAAGGAAGAAAGGGTAGTTAATACCTTAAACATAAAAGGAAAATAAAGAAAATTGAACTTGTAAAGTCGTAGAAATAATCTAAAATAAAATAAAACAAAACTAGATAGGTAAAGAGGACAACATGTACTCAAATACACATAACTAACTCAGCTGCTCCTAAAAATAGATTATATAAATATTTTTTGTGTCTATTATAGTCTATTATTTTGAGATATGTTTATTCGCAGGTCTAAAGACAAACTTTAAGTTTGAAAGTTTTGAAAATATTTCTAAATTTTCCCAGAAATTGTTAAAAATCATGACTTACTTTGAAGATTTTACCGCAAATTATAGAAAATTCTGAGCGACTCCGCAAAGAATTCTGAAAAAAGTGATAAGTTTACGTTGACAAAATATCGTTGCCTACTTTAAGGCCATATTTCTGCCCTTTTTTGTTTCCTTTGCTGGATTAATAACTATAATCTAACATTTTACCTAGGTTATCAACTTTGCTTAAAAAATGTTGTATTAGTATATGAAAAAATAAAAATCCATTAAAATATTGCCTACTTTTAGACTTTATTTTTACTTTTTAATTATATAAAACCAATTTTATGTTTTTGAAAAACTTTTGATTTGACCCAAATCACAACATTGTATTACTTTGTAAATTTATAATTTTACATTCTAAATTTAGTTTTATTTGAAATGTTTTCTTGTTTTTAATTCGAAAACAATTTATTTTTACACAAAAACTGCAATTAAATATTAATTTATCGTTGTAGACCCAAAGAAAACTTAACGAACTAAAGTCAAACAGTCAAACTAATTACATGATTTCCTGCTGAGTAAATAAATATAAAAAAAGAGAGAAAAAAGGTTTTTAATTTACTGTGTATACCACAGACCCACCAACCATCAGCATCAAATACCCTCAATTTCATGCAAAGCAAGCGATTGCTAACAATTGTTTAGGCAGAGAGAAAGAGGGGGAAATGGCTTGTGCAAAAATAAAACGCTGTGTGCTGTTTTAAAGAGATAAACAAATTGTTCAAAAAGTACGTGGTTTAAATGCTTATTAGATATTAAGAGGATTAATATACTGTCTGCACCTCCTCCACACATACTCCACTCTTGCTCAAGGCTATAATTCTTTATTTCCAATACCCGGTGGTACTCGTATAAAGTTATAAAGCCAAGCCATTGAAATTAAACGGAAAATTTCGAGTTTATAAATTTAAAGTGTTATTTTTTATAGCATAACTTTTGGAGATTAAATTAAAGAGTAATGGCGGGTCAATGTAGGTTGAAAGCTGTAGCGAAAAAAGTAAGTAGTTATACGCTTCAGCATTATTTATGCATAAAACGAAGTTAATTAGAAAACAAGTCACCACAAGGGGCCAAAAAGAACGGCAAAAATAAGCATAGGAATATAAAACCAAAAGGCGAAATATTTAAGGCCGCCATTGATTATAATCTTACAAAAATTAAGAAATTTTCCCCAAAAGGATTAAACAGAATTTAAATAACCAAGGTTAAGTGTATAAGAACTGAAAAGAAAGCGATACGAAACAATTAATTTAAGAAAAACCTAGACTACTTTTAGGCTCTTTATTTTAGATTAAAATGGAAATGGTGTTTAACTGAAGGATCAAATTATCTAAAAGAAAGAAGTTATTAATACACTTTAGATATAAAAAGTAAAGCATATTTTCAGGCTTAAAAAAATTAAAAGAAAGTAAAAATTGAATAACCTTTGCTTAAATTCTGCTTAATAAATCATAATAAAATTTCAAATGTTTTAAATCAAGAAGAAAAAAAATTATATAAAACGCCTAAAGGCATACTTTAGTTTTTTGTTATTCTTTTTAATGTCATTAAGTGAAGACTAAACGAAAATAAAAGCTTAATACACTTTGTGGTTAGTTTATGATCAGCAATTTCTTTTATGTGCATATAATTCATGCATAAAATTTTTTATGCATATTCACGCATATTCTGAAATTTATGGCCAGGGTGTGAAAACAGGACATCGTCGTATACAACACGAAATATTTTATTTTTATGTACAATCTTAACCATAAATACACATTGTTTATGGATGATATAAAAAGAAAGACAACCAACTGAAATACGTTAGAGATAGTTTCATAAATTGAAACGGTACAAAACTTGCATTGCGTGCATATGTATAACCCTTATGGTATGCCACACAATTTGCAACGCATACCACTGTACTATAAACCAAACAGACAGACAGATAAACAGTTAAAAACATTTATATGCGAAACTCACATAAATTCACGGGATGTTTTAATTCAATTTCCTCTGTTATATGTGGATAGATGGTATTCGATAGTCATTGAAGTAGAGGTAAGAGCTCATAGTTGAGCGTTGTGGCCCATTAACTACATGAGTAATAATTTTTAAAGAGCGCTATTTTATTTCATTGCTCCTCTAACACAGAAAGATTTTAGCAGTGCAGTGTGCAACGAACAAAGCTATTAACTCAATGAAATTGCAAGAAACACGTACACGTTTCAACGCAGCTAAAAATAAAAAATTTTAAAGCATTTGTTGCTAAAACGGAAAACAGTAATAAATTTTCTGGTTAAATTAAGTTTTCTAATTAAAGAAAATTAAAATGAAAAATATGCACTCTATTCTCTATAGTGAATATAACCAAGTTTAGTAAATTGTAAAGCATAATTTCTGGGTAAGGATTTAAATAGGAAAAAATGATGCACGGGAGTTTTCTAAAATTAATATTTAAATTAATTTTTTTTTCGCAATAAAAACAAAAATTTTTAAAAGTCCAAACTTCAATTTAATCAAATAGAAATGAAACAAATTTCATTACATACTTTCAGGTCTTTTTTTTTGCTTTGTTTGGTATTAAAAACTACCAGAATATTATAAATTTACCTTTTTTCCATTATACAAATGCGTCTTATTTTATATTTTTATATATTTCCTTAAGACATTAATAGAGTGCGTGTAGCTCTCCAAGGTATAGACCAATTTTTTGTTGGAAAAAGAAAATACAAAAATATTTTACCACAAATAAAAATATGTTTTTATTTAAATTCCATTACATGATTTAGCTTTTATCAAAGATATCTAAAGAAATTGAAACTCCAGAGAATTAAGAAATATGTATACCAACAAAGACTTTAAGAAGCATAGTTTCAGGGGATTGTTACAATAACATGGAAATTTATATAGAATTTATTAAAAATATAAAGGAAATATATGAAAAGCATATATTCTAGAACAAATTTTAAGCTATTTCATAAAAGTTGTTGCCTACTTTTAGGTTTCATTATTTTGTAGCCGCCTCAAAAATTTTTTTTTAAATTCCCATCCAACTACCTAAAGTTTAATTCTTCTGCAAATATACTGTAAATTGAACATACTAAAGCGTACTTGCAAATTTTTCATGAAATCTAAATAAAAATTTGAGACTAATTTTAGGCTGAAAAACCTTAGAAACAAAGGATAAATTATACCAAAAAATAGACTATTTTTAGAGAACATGAATACAATTTGGGGCTAGTTTAATCCGGAAACAAAACTAGGAAAAATTAAATCCTACCTATTTGAACAAAACTATGAAAAATTAAAGCCTACTTTTAGGCCAATCATATTTGGTAGCCTATTTTTAGGAAAAATAAAGAATGGATAGCTTAATTTTAGCCTTTAAAGACATTAAAAATTGCTTTTCAGTTGAGAAAACATTTTTCACTTCCTTATCGTAACCAAATATCTTAACTTTTGATATTTTCGCAACATGTGCCATTAAAGCGTTGCGGCAAAACTTAAAACAGTTTTATTTTTAAACAAAAATTTTTGCATACAAATTCAATTACCATAAAATTCTACACTGCAGTTGTAGTCTAACTTAACAACAACAACAACTGCAAGAAATGTAATTGCAACTTCATACAGCATATGACACAGCCAGCTAGATTTCTGACACACTAAATGAAATGAAGTATGACAATATAGCACTGCTGTTATACAGTGACAAGACATTAAAGAGAAAACAAATCTAAAATTTCATTAAAGGAAGCACAAGAAAACATTAATATTTTTTGGCATACGTTCAAAACTACGACACTACTTCACTCTACTTTCTGAACACTTTTCCTCAAATTGTCTGCCAAAGAAGAAAGCAAATGGAAGCAACCTATGCGGGCACAGCCAGCATGTGTTTTCAACTTAAAAATGAAATATTATTACGGCATGAAACTAAACTAAACTAAATTGTAGAATATTACTTATAAATACTACTCAATATCAAGTTGAACAGCCAAGTACAAGTCTATTGGATGGAAGAAATTTCGAAAAAAATAAAAAAGACTTAGGCGTTCACTTATGTACATATATCGTGTATATGTATGACAACGTACATACGTTGTTTGATGTTTCTTAGAAAGAAATTGAACATCCTCATGTCTTTCAGGTTTAAATAGACTTGCTGTCTGTGTTTTTCTTTATAAATTTAATACAATTTTATCGTTTTTCTTGTTGGTTTTTATTATCGTTATAGTCTTAGACGAAACCATATGGAAAACAATTGCATAACGTTGAGTAGAGCAACTCTCTACTCTACCCTTTAGAGCCCTAAATTTGCTACATGCGGCGGTAAATGTTTTTAATATAAAAGCGTTTCTTCTTTAATATTTTCTGAAGACTTATAAAGTTGGTAGAAGTAAAATAAAGTTTTACTTCACTAGGCAACTTTTTAAGAGAGGCCAGGGAAGAGTTATTTGGTATACTAAAGGAAAACAAAATCAATTTTCGTGTAACAATATTTTGTTAAGCAATAAAATTTTAAATGAAAATACAAACAAGAAACTAATTTCAAACAGTAGACAATATTAGTTAGAGTTTTCGAAATAATTTTATATACACAGCCTAAAAGTAAACAATATTAAATTGAATCTAAAAAACATTTGAAAATCCACATTTTCGAAATAGATTTCTTTAGCTAAACGTGTTTAACGAATTTTTATTAATATTTTTGCTTAAACTGGGTTGGCATATGTAATGATATCTAAAACCTATTCACTAGCTAAAATATTCAAATATTGATTTCACTGCTATACTCTGAACACAAATTGAAGCATACTTTTAGGTAAAAACAAGTTTCCTTTCTATCTTTGCTCAGTCTTACAATAAAAATAAGCAAATAAAAAAGAAAACTATTTAATTTAATACTCAATTTAATAATTTCTTTCAAATATACAAAATAATTGAAAATTTAAAGTATACTTTTAGGTTCATGTAAACTAATTTGAATTTTTACTCAATTATTACACAATTTTCCACTTGAAAGCATATTTTCTTTATCAGTTTCTATTTGACTACATAAAATAATGCATTTAGATTAGCCTATAAGTAGGCTTTACTTTTTTTTAAAAGGAAAAATAGAACTTGAAGTATTTTTGTCTAAACCAGTGCATAAAATTATACAGGAAATTTACTTTAGAATTCATAACTGCTATGTTAATAAATAAAATTTTAAGTATACTTTTAGGTTTAAAAAAGCTATCTTTAAGTTCATTTTAATTTTAACGCAAATCTTTTTATACTATTGGTTTCACTGATTTGAAAGTAAATATTTTAATTTCAATTTCTATCTCATAATTTCTTTTGAAAACTTATTAGAAAATCAAAGTATGCTTTTAGGTTTATGCACACAATTTGCAATTTTATCTCAATTATTACACAATTTCCTGCTTGATTGCAATTATTGATTACTTCAGTTGCAAAACAAATGTTTCTAAAGGCAAACAGTTAAGACAGGCACTGGAAGTAACACAAAATGTCAAACTTTTAGAGTGCCAGTCAGTTTAAAAGATTGGTGGGCAATAGATAAAAAGAAAATTTTCTTATTCACTTACCATGTCATTAAAGATAACAAGCTATGAACGTTGATTTCCATTTCAATTGTTTTACAAAATTTTTTTGCATCGCTGCACACTTTTAGGAGGTAAACAATAGAAGTTTCACAAATATTTTCGACACTGGAAAGAGATAAAGGAAAACAATGTGAATTGGAATTGTTAATAAGTTTGAATAAAGAAAATACAAAATAATTTAGTTAGAAATATTAAAAATTTATTTTTCTTTTTTTAAAAGAAAATGGAAAACATAATCCATTCTAAAAAAATGCTGCCTATTTTTAGGCCATATCTTTTTAATATTTTATCCTATCCGCTATTTTTATTGAATTTTTTAAGTTAATTCTTATTATTCATACGACTTCTAAATATTGTTTAAAAAGAAAGAAAAATTATTTTTAGACAATTTATGGAATATTTTATGGAGCCAAATATTAAAATTCAAAATTTTGTGCTTTGAACGTAAGTAAGAAGACAATTAAAAAAGACCAAAATTTATTTCATATAAGAGAAGATGAAATATTAAAAGAAATAAAAAAGTTGCCTATTTTAAGGACGAAATAAATTTATATTTTGCTTTATCGACTGTTTTTGATCGAATTTAATAAAAAAAAAAGATTATTTTTATTATTCATGCAACTTTTACTTTTTCTGAAGCTAAAGAGAATTCATTTGCATATTCGACAAATATTTGTTTTTTTTTTTGAGTAAAATTTTGTGAAATTATGTAAACCTCTCTCTCCCATGTTTACACCTTTTTATATTAAAATATTTGGTTTTTAATGCATATTCTCAGTCTTTGTAAGCAGTTTCAGTAAAAATAAAGAAAATTTTTAATATCTTTATTTTCTTTTTGCATTTTCCTTAAACACCCTAGAGTATGCTTTAAAAAATTTGTGTACATAAAGGAAATTTGCATATCAACTATCACATGTTTAAGAGAAAAATATATGAGTATGTATTGCATACACTGAGGCTTAGGCATGCCGTATCATATTTCTTTAAAAAATAAAAGAAAGATTCTTTTACATTTTCAACTGCCACTAGACAAGAATCAATAGTGTTTGCAAAAGTACTTGAACGTGTTTTAGTATCGGTAACCGAGAGAAATAATAATAAAAATGTCACTTGTTTTAAATCCAGATAAAATGTTTTTGCCAAAGAAACTATTAAAAAGGCGAGAGAAAAAACAGATTGATCTGGTATTTGACTAAAAGAAATCCAAATGAAATAAATTTCTAAGAGAGAGACTTAAATAAAAATATTTAAAAGCATACTTTCAGGAGGCTTATACAAAGAAAATTAAATTACTTTATTTGTTGCCTATATTTAGGAGTTTAATGAATATTTAACTTTTATTGCATAATTAAATAAAAGAATGAATACATTTTGTGCAAATTTATATATATTTGCATTAAAAAATCAATTTTTAATTTTATTTATTGCCTATTTTTAGGTTTGTAATTAAAATAATTTTTCTTATTAATTTGGCAAATATTTTTCTAAATTATGTCATAAGGTTAATTTTTATATGCCTCTGTCATTTTCTATTCTATTTTCATAACATTTTACATCAAATTTCCGTTAAGGCATCCTCCTTCTCAGACTCTCTACATATTGCCGTTAACATTTCATTCATTTCATTAAGTTTAGTGTCTTATATAAAATCTTCCCCAGGATGTAAGAGAGCGGAAGAGAAGAAAAAAAAAAAAGAATTCATTGCTGACATTAATTTAATTTCTTTTCCCTTCTATATACACTGTGTATGTAGAGTATATGCAAAATTCATGACATTTACGGTTGGCATATTATAATAGAAAACCATTTTTATAGTACACTTTTAGGTAAAATATATTGAAAATAAAAGGAAAAAACTCATAAGAAAAATTACATGACACTTAATGGCAGAGCGAGAAAGTGTGAGGGTGAGTGAAATCGCTCAACATGAAATTGCTTACGAATTCAATTATATTTTTTTGGAGGTTTATAAGCAGAGAGGGAGGTAATGAAAGAAGGGCATTAGAGCAACACATGCATGGCAAATTTTAATTAAACTGAAGACGATACAGATTTTGTTGTAGAAATATTATAGCATGTGTTAAGGTAAAAATTCTCTAGCAAAGCAAGCATATAATGCAACGATAAAATGTGTGGGATTAGTTTAAAAAAAATTAATTAATAAGTAATAAAGCATTGTAAGTGAAAGATGTTTTAAAAATCTTATATAGGTTATGAAAAATGTTGCATGCTTCTAGGCGTACTAACCCATAGCTAAGGGCATATAAAAATTCCACTCTATTGTAAGACTTAGACATGAATAAGTCCTTAGTATATGGCAAAAATACTTTATGAATCGCTTAAAAACAAATTTTATTTAAATTGTAGCCTATTTTTAGGAGCCCAAAACAATTTCCACTTGAATTTGTAAAAATTTCTAATACTTTCAAAATGTTTTATTAACAATACCTTCAAAATTAAGCAATTTTTAGGCTTAAAATAGCGATTATCTATTCTTTTTGTACACAGTAATTTAAAAAATTAAAACTCATCTTTTTGGTTTGGTATACTTCATCAAATAACTTGTTTTTCCATTAAACTTAAGAGTTTTCGTAGAAAAACTTTTTTTCAATTAGAAGAAAAACAACTTTTAAAAATTAAGCATACTTTGGGGCAAACTTTAAATCTATTATAACTCTCAACTAGAGGAGAAACACAGTATAAACATACATAAATATATATTGCCATTTAAGCAAACAAATATATAGTCGAACAAATGCCATTAAACAAATAGCATTTTTATCAAGTATACTTTAAGGATTAAAAGAAAATTGATGCTGAGTTAAAAGGAAAACTAATTCAATATTTGTCAATACAATTTTTTGTTTATTTTAAATATTAAATTCATATGCAACAGTGCATTTTGTCTATAGTTTTCAAAGAAAATTTCTTAAAAAAAAATTAATTTTTTCTTATTTTCATAGGCAGCTTTAAGGTGTTTAGAACAACAAAAAGACAAATAAAATGTGTTGTTTACTCAAATATAAATTAGATTATTTTGTTTGCTTTTAGAATCTAGAGAATTAAATGTTATTGAGTGCATTAAAACATACATTTTGAAAATAGTATATGGTCAAACCACTACGTTTTATTTTTGTTAAAAATTTTACTTAAAAAAGATTATTTACGAAAAACAATAATTATTTTAGAATGTCAAAAATTTAAAGATTACATTCGTTTTTTAATTTAATACTTTTTCCTATCAGTTTATGTTTGAAAATTTATTTATTCCGGCCTTTATTTTTATCATTTTTTTCCCTTTTTTCTGTTCTTTTTTATTTTGAATTCTTATGAAAATAAAATATATATTCTGTTGGTGGTGTTGTGTGCTATGCTACCTAAAAGTATGCTCTTACATTTTTTATTGTGACTTAATGATTTATTACACACACACATACACTGAAACATGCACACACACCTATCACGTAAGGCCATTTTATTATTCTCTCTCACTCTCTCGCTTTTCGTTGATGAATATAAACGAGAGGAGTAAGTGTGCGTTCAACACATGCAGGCAAATGAAAACTTTTCATATATTATTTATTTATTTCAACATCAGCATGTAAATGTGTGTGTGTATGTGGCAAACATTTTTATTATGCGTATGACACGTTTTCTTCCACAACTTTGTTTGCAATTCATCTTTCTTTTTTTCATTCCTTCTTTTTTACTTTTTTTTGTTTTGTTAATATTTCACTTATATTTTCAATGTTATTACCGTTAGCAACCAACAATTCGTTGTATGGCTGTCTCTATCTAATAAACCTTCACCTCTACCTTACCATTCTTAAGAGAAATCTCAACTGCTCTTGAATTAGATGTGTGTGTGTGTGAGTGTGTGTATATAAGTGATTGCGTTACCTGACCTGTTCACTGTAAAAATTATTATTTTGCTTCATTCTTCTTCTCACTCACTCTCTCTCTCTTTCTCTTTTTCACTCATCTCATCTCTTGAGTTGAAGCAGAAAATTGCTGTGAAAATATGAATTAAAAGGTGAGGCACACAATGGCCAGCTAGGCTTTGGTTAAAGGTGTGGAAGAATGTCGTACAAGAAAAAAAAATGTGGCAGTCAGGCTGAGGCAGATTAAATGAATGAAATGAACTTTAACGTATTTTGGTGAAGGTTATTTAAAGAAAATAAAAACAAAAACCAAAAAAATCTTTTGCATATTTACTGGCCAAACAAAAGAGCCAACGTGCTCAAAAACAAGATAGTGGGAAACAAAAACGAGAACATGGCCTTCTACTTACAAAAAAATTATCTACACAAACAATTAAAAATTTTAGACAAACTCTCCTTAATACCAAGGGAATGTAAAAAAGGTGAAAAATTTAATTTAAAAAATTAAAGCCTACTTTTAGGTCCCTAAGAAATAGCATCAAAATCAATTAAGTTAAATAAATAGCATGCGAATTGGAATAGACAAAGAAAACATTTAAAATTTTTAAAAATTAAGTCCTAGTTATAGGGGCTTAAGAAATCTTATCAATTTTCATAAAATCACAAGAAAAATTTAACAGTATTTTAATATACATTTTTCATTTGACATTTTATCAAAGCATACTTTTAGGTGTTTACAAAAACAAATCTAAGTACTCATTTTTTCGTTTAGAAAAGGAGTTAATAAAACTGAAGGGTGCCTTTTATGCTCGGCAACAATGGTTATATACAAAAAATAAGTATTGCCTACTTTGAGGAGCTTTTTAATGGCTTGTTTAAAACAACCACTTACTGTTGTAAGAGCATACAATTAAATTAATAGGCCAAATTTACAAAAACTCTGAGTAATGTTTTTCTCCTTTTATACCAAAGTATTCAGGCGGCAGTAACAATTTTAGGAAACAATTAAAATTTGTTTCCAAAGAAGCATTTAAGGAACGGGCTTTCTGTATGACAGATGAAGGAAAGAAAAGAGTCATTAAAATTGTTTAACGTATAAAAACAATTGAAATTAATGGCATACTTTATGGTGTTATATTAGTATGTAATACATGCTAAGTTTAATAGCCTAATTTAAGGCGTTATTTTTTTAAATAACATATACAATGTAGAAAAGCCTACTTTAAGCTGTTGCATTAGGAACAGAAATTAATAGAACACTTTTAGTTGTTGGTGTTTTATATACAACGTTTAAAAGCTTACTTAAGGCCGTTGTATAAGTAACCGGTTTGAAAGCTTAACCGTTGATTAATTATATACTTTAAGGAGTTCAGCATAAAGCCAACTTTAGTACATACTTAATGTTGTATATTTCTACAATTGCTTAAAAATTAAAGCATAAATAGAGACGTTTTAATTAAATTGTGACTTATAATAAATATTAGCCAAGTAAATAGAAAACAAATTGCGGTTTTAATTAATAATTAATCTGAACATCTTGTGTATATTTAAATACGTTAAAACGAATTTATTAATAAATTATATGCGCCAACATTTAGGCTGTAATTAATTATCATTTTGTTGAACAAATTTTTTTGGCAACTATTGCAAAAAAAAAAAATATCAGATTCTTAATGAACGGAAAACTTCAATTTTTAGCCAGTTGTTCTCTCATTTTCTTTTAATTTATTTCTGTGTAGCCACAATGGCAACTCAAATAAATTGCCCTGGTATTAGAAATGTTTTACCAAGGAGATGAGCTTGATTCACAAGTATGGAGGCTAGCAAAAAGGGGGTCTGACGATGTGAAGTACATGGCAGCGAAACTTTTGCAAATTAGTTTTATTATTATATAATACTGAGTACTCTGGCACTGGTAGTATTACAATATTTGGAGAAGAAGTTTACTTTCCAAATAAAAAAAAAATTTTATTATTTTTGTTTTTGTAAATTTCAAATGTTAAATGCAAATTTCGTTGTTTATTTTCTGCCATCCTCTTCATACTTTCTTCTCTGGTTTGTAGGTATGAAGGCAAATAAACCAGCAAAAAAAAGCTAATTTTTCAATTTTGTCTCTCCTTTTATTTTTTTTTTTCTTTCACTCTCATGAATTGAATTGGCTGCTAACAAGCTGGAAATAAGAAATTGGGTTTTGGTAACAAGAAAAAACCAGAAAATAATTTCAAGAATTTTAAGGCAATTTTTTTTTTGCATATCCCTCGTCTCAAAATAAATGGACTTGATTCGATTGTTTTCAGGGTTATAAGCAAAAGTTGAAGAGACATTTTAAAATAAATTTAAACATGAAAATATGAAATCAAATCAGAAAGTAATGTAAGTTTGATACTTCCGATTGGTACTTCTTCTAAAAAAAACCTTACTGTGAAGCTGTGGTGGCGGATACTACTTTAATAGCTTTGAACCAGTACTTTTGTACCTTTGCAAAAGTATTTTCGTATCTAATTACAAAAACTGACACTATTTCTTTCTTTTTGAATTTAGAAAATGTAAAGAGAAATGAAAACTTTTCCCAAAATTTTTTAGAACCAAACAACATCAATTGGTTTTTCCCCGGCCATGTATTTGTGCGAATTTTTTTTTGGTAAACAACAATCAATTTGAATACAACGAAAGAACTCGGTCAAACGGAAATTTCATTCTCCCTTTTTTTGCCCCCTCCTGTTTTTTTTATAATTTTTTTCTCGCCTCTTCTAGTCGAAGTTGTGGAGCACAGAAAAAAGTTTAAATTTATTTGTGATTTAAATGAAAATGGATGGAAAAAAAAACTAGAGAGAGAGAAATAAAAAAGAAAATTGGAAAATATAAGCTGGCAGGAAGTGATGAACAGAGAGAGAGATGTAAAGCGAAAAGAGTAATGAAGAGTGATGAGGAAAGTGTAAAACAGTGATTTGATTAAAAACGTATTATACAATACAATGCAATACCATACCATTGAAGAATATTTTTTAATATTTATTGGGGAAAAATAACCCGAAATAAATCTGACGTTTTCATAGAATTTTTAATAACAAACAATTTTTTTTATTCTCTTTTTAGGTATGTTTTGGCCAAAAATTTTTTGCAATCATTTGTAATAAATAAGCCAAATAATAACAGCAAAACGAGGGTAAGAATTAATATTCGTATACAAATACCAGAAAGAATTAAAAATTTATTTAAAAAAAAAACAGAAAAGAAAGAAGTGTGGTAAAATTCAACTCCAACTGTTCAGGTTTCTATTTGATTTAATACGTCTAAATTCGAGATTATCAAGTTTAATTTGATTTTTTTTCTTTGTTTTTCTCTCTTTGTTTCTATATGTGGCTTTAAGCAGTGGACGTAACACTGGCTGGTGGCTGGTGGCATCATTAAGTTGCATAATGTTGCTGAAAACCACAAAAAGAAAAAAAACCAACACTGTGTCAATTTTATCTATGAAGTAAAATTTGTGCAAAAAAAAAAAAAAAGAAAATGAAAAGTTTTCTAAAACATTTTAAAAAGAGCATTAAACCATAATGAGGTTTTAAGAATGAAATCAAAAAACGCTTTCAAAAAGTAACCAAGATTAAAGAGAAATGTTAACACCCACAATGAAAAATAATACAAACAAAAATAGAGGAAAGTAACAAGGTACTATGGATTAAAAAAAAGGTTGTTAGATTAGAAAAAAAATTTAAAATAAAATAAATTACAAAGTACTTAAAAACTTCACATTTCTTAAGAAATAGTTGAAAAGTTTTGAAAATGCAAAGAAGGACCGAAGGACGGCTTCATTTAAGGATTAAGTGTGTTTCATGCGTTGGTAATGACCAAAAATCACGCAGTGATGCGCTAATGCATAAACTCTTGATGCAAATTTCTTTATATTCTTGACAAATCGGTGCACAGCACTTCAAAAGTTAAACGATTCAATTTGTAAATAATAAACTTTCCTTTACCAAAATAAAACTTGAGATGAAAGTTATTTAACAAAGGGATACCACCCCCTTCAAATGTTAAAATTTTAAATTAATTTTTGTGCCTGTCATTATATTTATTGCCATGACTTTACATTGTGTCTACACTTAACATGTTAAAACATGTTGTATCTCTAAATTATAACAGCACAAGTGTCTCCAACACATACAACATACATACTACATATATTGTCTTCCAGGCTAATTGCAATACCTCGCTTACACTCTTTTTTATTTTCACTCACAGGCCTAGCGCTGTGCTCTCTGTTTTCCTCTCTCTACTTTTTTTTCTGTTTCATACACACTCTCGCAAACCATTAAGTTTAACGCAACATAATCGCATTTCATTGTTGCCGTTATTGTTTAAACACAATAAAAACGCTAATAACTAACGGCAATCCCTACAGTCGTTACTAAATTAATAAGTATAGACAGAGAGAGAGAGAGAGAGAGAGAGAGAGTTTTAATGCAATTAAATATTGTTTGCTGGAAATATATTAAAAACAAAAAAACAATAGCTGAGTTAATTAAAATCACTGTAGCACTTTATTAACTTCTTTTTGGGTGTTTATTTAATTTTATGAACCATTGTTTGCCGTATAAAAAGTATGTCATGCTTCAAAAAAAAAAAAAAAAAAAAAAAGAAATTCAAAAGATTTTAAGTATGTGGTCTTAAGAGATTAAACAATAATGGTTAATAATAAAGCATAAAGTACACTTAATGAAGTTTGAACAAAAGGGAAGAAAATTGTAATTTTATAATGAACTGTTATTAAAGCTTTTAAATCCAAGAAAATTGTGTAAAAGACAAGGTTTTTTTAAGTTTAAAACAAACTAAGGGCGCTAACCAACATCGTAAACATTCTTGAACCGAAAAATTAATTTCAACCCAAATCTTTGTTGAATTTTACACTCTTGCAAACGGTTTCCACACTTTTAACACTTCACACGTCTTTAGCTGTTCTGCTGGTCTAACTAACCTGACACAACAAAATTAATTACCAAAAACGAATGTTTCATGTCCTACCCAATCATAGTGTGAGTTTGTAACAACAACAACACCAACACAAACACGATAATGATTGTCATCATTATTAGGAGGAACCCAAAAGTTTAACCACAACAATCAACCTAAAAACCTCCATAAATTTATCAAACCATACTTGAGAGAGGCTTAAGTAAAAGGGGGCAAGTAATTTATCATTAAACCGGCAAATGGCAAATGACTGTCGTCGTAGAACTTGTATTCGTGTAAGTGTACAACCAAAAAGCCCGTATGTTTTTGAAATTTTGAAATTGAAATAAAGATGTTTTAGGTTTTAATCACAAAAACAAGAGAAACTTAAAATTACAATAAATCATGATGTGAGATGTGAATGACAACACTTAAAGAAAAATTTGCAAAAAAATATTCTTTACGAAAGTACCTTAAAAAGTTATCAGCAATTTGAAAAAGTACTAAATTCAAAAAAGTACCAAATGGGAAAAAGTACCACAAGTGAAAATAGTACCAAATGAGAAAAAATTAATTCTATTATATAAGTTTGCATTTAAATCCGATATCTGGCAGTGATGCTTTATTAGATTATAATAAGAAGGTGAGCTGAAGCAAAAAAGTCCTCATCGGACCAAATACAAACATTGGCTAAAAAAAGTGGACAATATTTTCTTTTTCTTCCAGTGGACTAAAATCTCTTCAGAATCAATCTCTACCCGCTTACCTATCACCACGATATAGTAATTTAAGCAATTAATTGGTACACTTCCTTTGTAATTTTTACCAGCTAAAGTTTGCTATAAAACAAGATTCTACTTCAATACCCAATTTGTCAGCGGCCAATAGAATGCCTAACAGAGATAAAAAAGAGCTTGCTCTCAAGTCCAGAAACCCTATATTTATTGTTCCCTATTAAGGGATTAAAATAATTAATTTTACAACACTTATGCGTTTACATAATTAATGCCAATATAACGGGGCTGGTGTTAAAAGCTATTGTGTAATAAAAAATCTGCATATTTTGAAAAAAAAAAATTTTTTTTCTTGCCTTTTTTTTTAAGCTGGATTAAAAAACAAATGTACAAATGTTTATGGATAAACATTAAAAAAATGTGGAAAAATAAACACAATATTTCTATTTGGTGTAGATATTTTTGTTTTTGTTGCTCATGCATATTGTCAACTGTCAAACTGTCATGTGTCAGGCAGGATTTCCAAATACAAATTCTTTCCATATTTTTTTTTTTTCTATATTTAGTTCTTTTTCTGTGCAATTTACCCAACCATTTACACACATATTGTTTATGTAGTAAGCAACTGTTTGCTTCAGATAAATAAAACAAAACAAAAAACAAAAAAAAAACTATGGGGGAAAAACGAATTCATTTCCGTCAAACAATAGATATTTTGCTTTTCACTTCAATATAACACACACACACACATATACAGGGAAATTTCAACAACAACAGCCAATAAACAATGAAAACCAAATATTCAGAAATTTATAAAAAAAAAATTTTAATAATTTTGTAAAATCCCAAACACTGTTCAGCAATGATACTCAAATAGATTTCATGGCATATTTTTTTTATAATCGTCTAAAAAAGAAAAAAAAAACAAATGGAATGGAATGAAATGCATGTCAATTATTTATAAAAACTATCCGATCTGTTTTTATAAATCAAGCTTTCATTTTATTGAAAATATTTTTTAAAACCAATAAAATTTAATTTGTGGCAAGAGGATTGTAAAAGATTAAATGTTTAATTTGCGAAAATATTTGATTTGAAATAAAAAAAAAAACAATTTATTCAATCTCAATCAATTAAGGTATAGAAATTACCACGATTGGTCCTTCAATCTTATCAAATTATAAATTTCTATAATCTTCCCTTGTACCCATAGGTCCAGTCATGCTGTATGAAACAGTTTCCTGATCCGCCATGATTCTTAAATTATAAGCTGGCTTTACGACTCTTCGACTTCCTCCTGAGTTAACTAAGGAGAGGCTGAAAAGGCTTTTCACGTATATTTCATTCATTTCACCATTGATATGTCAATGCAACAAACCAGTTCCTTCAAAGAGAGTGTCAGCAAATGAGTATTTTATGGCCATGAGGTTATTAGTTCACGATCAAGTACTCCATTGGCTGCTCTTTCTTTCTGCAAAATCTGTAGGAGTACTAGTATCGAAGATACACATCTTTTACTGGTACTTATTACGGGCATAGTAGTCTGTAGGTACACTTTTTCAGTCCAGTTCCACAGCAAAATCTATGGCTTTTTATGGCTATGAGGTTATTAGTTGACGATAAAGTGCTCCATTGGCTGCTCTTTCTTTCTGCAAAATCTGTAGGAGTACTAGTATCGAAAATACACATCCTTTACTGACACTTATTGCAGGCATAGTAGTCTGTAAGTAAACTTTTTCCGCCCAGATCCACAGCAAAATCCAGGATGATTTTGGTTAACTTAAAATCAGTTTTTGTAACAGTTGTTCAGATCATTGTGTAGGACTCACCAGTCCTAAAAATCTTAAAATTTAAACTTTCAATAGCCAAGCAGTCATTTCAAAATACTTTTCCTGCAAATGCAAATGCATACGCTTTTAATTTCAATTTTCTATCCATTTTCTATCAATTTAAAATCCATTTCAGTAAGATTAGAGCATCTCCTTCCAAGATGTTTTATTTTATTCCACTTCATTACATAATTTCTAATGAGTTTCCTTTGCTTTCATATTCAATTTGTAATCTATTTTGTATACACACACAGTAATGCTCTTGAGATGTGATTTCCTTTCAAGATTGTTGTGGCCAAAATGCGTTGTAGGTTTATATGCTGTAAACAACATGTACTCCATACGACTGGATAGCTTCGTTTTCTTTGCTTCTTACACTACACTAACCCAAGCTATGCTTTACATACATACGTATTTCCATAAAGATACGCAATTTGCAATTCAAAATAAATGAAAATGGTTAATTTGTACATAAAATTTTCCGAAACAGAAAACTTATTTATGTATGCTTATTAGGCCGTAGTTGCCTTGCCTTTGGCAAGCAACTAAAGGTCATGCTTATTATTACTATACATGGTCTAGGGAGGCAACAAAATAAATTCAAAATAAATTAAGAAATTTTGAAGACAAGTTTTTTTTTTTTGCTTATCAAACATTTAAACCAAAAAAAGAAAATTCTTTTTGATTTTATTTCTTCGAAAAGATTTTTGGCAGAAAAAGCATTTTTTGTTTAAATTCCTTTACTTTCTTATTTTCTTTTTTAGTAAAGTCATGCTGTTCAGATTTATTTTTTGAAAAGATTTAAGTTTTTCCAAAATATCAGCAAAAAAAAAGAGAAACAAAAACCAGCATGTGTAATAACCCGGGTCATTAAAACAAAATCACAAAAAAAAAGTGAAGAAAAAAAAATAAAAATTAATGACCTGCAGTTATATTTGGCAATAAGCAAAAAAAAAGCAGAGAAGTAACCTAAGTCTTGAACCCAAAATATGATGGCAGAAATGATTATGATGCGTTACTGGCAAAAGTTAAAAGAACTGAAGTCAGCAAAAAAAAACTTGTTGGATGATTTTTTTCTAAAACTCTAAAGCTTAAAAAGGCATATAAATATTTACAAAAAAAACCCTGCTGCTGCTGCTGGCGTATGATTAATATAAATTAAAGAAATTAAGTATACGTCACGTACTGTCATTAGGTACGTAGAAGGGTACCTTCATAAAGAAAGGCATTAAAATCAATTTTAAAACACTTTTATGTCATTAAACTGTTAATCGGGGCTCGTAGGTAGTATGATGCCTTATTAAACGTGAGATTGTGGTTCAAATCCCAGCATGGGTATCTCAAAAAAAGGACAAAAAATGTATGAATACATCTTTTGGCAATTTCCTCTCAGCAGTCTTCTGGCAAAAACTCTGAGAGTAAATTAAAATGCCATGAAAAGTTTCTTAAAAATCTGCCATTTGGAATCGACTGTAAACTGTAGGCTTCGTCACTCATGTATAAAATAAATACACCCAACCACGGGCTGGATGTGAGAAACTAGGTTGTAATCCTGACTGAAGGGTTGTAATGATCAATTAAGTAAGAAGCTAATTCCAAAAATTTTTCTGCAATTCCTGTCCAAATAAGAGAACGAAATTGGAAGTTTCACAAGAACGCTGGAGGTATTTTGGGCAATGGATTAGAATTCGCAGGGTTGCAGATGTCGAGGCTTTGGTGGGCCACCTCCATTGAAATACAAGTTGCGGCCAAAGCGAAGGAACGTGGAAGTGGATACTCTTCGCAAGAATGATGGTGGTATTATGGACAATGGATTGTTTCCAAGTGGGTATTGGATTTAAATTCGCAGGGAAACAGATGTCGAGGTTGTGCTGGGACACCTTCATTGAAAATAGAAGACAATTTTGTTTGTGGCGTCAAAAGGTTTAAAAGAAGCATTTTATACCTCTCCATACAATTGAATTGATTTCAATTGCTTTTGGTTAGTCATTTATAACAATAAGGCAACACGTTTAATGTTTTCACATTTCATTTAATTTTATTGTTTTAATGGTTAAGCCAAATGCTTTTTATAAAAAAAGTTTAATTCTTCCAAAAATTACTTCTCTACACAGTGTTTGCTTAATCTTGTGTAAACAATTTTAATGGCCCCAACTAACCCAATGGCCTTAACACCAGCTGCAGCTTATATGCAGGGGTTATAAAAACTTTTGTATGCGCTTTTTATGTTTCCTCTTCGTTTTTTCCTTTTTTTTTTTTGTGAATCTTTTGCTTTTGCTTTATGAAATTTAACTTTTGAAAGCATTTTCATAGAGTTTATATACGTGATTTTTTTTTTTATCTTTTTATTAATATTTTTCGTGGCTCATGTATATAATTAAAAGTATGAGAGAGAGAGAGAAAATTATTTTAAAAACAAGCTTTTCATTAAGCAAAAAGCTTTTTAACATTGTAACACTGATTATTTTATTGTAAATTAAAACTATTTTTAATTAAAAGTAGTAGAGAGGGAGTGCAAATAAAAATTTCAAAAATTAAATTTTTATTAAATCTAAAAAACGATCGAGAATTATGGAAAGTATTTAATGAAAACGAAAAAAACAATTTTAAATATTTTTCTTTGTCAATTATCTAGTCAAAGACAAAACTTTTTATACAACGAACAATTATTTCTATAAAACCGTGGCATATTCAAAAACTTATTGAAAAAAACATTTGTTCGAGTAAATACAAAATCTTCTAAATGTACCACATAATAGTAAGAAAAGTCAAGAAGAGTATTAAATTGAATGCGATCAACACAACTGAAAACATTTTCAACAGATATGGTCACCCATTCATGATGTCATACATTACTGCCATAAATGGCAGACGTTTCAGAAATGATTTCTGCAATATACGTGGGCGTAGAACGAATTCTGCCAGCAGACATCTTTTTACGACGGCCACTTGTACGGGCTATCCACTTCTATTACTTTTTAACATTGAGTTAAAAGTAGTCTTGATAAATATATTCACAATGAAGTTGTGCATCTGTATCTGCAAATATTAGACATGTGTAAGGCACAGCTTAACTGAGGGTAGAGTGGTGTGCGTACAGTAAAATTCTTCCTGAATGTGATTTCAGTATTCACAACTTTTCTTGTCGTCACCATACAAGCCATATAACTCCTGAAGTACTACATGCTTACTTAGATCCCTACTTTATAGAAATTTTGATAGGAATTTCAATATTTAATATGAAAAATATGTTATGTGAGCACAATTTCGGTACTGACTAAATAGCTTGTGTTTAAAAAAGGGATCAGAAATCTTTGAAATTTTTTTTAATAAAAATTAAAAAATGCTGCACAATACTTTAATATCTCATTGCCATTAAATTTTTGAAAAATGAAAATATTTTCCTTTAACGGTAAAAATCACTTAAATTGACATTTTCTTGTGTGTAAATATTTACACGCACCTTTTGCAATTCACCCAGCAAACTATATGCCGTACATATGTTTAATATTTAATGAATATTTCAACTACGTAATGCTCGAACATTATGAAAGTTATTATAATTACAACAAATACACATACTTTATAAGGCCATAAAATTATTAACAAAACCATCAACAATTTTTAATAACTTCTCTTCTAATAAAACGCAGTTATTATACACCTTTTCAGTCACTTTTTTTCTGTTTTTTTTTTTAATTCATTACACCCAAGTAAAGAAATGAAATCTTAACCTGTGGCTTGCCGGCTCACTGAAGAAGAACCATTAAAACTATAAGGACAAAAAAACCGAAAAGAAATTTAAAATTAAAATAAAAATTGTCTTTTTATTTTATTTTATTCATCGTACTCATCATACATAAGTGCCACCATGTTTATAATCACCATCAGTCAACATAATAATTTCCGAGGCATAAAAAGGTCTCTTAATGAGCATGAATATATTAAGTAGGAAACCAACCTCACAGCACATACATATACCACATATACATACATATCTACCATACATATGTGTGACATGTCTATGGATAATAAATTTTCCATATAATTTTGCCATACAGACCAAGATATAGAAGAAATAAAAGCAAACACTCACTGCCTAGTCTAAGAGCCTTATTTATATTCTATTATAAAAGAAATGAAACTAATAGAAGAAGAAAACGAAGAAGCAGCAACAGCACATACACTTACTCCTTAACATTATCATGTGCTTTTTGAATATCTTTAAAAAGATATTTCATTTAACTACCATAGCTTCACAAGCAACCCTCCTTACTCCAAAAAAGAAAAAAACAACACTTCATTTCTGTTGCCCTGTCTTGCTGTAATGCCATCTTTTGAGCCTTTTTATTTGAGGAGCAGGCAGGCAAGGCATACAATAACAAAAGCAACAGCAACGTATAGGATTTTTCATAAATTATTCATGTGATTTTGGAGAGTTTAAGTGCACATGTTAAAGAAAAACATTCCACATCCTCCTCAAACCAACCACCCCAGCCAACCTCTACAAATATTAGACATGTATGGCATTGCACAGGTAAACAGTATGTGGTAGGAGACACATTTGAAATGAAAGTCTAGGGATTAGAAATTGTTATCGTACAGCAGTTACAAAATGGTAACATTAAAAGTGTAAAATATTAAGGTGTGAGGTGGTATGTAGTGACAAAGGAAAAAAATCTTTTTAAATTATTTTATGGTTGTCTGCTGCTGGTGTGAAGGCATTAATTTTTGTTCCTCTTTTTTTTCAAGTATTAAGGGCTTAAATTTCTTAACTTATGAAATTAACAGGTTAAAGATTGTTATCTTTGTAGAATTCAAATTTAAAAAAGCAATCGAATATCTTGTTGGGAAACCACAGTAAGAGGAGATCTGAGTAATAATACATCGGACTTTCCGTGTATAACTTGAGGTTAGCACTGCAGGCTCCACGGTACACTAGTACAGTATAGGGATAGTCTACAGCGCAATAATAAATTCTACGACGATGAAAATGCGTCATCAGAACACATTCTTGAAACCACATTCTTAAAACACTTGGTTGCATGCCAACTGCTAGGCCAGTGGAATTGTCATTGTTGGCTACGAGTAGCATTCTGAAATTTGTCAGGACAATAGGCTTGGAGGAAACATCATGGGAATACCCTATAAAGTTAAATGGGAGCACAACGGATCGTATGGTCCACTTCACGACAATAATAGTAGTATGAACCAAGAAAAGGCTCAACACTTACACTTCAGTGTTTTCTAACATAAAAAAGCTCACATAGATCCGAAGTTGATACAAATAAAGTTGATTTTAGCACAGAATCATTGCAACTTCGGTTTGCAAACTATTGCCGTACAATTCAATCTCTTTTGAATGTAACTTGGAGTTATGGAAGGTCTTGTTCGCAAAGCCATATAATTAATAACAATTTAAATTAATTATATTTGTTAACATGCTCTAAGCAAATCTCTATATTAAGTTAAAATAATAAAAGGAAGCCAACGTTTAAAGCACATGTATTTTTTCTATATGAAGGCGTATGATTAATAACAATTCAATTCAATTAATAATCATACGTCTACTAGGTCTCCCTGTATTTAATTATGAGGAATGAAAGGAACGTACTAATTACAAGCAGATTTTAATTCCATATGAAGTTATATCTTTATTAACCTTCTCTATGAAGGGCATATGATTAATAATATGTTTTGATTTTCCGAGTGTAAAGTATCAGAATAATTGTGCATGTTTCTGAATTGTAGTCAATTGATTATTCATTTTAATTACTGTTTTACACTTGAAGATGAGACAAGTAATCAAACACACTATACCTTCTTACTTATTTAGTCACTTTGTTTGTATTGTTGTTTGCTTATAAAGCTTATGCATTATAATTAAAAGTCACAATTCATTAGGAAAATCCCTTGTAATTATTTATGATTTAAAAGAGGGTTTTAATATTTATTAAGCAAGAGCTAATTATTACAACTAGAATATGCATATGCATATGAAAAGAAGTGAATGACAATGACAATATATCAGCATATCAGTCAACACAGTTAAGACAGTTAATTAAAGCATTTGAAAAAAGAAGAAGCAAAAGAAACATGAAAATAATGAATAACAGTTAACTGTGAAGTGTAAGCATATCAACCAACATCACAATATTATTATATCGTGTGTGTGTGATAAAGTAGCTGTTCATTTACAGTTTTATCGCTCTGTCACTGAATATGTATGTGCAAAAACGTTATCTATTCTTAAGTTATTCTTAAGCTTTTTTGCACAAGCAAATGTAAATAAATGCGATTGTTTTTTGTGAGCTAGAAAATAAATATTCTGTGACTTACACGAGTAATTGTAAGATTTACATTTTTTTTATGGGTAAAAAATACTTAAGTAAACAACACTAAAGGCTATAAAAATAGCATAAATTGCGAACTATTCATTCCCCTTTTATATTTTGTTTATCCAATAGAATTCAGTTTTATTAATATTATGGCCTTTCGTTTTATTGCCCGAAGACCTTAAAAGAAATCTTTTTATGAGCAATTAAGATTCAAAGTATTGATATTACTTGGATTTTGACAGGATTTTCTAGCATTTAAGAATAATTGGAAAAATAAATGGAAGCATCGTTAACAGAAAGAAACTCAATAGTAATTTCATAGTAAAAAAGATATAAAAAGCAAAATATAGGTATTGAAAGGAATTAATAATAAAACGATATGGTTTATGCACTTCAGGTATGATATGGAAAACAAAAACAACTCTGGATGAACTTTAGGTCGGCAGTTACTTATTGGCTAATGCCTCATATACACGGCAGTCATTTATTTTCTTACTTGCGCCTTCACGGACGATGACGGCGATGTCGGGGCCGTAATGAAAATTGATAAGTGTGGTACAGGTGCGCCGTTGCGAAAGGGCTAAGAGGCTAATATTTTATTTCACGCCCTATTTTGCTATCTTCTCGGGTCTCTGGATATCCCAGTATTTGATAGCTTCTCTGTTCTGCATTATTGGTAATGGAAAAATTGATCCATTAGAACAATATGCAGAGTCGAGGAAGAGGAGGAGACTGACTTTCCTTCATATATCGAACACATGCCCAACGCTATAGCTCTAAGGAAAAATAATTTTGGTGTCTAGCAGCATCTTGAGATTTGTCAGGGCAACATACTTGCAGGAGATAATACAGTGACATCTTATAAATTACCTCCCCTCCGTATAAGGAGAGTAAAATAGATCGTATGATAGCAGTAATAAGATATCTCTTCAACTATAATTATAGTTCTTGACCTAATAAGGCCAGAATATTTAGGGAAACTGCGATGAATATCGGTCACCAACTGTTTTAAATTACTTCAAATTCGTATAAATTAGGATCCAAGTATAGGAAAATTGTAAAAAAGGTTTCAGAAATTATTTAAATTTTTAAATCGTGAAATTTTCAAATAAAAATAAAATTACACGTACATCATGCAGTTACTGTGTACATATTTACACGGTTAATTAAAAACGTGACAAAAGGCTGCACTTTGGCGTATGATTGCTATTAATTTACATATGAAAAGGCCAACTGGACGTAGGATTGGTATGATAAATATGAACATGATAAAATAAAAATTAATAAGATAAACAAATAACATTTTTTTAATGAAATTTTCAAAAAGTATTTGAAAAAGAATTTTATTAAATCACTTTGCTTTGGGCAAAACAAAATTTAAAAAAAAAAAAATTATCTGCCACTTTTGGCTTGGGATTATTCTTAATATTCATATCAAAAGGTCACCGAGACGTATGATTATTATGGATTATTTATTTAAACAAATAAATCCAACTTAGAACATTATAATAAATATTGTTCTAACAAAAAGAAATTGGAGGAATAAAAAATGTTTACCCCCCTAAAACATTTGATTGGCATTTTTGTTGTACACGAAATTGAAAATGAAATTCAAATAATGACAGCCAAAAAACTTTTTCAATTATAATCCAGGTATCTCTCTCGTTTCTGCTCTTATTATATCTGGTTTAAGTCAAAAACTAAAGTAAGAAAATAATAATAATTTGCCAATATTAATTTTTCTTTTTCTTTCTTTCTTTTTGCGTGTTATTTGCAGGTTTTCTCTCATGGGACGTTGCTGATTGTCATGTCGATTTGGAAGAGGAACTGAATACAATAACACAACATGCCCCTGAAGGAGAGGAAGCACGTCATGGTAAGTCAAATGGAAAATTATTTCTATTATTGCTATTACACACAAGAAAAAAAAAGCAATAACAAAATAAAACTTGAGAAGACAATTAAAAATCGTGATATGAACAATACTACACAGCAATAATAACAATAATAATAATAAGAACATAGAACAGGTTAAAGGGTTCATCAAAATAAATGCCAGTAATAATAATGAAAGTGAAAAGAAAGGTAAAGCAAGGTTTAGGGCGTCATTATCATGGGAAAAACAAGAAAATCAAAATTTTATTAACATACTTTAAGACACTTGTAATTAATCTTGAAATAATTTTTATAAGGCATACTTTAAGGGACAAAAAAAAGCGATTTTTTTTCATGTCAGAGTTTATCAAACTAATGAAGAACAAATGCAATTTAAAATATTTTTTATTTAAAAAAACCTTTCTTTTACAAAATTTGAATATTTTTCCATCACGTTCTTAAACCACCCTAACTAATATAATTGCAATAGAAAAAACTGTTAATGTTAGAACTCAAGCAACCATAAATTTAAACTCATGTTTTTTACTAAACCAAAAAAAAAAAAGAAATTAAAAACTTTTCAACACACTTCTATTAGCAGTTCCGAGCCATTCTTTACTTCATAAGGTTGTTCTATAGTGGCACAAAAAATTTTATAATAATTTAATAATAAAAAAAAAATTACGAAAAACTACATGACTTTTATAATAAAACATGCAGTGCTCTGGAAGCAAAAAAGAAACGAAAAAAAATTCGATTCAAATAAAATTATAATAGAAAATTTGCATGTTTTGCTAGCATTTTCTCGTGCTATTGTATGTTGAAGCAGGCTATGATGGCATGTTTATGCCATTTGCACCTGGTTATAAAATTTTAATTTGACAACAACAGCAATTACAACTACAACTAATGTTATTTACTAACAGCAAACCAAATAAATGGTATAATTTTTCTTATACACAACATATTCATACAGGCTTTTGAAAAAAAAAAATATTTTTTTTTTTTGAAAAATGTTTTAAAAGACTTTAATGAGCCTAAATTTTGCTAAGGGAGTACAAAATATTTTTTAATGACCCTATTTTTTCACATGCGCTTATTTAAGCTGAAATTAAGACAACTTTACATGCCAAAATGAACGCTTTCAAGCGTTATTTTTTCTAATAGAGGTTTTCTTTGTTAATTACAGAGTAAAATTTTAGGCTTTTTAAATGTAAAGTTTTTCATGCAAATGGGAGCAAGATTTTATTTTATTAAATAGAAATTTTTATTATTTCACTCGATTTTAGTTTGAAAAGTAATCGCCGTAGTCTAATAGAAAATGTCTTGGCTAAGTACAAGTGGAGCCGTGAGTAAAACCCCAGGTCGAAAAGGTATTTCATGCGGCCACTTACTAGTCTAGTAGTCTTCTAGAAAAAACTCTGAGAGTAAAAAAAAATTGCCATGAAAAGTTTCTCAAAAATTTGTTGTTCGGGTTGACTTTGCTCTTTAGGGGTCCCGTCACTCATGGATAAAATTTAGCACACACAACATGGGTGGCGTGAGAAACTATATCGAAAAATCTGACTGAAATGTTCTCACATCCTTAATAAACCTTCAAAAATTCAGCACACTTTCTACTTCTATTCCCCTTGCTTTAAAGCAAAGTCCTGATACTATATTTTAGGCTTTAAAATAAATATTCCAGCGAACTTCTGTGTTAATTGTTGGAATTTTAATTGCTTCTAATTATTTTTTGCAAAAAATACGAAAAAAACTAAAAAGAAATCTTTTTTTCTTTCATTCAACAAAATGAATCCGTTTCCTATTTTTTTGATGAGGTAGGTTAGAAAAAGAAGCATTCCCCTTGCCTTTTGCAAATACCTATACATTCACCGAGAGAGTAATGCAAGATATGATGATGACACACAACAATGGCTGTCTAAAGCCCCTGAGGCATTCAAACAATTTACAGTAACAACTTTATCCCCTTTTCAAAACAAAACAAAACAAAACAAAAATTCATTCTGAAAAGTTCAACATGTTTGCAGACATCTGTCAATATTATCAACACTCGTTACGCTTCTATGAACATTTTATACAGGTTGAAAGGAGGAGATATTTCCTTTTTCTCCATGCCTTTTTTCTTTTCTTTTTTCATAGAGACTCGAGGTTATTATTTTGTTTTATAAATAAAATACACACAGAGTTTTAAATGGTTTTTCTCTTTCTTTTCTTTTTTTTGTTTTGTTTTGCTCATCATTCGCCTCAACGTCAACTCAACATTTAATTTTAATGTGCGAACTTGATTCTCAACAAGGATTTCCTTTTAAGGCTTACGAAAAAGAAGAATCATCAGCATAACCAAACTGATAAAAAGAAATAAAGGACTATATATGGCAGAATAAATGACTGAATGAATGAATAACTGAATGAATGAATGAATGTATGAATGACTGCATGAATAAATGGTGGCTTGGCATACATATATGCAAAATCAGAGAGGCTTTCAATTATAAATGAGTTGTTTTTGTAAAAAGGGTTTCATATCTGAGCATTTTTTGACAGTAAATAACTACAGTTACAAATCCGTTTCGTAGCCTTCAAAAAAAAAAATTCACTTCCTTTTTAAGTCTCTCTCTCTCGATCTCTTTCCTTTTCCGTTAGTGCCAGTCATTGGGAAAATGTCATTATCATTTTAATCAAGCAATTCTAGCAATTAAATATGAAATGTAATGGAAATTATTGCTATAAAAACAATACGATTATGCCAGAAATTTGTAAATAAATAAATTCAAATTTTTAATGAATAAGGAAAATGACCAAATTAATGAAAATGTCTATAATTTCTACAATTCGCGATAATACTTTCAACATATGGAAACATGTGTATTTTCTAGAAAATTCGAAAAATTTAAAGAAATCTAAACTTCATGTGAACTTAGACGAAAAGTTGGCATGATTTAGGTCTTGGCCACGGCTCTCATGCTAGTTGACATACAACTTGTTGTGCACTTATCATTAGGAATACCGCTTTACTTTATATAGGGGGTCTGTATCCTGTGCAAACTTCCTAAACTTCTTATAGTCCCCACTCCCCTGAGACGAGTTATGTCTGGTAGAGTGTCTTCCACAAAATATTCGGATAACCAGCTTACGACAGCTGGCCAATGACGCAAAAAGTGCTCCATCATTTCTTTGTCTTCACCGTATGCCCTGTATTCATTATTTTCCACCACACCAAAACAGTTCAGGTGTACATGTAAGACGGATATACCGTTTGAACGCTTGGAAGTTGTTTCACCATCCGTGTAGCAACTAGCCCACATGGGCATCTGTGGCATGGATCCGTTTAAGATCAAGAAAGTCGTGGCGTAATATAAATTATTTAAAAAAATTTATTCACCCTTTATATCCATTTTAAAATAAGGGTTTGGGAATTATTGATAAAAAATTGTAAAATGCCTTAGGAAAACATTTTAAGAAAATAATTCTCTTCTTTTTTTTTTAAACAAAAAGGTGGACATTTTTAAATACACCCATAAGGCAAATTTCCATTTGATTTAAATGCAAAACATTCAAAGAAAAATTCTTTGGACTTTACAAAAACAAACAGAAAGTAAAGAAAGATATGCAATTATTAAAAGAGATGGAAAAAATTAAATTAAATTAAATAAACAATCATTATTTTTCTAATTCTTTAATAACATTTCGCTTTTAGTATTACCCAACAATCCCCTTTTGAAACCATGGTCAAATATCTTGCTGACAACTATAAATAGTTGCTTTAAGTACCTCTAACTATAAAGTCAACTAGTCGACAACTATGTATGTACTGTATTCTCATACAATGTAATATTTATGTACTAAATATACATACATATACAGATATAATACACAATATAAAACAATATAAGTACATACATAAATTTGGTACGCAATGTATGTTGTTTATGTACATATATCCTCATATGGCATATTTTGTATTTAACATGCAATGTATTTGAAAATTTATTTGTATTCAGGCATGTTGTAAGGAAAAACAATACAATAGGACAGCAACAGCAAGGTATCATAAAATACTAGAAACTCGAAAGTCTGATCCACTTTTAAAAAACATTGTAAAATAAATACAAATGAATGGATTTCATTTGTCTACATGCATAGAATATTTAAAGTAGAGCTGTAAAATTAACCCTTTAGAAAAGGTTAAACAATTAAAAAGTATCGGAAATTGGTTCCAAAAACATATTTAGTTTTAAATGAAAAATAAGAAAAGTTTTTAGAAATATAAAAAAAAAATTGAAAAAATATTAAACGATAGCATTGGACTATAATAATTGATCATCAAATAAAATATAATAAATTTCAAAAATAAATACCTTACTAACAATGTTTCACTGCTTTTCCAAATCTATCCATTCACCAAATATTCAGATGCTTTAAAAATTTGTAGTTAATTATCTGCAACGAGAAATAATACATAAAATTGTAAACAAAAGTTTTTTCATTGAAAACTGTTTCATCTATCAAAAAAAAAATGTTTAAATATTACTTATAAAATAAGGCTTAGTTTTTCTATTTTAAAATAATATTGCATACTTTTACATGTTGGTAAACCAAGAAAAGAGGGGTGGCAAATAAACCTCCCAAATTACTAACCTCTATGAAATCGAAAAATGGAGGAGTAAAAGTAATGGAAAAAAAGCCCATGTAATAAAAAAACATATAATATCTTCAAATTTACATACAGTAAATATGTAAATATATGTACAACAAGTGCCTGAATGTAGACAAGGTTTTATTTTTCGAAAAGTCATTACAAAACCAATATGTAACACACAGAGACCACAATGTTAAATTAAACCATATATGATGCTTTAAATTAAATCAAAAAGCTATAAATTGGGAGAGAGAAAGGGAGAAAAAAGAAACCATTCCAGAAAATAAATTGGAGAATGAAATGTAAACCTTAAAAGTAGGCAACAGATATTATTTTAAACCTTAAAATAAATATTGAAATATTCATAGTGCTTTAGAATGCAATTGAAATATGATATTTGCGGTAAAATATTGAATACAATTTCTAATTCTCTATAACTTAAAAAAAATTGAGTAAATCTGCATGTTTTCTTCTATTTGAGGTAAAATATTTAAAAAAAAATTCCATCTTTTCCACAATTTGAGGTAAAATTTTAAAAATAACACGAGATTTTCTACAATTTGAGCAAAAATTTAAGAAAAATTTCAATCTTTTCTACAATTTGAGGTGAAATCTTGAAAATTATTTATGATTTTCTACGATTTGAGCTAAAATCCTAAAAAGACAAAATTTTAATATTTTCTATATCTTACAGTTAAATTTTGAAAATTACTCATAGTCCTGTACAATTTCCTGCAAAATGTTGAAAATATTTTCAACAATTTAAAAGAAGAATATAATTCATCCCTTTCAAAATGTAATGTAAATTTTTAAAGAAAGTATGTGAAAAAGATATTTCAATTAACATTGCATACATTGCATGAATATTTATAAATTTCAATAGCTTTTTAAGAAAGTGTAGTTTTCTTATAAATCTTATAGTATATTATAAATCTCTAGAACAAATCAACCTTAAAAGTATGCAGCAATTTATTAACATATAGGAAGCCCTTAAAATAGACGTTTTAATTTCTATTAAAGGAAATATCAAAAATCCTGTTTACCGTATTAGTTTCAATCATAAATACCTTTTTAACATTATTTATGCCTTCAAATATGGACACATATGTATATGAACATAATTTAATTATAATGATTTACAATTATAAGGATTGTATACGGTATACATATTCATTAAGTATCTTTTTGTAGACTGTAATAAACACATTGATATTATATGACAATACCGCTTAAAATACTGCCGTTCTCCTTGGCTTGAGACATTTCAATTAATTGTATGTGGCATAAATAATGGCTTTTGAATAATAGACATTTTGTGAAAGATTAATTATTTTATCATATCCTTAGGTTGAGGTTTATGCAGCATACAAAAAGGGGGGGGGGGGTGGTTAGTTAGAAAGTGATAATGTTTGAAGGATATGATAAATGCATATTGCCAATGATTTTTGACACATTTAAGGTTGTAAATTAAGATCTTTGATTTAAGCGATTTAATGAAATTGATTTAACATAAAAACAATTTATTTACACTATACATAAAGATATGCTATAAAAATTGTTTTTGAAAATACGATATGTGATATTCAAAAAGGGATCCTAACAACAAGTTTCTTTCCCTTGTTTTTTTTGTTTTGTTTTGTTCTTTTCATTGATGAATTTCAGATTTATTTTCCGTATCCCTGAATCTCTAAGGAAATTATATATTTCCATTGTCCTTTTTTTCTTTGTTTTCATTCAAACTGAACATAAATAATTAAAAATAAACTAACATGGCTTTTAATTATTTTCCAATATGTTTGCTAGTTAAAGAAAAAAAAACCTTGATTTTCATTTCCATTGAAATCAAAAACATCACTTTCTTTTTACTGTCGTTAAAAAAAAAACAAAAAGAGAATGCCAAAGTATAAATAAAAAAAAAATGAAAATATTGTGCTGGTAATATTTTAATTTTGATTCAAAGCCATTTGACTAAAAGTCTATAAAACAACGAGCACAATAGTAATAAAAATCTTAAATGGAAAAAATAAAATAAAAATGGAATGTATTGTCTTTATCCTCAAGCCAGAAGATGGCAAAAAAAACAACAACAAATGGTAACAGCATAAAATGGTATATTAAAATTGTGCTAATTTTTGCTGTATATAGCAAGCCAAACAAATAGAAATTATGATGACCTAGGACAGACTCAGGCAAACAAATACTCCCCTAAATAGTTTATGCCTTGTAATAATTTAGCTGTAGCAAAAAAAAAAATGAACCAAAGGGGAAGTCGTTGGCTTATTAAAGGCCACGGTTCCAACCCCTGGCTCAACCATCTCGAACAAAACAAAATATGAATAAAATATTTCATCGGCTTCTTCCCCTCAGCAGATTTCTGACAAAAACTCTAAAAATAAATAAAATTTCCATTAAAAATTTCTCAAAAATTTGTCATTCGAAATCGAAACTCTAAATATGGCCTCCTCTCATGAATAAAATTAACACACAATGAAAGTGGTGTGGGAAGCTAGGTTGTAATTCTAACTGAAGGGTTTTAATGACCGATTAAGTGATCTACCACATAGATTAAATAATTTTTAAAAATATTTCTCATTTAAATGCCTATTAAAACTACTTCGACAAAAAAAATGTCTCTTTTTTTAAATGCCATAATAAATTATTAATTTTTGTCTGTTTATTGTTTATGGTGTACAGAACAAACAATAAATTTAATTAAACTTCTGTAATACCTCTGAGTGTTTTTACAATAAAAATAAAATAGTTTTCTGTAGGTTAATAACATAGTTTTTGAATAATTTTGCCTGTTTTACCTAAATACATATATTTTTTTTATAGTTTAAAGTAAATATTATTTAAATACTCTGGGGTTTTGTTAGACATAATAAAACATTTTTTTGTAAATATATTTTTATTATGACACAAATTAAAATGGAAATTAAATCATTTTAACTATAGAAATGAAAACAATTGTCCCAAAGGGAATTTTGAAAAGGCTGGTTGGAAAACGTATACACTTCATGGCAATATAGAAAGAAATTCATGCGAAATTTAATTTCATATTTAAATAAACAAAAACTTATTAAATTATTGGTATATAAATCATATCACAACACCATTAATTCATTTGAAAAGCATTTCGAAAAATTCAAAATCCCCAACAGCAAAACTGTTATTTACTACAATTTGAGGAAAAAATAAAAAACAATTTCAAAATATTTTGTACAATTCGTGAAATAAACTTATTTTTATAACTTATAACTTGTGATTTTATCCTTCGCCGTGTTAAGGAAAGCCATCTTTGCCTTTAAAGGCAACAGCTGTATATGAACAGCAAATACTAAAATTGGAAAAAAGTATTGCCTACATTTAGGTCAGCCAAAAATGTTTGGCCTACGCATATGCAACACACAAAGAATGTAAAAATTAATTTTTATATGCCGTAGTGTCTGTGTGTTGTGGTCAAATGAAATTTACGCTTGACAAAAAATCAAAAAAAAAAAATGACAGCTTGTTTTGTAACACTCTAACCTCAAGCTAACAATTATTCTGTTTAGTTCCATATCTTTTTTTTTTCTAGCAAAATCAACAAAAATTTAGCACAACAAAAAACTTTAATGCTTCTGCTTCATATCTATTAAATTTACAGCATACTTTGAGGCTGCTGGTTTATTATAATATGGAGAAGCATACTTTTGGGCTTTAAAAATTATTTGAAAATTATTTTCTTTTTTTTTTCGTTTTTCTAGGCGAACGACTCATTCAGTATGCTAGTGAAAATCTAGTCACTGAAGTTTTAATACATCCCCAATACAATACACTGATACAATGTATGCGTAATATGCTTAGCAGTTTTACACGTCATCGCCACATAATCCATGCTGGTTATACATTCTCTGGCAATGGTTCCTGGATACTACAGGTAATGAATTCCTTTGATTTTATTCTTCCCAGAAATTAATTCAATCCTTTTGTTTAGGATGGAACCTTTTCTGTTGGCGATTTTTCTGAAGCATTTCAAGAGCATGATGTACAAAGAGTTATACGCGCCTATGCAGACACTATATCAATGAATATTCATTGTGCTGATAGTGGTCTCTGGCATACCCTGCCTGACAAGAGCTTTGCTCGCCTCTGTAAAATACGCATTAATCCCGTGGATGTCTTGGACACTAGCAGCGAAAGCATTAATGCTTTCATAGGTATGTATAAGGCCATGCCCATAAGAGAGTTAAGTAATATTTTCATTTCATTTCATTCTTTTTTTTTTTTTGTAGACTATCTGGCACCAATGTTGGTGCCTACCTCCATACGTGAATTACTTGAGACTTCGGATGTGGTTGGCAATATACGCTTTACACATCCCACTCTTTATGTCTTCCCCGGCGGCCAGGGTGATGCCGCCTTATTTGGCATTAATGGCTTTAATATGTTGGGTAAGTTGCTGTGAAATTCGTTCTTGAATTCTTTCAACGCTTCTTTAACATTCTGTTTCATCTCTACATAGTTGATGGTGGTTTCAATCGTAAAGCCTGTTTCTGGGATTTTGTGCGCCACCTCGACCGTTTGGATGCTGTTCTTATGACCCGTTTAAACAATTCAAATATCCAGGGTTTAAGTTCGGTGGTGGAACGTAAGCGTGATGCTCATGTTTATCCTCAAATTGGTCACTTCTTCTGCAATGTACCCGATCGCAAGGGTGGATTACCCAGTCCCGATGGTGATAAAGATCGCAATCCTCTGTTGGTTGATCTCTTCGAAAGAGGCCATAATCTAGTCAGTGATGTCAAGTCTTTGGATTTGAAACCTCAAGCTTGTTTCCGTGCTCCCGAACCCATAAATCTATACCATAAAGTTGGTCACGGTACGTTGGATATGTATGTCATCAGTCCTTCCCGTGAATCGAAAGAGGTTAAAGAATTCATGCAAAAGTGGCATTCGGGCGATCAACGTTTGTTTGCTTCACGCGATTCCAGGGATTTTAATTTTCCTTTACAAAATCTGGTATCCATATGTGCCCTCTTGGTTTGGCAACCAGCAAATCCTGATGACACCATTACACGTATACTCTTCCCCGGCAGCACTCCGGATTTTAAGATCCAAGAAGGACTGGAGAAACTTAAACATTTGGAATTCATGAAGCATTCCACTTGCACTGCCAAATCTATAGCACCTGCCATACAAACTGTGGTTACCACACGTAAAACACTCAAGTCCGCCCTGGAGCCGGTTGCTCCTATAACAACTAAGCCCTCGAAGTTCATGCCCGTCGCAGCCGCTGCAGTGGCCGTACAACAGGATAACAAAATGAAGGAAGCTGTGGTTACCTCGTCAGCTGATGAGGAAAAGATTGAAAAGATTTATCAGGAAGAGGAAAAACTCATGGCGATCAAAAAGAAAGAAGACTCCGTGGAAACTGACGAACAAGCCATAGAAACTGGAGACGAAGCTCTACCTGAGCCTACAGCTGACACTGCCAGTAAAGACGGCGATCAGCTGGATGGTGAACATATAGAAGACAATAAAGAGACTACCGAAAAGAAGGTTGAGGTAGTTATAGTAAAACCACAACCTCAAGTCTTACCTCCTGCCAAAGAAATCATTGAATCGGCTGAACCTATTAAACCGGCCGCTAAGATAGCTAAGGCTAAACCCGAAAAACCACGAGCTGAAGTTAAACCCCTAGTAAGGTCACGTATTGACACCAGACCACCGAAGTCTTTGGAACGTAAGGTGGTCAAAAAGGATTTATCGGAGAAGAAAAGCTCTCCTACAGCTACTCCACGTAAACAAGACATATCCAAACCTGCAACCAGAGAAGTTAAATCGAAAATTATTTCGAGGGCAGCCAAGGCTAGTCCTAGCAGTACACCAGCCAAAAGCACTAAAGAGGCAAATAACCGTAAGGTTTTGGAATCGAAACAACAAACAATGCGCCAAACCTCTACCACTACATCAAGGCGGATAACAACTACAACAGCTGAAAGAAAAGCTACAGAACCACGAAAGCCCATATCTAGACGTCCACGTGGTGCTTCACCCTCCAAGCGTGCTCCTGGTAGTCCTGTTAAGGCTGCCAAACCCAAAGCTGCCGATATGAAGAAATCTAGACTCGATAAGGGTGGCACTACCGACTCCAGTTTGGTGTCGACTCCTTCCGCCGACGAACAAGCCGCTTCTAAGAAATTACAAGATTTGACTGCCTCTCAAGAACTCGATGCTGAAAAGCAGCGAGAACTTGATGACCTCAAGGAAGAACAGGAAGTAGTCAGAGAAATTGAGGCCGTCTTTAGCCGAGACGAAATGAAACGCCAACAACAAATTAAGGCTGAGATAAGAGAAGTTCCTAAACAAGATAGCACTACCGAGGCCGACGAAGAGGATGAGTATTTAATTATTGAAAAAGAGGAAGTGACCGAAGATTCATTGGTTGAGAGTAGCATGACCAAAGAAGAAGAGATCCAAAAACACCAGCGTGATTCACAGGAATCCGAAAAGAAACGCAAGAAGAGTGCCGAAGAAGAAATTGAAGCCGCTATTGCTAAAGTTGAAGCCGAAGAACGTAGAGCCCGGCTAGAAACGGGCATTTCATCTGAAAGGAAGGAAGTCGACGAGAGAGAAACACAAGCTGAGGAAACCGAAGAGGCTGAAGAAGCTGAAGAAGCCGCCGAAGATGAACCAGCCAAAGAAGACGAAGCAGCCATGGATGCTTCACCTATTAAAACCGAAGTTAAAGCTGAAGTCCAAGAGATTATCAGTGCAGCCAAAGATATTGTTAAATCCAAAACAGATGAACAATTGGCCAAAACCGACGAAGAATTGTCGTCTGTTACTCCCGAAGAGAAAATTAGTAGTGCTAAGAAAACTTCAGATACAAAAGATGAGTTGGTAGGAGGCACACCCATTGAGCCCATACCAGCTAATCTGCAAGAAAGTCTTCCAGAAGAGAAATTCTCTGCCACTATTGAATCTGGTGCTACTACAGCACCCACATTACCAGAAGATGAACGCATACCTTTGGATGAAATTAAGGAAGATTTGGTTGTTGAGGAGAAATATGTTAAAGAGAAGACCAAAGAAGTGGAAGCCGTTGTGGCTCGTGTTGCCGAAACAAATGTTATACCTCCTTCTGAGCCCACAGCCGAACAACAACCTAAAGAAACTCCCATGCAAAAAGTGACTATAGGCTTAGCTGCTGCCGAGCGTGTGCTGCCCATAAAAATGACCTTTGATGCTCAACAGAATCTAATGCGTGATGTGGTAAAAACCCCCGATGAAGTGGCTGATTTACCAGTCCATGAAGAAGCTGATCTCGGTGTCTATGAAAAGGAAACTCAAGAAAGTGGCAAAACCATATCACAAAAAGAGGAATTGGCCAAAGAGGAAAAAGAAACAGAGGAAAAAGAAACTGAAGAAAAAGAAATAGAAGAAAAAGAAATAGAAGAAAAAGAAATAGAAGAAAAAGAAATAGAAGAGAAAGAAGCAGAAGTAGAAGCAGACGAAGCAGACGAAAAGGAAATCGATGAAAAAGAAAACGAAGTAGAAGCAGAGGGTAAAGATACAAAACCTTTCCCAACTGAAAAGTTACCAACACCAACAGACAAGATACGAGCTCCCGAAGAAAAACACACATCTCCTATAACCGAGGAGCCTGAAGACAAAGAAACAGAAAAGCCAGCATCTCCCCCTGTACCGCCAAGCGAAGATCAAAAGGAGATTAAGGAAGAACCAGTGATTGTAAAAAAAATTATGGACACCAAAGAAGCCAAGAAATCAATAAGTTCACCTGAAGAAAAAGAAACCAGTGAAATAACTTCTGAGGATGAAATACCCGCTCAAATGAAAGCAGCTAAAGCACCCGAGAAGTCGAAAGAACACGATGATACAGTTTCCGTTGATAGTCCACCAACCATAGAAGAAGCCATAGAAGTTGAAGTTCAAAAATCACTTCAAAGTAGTCGCAAGACATCTACTGATGTTAAGTACGAAGTCACAAAGAAAGATGAAAAATCACCTGTCGAGTCCAAAGAACTCTCTCGCCGAGAATCAGTGGCTGAAAGTGAAAAAGAAACTGAAGAACCATCCCGAAAGGCCTCAGTAGCAGAGAGTAAAAAAGATGACAAATCACCAGTAGAATCGGAAGCACCCTTAATTCCTGCAGCAGAAGAACCATCACGAAAGACTTCCATTGTGGAAAGAAAGAAAGATGAGAAATCACCTGCTGAATCAAAAGAACCTTCACGACCAGAATCTGTGGCTGCAAGTGAAAAAGAAGGTGAAGAAGAATCCCGAAAGGCATCTATTGCTGAAAGCAAGAAGGATGAGAAATCACCAACTGAATCGAAGGCACCCTCAGTGGCTGAATCAGCAGAAAAAGAACCATCACGTAAGGCTTCTATTGAAGAAAGCAAAAAAGATGAGAAATCACCTGCTGAATCAAAAGAACCTTCACGACCAGTGTCCGTGGCTGCAAGTGAAAAAGAAGCTGAAGAATTAACCCGAAAGGTATCAATCGCTGAGAGCAAGAAGGATGAGAAATCACCAACTGAATCGAGGGCACCTTCAGTCGCTGAATCAGCCGAAAAAGAACCATCACGTAAGGCTTCTATTGAAGAAAGCAAAAAAGATGAGAAATCACCCGCTGAATCAAAAGAACCTTCACGACCAGTGTCTGTGGCTGCAAGTGAAAAAGAAGCTGAAGAATTATCCCGAAAGACATCTATTGCAGAAAGCAAAAAAGATGAGAAATCACCTGTTGAATCAAAGGAACCTTCACGACCAGTATCTGTGGCTGCAAGTGAAAAAGAAGCTGAAGAACTATCTCGAAAGGCATCTATTGCTGAGAGCGAAAAAGATGAGAAATCACCTGTTGAATCAAAGGAACCCTCACGACCAGTGTCCGTGGCCACAAGTGAAAAAGAAGGTGAAGAATTATCCCGAAAGGCATCAATCGCGGAGAGCAAGAAGGATGAGAAGTCACCAACCGAATCAAAGGCACCATCAGTTCCAGAATCTGCAGAAGAAGAACCATCACGTAAGGCTTCTATTACAGAAAGCAAAAAAGATGAGAAATCACCTGCTGAATCAAAGGAACCTTCACGACCAGTATCTGTGGCTGCAAGTGAAAAAGAAGCTGAAGAATTATCCCGAAAGGTATCAATCGCTGAGAGCAAGAAAGATGAGAAATCACCAACTGAATCGAAGGCACCATCAGTTCCAGAATCTGCAGAAGAAGAACCATCACGTAAGGCGTCTATTGCAGAAAGCAAAAAAGATGAGAAATCGCCCGCTGAATCAAAGGAACCCTCACGACCAGTGTCTGTGGCCGCAAGTGAAAAAGACGCTGAAGAACTATCCCGAAAGGCATCTATTGTTGAGAGCAAGAAGGATGAGAAATCACCAACTGAATCAAAGGCACCCTCAGTCCCAGAAGAACCATCACGTAAGGCTTCTATTGCGGAAAGCAAAAAAGATGAGAAATCACCTGCTGAATCAAAGGAACCTTCACGACCAGTATCTGTGGCTGCAAGTGAAAAGGAAGCTGAAGCACTATCCCGAAAGTCATCTATTGCTGAAAGCAAGAAAGATGAGAAATCTCCAACGGAATCGAAGGCACCTTCAGTGGCTGAATCAGTAGAAAAAGAACCATCACGTAAGGCTTCCATTGCGGAAAGCAAGAAAGACGAGAAATCACCTGCTGAATCAAAAGAACCTTCACGACCAGTGTCCGTGGCTGCAAGTGAAAAAGAAGCTGAAGAATTATCCCGAAAGGTATCAATCGCTGAGAGCAAGAAAGATGAGAAATCACCAACTCAATCGAAGGCACCATCAGTTCCAGAATCTGCAGAAGAAGAACCATCACGTAAGGCGTCTATTGCAGAAAGCAAAAAAGATGAGAAATCACCCGCTGCATCAAAGGAACCTTCACGACCTGTGTCTGTGGCTGCAAGTGAAAAAGAAGCTGAAGAATTATCCCGTAAGGCATCTATTGCTGAGAGCAAGAAAGATGAAAAATCACCAACTGAATCGAAAGCACCCTCAGTTCCAGAATCTGCAGAAGAAGAATCATCACGTAAGGCGTCTATTGCAGAAAGCAAAAAAGATGAGAAATCACCTGCTGAATCAAAGCAACCTTCACGACCAGAATCTGTAGCTGCAAGTGAAAAAGAAGCTGAAGCGCTATCCCGAAAGGCATCTATTGCTGAGGACAAGAAAGATGAGATGTCACCAACTGAATCGAAGGCACCCTCAGTCCCAGAATCGGTAGAAGAAGAATCATCACGTAAGGCGTCTATTGCAGAAAGCAAAAAAGATGAGAAATCACCTGCTGAATCAAAGCAACCTTCACGACCAGAATCTGTGGCTGCAAGTGAAAAAGAAGCTGAAGCGCTATCCCGAAAGGCATCTATTGCTGAGGACAAGAAAGATGAGATGTCACCAACTGAATCGAAGGCACCCTCAGTCCCAGAATCGGTAGAAGAAGAACCATCACGTAAGGCTTCTATTGCAGAAAGCAAAAAAGATGAGAAATCACCTGCTGAATCAAAAGAACCTTCACGACCAGAATCTGTGGCTGCAAGTGAAAAAGAAGCTGAAGCACTATCTCGAAAGGCATCTATTGCTGAGGACAAGAAAGATGAGATGTCACCAACTGAATCGAAGGCACCCTCAGTCCCAGAATCGGTAGAAGAAGAACTATCACGTAAGGCATCGATTGCGGAAAGCAAAAAAGATATGAAATCACCATCTGAATCAAAAGAACCTTCACGACCAGTGTCTGTGGCTGCAAGTGAAAAAGAAGCTGAAGAATTATCTCGAAAGACATCTATTGCTGAGAGCAAGAAGGATGAGAAATCACCAACTGAATCGAAGGCACCCTCAGTCCCAGAATCGGTAGAAGAAGAACCATCACGTAAGACATCCATTGCGGAAAGCAAAAAAGATGAGAAATCACCTACTGAATCAAAAGAACCTTCACGACCAGTATCCGTGGCTCCCAGTGAGGAAGAAGCTGAAGAAATATCTCGAAAGGCATCTATTGCTGAGAGCAAAAAAGATGAGAAATCACCTGTTGAATCAAAGGAACCCTCACGGCCAGTGTCCGTGGCCACAAGTGAAAAAGAAGCTGAAGAATTATCCCGAAAGGCATCAATCGCGGAGAGCAAGAAAGATGAAAAATCACCAACTGAATCGAAAGCACCCTCAGTTCCAGGATCGGTAGAAGAAGAACCATCACGTAAGACATCCATTGCGGAAAGCAAGAAAGACGAGAAATCACCTGCTGAATCAAAAGAACCTTCACGACCAGTGTCCGTGGCTGCAAGTGAAAAAGAAGCTGAAGAACTATCTCGAAAGGCATCTATTGCTGAGAGCAAAAAAGATGAGAAATCACCTGTTGAATCAAAGGAACCCTCACGACCAGTGTCCGTGGCAACAAGTGAAAAAGAAGCTGAAGAATTATCCCGAAAGGCATCAATCGCGGAGAGCAAGAAAGATGAAAAATCACCAACTGAATCGAAAGCACCCTCAGTTCCAGGATCGGTAGAAGAAGAACCATCACGTAAGGCTTCAATTGCAGAAAGCAAAAAAGATGAGAAATCACCAGCTGAATCGAAGGCACCCTCAGTCCCAGAATCCGCAGAAGAAGAACAGTCACGTAAGACATCCATTGCGGAAAGCAAAAAAGATGAGAAATCACCTGCTGAATCAAAAGAACCTTCACGACCAGTATCTGTGGCTGCAAGTGAAAAAGAAGCTGAAGAATTATCCCGAAAGGCATCTATTGCTGAGAGCAAGAAGGATGAGAAATCACCAACTGAATCGAAGGCACCCTCAGTCCCAGAATCGGTAGAAGAAGAACCATCACGTAAGGCTTCTATTGCAGAAAGCAAAAAAGATGACAAATCAGATGCTGAATCAAAAGAACCTTCACGACCAGTATCCGTGGCTCCCAGTGAGGAAGAAGCTGAAGAAATATCTCGAAAGGCATCTATTGCTGAGAGCAAAAAAGATGAGAAATCACCTGTTGAATCAAAGGAACCCTCACGACCAGTGTCCGTGGCCACAAGTGAAAAAGAAGCTGAAGAATTATCCCGAAAGGCATCAATCGCGGAGAGCAAGAAAGATGAAAAATCACCAACTGAATCGAAAGCACCCTCAGTTCCAGGATCGGTAGAAGAAGAACCATCACGTAAGGCTTCAATTGCAGAAAGCAAAAAAGATGAGAAATCACCAGCTGAATCAAAGGAACCCTCACGACCAGTATCTGTGGCTGCAAGTGAAAAAGAAGCTGAAGCACTATCCCAAAAGGCATCTATTGCTGAGGACAAGAAAGATGAGATGTCACCAACTGAATCGAAGGCACCCTCAGTCCCAGAATCGGTAGAAGAAGAACTATCACGTAAGGCATCGATTGCGGAAAGCAAAAAAGATATGAAATCACCCTCTGAATCAAAAGAACCTTCACGACCAGTGTCTGTGGCTGCAAGTGAAAAAGAAGCTGAAGAATTATCTCGAAAGGCATCTATTGCTGAGAGCAAGAAGGATGAGAAATCACCAACTGAATCGAAGGCACCCTCACGACCTGTGTCTGTGGCTGCAAGTGAAAAAGAAGCTGAAGAACAATCCCGAAAGGCATCTATTGCTGAAAGTAAGAAAGATGAGAAATCTCCAACGGAATCGAAGGCACCTTCAGTGGCTGAATCAGTAGAAAAAGAACCATCACGTAAGGCTTCTATTGAAGAAAGCAAAAAAGATGAGAAATCACCTGCTGAATCAAAAGAACCTTCACGACCAGTGTCCGTGGCTGCAAGTGAAAAAGAAGCTGAAGAATTAACCCGAAAGGTATCAATCGCTGAGAGCAAGAAGGATGAGAAATCACCAACTGAATCGAGGGCACCTTCAGTCGCTGAATCAGCCGAAAAAGAACCATCACGTAAGGCTTCTACTGAAGAAAGCAAAAAAGATGAGAAATCACCCGCTGAATCAAAAGAACCTTCACGACCAGTGTCTGTGGCTGCAAGTGAAAAAGAAGCTGAAGAATTATCCCGAAAGACATCTATTGCTGAGAGCAAGAAAGATGAAAAATCACCAACTGAATCGAAAGCACCCTCAGTTCCAGGATCGGTAGAAGAAGAACCATCACGTAAGGCTTCAATTGCAGAAAGCAAAAAAGATGAGAAATCACCAACTGAATCGAAGGCACCCTCAGTCCCAGAATCCGCAGAAGAAGAACAGTCACGTAAGACATCCATTGCAGAAAGCAAAAAAGATGAGAAATCACCTGTTGAATCAAAGGAACCTTCACGACCAGTATCTGTGGCTGCAAGTGAAAAAGAAGCTGAAGAATTATCCCGAAAGGTATCAATCGCTGAGAGCAAGAAAGATGAGAAATCACCAACTGAATCGAAGGCACCATCAGTTCCAGAATCTGCAGAAGAAGAACCATCACGTAAGGCGTCTATTGCAGAAAGCAAAAAAGATGAGAAATCGCCCGCTGAATCAAAGGAACCCTCACGACCAGTGTCTGTGGCCGCAAGTGAAAAAGACGCTGAAGAACTATCCCGAAAGGCATCTATTGTTGAGAGCAAGAAGGATGAGAAATCACCAACTGAATCAAAGGCACCCTCAGTCCCAGAAGAACCATCACGTAAGGCTTCTATTGCGGAAAGCAAAAAAGATGAGAAATCACCTGCTGAATCAAAGGAACCTTCACGACCAGTATCTGTGGCTGCAAGTGAAAAGGAAGCTGAAGCACTATCCCGAAAGTCATCTATTGCTGAAAGCAAGAAAGATGAGAAATCTCCAACGGAATCGAAGGCACCTTCAGTGGCTGAATCAGTAGAAAAAGAACCATCACGTAAGGCTTCCATTGCGGAAAGCAAGAAAGACGAGAAATCACCTGCTGAATCAAAAGAACCTTCACGACCAGTGTCCGTGGCTGCAAGTGAAAAAGAAGCTGAAGAATTATCCCGAAAGGTATCAATCGCTGAGAGCAAGAAAGATGAGAAATCACCAACTGAATCGAAGGCACCATCAGTTCCAGAATCTGCAGAAGAAGAACCATCACGTAAGGCGTCTATTGCAGAAAGCAAAAAAGATGAGAAATCGCCCGCTGAATCAAAGGAACCCTCACGACCAGTGTCTGTGGCCGCAAGTGAAAAAGACGCTGAAGAACTATCCCGAAAGGCATCTATTGTTGAGAGCAAGAAGGATGAGAAATCACCAACTGAATCAAAGGCACCCTCAGTCCCAGAAGAACCATCACGTAAGGCTTCTATTGCGGAAAGCAAAAAAGATGAGAAATCACCTGCTGAATCAAAGGAACCTTCACGACCAGTATCTGTGGCTGCAAGTGAAAAGGAAGCTGAAGCACTATCCCGAAAGTCATCTATTGCTGAAAGCAAGAAAGATGAGAAATCTCCAACGGAATCGAAGGCACCTTCAGTGGCTGAATCAGTAGAAAAAGAACCATCACGTAAGGCTTCCATTGCGGAAAGCAAAAAAGATGAGAAATCACCTGTTGAATCAAAGGAACCTTCACGACCAGTATCTGTGGCTGCAAGTGAAAAAGAAGCTGAAGAACTATCTCGAAAGGCGTCTATTGCTGAGAGCAAAAAAGATGAGAAATCACCTGCTGAATCAAAGGAACCCTCACGACCAGTGTCCGTGGCCACAAGTGAAAAAGAAGGTGAAGAATTATCCCGAAAGGCATCAATCGCGGAGAGCAAGAAGGATGAGAAGTCACCAACCGAATCAAAGGCACCATCAGTTCCAGAATCTGCAGAAGAAGAACCATCACGTAAGGCTTCTATTGCAGAAAGCAAAAAAGATGAGAAATCACCTGCTGAATCAAAGGAACCTTCACGACCAGTATCTGTGGCTGCAAGTGAAAAAGAAGCTGAAGAATTATCCCGAAAGGCATCTATTGCTGAAAGCAAGAAAGATGAGAAATCCCCAACGGAATCGAAGGCACCTACAGTGGCTGAATCAGCAGAAAAAGAACAATCACGTAAGGCTTCCATTGCGGAAAGCAAGAAAGACGAGAAACCACCTGCTGAATCAAAAGAACCTTCACGACCAGTGTCCGTGGCTGCAAGTGAAAAAGAAGCTGAAGAACTATCTCGAAAGGCATCTATTGCTGAGAGCAAAAAAGATGAGAAATCACCTGTTGAATCAAAGGAACCCTCACGACCAGTGTCCGTGGCCACAAGTGAAAAAGAAGCTGAAGAATTATCCCGAAAGGCATCAATCGCTGAGAGCAAGAAAGATGAGAAATCACCAACTGAATCGAAGGCACCATCAGTTCCAGAATCTGCAGAAGAAGAACCATCACGTAAGGCGTCTATTGCAGAAAGCAAAAAAGATGAGAAATCACCTGCTGAATCAAAGGAACTTTCACGACCAGTATCTGTGGCTGCAAGTGAAAAAGAAGCTGAAGAATTATCCCGAAAGGCATCTATTGCTGAAAGCAAGAAAGATGAGAAATCCCCAACGGAATCGAAGGCACCTTCAGTGGCTGAATCAGCAGAAAAAGAACAATCACGTAAGGCTTCCATTGCGGAAAGCAAGAAAGACGAGAAATCACCTGCTGAATCAAAAGAACCTTCACGACCAGTGTCCGTGGCTGCAAGTGAAAAAGAAGCTGAAGAACTATCTCGAAAGGCATCTATTGCTGAGAGCAAAAAAGATGAGAAATCACCTGTTGAATCAAAGGGACCCTCACGACCAGTGTCCGTGGCCACAAGTGAAAAAGAAGCTGAAGAATTATCCCGAAAGGTATCAATCGCTGAGAGCAAGAAAGATGAGAAATCACCAACTGAATCGAAGGCACCATCAGTTCCAGAATCTGCAGAAGAAGAACCATCACGTGAGGCGTCTATTGCAGAAAGCAAAAAAGATGAGAAATCACCTGCTGAATCAAAGGAACCTTCACGACCAGTATCTGTGGCCGCAAGTGAAAAAGACGCTGAAGAACTATCCCGAAAGGCATCTATTGTTGAGAGCAAGAAGGATGAGAAATCACCAACTGAATCAAAGGCACCCTCAGTCCCAGAAGAACCATCACGTAAGGCTTCTATTGCGGAAAGCAAAAAAGATGAGAAATCACCTGCTGAATCAAAGGAACCTTCACGACCAGTATCTGTGGCTGCAAGTGAAAAGGAAGCTGAAGCACTATCCCGAAAGGCATCTATTGCTGAAAGCAAGAAAGATGAGAAATCTCCAACGGAATCGAAGGCACCTTCAGTGGCTGAATCAGTAGAAAAAGAACCATCACGTAAGGCTTCCATTGCGGAAAGCAAGAAAGACGAGAAATCACCTGCTGAATCAAAAGAACCTTCACGACCAGTGTCCGTGGCTGCAAGTGAAAAAGAGGCTGAAGAATTATTCCGAAAGGTATCAATCGCTGAGAGCAAGAAAGATGAGAAATCACCAACTGAATCGAAGGCACCATCAGTTCCAGAATCTGCAGAAGAAGAACCAACACGTAAGGCGTCTATTGCAGAAAGCAAAAAAGATGAGAAATCGCCCGCTGAATCAAAGGAACCCTCACGACCAGTGTCTGTGGCCGCAAGTGAAAAAGACGCTGAAGAACTATCCCGAAAGGCATCTATTGTTGAGAGCAAGAAGGATGAGAAATCACCAACTGAATCAAAGGCACCCTCAGTCCCAGAAGAACCATCACGTAAGGCTTCTATTGAGGAAAGCAAAAAAGATGAGAAATCACCTGCTGAATCAAAGGAACCTTCACGACCAGTATCTGTGGCTGCAAGTGAAAAGGAAGCTGAAGCACTATCCCGAAAGGCTTCTATTGCGGAAAGCAAAAAAGATGAGAAATCACCTGCTGAATCAAAGGAACCTTCACGACCAGTATCTGTGGCTGCAAGTGAAAAAGAAGCTGAAGAATTATCCCGAAAGGCATCTATTGCTGAAAGCAAGAAAGATGAGAAATCCCCAACGGAATCGAAGGCACCTTCAGTGGCTGAATCAGCAGAAAAAGAACAATCACGTAAGGCTTCCATTGCGGAAAGCAAGAAAGACGAGAAATCACCTGCTGAATCAAAAGAACCTTCACGACCAGTGTCTGTGGCTGCAAGTGAAAAAGAAGCTGAAGAACTATCTCGAAAGGCATCTATTGCTGAGAGCAAAAAAGATGAGAAATCACCAACTGAATCGAAAGCACCTTCAGTGGCTGAATCAGCAGAAAAAGAACCATCACGTAAGGCTTCCATTGCGGAAAGCAAAAAAGATGAGAAATCACCCGCTGAATCAAAGGAACCTTCACGACCTGTGTCTGTGGCTGCAAGTGAAAAAGAAGATGAAGAACTATCCCGAAAGGCATCTATTGCTGAGAGCAAGAAGGATGAGAAATCACCAACTGAATCGAAGGCACCCTCAGTCCCAGGATCGGTAGAAGAACTATCACGTAAGGCTTCTATTGCAGAAAGCAAAAAAGATGTGAAATCACCCTCTGAATCAAAGGAACACTCACGGCCAGTGTCTGTGGCAGCAAGTGAAAAAGAAGCAGAAGAACTGTCCCGAAAAGCATCTATTGTTGAGAGCAAGAAGGATGAGAAATCACCAACTGAATCAAAGGCACCCTCAATCCCAGAAGAACCATCACGTAAGGCTTCTATTGCGGAAAGCAAAAAAGATGACAAGTCACCTGCGGAATCAAAGGAACCTTCACGACCAGTATCAGTGGCTGCAAGTGATAAAGAAGCTGAAGAACTATCTCGAAAGGCATCTATTGCTGAGAGCAAGAAGGATGAGAAATCACCAACTGAATCGAAGGCACCTTCAGTGGCTGAATCAGCAGAAAAAGAACCATCACGTAAGGCTTCCATTGCGGAAAGCAAAAAAGATGAGAAATCACCTGCTGAATCAAAAGAACCTTCACGACCAGTATCTGTGGCTGCAAGTGAAAAAGAAGATGAAGAATTATCCCGAAAGACATCTATTGCTGAGAGCAAGAAGGATGAGAAATCACCAACTGAATCGAAGGCACCTTCAGTCGCTGAATCAGCAGAAGAAGAATCATCACGTAAGGCTTCTGTTGCAGAAAGCAAAAAAGATGAGAAATCACCTGCTGAATCTAAGGAACCTTCACGACCAGTGTCCGTGGCTGCAAGTGAAAAAGAAGCTGAAGAACTATCTCGAAAGGCATCTATTACTGAGAGCAAGAAGGATGAGAAATCACCAACTGAATCGAAGGCACCCTCAGTCCCAGGATCGGTAGAAGAAGAACCATCACGTAAGGCTTCTATTGCGGAAAGCAAAAAAGATGAGAAATCACCTGCTGAATCAAAAGAACCTTCACGACCAGTATCTGTGGCTGCAAGTGAAAAAGAAGCTGAAGAATTATCCCGAAAGACATCTATTGCTGAGAGCAAGAAAGATGAAAAATCGCCAGTTGAGTCGAAGAAATCTTCACTAACAACGGTAGAAAGTGAGAAAGAGTCCAAAGAACCATCCAGAAAACCTTCGATCGAAGAGAGCAAACAGGACGGCAAATCACCCACTGAATCAAAGGAACCATCTCGTCCAGTGTCTGCAGCTGAAAGTGAAAAAGATAAAGTGTCGCCTTCTGAATCAAAGGAGGGTTCACGGCCAACTTCAGTAACTGGAAGTATTGAAGATTCCGAACAACAGTCAGTCATTGAAACCCAGAAGGACATTAAGGTTATAACCTCGCAAGTTGAAACAGTTTCTTCTCCCATTGATGAAGCGCAAAAATTGATTTCAGATGCCCTACAGCAGAAAAAAGAACAATTTATCATTGATTTGCAAACCACAACAACACCATTAGGAAAATTACCAACCTCTTCTAGTCCAGTAGATGTGGCCGAAGGTGATTTCCCAGAACAAAAGAAAGATGAAAAGAAAATTGCAGAACCAGAAACTAAAGTATCCGTTTCCGAAACCGTTTCTACTCCTGTTGATGAAGCAGAGGAAACATCTCGTAAAGCGTCTGTGGTCAGCAGCATCAAAGATACAGAAACCGAAACACAGCTAGAAAGTAAGGAAATTTCAAAGCAACTGTCACCTGCTGCTAGTGTCACTGGCGAATCCAAAACATCGTCTTCTCCAATAGAAACCGTCTCCTCTCCAGTTGATGAAGCAGCTAAGGAGATCGCAGAAGTTGCAAGAGTCAAGAGAGATTTAATCTCTATTGATATTAAAGATACCACTGCTGTCCCGGAAGGACAAATGCCAACAATCTCTAGTCCTGTCGACGTGGCTGAGGGTGATTTTCCTTCAAAAGTGGAACCAGAAACCAAAAAAGACTCCCAGCCAGAAACCCAATTTGCCGTCACTGAAACCATTTCTACACCTGTCGATGAGGCTCCAACTCTGGAGGAGGTTTTGGAAAAAGAATTTGTAAAAGTCGAAGCAGAACTAACAGCACAAGAATCCAAACCCGCTTCCAAGGGCATACTCGGCACTCTAGCAGGATTTGTTACAGACGTAAAAGATATTTTCACTAAGGAATCAAATATGGTAGTCGAACAAGTTTCAGAATCTTTACTAGATGTTACAGAATCAGTTGAGAAAGTTACTTCCGAAGTTAAAACTTCCACTGAAGAAGTTCTCAAGTCGATAACTGAGGATACTAGGAAGGCAATCCAAGAGGACGTTAAGAAGACAGCCGCAGAAATCCAAGAATCGACTGACATTGAGAAGCTTAAGGAAAGCAGTCATGTTTTATCAGATGTTTCCCATAAGCTTGAAGAACTAAAGCACCCCGAAACAGTATCAGAACTTAAGGAAGACACAGTTGATGGTGTTAAAGATGTTAAGGAAACCGTTGAGAAACTTAAGGACACAGCCATGGAAACCATGAGGGAAACTAAAGATTCTTTAACGAAAGAAGGCCAAGAATTTTCCCAGAAAGCCACCACCACTGTTGAAGAAATTATAAAGACCACAACAGATGTAGCGAAGGACGTCAAGGAATCTCTGGCACGGGAAAGTGAAGAAATCACCAAAGAAGCCACGAAAACTGTTGACATGATACAGGAAACCGTGAAAGAAACTAAAGATTCTTTGGCTAAAGAAGTTGAAGAAATTTCGCAGGAAGCCAGCACAACAGCTGAAGAGATTACAAAAACTACAACAGATATTGTAAAAGATATCAAAAAATCTGTAATTCACGAAGCTGAAGAACTTACCAAAGAAGCCACAACAACTGTAGAGAAACTTAAGGAAACCGCTAAGGAAACTACAGATTCTTTGACTAAAGAGCTCCAAGAGGAAGTTATCACGAGTGTTAAAGATATTGAAAAGACCACAACAGATATTGTTAAAGACGTCAAAGAATCTGTGATCCAGAAAGCGGACTCCGCCACATCTGTTGACACAATAAAGGAAACTGTAAAAGATACAGTTAAAGAGGCAAAGGATGCCTTAACTAAACAAGTTGAAGAAATTTCCAAGGAAACTACCACATCCGTTGAGCACATCAAAGAATCAATTACAGATGTAAAGGAAGATGTTTCAGACGCTTTAAAACAAGAAACTGAAACATTTACTAAGGAAACAGTAACAACCGCGGAAGAGATTACTACAACCAGCATGTCCGTAGTCGAAGACTTGAAGAAGGAAGTAACCTCGACTTTAAGCTCCATAGCAACAGACTTGACAAAATTAATTGACATCAGCGTTAAAGCGGACGAACCCCAAAAGGCGGAAGAAGTTCAAGTTGTTGAAGAAATTATTCAAAAGTCCCTGACTAGTGTTGCCAAAGAGATTCCAGTTAAAGGTGATGATTCAGTTGCCTTAAGCGAAGAACTGAGGGAAACACATATCACCACTATGGAATCACCAGCTCTTAAAGTTACCACAACTGAGCGTGATGAAGCTGCAGCTGCCTTGCATGGTATTAAAGAAGAGGAGGAAGAACTTCAACGAATCTCAAAAATTACTGCCAAACCTTTACCTCTACGACCAGTCTCGCCTAGAGAAGAAGAAGTCTTCAAGATTGTGGCAGATGTTGCTAAGGTTCTAAAATCGGAAAAAGATATAACCGAAATAATACCCGACTTTGACGAAAAACAATTGGAAGAAAAACTGAAATCTCAGGACGAGTTAGACGCTGAAAAAGCCACGGTCCAAAGAATGTTAGTAACCGCTAGCAGTGAAGATGGTGGCGAGGAGACTGAGATTTGTGCTAAAGGCTCCATACAATTCACTCCAGCTACTATTGCAGAAGGTCTTAGCGAAAAAGAAAAACCTGTCTTGGATAAGGTTGTAATTGCTACAGAAATTGAATCTGAAAAATCCTCACCTGATCTAAAATCTTCTGGGCCCGTTTCTATCGAAGAGAAAGATAAAATTGAGGTATCCGAGAAAATGCAACTTAAAGAGCTCCGAAGCCTGGAAAAGTCCACATCCAAAGTTGAACTTGCAGAAAGACGTGAATCAACAATTAGTGAAAAGGATATTACAAGAGATGAGGACACATATGATGAGAAACAAGATTTCCCCTCCAGCCCACTTGATAAAACCGAATCACTGACTAGTCAAGATGAACAAGTTGCAGCTCCAAAAGACGAAACCACTACCGAAGAAAAGGCGGAAAGTATAAAAGATGCCAAATCGCCTACTCCTTCTATAACTACCAGTATAGAAAGCAAGAAAGAAGAGAAAGAAGCATCTAGAAAAGAATCATTGACTTCGACAGCCAGTGAAAAAGCAGAAGTTGAAAGTAAAAAAGATGATAAATCTCCTACACCTGAAGAAAAAGAAGCATCCCGCCCAGAATCTGTTGCAAGTCATGTTTCAGCAAAGAGTGAAGCTAAGGAAGAACCATCTAGAAAAGAATCATTGATCTCCGCAACCAGTGAAAAACCTGACAGTCACGCTACTGCAAAGAGTGATCCTGACAAAGAACCATCTAGAAAAGAATCTTTGATATCCACAACCAGCCAACAAGAAGAAACTGAAAGCAAAAAGGATATTAAATCTCCAACTACTGAAGGAAAAGAAACCTCACGACCTGAATCTGTTGATAGTCACGTCACAGCAAAGAGTGACACTGAAAAGGAGCCATCCCGAAAGGAATCTCTTGTTTCTACCACTAGTGAAAAACTAGAATCTGAAAGCAAAAAAGATGATAAATCCACCACTGTTGAAGAAAAAGAAGCTTCACGACCCGAGTCTGTGGCTAGTCATATTTCAGCAAAGAGTGAAGCAAAAGAAGAGATATTCAGAAAAGAATCGTTGATCTCCGCAGCCAGCGAAAAACCTGAATCCGTTGTTAGTCACGCTACGACAAAGAGTGATGCTGATAAGGAATTATCCAGAAAAGAATCACTGATCTCTACAACTAGTGAAAAACCGGACGCAGAAATCAAAAAAGATGATAAATCTCCCACTCCAGAAGAAAAAGAATCATCGCGTCCAGAATCTGCCGCTGGTCATGTCTCAATAAAGAGTGAAGTTAAGGAAGAGTCATCCAGGAAAGAGTCTCTTATTTCCGCAACCAGTGAAAAACTCACAACTGAAATTAAATCTCCTACTCCCGAAGAGAAAGAAGCATCACGACCTGAATCTGTCGCTAGTCATACCTCAGTAAGGAGTGAAGTTAAGGAAGAGCCGTCTAGGAAAGAATCTTTGATCTCTACAACCAGTGAAAAACCAGAAGCTGAAGGCACAAAGGATGATAAATCTCCTACTCTTGAAGAAAAAGAAACATCACGACCTGAATCTGTTGCCAGTCAAGCCACAACAAAGAGTGAGGCTGAGAAGGAACCATCCAGAAAGCAGTCTTTGGTTTCCTCTACCAGTGAAAAACCCGAGACTGAAACCAAAAAGGATGATAAATCTCCCGTTCCATCAGACAAAGAACCATCAAGACCAGAATCTGTTGCAAGCCATACCTCAGTAAAGAGTGAAGTTAAGGAAGAGTCGTCTAGGAAAGAATCTTTGATCTCTACAACCAGTGAAAAACCTGAAAGCGAAGCCAAAAAAGATGATAAATCTCCTGCTCATGAAGAAAAAGAAACATCACGACCTGAATCTGTTGCCAGTCACGCCACAACAAAGAGTGAGGCTGAGAAGGAAACATCCAGAAAAGAATCTCTTATTTCAACAGCCAGCGAAAAACCTGGAACTGAAACCAAAAAGGATGATAAATCACCTACTCCTGAAGGAAAGGATGTCTCACGACCCGACTCTGTTGCCAGTCATGTCTCAGTAAAGAGTGAAGCTAAGGAGGATATTTCCAGAAAAGAATCTTTGATCTCTACAACCAGTGAAAAGCTTGAAATCGTTGCCAAAAAGGACGATAAGTCACCTACACCTGAAGAAAAAGAAGCATCACGACCCGAGTCTGTTGCCAGTCATGTCTCAGTAAAGAGTGAAGCTAAGGATGAAGTATCCAGAAAAGAGTCTTTGATCTCTACAACCAGTGAAAAACCTGAAACGGTAGCCGAAAAAGCTGATAAGTTACCTACACCTGAAGAAAAAGAAACATCGCGACCTGAATCAGTTGCCAGTCACGCCACAACAAAGAGTGAGGCTGAGAAGGACTCATCCAGAAAAGAATCTCTTATTTCAACAGCCAGCGAAAAACCTGGAACTGAAACCAAAAAGGATGATAAATCACCTACTCCTGAAGGAAAGGATGTCTCACGGCCTGAGTCTGTTGCCAGTCATGTCTCAGTAAAGAGTGAAGCTAAGGAAGATACTTCCAGAAAAGAATCTTTGATCTCTACAACCAGTGAAAAGCTTGAAATCGTTGCCAAAAAGGACGATAAGTCACCTACACCTGAAGAAAAAGAAGCATCACGACCCGAGTCTGTTGCCAGTCATGTCTCAGTAAAGAGTGAAGCTAAGGATGAAGTATCCAGAAAAGAGTCTTTGATCTCTACAACCAGTGAAAAACCTGAAACGGTAACCGAAAAAGATGATAAGTTACCTACACCTGAAGAAAAAGAAACATCGCGACCTGAATCAGTTGCCAGTCACGCCACAACAAAGAGTGAGGCTGAGAAGGAAACATCCAGAAAAGAATCTCTCATTTCTACAGCCAGCGAAAAACCTGGAACTGAAACCAAAAAGGATGATAAATCACCTACTCCTGAAGGAAAGGATGTCTCACGACCCGATTCTGTTGCCAGTCATGTCTCAGTGAAGAGTGAAGCTAAGGAAGATACTTCCAGAAAAGAATCTTTGATCTCTACAACCAGTGAAAAGCCTGAAACTGTAGCCAAGAAGGATGATAAGTCACCTACGCCTGAAGAAAAAGAAACACCACGATCGGATTCTGTTGCCAGTCACGCCACAACAAAGAGTGACGCTGAGATGGAAACATCCAGAAAAGAATCATTAACATCGACTACAAGCCGCACAAGTTTGCATGGCGATAGTGAAAAACACGAAAAGGAAGCCACAGAAAAAGAAGTTGCTGTAGTTTCTACGACACAAGATAAACAAGAAACCAAACGTGAGTCACTATTAACAACCACTGAAAGCCGAAAAGATGAAGAACTGGCCCGCACAGAAACCAAACAAGAGGATAAATTTAAAACTTTGGAAATAACCAAAGAATCTGTAATTTCTGAAGTATCCGCAAAACAAAAAACCGCCATGGAATCACAAATCTCGATTGAAAGCGAAAAACGGGAATCTAAACTTGAAACTGTTTCCTCAACCACCGAAGTAAAGAAATCAATATCCGTAACCGAAGATAAGCAAGAATCTTTTAAGGAAAGTTCAGAGATTAAGAAAGAAGAAAAGTCAGCCACAACTAGCCAATCATCCACTTCCAAAGATGACACCTCGATGAAAACAACTATTGAAACTATAACCTCACAGGTTACAAGCAAAGTAGAAGAAAAATTAGCCAAGTCCTCGGAAGAAAAGGACAGTCAAGTGAAGATTACCGAGACAGTAAAAATGACTTCTACTGTTGAGAAACCAGTACAAATCAAAACCTTAACTGAATCATTATCATCGAGCTCGGTCTCATCTAGCAAACAAACAGCCCAAGAACAATTAGATACCACCTCCAAACAAAGCAAAACAATTGTCAGTGAGACCACACGAGTTCTCAGTTCCCAACTGATTGATTCACTACAAGAGGAAGACTCTCGCAGTGAGTCAATGAGTAGCAGTTTGAAGGTAGAAGAAGGCTCTGTACGGGATTCCTTATCCGAAAAAGAAATCGCCCGTTCCATAACCGAAACCAAAGAAACAATTGATAAAACTATGGTCGAAGACTCTCAGGCGTATTCAGAAGAGTGTTCCTCTGAATCCATAGTTAGTGAAATTCAAACATCTGCACTAAGCAAAGCCGAAAAGGCAGAAACAAGCAAAATGTCTTCCACTAGTGAAACGACCTCCGTAAAGGAGACCCTTAAGCAGACAGTAGAAGAATTTTTGGCCACCGAAAAGATAGTGTCCACCAAAGAAATCATGAGCACTTTCGATGCTGTGAGCAAAGCCAAAACTGCCTCAATGGAAAAACGGCGAGAGTCCGCTCACAGTCAAATGAGTGATGGACGTCAGACACTTAGTGATCAGGAAGATGATGGGGAAGACGATGATGACCAAGCCGTTGCACACATTAAAGAAGGCCGTTCAAAATCTATAGCCAGCATTATGACAACCAGCATTTATAAGCCTTCCAAGGATGTCAAGATTGAGGAAACCCTGGGTGAGGTTCTAGAGGAGTTCTCCTTAAGCAAACACCAAGAATTGGAAAGTACCAAAGAATCCATGACATTCGGTCAGCATACATCCTACGAACATGAGTTGGCTGACAGAAAAACACCACCCACTGCACCTGTTAGTCCTGGCATAGTGAAAACCACCATAAGCGGTGTAAGTACACTATCAGCATCTGCAGCAGCTTCAGCTTCTGCTACCACAACCTTAACAACCTCGACAAAAACTATTATAATGGACACCACAAGTGGAACAACCACCACATTACACAGTGGCCCCTTATCACCCAAAGATATCAGTGGCAGATCCAGTCCCGGTGGTTTAACCTCCGAAAGCCAATCTATACCAACACCCATGGGTAGAGAATCTTTAACAGAAACGCCAGAATCTTCGCCCAAGCCCACATCACCGTTCCCCAGAGTTACCAAGGAAGACATTAAGTCGGCAGCTTCCTTTACCGCCGAACAACAAGAAAATACTACAACTGCTGCTGCCTCATATGCCACAACAGAACAACAGTCACGGGAAATTACCAGCATGTCTTCGCTTATAAAACAACAAGCCGGCGAAGTGTTGCCAGACTTACACGAAGTCAGGGGTATTGAAAAGACGGCCGCTTTGAGCGGCAGTACGGAAAAGATTATCACAACTACCATTACCACAGTGACCAAAGTTATCTCAGCCGATGGCAAAGAAATTGTAACCGAGGAAAAGACAATCACCACAACCGACTCTACAGATCCGGAAGGTGAAAAGGTCACAGTAACCACAACACGCACTACCAGCGAGAGTGATAAAAGCGACGTCATGCTGCCTAAAGAAGTGGCCATGCTGCGCAGCATGTATCGTTCCTCTACACCAGGCAGTGACGATGGCGCCGCTTACTTAAGCGACGATGAAGCACCTGCTTCTCCAAGAAGCTATGACTTGCAAAGATCTGGATCGGGCATAAGCAAACGTTCAGACTTTGATTTGGACGAGAGTCAAGACGATATACCGCCACAGTATGGCAGCGAGGAAGTTTCGGCTGCCCGTTTCATAACCGCCAGCACTGGTTTTGTACACAAAATCTCCGACCCCATGAGCACTTCATTCTATGGAGCACTGCCAGATACATTTGAAATCACAAGAACCTCATCAACCTCATCACAACCTATTAATATAAAGGGTACAGCAACTACACACCTGCCAGCCTACGCCGAATCGCCACTGACACAATCGTCCAGTTCAGTTGAGAGTACAGCAGCAGCTTTACCACCTCATAAATTCTTAGAAGAGGCTGACAAGGGCTTCGAACAAGCTCTCAAGGAACATGTAGAATTAAGGGGAGCCGATGTTATGTCCTCAGTAACCGCCAAATATTCCTACTCACCCTCCAAGGCGGAAGAGGTGGAACAAACCGTAGCCAGTACTGAAAAGCCAAAATTCCCCTTGGGTAGCGTGCAAAAAACACGCTTTACTGAAGGCTGTGGTGAAAAAGACGCCGCTGGAGCATTAGTTGTGACGACAACTACCACCACCGTGACAACAACGCTTGATGATGGCACCAGTTCGAGCACTAGTAAAACTAAGACAACAACGACTGAAACCTCCTCCTCCTCCACATCCTTGTCAGCTAGTGTCGTAGATGATAAACTTAAGGAATGGGGCAAACCTTTGGGACTACCCTCACCAGCCCCTATGGCAGCCGAAAGTGATGTACGGACGACACCCAAAAAGGAAAGACGTTTAGTAGCCACAAAAACAAGACTTAATAACGAAAAGAATCTACGCAAACGTTCCGAATCGCCCAACAAAGCGAAGAAACCTTCACCAGTATATGTCGACTTAACCTATGTACCTCACAACGGCAATTCGTACTATTCACATGTAGAATTCTTTAAACGGGTAAGAGCACGCTACTATGTATTCTCAGGCACTGAACCCAGCCGCCTAGTCTATGATGCTTTGTTAGAAGCCAAACAAACGTGGGAAGATAAAGAATTAGGTGAGTATAATTTGGATCTTAATGCAGAGAAATTATTTAATTTTGGCTAATAAAATGTGTATTGGATTGTTTTACAGAGGTAACTATCATCCCCACCTATGACACGGACGTGTTAGGCTATTGGGTGGCCGAAAATGAAGAGCTTTTAGCCAAATACCGCATTGACTTGTCGCCTTCGGCATCACGTTGCACCATCAATTTACAAGATCACGAAACCTCTTGCTCGGCTTATCGTTTAGAATTCTAGGCCACGGGGATGTTCGTAGCGTTTTCGGATAATTAATGTAACCCCCCTCACACATATTTTTTTTTAGACTACAGAGTATCAAAAAGAAAAAAAAAACTTAAATTAACGATATTAAGAGAATTTGATATAATTTTTCAAAACAAATTAAGCTTAAAGCTTAAGAGATTAGATTTTCATAAAAAGCTTTAAAGCGGTTAACTTAACAATACCAGGCAAAGCTTAATAAAACCACAACTTATTAAACACACACCCAAGGACACATGGGACTAAGAAAGGCTTAAGAAAGGAGATTTAAATAATAATAAAAAAATTTAATAAGGAAAACTTTAAAGAGCTTTTAAAAAAGCTTTTTTGAAACTAATGCAGAAACCAATACTCTAACTTGGACAAAAAAAAACAGAGTTTAAAGAAGAAAACACGCTCTTGAGTTTAAAAAACAAATATGGCGGAGTTCATGAAGACAAAAGCTACGCTCACTAACAAGCTTTTAGTCGCTTTGTTAAATACTCATTAAAGCCTATTTGTTAAAACTCTTTAAAGAGGGCGTAAGTGTTTCACAAAAAGGAGTGAATTCTTGTGAAGAGAGAAGAATATTTTTATAAAGAAAAACAATAATAAAAAATAATAACAAACAACAGTAGTAAAGAGAAACGAATAAAAAAATACAGAAATAATAGAGAATAAAATAAAAGATTAAAAGAAAAAACGATTAAAGAATAAACTATTTTCATGTAGAATGTAGCAGGAAAAAATAAGAAAAATATTTGCTCTCAAAATGTCATTTTAAATGTTAAAAAAAAAATAAAAGAAAAAAATTTATAAATTAAAAATAAAAACATCACACTAACCTTACACTCATCAATAAAAAAATAAAATACATATTTAAAGAGCATTGATGAGAAAAATAAATTTAAACAGGAAAAAATAATTAAAGAAAAAATAACAAATAAAATGGAAATAAACCAGGTTAAAACATATTTTTTAAATACAAAAAAAGGAAACTAATTTAAAAACAGAGAAATAAAGGAAATGTAACCACAAAATAATAATAATAAAAAATATTAAAAATTCATAGATTAAATCAAAAGCTCTGATGAAAAATAATACAAAATAAATGTTTTTAAATGTAAAAGTATTATAAAAATCATTGGAAAATTAAATTTAATTAACATTTTCATACATACCTTATGACTTAACAATAATAAAAACAGCAACAACAGCAACATTTGCAAAAATTGTATAACAAATTGATATTAATCCTCGGAAGAAACAAACCACATAACAATTCTGAAAATGAAAAAAAGAAAATTGAATAAGAAATACAAACAAATTAAATATGATATTATTTATAAACAGTAACAAAAACAATTTAACGAAAAAGTAAATAAAATACAAAGTCTAAACGCTTGCAATTAAAAACTAAAACAAAAAATATTCATTAAAATTTCTAACAAAAGAAAAAAAACTTTTGCAGTATAACACAGTTAATAAAGGACATGTAAAAAATGAATTTTCTAATAGGAAATAACTGTCTTTATCTAGTTGTACAACATTTAAAACCAATTGTTCAGAATTTTTTCTAATAATATATAAAATTTGTATAACAGTTATTGATCAAGTTAAACTAAAGAATAATGTTTATCATATTGATGAAGAGTAAAGAACAATTTTAACAATTTTTTTCAAAGAATTTTTGAATATATTCTATATAATATAACAGTTTCATTTAAAGTGATTTGTATCAGAAAATTTGCACTTAATTTTTAACATTTTCTTCTTATTATATAACAATTTTGTTTAAGAGTTCTAGTCATGTAGTATAACAGTTACGACATAGAGTAATGCCTTACGCTTTGCTGTTGCTAAAGGAATTTTAAATAAATTAATAAAAAAAGAAAAATTTAAATAAACTGTAATTTTCATTTTTATTATAACATAACTGTTATATAATATAATATAATAGTTTTGTTATACAAAGGAAATGTTTTAGAGGATAGGGATTGTTGTTGTCTACGACATACACTTGTGGACACACAATTAAGTCATCTATGCAAAATTTTTCATTTTTATAAAAATTAAAAAATTTAAGAAAAGTGGAAACAAAAACAACTTATATTTATTAATTTCATATGCTTAATAATTAATTAACAACAAAAACTTATATAGTTTTTCATTGTAAAAAATGTTTTGGTACTTAGTTGATATCAGACTTAAAATTTAAGTGGACACATAATTAAGTCATTTGAAACAAAATATTGAAAATTCAATTTAATTACTTTATTTTTCACCCAAACTATTTTGAACCTTTAATATTTTGTGGGGAAACCTTTTTGCCGTATTATTTCAGTACATCTTTGTGGTATTGAGTTGTTTAAGTTGCGACACTGCTCAGGACTAATGTTATCCCATTCTGCTTGGAAAAGCTGCCAAAGTGCTTTTTGATGCTGGGTTTTTTGGCTGCAACTGCTCGTTTTACGATCCCCCAAAGATTTTCAATAGGGTTCAGATCGGGACTTTAAGTTGGCCAATCAGGAATGCCTATTTTTTCCTCAGCAAACCTAGGTTTAACTACCCAAGATGTTTGCTTCGGGTCGTTATCATGCTGAAATATCCGCGCTAGTGGTAATTCGTTGTCATAATCTTTAGTCAAATTGTTCCGTAGGATGTTCTTATACATTTCCCCAGTCATTTTTCCATCGATTCTTACCAGTGGACCAACGCCGGATGAGGTAAAACAACCCCAAACCATTACTGACTAATCTCCATGCTTTACGGTTTGTTTGGTGTACTTTGGGTATAATTGTGTATTGACAGGACGTCTTACATAGGGTCTGCCATCATTTCCAAAGATATTAAACTTGGGCTCATCACTCCATACGACTAATTTCCAAAATTTTGTCGTCTTTATGGAGGTGGGTTTTGGCAAACCGCAAGCGTTGCTGAATATTTTCTTTGGACACATTAGGTTTTGTTCTCGCAAAACGTCCATGGAGATTATTTTCAGTCAAGTGTTTTCTTACGGTCTTTGCCGATATTTTAACAGCGTGTTCCAACTCAATATACTATATAATCAAAGTAGATATGAGGAATGGGTCAGCTTTACTCATCCTGGCTAAAAAAAATAAGCGTTCTTGATTGGCCAACTCAAAGTCCCGATCTGAACCCTATTGAAAATCTTTGGGGGATCGTAAAACGAGCAGTTGCAGCCAAAAAACCCAGCATCAAAAAGCACTTTGGCAACTTTTCCAGGCAGAATGGGATAACATTAGTCCTGAGCAGTGTCGCAACTTAAACAACTCAATACCACAAAGATGTACTGAAATAATACGGCAAAAAGGTTTCCCCACAAAATATTAAAGGTTCAAAATAGTTTGGGTGAAAAATAAAGTAATTAAATTGAATTTTCAATATTTTGTTTCAAATGACTTAATTATGTGTCCACTTAAATTTTAAGTCTGATATCAACTAAGTACCAAAACATTTTTTACAATGAAAAACTATATAAGTTTTTGTTGTTAATTAATTATTAAGCATATGAAATTAATAAATATAAGTTGTTTTTGTTTCCACTTTTCTTAAATTTTTTAATTTTTATAAAAATGAAAAATTTTGCATAGATGACTTAATTGTGTGTCCACAAGTGTATATATATTAAACAATGATAGATGACAATCGTATTATCCTAAAGCCTACTACAATAGACAAATCGCCTGCTAAAGCGAAAGGATTTGACTAATGAAATAAACACACAAAAAAACAATAAGATGATGGACGAGGACATGTCTTACAGAATAGTATTTTAGTAAAAAAAATTTCTAACGTAACACATTGAAGTCATGTCGTTTAAAAAGCATATAAAGTTCCAAATGGAATTTATAAACAATTAGTAGCAACAGGCTAAAATTAGAACCGTTACGCACTAGTTTACCGGTTAAAAAACGTAGTTTATTTCCAACGACTAAAATTTTGTTTGCTAGAATTTATTAACCAATAGCACTGCGCACTGCGAGACATCTTATGTCATATACTGCATACAATGAGAAAGATAATATTGTTATAATTATACCATGGGGAAAACTCTTAAGACAAACAGTTGTCAAAAATTCTGAGATTCATTAAGATAGAGAGAAAAAAGGGTTTCAAAGACAATTTTTAAAAAGAAAAATGTGTTTTTAACATACAGGGAACTACAGATTTATTTTTAAATTAAACTGATAAAATTTAAAAAAAAAAGTTTTAAAAGATCCGAATACATTTGCTGTTAAACAATTAAAACCAGCAACCAACTTTTTTCCACATTTTGAGCCCAAGGAAATGTACCTTAAGATACATATTTTTTGTAAAATCTTTACGTATAACAGTTAGAAATAAAATCTGACAATGAAAATATAATATTTTTACATTATCTTACTGTATAACAGTTAAAGATGTCATTTAAGGATTATTTAATATGCATAACTCTTATTGTAACTGTTATACAAACAAATTTCTTTATATACAACTAAAAAAAATTTATTGATTATTTATTAATACAAAATTATGGATTTTTAAAACGTTTTTAAAGAATAGAGTGAAAAACTTTGTATTATATTTACTTTTGAAAAGAATTTAAATTTATATCTCTTTAAATTATAAAAACAAATAATTAAAATGGTATTATTACTAAGTAAAAGAAAAAAAACTTATGTGTCGTTAAAATACTTGAGATATTTATTAAAAAAGTAAAAAAAAAAACTAAAAACAAAATATTTAAATAAAGAGATTCACTAAAAGAGGCCGTATTTGAAATAGTAAACTAAAACCAAACAAAAAAAAATAATTATTTCTTTTTTTATTAAAAGCTATTTTTTTAATAATTTTAAGTTTTGTTTTTAATATAATTTTATAATATTTAAAATAAAGTTTCAGTTCCTTATTATTTTAAATAAAAATATTTTATAGTTTTACGAAGAGTTTAAAATTTAAATTAATTTTTTCTTCTTTATTTTTTCAATAAAATCATTAAAAAAAAATTAAAGCTTTTTTGAATCGTTATTTTTGTTCATAAGCAGGTGAAAAAAAAGTAATAGAAGCAACATGGACTAGGTTAAAAAAGGAAATTATTTAAAAAAAAAACATAGTAAAGAAAAAGCAATCACACACAATGATCATATAAAAGTTTAAAGAAATTTTCTAAATATTACTGAACTGAAAATAAAATAAATTTACTTAAATTCTTAAGCTATATATCAATTTGTATAACAGTTACAACAAAAAAGTCTTTTAAATAGATTTGAGCCTCAATATTTCTTTAAGCATAACTTTATTTATTTAGTATAACAGTTATGACAAACGAAATATGAAAAAAAATATCTTCGACGACTTCCTCTCAGCAGATTTCTCGCAAAAACTGTAAGAGTAAATAAAATTGCCTTGTAGAGTTTCTCAAAAATCTGTCGTTCGGAGTCGACTTTAAATTATAAGTCGTTATGTTTATAACATGGGTGGTTTAAGAAACTAGGTTATAATCCTGACGACAGAAGGGTTGTAATGACCAATAACTAACTAACTAATAAATATGATAACATTTGAAATAACTTTATAGAAATTAACAAAAAAAAATATTTTTATTATTTTTATAACAGTTAAAGTTTTATATTCATGACAGAAGATAACGCTATAAAAACAGTTTTATAACAGTAATTTTTTCCTAAGACGTATGGAGATATATTTATAACAGTTAATATTTTTTTAACGCGTATAGTGTCAAATAAAAAAAATTACAATTCGTGAGAAGATGTTTAGAAATTAAATTTTTTTAAATAATTTCCTTTTTTAATAAAACAAATATAGGTCATGATGGAAGGATAAGATTTATTATCTTATTTATATTATTTATTTTTTTAAATTTTCTGCTTTTTTACACAAAAAAGCAGTTAAAAAGAATGGAAGTTTTATATAGAGGAAGAAGAGAGAGAATTGATTTTAATTAAATAAGTAAGGTTAAGACGAATGATGTTTAGCTTTTTAGGAATTGTAGTTAGAAATTTAACAGATAAATACACTATTAAAGAGAATTATTAAAAGCTAAAAATATTACAAAAAAAAGAACACAGGAAATTTTTTAAAAACTAAATTTTATTAAAACTAATGTAGTAGTAAAGCCAGGAAAGAAAAAAATTTTTATTTTTTTACTTAAAATTCTAAAAAAAAACAAATTAAATTTATGAAAAATAACGTATAAATTTTTTTTTGCTTTTTAGCAAGAAAAAAGCTTCAACTGCAATTATATAAACGTAAAAAATTAAAAGAAAATTATTTAAAATAAACAGCTTATTAATATAATTTTTCAGGAAGAAAAAAAAACAAACCAGAAACAGAAAAAATAAATACAAATTTTTTTAAATTTAAGCTTTTTAATAATTAAAAAAAAACTTTTTTTTTTTAAATTTATTCCTCATTACGTACATATTTTAGGAAAAAACTATTCAAAAAATATTTTAAATTTAATTAAATTGAAAATTCGTTAAAAAATTAAGAAACAAAAAGAAAAACATTTTAAGAAGCAAACTGGCTACCGTCCCAGTACAGTATTTAGAACAACTCAAGTTTAATAGTATACTCTATTTGACAACAACAATTACATACAAACAAAAATAAATAAATAAAATTTTTTAGCTCAAAATGTGATAATTTATTTTATAAAAACATAATAAAAAAAAAGAAAAGACATTGCCATTAAACAAACATACAAAAACCAAATAACATTTAAAACAAATAACAACAACCAGCAAAGGAAAAGAAAAATACACACACAAATTATTTAAAAAATAAAATATTATTTGCAATTAGCAGGAAAGCGAGAAAAAGGAGAATGGGAACCGGAAAAGGAGAATATTATATTGAAGTTTAGAGAGGAAGGAAAGAAATTGAATTGATTTTTTATTTTTTTTTTTTAATTTGCCGAAACAAGAAAAAAAATTTAATTTTATTTGTTATTAAATAAAAATTAAATGAAATAACAGTTTAGCTCAAAGAAAATTTTAATCTCTATACAACTACTGTTTACTAAGAATATTAAAAACATTTTGGCTCACAAGCATTCCGACATCAATGCGTAATCCACATAGGGACTTTAAATAAATCAGCTGATTTCCGAACTTTACCTAACAAACGCTGCGATAAGGAAAAGTCACAGTAATACACGGTACGCACACAGACAAGGGTATCTAACTCTATTGATTCATTGTCGCAATGTGGCACAGCTACAACGTTATATAAGGACTTGTTCCCGAAATCGCATATTAGGCCTTAACACCCGTCTTTCCCGCAGAGCACATCCGTTTGTGATTGATTGGCCAGTTGACCGCACACTGCATTACAGACAAAATTCGTTCTTCAGTCGGACTATCCCTAAGTGGAACTCCTTACTTTAAAATATAAAGACATTAAAAGCTAATGTCCACAAACACTACTTCCTCTGTCCGATAAACGATTTTCTTTATTTAAACACTGCATGATTAGGAGCCATCCCCTAAATGTTGTCTTGTAGAGCTGAGCATCCGCGGTACAGCTAGAAAAGCCAATTATAAACGATATGTTCACCATCCTAAAATCCAACCACCCATCTACACATTGTAGGTATCAGGACTTGTCTCAGAATTTTTTGTATCTAAAGACGCAGCAGCAAGACTACGCAAATATATTTCGGATTTAAAAGAAGAGTTATTGAAAATCCAGCAACCCATTCCTAAAGAAACAGCCTTGCAACGATTCTAAGCAATAAAATTGATTGAAGCAATTTAGAAGCTACATACTCTTCTAACCTTTTCGCGAGTGCGCATTTGCGCCGTGCTTGGCAACTTTTCACGACGGTGCGACTGACCGTTCAGCGTTCGCTAAAAGGCAAATAACAAATATACAAATATGGACGTATGTATATGCCGGCACCAGTCGCGAAGTCTTAAAACAAGCTATGGATGATAGTGAATTGACATTGAATTTATAAGCTATGACAATAACAAGGCACCAATAATACTCAACTTTTTCTAAAGAACTTGACTAATTTTAATTTTTAATTGTTTTTTTTTTAATTTTTAAATTTTAAAATTTTAAATATTTTCAATATTTTTTTTTAACTTTTAATAAGAATTCATAAACATTTGGCTAAACTGTTATTTTGTTTAAAATTTTTTTTAATTAATATACTTTCATTTAATTTGTTTCATTTTCATTTTAAATTTTATTTTAATAATTAAAAATTTAAAAAAAAATCTAATAAATAAACAAAACTGAAAAGAATAAAAGAATTTAGTAACAGTTTAAAAAGAATTAAACAGAAAAGAAAAACTATTTATAATTGTTAAATTAAATATAAAAAAAAATAAAAATAAATACTTAAAAGGAATAAATCATTAATAAACCAAAAAAAGAATAAAAATATTATATATAAAAATAAATAAAATTAAAAAACCAAAAAATGAATTAAAAATGAAAATGAAAAAAGAAAATTTAAGCAGCAGCATTTTATTTATATTTGCAAGACGACGTATTAATGTCCTTTAAATGTTATTATTAACAATAAGAGAAATATATATATATATATACGATATATTATTATATTATTATAAAACCTTAAAAAATTATAATATTTACACAACTTTTAAGTTGCTTTATGAAAACGAGCAGAGTCAAATGAAATTGTTAAACATTTTTAGTTTAAATTTTAATTTTTGTTTAAAGCGTAAAAGAATTCAAAATCATTTCCCTTTTTTTTAAATTGTTAAACATATTTTAGCTTTAAATATTATATAAAAAATATTTATTAATTATTAAAATATTTATTGAACTTATTAAAGCTTAATTATTTAATTTCATCTAATGCCTTACATAATCCCTTAAAAGTTTTAATTCAAATTATTTATTAAACAATAAAAAATGAGAAAAAACAGCATCTGTTAAAACAAATTAAATAGCTTTTAAACAGAAAACCTTATTTTAGAGAAAACCTAAAAAATAACTAAAACAAAAAGTAATTATTTTGAGATCAATTTAAAATAAAAATTAATAACCAAAAAATCTCCTTCAATTAAAGTCTTAAAATCCCTTTAAAAAATCACTCACATTTAAAGAAAAAAAATTGCAATTATTATGAGAAACTAAAGAAGAAAAAATTTAAAAAGTATTAAAAAAATAATGCTAAACCAAATATATATCTTAAAACCCTTCAGAAAAAAAATTAAAAAAATCAATTTAAATTAAATTTTATGAAAAAAAAACCAAAGAATCCAAAAAAATCAAGCTTATCTCTCAAAAACAAAATACAACAACAAAAAATTCAAAAATAAAAACCATTATATTTCAATAATTATTAAAAACAAAAACAAAAGAAAATCAATAAATAAAAATAAAACAACAAAAGTATTTAATGTGAAAAATACAAAAAAAAACAAGCACACAGAAGTTTTATTTCAAAACGGCAAAACTCGAAACAATTCAAAAAGTGAGTACAAAAAATACAAAAAACATATGTAAGTGCCCCTTAACGTTCCATTAGACTCTTTACCTAGCTAAGTCACTAGTTAACCGCAAACAGATTATCTGAAATTAACACCAGAGTGTCGTTTGGAAACTAAATCAAGGCTACAGGTTATGAATTACCTAAATAAAGACAAATTAAGAAATATTAAAGCCACCTCCCAGCTGATCGAATATATTAAGCCATTGAAGAAATTAATTCCAAGCGACCTTAAACCCCTGATTGCTAGATCTATACATACACAGAGAAAGCGAATGATTGTCTTCCTCCCAGAGGAAGTATAGAAACCGAAAAGAGTGTTGGAATACTCCTCTCTTCTCCATCACTCTTGCCGCGACAAGAGTTAATTATCTTTTATCAAAGTAGATAGGTAAAGTAAAGGTGGCTGTCTATCCAAAGAGGTTGGATGGACAGAATTATGTCACCAAGGGCCCACTGTGATACTTCAGTGTAATACCGATACCACTCATACCGAAACCACTCGGAGCTTCTGATGAAACGATCAGACTCCCAATGTCAATGCGTGACAGTTCCTTCAGATCATTTACATACTAGGCACCAAGATACCCTTTTCTTCTACGACATAGCGCCGAACATGTACCCAATAGGTGCAGAACAGCCACCTCCACAACATTCATAGAATAGCAAATAGTAGAGTAGAAGGCGAAAGATTCCGCATTCATTGCGGCTTAAGTTTGCGACATGGCTGATCTTGTCTTTAAAGAACTTAGAGTTTCTGCCGCTCAAAAACTACACTCAATAAGAGAAATACTGAATGAAAAGGACAAGCGAAAAAAGATGACGTTCTTCTCGCATATAGAAACACATTCAACCAATTCCAAGTAAAACATTTCTAAGAAACAAGATTTTCTTTACCTTCTAAGGGTTAAAATTAAATATACAATGATAACCTTGTTCACATTTATCAAAATTTTCCTTATCCAAACATCAGCTAATCCTCTGACTTTATTTATAAAAGAAAATCAAATGAAAACACTTCGTTACAGTTGTACAATGAACACACACTTGATTGTACTTCTACGGATTTGTGCATTCTTTGGCATTTGTTTGCGGTCACCGAAATGTTGTGGTGGTGTTAATAACGGTAAATATATAGCCAACATCTATATTTTCATATTGATGGCGGCAGTTGTGATAAAAAGCATTGTGGGCGTGATGAATAATGAGTTGTTAAACGAATATATCATATCGTGGGTGGTAAGCAGCATCGTTTATATTTCACAAATGCTCACGCACTTTGTAATCATGTGCGAGGCATTGACAAAACACGAGCAACATGAGGATTTCTTGAGGGTGTTGTATCGCATCGATGACTCATTTAAAATACGCTTGAGAATGGATATTGAAAAATCGAAAATAATTAAACAACTACGCTGGAAGTTTATAAAATGCATGCTTATTTCGCATATAGGCCTCCTAGTATTCGCTGTAAATATAATCATTAACTCAAATGCCGGTTACTTTTGGTGGGCTTTAATGTCCATAATGGCTCAGCGTGTGCGTGTGGTTCAACTGATAATATATGTGGATTTTTTGAAATATTTTTTACTGGGCCTAAACAAGAAACTCAATCAAGTGGTTTGCTTGAGAACGGAGAGCTCTAAACAGTTGCTGGACATCGACTACAAACACTTAAAATCTATGGAACTAATGAAGAGCATTAAAGATATTTACGCCTCCATATATGAGGCATCCATGCTTATAAATGAATTTGCCCAGGCGTCTATGTTTGCTTCAAGTGCGTCAATATTTTTGGATTTTACTTGCCACATCTACTGGACCCTATTGGCTTTGGATAACCTATTTAGCTCCTATAATATAACATCATCTGTAGCTACTATAGTACCTTTGAGTTGGTTTCTATGCAATTTCTGCTATAGTTGTCAGATTATTAAAGAAGAGGTTTGAAATCCTTAAAAAAATGAATATTTTTCATACTTAAACATTTTCTTGTTCCAGGGCTGTCTTACGTCTTTGCTGGTGTCGCGATTGTCAAGCCTAAGTCCCTGCTTAAAGTTAAATAAAACCTACAAGAACTTTGTGCATGATTTTTCTTTGCAAATAATGCATCAACGTATAGAATTTACAGGCAAAAAATTCTTTTCTTTTGATTTTCATTTCATATTTGCGGTAAGTTTTTCATTGGAAGCTTTTCTTTGGAATAGAAAACTTTAAAAGCATTATTGTGTCTTCTTAGCTTTGCGCTTTAATTGTTACACATTTGATCATACTGATACAATTTACCAAAAGTGATGCCAGCCATGGAGATACAAATAAAACAGTAACTGAACGGGTTTAATTTGAACTACAAGCTTAAAAGTTTAAAAACAAGCTTCTAAGAAAAGCTTTCACTTCGTTAGAAAAGAAATGGTACACGATTTTTAAAAGCACCTGCAATACTTGTTCTGCATTTTGAATAAAAAAATCTTTCAAGCTTTTAATGGAAAAACCTTTAAAGCGATTCATTTAATTTGGAGGCTTGAAAGCAGCCCGAAATCCGATAAATGGGCCAATTAAGTAAGTAAATAAGATTATTGAACTTTGAGTTAAAAATTCTGTAGGCCTTTATCCCCTACCCAATGATTTGCAATTATCCCTAAATCAATTCACGTTTATTGTAATCTTCCTTCAATCACTTTTTTGGCAATATTTTTTTTTTGTTTTTGGAAAACAAATCATTTGGTAAATTCGTCCATTAGCAATTAAATACGTTTCATTAACTCATAAGCTTTTCAGCCAAAGTAATAATTTAATAGCGATATCATATAGATACAGTCAACACCTAGATTCCAGACTAATTGAACTTGACAATGATGATAAAATAGAACCACAGTAGAGCACTGTTAACACCAACAAAACATGCATACATACAAACAAACAGAAATAGAAATATAAGAAATAGGAAACAGCAGATGATTGATTTGACAAATATTGGGAGCGTGAATGTAATGTAAAGCAAATAAAAATAAATAAAATATGTTGCAATAAAATTCATTTACAGACAGACAGACAGACAGATAGACAGACATACATACATATGTACAGTTAGAAAGTGACATTAAACAATTGATATTTGAGGCATGATATGAAATAAAAATATTTTAGTTCTCCTTCAGCCATCAAAGCCTTAACAAATCCCCTTATAATCAATAACGCATTACAAAAACAAAAAGCAAAAGCAAAAGTAAGTCAAATTTAAACTAAAGAAAAAAGAAAAACGTAATAATTATTAAAAAAAAAAAACAACAACAACAACAACAACAACAAGTAGAAAATTACAATAAATTGCATCGGTGTAAAGGCATTTCATTTAAATGCTTCAGTAATTCGACACTCACAGAAAAACTTTATTAAACCAATTTTGTATTATGCTTTGCAGCCAATACTTCTAAATTAAAACGAATTTCTAGAGTTTTCATTGTGAATTTTAAAAGGAACTAAATGACATGTATGGTCTCTAGGATGATAGCAATATTTTGATGCCAGAGTCCTACTTATACAACTTGGTCATAACGTTACCTTATCACATTTTTTTGAAACCAACAACTTATGGGTAGAATCTCTTAGAAATCTGCCTCAACCTGGAAGCTTTGGCTAGAAGTCCAGAGTTCCTGAATAATATCTAGGCGGCGTATGATATAGAGAAAGCTGCGTAAGACGGCTTCATAATGATGCAGATTCATCTGCACTACTCTCAGCCTCCTTTTGAAATTTTCTATCCCTAATGGCCGGATATCCGGCCGGCAGTAATCGACATACAGCAACTAGACTGATCTATTACGATACGATGATCACAGTCCTACCTTTTCCGCCCACCAGACAGGCCATTTACATCTGCTCACGAGCTGGTATTTAACCCGTAATTTTATTTTTTAATACGATCAGATACTTCTCGTTCATCTTCTTTTTAGCATGTGAGACCCACCCACGCCGTCACTAAAGAGCGCAAGCGCAAGTGGAAGTGAACTATGAACTTTATAGTTTCCTTATTTTCACAGTCTGCAACCTTAAATCCCCTTGGCATTATGATGGATGGGATACAAGCATTACTGCCATCGCAATCTCTCTTCATCAGATCCCATCTTTCTAGATTTTTTCAGACAAATCCAGAAAACCTTTCACTGAAAACCACCAGCCAAGGAAAGGGTTATTTGCTAGGCGATTCTTACGGGCCACTGTCTTGTTGGTAGGCATGATGAAAGACTTAGTATTCCGACAAATGACTTCTGCAGGAGCTGTGGGTGTGGGGAGGAGAAAGAGATTGTCTTCTACCACATGCGCCAGTGCCCTTCTCTTGTCATACAAAGACAGAAATTTTCTTTTGGACTCGGGATGGTTTTCTCTAGGAAATGTTAGATCTCCAGGTTGAATATTTATTGTGGTATCACAATGGCTCCAAGTGCTGGCCTAAGTGGGACCTCTTTCTTTAAGGGGGGTTCGCCACCTCACCTAACCTAACTTAAATTTTTTAGAGGATTGATAGGAGAAAGTCTACATTTTTTTCAGTGTAAGAGTATATTTTCTGAATAAAGAATTATTGCTTATATTTCTTAGGCTATGGGCAAATTATTATTAAGCTTTTTTGCCTATGATTCTTTTGTATTGTATATGTTTGCATTGACGAAAATAGAATACTCGTTTGGAATTTATTCCATTTTATTCAATTTTGTTTTATCAGTTAATTGAGTATTAGTTTTGTTTAAGATAACAAATGATGATGGATTTATGAATTAGACCAAAAAGTACCCTGAAATGACATTTAAGAAAATGTTTTTTTCTGACCAAAATAGATACACTTTCCAAATGGAAATGGTTGAAGCAGAGTACTATAAACATTAGCGTTTAACAATGTTTTACGTTTAATTTCATTTAGATTGTGTTAACGAATGGACATTTTGGAATCATTATCGGAAGTGCATATCGTTAATAAAATAGCCTGCTTAACGCCTTGGCTAATAGATCGCAAGACCTGGTGTTTGAGAAGATGTCGCTGGTTGGAAATCTATATAGTGGCGGTAGTATTGGGGGCCACAGCGTTTATGCTTTACGGCCTATTCACCGATGATGACTTTATCAAAACCAATGACAATGATGTCGGGCAATTGGTGGATTTCATACAAATGGTGGGTATACGAGTGGCCCATATTGTTTCGATAGGGGAAGCAGTGGCTCGACGGAAAGAGCCGCAATATTTCTTTGAAGGTGTCAAGGAAATTGATCGTATATTCGAAAGGTCTCTAAACATGGATGTGAATAATAGGTAACAGAAGAGTTTAATAGAAAAGATTTGCTTTCGAAAATAATTTCTTTTCTAAAATTTTAGAAAATTCCGTCGTTTTCTCTTGCAACATGGTTCCTTAATGCTTTTCGTTTATTTGGCAGCAGAATTTTTTATTTTAGCCTCTAAACTAATAACCCATGAACAGAATTTCATATTATTTTGGATTTTCTACTTGATGCCGTTAATTATCTGTGGCATACGCTATTTTCAAATGTTCACTTGGGTGCACATATTAAAGCATCGTTTTGAACTGCTTGTCAAAGTCGTGGATGCCATAAATCTGCGCTCGTATAAATATCCGCCCAATAAAAATCTGGATTTAATGGATGCTTTCAATGGCCAGAAAAAACTTAACTTGCCATATACCATAGCTTTGCTGGAAACGTCTCTGCTGAAACAGAAACACTGTGATATGGAAAATCCCGAGCTAAAGAAACTAATAATCGTACGCAATCTGTATAATCGTTTGTATGCCTTAAGCGAGAATATCAATCGTTATTTTGGCGTTTCCATGCTCATTAATGTGGGCAATGATTTCATCTCCATAACCTCAAATTGTTATTGGATTTTCTATACTTTTCAAGATTTTCATTCGACTACCAGAGATTTTCTTCTGATTGCCGGCAGTGCTGTTTGGACGATACCACACTTGGTAAATGTTTTGGTCTTGGCTATTTTATGCGAAAAGACCATGCAGAGTGTAAGTTAAAATTGTTATATAAAGAATGTTCCGATTTAAACATGTTTCCTTACAGACCAACAATATTGCCTTGGGTTTGCATCGCATTGATATCGATATTTTGAATGATAATCACAATGCAGTGGTAAGTTAAGAAATTTCAGAGAAATTTTTTCCCACATGCACAAGAAGCGAGGGAGGGAGAAATATAAAGGCCAGATATTGTAGGCCAAATTCCCCTTCACTCCAGCCAGGCTAACATAAAATTCTTTTCGAACGACATATCAACGACGAAATTTTACCAAGACTGTCGCCTATTTCTGTAGAAAATGACAGTTTTGTTTACCATTACATGGCTCCCTGGGCATGGGGATGTACCCGGAAATAGTGTTGTTGACGAATGGGCCAGAACGGGCATCAAACTGAACAACCTCCTGTGTATGATCCGTACAATGTAGGTACAAAAGAAAATAAGCTAACTCCACAGCTAACATTTCCTGGGTAGGAGAGAGAAGGTGCGCAAAGACAAAAAAGCTAGTTTTTCTCTCGTCTGGGCATTTTTACGAACCACTGTCTTCTAGGGCGGCATGTCCTTGATATAGTAGATCTTTTACACAATTTTTGCATAAGTTGCGAAACACTTAACGTGTCCCTGACCAGCATTTGTACCAAGGGTTCTGAGAATATGTACTGGAAACCTCATTTTTAACATTCCTGACAGAACTACTGGAAATGAAATTGAAGTACATTCACGATAAATACCTTAGACTAGTTGGCTTAGACGAGAAGAACCTTTCTAACACCTCGCATCGGGGCTTTTTTTCGTCTGAATAGTGAAGCACAATAGTTTTGACGAAATGACTTAAAAGGGCGTATGGCGACACCATCACCCAAACCTATTTTATTTTATACAGAGAGTAGAGTGCAATACTCGATAAGAGTTGATCTGAAGTACTGACAGTACTGGACGACTTTTTAATTTTTTGATGGCATCTCAAGATATACCTGATTTGGATGCATGGAACTAGCACTGTATTTACCCAGGACATTATAATAATCTCTTGTGCATACTTGCTCTAAGTTTGTCAAATTTTTCTTCTGATTTATTTAATTCAGATAAAGCTAGAAATCTACAAACAAACTTATGACCTTAATTTATTTTCCAGATCGAGCAGTTCTCCTTGCAATTGTTGCATCAGAAAATCTCTTTAACAGCTGCCGGTTTCTTTAACATCGACTGTACACTCCTTTATACGGTAAGTTGTTAAGTTTGATGCAAAAATTTGAGACAATTATATGGCATTAATATATATCCTCGTATACTATATATTTACAGATAGTGGGAGCTACTACAACATATCTTATCATCCTGATACAATTTCATATGAATGAAACAAAATCATAAAGTTTAGAGGAAATCACGTTTTTTTCCTTTCACAAAAGCAGGGACATATTTGATAGGCAAAGTTTAAGTAGAGATTTAAGTATAGAATTAAAAACATATCAACAGTATTAATTAGTCTAGATTTAGGGTTAAGATCAATACTAAATTAAAAATATTATACGAATCGGTGATAGTTATTCCGTTTTATTGAAATAGATTTATTTCTTCTGGAACATACCTGGTATCTAGGCGATCAATACACTTTTTTGCTGAAAAATCAACATATAACATCCATCGTTTGACGGAAAAGCTTAAAATAACAACAAAACAGGGGTCGACACTCAAAATGTGTCCAACTTCATGGCACTAAAGTAACTAAATGGTTAACGACTGCAGGTCAATTCATTTTCGAGTGTTAGTCGGAGTCCTTTAACACATTGCATTACACTTTTTATACAGGGCGTATATGTAAAGGAATATGACTCTGTTAAAAATTCATTGTATTCAATATTTTGGAACGAATATTCTCCATAGTTGAACCATTTCTTTATAGAGAACAGGTAGAATTAATGGCGAACCATTCGCCTCTGCTATTTATTGGCTTTGAAAGTACCTTCGTCCCATTAATTGCGACGCTATGTCGCAATATAAAGCTTATATCGGAATATATGCTGTTTGCGGATTTCATTTTAAAGGAAATGGGAAACAATCCCTTTTCAACTAAATAGTGATGTGAAACAAGACTATATTCTCCTCAAAACTATTACTGTTGACACTGGACTAATACAAAAGATATACTCAAGTTTTCATACGAAAAAACATAGAAATTGACAAAAATTGCAGAGTATTTATTTGTCCATACTTTAGGATCGACCCCTATCTTAATTTCAAAATAGATTAGTTTAGACGTGCGAAAGTTCCTGTATAAAAAACGAAAATAATAATTGAAAACAAACCCCCTATTTTATACGGACAAGACGTTAGGCGTCGACCCCTGTGTTAATGTCAATATTAATTACATTCCCGTACCCAGCACAATATTTTTCTCTTGTCATGTTATTTAAACAGTTTAATGGCTTTGGAAAAGCACTTTTAAATACGTCTTCAAACCTTTTAAGGAATTAGTGTTTCGCTAACATTTAAATCAAACGCTATGGTGGTTCTCTGGGAAACTGTAATTTACATATATTTAAAGTATTTGTTGTACATTTGCGGTTTCGTAACGATACCCCGTTTTCCGTGGCTGTCTGCCTTACTAAGGCTCCTCCACTTAAGCTGGCTAGCAACGGTGGTATTTTTAATGTTTTTCTGGCGCATGAGTGGCGGCGATACTTCCGTGGGTGGCCTAGTGGGGACAGCTTCGTTTTTATTCAATGGCCTAGTCAATATTATTATTATATTGGAGACGATATTTAAATCACCGCACTACAAACACATCTCCGATTTACAAAATGAAGTAGACAAACTAATGGACACGTACCTTAACGTTCAGGTCCAAGTCAATATGAACTATGGCAGCATAAGTAAGCGTTTATTGGCCATTCTAGTATTCCAATTGTTATGTGATGGTTTAAAAATCTGGATCAATTGTATTTCAAATATAAGTCCAATTTTTGGGCTCTTATTTCCCATTACCGTGGGTTTGCGTACACGTTATGTACAAATTATAGCCTCCATAATGATTTTGAATCGTAGAATTGAAATTTTAAGAAATATTTTAAAGGACATGGCCAAACGCAATGAACCCAAATCGATATACAGTGCGGATATCTGGCAGCCGTATGACCCGGAGGACTACGAAAGGCTCAACTATATGCGTTTAATTTATATACGCCTCTGGGAAATCGTTATGGCCTTAAATCACTTATACAGTTGGTCACTGTTGACGCTATTCATGTCTTCATTTTTCGATATCGTTTGCAACTGTTATTGGACCTTTACGGCCGTCTATAAGGGACAAATATTCCATAAATATGTCATGAATGGAGCCACATCGTTTTCTCTAATCAGTTTAATATCGGTGCTGTTTTATTTTACGGATGCCAGTGAGTATAATGTAAGTACATGAATTTATTTGACTTTAAAGCTTAGTTTAGGAGCTTCAAAGCTTCCTAACTACAGGCACACATAACCACTTATTGACAAGATCGAAAGAGTGTCTTTTCTAAACCATATGATAAAAAAGCACAGATTCTGAAGCACAACATCCATTAGTTAATCTTTTAGAAGTCTGTGGTAATGTCTGTAGTTGACATGATCTTATGAAGACGGTGTTAACCTACTAGATTAGCACAATGGGCCCAATGCGACCTAAGTGAGTCCATCCAAGAATTTTTCTTGGATGGGCAGCCACCTCTACTTACCTAACCTACTAAATGAGAATAACAAATCGTCATGAAAAAGCTTCTTAAATCAGAGTCGACGTGACTATGCATATAAATTCCTCTTGCTTCTATAAAAAGCATAGGGCCTAGGTGGTGTTAGAGGGCTGTCTAACTAATGATAAAACGAATGCCTACCAACTGCTACTTTTCTACAGACTTGGCATAATCATAATAAAATACTGGGCGCTGCAGTAACAGAAACTACAATGACATTGCCAACTATTCGGACTAATGTTTGAGGACAACAGTAAATCTACAAACACAGCCGATGTGTTGTAAACATGACATTTGAGTTTAGTGCTCTGCACAGCCTACTGTCGTAATATTTAATCGGTGGTTCTGTTTAACTCCTTCACAAGATAGACGAAAAGAGCTGATCAACAAAATAGTTGCCAAGACGAAAAAAGCTGATGCAGATTAACAACATAAAAAAGAGATAACATTGGGGACCATTTCTTATATAATTGAAGACAATTAATCAATGGATTAGGAGGGACCATCCCCTAAGTATCACAATCTTTTTATAACCACGATTTCAAGCAAGTATTTTTTCCCCAATTTCAAAGCTACTTCCCTCCTCCTCTCTTCTTTTTTTTTAACAATTTTTAATTGTGAGAAGAAAGTGAGAATTTTCTTTAGTGACTGAATTACCTCCCACTTAGATTGCGTGGGTGTTTTAAAATGCACTCAATCATTAATAACAACTTAACCTTAACAATTCAATCAATTCAAAAACAATTCATCAAAATATTCGACATGATTTTGCATTTTTTTTTTTTCAAACAGACAATGTGATAAAACTCTATGAAGTCACAAATCGTTTCATACAGTTTAATTAAAGCCATGGCTTTAACAAGTTTAACCAATATTCTTAAAGAGATTACTAAAGCCAAAATTTTCCAATTCTTATTGTTTTTAAGCTTATGGCTGTTTTCGTTGGCACCGCTTCCCTCTTTAGCCTTTAGACGTTTGAAAATTTATCAGGCATACACAATACTGTGGTGTTGTGAAATTATATGGACCAGCTATTTGGCCTTTGTCTGGGATATATTGGGTGATGAACACAGTCTAAATAGTTTTGTCAATATTGTGGTATATTTTACTCATATGTTGGGCCACTTTGCCGTATTGGCAGAATCGTGGCTAATAATCGACGTCAGAGATGAGTTAATTAAAAAATTTCGGGAAATCAAGCAGAGATTGTATACAGAGTTAAATAATCCTTTGCAGAGATGGAATGCTAAAAACAGAGTTTATGATGTTATAGCCGGGGTATTTATACTTTTACTCTGTGGTCATGGTATCATAATTTGGAGCATGTTTATGACTTCATCATCGACTAAATCATTATATTGGCGTTCTTTATTTAGCTATTTGGCTTTGGAGTTTAAAACTCTAGAATTTCTTACCGGTTTGGTGCAAATAAATCATTTCATTATGGCCATACGGCAAAGTATCAACGATTTGGGGGAACGTAATTTAAAAAGGGTTTTTAAATTGGTTGACCTTAAGAAAGCCAATGAAATTATTCACGTTATAAGTTTTAAACAGGAAGAAGAGGATGAAATGCTATTAAAGAAATTAAAAGGATTTTACTATGAGGTGTACGTGTTGCTCAAACAATATAATGAGGCATATAGCTTGTCCTTATTAGCCTCTACTGCTGTTTATTTTGTGGATTTTGTTTGCAACTCATTTTGGATCTTATTGGCCGTGCTAAGCCAAGATAGGGACTATTTTATGCTTTTGCAAGATTCTTCGTTTGTTTTAATGGCTTTCAGTTTACTCTCTTTAATATGTTGGTTTAGTGAAGAGCCTGCTTATGAGGTAAACATTTTGCTATCATTTTTAATAATTTTTTTTTTCAATATTTTCATCTTTACAGAGCCGTTATATAGGCTGTTTAATCTCGAAATTGGTTAAACCTTTGGGCAATAAATCCTATAACGATTTAGTAAGTGAGTTCTCCATACAAACTTTACATCAACGTTTTATTATCACCGCCAAAGAGTTGTTCTCTCTCAATCTAAGTTTGTTGGGCAGTGTAAGTATTCACTTTTTTTTTTAATCTGAAAAATCTCTTAAAAAAATTTGATTTTTTTTTTAGATGGTGGCTGCCATTGTAACCTATTTGGTTATATTAATACAGTTCATGTTCACCGAAAGAAATAATATTGGAAAAACCTTAAAGAAAACAACCCTAGTGACCGATACTGACACAATGAAAGCATTAGCCACAACGGAAGCAGTTACTCCATTGGGTCTTAATTAAGAACCATTCAATTCTCAAATAAATTTCTTTAAATATATGTAAACAATTATCACCCTTTAACATCATAGCTTTTCTGCCAACTACCTGCATCACTTGTATTAAACTTAATCGATTATAGATAGAAACCACAACGATAATTAAACGTTAGCTCAAAAGTATAAGAAGTTTATGAAATACAACGTCCTCTTTTATCATACAGGCGAGAAAAGCAAGCCTAATAACAGGAATATAGCAAGCGCGTATAATACCACTTTCCCGTATACGGGCAAACAAAGTGAGTCCCATAGGACCAATGGCATACGTGTCCTACTTGCTAAAGAAGCTTAGAATGCCATAAACGATTTGAAAGCACCTGCACGTAACATCACAAGCATCCCCTAGAAGATACTTCATCTGTATTCTCAACATATTTCTCAATTCTCAACCTCTTGAAGAATAATGATATTCTAACTGCTCGAACTCATAAAAGCGCAGTCTTATTTTTTTTTAATTCGAATAATACTCAAGGAATCACTTCTACTCACGTAGTGAAAAATTAGATTTTGTTTAGCAATAAAACAGTGAAACGCAAGGCAAATTACAATGATACCCTATTGAAGCAATAGGATTAGACAGCTTAGTGTCATGTCAACTAGACTTCAAAGCAACGGCAAATACATGAGTGTTGTAATCTACTTTCAATCGAATATGAATGGTGTAAGTAGTATGAAAGTGAAGTATTTCAGCCTGTTCGTAAATTCATCACTGCGCTGCATATTATGCGCAAAAAAAAAACATGGCTGATGCATAAATGAGTAAGTGAATGAGAGTTTTAACAATAAGTTTCTTGTTTCTTCCTTAAATGTCTTCTTTTTTGCACAAAGTACACAGTTTTGTGCATTTAACAACATTTTGTCATTTGTTTTATAGTCCAATTCAAAAATCAAGTTTATTAATAATTTTTCCATTTCTGCAGTGTTTGTTCTTTCGTAAAGGCAAACAAATTAATCAGCAAAAAGAAGCGTCAGCAACATATGATTAGCAGTGTGAACGCAAAATAATCATATTATGCAGCGCAGTGATGAATTTACGAGCAGGTCCTTTCTTTCAACATCTAAGCGAAGATCGCAATACAGTTTTTTGCCCAGAACCTTAAGTACACACAGTCACGAATCAGCTGCGCTAATGAGACAATACAATAACTATTCAGCCTTCTGCTTAATAAAATCAATCTTATTCAGAGATTCTCTGCAGGTCGGATCCAAAGTACGTGATTTAAGATTATCCTGTAGTATTTATAGATTTGTAATTTTACTAATAATAACCCAGGAAACGTAGCTCACACAAAAGTAGATGATACGGAAAGACCCTTGCAAAATTATTTGAGATATTATTGATTGGTACCGATACTATATAATACTATATAGAAAAAGGTATATTTCGAACAAAAACAATCAACAATCTACAGGAACGTTTTCAGAAATAATAAAAAAGCAAATAAATAATAAATAAATAAATAATAAATAAATAAATAATCAATAAAAAATAAATAATAAATAATAAATAAATAAATAATAAATAAATAAATTATAAATGAATCTTACCCATAATTTTATACAGGTTACTATGTATTGCAAAGGCGATTTCTTGAGTTATTGTTCTTGAAAAAGTATTATCGCACCTTGTCTTGATGATGAAATTTAGAATAAAATGAACTTGTTTTTCTTGATCTTGAATTAATGTTAAATACATTCTTTCTTGATTTCTTGATTTCTTGAAAAAGTATTATTGCATCTTGTTTTGATGATGAAATTTGGAATAAAATGAACTTGTTTTTCTTGATCTTGAATTAATGTTAAATACATTCTAGAAGAAAACGAAAGTAAAAAATATAATGAATAACCAATTGATTAAATGTTAACAAATAAAGAATTTATTAAAATTACAAAATTATAATTTTTAATATATGTACCTACAAAAAGTTGTTGTTAATAATACTTAAAAATTTCCTGATGACAAAGCATTACTTAGCATAAGTAGAACAAAGCTAAGCAAATTGTTTAAAAATATTTGATCATAATACAACATAATACCAAAATGTGTACATACATATTGTTTATGATCCAGACCTTGGTTAACAATTGAAATAAAACAACGATTAATGGGTTCTTCTAAATTAAATATTCAAATATTTATTTCATTTTAATATATTTTGTTTTGTTTTGTTTTGTTTTTTTTTATAATTTCTTGTGTTACAATTTAATAGTTTATTTTTAATATATTTTGTATAATTTGTATAATTTTTATTAGATTTATTTTCCATCTTGCCATATAAATATATTTTTATTTTATTTTATTTTAATATACTTCCTTTTTTTTGATAAAATTTTTATTTTTTTATAACTTTATAATTTTAAAAATATTTTACGGTTTTAAAATAAAATAATTATTTGTTTTGTTTTTTTTGTTTTTAATAAATAAAACATAGTTTAGAAAGACAAATTTTTTTGAATTATAATATAAAAACGTTTCTTCTTTTCCGATTTCAAATACGATAAAAAAAAAACAACGGAATAAACACACTTAAAAGTTAAAAACTAAAAGATAAGTAAAAGAAAATTAATTTAGAGATTAAAATTAAAAACAAATTCTATTTCAAAGATATCATAGGATTTTTTTCCTTTGATATCCTAACAAAGGCATTTGTTTTTCGTTTAAAAAAATAAAAAATATTTACAAACAAATAAATTAAAATAAAAAGTTTATCAATAAATAGTAAATTAATCAACAAATCTTATGTAAGTTTGTGAATAATGCTTGAAATGTTGAGGTGCAAATGAATTGTTCTATGATTTGAAAACGATTTTTATTTTGAATGTAAATAAACCCGAAGAATAATTTCACTTTAATTTTAACATTCGTTTCTTGTTTGCTTGATGTAAATGGCTTCTAATTTTTTTTTTATAAATTTTGTTTTTGTGCTTGTTTTGGTTGCAAATATTATTCCAAATTATTTTTCCAATTTTTTTTAGGGTTATTATAATGGTTTCCATTTTTTTCTCTTCGTTTCTTTCACAAAACTTATATTTAAAAACGTATTTATTTTATTTAAAAACATTACAGTATAAAATATTCTTATAAAATCTTTGGCACCGTCCGTGTGACTTATTAGAAATTAGAAATTTTAAGTAGAAAAACAAAAATTCTTTTTTTTTTAGTAATTTCTCCAGTAAAATATAACCTCAAATGTTTAGCATTTAAAAGTTATTGTATAATTTCTTATTTAAAACTGATATGTTTTTTTTGTTATTGTTGTTATTTAATTCACGATATTGTTGTTGTATTTATCTTTACTTTGAAATAAATTAACTTATGGTTTATGTAAGTAAGTAATTAATGGAATATGTTCAAAAGAATATGCGAATGTGTATGTGTGAATGCATGAATTTGTTTGAGTGTGTTAAAAATTAAGGGAATGCATCTTATATTTAATGGTATTATTTTTTTGGCATTTAATAATACCTGTAATATTGTAATGTGCTGTAAGAAAACAAAAGAAGAACGGGGAAAAATATAAAAACAAACAAAAATTAAAAACTAAAATTAAACAAAAAAAAATATTTCATAACAAAATTAAGAAGAAAAGCATTAAGCCAAGCCAAGGTAACACCAAATAAAGTTAAAAAAGATAACAAGCGAAAAAAGAAAAGAAGCTACAATAACTTATATAATTTGTTTTCCCACTCTGTCCGTAAAGGAAACTTAAAATCGTACAGAAGCTGCATGATGTTACAAAAATTTTCTTCTAGACTATGTTTACTCTTGTTAAAATATTTTATTGATACAGAAATACGTTTTATTATTTCCATTTAAGAAGAAGTATCCAAAACAACTTGTTAAACCTATTGACTTTGTAAGACAGAGTCAGCGAAGGATAACAAAATCCGTTAAGAAGCTGTAAATAGTTACAGAATGTCTCTAAAGAAGAAAATCTTGAAAATATTGTTGGCGTAACGTATAAAAAGAAAATCTGTAGAACTAGTCATAAAATATGGTTTTATTTCTTTAAGACTCTGAAGACAAACTGTTACAGAAACTCGTCAAAAGAAAATCTCTGGAAGGGAAATTAAAAACCCTAAAAATGTCGGGAATTATTTTAAAAAGTTTAAAATCTGTTTCCTTCTCATATAAACAGGGTACTCAACCGTGTGTCCTCATGCTAGTCATCTATGCAAAGCTGATTACATTAGGCCCCACACTGTATGTTAGACATGCAGTGTTTTGTGTGCCACAATTCAAGTGGTAGTATGACAGTCACAAAGAATGTCTTCTGACCTTAATTTTGTTCAAGTGGTACTATTTTAGGCTTCAATGGCCACTAAGAAGCTTATGACTCTCTATTTAGTTTAATCGAGATTCGCCTCTTAGGCGTTAGGAACCGTTTGGCCTAACACTGGTCGACATAAGCAGTAAATTCACTATTCTTTGTGTTTCTAAGTGTTTCGCTCTTGCATTTTTTTGAAAGTCAGCCAAACTTCGGATTCATTGTACCGCACATGTTCATAATGATGAATTGAACCAGGAAGCGATTCTTGCTACTTATCTTTTATGCAGGAAGAAACGTTTGCAAAACATTCTTCCGATCGAGTTATATACTCTTTTTATGGGATAGCTTAGGTAACAATGTTACAAGCTTATGGCTGTGGCAACGATTCCAAATTTAGCCAAAATTCTTAAGCGATCAAATAAACTTTTTAATGATTTAGTGGCTTTGCAACTACAAAGGACACACGGTTACCTTTGGGGTGAAGCGTTCTAAATTTAAAGGAAAACTAAAGAGAAAAAAACCGAAAATAAATTAAAATTGGTTTAAGCTATAATGTTTTTATCTAAACTCTAATATATTTTAATTAGTTTGTGGTGTATATCCAATAATTTTTAATATTTAATTTCTTTGTTTTCTTTCTTTTTTTTTTTTTGTTTTGTTTTCATTTAATTGTGTAACTATTTAATTTAATTTAATATTTTAAAATGCAACAGATAATTTTATAATATTTTCTTGTTTTTCTCACAAGTTTTGTGCTAAAATCGTTTATCTTTTCAATATGATTTAAATTTTTAACAACACTACCATGGTTATCATAATATAATGGGATTTGTTTATAAAAAACTGAATTTCTTTTGTAGATTTATTTTTTAATAATAATTTCGGTTATTAATAAACCTCTATAGAGTAACTAACATTCGTTTAGCTAAGTATGTATTAAGTAAACAAAAAAATTAACCTGAAAATTTCAAATTGTTTGGCTAAATATATTATAAACTTCTAATGTTTTATTTTTGTGTAGTAATAGTCACCAAAATAATGATATATTGGTCCATGACCATCAAAAATTGGTAAATATTTGAGACCAAATATTAATTTCACAGTCTAAAAGCTAGCTACTGGGTTCTGGGAATTATCAGAATGTGATTTTGGGTCTTCCGGCCGCAATGCTGAAAGGCGCTTTAGGAAGAAAGGACAAGAAGAGAAAGAAAGATTGTTTTGGAGGGAACTCAGTAATATGCAGTCGTTAGCGTTCATGCCTGTGTGAAATCATTTTAAACACGATGGCTGGCAGATTAGTAACTACCTTAGCCGATCAATCAACGACTAAATTTTCTTTAATTCTGGTAAGAATAAAATCGAAATGACTCACAGTTTAGGAAGCTTTAAGCAATAGCTTACAACACCTACGCTGGATATAAAAAATCACACATAAGCTCTAAGCGAAGAAAATGGCCGCAAGCTGTATGAAAACACGGCGTTGTGGATTTCATAAATTAAGGGAAATTTTTAAACAATTCCGAGCTGTTGCATAATAAGATGATTATAATATAAGACTAAACATTAAGTGGCAAAATTTTAACTCATATGAAGCACTTTTCGTTCGATATTGTTTAAACAACTGAGTTTAGAACAAATCCGAGACATATTTAAATGCTTCGAATATGGCGTTATCGGAAACTCCGCCGTTCAACTTGGAATATAACATTATTTCGATGACTGTTTGGCTAATATAGTAGGTAATAAACTTTTAAAGTTTTATTTTGTCTAGTTATGTATGTACTATGTATAGTTACGTTATGAAGTAATGTTTATTTTAGTTTTTTAAATATGTTTTTAAATTAATATACTAGATTGATGGTCCTTAAAACAAAAGGTTTTAGTAACGAAGCATAAATTATAATTAAAATTTATTAAAGGCTGTGTCTTAGAGTACATGTTAAATACTGCAATACTGTGTAGAGGTTTAATCTTAAATTTTTTTCAGGGAACTAATTTAAAAGGTTTTCATTAAAATGTAAAATAATTTCGTTAATAATTTCGTAAAAAGAGAACTGGAAGCTCCAATAGTTTAACAGTTTGTTTTTTGGTTTTTTAATGGTTTTTTTCCTTTATCTTTTTCTTTTTAATTAAGGCTTATAAATGTTTATCATCAACTGAAGGCGTACCGTACCTTTTCTTTCAATATTACATCGATTTTTTTGAATTTTTTTTTAGATTTATTTCAATTTTTTTCCTCTTTAATATATAATAATATGTAAGTAACATTTAATTATTTAAAATAATTGTTTAGTTTCATTCTTTAAGTCCATAAAATGTTTGTCAATATTTTGTTTTTTGTTTTTTTTTTGTTTTCTTAAGAGTTTTCTCAGGGAGTTTGTGTTTAAAATTTCACTCTTTACATTCTTTTCTGTTGGTTTTTTAGGTTTCTTTTTGTCTTTTAAAAATATTTAGTGGTAAAATTTATGTGGTTTTGTTAACAACAACAGCTAAAAAATTGTGTTTTTTTTTGTTTTGGTTATTTAGTTAGTTAATAGAATAAAATAAAAAGAAATAAGTGGCTTTAATAGTTTTAAAAACAAGTAAAAGTGCTTTATTCGGTTAAACCGAATACGTTTATACCCTTCATCATAAACTGTGATAAGTAAGGCCTAGAAAAAGCTATCGAATTACATTATAAATTTCAAAATACCCACTAATACTTGTAATTAACTTATGCAAAGTACTTGAGAAAATATTATACAGCCATATAAAAAGTATCCGGGTTTTTTTTTATCACAAAATTGTTTTGTTCAATTTCGTTTCCGAAATTTCGATATGAACGATATACATGACTCTAGCCAACAGTTAATGAATAAGTAGTTGAAATTTTGTATCAAACAGAGTAAAACGGTCACAAACGGAGGCACTATTCACCAACTACTTTACATTTTGGCTTCATTTCGACAAGACTGATTAGTCATAGAATCTCGATAAATTTGACTAACCAAATTGTCATCATTGAAAGAAGGCTAAAATACATGCAAATCATAAAAGTACTGAAAGTAGATCATTAAGATCCACTAAATTTAGTCATGTAGAATTGAGTTTCAATACAAAATATTTCGGTTCAATAATTACAAGAAAAAAAACCGCGGTTACATTTTATACGACCCAATAACTGCAAGGTTGGGCTTATGAAATTATATCTGAAAGACCTGCATTTGTTCTCTAAACTACCAATAACATTTTTACCTCCATTATCCAAGCATAAAATATTTTTTTATATAAAATAGGGCAGTTGTTTCTGATCCAGCAGGTATCCAAATAATACTTCCAGGTCTTCAGCTATCACTAAAGACCTGAAATTTAAAAATAAATATTCCAACGTTGATTTCAAAGTTAGAGATTCTATAGTCATATAGAGTAGTAGGTGTAAGATAACATCATATTGCATATGATTTCATGGATGAAAATATAACTGGTATGGGGTTAATGCAGTATAAGCACAGTAAGCTCCCCAAGTTGAAGACTCTATACCCATATAAGTCTTTGACATCGTTTTATAGTCACTGCTGCATGGAAAAATAGAAATAAAAAACAATAGAACAAACAAGTAAAAGTAACCAATGCTACGAAACTACACTAACTAAATACATACTCTCAGAGACAAAAGGGAGCTAAAATCTACATCTAAAGGCTACAGATAAATATTAAAAATCATTTAAAGGCCATCGTTTTAATATCGTTTTAATATTTTAAAACATTTATAGCAGACGGACAGACAATTTAACCGACATTTAACTTACAAATCTATTTTGGCTAACCTATCATCAAAACTATTATCGATGGAGGGTATACAATATATGGAATAGGTTTTCAAAAATGTCTTTTAAACTAAGAGAGAAGATTTTCATATAAATATTTAGACTTTAATAAGAAGAAAGAAAAAAACAACTTAAATGTATTACAAAATGGTGTATATAAGTATATAAGTTAGAAAAAATAAATATGTATTGTATTAAGAGTAAATTTAAAAATTGTTTTTGTTTTTTTTAGTTAAACTGGAAAATTATAGCATAGAATGTAATTGATCCATTTAAACGTTATAAAACGCTTTTCTTATGTTATTGATAAATTTAACATTTAACTTACTTAACATTAGCAGTTGCTGAGGGCGTAGCCGATAAAGCCATTTTCGATAAGGTGGCTAAGGAACGTTTTTGAAAGGTTTGATTATTGCCGCTACCCTCATTGGTATCGGAAAATAATTTTCGGAAGCTGTAAAAAACAAATAAACACAAGATTAGATTAGGTTTATTTAGGTTAGCGTGGTAGCTTTAATTTGCCAAAAAAAAGCTAACTTGACCACGCATAGCGGCCCGTTGTGTGATGCCACAGGTGAACGCAGCCTCTGTACTGACCAAGTTCCTCCGGTCCAAGGAGGGAGAAGTTGGTCAGCACAAGGGCTGCACAATAAACACAAAGTATATTTAAAAAAAATAATCAACAAAAACCTACAATTTACGTATGCCAGATTCACTGGATTTCTTCCAAGGAGCATCATCGGGTTCAAAAGGTAAAGGTCCCTGTACGGGAGCATCGTGTTCTGGTGGACTGTAAAATAAAACCATCATATACGCATATATATACGATATAAAAAATGTTTTACAATTCATAAATACTTACGTGCCATTGTGTTCACCATTATCGTCGTCTGCACCACCTTCTGCACCCGCTGCATTGTCATGTTCCTCATCATCCTCATCGGAACTTGAATCGTTGGCGGTAATTTCGTTTGGTTTTAAAGCTTTTAATTCTTCATGTAAATTTTCAATTGTTGTTAACAATTCATCACGCTCATTGATTAATTCCTTTAATTCTCTGGTTGTGTAACGTGGTCTATTCGGATCGTTAGGGTCGTTATCGTGTGACATAAACAAATCTTCATTGTCTTTCTCCGCCAAACCCAAACGTTTACGCAAACTATTAATTTCGCGACATTGGTCTTGTAGTTGGGCCAAAAAGTCTGCCCTCTCCTCACACAATGTTTTCACTTGTGTCTTAAGCATAGTACAGCGGCGACGTGTATCACGTCCCGACGATTTTAAACGTTCCATCTGTATGGTCATCTAATGAACACATTAATTAAACCAAAAGAAATCAATTTAAATAAAATAAAATGATGATGAAAGCGGTGTTGTCTACTAAACATCATCAAACATTTCTTTTTCATTGTGTTATAAAATAAAGCCGTTAAAAAAACAACTATTCAGAGAATTTGGGGGGTTAGAAGAACAAACAAAAAAAAACAAATTTATAGCTGTAAAAACATATTCAAAATAATACTTCAAGCCAATACGAGTAATTTTGGAAATTTAAGAAATTCTATGGTATTCATTGAAAAAAGATGAATTGTTACATAGAAATAGTCTGAAAGGCTTTCTACAAATGCAATAAAGTTTCTACTAATCACGTCATAACACTGACGACAAAAATATGCTTTGCACTGTGCCTATTCATTTGATCGTAGCGTTTTTGCCAGAAGACTGCTGCTGAGAGGAAGTCGCCGAAAGATATATTTTTTTCATATTTCGTTTTGTTCGAGATGTCTAAGTCAGGAGTTTGGAACCACTGTCTTTCGTCTAATAAGCCAACACACTACCTACTAGACTAAGGCGACTCTGTCTATCATGCTTCTTTTCATTATTCATTATTCACTTTTCACAATTTTCTCTTTTTCTAAGACGAACACAATGGGCCGCATAACCTTCGGGGTGTATGTTTTGGCTATTATATTAGTACACATACTATGGCTATTGAATAGATTTGTTAATTATTTGAATACGACTAGGCAAATACTAGAGTGCCACTAGGTATAGAGCGTTAATGTGCATGAAATGAAAAGAAGAGAAAAGATCTCAATTAATACACATTGAGAAGATAGACAGAAGTCACTTCAGTGAGAGATACCTACAGGTTCAGTGACCACAGGCATCCTATTGTCATCTCAATTTGAAGTAATGCGCACGCCGCAAACAGGCGCCTACAACGTAATCTCCGTTTTGCAATTATAAATCTTTTGTTTATGAAATTTATTATTTAATCGTTAAACAATTGTTATTAAATTTGATTATTATTTGCCCGTAGTGAGATTTTAAATAAAGGAAGAACCAACAAAAAGTATCAATTTCTTTAAAAATAATCCCAAGTAAATCACTTAAACGATACGTTTACTTATCTTAACAACACATTCATGTCATTGAAAAACACACGCAGCATACAGGTAACGAATTTAATCCTTTTCTTTTGTGCAACTTATGAAAATATTTAGAAAACTCATTCATTATCTGTTAACCATATTATAAGTATTAGAATGTTTTTCTAAGCTAAGCTAAGGGATTTATGACACCCTCTTACTTATTGTCTTTTAATTATCGCCACAACATAAAGGTGTTGTTTACAAAACAACTGTAACGAACGCAATTATGGAATTCTAAGAAATATTAAATTTTTTCCTGGCCTGGTTGGCTAACCTTAAGAATAAAAATGAGAAACTGAAAACAAATTGCATATGTTTTATAATTGCACAAGATTGAAATGATGACTGGCCATAATAAAACTAAACGCAAACATTTCAATATTGGTTGCTGCGGTTTTCAGTAAACAAAACATGTTGTATGTGGCTAAAAAGGTTTTAATTTAAAAGAAACTGATAACTTTAATCAAACATATGGTACATACATATGTATGTATGTATGCACATGAAGGTTGTATATCTTTATTAATAAGAAACATCTTCACTGATAACAAACAAAAATACAATAAGTCAGTTCAGAAGGTGTTAATAAATTTTTTTACACATAACTGTTGTGCATATTAAACCGCGGTTAAAAGGTTAAGACGATTGGTTAGCAATTCGTATGCAAAGGAAAAAATGGAAAGTACAGTGGTTTCTTACAAATTACAATCAGAATCTGCAATTTTCGAATTTAGAACAGATTGCATGCAAATGTCAGACATTTTTCAGATTCGTTTACCGTTGCTGAACATATACGACCCCTGTCACTGTTTGTGATAAACAAACACCCCAGGGGTTTAAGTTTCAAAATACAGAACACATTTTCCAATAGTTTAGACGTCTGATAGTTGAAACATATTGAAATTATTGCCAAGCGATAGAGAAAAAAACCCAGAATGTTAAAGGATGACTTTTTCAAAAATGCACGTATGACTTTTAACATTTTCCAAGACTGGTGGTTCTGCTAAATATTTTATCTTTCCATATAACATGTGTGTAGATTATTCGATTCTTTTAAGATAATATTGTGTTACTAATTCTGGATAACTGTTTTGCGCATCCTTCTATTCAGGAAGAAAATTAACAGTGAAAAGAAAGTGTAACTACATGGCAACAAATTTACAAAGGTAAACCTATAGTTGAATGAAGACGTAACACTCCCGCTTTCTCCATTCTAGTTTCCTTGTTTCTCATTCAATCCAACATGGAATAAACTTTCGAAACGAACAACTATTTCAAGGATTCTTATAGCATTAAAGCACTATATGGAACTATGATAATTAACTTCTAACTCTGGTTAGGATAAGCATTTTCACGATTGTCATGAAACCAGATGACCTAGTGGTCTGGGATCGTTTATGAGGATCATGAGTTGGAACATCGTTTCAGACTACATACATAATAACTGCACTTAAGACAGTTTAGAAGGCATAAAAGCATGACAAATTTCCCTTTCAAAATGGGTCTTTAATTGGCAATCAAAAATTAAATTAAAAACTACTGTATTAAAATGCATTTAGAATATAAATTCGATTATTTCTACTTACATGTTCAATTTCCGTGTATTTGCTTTGCAATTCTCTTTCCTTCTCCTTCAATTCATCGCGTTGCCTATAGATTTGTTCCTTAAGCCTTTGCAAAACCTGTGTATCACTTAAAGCTGAATGCAGTTCATTATTGGTAACGCTGATGATGCTTTCTGTTAAACTGGCACCCAAGCCAGAAGATTGGGCCGATGACGATTGTAAATCTTGTGTTTGCTTAACCAAACGTTTGTTTTCCTCTTGCAATGAGGACACCAAATCGGCCAAGTCATTGGTTTCCGTACGCCACTGTTCTTCAATCATTTCCAATTCTTTTTCAAAACGCCTTCTAAATTCAGCTTTTTCCGATTTTTCACTTTCCAATTGGGCAATTTTATCTTTAAGCTCTTGTATGGTGGCATTCTCACGTTCATTTTTGGTAGCCAATGCCTCCAGCAGCTCTAAAGTATTGATAATCTTGGGCATAAGGCCAGTAGCTGCCTCGGTGCCGAAACGATCAATAATTTTCTCATATTCTTTGCCTATATCAGAGGCCAAATCATAAACATCAACCACTCCAATATCATCTATAGCGTCCAACACCATTTCGCCCATTTCATTAAAATGAAAACCTGGCATACGGTAGGGTTAGGTTGATAGTTTTGGTGGTGGTTACTGCTTTTTCTTTTTTAGTTGTGTAGTGGGGTTGTATGTATGATCTAATAAACAGACCGACGTCCACTTTAACAAGGCAAACCCCTTTCACTTGTTTCTGCTGGCCTAACCTAACGGCTATTGCAAATGACGACGACGACGTCGTTGATGATGCGGCCGCCTCTCACACAATCTCACAATCAATTGATGGACACTTTAGTTAATAATTTATTTAACACTTTGTATTTAAACACTAATTGGCTGGTTGTCTCCTCCCAAGATTTGTGCCTATAGCAGGTGTTGTATTGAACGACTCCTACTCAGCGCTTTTTATGTATAACGGTTAACGAGAAAAATAGAAAAACTTAAAACTTTTTTTATCTTCTTATACTTATTCTTCTTCTTGTTTAAGCACTTGACTTCTTTACTGGAGAAAGAATTTTTATTCCGTTTATCAACTGTATTAGGTTCTGTTCTTATTAATTTTATAAAATTGACGGTTAATTAAAGGTTGGAATTGTTTAGAGAGCACCGTTTTATAAAAATACTTTGGCCATAAAACTTTATTAAAAACTATTTATGTATTTAATAAGACGATAATTTTTGCACAATTACAAATTTTTCTGTGTGTTTTCACAAGCGATGCAAGAAAAATTGTAATGAGTAATAAAAATGATGGCATTTAAAGAGCACTTAAGGTGAACCAAGAGACGTAAGAGAGTAGGTACATAATAAGAGAATAACAGAACAGATGTTGCTGCAGGGATGCCAAATTTAAAGAAATTGAGAGAAATAAACAAAACAACGATTTCGGGAATTATTAAATGGAAATATAAAAGTGGGTTATCTATTTAAAAGCTGTTAATAGTTTTTCATACAAAGTTTTATTTATTTAGCGTAACTTTTTCCTTTTACAAATTGGAAGTTCACGACTGAGGAACGCTCAAAAATTGTTTAAACTGATTATAAATTTGGTTATTCAAACTTTTAGAGCAGCACGGGATAGTTATTGTCATCATAATAGATGTACAGTGCTAGGAATTGACAAGATAATAAAGAAATTAGACGAGACTGAAGTTCTTCAGACCTGTACATCAAATTTATTGATACCAAGGCGTTGTCAGAAATTGAAACGGTCTTACGATCATCTTGACATATTTTGAATTCGGATTTGCGTCTCCATCCATATAGCGTCCAATACAAGCAATACTTATAGTCGTCTGACCATACACAACGCTATGGATACGCTAACAGGGTGCTAAGCAACATGCTTTCAATGTTATTTAAAAAACAACAAATCTCACTCGGTAGTTAAATCAACAAGCTAAACCGATTATGAATTGGCCTTATTACATTAGGACTTTCCAGAAAGAATAATTTCACATTTCCGTGACATCAATTGCCAATTGTGGAGCTATATTGAAGACAATGTCTGAGTGGATAATCCCCTGACGTTGAATAATTGGAAAACTAACATTCACCAAGTTCGCCCGAAATATCTTCGAAAAAAAAACTATATTTGAAGAATCGTGTAATGCAAACAATCCAGATGCGTTCTTTTAGATGGCAAGTTCTAAGTTTAATACTAAAATAAAAGCTACATGGGAATCACCACAGCTTTATATGTATGCATTTTATTTATCTTTGTTATTCAAACCGAAAAATTGATAACTCTCAAGCCCGACATATATAATAAATAAAATAATAAATATATAATATATAAAGTACTTAATATACAATTTAAAGAGTTAAATTAGGTAATAATAGTACTACTTTATGAGTTTTCATAGTCCGAACAAAAATGATTTATTCTAAAAAGTTATATTGCGTTATTTTCTATTTAAATCGCATATGTTTGTTAAATTTCTTTTTTTTTTAATAATTTTAAATTATTTAAAGAAACGCGCAATAAATTTTAATTGCAATGTTCAAAATTTAAAATCAAATTTTTACTTTATGCATGCTTGAATAAAATAATTTTGAACTATACTGTAAATTCTTTGTTACTTACCCGAGTTGTATGTTTTGATACTTTTTGTCTTTGGCTTGCTTTTAACAACCATGTGTTTTTCTTCTGGCTTTCTTAATCAAAAACAAGTCATTTTGCTGTCAAACTGCATTGCAATTGTGCATAAAATTCTAAAAATACATAAAAAAGTATTGTAGAATTGTAATTAAATAAATTTCATAAACAAAAGTAAATTATAATAGTTTTAGAAAAAAATTGTAAACAAAATTGAAGCCATGCTTTGGCAAAGTTACAAGTAAACAAAATAAAAACAGTTGTTGTTGTGTATGTGTCATAAGCTGGTTGTAACAAAAGAATTACAAGAAACAGACACAGACCCCTGCCAAGAGAAAACTCCCTTAAAAAGAACTGCCAAAAACAGTTTAGAAAAATTATTATTAACCGAAAATAAAATCTAGTTAAAGCCATTTGTGGAATAATGCATAAAATCGATAATAGTTTGGATTGCAATTCAGCCATCATGGAGCCTTGCGATTCATTGACCTTCTACAAGGTAAGCTGGAATTACATTTTGTAACACTACACAAAATGCTGGTCATGTAAATGAATGCATGTGTGTATGTATATTATTTATTAATTTAGTATACATTATTTGTTTATTATTGCGTTTTATTAATTGTTTTCATATGTACACATTATACGTATATACATAGCATGTGTGTATGTATGTACGTAAGTTCTTTGTTATACTTAAGCTAGGCTATAGTTTAAAGCAGCGTCGTTGTTTCTATGATTGATAAGCGGTTATACACACATGCTTGTGTTTAAGGCTCGGTAGCCATTAAGCGATAAGGCCAATGTAAAACCTCTTCTCTGAACTGATAAGTACTGAAAAGCGTTACCGACATATAAAGGAGGCGCGTCATTTGCAAATAATAGAGAAAACAACGTTTAAAGTGTTCAAATTTCATAAGATTAATGCCCGTCCATATAAGACATTGTTTCTTTTCGTTTCGTTAATTTGTTAGTTGGTTAGACTTGCATTAAGAAACTCGAATGCTTTAATTATTTATTTTGCTTTTGAAATTAGTCATCATTAAAAAAAGTAAATTATTTACAATGGAAAATTTATACAGTAGATCCGTAACAAATCGGAATATATTATTTATTAACCCATACAAGTAAGAGTTTTTCTTTTGAACTCAATAAATTTTCTTTCTATTGCAACCCTCATTTGCTCAAATGACTCTTTAAATTATTCACATGAGAGTTACATTTACACCAAATGAGAATTTTTTGCAATACATAAAGGAGGTACACCGAATTCTGTTTTTACACGGTCTTTTTTTACACGGTTTTGATATAACACGGTTTGAAAATAAAATATTTTTAATTTTTGTTACACGATTTTATTCCATTTAGCACGATTTAAGAATTTTTGTGCTTAATTTTTTTTGTCAAATTTAATTTTTGCAAAGTATGTTCATATCACAAATTTAAGGGAATTCCCTTTTTGCGCGACAAGCAAATTTACTGGTCAATGCAAATGTAAATGGCACAAATTTAGGGGAATTCCCTTTTGTGCATACAAGCACAAAGGTCAGAGCAATTGAAATGTGTTAATATTTTGTGTTTGGTAAAGAAATTTTTTATTGGCAAATTTGTTTTTCTATCGTTACATTAAATTTAACGCGTTAAGATGAAAGGTAAGCCAAAAAATATATAATAATATATATTAATATGTTAAATATTTTATGAATCCCTAAAAGAAAAAACTTCTTAAAAAATCCTTGTTTTTCACTAATTTTAATAGGTTTTAATCACCTATTTTTGCATACGATCAGTGTCTTTTTTACACGGTTTTTTCTGGAACCAATCTACCGTGTAAAAACAGAATTAGGTGTATTTTTGAAATTTTACAAAATTTCTTTAATATCCAAAAGAAATGTTTTTTTTTTAACTGCAATAATGTTATTATTAATTTGACTAAAGATAGGTATTTTTTTGTTTTAAACCCCCTAACTAATAGTGAGAAAATTATAGAAATTTGATTTGTTTTCATTTAACTTTGTTATGGGAGGGGGGAACATATTCATTAAACAATGTCATGCACGTAACAACAAACAGAGTGCGACATTAGCAATGGTCACCTCCTGAGAAAGAGTGTTTTTTTACGCAGTTAGTAAAAAGTTTTTCCAAACTACTGGCATTTGAATAATGAAGTGTTATTTCTATGCAACGACATGTGGAATCCCAGAACTTGCTAGGGTTTATCACAGAATTGCAACGAACGACGTATTCTGAATAAGGAGTATATAAGGAAGTGACTTATAAATTGGAAATGGATTAGGCACTTTAGAAAAAGACGAGAAAAGGGGAAATTGTTAAAATCAGTCTTCAGTGCAACCCATGGGACGAGTAAGGTTGATGTCACTGACCTGCAGTAGTTAAATTAAAACTGAAGTACTATTGTCTGTCAATACATGACCGGACCATAAGCTACACATCTCACTCAAGACCATATACAGGAATTTCTATGGAGTAGCGATTCTTGATTTATAATTTTTATCGTTACCAAAAGAAAACTACACCGATCAAGTGATTATATTACTGACTTATTGGGAGCTACATAACCTTCTGTAACTGAATGTCAACACAACAAATCAAGACACGAAGTAGAATATCTGCTCACTTTATTTGGGGATAACCGACATTCTCCGCCAAAGAAAAAAAATGCGCTACAATTGCTCCAAAAGAGGTCTTCAAAGATGATTATTATATGTAAAATCCTACCATTCCTAACGTACATTCGTTAACACATGTAAATGCTATAAGTTTCGTCATCCCCGAAACTGGACATCTAATCTTAGGCTTAAGGCCGAAATCTTTTTCCAGTTGGAATACCGCAAAAGCACTTTTATAATTTATATAGAAAATAAAATTTGATTTTATTACCTTTTATTAGCCCTCGAGTGTTATTGGGAGATGCAAAAGTGATCCATCGATCCATTTTAATGGAGTTTCTTTTAATAGGTAAATGGAAAACTTTCGTTTTACTTTTAGTATGCTGCCGCATATTTCTTGTAACTTTTTTTCTTTTTCAACTTACATGTCCAAACGAAGCCGATATTTGCCGCCATTTTCTAATTGCTGAAAATGGGCTTTCTTTCTTGTAGCGAAAAATTTTTTACATCACTTTAAATTTAAAACTTGTTTTCTTAAAACTTTGCATAAAATCTTGTTGGAATAATTATTAATTAATCACTTTAAAATAAATATCTTTCATATAAAATATTATAAATTATCCTGTACTCACTCTCTGTTTTAGTTAAAGTTATTAGCCTTGCTTTATTAAATTTTTTCGTTATTTGCGTTCTCTTCTCTCTTCTAGTTTTCTTCAAATACTATTTGATACAATACAGTTTTGCAACACTGATTTGGATGCTTTTGAATCAGTGTTGCAAAATAGAAATTTTTAAATGGTACTTAACTATAAATGAAAGAGTACTTTTTTGCATCAAATGGTACTTTTATAAAGAAAAATATTTATTTATACTTAATACACGTACGGAATGTAATAGAAAAACTAAGGAGCTATACATGTTTTTCATATACAAAACAAACACAATTGGTTCGAAACGTAAAAGCCCCGCTTAGTCAAACGTCGACGGAAGGTACGTTCGTTTTTAGCATATGAAGAGGGTTCTTGTTGCTTTTCATATTCTGAATACGAACGTACGTTTCTAGGTCAGCATTACGTCGAAATGAAATTGAAAAGTACTAAAGTACTGAATTTTTCAACCTACCATGCCTAATTCCTTACTAAACGTTCAACGTTTATATCAAACTCATACCATTCGACATATGTTTGATTCATAAAACAACTCATTTAGAGTCCTAAGTTCGATTGACTCGAACCACTCAACAAAACCTACAAAAAAATAGAAAAATGACGCATAAGCCAAAAAGAAGAGAGCAGCAAGCAGAGCAAACACACAATCTTCTAGTCACTAGAATCTAGTGAGTATTTTAGTGTTCGTAAACGAATCATACTTATTTTGTGTCATCTGTATATATGCATTGAGTTAAGGAGAGTCGAAATTAACGACAACATCATACGTGTTGTTAAGTATAAGTATGATGAGTACCTCAAACTTTGAATAAGAGATTCCAGGTTCCATGATATTTAAAAATAAGTATGAATGCGTTTAAGTAGGAGTGAAATTATGATTTGATTCTACCCCTCTTCTTGAATACTCAATGCAGATCTCTGAGTATATGTGTGTCATGTTTTGCCATACCATACCTCCCTATTCATAAACTTAACTTCGTTGATCTTATTTGTGTTGTGCTATATTGTAACAAAGTAATGTGTGTGTGTGAGAATTAAGAAAGAAGAGAAAAGTATTATATTTCTCCTCAGATAGCGGCACACAATAACTGTTAAATATAAAATTCTATTTTGTTGCTGGTCAACAAATATTAAATTTGCATAGGCATAAAAAGAGAAAAGATTAAAATAAAAAAAAATGTATAATAAATTAAATTAAGGACACAAAAAGAAAAACAGAAAACAAAATTTAATATTAAAAAAATATTTAAAATATAAAAACAAAAAGCTTAAAAAAATTTTAAAAATGTTTAAACACAAATTTGGTCAATCAAAATTTTTTACTCAGGCTTTTTGATTGAACTCATGCAAAATTTCCTCAATCAAATAAAAATAATTTTATTGTGTTTGGTTTACAAACTCACCTGTTAAAAACTATGCATGTGCATCAATCTACGCACAAAAAATAAAAAAAAACTTTTTCACATTCAAGACCATGCACTAACAACACATTTATTTATTTTTTTTTTTTTTTCGGTATAAACCGGTTACTCTGCTTTTGTACTCCAGCAAGGGAGTTTTCAAATTTTATTACACATTGAAACATTTTTTGTTGTTGCTCTGATTTTTACATAGGCATTGTCATGGCCTTACACTAACAACACAACACTTTACTTCACTTATTTTTTGCTAATTTTTTTTTAACGTACACCATTTTCTGATGTACTCCATTTTGAAATGCTTTCAATGAATTTTGTTAAAACTACAAACGAAATAAAAATTTGATTGAAACCTTCGTATACCGTATTTAAACAATTACACGTGTTTGTTTTTTTCAGAATATATTATTTTATTAACACAACTTTCTTCTTTTTTCTTTTAAACAAACTTTAATTTATTTAACTTCAAATTTTAAACCAGACAAATTTTTACGAACACCCTCTCCAAATAACACAAAAACTACAACTACCGGCTGTCGGCTTTGTAGTTCTTATCAAAGCAATTAAATCAAATAACATATCAATTAATAACATGATGCTTACAAGACAATAACAACAACAAACAGAACAAACATCTTCGTTAAGTGAAATTGAGTGCATATGCTCTCCTTTACTTTTAAAAAGTTCAAACAAACAATGTCTCCTACATTTTTTTGCTTACAGTAATCAAATAACCACAAAAAACTTAATAATAACCACAAATAAGCACCATACAAAGTAAAAAACAATAACAACAATAACAAACACAAAAGAGTGATTGTCTGTTACCCTTGCTCTTCTCATTTAAAAAAAATAATATAAGAGGAGAGGAGAACATTTCATAAAAACTTCACGAAATATTAACTAAATTACAGCATGCCGTAGAGTTTCTAAAGGCGTTGTTATTGTAAATCAATATTATTTTTGTTTGTCGCCAAACAATGTTCTGCATTGCGTGAGAGCAAACAACACTCATCTCTGTTATTTAGTTTCAAATGTGTGCATAACAACAAATACAATCAAGTTATTTTTCTGTTTCTCTTATTATGTCTTTATCAATAAGAAACAAAAACAATTAGTAGAGCAACATATTTCTATTCCACTCGCAATTATGTCAACTTCATGCACACACAAATTCCTTCGATTTGTTATTCATGTATGCATTCATTCACAATACGAAATGGTCTTCTAGCACACTAACCATTATTAATACAATGTAAGTATATCGCGTAAAAAAAAGCGTTCATGCATTCGGCTTCATGCGAAAATGTTTCTTCGATTGTTGTGTGAGGAGAGTGTTAGTTGTTTGCTATATTAAAGGGTTTGAAAAACAACAACTCTTTTGTATAACCACACACGCTTTGTTTTTGTATGCACATACATACATATATTAACTGTCTTGAGAAAAAAAGAAACAACATGAATGGATTGATGGATTCTATGATATTTTACAAGAACAATTGTCTTGTTTTGACTTGCTCACGCATAATTTTATACACTAGGAACAAAACAAAAAGTGAATGGCACTCGGTTTCCTACAAAATTATTATTTCGGGTGTTATGAATGCTTTTGTAAATAATCAACAGAGAGGAAAGGGTATTGTTAGCTGTAGAATGTAGATTGCAAAAGAACTACATTGTTTGACCACAAAAAAGAAAAATAACTTTGATTTGAATGCGTTTATGTTGATCTTTGCTGTAATGTAGTTTACATTTCGTTAAGTTCTTATGTCTTGTATTGTTTTTTAAAATAAGGAGAGCAAGGGTAACAGTTAACCCACCAGTTGTGCTTGTTCTTGTTGTTATTTTTTATTTTATCATAGTGTTTATTGATATTATTAATGTTACGAGATTTTTGTCTTAATTTGATAACATTTTTATGAACTTTTATTCACTGTAAGCAAAAACAAGTGCTTTCCTTCTACATTGTTTTATTAAAGGTAAAGGAAAGTGCATATGCACTCAATTTAATTTAAAGATGCACGTAATTGTTGTTGTTATTGTCTTGTAACAAATGCTGTATTCGAAATGTGTTTCGAAACATGAAAGCCCCATTTAGTCAAAATTCAACGGAACGTAACGGTATGTACGTTTATTTCAGCATATGTAGAGCAAATTAAATACTTACCAAAATTATATTACGGTTCGGCAAGCGTTCTCATAGCTACAAAAGAACTACTTTCCATGGACGTTGGGCTAACCGCGGCTAGAGACTAATTCTACCTTTAGCAGTATGTTGAATATTTTGCTAAACCATTAAGGGCCATTATTACAACTTGCCGTTAACTAAAGGGAGGATTTTAACGGGTAGATAAATTGCTTTTATATGCTTATTATGCTTTTTTTTAGTGAACGTTAAGCTAAATGGAGGATCATCCTACCTTTAACTTTTAAAGTTAAGTTTATATTTGAACTTGCCATATTATATATTATTTTCAATATGACAACTTCAAATATAAGCAAAATGAGGAAACACAACAACAAAAACGGCCTTTCATTGCCACTGCGTTTAAAACCTTGTTTAATGGAGCAGTTTTATCGACATTGTTCTGGCACTGCCATATTGAAAAAGTTATCTTTATTTAATCTGTAGGTTGTAATAACGAAAAGAAGTTAAAGGTGACTTTAAAGTTCACTTTAGCTAAAGTTACCTTTAACTAAACCCAAGTTTAACAGCAAGTTCTAATAATGGCTCTAATACTTAAAAAGCGCGAACCATAAAATATGTAATAATAAAAAAGTACTGAAAGCGTCGCGGGGGTACTGTGGTATTTTTGAAATGCAAAAGTACTGAAAAAAGTATTAAAGTACTGAATTTTTCAACACTGCTACTGTGTATTTATTGTTTACAATATTATTGTGTGTTTCTTCTTGTGCTTAGTGGAGAGAGCAGAATTTCTTACTAGTAATATTTGACATTGTGTCAAAGCGTAATGAAGTTTTATTTCTACGCAACGACATGTGGAACCCTAGGACTTGCTAGAGTTTATCACAGAATTGCAACGAACGACGTATTCTGAATAAGGAGTGTATAAGGAAGTGACTTTTAAATTTGAAATGGGTTAAGCACTTTAGAAAGACTAGAGAAGGGGAAATTGTTAAAATCAGTCTTCAGTGTAACCCATGAGACGAGTAAGGTTCATGTCACTGACTTGCAGTAGTTGAATCAAAACTGAAGTACTATTGTCTGTCAATATATGACAGGACCAGAAGCTACACATCGCACTCAAGACAATATATAGGAGTTTCTATGGAGTAGCGATTCTTGATTTATAATTTTTATCGTTACCAAAAGAAAACCATCTATCAAGTGATTATATTGCTGACTTATTGGGAGCTACATAACCTTCTGTAACTGAATGTCAACACAAGAAATTAAGACACGAAGTAGAATATCTGCTCACTTTATTTGGGGGTAACTGACATTCTTTGCCCAAGAAAAAATGCGCTACAATGGCTCCAAAAGAGGTCTTCAAAGATGATTATTATATGTAAAGTCCTACCATTCCCAACGTACATTCGTTAACACATGTAAATGCTATAAGTTTCGTCATCTCCGAAACTGGACATCTAATCTTATTCCAGTTGGAATACCGCAAAAGCACTTTTATAATTTATATAGAAAATAAAACTTGATTTTATTACCTTTTAATTATTATTAGCCCTCGAGTGGTATTGGGAGATGCAAAAGTGATCCATCGATCCATTTTAATGGAGTTTCTTTTAATAGGTAAATGGAAAACTTTACTTTTACTTTAGTATTCCTGCCGCGTATTTCTTGTAACTTTTTGTCTTTTTCAACTTACATTTCCAAACGAAGCCGATATTTGCCGCCATTTCGTTCTCTTCTACTTTTCTTCAAATACTATTTTGGATCAGTGTTGAAAAATTCAGTACTTTTGTACTTTTTTCATCAAATCTGTTTGTTCGTTCAAAATATAAAAATACATTTATAAATATTTCGCAATTTCCGTTTCCGGATTTATTAAGTAAAAATTAAGCCCCGTTTGTTTATGTACATGTGGTCTGCCTGTCTAAAATAGGTAGTTACAAGTTAAAATAGCCTTATTAGAAGGCGCCACTGTTCAACCCCCAGGTCAGACATAACGAAAACGAAAAACATAACGGCGTATAATATGTGTGTAAATGTTGTGTAGGTACGTAGGGTAGGTAAAAAAAGGTAGTTAAGTTAGTTGGCTTGCCAAAAAGAAGCGCCCAGGTTCAGACAAAAAACGAAAACCAAAACGTAATGGGATGATGGTTGTTGTTTGTTCGCTGCTGGTTGGAAAGAAAAGCAAACAAATTTTTACAAAATGTGGTGAATTTGTCCGGTGTGGTGGTTAAAATCGAAGTATGGTGAGTTTGTAGTGTGGTGAGTTTTTCCCAAAATGTGGTGAATTTATCTGGTGTGGTGAATAAAATCGAAACTCACCAAAGTGCCGTTATTCGAAATGGGTACTGTATTACCATAAATACATGTACAGTACCATAATCTACACTTCTCACTCAAGACCATATAATAGGAGTTTCTATGGAGTAGGGATTCTTGATTTATAATTTTTAACATTTCCAAAAGAAGATCAACTGATACTACTAACTCTTTGGGAACTACATAACTGAATGTCGTCAACACAACAAATCAAGAAACAAAGTAGAATATCTGCTCACTGTATTTGGGGATAACCGACATTCCCCGCGCAAGAAAAGACGCGCATAACGGCTCCAAAAGAGGCCGCCTTCAAAGATGAATCCTCTACCATTCTTAACGTACATTCATTCGTTGTTAACAATCCTACAAGTTTTGTCATTTTCCGCTGTTGCAGGTCCATCCCATCAACCAACCATCCCCGAAGCTGGAAATCTAAATTTTAGGCTCATGGCCGAAATTTTAGCTACTTTTTCCCCAGTTGGAATACCGCAAAAGCATTTTATAATTTATATTGAAAATAAAACTTGATTTTATTTATTACCTTTACAATCCTCGAGTGGTGCTGGGAGATGCAAAAGTGATCCATCGATGATTTTTAATGGAAATGAAAAACTTTCGTTTTTTCGCTGCCGCTATTTTTTTCTCTTGTAACTTTTTGTCTTTTTTAACTCACATGTGCAAACGAAACCGCTATTTGCCGCCATTTTCTAATTGTTGAATGGCTTTCTGTAGCGATTTTTTTTTGCATCACATTACATTTAAAACTTTACATAAAATCTTGTTGAAATAAATTATTTATTTATTATCACTTTAAAATATTATCATATAAAATATAAATTATACTGTAAAATAGTTACTCACTCACTACTGTTAAAGTTTATTAACCTTGCTTGCCTTCATTAAATTTTTTCGTTAATTTATTGATTTACATGCGTTCTCTTCTAGTTTTCTTCAAATACTATTTGATACAATGCAATTCTACAACACTGATTTGATGTTTTTGAATGGTTCACTATTCTTTTGATTTCAAAAGAGCAAGAGAGAATTCAAAAGTGTTCTCTCTTACAAGAATATTTTCAAAAGAGCTTTTTATCTTATTGCGCATTCGGTTTTATCACCGGTCTCAAGGAAGAATGCAAATTTAATGTTCTCCAGAGAAAAAAAGTGCAATGACTTTTGTTTGTATAAAATGCCGAGAAGAGAATCTTTTATTTTTATTTATTGCTGTCGTCGGTCGCCTACAAGCGCTGCTGGTGTTGGTAAATTACACGAACGACTTATAGCCGAGTATGCATGTTTGTTGAAAAAAGGGTTTTAGAGATAAAAATTCTTTTGTCCGTTTGTAATACACACAGAGTCAACAACAGTCGTGCGGTTTTTTTAACTTGTCGCGTACTTTTGTTTATTTATTATTATTCTATTTTCATACGTTTTCGCACAATTTACTGTTGAATTAAAAACTTTATAATTTAAATCTCATAATAATATTTTTTTCTACTGTGTATTGCTTACAATATTTATTGTGTGTTTCTTCTTGTGCTTAGTGGAGAGAGCAGAATTTCTTACCAGTAGTATTTGACATTGTGTCAAAGCGTATGTGCGCATTTATTAACAAAGAAACTTAAAAAAATATATATATGTTTGCAAGCACATACAAACAAATACAGTCTTAAAATAACAAAACTCTTGAAAATCATCAATTCAACTTGTTGTTTTTGATTTCCGATACTGTTATTTGTTTTCTATTTATTTAGTGACGTGTTTTTGTCGTTTTTTATTTCTTCTTTTTTACAATAATAAATGAGAAATAAAAATACAACAATTTATAACTGTTTTCTAACAAAAATTCAAAATTTGCAAAACTGTTTTATCTACATACCAACAACAGATGGCGCTCATGAAATCTATTTCAGAGGTTAGCATAACAAAGAGAAATATTTACTTGCATATGTGTTAAGAGAAATGAAGGGAGGACTCTTGAGTAGTAAACTCCACTTGAAAAATTGTTTTAGCAAATAAAGAGTGTTTAGACAAGATGTGTGAATTTGTAAGAAGAGACGACAAGACGAAGTAATTTTAAGCTTAATGTTTAAAGTTCGGGTTCAAGGCGTGTTAGTACTTTAAGTCCATATTAACATTATCCAATTAAATGCATAACTTTTTCAGTTGTACACAAAAGGAGGGAGTACAAAGTTTCCTTCCTACTTTAATATCGGATTGATATATGTAGGATACTCCTTGTTACGCAACTCTTGAGTTTATAGAAGAAACAGCTGCAAAGTATGTAGGTTTGAGACCGTGTATACCAATAAGTACCCAAACCCCTACATGGCATTCAATGTGTTCGTACTGGAAAAAGGGACAAATTGTAAAAAAAGAGAGAAAGTAAGCAGATGAGGCCGATAGAGAGAAAGAAAAAATACACAGAAATGAAATTTCCGCCATTCGGAAATGCAGATGTATCCTTGAGCCATAATATACCTCAGGAGAGGCTGAATATAGGCTCCCGGCTCTTTCGTATAGGCAAAGGAAACACTATAATATCTAAAGGATAATAACTTATGTGTGAACGTAAAAGCAAACAATTCAAACGAAAAAAGTCCTATAAGACCCTAGTCGGAAGAAGAAATTGAAGTCATTTTTTAAATTTAATCTCAAAACATTTGTTTTTTTTTTTAGGAAGAGGCCTTAAAGCCCGATGTTGTTAGTGATGCTGATTTCAAATCGATTACAATTACCTCCACCGACTATGAAGTTATGGATAATTCAACCGATCATTCCTTTCTTTTAATGGATGCCAACGAAAGATTGCATATCAATACACCCGAATTATTTTGCAAAAAACTTAAATGCCCAAATTCGGTTAAAATCAAAGTTGTTACAATATTTGGTAATACAGGTGATGGTAAATCGCATACGATGAATCATGCCTTCTTCAAAGGCGTAGAAGTGTTCAAAACTTCACCAGAGCAGCACTCCTGTACCCTGGGCGTATATGCAGCCATGCAACCAGACCTGGGAGTCTTATGTTTGGATACAGAAGGTTTGCTATCGACTTCTTCACAAAGCAATAGGCGTATGCGTATGTTACTTAAGGTAAGTTTAGGATTTATTATTGGTTGCCGTTATACATAGTAATTGTGATAATTTTTGTTTATTTTTAAACAGATTTTAGCCATATCAGATATTGTTATTTACCGCACTAGATCGGAACGTTTACATAGCGATATGTATGACTTTTTGGGTACTGCTTCTAAGGCATTTTGTTTGCATTTCTCCCAAGCCTTGCAGTCATTATCCATGCAAGGTGCTGCCAATTTAGGGCCAGCTGTAATAGTTTTTCATGAGACTAGACACACCAAACCTTTAGAAAATTGTAAGCAATTGAAATTGTTCTTTAACGCAATTTTTTAATTGCATTGTTTTCATATTTTATTTTTTTTTTGTTCTTTTAGCCGTTGAGGAAAGTGCTGAGGAAAGAATGCGTGAAAGTTTTGCAAGGCTAAACTATGATATTAAGGCTTTTAGTTCCTTGCGTTATGTGGGCATACAAACATCTTCATCGGGCTCTACCGACTACAGTAAACTTATATGTGCTTTACGTAATGATTTAGAAAATACCACTGTACGATCCCCACGACCACCTAGTGTAATTTTTAAAGCTATGCATGCGTTAAATAAAAAATTCTCTGGCGAAATATCCGAGAAGTCAATTAATCCCTTTCCCGAACAGTATTTTACTTGTCCCGTACTGTGTGCCTCCTGCAATAGACGCTGCCAACGTTCCATGGGCCATGAAGGCGAAAATCACCTGAACTCACAACCCTGCCAGCATCAACATCAATTCGAAAATAAAGTAGAACTGTGCAAGTCCTGTTACAATAACGGGCGTGAAGTTATTGTCCATCGCATAGATGGCTGGACTCATTGTTCGATAAATTGTCCACATTGTGGTGAGATTGCTCGTGGTTTTAAATATTGGAATGGCATTCAGGACTGTGAGGCTGTACGTTGCCAAACCATACACGTTTGGAAGGATAGTAATTTAACGCCAAAGGGGCCTACACACTCCGGACAAATGGTTTTAGATAAGGTCTCTTATGTATGTGAGGCTTTAACAAGTTTTTCGTCACAACCCACCGGGGCTCTGAAGGAATGGTGTGCCGATAAGGTCGCACCCAAATACTGGAAACCTAATCATGAAATAACGGTAAAACTTTTGTCGATTTATATGTAAACGATGGAGAAATAAAATTTAATTCAATTTTTATTTGTTCACAGCATTGCTTTTCGTGTAAGAAAAACTTTGAAAAGACTGGTTTAAGAAAACACCACTGTCGCGGTTGTGGTGAAGGTTTCTGCGATGCTTGCACTCAATATCGCATGCCTGTGCCGGCACGCAAATGGTATGATTATGTTAGAGTGTGTAGCGATTGTCGCCAACAGTTGCTAAAGAATGCTGATAGCATGCCAGGTATACGTTAAGATTTTTCTTTAATAAAAATTTTATTTTTTTTAATTTAAATTATAACACTTAGCTAGTGATCAACCCACTAATGTTAACCATAACTCTCCAAATCATTCGTTAGGACCTAACGCCGACAATGCGGCAGAAGAAACCGATGTTACGGTACGCAAATGTGGTGAAACTCTATACAATACGGTCAGTAAAGTAGCTTCAGCCGCTATTGAATGCACCAAAGGTTGGTATATTTTAAAATTGTTTGTTTTTTTTTTCTTTTTGTTGTATGTTTATTGAACTTGAATTACTGTTTTGGAAGCCGTTATTCAAATGATTATGTTTTGTTTGTGTTTCGTTTAGAAATTATAAAAGATACAGCACGTCCAGATTATTGGGTACCCGATGCAGAAGCTGTGCGCTGTCACATTTGTAAAATGCCATTCGGCACGGCCGAGGAATTGGCTTTGGCTCAAGTCTCCGGTGATTCGCCCCAAAGTCCTCAGAAAGCATTTAAGAGTGGTGACTGTAAACGCCATCATTGTCGCAAATGTGGCCAGGGTGTATGTGCTGAGTGTTCGAAAACCCGTAGACCAGTACCTGATCGTGGTTGGCTAGATGATGTACGCGTCTGTGATGAGTGCGTTAATGATATGTCATCGGTAGCGTCGTCTTCTTCGCCATCGTCCAGCTCATCTAATGGCAGTCCTCATCAACATCACACGATATCTCCTTTAGATGATCCAAAAACCAAAGTTGAATAATTTTTTTTTTCATTTCATTTCGTTTCACTTATTTCTTTTGATTTCATTTTTTTTTTTTAAGATAATTTGGAGATTATATACTCTACAGTCTTGTGTTTTATTGTTTTTTTTTGCAACGTCTTCTTCTTGTGATATTGAATACCATTATTATTATGTATGTATTGTATGTTTAAAAAAAATCATATAGTATATAGTATAATATATAAAAGAAAGGTTAGTAAAATGAATGAATACATATGTATATACAAATTATTTTAATTATTTAATTTTAACAAAACAGCAGCAGACAAAAGAAAGTATGTGGGGGGGTATAGTTTATAAACGTTTTCTTTTTCTATTTTTTTTTTTTTTTAATTTTTTCTTTTTTATTTTCGTACAACATTTCACTTTAATTTAGAATTTTTAAAACCAATCACATTTGTTTTTCTCTTATAGTTTTTCATTTCTTTTGCTTGGGAAATGAAAGTTAAGAAGAAATTTCTTATACATGGCATTTCATATCATATCAGCTGGCATCGTTCATCATTATGCTGGTTTTCCTTGAGATAATTACTGTTTTTTTGAAAAATGCGTATTAATTTTCGTTCTCAATAAATCATTAATTAAAGAAAACAAACAAATGTTAAGCAAAACTTGTAAAGTGCGCAAAAAATAAAAATTAGAATATAATAGCTTTGGCCCTAAGTGTTCGAAGCGTAATATAGGCTAGGCGTTTTAAGCTTGAGCTTAAATAGTATACAATTGGTGTTACAATAATAATGAGATTTAAAATTAATAAAGTAAAAAACAAAGTATAGCCATATACCGAGTTTGCTTGTTAATCACATGATTTAGATTATTTTTTTGTCATTTTTGCTTTAAGAAAATCTCATATACAATTATGCTTAAATAAATTTTATTTGATATTTGCTTTATTGAAACACAAACACACACACACACACGAATATATATATATATATAAATTACTTTAACAAAGCTTTACAAACTAAAAAAATGTTTTCGAAAATTGTTTTAAAACTAAACAAACAAAAAACAAAACTTTAAATAGCACCAGCGTGTGCTAAGGTCAGCAGTTTGTTTATTTTTTATAGTACAAAAACAATTGAAAAACAAAACAAATACAAATGTAATTCAGTTTACAACAACTACAAATGTTGTGGAAAACCAAGAGTTTAGGAAAACAATCTAAATATGAACACAGGTGGCTTTGCTAATATTGGTTTTTAATTTAATATTCTTCTTAGTGAAGTTATCGAATAGTTTATTTAGGATACAGTCTGTTAAGGTCAGACTATGAATACGTATTTGCCGTTACAGAAAAGAAACGATGAGTTTGGGCAAATGATTCATCTAATTTTGGTTTGAGCTAGGAACACACAAATGGCAAAGAATTGTAGTCAATTTGTAGTTGAATGCGGCTACAAGACGTTAGTAGTACCACACTTTGAGTATATGCTTATGCCTATGACCTACTTTTGTTAATAACTACACGGGATATAATCCTTAAAAATACTTAAGATTTGAATTGGGATTGTAACACGAAACTATCTACTCTCACATATGCATACACAAAGCCAATAACACATTCAAGCTCTAATTTTGGAACTTGCTTAGGAAGCATATAAAATCGATTAGAAAATTAACACTAGGCAGACAAAACTTATATATATGTATACATATAGTATTATAGCACAAACGCTATATCTAAGCCTGATAGTCAGACAGCCATTAAAACACTGGGTTCCAACGGAATCAACTCCAATACTGTACAGAGTTGTAGACAATAAGAGCTCATAAGCAATTTTTAATGGAGGTGACTTTGCTTCATTAAATATCCTTGAAACGACTCGTTAGTCTATTGTCGCAACTCAATAGCCTACGTTATAGCACGTGGTAATTATTACGCTGTGAATGTCGGAATTAGAGTAGCACATGTAGTACATGACCTTTTTACATGTACATGACTCCCTTTTTTAGAGGGAGTAGCTGTATTGGACTTCTGGAAGCAATTTTTTAATCAATTTCATGGCTTGAATATTAATTTTCCAGGCTCTTTCAACTTGCTAAGGGACATTTAAAGAGGGTACAGGTATGGAAGGAATTCAATCTAATTAATTAATAATAAAAGAGTATTGTATTGATATGTACTATTAATATTACTAATAAAAGTGATGAGATGCTGATGATGGATGAATGTAATGCATTAAATTAGAAAAAAAAACAAGAAAAATCTATAACTAAGAGCACCAGTTAATGGAAGAATCTATAATAAGATTAAGAGCATAATTACTGGACTGAATTACATTTGTTTCGGAAATAAAAACAAACTTAAAACGAAGTACATATGTATGTAGTATATCAAGTGTGAATGGATATGTTTACAAAACATAAAACGTATTACAAAAATAATGATTAGAAATAAAATAGAATATCATGTAATAATAATAATATTTACATACAATATAAAATAATTAAAATTAAATGTATAGATATGCTCTATATATGCACGTATATATAGAAAATATAGTATATATATATTTATATTGAGCTTACAGCACTGATCCCTGATTTGTTATATCCTGTAAGTATGATTCCACAAAGCGTACAACTTTAGGACGTAAACGAAATGTAAACTTGAATACCACCACACAATCGGTGATGGCTTTTAGAGGCTCGGCAAAAACATTTGCCTCGTTCTTTTCGAATATCTCCACATCGGTGGCAAGTGAACTGATGCCATTACCATTACCACCAATACTAGTAGTAGTACCGCCGCCGCCCGACGATGACGATGACGAATGCTGATCATCGTCGTCTTTGGCTAAATATTGTGAGGTTAGACAAGATGTTATTAATTTAAATATATCCAAGATATATGTATCGTCCATTCTATAGTTTAGTAATAGATCGGCTGTATATTGTAAAAATAAACGCTGAGCCATGGTCGAAACAACACTTTCTGTACGAATTGGAATGTTTAAAACACTAACTAAAGAATTATTACTTAAACTATCAGACAAACCCAATTCAATGTCATCGGGTAGACAGTGTAAAACGATTTTAGCGGTAAAGTCACGTATCTCATAATCATCGTCCATCAACAGATTCAGCATGAGACGTACATAGGAACGCACAAAGTTAATACGTTTCTTTTCCAACGATTTGGGATAGTGCACAGCTATATAGGCCAATAACGTGGCCGCTTTAAATCTAATGAATAAAAATTATTTAAAAAAATTTTCAAAAATTCTCAAAAAACAAAAAAAAATAAAACGAATATGTATAACCAAAACGCACCTTAAACAATCCGGTTGCCAAGGTTGTGATATTTCGGTCAAATATTCCAAACATAATTGGGCGCATTTATATTCAACACCTTGATTTTGTACTATACGTTCCACACACAGCATCATCGGCGATTTGACATCGCCCGTATGTTTTTTTGATTCGCGCAATAAATTCGTTAAAGTAAAATCAAAATTTGTTAACAAACTTAATATGGCATAGGACTTCATGGCTGCCTCTGGATAATATAACGGTAATTTTACCACTTCTTTTAAGGTCTGCTGCAAAGCCTTACTATCCCTTAGCTCTGTAGCCAATTCGTTTAAAGTGTCCTCATTTAATGCACGCACAAATTGATATTCATGAGGCCCTATTTCAAATTCTTGTAGAATCTCATTATTTTCATAATCTTCGGTTACTACAAAAGCACCCACGACAGGCGTGGCTGTGGCCGTGTTCGAACCATTATCCGTTGTTGTATTCGCAGACGTTTCGTTATCATTAAGGGTCTTGGCTTTCAAGAGTAAAAGTAACATTATATTAAGGCAGGTATCAGCTTGTTCTAAAGGCATATTGGTTAAAGGAGGACTTAATGTATAATCAGATAGAGCACCATAAGGCAAAGTTAAACGCATGATATGCAAATTGTAAAGGAAATTCGATTTGTAAAAAACAGGATAATAAAAGGCCATATTTGGATCACATAAGGTTGTTAAATTGGAGAAATACAAAAGTTGTTGTACAATAGCAGGACCAAAATTAAGGCTAGACAAACTAAAATATTCCAAAAAAAAAAAAAACAAAAAAAAATCCAAAATATAAGAAATAATGCACCAGAGGACTGGCAATGAAACGCAAAGCAAGCCTACCTGTTTAAAATCTCTATATAAACGTCTAGCATTAGTTTAAGAATGACAGCATTGTTTAGTTTTAATCTTTCGTGTAACGTAGCCAAGGTACACGTTATATCGGCTATCAAATCGTCAGTTAATAAAGTTTTATGATATTTTAATAAATACAAAATCTATTTAAGAAATACAATAACAATTGAAAATTAAATACTTGAATGAAAAGAATAGCCTCTCTCTCTCTCTCTCTCCACTTACCTGTAAAATGTAACCATGCAGACAATTTGATTTGAATTCGAAACTGCCATCAGTCATTAACTACCATTTAAAAGCAGAAAGTAAATACAATTTTATTTCGATGTCCATATGTATATCTGCACTTACCATCAACTCCGCACATTTAGTTAAAACCATATTGACCACTTCATCTTTGCTAATCAAAGCCACTATAGCCTTGGCAGCCAAATAGCGTGTTTGCATTTCATTACAGCCACCACATTTCGATATATACGGTATAAATTCACTTAGTTTTAGATTTGATTCGGTGCCCTCTAAAGCCGAGGGATATAAACGACTTAAAATCAATAATAATGGATGCAGTTTATGGGCCTTCTGCTGTTGTTGTATTAAATCACTAGCCTTTTGCAGTTCTTCCAGAAAGTAATCGTACAGCTTGGGATAGCGTAAAAAGAATACACGCCCCGTCATTTTATTGCGTATATTTAAATTGTCCGAGTCTTTGGTGCGTTGCACACCAAATATACGTGTTATAAGAGCAGCGAATAATAGCGTGGCAGAATTTTTCTCAGACCATGTTACAGCATCATAACCACGTATGGCGGTGATAACACCTTCGGCTACAAATTCACCAACAGTCTCATTCAGATCAGTGCATCTAAATAAAGCTCTTAGAATATTTAAGGCATGTGTACGTGACTCGGAAGTCTTATCTGTAGCCGCGCACAGCTGTAGTAAATGAGTCATGCAGAATATTAAGGATTTAGTAGAGCCCACCTGCAGTTCTGACGTTATCAATGCCTGCACCATGAAAGGCACGCCAGCACTGCGTCTGGTGGCGCAGATTTTCTCATTGTTTAAATCATCTTTAGAAATTAAATTTATCAATTCCCTCAACCATATCATGGGCAAGGAGTTTAAATCATTCGATTCTACAGTCCACAGGCGACAGCATAGTTTGGAGAAGCCTACATAGGCCTGTTCAAAAGCACCACGATGTTTAGTTTCTGCCAACAAAAGTTTAAAATGATCGCCTATTTCTAAAATTTGTTCTTTGGTTATTAGGAAATGCTCCGTCAACTTGTTGAATTGTATGGGTGAGCATATGACAATTTCGCCAAGTATTAAGGAAACCTCTTTAACAGTACGCCAAGCACAAAGCAATACCATTTGCGGTGTAGTCTTAACCGTTTTCATGTCAATCTTACGCAGTTTGGATGATAAGATTTTGCACGGTGAAGTGGATTTCTTTTCCGGACTCTTGAAAATTTATAAAAAAAAAAAATACGTTAGCGAAACCATTTCCTAACTGACATAATTTTCTCTTACCTGTTGTTGTTGTCTACTTTGCAATTCCTGAGGCAATTCACTGAAATCGTTGGGTAGATGGCCTTCAGGCGAAGAGCTATTGACTATGGGTGCGACCACATTCGTTAAATCCTTGCACAAAACAATTAATTCCGCAATTAAAATGCGCCAGGTTATCTCTTGGCTTAAGTAACTGAAATCCAATCTTTTCAAAAGATGTTTAATAGCAAATAATATTCCATATAAAGGATTTAGCTTAGCCGCTTCCAATATGGATTGTTTGGCCAATTTCAAGCCTTGCTTTAAATCCACTATGAGCCATTTGAGAGCAGCATATAGGCAAGTAGCATAGTTGGGCAAATCATAGTCACCAAATATAGCGGGCGAGCATTTATTGCACAAAAATTCCAATTGATAGGCTGCCGTAACAGTATCTGTGGGCTTGACAGAGCTTAACAAGCATTGTAATTCCAAAAGATTAATATTTAAATTGTAGTGTTCTATTAAGCTAAGTTCACTATTGTCTTCCAACAGCTTAAGCATGGTTACCGCCAAATCTTTATTGGACTCATAGGGATCACCAAGAGTATTAGTCAGCACCGCCACCGCCATTTTAGGCAGCAAGGAAAGTAGCTTTAAATTGGAATTTATGCCTATGGTAAGACACTGATTTAATAATTGTAACGATATGGATCTACGACTAAAGTTAGCGCCTTCAAAAAGATTTTCCACTAAAATACGCATAAAATCTTGTAAAAATTTCAATTCCAAAGGTTGATTTTGTACTAGTTTAGGTGGTAGTTTGCCTTTTAGTAACTTAACCAAATTCAATTCACATCTTACCAAGCCTTTGCTCAATAAAGCTAAACTTTTTTGCCTGGTCGCGGGGCTCTGACAATTGGCATTGTATTCCAAATAGGTTAACAAATGTTTACATTCGAGTAATGTTAAGGGTTCTGTGGATTTGTGTGTTTCGACTAGCAGTCTCAAGGCCATTATACGTGTATCGTCGTCGTTGGAGAGTATGCAAAGCTGTAGATTTTTCGAAAATTGTTGCATAATTTCAGCAAAATCATCAATCTTTATGCCTGACTTGCGTACAGCCCACAAGGCAGACAACTTGGTACTTATTGGGATTTTAGGTTTATCCTCACAGTTAATAATAGTTTGTACCACACGACTATCACACTTTACAGCCTTAACTATTAGAATTTCTATGTCAGGCAAACGGCTATCCTGAGCCGAAGCTATATTTAAAAGATAATTAATCCAGATTTTTATCCAATTTTCAAAAGGCTGCTCTTTGTGATGGGAAATCATGAGAGCTACAATCAAATCCACAAAAAAAAAATAATTAAAAAAATATAAAGAAATGTAAAGCATTTCTACTTACTTTCAAATAAATTATTCACCATAAAATCTCTGCCCAAATTACTGGCAAAGAGTTGAGAAAACAAATCCAAACAATTACTTATAATTTCGTCTGCTCCCAAAATGGAAGCAGCCTGTTGCAGAACCACACATTTCATGGACAAAGACAAACGATCCGAATTACAGGCATCGTAGATTTTTTGTAATAAAAAATCAAATTGCACTTTTTTGGAAGCAGCCACTATATTACGCATTAGATCACGGCATATATGGCGTACACTATCCATATGATGCTCCAAATAGGCAACGGTAAATATCAAAAGCTTGCGTAGAATCAATTTAATGTCGTCTAAAGTTTGTGGTGACTTTAAGGCAAAATTGTAAGTCAATTTAGAGATTTGATATAAAGCTCGTGTAGCACACAGTAAAATATTGGGCACAGTGGCATTTGCATTGGCTAATTCATCGATTTTACCACAAATATCACGAATATCGGCGGAATATTGCTGAAAGTCATATTGATCGCAAGTGTTAATAACACCTACACACATGGCAATTTCATTTGGATTTTTTATATCCTTAACATAGGCCACAAACGATTCATACTCTTCAAACAGTTTGGCTATATAAGCCATTAAAATACCTGCATTAGTGCGTGGATCCATAGGTATTTCACTATCCAATATTATTTCTTTACAATTAGTATTCAATTGTTTCAGTTGGTCGGTATGTGTCGATTTCATAACTTTGCCAAATTCTTGGACGCAATTCAATAGGAAACGTAAGGAATTGTGAACATATAAGTAATACTCATTACGCACCGAAGGAGAACTTAAGACCCTAGAGTTTATAAACAGGTTTGTTTAATTGTAGACCTCATCAGTAGTACCAGAAATCAGGCTACTTACCCTAATTCCGTAACATATTTGTTAACTGAGGTACAGGCATAGGGAAATACAATGTTAATACAGTTTTCCAAAGCCTTAAGACCACATTCGAAATTCTCAAAACAGCCTGACAGAGAAGCTATGGTTGAATTCCAGTTAACACTTTCGGTTTGTGTCTTACCCTCCTCCACCAACTTTTGCAAACTGTTTTCTAAGGCTTTTACTATCGATGATTCATCCACCACACCTGTACCCAACTTTGCCGCAGTTATTAAAAGTCTAGTATACAACGCATAGAATTTGTTGTTGTATTATTAACACAAAAGCAATAATAAATCTTAACTCACTTTAATATTTGGTTCCTTACGGGGTGTTTAAGGGGGCTGGAAAAGTAAATATCACATAAGAACTGTAAAGCCTTTTCGTCAGTCCCCAGATTCTTAAAGGTCTAAAGCAATGCACGTTATATTATCTTGAAATGTTAATACTTTATTTAATTTGTTTAATACCTATAACACTTACATTTTTAACACATAGCACCTGGTCCGGCACGGTTTTGGCATTTTTCATTTCCAAACAGTAAGACTCCTCAACTGGTGGGGTTGGGTTGTTTGGTAAACGGAAACAAAACCATCAAATGTTTAATTAAGCATACTTTATACAATTTTCTTCTCTTTTTATTATAATTATTCTTACACAATTCATATTGTTTCGGCAGAGTTACTAACGCTGCACGCATTTCAGCATTTTTCCGGACATTTTCCCCAGACTTTACGGTGGATACACGTAAATTTAAAGCATTCATTGTTGTTTTTGCTGTACGGCTGGTGTTTCGTTTTATCACTTCGTTGTTTTATATTACAATCAATCACTTAAAACTTTAAAAGTTAAACATTAAAAACCTTTCTTTTTCAACAATTTCTAGTCCTTCCGAAGTCTTTTTTGCTGGGGAGTGTTTTTTAAGACTTTTTTACCAGACCGACACGCGCACACCTCGTTTTTTGTTGATCCAACAACAACAACGAGAATTGACAAACAGTTGTTTACTTAAATAGAGTGACCGTGTTACTGACAAAGAGACAGCTGTTTGCTATTAAACCATAATGTAGCATATTCAATTACATTGTCTTACAATATAGAAAACATTAAAAATAATTAAATATTCTAAAATAGTATTTGTTATTAAACAAATCTTTTTAAAATTACTTGAAAATTCTAAAAATTAAATTATTACTAAATTTTATTATGATAATTTATTAACCACCCCGTTAACAGCTGTGTGTTAAAATATAAACAAATATTTGCCGTTGGCAGCATTGCTGTTATGCAAACGGCCAATTGTCAAAAATAATTTTTTTCAACAAATTTGCGATTTTTCTCATTTTTCCTTAGCAGCCTGGGTAAAACTTTCTTCTAAAATAAATAAATATTCCTGTAACAAGTTTTTAATTACCTTTTTAGTTAAAAACGAATTAAACCATTATGGATGCTGCCAAAAAGCAAGATATGCCACCACCAGGCGGCTACAAGAAAATTAATTTTGCTCGTGTGCCTGCTAAGTCATATTTAACGGGTGGGTAGAAAGTATGTTTCCTTTTATGTTAATATAATTAAATTCCTATTCATAAATAAAGGCTGGCAAATGTTGGGCACCTATGCTGCTGTAACTTCAGTTGGCATGTATATTTACTATTTGAATGCCAAAATGATTCAACGTGAAGAAATCGAAATGCGTTCGGCCCAAAATGCCATCTTCCCTCTATTGATTGCTGAACGCGATCGTGAATATTTGAAACAGTTGAGACGTAACCGCGATGAAGAAGCCAAATTGATGGCTAATGTTCCCGGCTGGGAGGTAAGCATATCCGTTTTTACTCTGTTATGAATGCTTTACCTTTTTTGTTTGTTTCAGGTTGGCACTTACTATGGTGAACCCGTTTTCAAAACATTGCCCAGAGACAAATTGATTGATCCTAGCTTTAGTGAATTCTACTGCCACACTGATTGGAAGCCCGTGGCCCAACGTGCACACATCAAATTGTGGTCTTAAATTATGTGAGCTCTTTAGATTGAAGTTTTTCTTTACTTTCTATTGATAAAATATGGTGATGTTTTTTTGGAATTCAATACTAAATAAAAAACTTATGTGAATAAATTGAAATCCAAAAATTACAAGAATTAAAATCAATACCTACACGACAATATCGATTTGAGGGAAATCAATCTGTAAAATAATGATGAAAGGGACATCTACATTGATATGGTCATGCTTAGATCAGATGAAGTCCTACCAAATACCATCAACAGGTAAACAGTGGAGTTTTGAATCATTGCCAGTATTGCCTGGTCTGAATTTAATAGAAAGCATATGGCCCTTATTCATAAAACATTAAAACGTCTTCTTTTGTTCAAACATACCTTTAGCTGATATTTTTTTCCAGCCCATGGCTAAGATTTCTTTTTTTTGTTTGTTTGTTTTATTTATTCTAAATATAGAAAATTCCTTATATATGTAATAATAATAGAATTTTACATGATAGAAAGAAAATAAGATAAAAACTAAGCGAAATTAATTTAAATGACATAGTAATAATAGCTAGCTATCCTTTGAATTAGGTCCAAGAACATAGAATTTTCCTCAAATTGTTAAAACGCAACCATTCTATTTTTACTTCATATCACGACGTCTCTTAATAGTACCATCACAAGTAGGTATATGGCGCTGTAAGAAGCCTTCGAAGACAAACTTGCGACCACAACGATCACAAGAGAATTCACGTTTCTCCTCGACCATTTGTTTGTGCTGTTTTAGCATTTCGGCATTTGAGTACTTTTCGCGGCAAGGATCGCAGGCATAGCGACGCTTAACACAGCCCGCCTCGAAGACTACGGTAAAGTTTTGCGAACAAAACGAGCAGGTATACTCTTTGACTACCACCTTTTTGCCACTGTGTTGGGCACTTATAGCTGCTGCCTCGGCTTCTAATTTCTCTTGGTGCTTATGCTGTTCCATGTGAGCTTTAAATTTGTCTTCATCTATGAACTTGCGATAACAACGGGAGCAACGCTTCGGTCCACTACCAGTGTGACGTAATAAGTGCTCCTTTAAATAACTGGGAGAATTGAAAACTCTATTACAAATATTACATTTTCTCTCCTCCTCAGGCACTTCCTCTTTCTGGCGCAAGCAAGCGCGCATGTGCAGCTTTAGGGAGCCTGCTGCACTGTAACAATTACCACAATTGGGACAGTAGAAGGTTTTATTGTTACGCATAATGTTCAAGTCACTTGCGCTTTGATCGGTAATTTCATACTCCTCAGTACTGCCTAAACTCTCATCGTGGACACCTTCCTCGTCCTCTTCGGCAGTAGGTACTATATGTAGAATGGTATGGCCACCTTCACCATCATCCACCTGTTCCTCTTCCTCCACTGAATTGCCATCTTCTGTGACAATCTGATGTATGGCCACCGCCCTGCCATGCTCATCGATTATTACCTCTTGTGCATCAACCACCTCGGTATGATGCTGGCCTCTGTGTTGTAGGGAAGCCACTGCTGCTTCAGCCTCCTCACTGGTGGCAAAGGTGGCGTAGGCATATTGTGGCTCCTCACCCGAATTGGGATCGTGTATTAAAACGGGCACCACTTCCTCTTTAATAGTGCCACCCGAAGTTGTTGTCAGTGTAGCATATTTCCTTTTAATGTTCATTGTTTACCTTTTTGCAATATTGTTTGGATCCACCAGCAAGCAACAACAAAAAATAGTGTTTCCAGATTTTCAAAGGTAATGCAAGTTCTCAAGATTAGATTTCTTTATTTCGGTACAATTGGTCAACTCTTGTAGTTTTTCGCGGTGGTACCGTGTTGATTTAATTTTCTTCGCTTACCGAATTGATATCTCTATACACTGCCGCTGTCGTCACAAATACGCAATTGTGGCAACATTTCATTACATTTCAAAATGGTGGCCGCTGGTACAGGGTTGTACTATTTCGCATTAAATTATAATGACAATAACGTGGTAACACAGGAATGCATTTTAAAGTGTTAGAAAATAACGTTGGCACCGCTTTGAAATTAATTTTAACAAAATGTAGGTGATTTAAATATTTTTTTTAAAGAAATTAATAAAACAAGGGAAAGAGGAGATTAGATTAGAATATTGAGAATAAAAAATAATGCTTTTTGGCTCCGGATTTATTAGTTTTAGGTATATTGCTAAAATTCATTTTTATTTTATTTATTTTTGGAAAAAAAAAATATTTAAAAGTTGATTTTGTAAAGTATGTATTTTTTATAATTAATTTCTTAAATTTGCTGATATAAATTTACGCTTATTGTGAAATTAAAAATTATAAAAATAAAAAGTTATTGCGAAATTATTTGCAGTAAAACATTTATCATTATTTTCAAGATTTTATAACTAAAAGTTACAAGTGTTTTTAACTTTTTTTTTGTCATGTTATTACCCCACTTCAATATTTTTTTACGTAACAAATCACAGAATGTAAAAAAGCTGATAAGTTTTTTTCCATTATATTAATTGTTATTGTAATTGTTTTTGTATTTTAACAAAAAATATTTTTTGCTTATTTATATGTATATGCATGTAAGTGCATTCTATTCATTGATTTTTAACTGTAATGTGTCACGTTCAAAGTCTTTGGAACTTAAATTCATTACTAAGCTATGGGGGTTATATGACGTTTGAAACGATAAGATAGGTATAGGATAGATAAATTATATTATAAGACCAAAAGTTTGATCGATATTTTCTTAATTATAATTATTATAAACGGCCATTATTAAAAAAGGGGGATTTTGTTCTATTACTACAAATTTTATTGCAATATAATGAAGTTATATTACGAAAGTTTTCTTTCGAATTTATTTTTAGTTATGAAAACTAGTTTAGTTGTCCTTGAAAAATATTCCTTTTTTAATTTATTTTTAAAACACGTTACTAGTTTTCAAGTTTTCAACCATTTTAGAGGTTTTTCCTATTTTTTTCCAAATTCTATTTAATTTTTTAACATTAATTAACAGCAAACAGGGAAATTACATAAACGATGAATGAATTCATAGAAAAAACGCTAATAGTTTAATAAAAAAAAACAGAAATACAAAATTTTATTTAACTTCTCTCTGTATATGACGTAAAATTAATTTTAATAGGAACACTTTTAAAAAAGTCGCGTTCTATTAAACGCATTAATTGATGGCGATGAAATAAAAAACCATTTTCATGTAACGCACGTAGGAATTCTGTGAATGGAAAATTTCTTTACATACGTAAAGAGTGAATTTTTTGTAAGCGTTTGATATTTTTGTAATCGGCAAAGAACGAATCATATTTTCTGAAAGTAAAGCAGACCTTAGATCCTTAGAAAGTGTGTAAACCACATATAAGATTGTCCAAGAATGTCGGGTGTCTCTCGAGAGGAGACCAAGACCTTCATTGATTACCCTCAAATGAGTTCCTGGACGAGACGACATTGAAAAATAAAAACAAAGTAGATGTTTGGCAAAGGCTGGTAAATTCCTCTAAAAAGTGTCAAACGTATGATCGTCAAGTGTATGATCTCATACAACTTTGCTCATTTTCAAAGGAAAGATGGGATAATGCACCTCATTTGTATTATAATCAGACAAACTTGGCCTACTTTAACCACTACTAACCAGAATCCGTTTTTGGGACCTCATTACTGCATAGGTTGCATATCTCACAATGACTTCTATGGATGCTATAATAACGAAGAAGAAATGGAGATTCTTTGTCATTGTCTGGCACGTGGGAATCCAGAACTTTTTATCTAACTAAAAATGAATTGAATAAAATCCATGCCAAAAATATCTGCAAAGTTGAGAAATGTCAGTCAGATTTTAGAGATAAATGACGGAAAAGATACTATCGGTGTTATAATGGGACCTTATAGGATCCAATGTAATTTATGTTTTTTATGCTTCTGCCAATGTAACCTAACTTCAACTTCAAAGCCAACGATCTCGTCTGCAGATTACCCATGAAGTTTAAATATTTACGGAAATAGCCATGACTTCAAAGAAGCTGAGTTGGAAAGTAATTAATTTCCCCAAAGTGTCTCTGAATATACCTTCTTATACTGCTAATAGGTTTCGCCGTTCTTTGTCCGTTCGATTCTGCGTTCAATTGCAGCAACTCTGAGTGCCACTGTCTGCGTTTGGCCTTAGCCTGCAGAGCAAAATGGAATGGTATAGGCTTTAATGGCTTTTCAATCTGAATTAATTTTATTGAAAACAAATTCAATTTTATTAAAATTGAATTTGATATGTAGACAGTTTAAAAAGAGAATTAAACAAAAGAAGAAAGTCACCGTAGTCTAAGGGGTAGCGTGTTCAAACCCCGGCTCAGACACCTCAAGTAAATATGAAAGAACAGTTCTTCGACGACTTCCTATCTCATTTCCTATCCTCTGGCAAAAATTCGGAGAGTAAAATAAAATTGCCAACAAGAATTTCTTAAAAATCTGGTGTTCGGAGTCGAGTTAAACTGTAGGTCCCGCCATTCATGGATAACATTAATACATACAATATGGGTGGTGTGAGAAGCTCGATCGTAATCCTGAATGAAGACTAATAAAGTAATCTTCAAATCCAAGAAGAATATTTTTTATTTCACTTAATTTTAAATGTGAATATTTTTTCCAATATCCCGGAACATTAAACTTTTTCTAAGAAACAGTTTTTCTTTTAATTTCTTTTGTTTTTTGCTTATTATAAATATTATATTAAAATTTGTATAAAATTACCTAATTTTTCAACACGTTTTTTGTTTATTTTTTCGTAATTATTTATTATTTTATTTATAATAATAACAATCATTCCATTGCATTGCATTGCATTTGTTTATAAATTATAAGTTTTGCTGTGTGTTTTAGAAATTTACAATATTTTTTAATTTTTTTTTTATTTTTTGATTTTCTTTTTCAAATTCGTAACATTGGAATCAGAGCAGAACACAAATTTTATTGTTATTGTTGGCTGTGGCTGGCTATATTAGCGGAAAATATATTTTTTTTGTTTTGATTTTAGCCAACGTTAAATGTGTTGGCATTTCCGATCGTTAGTGCATGGTTATACTATATAATCTTAACCACACTTATATTGTAATATACAATAATAAAAAGCCTAAATATTGTCAAAGGAATAAAATAAAGATTTTTTTTCAATTTTAAATTAGGCGGAAATGTTAGATTTATTTAATAAATTACAATCTAAACAAGAAAGAAAAAAAGAAAGTCTAGTCTTTGTCATTTGAAATATATGTTCGTACGTACAAATAAGGAAAATGTTTTAAAATATTCGTATTTCTAAATTATAATTTATTTTATTTTTTATTCATTTTTAGTTTACAAACACAAGTCTTTATTCAAATGATTCATTTGCATGATTTTATGGACATCAGTCTGAGTCTGAGTCATATCAATTGATTTCAATTTGTAATAAATTTAAATAAAAAAATATATTATTTTCAATTAATTCTAATTGATGGGGTATCATATTAAAGAGTACACGTCATTTTCATGAACTTTGATTTTGAAAAGAAATTCTTTTTTTTTTACAACAATTTAACAATTTTTCATATGAAAGTTTTGTATGGCATTACGATCACGATAACGATCTACCCTCTCACGCCACTTATGTTGTGTGTGTTAATTTTATCCATGAATAGTGTAACCTACAGTTTAATGTCGACTCCGAACGACAGATTTTTGAAAAACTATCATTGGCAATTTTATGAGTGTTTGAATGAGTACAATAATTTTCCGCTTTGGAATATTTGAGTCCCCAATAATTTTACTAGAGACAGTGTAATCGACTTTTCCGCCTACAGTGATCCGGCAGCCTTATAGACAGGGATATTTCGATCGATTGTGAAAAATTCCATATCCAAGGCTTCCGTTTAACTTAAAAGTAAATTTTTAAACAAAAAACTTAAAAAAAAAATAATTTTTAAAGCACTTCTAACCAGTGCAAATGGTTTTTTTTATTATTATTTTAATGTTAAAATGAATTTGTGAGTGAGTATTTTTTTTGTTACAAAATTGTATTGCGTTTTAAGTTTATTTCACTTAAAAGAGAAAATAAAAATAAAAAACAATTGATAATTATTTCTAATCATTACCCATTATTGCCATCATCATTACTAATGACACAGTCTTTCGTTCCTTTACAAGTCTCTATCCAACTGCCTTCACGTCACGTCAGTCATTGTTAAACTAATATTTTTTTCAATATTGGCTTTTAAGTGGCGCCAACTAAATCGTTTAATTATTAACATCACTATACATATACTCTTGAGAACAATAAACGATTGTACAACAATTATACAATACGAACTGGTTTATATAAAATTAAGCTAAGTTAATAAAGTTAAACAAATTAATTAATAGAAATTTAATTACATTATATATGGACCAACGAAAAAATATTTAAAAATTCTTCATTTTCTATAATAAAACCGAAAGACTTTAAGATTAAAGTTTTACTACAAAAATTCTATGTTCGAAAACGATAACGGCTAAAATTAATATACTATTTATATATATATATAAATTCTAAATTAAATTCGAATTTTCGAACATGCCAAACGAAAGTGATGTAAAAAATTATCAAATTATGACGAAATTATCAACGAAACGTGTAAAATTTTTACTTTTTGTATAAAAATTCTATGTTAGAAGGCCGATATTTGCTAAAACTATTTACAACAAAATTTTTGTTACTTTTTAATATACATATGCATGTATATATGTAAGACATAATTTTTTGGAGCTATAAAATTTTCGAAGTTAAGTTCGAGTATATTTGAAAACGCGAACTTAACTTCAAAAAGTAATTCATATTCAAACGAAAATGATATTATCAACAAAAAAAGTAAAAACTTTAAAATTTTTATAAAAATTCATTGTTCGAAAATCTTTATTCGATGTATTTAAGTTTAGAACAATAAAATATTTATTGATTCTTAATATAACTTTAAAATATATACGTTTTCTGGAGTTTTAAATTTTTCGAAATTAATTTCGAATTTTCGAACATGGCCAAAAATTAAAGTCTATTCTATGTGAAGTAAAATTTTACATTAAAGTAGTAAAATTTCATTTTTTTAAAGAAATTCAATGTTCGAAAGGTCTTAATATCTAAGATTGCTTAGTAATTTTTATACAAACTTAACATTCGTCGAATCAATTTTTTATCTAAAATTTATATTAATTTTTGAAATTGTTATTTCATAATCTTATTAAATTTTAAATTATTGCGTGCTGAAAAATATATTTTAAAACCTTTCAAACTGCTATTTACGATTCCTCCATCTGTTTTAGCTTTTACATGTGAAACTCTTGTCATTGCAATTTTAAATTTAATCACGTTAAAAATCTTTCTATTTTAATATTATTTTTTTTTGCTGTAATTTACTCCAATGCAATTTCGCGATGTGAGCAGCAGCAGCAGCAGTACATTTCCACAGCTGTTGACTGTTGATTTTTTAATGAGTTTTTAAGAATGATAAACAGATTTTTTTTATTCTATTGCAGCTATTATAGTAGAGTTACAATTACATTAATTATCGGAAAATATATTCTCAAACCGGTTAAAACCGGATTTTTTTAAATTAACGAAAAAAATGAATAGAAAAAAAATTTAATTAATTTTCAGTTCGTATACAGCAAGTTCAATATCACATTAATCACACAGAATGAAGAAAAAAAATTGCCATTTAGTTGAGAAAATAACCCAGCAAATATTTATTTAAAAAAAAATATTTATCGTTCATTTTAAATTGCTCTTTTATAACAATTTAATTTATAAATGAGTTCATTTTATTTGTGCACTTTTTAATAAACATTTGCTGGTTAGTGTTCATTGATGATTGTATCGATTAAGCGGCGTTATAACAACTTTAATTGAATAATTGGCATTTGCTACTGCATTGTTTATTAAATATTGTATTCGAATACTACATATTATATGTTTAAACAATACGTAGAAATATTTTATTAATAGACATTAATTTCTTAAAACAATTTCATTTTCATAGGCTTTAAACGTTCTGTCTTTTCGTATGTGGTCTTTAGCCTTTTGCCTTCAGAATTTACTTGTACCTTAACCCAATACTTAAAAGAAATGAGACAATGCTAAAGTAAAGAAAAATATGACAAACTTGATGACAAATTTGATGACAAATATTTGTGCTAAATACGCAGTTTTTACTCAAATTAAATTTAATTGAGTTTCTTAAAATTTTTTTATTATTATTTTGTAATAATTTTTTTTATTACTTTTTAACCTTCGATCGAATATTTCTTTAATTTCTAAACATGTTCGAATATAAATTCTAATTTTTAGACAACTTTTTATTGCTATTTTAAGCCTATTTAATTATTTTTAATTTTAGAACCACAAAAAATTTACATTATTGGATCATGTTCGAAAATGCGAACTTAATTTCGAAATTGTGAAAGTGATGGCAATTAAATTTAATTTCTTTCTATTACCGAAATACATACAATTTTGCTTTATTTCCGCTAAATAAAAATTTTTAGCGCTTAAATATTTAAATTTTTTACAAATTCTTGACAAATATTCACAATTTCTTAATTCGTTTCATTTGCTTTCTTTAACTTATGAATTGAAAATTATTGTGCTTTTGATCATGTTCGAATATTCGAAATTAATTTCTAAATTTCAAAAACTAAAGTTTTTTTAAATTAAATATTAAATTTTTAACAAATTCTTGACAATTTCTTAATTCGTTTGCTTTCTTTAACTTATGAATTGAAAATTATTGTGCTATTGATGCTTTTGATCATGTTCGAATATTCGAAATTAATTTCTAAATTTCAAAAATTGGGTCAAATAACGTCACTTTATTTCTGTTATACAAATTCAAGCTTTCATAAATTTTCATATTAAAAACGGTTATGAATACAAAATAAATTTTAAAATTAAATTTTTTTCAATCAGTTTTGAAAATGTTTACTGTTGTTATAATTTTAAACGTAAGTTCTTAGTCATTTTTGAAAATGTATTCATAGCTCTTGGAGATGACAGCACATTTGCTCGATAATCGAAAATTTTCCACTGCACTTTGTTCTGTGTTGCAGTTTTTGCTATCGGCGTGAAAACTTTAGTTTATAATATCGAACAAAGCCCCCAATTTGGCACGTGCCAAATTAAAATTATTGTAGAAAATAACAAAACAGATACAATGTTGTTTTAAATTTATTATAATGAAAAAAAAAAACCAAAATTATAATGGCAACAACAACAACAAAAAAACCAAGTCAAAAAAAATATGCAACCAGTCACATTTTTGTAAAGCTGTCAAGCAGAACACTGCTTTTTACACAAAATTTGTAGCTGTTGCTGAAACGGTTGTTCAAAAATTGTTTCACTGTAGAATTTCAAGCAGAAAGTAATGAACAAAAAAATTTAAAAATATTGTGGAAATTTCCATGCAATTTTTGTTTTATTGTGCCGTTAACCTATTAAGGGTGGTTTATATAACAACGGAAATCTATTAAAAAATTATACTTCGTTTATTCAGAAGTGGTTAAAAATGTTATGAAATACATTTCTCTGCTTTCAGTTCTTCCCTTAATTGTAGCTACAATTACGTACAACTACGTCGGCAGAGTACAAACACAGTTTGTTTACACTAGCTCTGGGAAATTATGTCAGTTTATCTTTGCATTGACGACTATGTGAAATTGGCAGAAAGTAAGACAAGAAAAGAAAAAAAGGACAGAAAGCTAAATCACTAAGGCCATTGAAGGAACTTAGTTCAAGAAGCCTGAGTCTTGGCATCTGCACTCCAGGGCAGAGACACAGGATATGCTCAATAATTCCTGTAGAATGAAGAGGCGCTGTTGACTTTCATACTGATTCTCGCTCTCAAGGCGCATGGCTCCATCAAAAACTTATTAAGATCGTAATAAATGTCCTTCCTAGTTGCATAAACGATTCCATTCTAGAGCGGTTCAAATTCGGCCATAAAAGCCTGAAGTCTATTTGACTGGAAAACACGAATAAAATTCAGTGTTTTTATTCGTGCTTTGCACACAAACAGACGTCCGTTTGGAATCGTTTGTCTTACAGAAACAGCACATAAGAGTTGTGTTTTTGAGTGTTTATAATTTCTTTGTTTGTTTTTGCTTTTGTATTGGTTGTAAATTAATTTCACAATTACAACACTATTCATGTTTTGTAAAATGGCATTGACCATCTTACTTTCTCTCTCTCTTCCTACTTCACGCAATTGCTATAATACGCTCTTTTGAAGCAATTTATAAAAGACCGTTAGATTTACAATTCTATGCACTCTCTTAGAGGTCTTCTTGCCTTGCATTGCTTTGATTTGTTTTGCTCTGCTCTGCTAATGGAATCCCTACTTTAGGAATCATTTCTACTCCATTCATTGACTTTTGAACACCAGCATAGATTTCAATTGATTTCCATATCATTTCCATTGACAAATCAATTGTTGCTGTTGTTATTACTACTGTAATAGAGAGAATACAAGGTTTGTAATAAAACAACAGAAAAAAATATTTTATTTTACTACACACCCTATTTTTGTAGCTTTTTTTGTTGTTTTTGTATGGCGAATGGCATTGAAATTGTATTTGCTTTTATAATTGATTCAAAGGGTAATTAACAATTGTAAATACTTCTCTGATTTGGATGCTAAAATTAGCTGGAAATCGTTAAAAATTTATTCAAAGAAAAATTTATAGCTTTCTGATCTTTTGAACAGTTGGGTATGAAATCAAATCAATGTAAATCAGTTCAAAAGCCCCATAGGAATTCGAGACACAGAAGATTTAATGAAAAACTAAATGGTTTTACAAAAAAAGTACTTTTCAAATTTACTTTTCACAAAACAATTCACATTTTGCCTTGAGGATTGATCATACACAAGGTTAGGTTAGGTTAGGTTAGAGGACGTGTACTTGGCAATTAAGACAAGTACAGTACCCGGAGGTCGAATTGACCCATTGTACAACGTCCTAGTTTCTCACGCCACTTATGTTGTGTGTGTTAATTTTATACATGAGTGGTGGCACCTACAGTTTAAAGTCGACTGCGTGCGACAGATTTTTGAGAAACTTTTTCATGGCAATTTTATTTACTCTCAGAGTTTTTGCCAGAAATCTGCTGAGAGAAAATCGCCGAAGAAATACTTTTTTTTTGTATTTTGTCTTGATGTCTGGCCTGGGGCTCGAACCCTGGCTTTACGTCTAATAAGCCAACACACTACCTACTAGACTACGGCAACACTACACAAACTTTGTGCAAGATTCTACTTTCTTGGGAGTTCCATCTCGCGATATAGTGGGATAGTTCCGCTAAGGAAAGAATTCTGTCTGTAATGCAGCGTGCGATTCATTTGCTCTGTGAAAAGTACATGATTCTCGAGATTTTGCTCGAGCAAAATTCCCTGTAGTAGCGATAGAACAATAAAACACAAGCCACATTTCGACGATACTCCTAAGAATCAATGGAGTTGGACACCCTGCCGTCATGAATGAACATCTTCGCGCTCTCCTATATGCAGTCGAGAAAGCGGCCCACACATGAGAGTTGCATTCCATTGTCTATCGGATATAAGGGATGTAAAAGTGAAAAAAAACTTTCAATCATATTTTCAAAATAATCTTTCTTGTAAAGTGTTTAATATGATGCTGTCCCTATATGGTAGATTCCCCTACAGAATATTATCACGATTATCAAGAATTGTATCCAGAAAATGATTCAGTGTATTATATGAGTACTATTTTTTCTTGATTCAAAATTCTATGGCCTTCTACCTGGGTCGCCTTCAATTTCATTTGAAATAAATTGACAGTGACAAGGCGAACGTTTTGCCTTTTTTCGCAATCGGATTGATCTTTAGATGTTTTTTGTCATATTTTGACAGTTACAACAGTTTTAAATTACACACACTCACACACATACAGATGCATACAAAGACATTCTTGTTAATTTTAATTTTTCTCACAAATTATATACAATATTACACATAGGCATACATATGAGTACATCACTATACATATGTAAACAATTTTTTTATTCGCTTTTGCTAATCTGCTGACGTAATTAGAAATTCTAAAACAAAACAGAAAAAAAAACAAAAAAGTTTTTATAGTTCCCGCTATTTACGAAAGAAATTTAATCGTTGAACAAATACGTAGAATATGTGGTGGGTGGGGATTTTTATGGATTCTGCAAAAAAAAAAACAACAACAATAATAATAACAATAATAAAATTATAGTGTTATAGGCAACGTTTCTGTGATTAATAAAAAAAATATTAGAAAAAAATTCCATTTGAAAAAAAGTTTTAAGCAGCTCACATGCATTTTTTAATTGCCTTTATGACTCCTTGTTATTTATCATTCTGAATATAAAAATATTATAATAATATTTACACATTCGTAGATTAGTTAGGTTAGGTTAGGTCAGAATTTAGGGCCATTGTAATAGCACAATCAATATTCCAAAATAAATCTTGCTATTGCAGCAATCCTTATATAAGAGATCGCTCGGTCAAAGATGTTAGAAAATGAGAGGTGAAAAGCCGTCGATTCTTTATGACAGGAGCAGTACTGACCCATAGGTGAATGGTAGTCTTTTTCGCCTCTTTAGACATACAACTCCTGCAGAAGTCATTTATCGGAAGGCCAAGTCTTTCGACGTGCATACTAAAAGGACAATAGCCCGTAGGATTCAACATTGTGCGATAGATGACCCTGTGACATAAGGACAGAAGTGTCCACACAGAGCGAAAACTGCCTAATAAAATCAAGAAGATTTTCTCTACGAAACGTTTTTGGAGTGAGGGGTATTACAGCAGAAAGAAACGAAGATTTTTTCGTAGAGATTTCTTATTATTTTTATGTTATAAATCTTTTTAATTTTTTCAAGACGTAAAACACATACATTTAAGAAGAAAACTTGTTATTTACAATTTTTTTACTCAAATTCCGTCATTTTTGCCACAAAAAATTCAATCCATAGAGAAAAACTTATTGATTCTATTGTGTTTTCTTCTAAATTGTATAAAACAAGAATTTCTTATTAATTTCATTGGGCTACCTAATCAATTTTTTCAAAAAGGTTTTTCTTATAGATTTCATTAGGCTACACTTGAAAGTAAATGAGTGACAAGTAAAGAAGTGGAAAAAAGTAATAAAAATATTTCTTAAAAAAAAAATCAAAGTAAACTTAAATAAAAAAATTGAATTGTTTTAATTTCAAAAAAAAGTGTTATAAAAAACAAATAAAATTTTAAGTAATGACCGATCAAAGTATTTTAACAGAAAATGTAGATATTGTCCCAATTTTTAAATCCTCGGAGCTCCGTGATGAAATCAACAAATATATTAAAAAAAATGAAAATCGAAGACGTTGAAAATTTATTCAAGAAGGTGGAACAATGGTCCAATGGTCTTATGCTATCTGCGAAGTATTCCCTAACGAAAAACCGGTAAAAAAAATCTAAACCAAATTGTATTTAATGTACGTATCTTTTTATTAACAGTTTTTGTTATTCTACGAAACATACTTTTTGAAACGGAAAGACGGGAAGAAAAATTCAACAGGAAAATTTTCTCGTTGGACTAATGTTGAAAAGGAAAAATTCGATGATTATTCTGTCACTGCGGACGAATCTTTTAAAGATTTGAATAATGGTATGAATATTTAAAACTCCTTAAATTAATATATGTACATCTTTATACGTCTATCTTTCTCTTTCAACGATAAATATTTCGAGTAAAAGCTCGTCATTTGCAGCACAATTGCAGTCCATGGGAACAGGTGCTTTCTTTCTGGAGGAAAACAAAGAAAAATAGAATTGATGAGATACAAAAGGCCAAATCTTTGACGAATATTTTTCAATAAAAAATCTATAATAATATCAATCAAAATCAAGAAGTATCATTTAAAAAAATAAAGGGATAGTCTTCTAAAATTAAGAAGAAAATCTTTTTGAAAAAAACAAAAAGAGGGCCTCATAAAATCAAGAAGAAAACCTTTTTGAAAAAAACAAAAAGAAAGCCTAATAAAATTAAGGAGATCCCCTTTTTAAAAAAATCAAGAAGACTGTCTAGTAAAATCCCTAAGATTTCTTCTTGATTTTTTCAAAAAGGTTTTCCTTATAAAAATAATAAGAATATCTTCTTGAAAAAAAACCATAGAGAAATCTTATAAACGTTGTTCTAATTTACTATGTATTTATTAGGTTCAGTTTTCTCTGTGCAGTGTATTGTATGTACCTTTCTGCTGCCAATGAGATTGAGGCTCACCATAAAACGAGTGGACAATATCCAAATTAATTGAGACAACCGAAATTCCTATGCCTGTAACATGTCGGAGGTAGTGAGCTCCGTACCGCGTCCTCGCGGATATTCCATCTAGGAGGCCCACTAGCTTCTACTATCCCAGAGAGGATAATACCAACAGTGAACATTATATGAAGTCAGATAGTGTTTACCTCTTGAGAAACAAACTCAATCAGCAAAAATGTACATAAACTACATTCAACAGATGCCTCAGACAACGACAGATGAAATTATTATCATTCTAAGGCCTATTACAAAAGGCCAGTCAACTGAATTGCAACAAGCTAGCAAAGCGTCAATGCTACAATAGATCAATTCTGTTTTAATGTTTGTAAAACTCTTTTGTAGTTAAAAAATTAACTAATCAAAGAACCCCTAAGGACTTTATGGCCCAAGTTCTTTTGATTAAAAGTGATTTTTAATATTTAAACTGTTGGAACACACTTCGTTTTTACAGCACTTTTATGACAAGACACAGGATTTTTTTTCTGTTTTTATTATTATTTAATAAATAAATCGATAAAAAAAATTAAATTAAATATTGTACTTTATTTAATTAGAGAAATAAATTGAAAAACAATTTTTGTTTCGTTTTTTTAAATAAATAAATAAGCAAATAAATTAATATCATCATATACGATTTAAAACGTAAGCAGATAAAATTAAATTAAAATAAAAAACAAAATTAAAAATAAAGCATTTAAAAAAATCTCCAACCTTTCATTTTCATTCTTAAGGAAAATCTCTGCTTTTGTTACAAGACACTGGGGGGCAGTTACACACTGTACATTATTTCTCTTCCTCTTTAACCACTTTAACTGAATCCATGGTGGTAGTGTTTTGCACATCTTCTACAGTCTTAGTTTTAATGGTGACTGGCAGACCCACTAGTTTTTCACTTTCCTGCCACAACCAATCGGCTGTTTCTTTATCAGCGGCCTTGGGCAAAACAGGGAATTTCAAGCAATTGTAGTAGAAACCACCCGATTTGCACTCCATTTTAGGATCCAAAGCCAAAAACAATGAAGTTTGAGCACCAGCTTTTGGAGAACGTATGAAAACGTTTATAAGAGTCTTTAAAACATTCCAGGTTTTTGGACAGGTATTGTAACGCATTAATTCAGTGCGAACTATGCCCGGATGACAACAATTGACAGAGACATTAGCATTGTTTAGTAGCTCTGCCAGTTTGCGTGTAAACAAAATGTTGGACAATTTACTTTGGGCATAGGCGCCAAAGAATTTGGAATAGTTTTTCTCACTCATTAGGTCGGTTTTATTAATGCGGCCAAATATATAAGCTGCTGAACTTACAATCACTATACGGCTGGGTGTTGATTGTTTCATGCGTTCCAGCAAGAGATTGGTTAAGAGAAAGTGACCCAAATGATTTATGCCCATTTGCTGCTCAAAACCATCCGCAGTGAGTTTACGTGGTGTGGCCATAACACCGGCATTATTAACCAAAATATCCAAACGTTGTTCCTCAGCCAAAAAACGTTCAGCAAATTGCCTTACCGACGACAAGGAAGACAAATCCAAAGTTCTATTGAAAATATTGGGATTTTGTGTACGTTCTATAATCTCCAGGCGGGCAGCCTCACAACGTGCAGCATCACGACACGCCATATACAAACGGGCTCCCCTGCGTGCCAATTCCAAGGCGGTTTCTTTGCCTATGCCCGTATTACAGCCGGTGACTATGACCACTTTGCCATCGATGCGATTGGTTTTGCGATAGAATGGTCCCTCAATCAAACGTCTCAGCAAAAACATAATTAAGGCGGCCACACACACCCAAAAGAATATCTCTAGAGCCCAAGCCCAGGCGCCTACGAAACACAATTTTTTAACTTCTCCTTGATCCACAGCGAAATTCTCCGCATCCGTCATAGTTACATAAAACCCTAAAAAAAACCCAAATATAAGAATGAAAAAAAAATAAAATTTGTCCATAACTATTGACAGCTTAAATGAATGAAATTACTTCTTCTTCTTCTTCATGTACGTACTTGTGAAAAATTCCAAAAACTTTCTATATTTTCTTGTGTTGCCGTTGTTATTGTTGCTGTTGTTGCTGTTGTATTTCAAGCGTTTCTTGTGCAAGTAAGCAAGCTAGCAAGCCCTTGTTTGTATACGTTTGTTTGGAGTTGCCTGTGTCTGTCTAGTAAATGTTGATGTTGGTGTTGATGTTGCTGTTGCCGTTGCTCAAACAATAACACATAAAAACGGGGTAAAAGAAAATGTCTATTCCATAAACTGACTGACTGCCTGCCGTTTTAACTGACAACTGCTACTTGGCTGGTTGATTGTTTATTTTTTCCACACAATAATAATGTCGGTTTTCTTTTCTTTCGTCGTTCGACCAACAAACAATAAGTTCACTCTTGCACTGATCCCCACAAACTAACAAAGATTTCTGGCTTAAACCTGTGTAGGCCCAAAAAAGATCTTCTTTAGCTTTCTGTTTTGTTTTTACAAAACAATTCCACTCTCTTATATTAAGACATTCTTCTCGGCTTTTTGGCTCTCTTAAATTTACATACATATGTATGCTTTGGCTGACTTTAGTTATTTTTAAGTTTTAAATTATTAAAATAAACAAAATAACAATAAAAATACTTGTATTAACATATTGAAAAAAAATGTGTTAATAAAAAAAGAGCGGCTCAGAAAAATATTTTTCAATTTGACAGAAGCGCAAATTAATAAGAAAACCGATAGGAAATAGGATTATATTATCCAAGAGTATATGTAACGTATGACCAAATCATTGTTATTGACAACATTTTATCGCCACATTTATAGAGCCTGTTATGGTCCATAGCCTTTGTTTGCTTTAAATATTCGGTAAGTGAATATATTTCGTATTTTGCGTAGGCACTGGTACTCCAATATAGTACTTAACGGTGTTCGAAATCATACAACATTACAGATTTCATACTGCCACGCAAAATTTTGCAATTATGGATCTCTATATCTTATTTAGTTTAGCAAACGACTTAAGACATTTTCTGATTCTTCCAAGGCAGTAGAATGACTCAATCTAATCAAAGCTTTACTGCAAAAAGCTTGGCAAATTTGTTGTATTCATTCGGAAGGTCTTCATTTGGTGAGTAGGTTTTAGTTCCATGCTCGACAAGTTATGCGCCATTAAACAAATATCATGTACTCTGCCAAAATGTCGGGCCCAATGAATACATTGACGACTGCGCGCAGAGAACATCATAGTATTCAGTTCACAAACTTGACTACATCTTACACATAAATGTCAAGTCCACTCGACTGCATGGATTTGTGTTGTGGAAATCTGACCTTCAAACCATGCAAAAGGTCTACTAGATGACATGCAGAAGGCAAATTAATGTAGAGCTAGTCGGTTAAACTTGGGACGAGAGAGCGTTAGCATAAACAAAAATATTTTTTGAGGCTCTATGCAGCTTATAGGATCAATGGGAGCATATACAAATGTATATCGCCATAATCCAAGTCCTCCAAGCGTTCACTTGGATCCCACATCAAAACTAGTTCGTCGATAGGGGAAATAGAGAGCGTCCTTGGCAAATTTCATTCTTAATATCAATTTGTTGGTTTAGTATACCCTAATGTAAAGGGGGAATAGAGTAATCTGTGTGATCCGTTCTCCCCTCTGCGTCTGAACCTACAAAAAAGCCCACTTAACTGAAAGGAAAACCCAAATCAGTCAATTTCTATTAACTTAAATTTTCTATAGAAAATTTATCGATGACGTTCATTTTTAACAAGTCATTGACAATTTTATGCAAGTCAACGATATACTTTCTGTGGAAAATGCAAGTCATCGATAAATTTTAAATAGAAAATACAAGTCATCGACAATTTTATGCCAGTCATCGGAAGTTTCACCTAAGGATAGACCGGCTGAAAAACGAATTTTGTTTGTAATGCAGCGTACAATCAACGGGCCAATCGACAACAAACGGATGCGCTCTGCGAGAAAAACGAGTAATTTGTTTTAATACATGATTCTCGTTAACATACATACATACATAATTGGTCATTACAACCCTTCAGTCAGTATTACGACCTAGTTTCTCACACCACTTATATTGTGTGTGTTAATTTCATACATGAGTGGTGGGACCTACAGTTTAAAGTCGACTCCGAACGACCGATTTTTGAGAAACTTTTCATGGCAATTTTATTTACTCTTAGAGTTTTTTCCAGGAATCTGCTGAGAGGAAGTCGCCGAAGAAATAATTTTGTATTTTGTTTTGATGTCTGGCCTGGGGCTCGAACCCTGGCTTTACGTCTAATATGCCAACACACTACCTACTATACTACGGCGACTCCAACAAGTTACAAGTCGCCTTATTTCGCACGAGCAAAATCCGTTGTAGAAGCGATAGAACAGTGAAACACAAACCACATTGCGACGACACTCCAATGAATCAATAGAGTTGGATACTTTACCGTTATTAATAAGCTCCTTCGCTCTCGCCTGTAAGCGGTCGAGAAGACTGAAAATAGTCTTCGTTGCTTTCAAAAACAAATTTAACGGTAAATATGGCTCTTTAATGGCAAAAGAAAACGATTTTTGTTTCCATCAATAAATGTTTTCGAAATTTTTTAAATTGTACACACTAGTAGACTAGTATTTGTATTAATTTTTTTACATAATGCAAGTTTTCATATTAAATTTAGAGTACAACAACAACAACACAAACGTATTATTAAATATAATTAAAGATAATCAAAATATTTAAACTACTTTCTTAAAAACTAGTTTGATTGTGAACTGGTATGTAATAAAGAGAGCCACAGAGAGAGAGTATATCTTTTTCAGTGGATATCACATATTCTCTTTTGTACTCTCTTTATTTATAAAACCATCACTTGCTCTTTATAGAGTGGTGGTAGTGTGGTATTTTGTTTTAAAAAAAACTCTTTAAAATTTAGGAAATTTGTTTCTTTTTCTTTCATTGGAAGTCTTTGTTTTATTTTGCTTATGAAAACCTGCGAGTACTACGTACATAATTTTGTTAAAAAAAATAATTAAAAAGCTTAAATAGATTACCGTTTAATTAACCAAGGCACTGCAGAGGCTTTCAAACGTTAAGTAAACGTTTAGCTTTTAATAAATAACAGGTGCAAGCATTAAAAAAAGAGAGAAAGAGAGAGAGAGTGAGAGAAATTTATACCAAAACCAATTTAACTGTGGGCAGTCAGTCACTGCTTCAGTAAGCCAAACTAACTTTCGTTTTCGTTGTCAGTTTCTTTAATTTCTTTTTTAAGTTTAATTTGGTTTTGGTTTCTTATGTAGGTAGGTAGGCAGGGCCGCATTCGAAGTGAAAATTTCTTTATTTTTGTTATAATCTTAGTTTATACGCTCTCTGCTTTTGTTTAATGTTACTCCAGTTCATTGTTTTTTCTTTTTCCTCTGTAAGTTTGTGTTTTTTGGTTGAAGGGGTCTTGGCTTAATTGCTTTTGAAACCAGTTAAGAGAAGAAGAGGTTTTTGTATTCATCTTGATACCATCTTGATACCATTTTTCCTGTTCGTTTACTTTTCTTAGTTTTTGTTTTTTTGTTCCTCTGTTCCTCTGTTGCATTATTTTATAATTTTTTTTGTTGTTTCTTTGTTTTTCATTGTATTCTTATACCATATAATTTTTTTTTACATCAGATACAATCATAGTTACAGGGAAATGAAAATTACTAGCACAGGTTAGAAAGAAACCTCAATTTGCCTTTATTTAACACCATTTTTTTCCTAACCTTGAGCCTTGTGAACAAGGTTATGAAAATGAAATCCTTACTGTTTGTTTCATCATCATTCATTACATAATGTTGTTTTTGTTTTTCCGTTATTTCTATGCTTTTAATTTGGGGTGTGTTAACCCAAATAAAAAAAAACACACACACACACACCCAACGGTGACGTAGTTTGTTTATGGTACTAATATTACGGCCATTTCTCCTGATTTTTGTTTTTCCCAAATTGAGTTTTTTGCTCATAGTAATGGTAGGTCAAGTATTGAGAACATTTTGCCAAATTATAGTAGGTATTTTGACAAGAGAGGGCTTTTTGTTCCACATATATATTTTATTTTTTTTTTTTTTGTAGAGAGAGCATTTTATTTTAGGGTTGTTTACTTTTTGTCTCGTGAGAGTGTTTTCGTTGACATGATGAGGTTAAAACGTTATGGTAATAAAAAAAAGTAAATATTTTTGGAAATTTTCCACTGTCTGCTTTGCCATTATACCCTGCTATCCTTGAAGATTTTTTTGGTTTTTTTGTAGGCTGTTGTTGTTGGATATATTTTACGTGCCTTTCTACACGTGTTTCAACTCAAATATTTTTATTATTATTTAAATTGGCCACACTGGCTGTGGATATTTACTGTACATACTATCGAAGAATACCCAGTTCAACTGATATAATTGCAACATGTTGAAAGTTGAGCGCTCTACCATATACCAACTCTAGTCAGTTTCTCGGCAATGCAGTTACCAATGATATCCTTATGTCCTGGATTCCATGTAAGAGCGAATCAAAATTTCCCTTAGGAATCTACGGCATTTACGAACGAGGACAAATGTCGAGGTGAATACATCGATTGAATTTCAACAAAAATTCCATAACCTAGCAATCACTGAGCCGCTTGGCATTGAATGAAATTTGTATGCACTTTGAAAACAATTTACTTCAGCAACTTTTCAACGTTCAAAGTTTATTTCGTTGCTAGTGTAAACGTTTCTCTTGTGTTATTTACATTAAATTCCTGTGCTGGCCTCACAAAAATTTAATTTCATATCGATTTTTTCTACATTTTGGGCGAATTTTCTCTGAAGAAGTAAAATATAAAGAAAAAATGGGGGTGTGCCTGCGTAAATATGTATAGATTGGGTGAAATACACCGATACTGAATAGAATATTTTGGGGGGATAATAAAATCATAAATGAGTAGGCGAAAATAGGAAAATTAAATGAAACATAAATTAAAAAAAAATTTAATACAAGTTCATTACACTTTAAAAATAAAAATTCAAATTTATAAATAAATTTATGAAAATTTAATTTAACAAAGAAAACATGTAATGATTAGGGAATTCATTTAAAAAGCATGGAAATATTTTCTTAAAATAGAAACAAAATAAAAAAAATGTAAAAAAACTTTGCAACCATTTTTATCCAATTTAATAAACATTTAAAAGTATTTTTTCTTCTAATTAAAATAATAAACAATAGATTTTCTTTTGTTATTTTTAAGAAAATTAACAATTTTTTCTTAGCCATCAAATACGTAAATAAAGAAATATTTAATGCCAAGGCTGGCTGATTAAAAATAGGAGTGAGTCAGTCCTCTTATTGTGCAATATTGCAGTAACTTCTTGCCAACAACGAGATCAGGCTTCCTCATAAAAGAGTGGACAATACCCTAATTAACTGAGGCAACCGGAATCTATATGTATGTATGCAATGTAATATGTATATCTGAGCTTGTGAACTCCGTACCGACCCTGCATTGCAGCTCACTAGCAATGCAATTTCCAACGATATCCCTATGTCCCGAAACGCATATAAGGATAACGTTTAAATGATTTGAAATTTGTCTGAGAAATCCTCAGCATCCATGGACATGAGCGGAAGTTCAAACTGCGTTCATTAGGGATAGAGATTTTCGCTTAACTAGCATTGCGCCGCTGAAAAATGTTCCTTTTTTGGAAAATACAGCAGCGTTCAGGCAGCCTATAAGGAAGCTTAATGTTAGAACCCTATATACATAAATGTACCACAGTCTATCCTAACACTCATCTTCTAGACTTCAAGGGTCTCATTTAGAACCTCTGGATTTTCAGTCCAGATATCCTTAGTTGGTATTCTAAAATCAAACGTACATACATACATACATAATTGGTCTTTACAACCCTTCAGTCAGGATTACGACCTAGTTTCTCACACCACTTATGTTGTGTGTGTTAATTTTATACATGAGTGGCGGGACCTACAGTTTAAAGTCGACTCCGAACGACAGATTTTTGAGAAACTTTTCATTGGCAATTTTATTTTACTCTCCGAATTTTTGCCAGAAATCTGCTGAGAGATCAAATCAAACGTTCTATTTGGAAATTATAAGGAATCATTTAATCGATCGATCGATTATGTATGTTCCCAGAATTTGACTGCATTAAGTCTAACAGTCACCAACTCTGCCCTCTCTCTGGAGCTAACAGGGGAGTCAATTGAGTATAGACTGATTAAGTAATAAAATAAAATTTTAAAAATATTTCGAAAAATCTTTATTTTTGTTTTTATATGCAAACCTTTAATAATAAAATAGAAATTGTTGCAAAATTTTGTTTACAAAACAAAACGAAAGTATACTTATTTTGACAAGTTTTCATTTGACAAATAATAGAAATCCTTGGCCTTATTCAACATTTTAAAATAGAAATTTCTTGCCACCCAATTCGAAATAGAAAATGTTTCGAAATATTTACTTTTTTGCCAATTTTTCAATACAGTATATTAAGTATATGACATATTAATGATATACTTATACGGGATGGCTTTTAAATAATGGCAAAATATGAATGTAATGTGCACCAAAGTCCTACCCTTTCGTAGGCCCAAATCTACATTACTTTACAAGCAATTTAACAATGCTATCGGGCACTCTAATTAAACCCGTCAAGAACACTTCTTATGTGTACGTAGAAATGAAAATGAATTTTAGTAATATTATGGTCCTACTTTTAAGTCATCTGGTAATATACGAGTACATATAAAATATAAGTAGTATTCTATCTGTGTCGTATTTGCATCTACATATGAATACAATATGAATATATGATAATATTTTATTACTCTTATAAATTAAAAGTGTATATTATTTTCTTTTTATTATTTTGCCTCTTTACGATTGATCATAAAATTTTAGATTTAGATTTGCCCCCAATTGCAAGCACTGTACCATTTGTCTGCTGCAGTTATTTTGTACTTTTATTTGCCATTAAATTTTTATTTCTTTATATGCAAGGTAATGGCATTTAGAAGATGTAGTAAAAAGTAATGCAATTGAAATTCCATATTTCCATCTAAATGATTTTATAGGAACCACCCATCCCTATGTGATCCATAACAATGGGAACTAATGATGGTGAATAGAAAACATCAGGGACAGCCTACTTGAGAACATTTTTAACGGCGATATAAAGTGCATAGACAACGTCATGTTATGGACATCATGTTAAAGTATTTCGAAACGGAAAGATGTTAACGTATAAAGATGGTATAATGATGTTAACTCTGGGAATAGAGCTGGCTTGCAAGCCCTGTGGAAATATACAACAATAAGTAGGCAGAAGTCACCGTAGTCTAGTAGGTAGTGTGTTGGCTTATTAGACGTAAAGCCAGGGTTCGAGCCCCAGGCCAGACATCAAAATAAAATACAAAAAGTATTTCTTCGGCCGACTTCCTCTCAGCAGATTTCTGGCAAAAACTCTGAGAGTAAATAAAATTGCCATGAAAAGTTTTCTGAAAAATCTGTCTTTCGGAGTCGACTTTAAACTGTAGGTCCCACCACTCATGTATAAAATTAACACACACAACATAAGTGGTGTGAGAAACTAGGACGTTGTACAATGGGTCAATTCGGAGGTCGAATATCTGTGTTGCCTTTATTCGCATACAAGCTCTTACTTAAGAAGAATTCTATAAATTGTGCCGCTGCCTCTGTAAACCGTCAGATGATTGTCGTATCTACACGGCATCAGTCGATGTAAGCAAATAAATGACTGTCGGGTATATGCGCCATCAGCTTAATTCGGGAAATAAGTGACTGCCATATTTACATGACGTTAGCCGCTGTGATGCATCAAGTGATTGCCGTAAATGTTTTAAAGTGGGGACTGCATAGATATTACCTCTTTACCCTGCTAGTATTCATGGAAACCATACATACACATGGTGATAGAAATGGTTAGGTTGGGTTAAAATAGCAACCAACGCACTTAGATTAAGTACATTGTGATAGAAGTCGCCGTAGTCTAGTAGGTAGTGTGTTGGCTTATTAGACGCAAAAGCCTGGGTTCGAGCCCCAGACCAGGCATCAAAGACAAAATACAAAAAGTATTTTTTCGGCGACTTCCTCTCAGTAGATTTCTGGCAAAAACTCTGAGAGTAAATAAAAATTTCCATGAAAAGTTTCTCAAAAAATCTGTCGTTCGGAGTCGACTTTAAACTGTAGGTCCCACCACTCATGTATAAAATTAACACACACAACATAAGTGGTGTGAGAAACTAGGACGTTGTACAATGGGTCAATTCGACCTCCGGGTACTGTACTTGTCTTAATTGACAAGTGCACGTCCTATAACCTAACCTAACCTAACCTAAGTAGGCAGAACTTGGCCGATGTTACCGATGTTAGTTGAGCTCATAAAATTCGTTATAGGATCATCAAATCAAACTCGAACTGGACCGAAAATGTTATGGTATACTCTCAAGGCTGCTACATAGACGCTTAACAGAGTCCATGCTTGTGCCCTCTAAAGAAGCACGGGGAGGATGAGCAACTTCTAGAGAATTACTTTTGTCGTACAAGAGAGGCCGATATGTTACAGCGACTAAAAATTATTAAGCTACTAAATAATGGTTTACTTTTTACTACACCTTTTGATTTTGATTTTTAATATGCCCGATGAGTAAAAGTTATTGCATGAATAATGAGTTTATTTTTATTATAAAATGTAAATGAATACAGAGAGAATATATTGTATTCACTATATGACTTGTTATTCTAAAATGCATATGCATATGCATTTAAGCAATTTATTCTGGTTTAAATGAATTATAAAAATATATAATGTTTTTTTTTTATTTTAAATTATTTTAATTGATTTATATATTAAATATTAAAACAAAAAAAAAAGCACGTTTCAATTATAATTTTTAATATTTCAATCATATTTCAGATTTTTTCATCATTTGAAATATGCACGCGATTTTTAGAAAACGTTTAACTAGTCAGTATTATTATCATATTCTATGATTAATAATATTAATTATTGAAATTATTGATTAATTATAGTTATTAGAAATCAATTTTTTAAAAAATTCGATTTTTTACTTAAGTTGCGTAAATCCCTCTGATACAAAGTTCATGATTTACGTACGTATTCTAAAAAGCAGGCAACAAAAAATCAATTGCTTTTATTTAATCTTTTTTATTTTTATTTTTAATTTCTTTTTATGGTTATTTATAGCCGATTAAATTGATAAAATAGCCGGCAAACAATAATGAAATTTTTTTTCGTTCATTTTTGTCGGGGGGCCTGTTTAATATCTCACGCTGTCTAATAGTTGTCAACAGTGAATATTTATAGGCACGAGCGTTACCGTCGTCACCTCATACTACTTCCGAAATTTATGACCAGCTTATAAAAAAACAATACAAAAAATTTATGAAATGATAACAAAAAAGTATCCCAGTAGACGTAAGAAAGCACAATTAAATAGACACGCCGTCTTGTGAAAACTTTGGTGAAGGATTAACAGTACCGGCGATATTACTTTCTCGGTAAAAGTTGCGTCAGGTGGTTTAACCAGATAATAACATTTTCGCGACAGTTGCAGTCGCTTGGTACATCCAAGCGGCTGACGTCGTGTAAATACGGCAGTTACTTATAGGTCTACAGAGGCCGCTGCCGCATTTACACGGCAGTCATTTATTTGTTCACTTTTTACACGTTTTTTGCAAACAATGAGGACAATGAATGGCCAGTCGCGCCGTCGTGAAAAGTTGCAAAGTGTAGCTCAAATGGAGCGAAATACTTAATTATGCCAGAAGGCAAGAAGGTAGAGTAGTTCTCTACCTCTCTAAGTTCTATTCTGTGAAGCCATTTATATTTCAGTGATTGCCGATGTGCTTCAAAGTTTACATTGGAAATCTCACCATGAAATGAGTGATTCGATAGCGAAAAATGGAGGTTAAACCGGGGGCATCATATTAATGCTCCAAGAGATGCTAGCAAGGACTTTCAACACTCTGATTATTGTTCTGACTTTCTTGCTGATGGACTATGCCGACAATTTTTTGATTTCGAACCGAAAGAATGCGGTTGTCATCGACAGATAAAATTTCCCTCTGGCATTCATCTATGAAGAATTTGGTCTAATGCATACAAAGCCACTGAAAAGCTATTTGTTTATACTTTTACTTACATAATTGGTCATTAGAACCCTTCTGTACTTCAACCAGGATTACGACCTAACTTCTCACACCACTTATGTTGTGTGTGTTAATTTTATCCGTGACTGGCGGGTCCTATATTTTAAAATCGACTCTGAACAACTGATTTTTGAGAAACTTTTCGTGGCAATTTTATTTACTGCCAGAGTTTTTGTTAGAAATCTTCGAGAGGAAGTCGCCCTGCTCTTGTCATTAAGAGACGGAGGTTTTTACCACTCATTTCCTAACTTCGCTGATCATATAACATAAAGGTTGCTGCAATAGCAAGAATTATTTTGGACTCGAAATGATTTTCTCTAGGTAACATTTGATTACCGAGTAGAATTAATTGTGGTATAACAATGAGTCAAAATGCTGGCCTCAGTGGAACATCTTCCTTTAAGGAGGGTCCGCCACTTTGCCTTACCTAAACTAACTGTTTTAAAATACATATATGCCTCATATACTATAAACTGCATATGTATGTAGGGATGTATGTATGTATGTATGTATATATGTACATAATACGTACAAGTACATTCTAGTATTCCTCTTTTAAATAAATTTTCATTTGCTTATTATTACTACGAGTATAATACATACAATAAAACATTAATTCTATAGAGTAACAGCAACAACGTATGTTATGCACGAGTATGTTGTAGTATGTCTGTGGTCCGTTCCGTTCGATTCCATTCCGTCCGTCAGTAACAATAAAAATGTGCATGAAAAAGTTGAATAAACTTTAAACGGGTTACGAAAGAATGATTTCATTAAAATGCCAACAAAAACAACAATAACAATTCTCTTCTCTTTTTGTTTTTTGCAATTTCAAATAGGTTGTTGTTGTGTGTAATTGTAAACGTATAAGCAAGGTTAACATCACAACAAATAGTGAAAATTGTTTAAAAAAATAAAATAAAAACAATTCAAGTACAAATAAAATATTTATTAGCAGGTTAATTGTTTTTGTTGGAGAACAAAAATCAGATTTCATATGCTTTCAAATCTGTTGTTATACTCTCTGCGTATTTTTTTATTTTTTTTTCTAATAAAGGCTTTCAAATTGTTAGGGAAAGGTTATGTTTGTTTATATGACAACAAGGGGAAAAACTGATTAAGTCCACATAACAAACTTTGTATTCAAGAGAGACCAAACAATATGCGCCAACTACAGGGGTAGATGATCCATGAAATACAATTGGACACACATTAACTTTTTGTCAGCCCTCGATAGCCCCACAAGGCAGCGTGTTTTTGTTGCAAAGTCTAAGCTAAGTATTCTTGCGAATCTGATAAGGCTATGCAGAATGACATGGAGCCAGTCCTACAGTTCCGTCAAGGTAGTATTTTGGCATACAAACGACAAACGTCTTGAAGATGCCTTAAGACTTGTGCTCTGCAATGAACACATAGGCCACCTACAACGATACCCCACAGATCGCATAGATACCCTACGAAACATGATCAAACATGGTACATGGGTTTCGAAAAGGTATTCGCCATAGTGACAGTCGAAATTAACCGTTTGACTGCTATGCGGCGCAAAAGCGCTGCGTTCATTTGTCACGAAAATCGCGTTTGCGCTGCGAATTTCAGTGTAAAAATTTAGTCGAAAAGCAAAAATAAAATTAAAAGACGAAATATAGGGTCTTCTCTTCATACATAGGTTATTAAAATTTTGTAGATTTTTTTTATTATAATAACTAATTGTAGTTTTCGAGCAGTTTTCGAACGTTCTCACCAGAATCGCTTAGCAGTCAAACGGTTAAAATAACATTTTCAAATTCAGACTTAATCGGTTTTTCCATGTTGACGTGCAACTTTTAATCCAAAACTCATTAAGAGGAAAGAACGTGTATTTATTTTTATGCATTATAAAGGAATATTGATTAAAATTGTTTAACATTTCCCACTTGGGCTATTTGAAGGCAAAAAGTGAAAGAACATACTATAGACGGTCTAATTTAAGTATTATTAGGGTGACCAGTTGCTGTAACAGACAAATAAATATAAACTGAATTTAGATTTAATTAACTGATGTGTTGACTTATTAGAAGCAAGTTTTTCGGATTTAACTTGAGACATAAAAACGAGAAAATGGAACTACATCGAGGACATACTATGGCAAAGGTCAACAGAGGTTTGTGGACAGGCGCATACAGACCCTCGAGTGGAATCCACCACGCACCAGAGTACAAGAACGACCACAAACCTACAGGGGCAAGTGCAGTAGCAAAGGATTTAATAAACGGAAAACATTTTATGCTCTCCAGGTATTGGCATATAAAAAAGAAGAGCAGAAAAGTAAAATTGAAATTTGTAATAAACAAGAACCTGATCTCCCTAATATTTTGCATTATATGCATTTGTTAAACCATGCTTGTGTTGTACTACACATAATATTATATGTTAAGCCATTTGTATACCATGCCATGCAATGACATACTATATAGGAAAACAAATAGACTGTAATCGCAAGAATGTGTATTATTATATATGTATGTACGTATGTATTTATATTATATACATTATTTACATATGTACATAAGCCTGTTGTTATTTTATATAATAAAAAAAATATAATGATAGTCTCGAGGCGCATGTAAAAATTATATTATTTTCTACTATTGTACATACATATATCGTCATATAAAAATAACATACAAACAGAAATTCATTCATTCTTATTAAAACAAACACAAAAACTACACATACTTTATAAATATATAAGCAACCAACGAAGGTTATTTCGAAATATTTAACACGCTTCTCAAATAAAATCGAATTAAAAAAAGGACAAACCCCCCAACAGAAGAAGAAGAGAAAGACAAAAATGAGAAAACATTTAATTTTTGGGTTCGTTGTACAAATTTCTTTTAATAAAAGGAAACAAAATTTAAATTAATTGACAATTATTATGCTCTTAAGCAAACTACATCAGATAATACGAGGTATGTTCGAAAAATAAAACGAAATACTCAATCTCTCGTCACTCGTCAGTGTAAAACTTTTCACTTAAGCAAATATTAAATCAATATCTGTGCTGCCTTTATTCGCATAAAAGCTCTTACTAAGAAGAATTCTATAAATTGTGCCGCTGCCTCTGTAAACCGTCAGATGATTGTCGTATCTAGACGGCATCAGCCGATGTAAGCAAATAAATTACTGTCGGGTATATGCGGCATCAGCTGCTGTCGGCAAATAAGTGACTGTCATATTTACATGACGTTAGCCGCTGTGATGCATCAAGTGATTGCCGTAAATATTTTAAAGTGGACACTGCATAGATATTACCTTTTTACCCTGCTAGTATTCATAGAAACCATACATACACATGGTGATAGAAATGGTTAGGTTGGGTTAAAATGGCAACCAACGCACTTAGATTAAGTACATTGTGATACAACTTGACCCTAATTAGATAAAATCTCCACCGTAGCATCAATTTGTGCTCGAAATTCTTTTCATCGCAAACCGCAACATCAGTCAGATCCTCGAAGGAAATATATCAGCAGGTAATCGGCAAAGGAGTAGTCGGTCAAGCTTACTTAATTAGCTAACCCTTTAGTCAGGATTACGACCTACACTGAGCGCCAAAAGTGAGTAATCACCACTGAAATAATTCATTCGTTAAAACAAAAACAATAATTCATGATAAAGGCACTTTTTTATACTTAAGAACAAAACTGTTTTATACTTAAGAACATTCATGATTCACTTATGGCGCTCAGTGTATCTTCTCACAGCACCAATTGATGCGTGTGTTCAATTTTCCATTAATGGTGGGACCTACAGTTTAAAGTCGATTCCGAACAACAGGTTCGAGAAACTTTTCACGGCAATTTTATTTGTTAGAAGACTGCTAAGGGGAAGTAGGCGAAAAAAAAATATTCTTTTCCTATTTCGTTGTGTTCGATATGTATGAACCTGGGGTATGAACTACGGTCCCAGGCCTAATAAACCAACACACTACCTATTAGCCTATGGCGACTTTAAGATCTCAACAATTTGTTGAATTATTATTATCTCGTCCATGAAAAAACGGACGAATTTTAAGTAAAAGCAACTCGCGGACGTTAGGCATATCCAAACTTTGTAATTTTGGATTAATGAAACGTTTAAAAATACACGCAGTTGATGAATTTAAACAAAACGCAATTTCTTTCTTCTTCTTTAATAATAAATTGTGTATTTTATTATTTAGAAATTGTCTTTTTGCTTTTATTTAAAAAAAATTCGTCTTTTTAGATTTAAAACTGAACAAAACAAAGAACAAGAAAAGGGGTGTGTATGGTGATTTCCTTGGTTTTGTGTTTTTGTTTTGTTTTGTCAGCAATTAATAACAATTTATTTACGATTTAATTGAATTTCCTTATATAGAAACAATACACACAGAAAATCCACAAAAGAAGTCACATGCATTTGACAAACCAAGTACAAACAAACAAATAAAACGCAGATGCAACGTTAAACTTTGAAATATAAAGCCGCTAACCAACTGGGCAACCAAACGGTGTCAACCTTGTGGTGCTCTCTGGCAAGACCTTCTCTGCATACAAAATAAATAACAATTGGATTTTGAATTCACAATACAACGCATTACAATATAACAACGGAGGAATAATCAGAGGAATTAATTAAATAAAAAACATCAACAACAACGAGAACGAGAACAAAACGACTAAAAAAACAAATCAAGGCTAATTTTTCTAGTATTTCGCTTTATTTGCATTGTATTGTATTAATTGTTTTATTAAAGACTCACTCCTACTCAAGATTAATATCGATCGAATAGTATTATTGGAGGCATTAATTAAAGGTAACGTGAAAAGGTTTGTCAGCAGTAAGTACTTTGTACTTGGAAATATTAAAATTAGATGTTAGGTTAGGTTAGGTACATATACTATAGTTAAGGATGTGAAACAGTTCACCAGAAACGGTCCATTGTGGCTACCTGTTTAAAGGTGAGAAAATTGGGAGTGGGGAAAATTGAAGAGAAAGAGGAAAAAAGTGTCACGGGAAGATTCTAACCAACCACTTCTTCCCTTGCCAGCCCATCTGCAGAATTATGCCCACACACCCTATAATTTTTCTATTCAGAAAGCCACTCCGGATTGCATAGTTGAGGTGTTCTCCTTCCAAGATGGTTTAATAACCGACCCCTTTCAAACAAGCAGAAACTAATCAACTCCGTCTTAGCGGGATTTATGCCAAAACTCTTGGTATACGCAACAGTGTTGCAAAATTTAAATTTTGAAATGGTACTGAAGGTATAACTGAAAGAGTACTTTTTCGTATCAAATGGTACTTTTGTAAAAAAATATTTATTTATATTTAATACACGTACGAAACGGAACAAAAAAACTAAAGGCACATACAAAACAAAAAACACCTGATTCGGAAAGTAATAGAAAGTAAAATCCCTGTTTAATTCAAACGTCGACGGAACGTCATGGAACGTACATATGTTCGTTTTTAGCATATGAAGAGGGTTATCATTGCTAGGTTAGGGTTATCGTTTCTAGGTCGGCATTACGTCGGACATGAAAAGAGTACTGAAAGCATTGCAGGTGTACTGTGGTATTTTTGAAATGGAAAAGTACTAAAGTACTGAATTTCTCAACACTGCTAGCATACATCCCCCATACTAAACGTCGCAATGGGTATGCGTACAACGTTTACTCATACCATTCGAAATATGTTTGATTCATAAATCTACTCATTTAGATTCCTAAGATCGAGGGACTCGAAACACTCTACAAAACTTCAAAAAAAAATAGAAAAAAGACCCATAAGCAAAAAAGAAGAGAGCAGCAAGCAAAAATTTTCATCTTTAAATCTTTAACTGGTTTGTATGCAAACAAATAACCTTGAAATCACAATAACAACATTACTGCAACATTACTCTTTAAACAGTAGTGTGTGTTTTTCTTATCAGAAAAAAACACAACACCCTCTATCTTTCTCTTTCTGGCAAACCACGATGGTGCACACCATTAGTTTTACAAGCATAGTAACAAGTTAATTTTATTGTGTTTGGTTTACAAATTGATTTGAAACTTACCTGTTTAAAACTGCTCACCCGCTCACACCCTCTCTTTTTCCATTTCATGTTGGCTCATATCATTAATGCTTAAATTTTAATTTACTGGAAAAGAAAGAAAAAATTTCTATAAATATTGGCTTCGAAATGTAAAAATATTTGTTCTTAAAACATGCTAAAATAAAGAGAATACATTTTATAACACATTCTTGGTGGCAGACACTGTGTAATTTTTACATACACGCTATTGGTCATTCGGATGTATGAAATCTGTGTTAACTTGACATTTTTCTGTCTGTCAATTTGATAGATTTTGTTTGACAGTTGGCAATACCAAGTCACGTGTGCTTATTTATATCAACAAGTGACAATTTTAGTTTTAAAAAAGCAAAAATAATTGATTTAGGCCAAGCATTAGAATAATTTTGTTACCCATAAAACGTTCTTCTTATTTTCCATGAATTCAAGATTGGCAGCAAGAATAGTAAAATTTTTTTTTATTTTATTTTTTTATATAATTAGTTTAGAAATATTCCCATTAATATTCTAGCTTCTACTCTCCTTAACTCTAAATAAAGGAAATTTATTTGTTCCCTCAACTATTTTCTATCGCTAGTTTTGTAACGACACCACACTATAACGTATTAGGAATTTTATTTATTAAAACAACAACAACGACACAATTCGCAACATTGCTGTGTGTGTTAGTCTCAATTCTTCAAGTAAAAACAAAAACAATAAATATTTGCTCTTCTATCCTCTAAAATAAAATCAAAAGAATTTACCTCACATAAACTAGTAAAAAAAAACATAATGTTTTACTCACTCTATTTACACTACACACGCAACTTCCTTTTAGACCACTGAGTTTTTTGTAAGGCAAACAATTCTACTGGCGATCGAAAATTAATATGAAGAAGCACTCAATTGCACATGAATTTGATTTTTTCTTTTTTTTTTTGAGTCACTTTCATAAAAATTTTTAACAAGCCAAAATCACTTGCCTTACAAAAACAATTTCTTATGCGCTTTTATTTCCCAACATAACCCACGGCTCTCTCAACACCCGCATACACACACACATTTTTCTTTGAGACACCATTTTTTTCTTTTCTTTTTCATGGGAGCACCCCTTTTAAGCTAAAAGAACTTTTTTCTTTTTGGATTTTTATTGCTTTCTTTTATTTTTTTTCATACAAAACTTATGATTTCTTATGCTTTATAGACTGATATTACTTTTTAATACAAAACTTTAATAAAAACAACCGAATTTAACAATTAAATTTTAATTTTCTTTTTAACAAACTGAAATAACATCCGACCCGTTGCACTTTTATGAAAGAAACTAAAAATGCCTACTTTTTGTTTCCTAATTTCCTATTTTAGAACAAAAAATATCCCTTTAATATCGTTAATGCATATCCGAATGGGAGAGCGTTTTGTATGATGTCATATGTTGTATGTTGTTGTTTTTATTTTAATGTTTTCAGCTGTTGGTAACTTTTGTTTCTCTCTTCACTTTTGTGCGTGTGAGCAAATGATGTTGATTTGGGCGAATGCTGCTACTCATGCGTACGTAAGGTGTATGCATATAAGTATTTCGGTTTTTTTTATTCTTATGCATATCTCTTTGGGATATTTTTCAATTTATTTAAGTAGTGTGTGTGGAAGTGTGTTTTTGCGTTTTTATTTTTTTTATTAAGATTTCGAACTTCTTTAAGCTTATGAGGGGTGCTAACAAGGAAATGAAAAAAATAGTGCTACAAAAAATGTGTGTGTGTTGTGTTTAATCACCTGTTCTAAATAAATGCTTTATTGTTGTTGTTGTTATAATTATTATTTTTTATTGAGCAAAGCCTAAATATTAATTTAAAACAGTAAAACGTAAATTCTTTGATCGTAATCATGCACAAACTATACATGGTAACAAAACATAAGAAATAAAGTTCCAAATCTTAACAGAACAAAAACAACAACACAGTCACCTTTTACTTATAAAAAAACACAGAAAAAAATATCCCAAAGAGAAATGCATAAGAATAAAAAAAGCCGAAATACTTCTATGCCACACACTACGTACGCATGCGCAACATCATTCGTTGAGAGAGAGAAGAGAGGAACCAAAAGACACCTACAATTAAAAGCACTAAAATAAAAACAACAACATTCAACATATGACATCATACAAAACCCTCTCCCATTCGGACATACATTAACGAATTAAATTTTTATATAATTAGTTTAGAAATATTCCCATTAATATTCTAGCTTCTACTCTCTTTAACTCTAAATAAAGGAAATTTATTTGTTCCCTCAACTATTTTCTATCGCTCGCTTTGTAACGACACCACACTGTAACGTATAAGAAATTTTATTTATTAAAACAACAACAACGACACAATTCGCAACATTGCTGTGTGTGTTACTCTCAATTCTTCAAGTAAAAACAATAAACATTTTCTCTTCTATCCTCTAAAATAAAATCAAAAGAATTTACCTCACATAAGCTAGTAAAAAAAAAACATAATGTTTTACTCACCCTATTTACACTACACACGCAACTTCCTTTTACACCACTGAGCTTTTTGTAAGGCAAACAATTCTACTGGCGATCGAAAATTAATATGAAGAAGCACTCAATTGCACATGAATTTGATTTTTTCTTTTTTTTTTTGTCACTTTCATAAAAATTTTTAACAAGCCAAAATCATTTGCCTTACAAAAACAATTTCTTGTGCGCTTTTATTTCACAACACAACACACGGCACTCTTAACAACCGCACACACACACACCTTCTTCTTTGAGACACCATTTTTTTCTTTTCTTTTTCATGGGAGCACCCCTTTTAAGCTAAAAGAGCTTTTTTTCTTTTTGGATTTTTATTGCTTTTTTTTATTTTTTTCATAGAAAACTTATGATTTCTTGTGCTTTATAGACTGATATTACTTTTTAATACAAAATTTTAATAAAAACAACCGAATTTAACAATTAAATTTTAATTTTCTTTTTAACGCACTGAAATAACATCCGACCAGTTGCACTTTTATGAAAGAAACTAAAAATGCCTACTTTTTCTTTCCTAATTTCCTATTTTAGAACAAAAAATATCCCTTTAATATCGTTAATGCATATCCGAATGGGAGAGGGTTTTGTATGATGTCATATGTTGCATGTTGTTGTTTTTATTTTAATGTTTTCAGCTGTTGGTAACCTTTGTTTCTCTCTTCACTTTTGTGCGTGTGAGCAAATGATGTTAATTTGGGTGAATGCTGCTACTCATGCGTACGTAAGGTGTATGCATATAAGTATTTCGGTTTTTTTATTCTTATGCATATCTCTTTGGGATTTTATTAAATTTATTTAAGTAGTGTGTGTAAGTGTGTTTTTGCGTTTTTATTTTTTTTATTAAGATTTCGAACTTCTTTAAGCTTATGAGGGGTGCTAACAAAGAAATGAAAATAATAGTGCTTCAAAAAATGTGTGTGTGTTGTGTTCAATCACCTTTTCTAAATAAATGCTTTATTGTTGTTGTTGTTATAATTATTATTTTTTATTGAGCAAAGCCTAAATATTAATTTAAAACAGTAAAACATAAATTATTTGATCGTAATCATGCACAAACTATACATGGTAACAAAACATAAGAAATAAAGTTCCAAATTTTAACATAACAAAAACAACAACACAGTCACCTTTTACTTATAAAAAAACACAGAAAAAAATATCCCAAAGAGAAATGCATAAGAATAAAAAAAGCCGAAATACTTATATGCCACACACTACGTACGCATGGGCAACAGCATTCGTCGATACGTCGATAAACATTACGAAACAGATCACATGCACAAAAGAGAAGAGGGGAACCAAAAGACACATACAATTAAAAGCACTAAAATAAAAACAACAACATTCAACATATGACATCATACAAAACCCTCTCCCATTCGGACATACATTAACGAATTAAATTTTTATATAATTAGTTTAAAAATATTCCCATTAATATTCTAGCTTCTACTCTCTTTAACTCTAAATAAAGGCAATTTATTTGTTCCCTGAACTATTTTCTATCGCTTGTTTTTTATAACAACAACAACGACACAATTTGCAACATTACTGTGTGTGTTACTCTGAATTCTTCAAGTAAAAACAAAAACAATAAACATTTGCTCTTCTATCCTCTAAAATAAAATCAAAAGAATTTACCTCATATAAGCTAGTAAAAAAAACATAATGTTTTACTCACCCTATTTACACTACACACGCAACTTCCTTTTACACCACTGAGCTTTTTGTAAGGCAAACAATTCTACTGGCGATCGAAAATTAATATGAAGAAGCACTCAATTGCACATGAATTTGATTTTTTCTTTTTTTTTTGAGTCACTTTCATAAAAATTTTTAACAAGCCAAAATCACTTGCCTTACAAAAACAATTTCTTGTGCGCTTTTATTTCACAACATAACCCACGACTCTCTTAACACCCGCACACACACACATATTTTTCTTTGAGACACCATTTTTTTCTTTTCTTTTTCATGGGAGCACCCCTTTTAAGCTAAAAGAACTTTTTTCTTTTTGGATTTTTATTGCTTTCTTTTATTTTTTTCATAGAAAACTTATGATTTCTTGTGCTTTATAGACTGATATTACTTTTTAATACAAAACTTTAATAAAAACAACCGAATTTAACAATTAAATTTTAATTTTCTTTTTAACAAACTGAAATAACATCCGACCCGTTGCACTTTTATAAAAGAAACTAAAAATGCCTACTTTTTGTTTCCTAATTTCCTATTTTAGAACAAAAAATATCCCTTTAATATCGTTAATGCATATCCGAATAGGAGAGAGTTTTGTATGATGTCATATGTTGTATGTTGTTGTTTTTATTTTAATGTTTTCAGCTGTTGGTAACTTTTGTTTCTCTCTTCACTTTTGTGCGTGTGAGCAAATGATGTTGATTTGGGCGAATGCTGCTACTCATGCGTACGTAAGGTGTATGCATATAAGTATTTCGGGTTTTTTTTTTATTCTTATGCATATCTCTTTGGGATATTTTTCGATTTATTTAAGTAGTGTGTGTGTAAGTGTGTTTTTGCTTTTTTTATATTAAGATTTCGAACTTCTTTAAGCTTATGAGGGGTGCTAACAAGGAAATGAAAAAAATAGTGCCTCAAAAAATGTGTGTGTGTTGTGTTCAATCACCTGTTCTAAATAAATGCTTTATTGTTGTTGTTGTTATAATTATTATTTTTTATTGAGCAAAGCCTAAATATTAATTTAAAACAGTAAAACGTAAATTCTTTGATCGTAATCATGCACCAACTGTACATGGTAACAAAACATAAGAAATAAAGTTCCAAATCTTAACAGAACAAAAACAACAACACATTCACCATTTACTTATAAAAAAAACACAGAAAAAAATATCCCAAAGAGAAATGCATAAGAATAAAAAAAGCCGAAATACTCATATGCCACACACTACGTACGCATGCCCAACAGCATTCGTCGAGAGAGAAGAGAGGAACCAAAAGACACCTACAATTAAAAGCACTAAAATAAAAACAACAACATTCAACATATGACATCATACAAAACTCTCTCCCATTCGGACATACATTAACGAATTAAATTTTTATATAATTAGTTTAGAAATATTCCCATTAATATTCTAGCTTCTATTCTCTTTAACTCTAAATAAAGGAAATTTATTTGTTCCCTCAACTATTTTCTATCGCTCGCTTTGTAACGACACCACACTATAACGTATTAAGAATTTTATTTATTAAAACAACAACAACGATACAATTCGCAACAATGCTGTGTGTGTTACTCTCAATTCTTCAAGTAAAAACAAAAACAATAAACATTTGCTCTTCTATCCTCTAAAATAAAATCAAAAGAATTTTTGTTGTTGTTTTTATTTTAGTGCTTTTAATTGTAGGTGTCTTTTGGTTCCTCTCATCTCTCTCTCGACGAATGCTGTTGCGCATGCGTACGTAGTGTGTGGCATATGAGTATTTCGGGTTTTTTTTTATTCTTATGCATTTCTCTTTGGGATATTATTTCTGTGTTTTTTTATAAGTAAATAGTGACTGTGTTGTTGTTTTTGTTATGTTAAGATTTGGAACTTTATTTCTTATGTTTTGTTACCATGTATAGTTGGTGCATGATTACGATCAAAGAATTTACGTTTTACTGTTTTAAATTAATATTTAGGCTTTGCTCAATAAAAAATAATAATTATAACAACAACAACAATAAATCAATTATTTAGAACAGGTGATTGAACACAACACACACACATTTTTTGAAGCACTATTATTTTCATTTCTTTGTTAGCACCCCTCATAAGCTTAAAGAAGTTCGAAATCTTAATAAAAAAAATAAAAACGCAAAAACACACTTACACACACTACTTAAATAAATTTAATAAAATCCCAAAGAGATATGCATAAGAATTAAAAAAACCGAAATACTTCTATGCATACACCTTACGTACGCATGAGTAGCAGCATTCACCCAAATTAACATCATTTGCTCACACGCACAAAAGTGAAGAGAGAAACAAAGGTTACCAACAGCTGAAAACATTAAAATAAAAACAACAACATACAACATATGACATCATACAAAACGCTCTCCCATTCGGATATGCATTAACGATATTAAAGGGATATTTTTTGTTCTAAAATAGGAAATTAGGAAACAAAAAGTAGGCATTTTTAGTTTCTTTCATAAAAGTGCAACGGGTCGGATGTTATTTCAGTTTGTTAAAAAGAAAATTAAAATTTAATTGTTAAATTCGGTTGTTTTTATTAAAGTTTTGTATTAAAAAGTAATATCAGTCTATAAAGCATAAGAAATCATAAGTTTTCTATGAAAAAAAATAAAAGCAAGCAATAAAAATCCAAAAAGAAAAAAGTTCTTTTAGCTTAAAAGGGGTGCTCCCATGAAAAAGAAAAGAAAAAAATGGTGTCTCAAAGAAAAATGTGTGTGTGTGTGCGGGTGTTAAGAGAGTCGTGTGTTACGTTGTGAAATAAAAGCGCACAAGAAATTGTTTTTGTAAGGCAAGTGATTTTGGCTTGTTAAAAATTTTTATGAAAGTGACTCAAAAAAAAAAGAAAAAATCAAATTCATGTGCAATTGAGTGCTTCTTCATATTAATTTTCGATCGCCAGTAGAATTGTTTGCCTTACAAAAAGCTCAGTGGTGTAAAAGGAAGTTGCGTGTGTAGTGTAAATAGGGTGAGTAAAACATTGTTTTTTTTTACTAGCTTATGTGAGGTAAATTCTTTTGATTTTATTTTAGAGGATAGAAGAGAAAATGTTTATTGTTTTTGTTTTTACTTGAAGAATTGAGAGTAACACACACAGCAATGTTGCGAATTGTGTCGTTGTTGTTGTTTTAATAAATAAAATTTCTTATACGTTATAGTGTGGTGTCGTTACAAAGCGAGCGATAGAAAATAGTTGAGGGAACAAATAAATTTCCTTTATTTAGAGTTAAAGAGAGTAGAAGCTAGAATATTAATGGGAATATTTCTAAACTAATTATATAAAAATTTAATTCGTTAATGTATGTCCGAATGGGAGAGGGTTTTGTATGATGTCATATGTTGAATGTTGTTGTTTTTATTTTAGTGCTTTTAATTGTAGGTGTCTTTTGGTTCCTCTCTTCTCTCTCTCAACGAATGATGTTGCGCATGCGTACGTAGTGTGTGGCATAGAAGTATTTCGGCTTTTTTTATTCTTATGCATTTCGCTTTGGGATATTTTTTTCTGTGTTTTTTTATAAGTAAAAGGTGACTGTGTTGTTGTTTTTGTTCTGTTAAGATTTGGAACTTTATTTCTTATGTTTTGTTACCATGTATAGTTTGTGCATGATTACGATCAAAGAATTTACGTTTTACTGTTTTAAATTAATATTTAGGCTTTGCTCAATAAAAAATAATAATTATAACAACAACAACAATAAAGCATTTATTTAGAACAGGTGATTAAACACAACACACACACATTTTTTGAAGCACTATTTTTTTCATTTCCTTGTTAGCACCCCTCATAAGCTTAAAGAAGTTCGAAATCTTAATAAAAAAAATAAAAACGCAAAAACACACTTCCACACACACTACTTAAATAAATTGAAAAATATCCCAAAGAGATATGCATAAGAATAAAAAAAACCGAAATACTTATATGCATACACCTTACGTACGCATGAGTAGCAGCATTCGCCCAAATCAACATCATTTGCTCACACGCACAAAAGTGAAGAGAGAAACAAAGGTTACCAACAACTGAAAACATTAAAATAAAAACAACAACATGCAACATATGACATCATACAAAACCCTCTCACATTCGGATATGCATTAACGATATTAAAGGGATATTTTTTGTTCTAAAATAGGAAATTAGGAAACAAAAAGTAGGCATTTTTAGTTTCTTTCATAAAAGTGCAACGGGTCGGATGTTATTTCAGTTTGTTAAAAAGAAAATTAAAATTTAATTGTTAAATTCGGTTGTTTTTATTAAAATTTTGTATTAAAAAGTAATATCAGTCTATAAAGCATAAAAAATCATAAGTTTTCTATGAAAAAAAATAAAAGAAAGCAATAAAAATCCAAAAAGAAAAAAAGCTCTTTTAGCTTAAAAGGGGTGCTCCCATGAAAAAGAAAAGAAAAAAATGGTGTCTCAAAGAAAAATGTGTGTTTGTGTGCGGGTGTTAAGAGAGTGGTGGGTTATGTTGTGAAATAAAAGCGCACAAGAAATTGTTTTTGTAAGGCAAGTGATTTTGGCTTGTTAAAAATTTTTATGAAAGTGACTCAAAAAAAAAAAAGAAAAAATCAAATTCATGTGCAATTGAGTGCTTCTTCATATTAATTTTTGATCGCCAGTAGAATTGCTTGCCTTACAAAAAACTTAGTGGTGTAAAAGGAAGTTGCGTGTGTAGTGTAAATAGGGTGAGTAAAACATTGTTTTTTTTACTAGCTTATGTGAGGTAAATTCTTTTGATTTTATTTATAGGATAGAAGAGCAAATATTTATTGTTTTTGTTTTTACTTGAAGAATTGAGACTAACACACACAGCAATGTTGCGAATTGTGTCGTTGTTGTTGTTTTAATAAATAAAATTTCTTATACGTTATAGTGTGGTGTCGTTACAAAGCGAGCGATAGAAAATAGTTGAGGGAACAAATAAACTTCCTTTATTTAGAGTTAAAGAGAGTAGAAGCTAGAATATTAATGGGAATATTTTTAAACTAATTATATAATAATTTAATTCGTTAATGTATGTCCGAATGGGAGAGGGTTTTGTATGATGTCATATGTTGCATGTTGTTGTTTTTATTTTAGTGCTTTTAATTGTATGTGTCTTTTGGTTCCTCTCTTCTCTTTTGTGCATGTGATCTATTTCGTAATGTTTATCGACGAATCGACGAATGATGTTGCGCATGTGTGCGTAGTGTGTGGCATATAAGTATTTCGGGTTTTTTTTTATTCTTATGCATTTCTCTTTGGGATATTTTTTTCTGTGTTTTTTTATAAGTAAAAGGTGACTGTGTTGTTGTTTTTGTTCTGTTAAGATTTGGAACTTTATTTCTTATGTTTTGTTACCATGTATAGTTTGTGCATGATTACGATCAAAGAATTTACGTTTTAAATTAATATTTAGGCTTTGCTCAATAAAAAAATAATAATTATAACAACAACAACAATAAATCATTTATTTAGAAAAGGTGATTGAACACAACACACACACATTTTTTGAGGCACTATTTTTTTCATTTCCTTGTTAGCACCCCTCATAAGCTTAAAGATGTTCGAAATCTTAACATAAAAACGCAAAAACACACTTCCACACACACTACTTAAATAAATTGAAAAATATCCCAAAGAGATATGCATAAGAATAAAAAAACCCCGAAATACTTATATGCATACACCTTACGTACGCATGAGTAGCAGCATTCGCCCAAATCAACATCATTTGCTCACACGCACAAAAGTGAAGAGAGAAACAAAGGTTACCAACAACTGAAAACATTAAAATAAAAACAACAACATGCAACATATGACATCATACAAAACCCTCTCACATTCGGATATGCATTAACGATATTAAAGGGATATTTTTTGTTCTAAAATAGGAAATTAGGAAACAAAAAGTAGGCATTTTTAGTTTCTTTCATAAAAGTGCAACGGGTCGGATGTTATTTCAGTTTGTTAAAAAGAAAATTAAAATTTAATTGTTAAATTCGGTCGTTTTTATTAAAGTTTTGTATTAAAAAGTTGTATTAGTTTATAAAGCATAAAAAATCATAAGTTTTGTATGAAAAAAAATAAAAGAAAGCAATAAAAATCCAAAAAGAAAAAAAGTTCTTTTAGCTTAAAAGGGGTGCTCCCATGAAAAAGAAAAGAAAAAAATGGTGTCTCAAAGAAAAATGTGTGTTTGTGTGCGGGTGTTAAGAGAGTGGTGGGTTATGTTGTGAAATAAAAGCGTACAAGAAATTGTTTTTGTAAGGCAAGTGATTTTGGCTTGTTAAAAATTTTTATGAAAGTGACTCAAAAAAAAAAAAAGAAAAAATCAAATTCATGTGCAATTGAGTGCTTCTTCATATTAATTTTCGATCGCCAGTAGAATTGCTTGCCTTACAAAAAGCTCAGTGGTGTAAAAGGAAGTTGCGTGTGTAGTGTAAATAGGGTGAGTAAAACATTGTTTTTTTTTTACTAGCTTATGTGAGGTAAATTCTTTTGATTTTATTTTAGAGGATAGAAGAGCAAATGTTTATTGTTTTTGTTTTTACTTGAAGAATTGAGAGTAACACACACAGTAATGTTGCAAATTGTGTCGTTGTTGTTGTTTTAATAAATAAAATTTCTAATACGTTATAGTGTGGTGTCTTTACAAAACGAGCGATAGAAAATAGTTGAGGGAACAAATAAATTTCCTTTATTTAGAGTTAAAGAGAGTAGAAGCTAGAATATTAATGGGAATGTTTCTAAACTAATTATATAAAAAAATAAAATAAAAAAAAATTTACTATTCTTGCTGCCAATCTTAAATTCATGGAAAATAAGAAGAACGTTTTATGGGTTACAAAATTATTCTAATGCTTGGCCTAAATCAATTATTTTTGCTTTTTTAAAACTAAAATTGTCACTTTTTGATATTTAGGTATAAATAAGCACTCATGACTTTTTATTGCCAACTGTCAAACAAAATCCATCAAATTGACAGACAGAAAAATGTCAAGTTAACACAGATTTCATACATCCGAATGACCAATACACTGTATGTATAAAATTACACAGTGTCTGTCACCAAGAATGTGTCATGCTATCTTTACAGATGGATACCAGTACTGGTGCAGGAGTATGCTTTAGAGATTGTGAGAAACTGTCCCATAGACAGACCAATGATAGTGTAACTGTCTACGTGAATTGTCAGAATAGTTTAAAAGCCCTAAATGAACATGATGTTCTGTTGAAGACAAGGCTTGGGGGTCCTTCAATGGTGGTATTCCTAATAGTGAGCTCACAACAAGCCTATATGATGACTTAGGTGTATGTCAATAGACATGAGAATCTTAGTTGGTCTTCTCTCCTTAAAACTCTGAACGTTATTTATTTATTGAGAACGAAATTTAATTTATTTCAAGACGAGTTTCTATAATTAAAACACAATGTCTTCTTTTCATATATAAATATATATATTTTTTTTATTAGAGTTTCTTTTATTGTTATTATATATGTAATAGTAGTTAGCAAAAAAAAAAAACAAGATGAATTATTAAAACTTGGAAAAGGAATATATTGATATTGTATTGTACATATTGTATTTTGCTTAAATAAAAAGTTAGAATTTTTAAACTTATTAATTTATTATAGTATCATATATGTATTTTAAAGCATTTAGTATAGTAGGTATATAGTATTTAAAAATATTGAATAAAAAGTAGAGCGAGTGCATGGCAAATATAAAACATTTTGAAATTGAAAAGCCAAAAAACCATTTCAAATAGATTATTATATTTCAATTTTAATAAGAATACAATGGAAATTTAGAGATGTAAAGAGATATTGAGCAATTAAATAGCAATTATTTGTTGTATGAGAAAAAAATTAAAAGAAATCTTTAAACTATTTTCAATTTTTTTGATAACAATATTTCTCCAATATTTATTCATGATAGGAGGAATGGAAAACAAAAACCTCTGGCGAAATTGGGCTGCTGTATATACGATTTTGTTAAGGCTCTGCTACAATTAATGTATAATGAAACCCCACTTATAGTTTAAAAATTTTCTTTCGATATACTTTACTTTTTCAATTAATTTTCCATGTGCTTAAAAAAAAAATTCAAAAATTTCTTTACTTTTCAAAGAGTCTGATGGGTTTGTGATTTTTCAAAATTAAAACATATTTTTAATTGTTTTTTGCTTTTTCTATTATTAATTATAGTTTTATTTAAAAATCTTTTTAGTTTTTTTCCTTCTTTTCTTTGTCAATATTTATTTGTATAAAATATTTACATATTTTAATAATAATAATACAATAAATTCATAATTATTTTGATTTAGAATACAATTGATAATAATATTAATTATTAAAGTATTTATAAATAATATGTATAGTACAATAAATTTTAAGCGTTTAATATTACAGGGATTTTTAAGTTTTTAATTTTGTTTTGTTTTCTTTTTTAATGGCAGTTTAATTCAAAAAAACAATTTTTAAAGGAAGATATTCCTATACACTGGTGGTCAAAACTAAAGCAACTAGCAAGACGTTTGTTGCAAATAATTTAAACAGACTTTAATACCTTTATAATAGATTATAAAAAATAGAATTTTTTTCTTTAACGCACTAGAAATTCATTTACAATTCGAACGTTTCTTATATATTTTTTAACATCTCCTAGACGAAAATTGATACAAAATTGAATAAAAATTCTATGCAACCTACGTCACAGCTATCAAATTCTTGAACGTTGAATAAACGATTCTGCTATAAACATTGCTTTTCCTTTAAGTTGCTTTATTTCTGTTCACCTGTGTATTTACAAATGTATATTTTTTAAGTACTTGTGTTTTCCCTTGTTTTATTTTCGTTATTTATTTAAAACTTTTCTTATACATATGTATAATAAATATTCATATTTTATATATTCCAAGATTTTTTTTAAAATAAATTTTGTAGGAGACCTTTACGTTGTTGTTAAACCTTCTGCGTAAAACATTTGGTCACAAAAATATTTAAATTATGTTTCAAACTTAATAACTGTATGCGTATGTATATATGTATGTATGTATACGTTAATAACAAAAATATTCTTTATAATATTGTAGTATTTAATTTAATCAAACTATAATCAAAATTTCAAATCTATTAATAATAATAATAACACTTTTCTCTTCTTTTTTTCTTTTTGTTGCCATAAAATATTTTTATAATGTATGTACTGTAGTGTAGTGTAGTATATGTATGTATTTATAGGAAGAAGAAACTGTTGGTTTTATTAGAATTCCTGTAATGCATTTTGCAAAAAAAAAAAGCATTTTCATTTTTCGTTTATAATTTTTCTTTTCTCTTACCCTGTGTATCATTCTATTTTGCCTTTATATGTTCATTTGGCTTTAAGCCAAAAATATTATTTTTTTACCCTGGGGTCTGTGGTTATTATTATCCCCCTGATGATGTTGGGTATAATGATGTTGATTGTTTTTGGCATGTTCTAAAAGCCTTACAAGATGTGCAAGCATATGGTTTGGTTTTTCTTGTGTGGCTGTGACAAAATAATTCATTATAAATGATCATGTTGGTACTACGTGTTGCAAATCATGCTTTTAACTTGGCAAACGTGACCTTGGTTAAATTTTAAACAGCAAAAGATATTACACATATCTTTTAAGGCCTTAAAAGTCCAATTCTGACTTCAGTTTTGTAGTTTTGTTTAGAATTTGAAAACAAATAAATGCTTTGGCAATTTTCCTACGGCCAACAAACAAACCAATTTATCCACGGTTTATATAAAACGCAGATTAATTTAAATACCCAATGAAAATATCACAATTTTTTAATGGCCCGATTATGGATACGTACAAAATACATTTTTTCGTTAACAACAAGTTTTAGTTCCCAGCTGCAGTTCAGTTGCCGTCCATAATAAAGCCATAAATATTCCAAGCAGTATGAAAAAATATTTGAGAGGAAAATAAAGGCTTGCTTGTATAACTCCAATCACAAGGCAGTATTATTCCCTATAATCTTTCAAACAATTACGAAACGCATTCCAATAGTTAAACATATGGTTTCTTATAGCAATTAAGCTGTTCTTTTGATACCTTATAGCAGCACATTATTTGTAATGTTTTGCAATGCAATTATCGATTCTAGTCAATACTAGAAAGCCTGCTGTATACACTCTAGTTACACTACAGCAAGCATATGGTGTTAGTCACAGTTTAATGATTCATTCATTACACGATAGCCTTGTTATTTAAAACTTCTAAACACTTGTACAGAGTATACAGAACCCCTCTATATTTCTGCCCCTTGTAAATATTTGTCTAATATAGTAATTACCTCCTCATGACATTTAAAATGTCTTACGAAATACGTTTTCTTTTTCAACTTTTATAAGGAATTTTAATTGTTTTTCTTTACATTCTTCCTCTCCCTGAAGGAATTATTTCTTTGGGTAACTTTTCCCTAAAAATTTTTGTAAACTTTTGTTATACAAAATTAAAAATTCAATGACTTTACTCTTATAATTGCTGTTTAAAATCTTTTTTATACTTATTTTAAAATTGCTTAACATTAACACCTCCCTTTGAGGAACTTTACCTTTAACCAGGTGCACTTTTTGTAGATCTACGCATAAAGTTTAAACGTTTGCGTCTTCTAGCTTGTCTTAGACCACCACCACTGGTGTTGCATTTTTCGGGTGATTTTTTGTTTTTATCCACATAAACCTCTGCAGTTGTTTGCATGTTTTTAACCAAAGATTTACGTTCACCAGAGCCTGCACCTGCACCTTCATATAAGCAAGCGTTATCCAAATCGGATTGCTTAAACAAATCCACTGTAGATGATGAACTCAAAAGTTTCTTTTGTTTGGAGTTATCGCGCACAGTCGACTGTTGAGAATGTTGTTGTTGATGATGATGATGGTGATAATGATGCAATTGTAGATTGGCCAACTTGCGGTGGCATCGCTTAATATTGGCTTTAATTAAGGGAGCATGCAAACGGCGACTCAATTGCTTAGCCAAAGAAGTGGTTTGTGTAGGAGGAGGAGATGGAGGAGGAGCAGGAACGCCTAAATCGTTGGCTTCCAAGCCAGTTGTCGTCGTTGTTGTTGTGCTGTAAGACACATTGCAGGAATTCGTTGTTGCTGTTGTTGTTGTTGCAGGGTATTGAAGGCCAGCTTCTTGTTTTGTATGATGAAACTGACCTGAGTTAGTGGTGTTGTCGTCGTCGTCGCAGCGTTGAACCTCTTGTTGTTTTTGTATTTCAGTCTTAATTGTATTACTGCTACTGCTACATAATAATTGTAAAGTTGTTGTTGTAGATGATGATGGTTCCCCGCTGGTCGTTGAACTCCCAAATCTTGTTGTACAATTGGTTTCCCCCGCTTCTCTTCTATCCATTGTTTGAGGTGGTAAACTAATAACGTTTTCCGCCTTGTTTTGTTGTTGTTGACTTGCCGCTGAAGACTTTCATGAACGTTTAACTGAATCCTTGCGAAAGGATTTACGTAGCTTATCCACTAAACGCAAATGGAACTTGCTAATGTCGTTCTGGGAACCCGTTTGATTGTTATTACTGTTGCCGCCACTCACCGTGCTGTTTTTGGGGGGACTACTAGAGGGCTGGCAAAAGGATCGAGTAGGCGATAAAGGACCTGATGTAGCCGAATACTGTGAAGTTCGGGAAGCATTGCGTGGAAAAGTTTTCTGTGATTGGCATCTTTGCATTTGCATACGATAACTGTGGCTCGGGGAGCTGGCAAAACTTTCTGACTTCATTCTCTGTCTACCCCTAGACTGTGCAATGCCCATGGCTGTGGCCATATTATTGCTGCCATTGCCCGAATTACCGGTGGCCGAAGACTCGGAAGTTTTGCGTGAACGACTATCCTTGTAGATATCGTAGTTATTTTTCATAACAGGCATCATAAAAGCCATTTTTTATTAAGTTTTTCTTTTAACAATTCTTTAATAATTCAACAAACAAAAATTCAATAAAGAACCCTCTTTGTTGTTTGTGTTGTTTATTTAGTATTTCACTCGGGTAGCAAAAAAAAAGGCACTTTTTCTTATACAACGACTCTTTTGTCTTTTTTTTTTCTTTATTTTGTTATTGTTGCAATAGCAGGGAGTTTGTATGGAAGTTTTTATTTTCCAGAAGTTTCTAATCTTTTGTCTCTTTTACGCTTGCACTCGTATATGTATGTAATTTAATGCAAACTTTGCAAATTTTATTCTCTTCACTGTTTTTATTTATTTTTAGCTTTCTGTTTAACTCGAATACACTTCTTATTCTACGTGTTTGTTCTGTTTTCTTTTTGTTGTTGTTTTACTTTGCATCTATATATCTACACTTTTATTTTTCTTTATTTGTTTTGCTTTGTATCTTCCACTTGTGGCGTTGTTAACGGTTTAAAAATTCAACTACGAATGATTGCCGCTCGGTGGTGTGGTCTTGTTTTATAATGGATAATTCGTAAAAAAATAGGAGACATTCAAAACAGAGAGAGAGAGTAAAAGAGAGTAAACATTTAACTAAAGAGAGTGTAAATATATGTAATTTATTGTTAACGTACAAAAAACAAAAGGGGAAAGTACTCAATGTAATGGAGTATAAAACATAACATAGGGTTGTCAAATTCAATGATACTTAAAACGGAAGTCGGAAACAAAAGGAAAGCATTATAAAATAATTGGACTTATTTGTAATGCAACGTTTAAGATATTGTTTAAAATTCTTAAATTCTTCTTAATATAAGAGGAAACTAAAGCTGTGCTTACGACATAAACGTGTCTAATTGTCGATACATAAGAACTTGTTGCAGTTTTAGGACAGTCAGGAATGAGAACATATGGCAGATTTACAAAGGGCTGTAAGAAATTAATTCATTTCTGGCATAATCTTCATAGGAATTTAGGTTTCCGATACACACTTTTGATACTCATTCTAACGAATGTTGTGGTATTATTTAGCATTCATTTTTTATTTTTGATACAAGAACATGTTAATTTACTTGTTTTTCATGATACGAGCCAATGATTTTAATGCTCATGCACAAGAAATTTGAAAATTTTTATTTTGTTTTCTTTTTTTAATTTATTCAATCATTTTATCAACCATCTGCTTAAAAACTTTGTAATTTGTTTGTGTTTTTAATTTGTTTACCTCAATTAGCGTACTGCTAGGCAATGATAACAACAAAAATCAACAATAAAAAAATTGTAGATTGTCAACAAAATTTATTAACGTCAATCCATTATGTTGCCAAATTATTTGCTAAACGGGAAACACAATCTAGGGTCGCTTAAAAAACTAAATAAATAAATAAAGAATTTGAAATAATAAAAACGAGCGTAAACAACATGCAATGCGCTTAAGTTAATTAAATTGCTTAGAAAGTGCACAAATTTTCTTTTCTTTTTATCTTTCACGGGCATTTTTTTAAATTTATTTTTAAAATTGAAAATAACACCGACAAAGAAAGAATTTGAAATATTTTAACAGTTAAAAACACAAATAAAGAGTTTGTTAATTTAAAAATTTAATTATTTTTACGGTTTTTAGCCCTATTTTGATTTTCTAAATTTCATTTATTAACATTTCAAGCACCCGGCTAATTACCGTCCTTACTGCTTTCCGAAAAGGGGTAACTCTAAACAATTTGCAAAACCGTTACTTTTACGAATTTGATAAACGCTTTTTTCCTGAATTATTCAGATTAAAACACACAAATTGTTTGTGTGACGTTCGTCTCAAATCTATTTGCCTGGTTTTGTTGTTGTTCTCAGAGAAAAACTCATTCATTAAAATTGTCGGCATTAGTACACAAAGCCATATGCAAACTTGTTGTTCAATTACGTTAAACGCTTTAATGGCGCTCTTTTTGTTTTAATCAATCAATAAGAACGAAAATGCCTTAAAGTACATATTTTAAATTGTTTATTTAAGTTGTTTTTATTGTTTTTAATCACAAGAATACACAACTTGTTCGGTTTTTCTATAGTGTTAGTGTTTAACGCGAAGTTAATGAAAATTCTTATTTGTTTTACTTTTTTTCGATTATTTGTTTGTATACAATATAATTTCAAATTATTTCGTTTTGCACGTATGTATGTAAATATATATTTTATCACTTTTTTAACACTATACAAAACACACATACATATGTATGTATATTATTTGTTAATCATAAGCAATATTTTATAAATTTTTCTATGCATTTTATCTTAACCACACTTTTTACGATTTGTCATGCTTTAATACGTTATTGATGTTTGTGTGCTTGTTAGTAAAATTAATAAAAAAAAAAGGGGCATGAATGAGTAACAATTGACAAAGAGAGGGTAGGAAAATTGTACTCAAAACTGAGTGATATTTACAGCAATTACTTCATGTGAAAGGAAAAAGTGTTGCCATCCTTAGTTATTTTGATATGTAAAAAGGTTTTCTTTGTATTTTGTTAATTTCTTTTTTGTTCATGCTGTTTTAATTTATTGAACTAAATAGTAACAGTTTATTAAGGGAACTACAGTCAAAGAAAAAAGTCTACGTAAACCGTTGTATGTAGACTTCTTCCCGGCTAGTTTTTTTTTATCAAATTCAAAAAAAATTTTCTTACTTTGTATAAGGCATTTTTTATTGAAGATAAACATATTTTTATGGGAAAACCGTTGTATGTAGACTTTTTCCTTTGACTATACAATGTTACCAACCTCAGGATATTCCTGCATAGTCTGATGTATGATTCAGGTTTCCTCTAATTGTAATTTCCTAACAAAAGTTTTGATTGGTTTGATACCACTAGGTTTGAGAAGAATCTTTACCTTTTTATATTTTCCCTTTTCGTTGAGCATCCCTTTCCAAACATTCACTCCAATTTCATAAAATTTTTCTGATTCCATAAACAGCTGCCTTCCCCGCAGACTTATCTGAATGCTTATTCCCACGACTTCCCACATGATCTGGAACCCAGCAGAGGGTAATCTTAGTTTGCCCAATTATGCAATGTAGCTTTTTCAATTTAGTCATATATGAGCCGAGTGCTCGAAACTCGACCTGACTATCAATTAGTATGTTAGTATTGCTATGACCTGCATTTTGTATCTTCCATACAAATTGAATTGAGCACATCCGCTGATGGAATAGACTTTCTATTAAAAGATGCCCTCGAGTTTTCCCATGGGCTGCGAACACTTCATTCCGGGACAAAAAACTCCTGCTTACAACGATTTCTTTTGATCCAGGCTTCACAACTATTTCTCTAAGGTTACCATATTTTTATTTTAAATAAAAAACGTTTGATTTTTTTTAATTTTATTTTCAATGAAACGTTTTATTGATTTTGTTAAGGTTGTTTTTTTTTCTTCTTCATTTTATTTTTAGGGGAGGATTTAGTTGGGTTTCCTTTATTATTTTTTTGTTTTGTTTTTAAATATACAATAATAAATACCATTATAATGAAAGTGTGCATGAAATGAAATACTGTTTTCCATATTATTAGTATTATTTATGGCTTTTTCTTTCTGTAATTTTTGTTTTTTATTTTCCTTTAACTATTATTGATTTTCATTTCATTTTACGATTTTCGTTCAAGTCCAAAAAATTCTTTAACAATTTTTTAAGTTTTGTTTTTTTTTTTGTCTTTGTTTTAATATTAAGTGTGTTTTAAAGTAAAATATTTCGGGTTTTATTTTTTATATTTATTTTAAGATTTAAATGCAATATTTAACAACACAATTTATTTTTATTTATTTATTTTTATTATTATATTTAAATGTAAATATTTTTTTAGGTTTTTTTTTATATTTTAATATAATTTTAATTTAATAATAATAACAATAAACGTTTAAATAATTTTATTTAATTAATTAGTTTTATGTTTTTGTTTTCTTATAATGTAGTTTATGGGTTTTAAATAAAAAATATGTAATTAAGCTAAAGCTTTAATAAGAATTTTTTTAGGTTTCTTATACATATTATTAACAAAACCAAAAAATTTATTTTAATATATAAAATGTATATAATAAAATGAATTTTTTTATGGTTTTAGGTTAGTTTATATAAAAAGATTTTTTTTTTAATTTTTTCTAAACAAGAGGCATCTTAGGTTTTTTAAATTATTATTTATTTTTTATATATGTATGTATATAGTATGTATATAAGAAAGAATTTTAAACAATATTTTCTATAAAAAAAATATATGGGAAGAAAATAGTTATTTAAAGTTTAAATTCATATAAGAGCTACAAAGTGGGTGAGGAATGTATTCAATTCTAAATCAATTTTATTTTTATATTTTAAATACTTTAGAAAATTTAATTTATTTTTAATTTTAATTAATTTTTTTTTTACGTTAATTAAGTTATTTCTTAATTAAATAGTCAATTCACTTGCCGATTTTCAAAAATATTCAAGATTTTTTTTTATAAAAAAAACATTTCTTTTTTAATTGTACACATAGGCAGACTTACTATGCTTGTATCCTTTAATCTATTACAAAATTCTTGAAATTTTGTTTAGGATTCGACAACCATATTATGGCTGATATTGTTTTCTTTTCTTTTTATAAAATTTTTTAGGTTATAAACTTTAGCAAATACTTTAAAATTATATTAAAAAAAATTTTTTTAAATTCCTTTTAAAATAATAATCTAAAGTCTTCAAAAATTGCTTTCTTCAGCTAGTTTTTTAGTTTATAACCTAAATCCTAGTTTATAAGCCCAACTTTACTATAAATTCAGTGTGTTACAGTTACATTTCTTTTGTTCTATAATTAGAAAAAATGGTTATAGGATTCCTTAGTTAGTTTTTATTTTTATTTTTAATTTTTGTGTCCTTTAGTATGATTGACTCTTGCATTAAGTTTTATTTATTTTTTTTTTTACTTAAATCCCTATAAAATCTAGCTAGGCATTGTTATTTTATTTCATATTCAGTTAATATGTGAGCATTTTTTTATTACTGTTTTCTAAATTGTTTTAATTTGTTTATAGAGTGGTTTCATTAAAAGGGCGGGGGGTATTTGTTTGTTTATATGTTTTTGAAGGTTTTAAACACATTTATAAAAAAGTTTATTTCTTTTTAATACATCTAAGAATTTTAAGTTTTTATATATTTTTCCTTTTTTTTATTAATTTTTGTAGTAATTATCTTAAAATTATTAAAGTATGTACGTACGTTTTAAATTTATTATACATATATGTATGTATGTATTTTATATAAGTTTTTAATTTAAATTGTTGTAGTTAATAATTATAAACAAATTCTAAATTCATGAGTACAGTACAGTAGAGTATGTAAATTTATAATTTTTATATGTAAGAGTATGTATGTATTGTATATATGTATGTATTGTATGTATTGCTGTAAACGTTATATATTTATTTTTAAATTATTAAACAATTTTAAATTTATGTATTTGTAATTTGTTTAAGTATATAAGAATGTACTCGTATGCATTATGTTTGTAGTAATTTAAATAGGTTTTCTCTTTTTTTAGTGTATTATTTAGTGTTTTGTTATTTATGTATGTAATGTACCAAAATGCCTGGCAGTTTAGTTATTTAAATAAATTTTAAAATAATATTTTCATAAATTCCGTTTACAAATTAATATTGTATTGTTTCAACGTTAAAAAAAAACAGTAAAAAAAAACTCATTCAATATGGCCTCAGTAACAATTAGAAACTCTCAACAAAGCTTTAATATTTATTATTGTTGTTTATAGTGTACGTTATACAAAGTAAGAGAGGAAGAGAGAGAGAGAGAGAGTAGATGGAAAGTACATTGTCAAGGATGGCACACAAAATATGAATTTTGTGTCACGCCAGCAGTTTGACTTGAAAAAAGTCACACCATTTAACGGTAAATCATTATGCTCACACCGTAATCACACGTTGCATCATTCTTCATTTTCATTTACATTTCTGAATACATGTATTCATATTCAATACAACAGTCGTAAAAAAAGCACACACAGTCGGAATTATTAGATCTATGTCTACCGCCTACCCATATCTCTTTCGATAAACCCGAGAAATGGATAAAGTAGACTAAATACTAAATACTAGGATATGAAGAATTTTAAATATCTGTGGCACATAATGTCTGCAGCGGGTGTTTTACATGAGCGTATTGCGCGTTTAAAAAACGAATGTGTCCTGATCCACCAATTCACCCGGAATGTTAAATCTATCCTATTGTGGGGTTCTGAGTCTTGGAATTATACTGCAAATGGCATGCGCTCTAACTTACTTACAACGCTTTAGTCAGGATAACAGTTTAGTATCTCAGGTTATTTACGTTGTGTGTGTTAATTTTATTCATAAGTGGCAGGACCTACAATTTAATTTCGGACTCGGTAGTTTTTTTGAAGAAACGTTGCATGGCAATTTTATTTACTCTCAGAATTTTTGTCAGAAATCTGTTGAGAGGAAGTCGCAGAAAAAATACTTTTTCTTATTTCGTTTAGTTCGAGTTGTCTAGGCTAGGGTTTGAACTAGGTCTTCACGTCTAATAAGCCGATACACTATCTACTAGACACAGTAGATTTTTATCATCCCGACAATGATATCACAAGACACATGATCGGCTGAAATCAATTACTGTGTAGCCGGAGTTAGGACAGATCAAGTCACACATGGAGACGATAACGAGCTGAGAGCGAAAGCAACAGATAAACGCGATAATGGAACACGATAGCTGAGGGCCTATATTCCTTAAAGGTAGCAAAGGATTATAAATATGTATGCGAACAAATGCAATTGAATTAAATATTGCGCATGCAATAAATGCTGTTTTAAAAGGACGGCGGTTAATAGTTTTTAAAAACAGTTTCGGTAAATGCTTTTGGATTTCAAATTCAAATTAAACCCGTGTCTGTAAAATAAAGGACTGACTGACTGGCTCTACCTTACAATTTTGATTTTGGATTTCTTCTAAATAATATTCTCAACACTTTACAATTATTGGAAAGCGTTTTCTCAATATTTCAGTTCGTCGTCTGCTACGTCGACTTATTCGTAATCTTAAGCTTCTATTTTTTGAAAAAATCTTGTAACAGCTTAAATCTAGGCAAACACGTAACGTCGAATCAAAAAGTAATTCCTACATACACGCATAAATTGCTAAACAATTCACTTCTATTTATCGGGGAATTTCTTATTGCGTGGACTATGAGCGGCATCTCGTCGGGGAAATTTGTCAATCTTGAAAAAAGAGAAAAAAAGAAATAATTTTGGCCATTAATTTTTATGGTTTTAGGAATTTCAAAAAAGTGGATGTACTCACTTTCGAAGAACTACTTTTCGAACGTGTAGAACTGCGTGTAGGCAAATCCAATTCATCATCCGTATAACAGCTATACTCCCGCGACGAATCACTGTGTTTACAAAAAAATTAAAATTAAAAAAATAAAAAAAATACAGGAGTAGTTAGGCAATCTTACTTCTAAAATTTGTCTCTTACCTAGGTTCTATGCCCTCATGGGAGTCCTGTGACAGTAGAGGCAACATATCTTCACCTTTTGGCAATAGATCAACGTCTTGTGCTTTCGAATTATTGTTTAGTGTGGTGGATGAGGTTGACGATGATGGTGGTGGTGGAGGATGCGGTATGGGTGCCGTTGTTGTTGTCGTTGAGGTCTCAGTTGTTGATGTGGATTGAGCTTCTTTGGTTTTGGTTTCATGACACTCACATTGACAGTCTTCCGGTTTAACATAGTTGTAGTGTGTCATCATGTTGCCAGCATCTCCTGTTGACATTGTGGATGCTGTCACATCCGGCTGATGATGGTGATGCGACAGATGTGAGTGCTTGTGTTGCTGTGGCTGTTGTGAGAAGGCTTGTGCCTGTGCTAGTGCTGTATGCCGTGCGGTACAATTGGCTGTTAAGGGTAAAGTTTTTCCTTGTGCCCTGCCAAGTGTTGTTGTACTATGGCTGACTGTGTCCCGTGGCAAGGTGGTTATTTTCTTAGGAGGTTTTCTCTTCTCCGGTATATTTTCAAAATCAATCCAATGGCCTGATAACTTGCGTTGTGTTGAGGCTTTGGGTGTAGTTACTGGCGGTTTACTAAAACTGGATGTTTTGGGTTTGCCATGTACCTCTTCTACTTCATTTTTTCTACCAAATTGCACCGTTTGCGGCGGAGGATGTGGTGGTGGTGGCGGTGGTGGTATAGGCTTTTGCATTATCAGCTGCTTATTGGAGTCTTTACGTTCCAAGTGTGCGGTTGCTCTAAGGCCCTCTTCGGCGAACTCAAACCATGACTTGCCGCTGGCATTTGAAATGCGTCGCGGCGATTTTGAACTTTGTACGTCTTTTTTGGAATCTTTTCTAGGTAAACTTATGCGTAATTTTTCTCCTCTTACCAGTGCTGAACCGGCCAATTCGAACGGTGAATCTGGTGTATTGACTCCCACGCCGCCAATATATTCTTCCAGGTGCGAGGGATTTAAAGGAGTTGTTGAGCGTGGTCGATCTAAAGGACAGGTTTTAACCTCCATATTGGCTCTTTCCTTCATGGGTATGATATTAACACCCTGGGCTTTTTCTTCTGGCAAAGTAGTGGGTATATAAGGAAGTTCATCATCAAAAGATTCTTGGGACACTAAGCCAGTGCTTTCGTGATCCTCTATGCAGCCTACATTTAAAGCTAAATGACGGCGCTTAGATTCTAAGGCCGCCATATCGGAATCTCTTTCGCTCTCCGAGGACTCTACAGGATCATCAGTTGAGAATACTGAGCTGCGATCAATATGGGTGTGATGCTTTTTATGTGCCGCATACGTTGTCACCGTTGTGGTGGGTTTACCTGCGTTTGGCGACTCTGTTTGCGAACGTCTAGTAGGTGTGGTAGTCCTAGGCGGCTTGGGTGGTGTCTGTCTGGCCTTATCTACCGGTGATTGTGAGTGAGACCTAGCCGCACTACGTTGTTGTGCGGTAGTTGGTGAATAGACCTCCTGTTCTTGCACAGAGGGGGAAGGTGTGTGCAAAGGTGATGGTTCTGTTGAAGGTGGCGGAGGTTGAGGCAGCTGTGGTTGTGGTTTACGTTGATATTGCTCTTGGATTTGTGTTTTACTTTCAGGTGGGTTTATATCGCTGCCACCTCCACCACCTCCGCTTATTTTACGCGGTTTTCTTTGCATGGTTCCCGTAATATTTTCGTGATATTTTTTACGCACATCAAAGTTTTCCAAATATCTGGAATGGCGATGATTGGCTACCGCTGTTACCACCTCCTGGTCATCCTCTGATGTAGAGCGCGACTGATGTCGTTGTTTTTCATCTACTGCAGCTGCTGTTCCGCCCGAAGTTTTACGTCTCATCACCAAGGGCGGTTGAGGCTTGCTGCGTTCATCTTCAGAAGTTGAAATTGATTTCTTGCGTGCGGTTATTTGCCTTTCCATGGAATGTCTTGACTCAGATTTATGCATTATTTCTCGCTGTTCTTCGATTTGAGCTATTGCTTGTTGACTATTTAATTTTTTTAAAGTATGATGGTCTTCTCTATTCTCCCTCCGTTCTTCTTGTGGTGGTGCCGCCGCCTGCGTTTTTTCTGTGCGTTCTACCAGTGCTGAAGTGTTGTTTGCTTCCTCCGGAGAGGATGTCTTTTTGATGACGGTATTTTGCCTTTTCAAATTCTCTGTTATAGACTCAGACAGAGTGTCCTGAGTTTGTTCGGACATATGACTGGATATACTCTCCGTTTTTGATATACTAAACTGGGTGGCAAAAATTTGCTCCTGAGATCCTGAACCTACACGCGTAGCAAACATTAGTTTTCTTCTTTCCCTGGCGGTTGTATCGTCCGCAACTATAGCGCTGCTATTGATGGTGGCCTTGGTTTCTACAACCCGGACTTCGTTAGCACTTGTTGTGCTCTCCTGTGAGGGAAGACGATGTATTTCAGCTTCAGCTTCTATGCCATTTTCATGCACTACATGCTCCTTGACTTCAGCCAGTTGTTGGGAACGTTTAATGGCACTTACATAACTTTCACCCGAACCCACGGTTTCCTGAGAATCCTGAGAACTGTGTCTATTCACCTCCAGACTCCAGGTACGTTCTTTGTTGTCTTCTTGTGGTAGCGAATGTATGGCGTCTAGATTTTCGATGCGTTTCAGAGGAAAAGGCTGAGGACGTTGATTGTTAGTTGCTGCTGGTGGGGCTATTGCAGTCTCTGAATTTTTGCGAGCCGACACTGGTTTGAGCTTTTTTACTGCCGACTCTAAGTCACTCATGGTTATTGCTGTGGCTTGAGGTCTTATCGGTTCAGCATTGAGTTGCTGTATGCTTTGCAATAATTTACGGGCCTCCTTCTCTTCGGGCGGTGTATGCAAGGGTATGTGTATGTAGCCCTCCACCGGGTCTTCATAGTACTTAAGACGACTATTTGGCCGCGAGCCTGTGGCCGTAAGCACAGGTGTATGTGACTTGCTTCTCGACTGGAGTTGCTGCATTTCCTGGTTATCTGTGGGCGAAGAAGTTTTCGATGTTTTTGAACCTTCACCGCCGGCTGAACTGCCGCGCTTGCCTGGCTTGAATATAGCCAAAACGGATTTTTGTTTATTGGGTGTGGCATTTTGTGATTGTGGCGTTTGACCGCGTTCTTTGCTTTTGCTACGTGGGCGTGATCTGTCTCTGGGTGAATCGGGAGAATCTTTGCCACCGCCTCCAAAGCGAAAGAGCGAACTAAACGATGATTTACGTGACACTGACACTGTAGCCGGTGAAGGCGAACGACTACCTTCACCCTTGCGTGTTGGTTTGGGGCTGGCATTAGGTGTTAATAGATTCTCGCCTCGGGTTTTTTGTGTTAAACTTAGGGAAGCAGGTTTAGTTTGTGCACGCACGGCATAAACAGGCTGTATAGTATTGGGTGCCTCTACTACTTTCTCATGTTTGGCTACACCCTTATCATCGTACATAAAATCAGGTTTTAAATTAATTCTTATATACTCTGTGCCACTGGGTGTACGGCCTACTATCATTTGACCAGGACTTTTCGTCGATTTGCGCTGAGAACCCATTGTCGTTTTCTGTAATGCGCCCATGTCTGGTTTATTTTGTGCTTTGATTTTAGCCGTCAACTTGGCATCACCATTAGTCAGTGAAGTGGGAGGTTTCTTTTTGGGTGATGATTCCACTTTTATGCCCTCAGCGAATACCGCTTGTGTGGGATCTCTGGTGCGTGCCAGTAACACTTGCTCCAGCAAAGTGCTGGTGGGTGCTTCAACTACAGAGCCTGCAGTGCCATCTATGAGGCTCTCAACCGGTTTGGGACCACAAAATGATGTCTCCAAGAGCATACGATGCGGTGATGGAGATCTTGAGACGCCCGAAACGGCTGACAGGCGACTGACAGCAGAACCCTGACTGCCGACGCTTGAAATACGACTCGTGCGTCCCGAAATACAAAGTAAAGCGGCCACCTCACTACTGGCCGAGTCTTTACGTTGATGCTGCTGCAAATACGATTGATGATCTTCCATTTTATACATCATCGGCGAAGTGTGTTGTTTGTTCTAATGAAATAAAACAAAAGGAAAACGGAAAGAAAATTTATTGTTTTTGTAGTTTATTGTTTACAAAATGCATCAAATTGCATGAAAGTATGGCAACATCATGCGAATATATGTATATTTTTACGAATAACAACAGTTCGTATGCAAAACGTCCAACAATCCTACACATACGTTCAGTTCTCTCTCTGATACAAAAATTTTTCTAAAAATAAGTGTTTCTCTTTAAAACCTGAGTACGCCGTAAATTTTTTTTCAAATTCTTTGCGATTACGTTTCTTTCTTTCCCTCTCCCTTTCTCTTTTACAACTCATACTAAAGTTTTTTTTCTTTTATAAATTTCTCTTTTGATAAAGACATTATGCCCAGATTGATTCTTTTCTGCCTTGCCTTAGTTAACAGGAAAATCTTGTGAAGATCTTTATTTCTGAGGTAAAGTTTCCCTTTTAATTAATTTATGGCCACATTTACAGATTTCTCAATGAATATTCTTCTTCCTCTTCCTTCTTATATTCGAAACAAAATGAGAGTGTCTCTGCGTTTTGTTTTAAATGCAAACCCAAGCAGTCCTTGTAAATTTCCTTTCAGAAACTTTGTTGGTTTTTATTCAATTTTCTATACAAAAACTTACTTTTTGTTTTTATTTATCAACTGGAATACCAAACAACCAACCAACACTTTAAAACATAATGAAATTATCAGATTGTGCATTCTTGTCTTTGCCATTCGTTCATTCATTCATTCATTCATTCATTCGTTTTCAAGGTGTTGGCAAGTAATTTAAGTTTGTTTGTTGCAGTCTATTACTCTTCTTAGAATATAACATCTATTTTATAAGTAAAATTAAAAAAAGTAATGCTTATTTAAAGATAAATTTTGTTTTTTATTACAAAATATATAAATGTGAAGGGGCTGTGGTTCTATGGTTTAATCATGTGTTTAAACCTGTTGAAAAATCACATTTAAAGTGTAAAAATATATTTTGTCATAAGCATTACCATTGTTTTACTAACACTATGACAGCAATGTTACAAAACAACAACAACAACTTTGTATTTCCGTTAATTTGTGTTTGTTTGTTGCTAATCAAATTCTTTGTATGCCTTTTCAAATATAAACAAATAAGCCTCTCTCATTTTTTCTCCCTCTTTTTGCTAAATATTTTAACTTATACCCTGTATCTGTAAGACGAACGTCTCTTTGCATGGAAAAATATTAAATTTTGTATGTGTTTTTCATCGTTCATCTGGAACCATTCTTATTACGGAAACAGGCCCTTAACTGTGTATGTGTAGCAGTAAATGTATGAGAATTTATTGTTTATAACACAAGCATTTTAAAAAGCATATCGATGGCTTAATATAAAAAAGGCCTAACTCGATTTTTGGTTACTTTACAGGAGAAGGAAAAAACTTAATAAAATTCGTCAAACTTTAGATACAACAAAAATTTTAATACAATTTTTAATAAGAAACAGCAACACATTTTATCTCTCATTTAAAAATCTTTTATTTTTTTTTGTGCATTTGACTTTTTTCTAACAAAATAAACAAAAAACCTTATTTTGAAAAAAATTGAGTTAAGCCTTTTTTATATTAAGCCATCGATATGTAGTTACATTCTTTTTATACTTGAATGTTAAAATAACAGAGACTGTTAAGTTACTTCGTCTACAAGTCCATTCTTTATCCTATTTTGACCGATTTACATAGAGCACTTTTTTGGTAATTTAAAAAAAATAATTAACTTCATCGGCTATATCTCTGATCCCACCTGTTTTGAAAACTCTTTCCGCCATTGGTCCATTTTTATCGGATTTTGCCCGATTTATATATGTACACTCGTGGACACACAATTAAGTCACTTATGCAACATTTTTCATTTTTGTAAAAATTAAGAAGATTTAAGAAAAATGGAAACAAAAACAACTAATATTTGTTAATTCCATATGCTTAATAATTAATTAACAACAAAAGCTTAAATAGTTCTTCATTATAAAAAAGTTTTGGTACGGAGTTGATATCAGACTTAAAATTTAAGTGGACACATAATTAAGTCATCTGAAAAAAAATATTGAAAATTTAATTTAATTGATTTATTTTTCACCCAAACTATTTTGAACCCTTAATATTTTGTGGGATACCCTTTTTGGCGTACTATTTCAATACATCTTTGTGGCATTGAGTTGATTAAATTGCGACACTGCTCAGGACTAAGGTTATTCCATTCTGCCTGGATTAGCTGCCAAAGTGCTTTTTGATGCTGGGTTTTTTGGCCGCAACTGCTCGTTTTACGATCCCCCAAAGATTTTCAATAGGGTTCAGATCGGGACTTTGAGCTGGCCAATCAAGAATCCTTATATTTTCCCCAGCAAACCAAGCTTTAACTACCGGAGATGTATGCTCCGGGTCGTTATCATGCTGAAATATCCACGCTAGTGGTAATTCGTCCTCATAATCTTTAGTCAAATTGTTCTGTAGGATGTCTTTATACATTTCCCCAGTCATTTTCCCATCGATTCTTACCAGGGGACCAATGCCGGATGAGGTAAAACAACCCCAAACCATTACTGACGAACCTCCAGGCTTTACAGTTTTTTTGATGTACTTTGGGTCTAATTGTGTATTGACATGACGTCTTAAATAGGGTCTGCCATCGTTTCTAAAGATATTAAACTATTCTAGTTTTATTTCTAACTGTACTTCATATCTGTAAAAGTTTAAATCATTGAACAAATAACGTACAGTTATTTTTGCACTGAGAAAAATATATTGCATGAATAACTTAATTGTATGTCCACAAGTGTATATCGCCTCTTTTTTACTCAAATGAAAGAAAGAAGTTAGCTTTGTTGCCTATATTTCCGATCTCGAGTAAAGAAAACTGTTTTGGAATCTTTGATACCATGGCTATTCAGCCCACTAGGTCCATTTCCCATACAGTTACAATTTTTATCCGATTTTGCTCGGTTTATGTAGAACACTTTATTGCTCATTTGTAAAAAGAAGTTAGCTTCGTCGCCGATATTTTCGCTACCAAGTAAAGCACGACCGTAACGAAATCTGTTTTGGAATCCTTGATACCATGGCTATCCAGAACACTATGGCCGTTTTCTCCACAATTCCAAGTTTTATTCGATTATACACAATTATCTTTTTTACTTTTTCAAACATTTCTATTATGTTAACTTAACAGTCTCTGTTAACTTAATACTTTCTATAAAAAAAGGAAAATATTTTTCGTAGCTAACACACACACAAATAACATAAATAACATATGTATGTTAGACCATAGCAAAAAATATAACAATAATGAATATGAGAAGAAGAAAAACCAGTCAAACACAAATGTCAACATTACGGACATTTCCTTGCTACTTTTCAAAAAAGCCTCTCTTAACTTAACATTCACTTTTCTATCTAACTTCACACACATCTGTATTTAACTGAAATCAAAGAGAAAATGAGAGAGAGAGCGAGAGAGGGACTAATAAGTGATTAGCTCAAGGTTGTTTAAAGGAAATACTCATGCATATTTTGTTGTTTATCTGTTGTTGTTGATTTTTGATTTGTTTAACTGTTCATAGCCAGTTGTTTTCTTTATGTTAAGCACTATTATTACTTTTAGTGTTGATTTATAACTATAAACATTAAATTATATATATATATATATGTGTGTGTGTTTTTTTTGTAAATATTTTAATACCTGACAAAGTAATTTATCTTTATTTAAGTTGCTATGAATGAATTTTTAGCCTTTGCAACAAGTTATAAAGTAATGGATACATATGTAGATAGATGGATATGTTAACAAATAGCAAAATAAATATTAAAAATACTATATGTACTATAGAAAATAAATTGAAAGAAAAAAATTATTTTGATATAAGCAACACACTTTAATAATAATAATAATAATTTAAATCACTGAAAAATAAGGCAAATGCCATCCTTCCAATTATTCTTGGTACTGTAAATACAAAATTGTTTATTATTCCTTTTAATTGCTTGAAAACTTACTTAAAAAATTTTTAATGACTTAAAAAAAAATTTTGTGTCTTTCTAATTACAGACGTATATATGTACGTACATATGTACAATACATGTCATTAAATTCGTAATATACAGACTATAACGTCAATATTTTCCATTTGCATTTATTGTGTTGCAGTACTCCTACACTTATTATCTTACTCTTCTTCTAAATTCTTTTTAAATCAAAATAAGTTTGACATACTTTACCAAAAAAAAAAGAAGAAAAGAAGAAAAGATTCAGAATATTAAAAAAAATTACAAATTGAGTCGTAAATACAATTTAGGAAGGCCATTTGCAGAAATTTCTTCAAACTTTTCAAATATTTGTAAATAATAGCAAGAATAATTAAATCTGGCCACCTTAGAATTAAAAAAAACCCTTTCTTTATGCTTACATGTATGTGTGTGTCTACATGTAACTGAGTTTTATACGTTTTTTTGCAAAACTTATGCAACAAGTTCAAAATCTAAAATGGCATAAAAAGTGTTTTAGTTTTAGTTGTTGTTGTTGTCCTACACACAAACATATACACAAACATATATACAGTTAAAATATATCTTCATATACATACATAATTTGCTTTGGCAAATAAAAACAAACTCTCATCATTTATTTCAAAGTGTGAATGATATTTCTGTTTTTTTTTCTTTGTGGGTGTATGTTTGTACATAATCTACACAAATGTTTATTCATCACATTGTTTTTTATTATGCATATTTCTCTTTACTCTCTCTCTCTCGCTCTCTTTCCATATTTAAAATTTGTTAGACTGTTGTTTTGTTCTCTTCTTGTTTTTCTCCCTCTCTTGTGTTTTACCGGTAACCATCCATTAACTAAAAATAGCACAAGCAAAACAAGTATAATATTTGTTTTGTTATTGTTGTTGTTTTTTTGTTTTTCTTAATTTAAGGTTTTAAACTATAACAACAACAACAACAACAAGATAACGATAGACTAAATTAAAAAGTATAACATTTAATGTTTTGTTGTTAGCAGAGATTAAATATCATTTTTCTGTGTCTCTTTTTGTCTTCCTTTTTGGTGCTTGTTTTGTTTTTGTAAAAATCTATGTCAGTTTACAGCTACAGTTACAATGCCTTTTTAAACAGGTCAGTTACATACAAGTGCACATACTCATACGTACGTAATGGCAAAACAAAATCAATTTTTGTTATACTCAAAAAAGATGTTCAATTAAAAAAGGAAAAATTACAAACAAACAAAAAATAAATAAACACTGATAAACAAAATGTTTAAATCTCTTAATTTAGAGAAAAGTTTTCAAACGGTAAATATTTCTCCAAAATGTAAATGAAATAATTGAGCTCGAGGTCTGTTGTTGTTTTAAATAATTTTTATTTTATTTCTCCGATATTTCGAAATTCATCGAATTTCATCCTCAGGGACACTCTAAAATTTAACAATAAACATAAACAACGATAAAAACCTTTATAAATAAGTACATCGATCACAGAGTAAAACAAAAAATTTACGAAGAAAAACATTGAAAAAACCCTTACTGTAAAAATTAAACAAACAAAATAAACTTTAAGCTATAGTTGTTTTAACATCGTCGTATGGTATTGCACTGATCTACTTAAAATTAATTATTGCTTCTTTTTCGTTACTAAATGTCTATAGCTGCTGGCTGCGCTGCACTCAATGTCTGCTTTATCGTTCATACGTAAAGTTGTTGGTGTATTTACTATATTTAGCATCTCCAAAATGTAACGACGTTTGTAGTTATTCTCCGTATCCAATATACGAACATTGTCGAAGTCAGGAGAGTGTTTATAATTAATTAATTATAATGGAAAAGTCCAATCTAATTTATAAAATCCCCTGTACTGGCAACGATGCTGAAATTTGTAAAAAAGTTTATATAGGTACCACGAAAAATAAGCTAAAAACAAGACTAGCGGCCCACAAGTCAGACCAAAGGTTAAGATTTAATCATGAAACACAGAAAACTGCATTGATGAGACACTGCGTTAATTATAAACACTCTCCTGACTTCGACAATGTTCGTATATTGGATACGGAGAATAACTACAAACGTCGTTACATTTTGGAGATGCTAAATATAGTAAATACACCAACAACTTTACGTATGAACGATAAAGCAGACATTGAGTGCAGCGCAGCCAGCAGCTATAGACATTTAGTAACGAAAAAGAAGCAATAATTAATTTTAAGTAGATCAGTGCAATACCATACGACGATGTTAAAACAACTATAGCTTAAAGTTTATTTTGTTTGTTTAATTTTTACAGTAAGGGTTTTTTCAATGTTTTTCTTCGTAAATTTTTTGTTTTACTCTGTGATCGATGTACTTATTTATAAAGGTTTTTATCGTTGTTTATGTTTATTGTTAAATTTTAGAGTGTCCCTGAGGATGAAATTCGATGAATTTCGAAATATCGGAGAAATAAAATAAAAATTATTTAAAACAACAACAGACCTCGAGCTCAATTATTTCATTTACATTACAAATTTAAAGGTCGAATAAATACAACATTAAATTTATTTCTCCAAAAGTTACAAAATTTATGTAACAGTAGAGATTGGTAATGAACAATTCTCCAATCCTGCCAGACAAACAGCATTAACTTCCTTAGTGACAATTTTGACGTTGTCACCATCTCTGTAACTTCACCTTGGCAACGATCATGATCCTTTTTGCAAATTATTTTCATGTCAGATGCCCTTTGTATAACCCGTAATTATTTTTTTTTATGAATTTGCAGTGAACTGCAAATGGATATTTATTATATTAAAGTTCCCACTGTTAATTCAAGTGGCCTTCAAACATTACGCTTCATTTACACACTATTTGCAACTGAATGCCTAGTTACTAGTTCAAGATCGTAATTAGATCACTTTTTCCAGAAGTAGTGGTGACTTTGCCACAATCATTTCTGAGTGCTCTGAAACTCATATCCAACAAGTTCGCTTGATGACGTAACCAGCAATTGAAAAGCGGCCACCATTTAAAGAAAATTTTATTTGAAGTCAGCATTGAAAGACAATTCGTTAGTCTCATTCGCAAATGTGTTAAGTCCATTTTTTCAAATTTTACAGGAGACACAAAAAACATTGCGGCTTCTTTAGTTTTTAAAATTTGTAAACTTTTTAAACGCAATTATTTTAAGAAAATAGCTCCCCTTAAATGACTTGGATCAAAAATTAAGAATAATTAATAATTAATATTCGTAGATTTAGCACGTGCTGTTAATATTTTTCGTAGTTTTGTGGACTTACCGTTTTTGCAAACCACAAAATTACAAATACTTTAAACTAAGTACTGACATTTTTCGTTTTGCATTAAAATCTCAATTTTCGAAAAAAGTGGACTTAGCGTCTTTGCGAATTATACTAACGAATTGCATTCCTATCGGTATTGGTCTTTCTTTGAACGGAGGTCTAAATGTAAATGCAAAATAATGCAAAAATTTCTGAAAATATTGTAGAAACGGCAAAGTACGAATTATTCGCCATATTTTCTATAATCGAAGTGATATTTTTGCCAGTACATATAATGCGATGATGCACAGACCTCATCACGCTTCCAGTGTCTTCAAATTTGTATATAGTCCTGCCAATGCCTTCAAATGGTAATCGCTTATGAGGACCATAATCACCGTGTAATGCTTGAAAAGTGGCCAGTGTTTCCATTTTTAAATCCCTATAACTATTTACAGAATAATTCGATTTTAATAATGTCTTTTAGGAAAGTAAATCTTACAATGTTAACTTTCCAATAAGCTACAGTGTTGTCTAATTAACATCACCAAAGAAATTACATTTTAAAGCTATCTACCATCAATTTGTAACACAGTTTTTTCTTTCTTTTTTTCTTCTTTTTTTATGTTTCGTTGGAAATAATTAATTGTTTTTGTTTATACAGTAATTAATATCAATCACTTGCCACATTTAATAGTATTTTAATGTTAAAATATATGAAAAAATCATTATTCGTTGGCATTACATTTCATGTCTTCTGTATTGCAATACAAGTCCTTGATAAACTGACCTCATTATGTTATATTTATTGCAAATAAATTGAATTTGACTCTTTAAGCTTAAACTTATTTAACGTTTGAGCAAAACTTTATTAAATATGACATTTTCCCTGTACACTTTACTAGCTAAACACAAAAAAAATAACAGCAAAACAGCAACGTTAGACTGTCACAATTTATGAAAGAAAATTAAATGAGTTTTTATTTTCTTTTTTTAGGTCACTAGCAAAAAATGAAAAGTAAATGGATAACACACATTAGTTTAATGCTTATCATCATACACTGCAAGCGTTAAGAGAGCAGACTTGATATACTAAAAATGACATTATTGAACAGGTAAGAAAGTTATCTTAAAAAAAGTTTTTTTTTTCAACATAAACTATATAAGAAGGACTGCTCTATTTCCTTTTTATCTAATAAAATAGCAAAATTCGTAATAAAAGTTTTATGTTGAAAAATTATTTTAAAAAAAATTCCATTTTTAAAACTAAAGTTTAGAAACCTTGGGGTTTTTTTTATTGCAATAGCAACACTAATGCACAGTTGTTTTTATGTGGAATGTTGTTAAATTTCTTAAATTTCAATTATGGTAAACGAAAAAAGAATCTCTTTCTTTTTCTTATTAAAAGTCACAAATAACGGGTCTTAAATTTCCTTTTGTTTTAGGAGGGGGAGAGGTTCTTAGATTTTATACTCATAATTTCAAATTGTAAATTTCCCTTGTTAATCGCCTTAAAGGTTTTATACATACATACCTATGCATGTATGATTGCCTGTATGTGTGTATACATCTGTCATATATTGCTATCATGCACGTACGTTATGTTTCTATTTCATTTTGAGTGCATATGTGTGTGTGTGCGTGTCTTTTTTATTCAATCATTTAATAACATTCAAATTGTATTGAGTTTCATTTGTAACAACAACAATCGCTAACTTCCACTCTCATGTTTGCTCTCCAATGATTTAAAATCCTTAATAGCAACAGTTTTATTTATCTTCTCTCTCTCTCTTTCACTCTCTCTCTCTCTCTCTCTTTATCAGTTTTGAAAATACCTTATACAACCAGTGTCGCCTAAAACATTAAAATTATTGTAAGGGATTTTTCACGAAAAGAAAATTTGTTCTGTAGAATTTATAACTTTTTCTAAAGGAGATTTGACTTTTTTTGATTTCAAAATACTGGTCAGTAGGCTGCATGATATATAAAAGTAATTCAAGCATTAGACTTTCATATTGGCTGCCTGAACATTGCAGTTTCAAGAGGAGGAAATTGCCATACTATAGACTATTGGGCAATTCATACGACTTTGTATCGTGTATGTTGTATTGAATACATTTGTTTGTTTGTGAACGCTCAATGCTATGCTGTATTGTGTATCTCGTGGCATTTAAACAATTTGATAGCCCGAAACCAACACAACTTTTTAAATCCATATGAAAACAACACATTTTTTTCATTCACAAATTTTGATAGCACGAAACCAATACAACTTTTAAAAACATATGGAAAAAATGTGTATAAGTGTATCGGATTTTTATATGAAAAAAATCAACAACAATCATACACTGTTGTATGTTCTTCCAACAATACAATGAATACAACGATACAACGGTTTGTGTGAATTGACCATATGTTTCCTGGATAATGGAGTTTTCATTTATTATGCCAGCCAGGCTCTGATTTGGCGAAGTTCTCTTCGAAATCTATCCTTCTCTGTGAGTGCTTAGAGTTTCTCAAAGAAATTTCGCTCCGTAAGGATATATGCGTTACGAGATATTGGAAACTGACCATATCAGTTACAGAGCTTGCAATTTTTAAACTGTAATAACTAATATTCGGTTATTAGGGTTCCAACTGCCTCAGATTAACTGAGTATTCTTCGATCAGAGTTAACGACTCATTTGCGTTGGCACACGCTAAGCTCTGCTGAGTTTACATGGATAAAAAGAGGACTAATACTCTTCTTTCCTCAAAGCGCTGACCATCCATTGTACTAATGAATTAGCTATCCAAAGACAGAGCTACGCAGCTGGGAGATTTGCTGAATTTAGTTTAAAAAAACCATAACGGCAACATTGCTTACAACGTACAAAACAAAACAAACTGCAAAATCAATGATATTATGATTATAAACGCCATAAAGCAAAATGTAAGAGTGTACGGAAAGAAAGAAAGTGAGAAAGAGATAGAGAAAGTTAGTGATAGTGAGAGATAGAGCAAAAAGGGGACACACCATACATACATATGTATATGACAATTGATGTTACAGTTAACGTTTTTGAAAAATTGAAAGGAAAAATTCAATAAGCCCTCACACACGAACCACTCACAAACTAACACCTACAGAGGGAGAACACACACACACACACACACACACAAACATTTATTTACACAATGCCATGCTGTGGCATAATATAAAAACAAACTGAATGAAAATACAAATACAAAAAAAAAAATAATGCAAAGCGTTGTGGGTGTATGAGTAACAATTTTTGAGAAATAAAACTTTTGCAAAAAGGGATTCTGATTTAATTAAAGTTTGTGAAATTTATGAGAAATGCTGTCAAAAATATTTGACAGAGATTGGTAGGGTTAAAGTATTAAATATTTCTCTAAATATGTACAACATTCTTTTGTTTTGTTTTCTCTTTTTTTACAATTTAACCATTTTGTTGCATTTTAGAGAGATTACATTGTATTACTTTGTTCGTAAATAGCTGTTAAAATTGAGTAGAAGAGAAATACAGTGTTAGAGCCTTACACCCACACATATGCATATATATGTATGTATGTATGTATGTATGTACTTAGTTTGTATGCAATACTATCGTTTAGTGTTACAAAATGTTTTCCCTTTCCTTTTGTTGTTTGTGTTTTAAAAACAATTTTCAATTAAGTTTTGGTTTTATTCCCAGTAGCTCAAGGATTTGCTGCTTTCGTTATTGAATGTATTTTAATGAAAATCAACTAAATGTTGATAAACACACATAAAGAATTATTCTTTTTATTTTCATTTACTTGGATGTGTTCAATAGCATAAATTTCCATTATGTATATAAATTTTTGTTTGTTTTTGTTGAAAGTGTAAATTAGCAACAAAAGTTTTCCCCTTGTAAGGAAAACAAAAGTTTTTCTTATTTTTTTTGAAATAAAATGTTCATGGTTTTTAGTTACAAGTTTAATTAAATATTTTTTTTAAATTTCATTTAAATATTATCTTTGTTTTATAATAATTTTGTTGTTTTCAAAAATACTTTTTTAAAAAATTCTAACAATAATTAACTTTTTTTATTAAAAAAGTATTTAAACTTACCTGTTGTTGTTGTGTTTGTTGTTGTTGTTGTTGTTGAATTTTAGCTTCTTCTTTTTTCTGTGTAGGATCCATAAAATATAATTCCTCTGTTGAACTACGCAATTCCAAAGCACCTTCCTCACGAAAACCCATATCCAATGTTTCCTGTAGGGTGCCAGTGCCCACCTTTTTTAAATTAGTTTTTGTGTTTTGTGTTTTTTTTCGATTTTGTTTGGTTTTTTTTTTTCATAAAACAATTTTATTTTCAATTTTAAACATTAAACAACATCAATTGGGAATTTTTTTTTTTTGTTAAAGGAAAAACAAAATTTTGTTATTGTGTTTATAAATAAATGTGAGATTTTGTTGTTGTTGTTTTATTATAACATAAACAAACCATTTGCAATTTGGCACATAAAATTTTAATTCAAACATGATAACAAAAGAAAAAAACATATGAAAATAAAAAAGAAGAAAAATAGTTAAGCACAGGAAAAGTTTTATATTAAAATTAAATTTTTAAATAAAAGTATTTTCTTTACTTATTGTAAAAATTGCCAAGGAAATACGAAAAGAAAAACTAAAAACTGACACTTTCCCTTACAAAGAAATAGAAAACGAAAGGTTTTTAAAGCATGTTCTATTTCTACTCTTTGTACTTTATCTTTTGACATATTAATTAATGTTGTCAGAGTGTGTATATATGTATGTTACCGTTATTTCCTTTTTATTATAAAATTTTTGTTGAAAATCTGTCAGGGTTTTAAATGGTTTTTGTGATAGAAAGCTGACAGCAACACTTAACAAGGGTAGGAAATTTCAACCAAAACAAAGCAAAACTGAATTTCTTTCTCATATTTTTAGTATTTTTTAAACATTTCTTTTTTAATTCAAAATTAATTGATTTTAGCTTAGCTTGACTGTAGTTTTTGTGGCCAAAATTATTTTCTTTTAATTTCTTTAATTTTAATCCTCTTAAGGGAGAGAGAGATAGATAGAGAGAGCATTTAATTTCATTAACATGTTGGCAATGTTAATTGAATTTTGATGCCCAACGTGTTTATTTTATTTCATTGGCAACACCCCATACGGGTATCACAAACTAAAAAGCAAAAGAACTTATACATATTAAGACACCAACAATAACAACAACAACTGTTTGAAGTATCAAAATTAATGATGGCAGGTTTAATATAAATTGTTATTGTTTTATGTTTTCTTTTTTTTGCTCTTATTTTTTTCTTCTGTATTTAGTATGGTTTAGTTTTATTATTGAGAGCATTACATAGATAGTAAGAGAACGAAAGCAGAAGGCAGACAAAGTTGTTGTTGGTTGTATAGGAATAACGGCATTCAAAGCATATTGTGCATGATGGCTGTAGGGTTAGAAGGTGAAGGGAGCGGCACTAAATTATAGGATTGTACTATTAACTGGGTTAATATTACAAAAATACTAGAGAGAGAGAAATACTTTAGAAAGAAATAAAAAGAAAACAAAAAATAAAAACAAAATAAAATCCAACAAGAGAAAATAAAAGTGCTAAGAATTGATTTGTTACACACAGCCCTAACTACACACACACACACACACATCTATACACACCCGCCTACATAAATCATGAGATAAAAACATAAAATAAAATGTGTGTTAATATACAGCAAACAACACAGAATATGCTCTCACATATACACATACATACATACATACAATATTAAATATTCTCTAAACATTCACACACTTGTACACTTACATACATACAATGCAATATACATGGATTTCTATTAGAAATTATGGAAATTGAAATCATAGCTGGAGCACCATAAAAGAGAAGAAAAAAAATCGAAGAACAAAAATAAATAAAATAAAATAAAATACACAATAAAAGGAAAGGAAAGCAAGAAGAAAGGAAGGGGAAATTGCCAAAGACAGCGTTAGTGTTGCTGAGAAATAGAAATTTGCTTTAAATTTATTGAAAATATATAAGCAATTAAATAAATAAATTTTAAAACAAATAAAAACGAAAACATTTCAACAAAATGTTATTGTAAGAGCGCAAGAGCAATCATTGCATCGGCAAATGTAACAATTTCATTTTTTAAAGCAATAATACGTTTAAAAAAGTTTTTGAAATTTATGTAATAAACCGTAAATGACCACATTAATATAACGGTTTACACAATTAGTGACTTCAAAACCGTTGATGTAGTATATCTTTCATCAAGTACACTTTTCTAGCTTTACTTGGTGATTTTGGTGCTCATAATCGAACTACTGAGCAAGGAATTTTCAAGCTTCAAGTTGTCCATCATTGTAATGCTAAAAACATTGCTTTTGCTCAAGGAAATGTGGCGAAGGGACGGAAAAATCGTTCCCATCAATTCAATGCCCCTGTTCCAAGAAGAGATACGGAAGTTATCGAATATTGAAAAAAAAAATTTTCTGGCAGTATAAACAAATGAACTTGTAACGATTATTTATCAAATCAATTTTTTATCCTTTTTTTGCGTTTTCGAAAACCGCTTTAAACCGCTGACTGCACCCTATTGAAATCCATTCAACCGTTAAAATTAAAAAAACAAACAAAATATGTGTGTATGTGCGTGAGTAGGGTCTACAATAATTTACAACTACTATAGCAAGACAGCAGCATTCTAAACATTTCATTTCTAATAAATCTTCTATTTGTTATGGTTATTGTTTTTAATATTTTTTTTTTGTTTGTTTTGTTTTTAACGTAAATCACCTGCTCAAAAACATTTTCTGGACTGCTATCGCGGCTGTCTTCTTCATGGTGCGACGAAGAAGAAGCACGACTTAATTCGATGCGTGGCGTAGAGGGTGTGCACAGTGTAGAGGTACCTTTAAATGAAGACACGGTTAAATCACCACCACCAATACTACTACTGCTAACAAGTGTGTTCGCAGTGGCTTTTAAAGGTGGTGCTCTTTTGATTGTAGATGTTGTTGTTGCTGTTGTTTTTATATTTTTATTGCTATTGTTTGTTGTTGCTGTTGTATTCTCAACATCGCCATCACCGCTACCAATAACGCCCATGTTTGTTATTGCTGTTGTTGTTACTGTTGTCTTCGTTGTTATAGGTTTTTTATACACTGTACCACTATCATTCACATCCATCTGCAAGAGTAATTAAATCAAATTAAAAAAACACAATAGCAACAACAACAGTAATAATAATAAATAAAATAAAATCACTATAAAACATTGTTATGATTTTTTATTATTATAGCTGACATTGTTTTCCAACTATACACACACACACACACACACAGACATTGACTCTCTCATCCAATCGCTTACTCACTCTCGTTCTGTTTTTTAAAGTAACAGTAATTTAGTGTTTGTTTTTATTGTTTTCAAACTTGTTTGTTTTTATTCGTGTGTATGTGTTTAAGTTTTTATAGGAGAGCAGAGTTTCTTTTTTTTGCGAAAGAATAATTTGAAAGAACTTAATTGTTGTATGTTTTATGAAGAGCTCATGCCGTACACATACCGTAAGGATTTCGAAATAGTTTTGCAAGACTATGCATGCATGTGTTCATATACATATGTATGTATGTAGTTGAGTATTTGAGTTTATTTGTTTTCTTACTTGGGCAGTGTGCGTGTGTGGTTTTTGAATTATCGAATTAAACTTAATTGAAGTGTTCTTATGTACACCGTAAGGAATATGGGAAATTAATTTTCAACCTCTGGTTAATTGAAACGTCAAACTGATAGTAAAAATCATAAGAATTTTTAAATTCCTTTGAAGAGTGGGAAATTTCTGTCTTATAGAGACTTTAAGAAAGTTAAGGTTTTTTGAAATTTAAGAGAATAAAGTAATAAAAGTAGGAAATAAAGAGTAGAACTCTTTTGATAAAGGTGTCTGTAATGAGTGGCGTTAGTGATTTCGAGTATATTTACAATTTTAATGTGTGTTTGCTATTTTCATAACGGTGATTTAAACAGTTATTAAAAGATAATTAAAGAGTAGGGTAATCGTTAATTAAGAGAACTTTTAAAGATTTTAAGTCACTAGAAAATTATTGCAATAAAAATGTAGAATGCTTTTCATAAAAGAGTTAACTTTTAGAGAATTTATAGAAATTATTGCATGGCGTATACGTAATAATAATTATATAATAAGTATACTCCCCAATCAAATTCATCTGCTTTTTTTTACTGGATTGAATGAAGAGTGATTACGACCATACGGCTTTTTAAAGCGTATTTTGCATTTGGAAATACATCTCCTACTTCGTATAAACTCCAACTCACTCAACAAATAAAGTTGGCTATCTATTCACAACACCATAAATATGCTGATTAAATGCTTAAGCAATAGGCTTTCAATGCTGATTGAAATGAAGCTCATTTCTCACTTGATGGTTACCTACAGAAGCAATATTGTAGAAAAGCCAATGCATTAGGAAGAATTGATTGATCCATAATTTTAGCCTGAAATGAACGAATGGCATGCTACACAAAGCCTTATTCAATAAAATGACATATTTAATATAAAAAGGTGTATTATTTTGCAGCCAAACTTTCTCTAGAACCCAATATTTAAAAAAAAGGAAAACTTTAAAAAGTTTTCTTCTGTTTGATTTCTTATTATTTTTTTTTTCTTTTATTTTGAGTCTGAAAATTAATGATGGCTTGTAGGCAATTTATGTACGTGAAAATGAAATAAAATTTCTTTTCTCTCTTAGCGTTTGTTTAATTAACGGTAACAAGTGTGCAGCATAACATTATAACCTTGTACTCGAAGTAGGCACTTGTAAGGGGTAAAGGTCATGCACACACACACACACACACACTTACAGAGAAGGTGAGATTTAGAGAATAGAAGACGAATAAAAAACAGTGAAATGAAGCTGCATAAATTAAGGATGTGGAGTAAAAAATACTCTTCAAATTGCTTATATTAGACAGAAAAAATATATATTGAAAGAAATAAATTAAAAAAAATTTTGGATAGGTAGACATCAACGGAAATCTGTGTACAAACTTTGGTGTAAGGCAACTCTTTACTTATAGTACCTGTTACAACAGTTCAAATGCCTTCATAAATATATCTGAGACAAAGCCAAAGAAATAACAAGAGAGAGTAGAACCCTAGTGACAGCTCTCTATTTTTTTAAATCAACAAAATAAACAAATTTCCGAACCGTGTTAATGTAAAAAGGGTATAGGTACCCTCCGTACCATTTGATTATATGGTTCTCTTCGACTACCTGAGCCGGAAACACTGTTATCCCAATTGGAGACTACTGCAATAGAAACACAGATCTTCCTTCTTAATACTTCTTAGGCAGAAGAGGTGTGCTATTCCACCTCTAGTCTCAACTGTCGGGAACTTAAACTCGCTCAAATTTGTTCTCTCTGTTTCAAGTTAAAGGAGAAAGAAATAAATCTTCCACTTTATGTGTAAAAAACGAAACAGTATTATAGAATTTTATTTTACGAACCTGCTCTTTACTTTGGAGTATTTCTGATCCCTGGGAGAAGCTGTGCTTCTTCACACCTGGCTTGAAAATGTAAGCCACTTCTTTAATTTCTTTTTTTCGTATAAGATCGATCGCAAGAGCCGTAAAGTGTAATGTAAATCGAAGTGTAAAATGTTCGCACAATTTTTAATTAAAAAGTAAAAAATTTTAAACATTTACTAATTTGTTTGGAGGATGTAAAAAATTTAAAAAAGCACCTTTTTATCAAAAAAAAAATTTACCCAAACACTTTTACAGGGGATTTAAGATTTAAAAAAAAAATTAACATTTCTAAACAAAAGCAAAATATTTTATAAGAAGAAAACTCTCTGCACAATAGATATTTCAATAAAATTAATATTTAAAACCAAACAAAACGACTCCCTGTACAGGCTGGGAGAGAGAGAGAGAGAGTGAGAAGAGAAATATTAAATAAAATATTCGTACAAGTGCAAATAATGTCAAATCCTAAGTGGCGTAAATATACTACAAACGTACCGTATCGTACAACTGTGGGCAACATGTCTATATTCTTATGAGTATAAACATTTACACACACACACACACGCAAAATAGAATTTAATACTCAAAAAAATTTGTATGTATGAAAAGACATATGCAGGCATATATGCATACATACATATATTACTTAATAAATATGTATGAATGAAATAAGAGAGAGAGAGAAAACGCAAAAAGAAAAACGAAATCATATACGAAGAGGTTTTTATAAATAATGTGCATATTTTTGTGTGTACTCATATGCATATACACACACACATACAAGCTGTAAACATCTTTAAAAGTGACCCTATAAAAATTGCCAAACCACGACCGTATGTAAAACCTTGAACAACACACACATGCTCACCATTTTATTTGTAAAAGACTTGGTATTGTGATAAGTAAAGAAAAACGAATATATGAAACGAGATTTTCTTATTTGTTTTTGTATTATTTCTTGGGGCTGTTGTTGTAACAGTGTAGAGTGAAGTTGGAGTTTCTCTCTTTAGCAATAAAGTACTTCAATTCGTAAAGCAAAAAGGGTTTTTCGGTCTTAACCGTTAGTGGTGTAGCAGCATTAGTAGCAGGCGAATAAATAAAACTCCGCAGTTTGCTCTTATTTTCTTGTTCAGTGAATTTTTTTTTTGTTTTCTTATTATTTTTTTTAATTAATTATTGTTTGTTTATTTAACGTGTATTTTGTTGTATAATTTTACCTTTTAAACACATACATACATACATGCATACATATACTGCCCGTAAAAAGTTTTTTAGCTTAATATTCTTTAATTTCTATTCTCTCTTTTTTCTTTAACAAATTTCTTTATTCTTTTGCAATATTTTATTTAATTCAATATTTTTCTCATCGAATTGTTTAATAATTTTTTATAAACATTTATTTATATAGCCTTAAATTATACTCCATTTTTTCTTTTTTTTTTCAATAAATTTTCTCTTTTTTTCTATATTTCTTTAACACCAATACAAATTTTGTTCTGTTCTGTTTTTGTGTTATTCTTCATTGTCTAGTTATCTCTTTATTTCGTTATCAACACTTTTAAGCCCAAATACAAACTGAGGCCAGACAGTTTGCCCTTAAAGCTTGTAACCCCTAAAAATTGAGAGAGTACATACACATACATATACACATAAGAAAAATTCAAACGTAAACAATACTGTATTATACACACATGTAAAGAATTCTTACACTCTCTCTCTCTCTCTCTGTCTCAACAGCTGTTTGTTTAAAAAGCTTTTTTTTTCAAGGAAAGCTGTCTGCTAATAACAGAAATAAGCAAAAGCGCTTAATAAAAACCGCTGTTTAATAACAACAAAAACTGTAATGTTTTGCCTTTTTTTTAACATTTACTGCCTATGGATTTGAGTATTACAATTTTAAATAAATAGAATTGTTTACTTATGTCTTTTATTATATATTTATTTAAATTGACAACACGCTTCAGTTGCTAAGATTGCGCCAACAATTTTATTGCACGATAATTTTAATATAAGAATCAAACTTATCAATTTACTTTCGGCTTGGCAACTTCTAGAAACTTTCTGTTGATTTGTTATTGTTATTCGTTTCTATGTAGTTTCGTTATTGTAATTTGATCTTTGTCTCTATCTGCGTAAGAGTCTTGATTACATCATTTACTTTCTTGATTAACCTGAAATTGTACATTTTGTTTGAAAAACAATAATAATTACTTTATAAAAAGAAAACCTTTAATTTGTAATATTAACAGCGATTTTAGACTAGAAATTTACTATTGCTGACACTGTTTTAATGTTATATGTATATCCTGAACTCTCTCTCCTTACTCTCTCTGTCGCTTTTATAAACACACTCTCTCGCCATTCTCTCTCTCTCTCTGTTTCTGTGAATTGTGTATTTATTTTGTATGTAGAGTATATGTCTACACATACAGCATTAAATGTTTAGCATTCGTTTAACCATTGTTTACATATCAATATTAAATATTTGACAGCTACTTTGACAGGCACGCACATGTTAAATTGCTATACAGCCGTTTTCTTTTTTTGTTATTGTATGCCTGACTGACACCCTGCTTTTAAGCTGATGTATATCATAACTATGCGGTAGTTTTTCTGATTTTCTCTTACAATATTTAACTGGAAACTGTAAAAATAAAAAAATATACCCCATACATACAAATGAATTTGTGTATGTGTGTGTGTGTCTAACAACAGTGTTTGTACGTTTTGAAACTATTTCAATAGCCACGTGACTTTGATTTTTGTGCCATGTTTTGCTAGCAAAACTCTTCTTTTTTTATACTCTCACTCTGTTTAAATTATTCCCTGTTGTTATTGTATTCTGTTTAACTGTTAATGTTAAATTCCAATACCGACAGCGTACGTACGCTGCGTAGCTTGTACGTGCGTGCGTGCGTGATTAAATGATGTGTTGTTGTTATTGTTGTGTCTAAGTGTGTGTATATATATAGAGTAACTTGTAATAATTTTCCTTATTTTATATCATGTGTGCACACATAAATGTTTAAGATTTTCAATGTATAGTTAAGAGAGGCAGAGAGAGAGAGTGTGGTTTTCATTTTGTATGCCATAAAATTATGGGTGCTTAAAGTGTCAAAATGTTTAATTTATTTGTGTTTGTGTATTTGAAATATTGTTGTTGCTTTTGTATTTTTAAATTCTTTATTTATTGATACCGTTATAAAACAATGTGATCAGGATTATTCTCAAGTAATTTTGTAGGATTTGGAAATAAACAAAAATTTCCAATTTAAGCTTGAAAGTTTAAAAAAAGAAATAAAAACTAAGGAACCCTTATGATCTTTTAAATAGGAAAACTAAACTGTAACGCTCTTGGCATAAGTACATTCAAATGCCATTAAAACACACTAAGACCTTAAATGTTTAAAATGTAATTTTTCGATTTCCTAAAAAATAGTTTTTTTTATCACATTCTTTAAGTAAAAGAATCACTAGAGTACCAGTACCTACCAATTTTTGTATAACGCCTGCATTACCATCACCATCACCATTGCCATAAAATTCTTTGGCAATCTCTTGAGCATAGTCCACTTGCTGGTTAATATTTGTAGGCAAATGTGTTGCCACCACCTCGTCCTCCTTGTATTTCTCTTGCGATGGTAACGACGATATTTCTTCAAATGTTATTGCTGCATTAGTTGTTGCATTGAATGCTGCTGCTACCTGCTGTTGTGAGATAGAAGAAGTCAATGATGTTGTATCCTCAAAAGATTTTTCAAATGATGCAATTGGCGCCGGGCCAAGACGTTTCTGTTTGCGAGGATCCATCTTGTGCTACTTTTTTAATAGCAGCGGCAACAGCAACAGCAGCATCAGTGACAGCAAATGCAAACGATTAATAAAAAGGATTTTTGCATATTGACAACGAAATGCTAGAAAAAAAGCAAGAAAATAAGAAAAAGCTTACAAAAAAATATCCAATAATGAGTACAATAACAAACGAGACAGTGAGACAGAGATAAATATATATATATATAAAGAGAACTGAATAAGAAATGAAAATTTAATATTGGAGAACACAATATTGTTCAAATGACAATTGAAATGAAATTAAATACTACACACACCTATGTACATACAAATGCAAAAAATAATCTTATTTTAGGGTAACAATTTCTACTACCAGTCGACAAAATTTCAGTCAACTATGTATGTTGTATGTAGGTGTGTTTGTATGTATATGTATATATTGTCAGTTTTAAACACATACGATTCAGTCCATAATCTTCAATTACAGGGCCAAAATTCAATTCATTCAACTCTCATGATGCTTCTCGACCACTTGTAGAAGTGGGTGAAGGTGCTCAATAACGACAGATAGGGTATCCAACTCTATTGATTCAATGGAGCACTGTCGCAATGTTGCGCAGAAGTTATCACATCTATAACGCTTCCAGTCACTTCAAATTTCTTTATAATTTTTATCAATTCTTGTACACAGTATGGCGACTAGCGGTTTGTATCACCACTTTTGTCGCGCATTTTTAACTAATTTTTTGCGTTCTCCTGTTATTACACTGGCAACCCTTCCCATTAACTAAACAAATGAGACACTTCATATGAAAGGTATATAACAGATGGCAACCTTGCCACACCGGTGGTTTTGAAACCACTAAATTAAATTCATTAAATAGGCTTTTATTTTAATTCTTCTGTTCTTAACTTGCTTTTAAGATTCTCTTGTTATGAGCTTTGATCTCTTTGTAAATAACTGTATTTAATGTGCTCCCAATTTTATCTGCTTTAATTTGTAAATTAAATTCATTAAACAGGCCTACACTACCCTTTAACACAATGGTTCTTTATGGTATCTGTGGAGGTTGTGGTATATTTTCCTTCAATTTCAATTAAAGTAGCCAAATTGGCTTTTATCTTGTTTGTTCTCTCTCCCTCTCTCACTTTCAGAGACTCTCAGACTCGCTGTGTCTGTGTCTCCTTATAACAAAACCTTGAGTTATTGTTCAAATTTTCTCTTTTTAAATCTTGGTATAGCTTGTTTGTTTTTATAATGATAACAACTATTTAACAAAAACAACAAATACAGTTTAAGAGTAAAATGCTTTTTAATAAAATTAATACAAAAAAGATTTTAATTAAAAAAATTAAAAACGATAAAGAAAATGATGCTGGACAAACAGTTATTTCTCAAATAAGTGGAACATGTGAACGGGGCTCGTATGCTTTTATCGATTTCTAAGTGTATTTAAAGAGAGATTTTACTGTTTCAAAACACAATATGTATGCCATGTTGTTGTTTTCTATTGTATGTTAAAGTTTTTGTTTTTGTGTTTTCCTGTATTTATGTATACTTATGTATATTATATGTGTATGTGTATATGTGTGTGCAGTTTCTTTTACAATTTTTATTACTTGCTGGCACTATGGTTTCCAACAAGTTTATTGCCCTCTTTGATATTGTTTTCTCGTGGCAATTTTTTTACGCTCTAATCTCTTTTGTTCTCTCTTTCTGTGTGTCTCTACCACACTTACAGTTTAAGACTTTCTGTGTTTAGCATTTAATTTATAATCATTGGAGACTGAATGACGACAAACAAAAAACAGCATTTCTTTTCGTTGTTTGTATGTGTGGTAGTAGTAGTTGCCGTTGTTGTTGTTGTTGCTTGTAGTTTTTTGTCTAGCTCAAATATTTATTTGGTTGTTTATGTCGCATGAGTATTGGTATAATTAAAAATTACTCATACGTCATGTTAAGCTATAATAATTTCATGAACTACATGACGTTTTCATATGCAAAATACAGACATACGTTGTAAAATCTCAGCCATGCTGTTGTTAAGCACTCAATAGGGATTTTTTTTTAATTTTTTTGTTTGAAAGCTATCATAATTAATTAATATTGCTTTTTACAAATTAAATGCCATGAATAAAATAAAATTAAATTTATATCATTAAATAATATATAAATAATAATAATATATCATTAAGTAGTAAAACTCAAATGTTACTTTTAATGACAAAAAATGTTTTTTACTCCTAACGCTTAACGCTCGCATTGTATTCTTGATCTTCTATGATAAGTTTCATATGAGAAATTCGTTTTTATGTTAATTTTTTTAAGAAAATTACGTCATACGTCATCATAGTGTTCAATAATACGTTTTTTTTTCTTTCTCTCTTTCTGTATTATGCTAATTTGCAGTTAAATATCAAAAATAAGGAATCTTAAGAATCATAGACATATCTTTAGAATCTAAAAAATATACCGCCAGCTATAATAAAATAAACGACGTCGTTCACATTTAGGCCAAAGTAAAAAAAAACCTAAAAGTAAAATGCCACGAACATAGACACGCGATGTTTGAAATTTCTTTTTTAAGGTTTTTGCTTTATTTTTCATTTGATATACAGCAAGAGAACGTTGTTCAATGGCTACAAACAAATTTTTAAGGAAGTTGCCTTAAATGCCTTAAAAAAATTAAGACTTTTAAAGTTATTGAAGGCCAAGAATGTATTTAAGCGAAGGGTAAACTTTTATTAAAGTTGCTTCAATAAAATAAAGTTATTTTTTAGATAAATACATATATAGTATCTACAAGAAAACCAAGGATAAAAAACACACACAATGGCAAAGCTCAGTTATTCAAAAACGTAAAAGTAACGGTTTATGTTTGAATTTCATTTCTCTCTGTAGTCTCTCTTTTACTTACTTGAGAACTCTTTAAAGTCCTTGAACACACGTCAAAACAGGTTTACCTTTGGAAAGTATTCCTCTGTGTTATTACTCTCTGCTTGAGTTACTTGAAAATAATTAAAAACAGGTTTATGTTTTGAAATCTCTCTCTATTTGAAAACAATAAAGTACAGGTTTTTCTCTATAAGTATTCGTTTGTTGATCACTTTCTTTTGCAACACCCTGTACAAAGGCATTTGAAACAGAATATTTTTGCTTTTAGAGCAGGAAAAAGCAGAAAAAACTTGTAATTTATAAGGCCAACAAATATTTCGGTTGTTTTTTTTGTTTTTGTTGGCAAAAAAACAACAATTATTTCTATTGCTCTACAAATAAATCAAATTCTACACCATAACAGCGAAAGAATTCAGCCAAAAAATAAACTAAAAACACAAAGAAATAGTGTCACCAACATAAAACGAAATACAAAAAACGCTTAATCATTATTAATAAAATTTAAATCAAATAAAGTAGGAAACAAAAGCAATATTTTAAAATTTAGTGGCTTTTCGTAATTGTTGGGTACGCTGCTGCCATTTACAATAGTCTCTAGAAAAGTGAAAAAAGCGCCTGAGTAAGTTCTTTATATTAATAAAAGTTGTTTTAAAAAAGCTAAATTGTAAACATTTAAACGATAAGTTGTTTTATGGTAAACTTGGCTCGTGTAATTGGCGAAATGTTTATTTTTTTTTTGGCCGCTAAAGTTTTAGGTTAATGCAATGACCTTTACAATAAAACTTAATAGTTTTTCTTTTCTATTGTAGTTTTTCGTTGTTTCTCTTTGTTCTTCATTATTTACAAAATTTATTGCTGAAGTTTTTTTTACAACTTTAGTTAGAAATTGTTTTTTCTTCTTTTTCTTTTTCCTTTATGATAATTTTTAATGGGTAATTTTTTATCTAGTTTTGATTTTGTTATTGTTTTTTTTTTCTCTATTGTATATGTATTTAACATATAAGTTCACTAACACTTAAGGCCAGACGCAAAGTGTTAAATTATATGGTTTAGCAAATAGCAAGTTAAGTTTTATAAGGGTTTTCAAGACGAACAAAACAAATTTGTTTAACAAACAAAAATCAAAAAACCCAATAGCCAAATACGGTAACCTATTGAGTCCTTCAGACGTTAAAAATGATCTCCTAAAACTAATTGATAGAATAAAGTTATTTTAATTTTATGTATTTCATATTTTGTAACGTATTTCTCGTATTTTGTTAAGAATAATACAATCATTTGGTTTTATATAAACCTTGTTTTTAACTTTCATGAAGTTCTTGAACAATAAACTGTGCAATAAAAATTATTAATTATTAAAAAGTCCATATACATATTAATATAAACATTCCATTTATTTGCTTTAAACTTTGACCCACATAACTTTAACAACGGTAACCCTTAAACAATATCAAGGCAGGCAAAAAGTTTCTTCAGTAACCTTTTAAAAACAAACAAAATAAATAAAACGATAGAAACATTTCAATAAATTACAATTTGCGGTAGATTTCATGTTCAATATTATTTTATTCAGTTTTCTATTGTTATTTAAAACATACCCTCTCTCTGTCTGTCTGCCTGTACTATATATGATTTTGTTAATTCAGCGGTTTGTAAGCTTTGCATGTAATAATAACACCCATTCTCACTATAAATTGACAATAACATGAACTAATACAATAATAAAAATGCAAACAACAAAATAACAGAACATGTATCCAAAAAAGCAACATTATAAACACAGTACACAACACAAATTAATAACAACAAAAAAAGAAATCCATACCCATAAGCAAGCATACGTAAAGAAAACAAAGAAATTCCAATAATAACAATAACATTTAATTTACTGTTTATTTTATATCAAAGAGAGAGAGAAGAAAAACGAGAGCGTAAAACTGTTAGTTTTTGCCACTCAATTTGCAAAAACACAAATGCCGGCTATCAAACATGTTGGAAGTTGGAAGCAAACAAACACTGACATATATGTGCATGTGTGTGTACGCCCCTTGCTCTCCCCCACTTTGTTCTTTTATGCTTCCATACCAATCTCAGTGCCTATGAAATTATGTATGATTAAAAATTCTTGGAAATACACACATACATATGTGTGTACATATATTCACTTGCATACATTTACATTTGCAATTTGCCTTATCATGTTAAATACAATACCATCTTAGAAGAGCAATAGAAAGAAATGTTTGTATGTTGTATACACGATATATTTTTGAGGTTAACATGCCAACCGGCATAAACAAAACATACAAAACATGAAAGGCAAAAAACATGAACACATAAAACAGTGTTCCCAAACAGCGTTTTTTTAGTTTTCATTTCCGTTATTTTCTTAAGTTTTATAATAATGCTATAATATCTGCACGCATGGCGTATTGTGACATCACAGTTCGTTTATCTTAGTCCTGAAACCAGTCGAAGCTTCTGAAGAAGTCTCCTAGACTCTTAATAATACTGTTCATTCTCGACAGATCAATAAAATTATCTGTATGGTGAAAGTCCAGATGATTCCTTCTACTACGACATAACGCTAGGCATGTATCCATTAGGTAAAGAACTGTTTCATACTGACCATGATCATGAGTTTCACAGAAGTACTCACAGTGCAATATTTAGATTCCGCTAAGTGTGTTCCTTTGTAGTTTGAGAGTTATCGTGTTATCTATCTGTCTATTTAACCTATTTCAGATTTTAACGTATTCCTATAATAGATTTGTAAAAAGTATTAAAAGCGCCTATATTTTGTATTTAATACCGTACTTGACAACACTTAACCATAACAACATAACTTCAAACACACAAACGCACACATAAGAAAGCAAACATAAGAAAAAACTGAAAAAAACCCAAACAATACAAAGGAAAATAGCAAAATGTACAAAAATTACTTGGCATACATAGACATACATACATACACACGCACGTATGTAAATACATACATTTCCATAAAAAATTGTTATTTGTTATGAAAATAAATAATACACGAAAGAAGAATTATTTGTGTGAGTATCTACTATTAAAAGGAAGTGAGAGTTAGTGAGAGGGAGACAGATGATACTAAGACTTATGGCAAATACTAGTACAAAAGGCATGAATGAAGACCGACTGACTATAACTTAAAGCTGAAACCAAGTATAAAAATACTAAAGTTTTATTAATTGTGGCAAGTTATTTTTCTTTTTTTTTTTTTTTGATATAAAAAGAAGTAACATGAATAATTTTAGGGTGGCTTACGTAATATTTTTTTTTTGTGTTTGTTAAGTTTGTTTTAATTTAAGTTTTTAATTATTTCAATATGAATAAAATTATTTACCTACTTTAAGGCAAACGCTTTAAAATTTAAATTAAATTCAAATTTTATTTATTTTAGAGAATTTTGATTTTAATTAAAAAGTTTTTAATTTTATAACACATTCAAAAAATATTTTTTATATTTGTCTGAAATATTTATTTTTTGTTACTTTTTTATATTTTATATATATTTTTTTAAACACTTAAACTGTTTTAATTTAAACACTTTAAAATTGTTTTTCCTTTTGTATTGTTTTGTTGTGCTATACTTTTTATGTGTATTTGCTCTCTCTCTCTATATATTTAAAATTTGTAAACCGTTATGCACGACACTTAAATGCGAACTAGTCAGTCAGTGTCTATTGCTCTAGGCAAGTTTAATTGAAGCTTTAACAATGTTCGTTTGAATTTTTGTTTTTCTTTATCTTTTGTGTGTGTTTACGTGTATGTATTTGAGTTTATGCACATGTACTGTTGTATAATTTTACTATTTTGGCGGTATGACAAGCGGTCCTGGTATGTCAGGCAACATGTTGGATGTTCTTAAAGGTTTTGTATTGTATAAGCAACAAAAAATTTATAGATTTAATATGACAAACAACATTTGCTTTTGTCAGCAAAAATTTATTCATTTTGATATTTAAAACAAAGGAAAATTATTCCAAAAGGCAAAATAGAAATTGTTTAATGAAAATAAAAATTGATTTAAATATTTTCCTTTTATTGATTTAAACAATTTATGATTTTTTTTCGCTTTATAGCATTACTCTAATATTTTAATAAATTATCACCATTTAGTTACACAAGTGCAAGTTTAAAGTAGCGTAACATTTCAACTGGAAATGCAAATTAACACACTTATCATCTCTCCCTTTCTTTGCACTCCTAGTCTATGGCTATGCTCTCTTCCTGTTTTTTTTTTTTTTTGTTGTTGTTGAATAACACAAACGTTTAAACAGAAAATCTTTTATTACAGACCAAGTGCACTTCCCATACTTACAAGTGTTTCGTGATGATATTGCAAAGCATAGAAAAAAAGAGAGCAAAAACTAAACAATAGAAAAAAACCGTTAAACAATACAAAAAGAAAGATACACATATACATATGTATATGTATATATGTCTGAATACAATTTTTATGTTTAGTCATGATAAACTGTTGTGTTTTATTTTTTCTCTCCATTTTCTATTTGTATTGCTCAATATTCAAATGAGCTAACTCTCTTACACACACATGCATATTTATATGACTTTATTTAAGCATAAATAATTTAACATAAAAAGAATACTACACACACATACATATATGCTTTGTTTACATTTTTTATGTATGCATATGATGAAGTGTTTAATATAACAGGGTGTTTAAAAGCATTAAAAACTGGCAATAACTGAGACGAATCGAAATAAACAATATTTTTAGGCTTAAACCGCGCGAAAACGGTTCTAAATTAATGATTTTTAAATAAATTTTTAAAATTCAAAAAAAAAAAATATTAAAATTACAAAAACATTTCAAGAAGAGCGTTAACAAAACATTTTAAACTAGAAAAACTCTAATATTTCTAACAAAAACATTTAAATAAAATTATTTAAACATATAATAAAATTAATCAATTTCGAGATTTTTAAAACTATGTTCTATGGCAGGATTTTTCAATTGTTTTTCTGTTGTCTTTACAGGTTTTTTAGTTTTATCCATTTGCCATTTATTACAGTCCATCAAATAGTCCCTTTTCTCCTTTAATTTCTCCAACCAATATGTCTTTAAATCTTTTAAACTACCCGCCTGGCCACCATATTCCTGTGGCAGCATAGCTTGAGGAAAATATTTATAGGGTGTATCAGCATTGGGTAAATGGAAATGAATCTTAAAAGCAAAGCAATTAAAAATATTAATTAAAAATTATTTTCGGATCGTTAAATAAACTAACCAATTTGAAAACTTCACTTTTTATAAACGGCTTAACCACCGTTAACACCTTATCCATGTACGAGGGGCTATTTAAAACATGTATTTGTTTAATTCTCACCGGGTGGGCCTCCTGTACAAATTTCATATAAATACGCAATGAGGACAAAACAGTTTTTGTCAAGTGTTTCAAACTATAGCCGGACATATCGAATATCGGTATTTCACCATCCACATCCTCGTCTGTAGTGGCAAAACGACAGTCGGCCATCATAAAAAATACTTTGATGGCATCATTAAAGTTGAACTGGGTTAAAAAAAAGAAAAGAAAAGAAAACCAACTTTTATTGGTAAAACAAGTTGTTGTTGTTCATTTACTCACCTTGTCTGCATCATGGTCAATCAAACGATAAATGAGAAGCTTGTAATTGTCTGGTGTTTTGCCTGGCAATGGTATTAAATCGCTAAACAGAATAGTTTTTTGAATTTTTTTACAAAAAGTTGTTTAACTGGTTTGTTTGAGTTATAATTTTAGATTTTTAAGTTCAACTTACGCTACTTGCAATAATTTCTGCGAACCCTCATCTAGAGGATCTCTTTGCAGGAATATATGACCATGTTTGTTGCGCAATTTAAAGTTTAACAGCAGTAAACGTTTAGCTTCTTCTAAATCTCCATACATTGAGTAAATGAAACGCTTGAGAAAAATTTTGTCTGAAAAAAAATACATATAAAACACTCTTTAATTCTCTTAATTTATTACATATTCCTCATAGGCTGTTAGTAACACTAAGTGTTAAAAATTCTCTCGATTTCTGCTAATTTACATTATATTTAACATGACAATGTTAGTCGTTAAAAAATGTTTAATATGAAAAAGATCATGCGGTTTTTTAACTTTTAAATAAAACAACAAAGATACTGTAAATGCATAACATATTTAAGTTGAGTTTATTGTATTGTTTAAAATGTTCCTCCTTTAATTAACAGTTGATCTAATTATGTTATATTTAACAGTTCGCATTGTTAGAATTTTATTAACCCGAATGTTTTTACTTCTAAAGTTAACAGAAGCAGACGTGGGCACCAATAGTCCCCGGGGGCCGAACATCTTCGGCTATTTACACACATAGGACACGAACATCAACAATGTTCCTTAAAAAGAGCGTAAAAATGTATTTCAGTTGCTTGTCCGCTTCCAAAGAAGAAGGTTCTTGTCGCTTTTTTTTCAGTCCTCAATTATACACCCAAAGAAATATTACAGTAGGACTTCACTAGTAACAATAAGAAATGATCGCAATTTTTTTAAGAATATTTGTCAAGTTAAATGCGCTGTCTTTATGGATTTATCGCCGTAAATTGTTTCTATATTTTGCACCACATAGACATATTATTAGGTTAATAAGTACACTTTAAAATATTACTAACAATTTTCCTCTGGGTTAACACATGCCTTCCACAAACACACTCACATTTTTAACATGTTCTCTTTGTGCCGGCGTCTGGATATACATAAGTATTCAATGAGACTTTTTTGGAATTTCGTTCGTTCGTTCTTTCAACCCAACATTTTTTAATTATACTGTAGTATTTTTAAATACAATGCAAACTTATTTTGTAATAATTTTTTTTGGAATTTATATAGAAACTTTAACACAAGGGAATATTTTTTTAATTAATATTCACAACATTTGTATCATATAAATCGGTTTTTATTTATTAAGAAAAAAAAATAAATTATAAAATAATTTAATAGAGCTATAAGTTTATAGAAACTTTCTTAAAAATTTTAATTTAAAAATCCAAACAGGTGCAACAGAATAATGATTCTGTTTATGAAAAAAATTAATTTTAATTTAAATGTCATGACGTATTTGTTTTTAATACTAAAATAGAAATTAATAAACAAAACGGAAAGCTGAAACAGTATTAATATTTACACAAAATATTTTTTTTACTTGGTAAACATATTGTAAAGACAATATTTAACTCAATTTCCCTTTAATTTCAATTAACACTTCATCGCTTTGTAAACAAATATTACTAAATAAATAACAAATATCATGAATATCTGTGTACATGTATATTTTATTTTTTGTAATAATAAGCACTTTCATAAACAAATAAATATTATTTAAAAAAATACCTATATCTTGCGGTAATTGCGGTTGAGTTTTAAGCCATCTTTCTAATTCTAATATTTGTTCCTCTAAGCCCGGTTTTAACACCATTCTTTTAATAATATTTTATACTATATTAATGAAAAAACTATATTTTTTACTTTTAAGTCTTTATTAACGACAACCTTTACGTTTTAAGTCGCGATTTCAACTGAAACGTGATCAGTGTATTTGAGTATTAAATGGCTAAGCTAACAGCGCAAAAGCAATTCTTACTTTTTTCTATCCAAAACCAATGTACAATAAAGCATTAAAATAAAAAAATACTGTAATATGCTTTCAACTTAAAATAAAAATTAATATTCTTACATATAATTAACACTTTAGAACGAAAACAGAAAAAAATAAACACAACCTTGACTTTGTAACACATTAGGTAAATGAAGGTTTCTATAAATTATAACAAAAATTGTATTTATTTTTATAATGTTATAATAAATGTGTTTTGAATTTTAATTACATTTATTACATAATTGAAACGATACAAAAATTATGAAATAAAAAAAATGGCTCTGATTTGGACAGCACTGCTAGTTGGTTTATGCTAAGAAAGAAAAAAACAATAAATCACACCGAATCAACAATAACATTGCAATGATCTTTACAGTAAACATATAATTTTATTTACTTCAAAAACAAATGTAAACTTAACAGCATTATTTAATGTCGGCTACATTTAAATAACATGTGCAAATGGAATGCATGGAATTTAAATAACATATGCAAACACTTTAACAGCCAGATTTGTTTATGTAAAGTATTGAGGCCATTGAACTTTACAACAGTGTTATAAGAACTGTAATGTGTTGTATGTAGAAAAGTATGCAACAAAGAAACAGCATAATTGTGATCTCTTGCCTTTAACAATGTGACCTTAGTTGTTTACATTAGAATGAAAGTAAAGTTAACATAATATGTAAGTTATATTAACATAAAGAGAGCGTTTATAAGCTGTACGAAAACTTAAATAATGTTAATTTTACATAGAAATGTCAGAATTAATTCATAAATAACAACTTAACAGAACTTTAATATCGAAACGTGCTTGATTTCCAGAAGGGTTCTTAATCATTGATAAATAAAAACATTATTTAAACTTAAAAGTGGCATTTAAATTTATTTGATTAACAATAGTTTTAACTATTTCAGTTTACTTTTCCTTTCGATAGGTCTCTATTTAATTTAAAACGTCATAACGTTTTATTGCAACAAATGAAACTCATCATATATTGCAACAAATTTTTAAAACATGCACATCTTTTTTAATGACCATCTATTGTAAAACATATACATACCAACAATATTTCGGCCATAAATTGTTCAAGAATTATTACTTTTTTTTGGTGGCAGCAGTACCTATCTTCATTTAGAAAAAATATGCCTTCACTGCACATTGTACATTTGCGAATGGCTCCAATGATGTGTGCAACATGCTGCTATTGTAATACGTTGTAATAGTTCATATGTACATATGTATATTTATATATACTGGTTATTGAAAGAGGTGAACAAATATGAATAGAGTAAATGAGTTTGCATTGGTTGGCAAAGCAATAAAAGTGGAAATTGTGGCAGAAGCTTGGAGGGTTTAAGTTTATTGCACAATTTATAATAGACTTCAAAGTGAGAAGAGGTTATTGGCTTGTATTTTTTTGCGTTTTTTTTTATATATATAATGGCTTACATTTCCCAATATCACACCAATGGTTTATATGTTAAAATGTGGTGTGAACACTCTAGACAAATGCCAAATATAAAAATTAAATTCAGAAAACAATTTAATAAATGAAAAACTATATAAACTGTTGTATCATAAAATTTCAATTTTAAATTTAATTTATTTTTTATTTTATTTAATAATCACAATACATACAATTACAAATTATATTTAATTAATACAAGCTGAGTAATTTCGACCATATGCTCGGCGTAGTATAATAGACCAGAGTCTCTGCTGGGAATCGAACCCACTGCTCTCACGCTAATAAAAAATAAAAGTTCACTACTCATTAGACTACCAGGTCACCAAAAATTAAATTAATTTAAATTAATTAAAATTATAATATATAAATAATTTAAATTAATTTAATTTTTGGTTTTCGAAAATATTTATATTGTAGATTTATTTTATAATTTAGATTTGATTAAAATATTCTATTTTAAAATTGAATTGAAATGCACCATTTGGAATCTTGTATTAATTTTAGTTTTTCTAAAATATTAAAGTTAGGTTTTTGGTATGCTTCTGACATATTAAAAGCTTCTCAACCCTGCATTTATTTCGCAACACAGTCAAAAATCAGAGGGTAATCGCCTAAAAATTCCAAAATAAATAATTTCCGAAACAACTTGACGTGCGCTAAATCTAAAATCGCCACAGTTACAGAACAATAAGCGGTTTTGTATTATAAAATTGGCATTACTTTTTGTAACTGCTGATGAAACAATTTGTTTGTTTACAGTCCTATTTTTTAACTTATTTGAAGAAATTTTTATTAGTTCTTTATTAAGATTAGTATCTTAAATATTTTTTCATATTTTCAAAATGATCAATTTTTAAGTAATATTTTACTGTAACTCACTTTTTTTTCTGAGTCGTTCTCGGAACTTTACAGCACTACAGAGTGCACAATAACAATGTTTGGCAGCACTTAAAAGTTCACGCAACTGTCAAGCCGCCATATCTTCTGTGTACTGTTTCTGCAAAAATAAAAAGCACGAGTACGCAATTAAAAACAAATTAAATCGATAACTTATTAAATATAAACAATTAAAAACTACTGGAAGAGTTTCTATATGTTAAAAAGCAACAAATAAAAGTTATATTTCAACAGATAAAGGCATAAAAACTGAACGCGTGCTAAACGTCATAAAGTAGAAAAGAAAAACATATGCATGCATCAGCAGTGGCAGCAGCAAAAAAAAAATTGACAAACAACCAACAACAAAAAGCACGAGGTTTTTAGTAACAAAAACATTGCCGAAGAAGAGTGTATTTTTTTGCATTATAGAGAGAGAGAGACTGATTTTTAAGGTAGTGTTATACGCAAATAAATTAAAAACATGGTACCTATAGGGCCAGTGCACGGTGGTCATCCGGGAGTTCATGCCCCCCAACCCATACAATCTGCACCTAGTGGTCCCAATACTTTGCAAACCTCATCATCTGCTGGGAATACGTCATCTTCATCTAATAAGAGCTCGTTGTCCATAAAACCCAATTATACGTTGAAATTTACTTTGGCAGGCCATACTAAAGCCGTGTCAGCTGTTAAATTTTCTCCGAATGGAGAATGGTTAGCCAGCTCTTGTAAGTCTAATTGATTAATTTGTGGTGAATTAAAATTTTTAATAAGTAGTTCTTTTAAGCCGCCGATAAATTGATTAAAATCTGGGGTGCTTATGATGGGAAATTTGAGAAAACCATTTCGGGCCATAAGTTGGGCATTTCTGATGTGGCTTGGTCTTCTGATTCTCGTCTTTTGGTGAGCGGTAGTGACGATAAAACACTTAAAGTGTGGGAACTGAGTTCGGGAAAATGTTTGAAGACCCTAAAAGGCCACAGCAATTACGTTTTTTGCTGTAACTTTAATCCGCAATCTAATTTAATTGTGTCTGGCAGTTTTGATGAATCCGTGCGCATATGGGATGTACGCACCGGCAAATGCTTAAAGACATTGCCTGCTCATTCCGATCCAGTTTCAGCTGTACACTTCAATCGGGATGGCTCTCTGATTGTAAGTTCCAGTTATGATGGCTTATGCCGCATTTGGGATACTGCCAGTGGCCAATGCTTGAAGACCCTAATAGATGACGATAATCCGCCTGTTAGCTTTGTAAAATTCTCTCCCAACGGTAAATATATATTGGCAGCCACCTTGGACAACACATTGAAATTATGGGACTATTCAAAGGGAAAATGTCTTAAAACCTATACTGGACATAAAAATGAAAAGTATTGCATATTTGCCAATTTTTCGGTAACAGGTGGAAAGGTAAGCAGGAGAACTACAACATCATGAAATAATAAAAGTGAATAATCTTATAATTTATTTATTACAGTGGATTGTATCTGGCAGCGAAGACCATATGGTTTACATATGGAATTTACAATCGAAAGAAGTTGTACAAAAGTTACAGGGTCACACGGACACCGTATTATGCACCGCTTGTCATCCTACAGAGAATATTATTGCTTCGGCAGCTTTGGAAAATGACAAAACCATAAAATTGTGGAAAAGCGATACATAATTTTATTTGTTTAGCTCCAACTTTACGTGTATTTTAATTTTAGTTACTTTTTCTTATCAATAAGGCTTCAAAAAACGGAAATTTAATTTTCTTAAAATAAAAAAAATAAAAATAAATACAATTTTTAAAAGATATTAAGTATTGCTGATAACGACATGAGGGTAATTCAACTATATATTAAAGGTTTATCTTTTGCCCATGCCTTCTCCCAAAAGTTAATGAACTCAAACCGAGAGAAACGTCTGAAATATTTTGTTTAAAGTCAGCAAGACATATTCTACCTTTTGGATATTTATAGAAAATGAAAAACAAAGCAGAAAATCCACTTTTTACTTAAATATAATTGTAATAAAAATTTAAATACAAAGATTTTCATTACAATTAAATTGCATTGGTCGTTAAACTATTGCATGAAATGTTCACGCTTACCAACACTATTTGTACAGATGACACGCTTCTATTGTGAATCGTTGTCAATTTTATAATTGCCAAATGACATTTAACTTAAATAAATGCATATGTGTGCGAGTAACAAAAAAATAATTGCATACGTCTCCACGTGAAAGTAAAAACTCCTTAAGAATTTCACCCTTTTTACGCATATTTCTTCTTTCGTAGTTAGAAAATTAGTATTTTTATTGTTTTATATTTAACTTAAGAAAAATAGAAAATGTCCAAAAATAAAGGCAAAAACAAGAAACATTTCGATGAAGATGAAGAGCTGGACGAACAACCAGCCAATATTGCTTCCAAGAAGTCACAAAAGAAAGGAAAAAAGGGTAAGCGTGGCGGTGGAGACGATTCTGATGATGATTCTGTTGCGCCCGCTAGTCGCATAAATGAAGATTTGGAAAGTGTTACTTCCAGCAATAGTAAAACATCGCAACAACAACAACATAATGCTGGTAGCAAGGGAAAGAAGAACAACAAAAAAGGTAAGAAGGGTAAAGCTGATTGGAGCGATGAAGAAGAAGAATCCATACCTCAACCTGTTAGCAATAAAAAAAAGAAAAATAACAATAAAAAACAATTAAGTGATGAGGATGATGATCTTGATCAAGCGGAAGAAGAGGTGGCTATTGTAGCCAAGCCTGCCAAACAAAAACAGCAACAAAAGAAATCAAAGAAGAACAAGAAAAAAGATGATTTCAGTGACGATGATGATGATGAAATTGATTTATTGAAAAATGCTGGCAGCGAAGAAGTGGAAGACGAGGAGGATGATGACGTTCCGGTGGTCATTGCTAAACCAGCTAACAAAAAGAACAAGAAACAACAAAAAAAAGCCAATAAATTCGAAATGATGAGCGATGAAGAGGCAGAACAAGATGAAGAATTAGTAGAAGACCTTATAGAAAAAGAAGAACAACAAAAACCAGAGAAATCAAAATCAGTTTCGCCTGAACCTGCAGTAGAAGAAGAAATGGAAAATCTCTCTATAAGTGAAGCACCAGAAGAAGATGACGATAAGTCCAAACGAGACGCCTCTGAGGAACCTACCTCTGATGCTGGGGAAAAGGATAAAAAAGAAAAGAAATTGACTCATAAGGAGAAAAAAAAATTGAAAAAACAGGAAGAATATGAAAAACAAATGGAACTGATGACAAAGAAAGGTGGTTTGGGTCACTCGGATTTAGATAGCAACTTCACCATGTCTCAAGTGCAAAAGACTGCTGGGCAAAAAGCTGCTTTGGAGCACGCAGTTGATATTAAAATAGAGAATTTCACCATATCCGCTAAGGGTAAGCTGGAATTGATTTTCCCTAAAAATTTAATTAAATAATTGAACTTGTTTATATCCCTCTTAAAGGTAATGATTTGTTTGTTAATGCTAATCTGCTCATTGCCCATGGTCGCCGTTATGGTCTGGTGGGTCCCAATGGTCACGGCAAGACGACCTTATTGCGCCATATTGCCACTCGTGCCTTTGCTATACCACCCAACATAGATGTTTTACTTTGCGAACAAGAAGTAGTAGCCACGGATAAAACAGCCGTTGAAACAATCCTGGAGGCTGATGTAAAACGCATAAAGCTTTTAGCCAAATGCAAAGAATTGGAAGACCAATTTTCAGCTGGTGATTTAAGCGTTCAGGAAGAACTCAATGATGTTTTCAACGAACTTAAAGCCACTGGGGCCTATTCGGCAGAAGCTCGTGCCAGACGTATTTTGGCCGGTTTAGGTTTTAGTGAAGAAATGCAAAATAGAGCCACCAATAAATTTTCTGGAGGTTGGCGTATGCGTGTCTCTTTGGCCAGAGCTTTGTACTTGGAGCCTACACTCTTAATGCTCGATGAACCTACTAATCATTTGGATTTGAATGCTGTCATTTGGTTGGATAACTATTTGCAAGGCTGGAAGAAGACTTTGCTTATTGTTTCTCACGACCAAAGTTTCTTGGATAACGTATGTAACGAAATTATACACTTGGATCAAAAGAAACTTCACTATTACAAGGGCAATTACTCCATGTTCAAGAAAATGTATGTTCAGAAGCGACGCGAAATGATTAAAGAATTCGAGAAACAAGAGAAACGTATCAAGGAATTAAAGGCTCATGGCCAGTCCAAGAAGGCGGCTGAAAAGAAGCAAAAGGAAACATTAACACGCAAACAAGAAAAGAACAAATCGAAACAACAAAAACAGGATGAGGATGATGGACCCACTGAACTGTTGGAAAAGCCCAAGGAGTATATAGTAAAATTCCGTTTCCCAGAACCTTCACAATTACAGCCACCAATAATAGGTTTGCACAATGTTACGTTTGCTTTCGAGGGTCAGAAACCGTTATTCATCAATGTGGACTTTGGTATTGATCTAACTAGTCGTGTGGCAATTGTAGGTCCGAATGGTGTGGGTAAGTCTACTTTCCTTAAACTTTTACTTGGAGAATTGGAACCACAAAAGGGAGAACAACGTAAAAATCATCGTTTACGCGTAGGACGTTTCGATCAGCATTCTGGTGAACATTTAACGGCTGAAGAATCAGCGGCTGAATATTTGCAACGTCTTTTCAATTTACCCCATGAAAAAGCACGTAAAGCTTTGGGTTCGTTTGGTCTAATCAGCCATGCACATACAATCAAAATGAAAGATCTTTCGGGTGGTCAAAAGGCTCGTGTAGCTTTGGCTGAATTGTGTCTCAGTGCGCCTGATGTTTTAATTCTTGATGAACCTACAAATAATTTGGATATTGAATCTATTGATGCCTTAGCTGAGGCTATTAACGAATACGAAGGTGGTGTTATTATTGTTTCTCACGACGAACGTTTAATACGTGAAACCGGCTGTACGCTGTACGTTATTGAAGAACAAACTATTAATGAAATCGATGGTGATTTTGATGATTATCGTAAAGAAGTATTGGATGCTCTGGGCGAAGTTGTTAGTAATCCTAGTGTTGTGGCCAATGCTGCTGTACTCTAAACAAAAAGCTGAAGATAGCATTGAAAGGCATTTGTGAGATTTTATGGAGAATTGTTAAACTACTTTATCTGGCATGTAAAGACCTTTAACAATTGGGAGAGTGAGTTACTATCGCAAAAGGGTATTGTTTCTTTGTTTTTTACATCTATAATTTATTAATAATAAAAGAATAATAATAAAACAATTGTTAAAGTTTGATTTAACTATCGTTTTCCTTTGGCATCTTAATCAATAACGATTTACACTTTTTTAATTTATTTAACAGTTTATTTTAACAGTAAACTATCGTGTTTTCTATTTATTTGTTATTATTATTAAAAATATCTAAAATTGTTATTCAAATCCATAACGGATAATTCCTTTAATAATTTTTCTCTTTCAAACACAGTGGCAACTTTAATAAGTAATGCCAAGTTTGTAAATGTTTTTATTTGTCATTTATATGACACTTGCCTATTCTTTCTTATTTGGAAAGTCAGTCGATTATTTTAGTGCGTGCTGAGTGGAACAAAATTTTTTTTTACAGTAATCGTGGTGAGGCGTCGGCGCTCTTATTTTATTTAGTGGGCAGAAATCAAAAATTAACTACAAAATTTAAATATTTTCCTTATGAAATGTGATCAAATTAAAAAAGAAACATAAAATTATTAAATTACAATTAGTCTAAATAAATTTTAAGTGATATTAAAACAACAAAGAAAAATATTTTAACAAGGAGTATAAAAATAAGATTAACAAAAGGTGACGAGTAGGAAAAAGAAAACGAAATTAAAAAAGCAATGCACTGTGAACAAAATAGACGATAAGACAAATAGTACAACAATAAGAAAAACAATGGAGCAACAACAGCCTTTCACTACTACAGCAGCAGCGAATAATGAAAAACTAGTGGAACTGGATACACTGGGCAAAATGAACAACAACATCAATACGCACAGAGAAGTGCGATTGCCAATAGTAGGCATGACCTGTCAGAGTTGTGTAAGAAATATTGAAGGCAATATTTCCACCAAACCAGGTATAATTAAATGTAAAGTGGTGCTGGAGGAAAATGCTGGTTACTTTACATACGATTCAACAATAACAGAGCCCTCCAAAATAGCTTTTGAAATTGACGACATGGGTTTTGAATGCGCTTATGAAGAAACACCGGAAACAAATGTACGGGGATATCAGAAATGTTTAGTGCGTGTTATAGGCATGACTTGCCAGAGTTGTGTGAAAAATATAGAAGGTAATATATGTACCAAAGAGGGCATAAAAAACATTAAAGTTAGTTTAGAAGATAAACAGGCAACAGTGGAATTTGATGCCAACATATTGACAGCCGAACAAGTGGCTGAAATGATTGATGATATGGGCTTTGATGCTAGCCTCTTAAATAGTCCCAGTTCCACAACGAATTCCACTAGAAATAGCCCAAAAATAACACCTCAGAAGAAACCCATAACACCATCAAGTTCGCCACAAAAATCTGTAACTGTTGCTAATGGTAATGCCGCGGCTATACCTATTGAAGATGAACTTTTATCCAAGTGTTTTCTGCATATACGTGGTATGACATGCGCCAGTTGTGTGGCTACAATAGAAAAACATTGTCGCAAAATATACGGTATTGACAGCATATTGGTGGCTCTCTTGGCTGCCAAAGCGGAAGTCAAATATAATGCCAATGTCATTACACCAGAGTCTATAGCAAAATCTATAACAGAATTGGGATTCCCTTCAGAATTGATAGACGAACCAAATAGTGGTGAAGCAGAGATAGAGATTGAAATAAAAGGCATGACCTGTTCCTCTTGCGTCAATAAAATTGAAACCCAGGTACTCAAATTAAAAGGTGTTACAGCAGCCTCAGTGACTTTGATTACAAAAAGGGGTGAGTATAACGACAAAAATTTTAAAAACTAAAATTAAGATAAATAATTTTAAGTAAACTGTTGAAGCATTTCATCTTTGCATAAATGAATGATTTTTAATTGCTTATTAAACATATCTAGGTGTATTTTCTATGTATTAGGAAAGCTTCTTTTTTTCGCATGCATAGAATTTTATGCCTGGTCAGTTATTTTCAATTATAAAAACTTTATTTTGCTTTAAAAACATATTGTAATATAAGGTGTAGTTGAACTATCTGCAATCTGTACCTTATTTTGTTTCCTTGGGTAGACAATACTTTGTAAAAAAAATAATCTTTGCCAGAACTATGATTACCTGGCTCGGTATCATTTCATTGTGCTTTTAAAGTAGACACCATCAATGAAGAAATATGCTCCAAGATAGGTGTCCAAAAGAGTGAATAGGATTTGCGGTAGCGATACTATTTCATCACTGCTTCTCTAAGCCACAGAATAAATATTTCCATAAAAATCTTGAATAAGTTTTGTTACAAAAATAAGTTTATTACTTAACTTCCACACTAGAAAAGTCTCTTAGATAGAAATTCTGTCTACAAATTATTGCTGAATTGCAGAAATATCTACTAATGGGTCAAAGATATTAGAGTCAGGTAAATAAAACTAGGCTACTAATGCAGAATTATCCACTATGCAGGTTTTTGTATGTTTTACGAGTAGATCTTCTACTGCCAATCATTAAATTATCTAAGGCAAGCTATTGTCGAAGAGGGATTAACTTTTGCAAAATGACTCTCCCCTGAATATTCTGCGAGATTTTGTGCATCCATTTTATACCAATTGGTTGCCTTTGTTAATATAAAATTTGCCTTAACAGAAGCCAATTGTCTGTATTGTCGATAAATTTTGTTGGTAAAAAATTTACCTCAAGAGAAGTTTGTTAAAACCTTTTGTTTCTGTTTTTCCAAAGGCGGTAAGCTTTTACATAAGAAAGGCATACTGGAATTAACTCCAAAATGGCAACAAATTATGGAAAATATTTGATCTAAATAAAATCGCCGTTTTAATGCACCCTATATGCAAATGAAAATTATTTTTTTTATAAATATTATAGAAAGATCTTTTATTAAAAATCTGTTTGTTTAATATTATATTTCATTTTCTATGCCAGCATACTTGACGTTGCTCTCAATTAATTTATAGCATTCTTTAGAATGTGTGCATGTGTCCATAAGTATGTATTTTTTATTACAAGCTTTTGTTTACTTATTAAATAAAATAAAAGAAAAAAAGTTTCCTCTGTCACGTTCTTTCATAACTGGCCATTCGAACAAAGTGCCTCTAAATAATAATAAATTGTGTAAAATTTTAAAATGTTTTCAATTTTATTTTTGTTCATTTCACTTTTTTATGAAAGAAAAAAAAACAAGAAACATAAAAAAGAAACACAGTTGTTTATAAGTTTTAATTGTTAATGATTTTATAATATTTTCTGTTTTGTTTTTTTCCTTTTTTGTGGTCTTTACCTTCACTTGATTACTCGATTTTGGTTACTTTTGTTTTCGCTTTTTCATTTTATAATGATTTTAATCATAAATATTGGGGATTATTTTGTGTTATTGTTTTTTAATTAGAAACCTTGGAACTTAAAATTAAAAGGGATATTTAAAAAAAAATTAGAAGTCAAACAGAAAAGTTTTAGAGATTAAGATACCTTTTTAGAGAATTGCTTGACAATTTGTTTTCTTTGTATGTACTTAAAATTACTATGTCTGACTGGTACACTTTTTGCCCCCACTAGTTTATCTGTATCAAACGTTATAAAATTTTATTTTATCTGTAGCATTTGATAATAAACTAAACTGGTAGTTTTAAAGAAATTTAATTGAAAATTTTGTCCAAGTACTTTTATAAAGAAAATTGTTTTATTGTAACTAATTTAATGCTCTATCTACTGAATATCAAATTTTAAGCATAGATTTAATTTCAATTGTATTATATACAAAATTCATATGAGCAATGCATTTACTGTCTCTGTTTGCAAGACAAAGTATAGAAAATCATATGAAAAACACTAGACATCAATATGGTGTAAGATTGAAAAGTCGTAACTCGAGTTTCTGTTAGTATACGGGGGAGTGAAAAAATTTAACACTATTTGAATAATTAGAGCCTTTTAGGTGGCTATAAGTTCGTTACTTTCGAACAACAGCTCCTTGAGATGTTTTATATTCAGCCATTGATATATGAACTAATTTCAGGTGTATTAAACAATATATACACAAACAACGAAATTAAATTAAATTGCGTTGTAAATGAAATCGCCAGGAATAATATACAGACATTAAGATGTGGAGTTTTTATTGAAAATCTGTCTGTTGTATTATAATACAATGTTAAAACTCTTTTAACAAAGCGCTTAAATCTTTATTTTTAGTATTATTCAATTAACATTGCAATAAATTTTTGTACAAAAGAGAATTTTGTTTTAAATAAATGCTAAAGTTTATTTATAATCTGAGGCAAAAAAAAATGTTTTTTTTTTAAGCTTTTGTTTCTCTTTATAAACATAAATTGAATTGTTTTAATATCACTGAGAAATATTCTACATTAAAGTCACCTATAAACAGAATTAAATTTATGAAATTGGACTGTTTAGTATCTGTAAAGACTGAATTTTAAAAGAAAACACTTCAAATAAGTGTGCAATTATGAGTCATATAAAAAACACTACTGTTTTAGAAAGTTAAGAACTTTTTTTACTTATCGTAGAAGGAAATGCATTTTCAACCTAAATAAAATAATGCAACGATTTTTTAAAGCCACATGAACGCGCAAGTTTTGTCTGACATCTTTGTCTGAAAAAGCATTTACAGATATTGTCGATCTTCCAGTTGACATCAGTATTGATAGGCATCTGATTATTGTGTAAACAGCTATTGCAGTTATTTCACGATATTTTCAGACGTTGCGAGCTATATTTCTCTTTGTCACCTATACGTAGGTACTTTATCTGAAAATACTTATCTATTCTATCCCAAGATCATTCCATTCTATCATTTACCATATATATGTACATATATAAATTTCAAATGGTTTTTTATTTAGCATAAAAATTTGTGTATATTTTTGCAGAACAATAGCTTAAATAGCGTGTCTAATTGTAATACATATTCAGGGTCAATTATACAATATTTATAAATTTCTAATATGCTGTTTAAACAATCTAAAATACAGTATTTTTATTTAAGCAAAACCACATAGAATTTGCAGTAATGGAAGCATAATAAATATTAAATTATTAAGGGGGGTCTGTGCTAGAGGTGTAATGAAGTTTACTCCAATGTAGCAGCCTATTATCTGGATAATGATGGTCTGTTGTTGTAACATCTCTGCTGCTGTGCCTGGAAGTATTTCCCTGTGGAAGATTCAAGAAAATGGAATTAAATCTGTTTAACTATAAATACCTTAGGTGATGTGTTAGATAAGATGGAGTTATGAATTGTCAGTAGATGGCAGTCAGGTAGTCAGGAGTTGGTAGTCGTAGGAATTGCACCAGGTCTCAGCTACAAATCCACTGGAGGTATCGTGCGGGCCCTGGTGACATGATGGACAACGGTTCAGAGAGTGCAATTTAAGATGCTCACGATAGCTCTTGCTTTTTTAGACAGCTGTCATTCACTGTCAGATATCGGGGTGGACGGTCGTTAAGTATCCTATGGTCTGCTTGTTTTACTCTTTATAAGCCTATATCGTCACTATTAAAAAAGATTTCGTATTGGACTGGAAGACTCAACTGTAACATATGACGTGTGTAAAAATTGTTTGTGTATTGGACTAGGCTGAGCCTCCCATTTTTATACTTTAGGTGTGGGTTTCCTTTTTTTTTTGTTACAAACTTACCTGTTGTATTTACTATTTGAAACAAATTGCCACAGTTTTAATTGATAACGTATCGAATACCGAGCCGTCTACTATATAGAGAAAAAAGGCTAACAAATGAAACAATATTAAATTCGTTAAAAAAAGAAAATTCCTTTTATTAATTGTAATTTCAATTATTAATAAAGTTTTGGTATATTTTTCAATCTGTTGCATTTCAATGTCAGTTATTCAAATTAAATACCTCAGGTTCAAACACAATTTTATAAATTTTTTTTGCAACGTTAATTCGCTTACAAGGCATTAAAAGAATTAAACAAAAAAAAAACTTACATGACAACTGAAAACGTTGCTTTTTTGTCTTTTAATTGTTTGAAATAATTAGAAACTACGTTATTATATTGTATAACAATTTATAGGAAAGCACTGTCATACATATAATAGGTTATTACTCTAGATAAGAAATTAATTTGTATTTCATATTCATAAGAATTTTGAAACTCGTTATTTGCAAATGAAATGAAATGAAATATGATAATTTTTAGATGTTAGATAACTTAACAAGACCATTAATAATTCATATTTCTTTTTATTTCTCTTTACATTTCTTTCTGTCTAATAAGTTTTGTTTTGTAGTTTTAACTGAAAGTAAAATTTTCTTTAGTTTTTTCTTGTTATTTTTCACTAAAATTCAATTTAATTAGAATTCGAAAAATGTACAAACAAAAGAAAAGGGCAATGAACGCATAAAATTTTGTTTTAAAATGTATGTCAAATGAAAATTCTTTACAGTCTGTTCGAAAAGTTATACAATAAAATTTTATAAATGTATTTTAAATTTATTATTTATTTCTTTAAATATTGTTTATGTATACCATGCATACCATACATACAAATATACAAGTTAGGGGCAGGTTATGTATGTACTTCTGTGGTCACAAGATAAGCTTTACAAATGTTACATAAAACGTAGATATCTCTCTTTTCTTTTCAATAATTGTAATTTTTATTTATAAAATGTGTTTTTATTAAAAATATTAAGTAAAAATATAATTTCAATTTTAAATAATTTAGTTTGTTTTGTTTCTTTTAATTATCATTATATAAATTGACAATTTTTCTGACTCACTCACTAAAATCATGAAATTTCACAATACAATGATGATGTCATTTCTTTAATTTTTTTTAATTCCTCTTAACGTGATCATTACAAAAACCAAATTGGTTTTCAGAAAAGACTCTTTTTATACAGCAAAAAAAAGAAAGAAAGAAAACAAATTTATACAAACCTGCCCTAGTGTGTATATTGAATCCAAATGTTTTCATTGCAAATTGTAACAAAGAACACTTACTTTTAAATTATGTCTAAACAATTTTGGAAAGGAATATAATTACACACATATGTACATATGTACCAATTTAGTCATTCTTATGATAGACAGTCACACCCTAGTCTGCTTCCAGCTGTCTATCGCTTAAAAAAGAGGTCCAGATCGGAGCAGTATCTCAGCAGACCTAGGTTTTATTTCTAGAAATGTAAATGGTTGTCTTCCGTCCCTTTTAATTCTTAAGAACTTGCATGCATGGATCTTGTCAGTCCTATTTATAGAAATGTTGGTGTCTGCTTGTCATTCGTATCTTTGGATTTGCAATTACTCTCTGCTGCTGGACATAGTTTACAATGCGATGAATCAGCTGAGCTCTATACTAAGGAATCTATATAAATTAAATATACTTTTCTAAACAAAGATAATAAGAATAAGATATAGACTCAGCCGAAGCAGTATGGCGCTATAAATTGGATAAGGTTTTCACGAAACAAGTTCCTCAGACGCGTAAAGTGGGATTCGTTACGTTGAATTACTCTCAGGTAGAAAACAAACGTCATCTGTATAATCGATTAGGTTGGAACCTATCATGGAGATAAGATATTGCTGTGACGAGTTAATATTTGTGCTTCAATTAGTTTGATTATATGTGATGAATATAATCAATATTGTTTAATTGTCATCCAACGATTTGTCTCAAATACTTCCTTCTTAAAATAAATACAAGCATTTAATATTGTAATATAGCTTATGGCGTATAGAGGCACATTATATTTCTATTTTTGTTGTATTCACGAATTATCGGAATTTTTTAAAACATTTAAGTCATTGTCAGTTTTGCATCATTTGTTTGTATTTGCTTGAGATATACTATCTCTTAATCATCTTCCATAATAATTTTATTTTTATTTAATTGGATTGGTATTTATTGTGTTATTTTTGTTGAAACTTTATAAACTTTTATTAAGTCACACCAATTAATAGAAGCTGGTTTAGTTTAGTTAAAGTGGAACAAGTTTTATTGATTAGTGGTTCATTATTTTTATACAAAACAATTCATTTAAAGAAACGTGAGTGTTTCACATTAAAACAGTTTTGAAATTCCAAAGGATGACTTATAAAATAAATTTTCCAATCTAAAATTTGTCTGCTTTTTAGAACACACTGTAATGAGTTAAACAAAGAACTCTACTAAGAACACAAATGCCTGAGTGATCTTTATTATTTCGTATGAATGCATTCGTACATACATATTAGAAACACCACAATGATAATTGTAAAGATCAATCAATAAAAACTCTCTATAGTACATATAGAAGACAAATATTGTTTTTTTTTGTTGAATTTAAAAATGACAGAGAAAAGAAAACATTTATTTATGTCGCATTTGTTTTTGTTACTAATTGCAATTACATATTTGCATTTTATTTTATATTTAATTTTTTTTATAACATTTAAGTTATTATTTGCAAAAGCAATAAACTCTTATCAGTTAGTAAACAGTCAGGCATTAAAAATTTTCAATTCATTTTTAAGTCATTGGAAAAATTGGTTCCTTCTTTCTTTAGCCACCTAATTAATTACGTTTAAAAGGGGAATTAATTCCTTTCGATAACTGGTCATACGTGTTGGTCTGTTTAAAGCTTATCTTTATAAGCTGCATTCACCATATCTAGGTACACATGTCTACCTACCAGGCGGTAAATTTGGAGCATTAACAAAAAACGTTTTTTTTAACTTTTTATTTCGATGTCACCAATCAAAGTTGTTGTTTTTTTTTTGCTTTTTCGCAAATTTAAAAAAGTCAAACTTGTTTCCAATTGTTTATCAAAATATTTGTTGTATGTATACGAAAATAAACAAACAAAAATAATTATTTAAACTCACACCGACAGTACTCTCACGATATTTCTTTTAAATAAACTGAAATATGAGAGTGAGATGTGAAACGAAACGATTGAGAGTTTAAATATAAAAACTTGTATTTATATTGTTATGTGTGTATTAGCAAATAATTCCTTGTTTTAACAAAACCACACTAAAACTAATTAAATGTTTTAATTTTGCATAAAAAAAAAACAAAAAATTACAATAAATAGTGGGGATTTTATAAGCAGTGCTATCAGTCACAGATATGTACGTACGTACAATATTGTAGATTTATTTTTAACATTTTGCAGCTTTAAAAAATACTTCAGGGATTCCCAAAACTCAGCATCGTTGTAGAGAATAAACGGAAATAAATGTATAAAACATTTAGAATGTAAAGAGAACTCAATATCAAATTGTAAAACATTTTTAGCTATCAAGTTCAAGTTTTTGCTTTTAAATCGTTAACAAAAATACAGGTTTTAAATTGGCATGTTTTTTGGGATGCAGGAAATTCCAGTTATCTTCGACTACTTGTTTTTCTTACCAAATTGGCCATTAACAACCTGATTAACGGATTTCGGCCTGCCTTAACACATCCTTCCAAGCGTCTCTGCTTCTGGCGCGCCTTCGCCAGTTGGTCACACCAATCGATGACAGATTCATAGATTTATTGGAATGCCCGTTTCGCCGGAGCATCTCCATCCATTCAAACGTGACCGAGCCAGCGTGTAGTCGCTGGATATTAACACGCTGCACGATGTCCACGTCGTTGAGGAGCTCATACAGCTCATTTTCGGATGTGGAAACCATCACAAACTCGCACTGGACCGAAGATCTTACGTAAGACTTTTCTCTAAAATACTCTCAAGTCTGCAGCATTAGTGCTTAATAGTGTCCATACCTTAGCATTATAAAGACGCACGGGTATGACGACTTTGTTGTAGAGCATTAGTTTTGTGCTACTTTATGCAGGTCAGTGCAGCCTTCAATGGGGCCTGGGGCTACCCGCTCTAGGTAGGTCGGAGTGGTAGCTTTGACACCACAAGCACACTTGAGCCCGCATAGCGGACCGTTGTGACGCCCTACGCTGCCGGGTATCTGGCTAGTAGCCGGTAAGCTAGGAAGCTGGCTAGTATAGTTGTATAGCTGGTTAGTGGTGTAGCCTGCTACATAGCTAGCTTGGAGGAAGCTGGCTAGTATAGCTGGGTAGCTGTTTAGTATAGCTGGGTAGCTGGCTAGTATAGTTGGGAAGCTGACTACCTGAGAAGCTGAGAGCTGGCTACATGCGCAGCTGTGTAGCTGGCTACCTGGGAAGCTGGCTGCCTGGGTAGCTGGGAACCTAGCTAGCGGCACTAGCTGGCTAGCTACACCAGCTTTTTTTACGCCGAGGAGGGGTAAATGTACCTAACCGCACCATAGAGGAAGTCGTCACATCCTCCGTGGGTGGGGCCCTCACCCACTAAATCCCCCCTCGTCTCCTGTGGACTTGTTTGTGCCCGCTCCGGAACTACGGTGGTATTACTTCGGAGTGGAGTCCTTTTGGCCTCTCCATGTTCAAATCCGCGTCCGGACTGCGTATCGAAAGTTGAGGAGACATCTAAGCGTCTCCACTATTCCTTTCGTCTAATTCATCGTTTCGTTTTGGCCCGGCACGTGTGACAGTATCGCCTATGCCGACATGCTTACTCGTTCTGCAGCCTCAAGATCTCTCTCTCTTTCCGCCTTAGAATGCGTTCTACCTAATTCACCACCGAGGTCCAATTTTCCCTACTCACAATCATGACCCCGACAATGTTAGCGGCTGTGATCGTTCCAACTATTGACGTCAGTACAGAGCGATAGCTCTGCCAGCGTGCACACTCGAAAACAGTGTGCCTTGCGTCATCAATTACCTCCCCTTCCTCGTAAAGACAGTAAGGGGTGGCGCTCTTGCCCATTCTGTGCAGATATTTTCTAAAATATCCGTGACCCGATAGTATCTGTGTATCGTAGTAATTTACCTCTCCAAATTTCCGAATAAGTCTCGCCGTCCATCTTCCTCTATCTTCCTCGTTCCATCGTTGTTGCCATTTTGAAATGGTGTTTTCCCTGAAGTAACCTGAAAATTAGCAGCAATTCCGTTTTATGCATGGCCAGGTCTAGGCCGTGGGAATCCAACCATGTTCTTGTTCTCAGCATAAGACGTCTCAGTTTTCGCTGCGCCTCTTCCGTATTCCTGGCCGTGATAACAGCCGCAATATCGTCTGCGTATCCAACCAGCTGACAACCTGGGAAGCTGATTAGTATAGGTGGGTAGCTGACTGCCTAGGAAGCTGGCTACCTACGTACCTGGCTAGTATATCTAGCTACTTACTTACCTTACTAGTATAGCTTGCTAGTATAGCTGGATAACTGACTAGTATAACGGGGTAGTTGGGAGCTGGCTACCTGCTTACCTGGGAGCTGGCTGGTATAGCTGGAAAGCTTACTAGCTGGGAGCTGGCTAGCTGTGTAGCTGGCTACGTGCGAGATTGGTAGCTGGCTACCTGGGAAGCTGGCTACATTGGTTAGCTTACCAGGATAGCTGGGAGCTGATAAGATGGCTACCTGCGCACCTGAGAGCTGGCTGGTATAGCTAGGAAGCTTGCTAGCTGCGAGCTGACTACATTGCTAGCTGGATAGCTGGCTACCTGCGTAGCTGGGAGCTGGCTGCTTTAGACGTCAGTGCAGAGCGATAGCTCTGCCAGCGTGCACACTCGAAAACGGTGTGCTCTGCGTCATCAATTATCTCCCCTTCCTCTAGGAGGCTGGTTAGTATTGCTGGGAAGCTGGGAGCTGGCTAGTATAGCCGGCTACTTGCGCAGCTGTGTAGCTGGCTACCTGGGAAGCTGATTACATTGGTAGTTATCTATCTGGCTAGCTGGGAGCTGAGAAGCTGGCTACGTAGCTAGCTAGTATAGCTGGGAACTGAGAAGCTGGGTAGCTGGCTACCTGCATACCTGGGAGCTGCTTAGTATAGCTGGCTACTGGCGTAGCTGGGAAGCCGGCTAACTAGGAAGCTGGTTATCTTACTAGTATAGCTGGGAGCCGTGTAGCTGAGAAGCTGGTTAGTATAGGTGGGGAGCTGGCTACCTGAGAAGGATCGCTGGGAACCTGGCTACCAACGTACCTGGCTAGTATAGCTGGCTACCTACTTACCTAAATAGTATAGTTTGGTAGCTAACTAGTATAACTGGGTAATTACTAGCGGGGAGCCGGCTAGTTGTGTATCTGGTTAGCTTACTAGGATAGCTGGAGCTGTGTAGTTGAGACGCTGGCTACCTGTGTACCTGGGAGCTGGCTGGTATAGCTAGGAAGCTTGCTAGCTGGTAGCTGACTAGTATAACAGGGTAGTTGGGAGCTGGCTATCTTCGTACCTGGCTAGTATAGCCACCTGCGTAGCTGGCTACATTGGTAGCTTGGTTAGCCTACTAGGATAGTTGCGAGCTGTATAGCTGAGAACCTGGCTACCTGCATACCTGGGAGCTGGCTGGTATATCTAGGTAGCTTGCTAGCTGAGAGCTGGCTACATGGGAAGCTGGTTACATTGGTAGCTAGATACCTGGTTACCTGGGAAGCTGGCTACATTGCCAGCTGGGTAGCTGGCTACCTACGTACCTATGAGCTGGCTGGCATAACTGGGAAAATTGCTAGCTGGCTTCCTGCGTACCTGAGAGCTGGCTGGTATAGCTAGGAAGCTTGCTAGCTGGAAGCTGGCTACATGGGAAGCTGGTTAGTATAGGTGGGTAGCTGACTACCTACTTACCTGATTAGTATAGCTGGCTACTTGAGTAGCTGGGGAGCTGGGAGCTGTGTAGCTCAGAAGCTGGCTACATGAGATGCTGGTTACATTGGTAGCTAGCTACCTAGCTACCTGGGAAGCTGGCTACATTGTTAGCTGCGTAGCTGGCTACATTGTTGGGTGGGTAGCTGGCTACCTGCGTACCTGGGAGCTGGCTGGTATAGCTGGGAAACTTGCTAGCGGAGATCTGGCAATCTGCGCAGCTGGCTACATGCGCAGCTGTGTAGCTAGATAGCTAGGAGGTTGGTACATGGATAGCTCTGGCTAGTATAGCTGGGAAGCTGGATACCTACGTACCTAGCTAGTATAGCTGGCTACCTACTTACCTGACTAGTATATAGGAGTGGGCACAACAAGTCCATGAGACGAGGGGGGGATTTAGCGGGTGAAGGCCCCATACACGGAGGATGTGACGACTTCCTGTATGGTGCGGTTAGGTACATTTACCCCTCCTCGGCGTGAAAAAAAACTTGCGTAGCTGGGGAGCTGGTTACATTGGTAGGTGGCTACCTGGGAAGCTGGCTACATTGATAGCTTAGTTAGCATACTAGGATAGCTGGGAGCTGCGTAGCTGAGAAGCTTGCTAGCTGGGAAGCTGATTACATTGGTAGCTAGCTACCTGGCTAGCTGGGAGCTGAGAAGCTGGCTACCTGCGTACCAGGGTAGCTGACTACATTGGTGGTTGGCTACATTTGTAGCTAGCTACATTGGTGGTTGGCTACATTGGTAGCTGGCTACATTGGTGGTTGGCTACATTTGTCGCTGACTACATCGATAGCCGGCTACATTTATAGCTAGCTACATTTGTAGCTGACTTCATTGGTGGTTGGCTGCATTTGTAGCTGACTACATTGGTGGTTGGCTACATTTGCAGCTGGCTGCATTTGTAGCTGACTACATTTGTTGCTGACTACATCGGTAGCTGGCTACATTTGTAACTAGCTAGCTAGCTACATTTGTAGCTGACTGCATTGGTAGTTGGCTACATTTGTAGCTGGCTATATTTGTAGCTGGCTGCATTTGTAGCTGACTACATTGGTGGTTGGCTACATTTGCATCTGGCTGCATTTATAGCTAGCGGCATGTGCAGCTGACTACATTTGTAGCTGACTACATTGGTGGTTGGCTACATTTGTAGCTGGATGCATGTGTAGTTGGCTGCATTTGTAGTTGGCTGCATTTGTAGCTGGCTACATTGGTAGCTGGCTATATTTGTAGCTGGCTGCATTTATAGCTAGCGGCATGTGCAGCTGACTACATTGGTAGCTGGCTGCATTTGTAGCTGGCTATATTTTTGTAGCTGGCTGCATTGGTAGCTGGCTATATTTGTAGCTGGCTACATTTGTAGCTGGCTGCATTTGTAGCAGACTACATCGGTAGCTGGCTACATTGGTAGCAGACTACATCGGTAGCTGGCTACATTGGTAGCAGGCTGCATTTGTAGCAGGCTGCATTTGTAGCTGGCTACATTGGTAGCTGGCTATATTTGTAGCTGGCTGCATTTGTAGCTGGCTGCATTTGTAGCTGGCTACATTGGTAGCTGGCTACATTTGTAGCTGGCTGCATTTGTAGCTGGCTGCATTTGTAGCAGACTACATCGGTAGCTGGCTACATTGGTAGCTGGATGCATGTGTAGCTGGCTATATTTGTAGCTGGCTGCATTGGTAGCTGGCGCATTGGTAGCTAGCTACATTAGTGGTTGGCTACATTTGTAGCTGGCTGCATTTGTAGCAGACTACATCGGTAGATGGCTACATTGGTAGCTGGATGGAGTGGTAGGTGGGTGCATTAGTAGCTGGCTGCATTTGCAGCTGACTACATTGGTGGTTGGTTACATTTGTAGCTGGATGCATGTGTGGCTAGCTACAAATGCAGCCAGATACAAATGCAGCCAGCTACAAATGCAGGCACCTACAGCTGCTGCTGACTGCATTTGTAGCTGGCTGCATTTGTTGCTGACTACATCGGTAGCTGGCTACATTTGTAACTAGCTAGCTAGCTACATTTGTAGCAGACTGCATTGGTGGTTGGCTACATTTGTAGCTGGCTATATTTGTAGCTGGCTGCATTTGTAGCTGACTACATTGGTGGTTGGCTACATTTGCATCTGGCTGCATTTATAGCTAGCGGCATGTGCAGCTGACTACATTGGTAGCTGGCTGCATTTGTAGCTGGCTATATTTTTGTAGCTGGCTGCATTGGTAGCTGGCTATATTTGTAGCTGGCTACATTTGTAGCTGGCTGCATTTGTAGCAGACTACATCGGTAGCTGGCTACATTTGTAGCAGACTACATCGGTAGCTGGCTACATTTGTAGCAGACTACATCGGTAGCTGGCTACATTTGTAGCTGGCTGCATTTGTAGCTGGCTGCATTTGTAGCAGACTACATCGGTAGCTGGCTACATTGGTAGCTGGATGCATGTGTAGCTGGCTATATTTGTAGCTGGCTGCATTGGTAGCTGGCGCATTGGTAGCTAGCTACATTAGTGGTTGGCTACATTTGTAGCTGACTGCATTGGTGGTTGGCTACATTTGTAGCTGGCTGCATTTGTAGCAGACTACATCGGTAGATGGCTACATTGGTAGCTGGATGGAGTGGTAGGTGGGTGCATTAGTAGCTGGCTGCATTTGCAGCTGACTACATTGGTGGTTGGTTACATTTGTAGCTGGATGCATGTGTGGCTAGCTACAAATGCAGCCAGATACAAATGCAGCCAGCTACAAATGCAGGCACCTACAGCTGCTGCTGACTGCATTTGTAGCTGGCTGCATTTGTTGCTGACTACATCGGTAGCTGGCTACATTTGTAACTATCTAGCTTGCTACATTTGTAGCTGACTGCATTGGTGGTTGGCTACATTTGTAGCTGGCTATATTTGTAGCTGGCTGCATTTGTAGCTGACTACATTGGTGGTTGGCTACATTTGCATCTGGCTGCATTTATAGCTAGCGGCATGTGCAGCTGACTAAATTTGTAGCTGACTACATTGGTGGTTGGCTACATTTGTAGCTGGGTGCATGTGTAGTTCGCTGCATTTGTAGGTGGCTGCATTTGTAGCTGACTACATTTGTAGCTAGCTACATTGGTAGTTGGCTGCGTTTGTAGCAGACTACATCGGTAGCTGGCTACGTTGGTAGCTGGCTGGATTGGTGGGTGGCTGCATTTGTAGCCAACCACCAATCCAGCCAGCTACCGATGTAGTCTGCTACAAACGCAGCCAACTTCCAATGTAGCTAGCTACAAATGCAGTCAGCTACAAATACAGCCACCTACAAATGCAGCGAACTACACATGCACCCAGCTACAAATGTAGCCAACCACCAATGTAGTCAGCTACACATGCATCCAGCTACCAATGTAGCCAGCTACCGATGTAGTCTGCTACAAATGCAGCCAGCTACAAATGCAGCCAGCTACAAATGTAGCCAGCTACAAATGCAGCCAGCTACAAATATAGCCGATGTAGTCTGCTACAAATGCAGCCACCCACCAATGCAGTCAGCTACAAATGTGGCTAGCTACAAATGCAGCCAGCTACAAATGCAGCCAGCTACAAATGTAGCCAGCTACAAATGCAGCCAGCTACAAATATAGCCGATGTAGTCTGCTACAAATGCAGCCACCCACCAATGCAGTCAGCTACAAATGTGGCTAGCTACAAATGCAGCCAGATACAAATGCAGCCAGCTACAAATGCAGGCACCTACAGCTGCTGCTGACTGCATTTGTAGCTAGCTACATTTGTAGCTGACTGCATTGGTGGTTTGCTATATTTGTAGCTGGTTATATTTGTAGCTGGCTACATTGGTAGCTGGCTGCATTTGCAGCTGCCTAAATTGGTAGCTGGCTATATTTGTAGCTGGCTATTTTTGTAGCTGGCTGCATTGGTAGCTGGCTGCATTTGAAGCTGGCTATATTTGTAGCTGGCTGCATTTGTAGCTGGCTACATTGTTAGCTGGCTGCATTTGTAGCTGGCTGCATTTGTAGCAGACTACATCGGTAGCTGGCTACTTTGGTAGGTGGGTGCATTAGTAGCTGGCCGCATTTGTAGCTGGCGCATTGGTAGCTAGCTACATTAGTGGTTGGCTACATTTGTAGATAGCTACATCGGTAGCTGACTACATTGGTAGCTAGCAACATTTGTAGCTGGCTGCATTTGTAGCTGGCTGCATTTGTAGCAGACTACATCGGTAGCTGGCTACATTGGTAGCTGGCTGCATTTGTAGCTGGCTATATTTGTAGCTGGCTGCATGGGTAGCTGGCTGCATTTGTAGCTGGCTACATTGCTAGCTGACTACATTGGTGGTTGGTTACATTTGTAGCTGGCTATATTTGTAGCTGGCTGCATTTGTAGCTGACTACATTGGTGGTTGGCTACATTTGCATCTGGCTGCATTTATAGCTAGCGGCATGTGCAGCTGACTACATTTGTAGCTGACTACATTGGTGGTTGGCTACATTTGTAGCTGGATGCATGTGTAGTTGGCTGCATTTGTAGTTGGCTGCATTTGTAGCTGGCTACATTGGTAGCTGGCTATATTTGTAGCTGGCTGCATTTATAGCTAGCGGCATGTGCAGCTGACTACATTGGTAGCTGGCTGCATTTGTAGCTGGCTATATTTTTGTAGCTGGCTGCATTGGTAGCTGGCTATATTTGTAGCTGGCTACATTTGTAGCTGGCTGCATTTGTAGCAGACTACATCGGTAGCTGGCTACATTGGTAGCAGACTACATCGGTAGCTGGCTACATTGGTAGCAGGCTGCATTTGTAGCAGGCTGCATTTGTAGCTGGCTACATTGGTAGCTGGCTATATTTGTAGCTGGCTGCATTTGTAGCTGGCTGCATTTGTAGCTGGCTACATTGGTAGCTGGCTACATTTGTAGCTGGCTGCATTTGTAGCTGGCTGCATTTGTAGCAGACTACATCGGTAGCTGGCTACATTGGTAGCTGGATGCATGTGTAGCTGGCTATATTTGTAGCTGGCTGCATTGGTAGCTGGCGCATTGGTAGCTAGCTACATTAGTGGTTGGCTACATTTGTAGCTGGCTGCATTTGTAGCAGACTACATCGGTAGATGGCTACATTGGTAGCTGGATGGAGTGGTAGGTGGGTGCATTAGTAGCTGGCTGCATTTGCAGCTGACTACATTGGTGGTTGGTTACATTTGTAGCTGGATGCATGTGTGGCTAGCTACAAATGCAGCCAGATACAAATGCAGCCAGCTACAAATGCAGGCACCTACAGCTGCTGCTGACTGCATTTGTAGCTGGCTGCATTTGTTGCTGACTACATCGGTAGCTGGCTACATTTGTAACTAGCTAGCTAGCTACATTTGTAGCAGACTGCATTGGTGGTTGGCTACATTTGTAGCTGGCTATATTTGTAGCTGGCTGCATTTGTAGCTGACTACATTGGTGGTTGGCTACATTTGCATCTGGCTGCATTTATAGCTAGCGGCATGTGCAGCTGACTACATTGGTAGCTGGCTGCATTTGTAGCTGGCTATATTTTTGTAGCTGGCTGCATTGGTAGCTGGCTATATTTGTAGCTGGCTACATTTGTAGCTGGCTGCATTTGTAGCAGACTACATCGGTAGCTGGCTACATTTGTAGCAGACTACATCGGTAGCTGGCTACATTTGTAGCTGGCTGCATTTGTAGCTGGCTGCATTTGTAGCAGACTACATCGGTAGCTGGCTACATTGGTAGCTGGATGCATGTGTAGCTGGCTATATTTGTAGCTGGCTGCATTGGTAGCTGGCGCATTGGTAGCTAGCTACATTAGTGGTTGGCTACATTTGTAGCTGACTGCATTGGTGGTTGGCTACATTTGTAGCTGGCTGCATTTGTAGCAGACTACATCGGTAGATGGCTACATTGGTAGCTGGATGGAGTGGTAGGTGGGTGCATTAGTAGCTGGCTGCATTTGCAGCTGACTACATTGGTGGTTGGTTACATTTGTAGCTGGATGCATGTGTGGCTAGCTACAAATGCAGCCAGATACAAATGCAGCCAGCTACAAATGCAGGCACCTACAGCTGCTGCTGACTGCATTTGTAGCTGGCTGCATTTGTTGCTGACTACATCGGTAGCTGGCTACATTTGTAACTATCTAGCTTGCTACATTTGTAGCTGACTGCATTGGTGGTTGGCTACATTTGTAGCTGGCTATATTTGTAGCTGGCTGCATTTGTAGCTGACTACATTGGTGGTTGGCTACATTTGCATCTGGCTGCATTTATAGCTAGCGGCATGTGCAGCTGACTAAATTTGTAGCTGACTACATTGGTGGTTGGCTACATTTGTAGCTGGGTGCATGTGTAGTTCGCTGCATTTGTAGGTGGCTGCATTTGTAGCTGACTACATTTGTAGCTAGCTACATTGGTAGTTGGCTGCGTTTGTAGCAGACTACATCGGTAGCTGGCTACGTTGGTAGCTGGCTGGATTGGTGGGTGGCTGCATTTGTAGCCAACCACCAATCCAGCCAGCTACCGATGTAGTCTGCTACAAACGCAGCCAACTTCCAATGTAGCTAGCTACAAATGCAGTCAGCTACAAATACAGCCACCTACAAATGCAGCGAACTACACATGCACCCAGCTACAAATGTAGCCAACCACCAATGTAGTCAGCTACACATGCATCCAGCTACCAATGTAGCCAGCTACCGATGTAGTCTGCTACAAATGCAGCCAGCTACAAATGCAGCCAGCTACAAATGTAGCCAGCTACAAATGCAGCCAGCTACAAATATAGCCGATGTAGTCTGCTACAAATGCAGCCACCCACCAATGCAGTCAGCTACAAATGTGGCTAGCTACAAATGCAGCCAGCTACAAATGCAGCCAGCTACAAATGTAGCCAGCTACAAATGCAGCCAGCTACAAATATAGCCGATGTAGTCTGCTACAAATGCAGCCACCCACCAATGCAGTCAGCTACAAATGTGGCTAGCTACAAATGCAGCCAGATACAAATGCAGCCAGCTACAAATGCAGGCACCTACAGCTGCTGCTGACTGCATTTGTAGCTAGCTACATTTGTAGCTGACTGCATTGGTGGTTTGCTATATTTGTAGCTGGTTATATTTGTAGCTGGCTGCATTTGCAGCTGCCTAAATTGGTAGCTGGCTATATTTGTAGCTGGCTATTTTTGTAGCTGGCTGCATTGGTAGCTGGCTGCATTTGAAGCTGGCTATATTTGTAGCTGGCTGCATTTGTAGCTGGCTACATTGTTAGCTGGCTGCATTTGTAGCTGGCTGCATTTGTAGCAGACTACATCGGTAGCTGGCTACTTTGGTAGGTGGGTGCATTAGTAGCTGGCCGCATTTGTAGCTGGCGCATTGGTAGCTAGCTACATTAGTGGTTGGCTACATTTGTAGATAGCTACATCGGTAGCTGACTACATTGGTAGCTAGCAACATTTGTAGCTGGCTGCATTTGTAGCTGGCTGCATTTGTAGCAGACTACATCGGTAGCTGGCTACATTGGTAGCTGGCTGCATTTGTAGCTGGCTATATTTGTAGCTGGCTGCATGGGTAGCTGGCTGCATTTGTAGCTGGCTACATTGCTAGCTGACTACATTGGTGGTTGGTTACATTTGCAGCTGGCTACATTGGTAGTTGGCTGCATTTGTAGCAGACTACATCGGTAGCTAGCTACATTGGTAGCTGGTTGGATTGGTAGGTGGCTACATTTGTAGCTGACTGCATTGGTGGTTGGCTACATTTGTAGCTGGCTACATTGGTATCTGGCTGCATTTGTAGCTGGCTACATTGGTAGCTGGCTACATTGGTAGCTGGCTGCATTTGTAGCTGACTACATTGGTAGCTAGCTACATTTGTAGCTGGCGGCATTGGTAGCTGGCTACATTGGTAGCTGGCTATATTTGTAGCTGGCTATATTTGTAGCTGGCTGCATTTGTAGTTGGCTACATTTGTAGCTGGCTGCATTTGTAGCAGGCTGCATTTGTAGCAGGCTACATTGGTAGCTGGCTACATTGGTATCTGGCTGCATTTGTAGCTGGCTACATTGGTAGCTGGCTACATTGGTAGCTGGCTACATTGGTAGCTGGCTGCATTTGTAGCTGACTACATTGGTAGCTGGCTATATTTGTAGCTGGCTATATTTGTAGCTGGCTATATTTGTAGCTGGCTGCATTTGTAGTTGGCTACATTTGTAGCTGGCTGCATTTGTAGCAGGCTGCATTTGCAGCTGGCTATATTTGTAGCTGGCTGCATTTGTAGCTGGCTACATTTGTAGCTGGCTACATTTGTAGCTGGCTGGATTGGTAGCTGGCTGCATTTGTAGCAGACTACATCGGTAGCTGGCTACATTGGTAGCTGGCTGCATTTGTAGCTGGCTACATTGCTAGCTGCCTGCATTTATAGCTGGCTACATTGGTAGCTGGCTGCATTTGTAGCTGCCTGCATTTGTAGCTAGCAACATTGGTAGCTGGCTGCATTGGTCGCTAACTACATTGTTGTGGGCTACATTTGTAGATAGCTACATTTGTAGCTGACTGCATTTGTAGCTGGCTGCATTTGCAGCTGACTACATTTGTAGCTGACTACATTGGTGGTTGGTTACATTTGCAGCTGGCTACATTGGTAGTTGGCTGCATTTGTAGCAGACTACATCGGTAGCTAGCTACATTGGTAGCTGGTTGGATTGGTAGGTGGCTACATTTGTAGCTGACTGCATTGGTGGTTGGCTACATTTGTAGCTGGTTACATTGGTAGCTGGCTGCATTTGTAGCTGACTACATTGGTAGCTAACTACATTTGTAGCAGGCTGCATTTGTAGCTGGCTATATTTGTAGCTGGCTGCATTTGTAGCTGGCTACATTTGTAGCTGGCTGGATTGGTAGGTGGGTGCATTAGTAGCTGGCTACATTTGTAGCTGGCTACATTGGTAGCTGGGTATATTGGTAGCTGGCTACATTTGTAGCTGGCTACATTTGTAGCTGGCTACATTCGTAGCTGGCTACATTCGTACCTGGTTGGATTGGTAGGTGGGTGCATTAATAGCTGGCTGTATTGGTAGGTGGGTGCATTAGTAGCTGGCTACATTGGTAGCTGGCCGCATTTTTAGCTGGCTACATTCGTAGCTGGCTGGATTGGTAGGTGGGTGCATTAGTAGCTAGCTACATCGGTAGCTGGCTGGATTGGTAGGTGGGTGCATTAGTAGCTGGCTACATTGGTAGCTGGCCGCATTTGTAGCTGGCTGCATTCGTAGCTGGCTGGATTGGTAGGTGGGTGCATTAGTAGCTGGCTACATTGGTAGCTGCCTGCATTGGTAGATGGCTGCATTCGTAGCTGGCTATATTTGTAGCTGGCTACATTTGCAGCCTGCTACCAATGTAGCTACATTTGTAGCTGGCTACATTCGTAGCTGGTTGGATTGGTAGGTGGGTGCATTAATAGCTGGCTACATTGGTAGCTGGATGGATTGGTAGGTGGGTGCATTAGTAGCTGGCTACATTAGTAGCTGGCCGCATTTTTAGCTGGCTACATTCGTAGCTGGCTGGATTGGTAGGTGGCTGCATTAATAGCTGGCTACATCGGTAGCTGGCTGGATTGGTAGGTGGGTGCATTAGTAGCTGGCTACATTGGTAGCTGGCCGCATTTTTAGCTGGCTACATTCGTAGCTGGCTGGATTGGTAGGTGGGTGCATTAGTAGCTGGCTACATCGGTAGCTGGCTGGATTGGTAGGTGGGTGCATTAGTAGCTGGCTACATTGGTAGCTGGCTGCATTTGTAGCTGGCTACATTGGTAGCTGCCTGCATTGGTAGCTGCCTGCATTGGTAGCTGCCTGCATTGGTAGCTGGCTGCATTCGTAGCTGGCTATATTTGTAGCTGGCTACATTTGCAGCCTGCTACCAATGTAGCCTGCCACCAATGCAGCCAACTACCAATGCAGCCAGCTACAAATGCAGCAAGCTACCAATGCAGCCAGCTACCAATGTAGCCAGATAGCAGTTGTCTACCTGGGAGCTGGCTATATCGGTAGCTGGCTGGATTGGTAGCTGGTTACATTAGTAGCTGGCTACATTGGTGGCTGGTTGCATTGGTGGCTGGCTGCATTGGTAGCTGGCTACATTGGTAGCTGGCTGCATTAGTAGCTGGCTGCATTTGTAGCTGGCTATATTTGTAGCTGGCTGCATTGGTAGCTGGCTGCATTGGTAGCTGGCTGCATTGCCAGCTGGCAGCATTTGTAGCTGGCTATATTTGTAGCTGGATAAATTGGTAGCTGGCTGCATTTCTAGCTGGCTGCATTTGTAGCTGACTGCATTTGTAGCTGGCTGCATTCGTAGCTGGCTGCATTGGTGGTTGGCTACATTTGCAGCCTGCCACCAATGTAGCTGACTACATTTGTAGCTGGCTGCATTTCTAGCTGGCTGCATTTGTAGCTGACTGCATTTGTAGCTGGCTGCATTCGTAGCTGGCTGCATTGGTGGTTGGCTACATTTCCAGCTTGCCACCAATGCAGCCAGCTACGAGCTACACAGGTAGCCTACCAATATAGCCACCTACGAGCCACACAGGTAGCCTACCGATGTAGCCAGCTGCCAATGCAGCCAGCTATCAATGTAGCCAGCTTCCTAGCTAGGCAGCTATCAATGTAGCCAGCTACCAATACAGCCAGCTACCAATGCAGCCAGCTACAAATGCAGCCAGCTACAAATATAGCCAGCTACAAATGCAGCCAGCTACCAATGCAATCAGCTACTAATGTAGCCAGATAGCAGTTGTCTACCAGGGAGCTGGCTACATCGGTAGCTGGCTGGATTGGTAGCTGCTTACGTTGGTAGCTGGCTACATTGGTGGCTGGTTGCATTGGTGGCTGGCTACATTGGTGATTGGCTACATTGGTGGCTGGCTGCATTGGTGGCTGGTTGCATTGATAGCTGGCTGCATTGGTAGCTGGCTGCATTGGTAGCTGACTGCATTGGTAGCTGACTGCATTGGTAGCTGGCTGGATTGGCTGCATTTGTAGCTAGCTGCATGGATTGGCTCATTGGTAGCTGGCTACATTTGTAGCTGGCTATATATGTAGCTGGCTGCATTGGTAGCTGGCTGCATTGCCAGCTGGCTGCATTTGTAGCCGGCTATATTTGTAGCTGGCTATATTTGTAGCTGGTTAAATTGGTAGCTGGCTGCATTTCTAGCTGGCTGCATTTGTAGCTGGCTCCATTTGTAGCTGGCTGCATTGGTGGTTGGCTACATTTGCAGCCTGCCACCAATGTAGCTGACTACATTTGTAGCTGGCTATATTTGTAGCTGGCTGCATTGGTGGTAGGCTACATTTGCAGCCTGCTACCAATGTAGCCAGCTACCAATGCAGCCTGCTACAAATGCAGCTAGCTACAAATGCAGCCAGCTACCAATGCAGCTAGCTGCCATTGTAGCCAGATAGCAGTTGTCTACCTGGGAGCTGGCTACATCGGTAGCTGGCTGGATTGGTAGCTGGTTACATTAGTAGCTGGCTACATTGGTGGTTGGTTGCATTGGTGGTTGGCTGCATTGGTGGCTGGCTGCATTGGTAGCTGGCTGCATTGGTGGCTGGTTGCATTGGTGGCTGGCTACATTAGTGGTTGGCTACATTGGTGGCTGGCTGCATTGGTGGCTGGTTGCATTGATAGCTGGCTGCCTTGGTAGCTGGCTGCATTGGTAGCTGACTGCATTGGTAGCTGGCTGCATTTGTAGCTAGCTGCATGGATTGGCTCATTGGTAGCTGGCTACATTTGTAGCTGGCTATATATGTAGCTGGCTGCATTGGTAGCTGGCTGCATTGCCAGCTGGCTGCATTTGTAGCTGGCTATATTTGTAGCTGGTTAAATTGGTAGCTGGCTGCATTTGTAGCTGGCTCCATTTGTAGCTGTATGCATTGGTGGTTGGCTACATTTGCAGCCTGCCACCAATGTAGCTGACTACATTTGTAGCTGGCTATATTTGTCGCTGGCTGCATTGGTGGTTGGCTACATTTGCAGCCTGCTACCAATGTAGCCAGCTACCAATGCAGCCTGCTACAAATGCAGCTAGCTACAAATGCAGCCAACTACCAATGCAGCTAGCTACCAATGCAGCCTGCTACAAATGCAGCTAGCTACAAATGCAGCCAACTACCAATGCAGCTAGCTACAAATGCAGCCAGCTACAAATGCAGCCAGCTACCAATGCAGCCAGCTGCCAATGTAGCCAGATAGCAGTTGTCTACCTGGGAGCTGGCTACATCGGTAGCTGGCTGGATTGGTAGCTGGTTACATTAGTAGCTGGCTACATTGGTGGCTGGTTGCATTGGTGGTTGGCTGCATTGGTGGCTGGCTGCATTGGTAGCTGGCTGCATTGGTAGCTGGCTGCATTGGTGGCTGGTTGCATTGGTGGCTGGCTACATTGGTGGTTGGCTACATTGGTGGCTGGCTGCATTGGTGGCTGGTTGCATTGATAGCTGGCTGCATTGGTAGCTGGCTGCATTGGTAGCTGACTGCATTGGTAGCTGGCTGGATTGGCTGCATTTGTAGCTAGCTGCATGGATTGGCTCATTGGTAGCTGGCTACATTTGTAGCTGGCTATATATGTAGCTGGCTGCATTGGTAGCTGGCTGCATTTGTAGCTGGCTATATTTGTAGCTGGTTAAATTGGTAGCTGGCTGCATTTGTAGCTGGCTGCATTGGTGGTTGGCTACATTTGCAGCCTGCCACCAATGTAGCTGACTACATTTGTAGCTGGCTATATTTGTAGCTGGCTGCATTGGTGGTTGGCTACATTTGCAGCCTGCTACCAATGTAGCCAGCTACCAATGCAGCCTGCTACAAATACAGCTAGCTACAAATGCAGCCAGCTACAAATGCAGCCAGCTGCCAATGTAGCCAGATAGCAGTTGTCTACCTGGGAGCTGGCTACATCGGTAGCTGGCTGGATTGGTAGCTGGTTACATTAGTAGCTGGCTACATTGGTGGCTGGTTGCATTGGTGGTTGGCTGCATTGGTGGCTGGCTGCATTGGTAGCTGGCTGCATTGGTAGCTGGCTGCATTGGTAGCTGGCTGCATTGGTAGCTGCCTAGCTAGGAAGCTGGCTACATTGATAGCTGTCTGCATTGATAGCTGCCTAGCTAGGAAGCTGGCTACATCGGTAGGCTACCTGTGTGGCTCGTAGGTGGCTATATTGGTAGGCTACCTGTGTACCTCGTAGCTGGCTGCATTGGTGGCAGGCTGGAAATGTAGCCAACCACCAATGTAGCCAGCTACCAATGCAGCCTGCTACAAATGCAGCTAGCTACAAATGCAGCCAACTACAAATGTAGCCAGCTACATTGGTGGCAGGCTGCAAATGTAGCCAACCACCAATGCAGCCAGCTACAAATATAGCCAGCTACAAATGTAATCAGCTACATTGGTGGCAGGCTGCAAATGTAGCCAACCACCAATGCAGTCAGATACAAATGGAGCCAGCTACAAATGCAGCCAGCTAGAAATGCAGCCAGCTACCAATTTAACCAGCTACAAATATAGCCAGCTACAAATATAGCCAGCTACAAATATAGCCAGCTACAAATGCAGCCAGCTGGCAATGCAGCTAGCTACAAATATAGCCAGCTACCAATGCAGCTAGCTACAAATGAGCCAATCCATGCAGCTAGCTACAAATGCAGCCAATCCAGCCAGCTACCAATGCAGTCGCTACCAATGCAGCCAGCTACAAATATAGCCAGCTACCAATAGAGCCAGCTACAAATGCAGCCAGCTAGAAATGCAGCCAGCTACGAATTTAACCAGCTACAAATATAGCCAGCTACAAATATAGCCAGCTACAAATATAGCCAGCTACAAATGCAGCCAGCTGGCAATGCAGCTAGCTACAAATATAGCCAGCTACCAATGCAGCTAGCTACAAATGAGCCAATCCATGCAGCTAGCTACAAATGCAGCCAATCCAGCCAGCTACCAATGCAGTCGCTACCAATGCAGCCAGCTACAAATATAGCCAGCTACCAATAGAGCCAGCTACAAATGCAGCCAGCTAGAAATGCAGCCAGCTACGAATTTAACCAGCTACAAATATAGCCAGCTACAAATATAGCCAGCTACAAATATAGCCAGCTACAAATGCAGCCAGCTGGCAATGCAGCCAGCTACCAATGCAGCCAGCTACAAATATAGCCAGCTACAAATGTAGCCAGCTACCAATGCAGCTAGCTACAAATGAGCCAATCCATGCAGCTAGCTACAAATGCAGCCAATCCAGCCAGCTACCAATGCAGTCAGCTACCAATGCAGTCAGCTACCAATGCAGCCAGATATCAATGCAACCAGCCACCAATGCAGCCAGCCACCAATGTAGCCAACCACCAATGTAGCCAGCCACCAATGTAGCCAGCCACCAATGCAGCCTGCTACAAATGCAGCCAGCTTCTAATGTAGCCAGATAGCAGTTGTCTACCAGGGAGCTGGCTACATCGGTAGCTGGCTGGATTGGTAGCTGCTTACATTGGTAGCTGGCTACATTGGTGGCTGGTTGCATTGATATCTGGCTGCATTGGTAGCTGGCTGCATTGGTAGCTGGCTGCATTGGTAGCTGGCTGCATTGGTAGCTGGCTGCATTGGTAGCTGGTTGGATTGGCTGCATTTGTAGCTAGCTGCATGGATTGGCTCATTTGTTGCTAGCTGCATTGGTAGCTGGCTACATTTGTAGCTGGCTATATTTGTAGCTGGCTGCATTGGTAGCTGGCTGCATTGCCAGCTGGCTATATTTGTAGCGGGTTAAATTGGTAGTTGGCTGCATTTCTAGCTGGCTGCATTTGTAGCTGGCTCCATTTGTAGCTGGCTGCATTGGTAGTTGCCTAGCTAGGAAGCTGGCTACATTGATAGCTGTCTGCATTGATAGCTGCCTAGCTAGGAAGCTGGCTACATTGATAGCTGGCAGCCTGCTACCAATGTAGCCAGCTACCAATGCAGCCTGCTACAAATGCAGCTAGCTACAAATGCAGCCAACTACCAATGCAGCCTGCTACAAATGCAGCTAGCTACAAATGCAGCCAATCCAGCCAGCTACCAATGCAGTCGCTACCAATGCAGCCAGCTACAAATATAGCCAGCTACCAATAGAGCCAGCTACAAATGCAGCCAGCTAGAAATGCAGCCAGCTACCAATTTAACCAGCTACAAATATAGCCAGCTACAAATATAGCCAGCTACAAATATAGCCAGCTACCAATAGAGCCAGCTACAAATGCAGCCAGCTAGAAATGCAGCCAGCTACCAATTTAACCAGCTACAAATATAGCCAGCTACAAATATAGCCAGCTACAAATATAGCCAGCTACAAATGCAGCCAGCTACCAATGCAGCCAGCTACAAATATAGCCAGCTACAAATGTAGCCAGCTACCAATGCAGCTAGCTACAAATGAGCCAATCCATGCAGCTAGCTACAAATGCAGCCAATGCAGCCAGCTACCAATGCAGTCAGCTACCAATGCAGCCAGCTATCAATGCAACCAGTCACCAATGCAGCCAGCCACCAATGTAGCCAACCACCAATGTAGCCAGCCACCAATGCAACCAGCCACCAATGTAGCCAGCTACCAATGTAAGCAGCTACCAATCCAGCCAGCTACCGATGTAGCCAGCTCCCTGGTAGTGGCTGCATTTGTAGCTGGCTGTATTGGTAGCTGGCTGTATTGGTAGCTGGCTGCATTTGTAGCTGGCTATATTTGTAGCTGGCTGCATTGGTAGCTGCCTAGCTAGGAAGCTGGCTACATTGATAGCTGGCTAGCTAGGAAGCTGGCTACATTGATAGCTGGCTGCATTGGTAGCTGGCTACATCGGCTACCAATATAGCCACCTACGAGCCACACAGGTAGCCTACCGATGTAGCCAGCTATCAATGTAGCCAGCTTCCTAGCTAGGCAGCTATCAATGCAGACAGCTATCAATGTAGCCAGCTTCCTAGCTAGGCAGCTACCAATGCAGCCAGCTACAAATGCAGCCAGCTACAAATATAGCCAGTTACAAATGCAGCCAGCTACCAACGCAATCAGCTACTAATGTAGCCAGATAGCAGTTGTCTACCTGGGAGCTGGATACAATGGTGGCTGTCTACATTGGTACCTAACTGCATTGGTAGCTGGCTGCATTGGTAGCTGACTGCATTGGTAGCTGGCTGCATTAGTAGCTGGCTGGATTGGTAGGTGGCTGCATTTGTAGCTGAGTACATCAGTAGCTGATTGCATTGGTAGCTGGCTAGCTAGGAAGCCGGCTACATTGGTAACTGGCTGCATTGGTAGCTGGCTGCACTGACAGCTGACTACAATGGTAGCTGATTGTATTGGTATAGTCAGCCACCAATGCAGCCAGCTACGAGCTACACAGGTAGCCTACCAATATAGCCAGCTACGAGCTACACAGATAGCCTACCGATGTAGCCAGCTACCAATGTAGCCAGCTTCCTAGCTAGCCAGCTACCAATGCAGTTAGCTACCAATGCAGCCAGCTATCAATGCTGCCAGCTACCAATGCAGCCAGCTATAATGCAGCCAGCTATCAATGTAGCCAGCTTCCTAGCTAGGAAGCTATCAATGCAGCCAGCTTCCTAGCTAGGCAGCTATGTGTGGTTCGTAGGTGGCTAAATTGGTAGGCTACCTGTATAGCTCGTAGCTGGCTGCATTGGTGGCAGGCTGGAAATGTAGCCAACCACCAATGCACCCAGCTACAAATGTAGTCAGCTAAATTAGTAGCAGGCTGCAAATGTAGTCAGCTACATTGGTGGCAGGCTGCAAATGTAGCCAACCACCAATGCAGCCAGGTAGCTGGCTGGATTGGTAGCTGGTTACATTAGTAACCTGGATGGCTGGGAAGCTGGCTATCTGGGAAATTGGGTAGCTGGCTAGTATATCTGGTTACCTGGGTAGCTGACTAGCTAGGAAGCTGGCTAGTATGACTGGGAAGCTGGCTACAATGGTAACTGGGAAGTTGGGAGCTGGCTAATTGACTAGTATAGCTGAGTAGCTGGCTCGGAATCAGGAAATGAAAACCTCTGTCAAAATAATATTCCACAGTGAGATAACCGATGTTTAGTGGGGCCACAGGATCAACCTCCAAAATAGAAGCATGACCAGAAGGGATGGTGAGCCAATGAGACAGGGTATTGAGTATAGTCGGAGCAAACTTGGCTGCTTACTTAGTGGAAGTGTCTTTCTATGTGAAGACTCTACCATGGCAATATTAAAGGTGATGCATTTACGATCTGAGAAGGAGCATTCCTGAAATACAAACCAATCATTAATATAGTGAGAAAAATCGGAGCTGATCAAAGTGATGTCCAATACTTCCCTTCTATTCCAAGTAAGGAAGGGTGGTTCATTACCCCGATTGGCTATAACTAATAATAAAGTCAAGGAGGCACTCACCACGTTCGTTGGTATCGAAACTGCCCCATATCGTCGGTTCCGATAATGACCGGAATCCCACGTAGTTACGCATCTGCTACCAGTCGGTCAATAGTGATCCAAATGGTCTTCGAGTTTAACTCGATGACTGTGGTGACGGTGTCGTTGTCGCTATACCTGAGAAGGATAAAAGCATTATTAGTTTTGACCATTACACAAGCCCTACCTGTATTTTGGACAAACACGATGCGATAGCCGCTGGCGTTGAGTCCACAAACGATGCCATCTACGACCAAGGGTTCCTGGACTAGAACAAGTTCTACATCCTTACCGCTAGGCGGAGGACTAGAGCGGCGGAAGAAGTTTTGGAGTATTGAAGATTAATTTGACTGACGCTCAGCATCGGCATGAGAATCAACCATTGTCGCATCGGTATCCTCTTCGTCTGATAACGGAGAGGCTATCTGCGCGTCAATATAAATGCTATCAAAGAGTTCTCCAACCAGCTCTGCACATGCTTCCGCATTCGATATCCTCGACAATAAGCTTCGAACCTAGAGGATCCGAGATGGGGTGGGGTCCGATGGAATTGTATCAGATGGGATTGGGGCTGCAACAATCTGTGAAGGGTGGGGACGTTCCATGTGCCTAATCTTAAATCGTAGTCCTTTAAACGTTTGCTGTGGTCGTCAATTTGTCAGGGGAGCTTCAATTGAGGCCTGTATTATGGTTTCCATTGGATATTTTATTACGTGGTTAGTTCCAAGCTCTACGCACAACCCAATTTAAAGTCCAGCATGCATTAACATCTAACGGGTGCTAGTATGCCATTAAAGAAGGGCCACATGGAACTTTCGTGTCAACTTGAATACAGCAAGACAAGTATCGTTGTGGAGGTCGAAAAATTGATCATATCATGGAATATTGATTGTGATTTCAAATTATTGTTTTGCAGTTCTTGGAAGAAATTCATCATTTTAACATTTCTTAATTACTGAAACACTTCTTTTTTCTTCTGTTTTCGTTTCTTTTTAATAATTTTTTTTTTTCTAATTTATTTCACAGGTAAATTCCGTTATAATATCGAACTAACTGGACCACGTAATATATGTGAAGCCATCGAACAAATGGGCTTTGAGGCCCATCTACTTTCTGGCAAGGATAAAATGGCTCACAGTTACTTAGAACACAAAGAGGAGATACGCAAATGGCGTACCGCCTTTCTCATTTCGCTCATCTTTGGCGGTCCCTGTATGATTGCTATGATCTATTTTATGGCTGAAATGGGTAAGAAAGGACACGCCAATATGTGTTGTATAGTACCGGGACTTTCGATGGAAAATCTCGTCATGTTCTTACTGTCCACCCCAGTACAGTTCTTTGGTGGTTGGCATTTTTATGTACAATCATATCGTGCCATTAAACATGGTACCACAAATATGGATGTTTTAATATCAATGGTCACCACAATATCCTATATTTACTCAGTGGCTGTGGTTATTGCAGCAGTACTAATGGAGCAGAATTCATCGCCGCTTACATTTTTCGATACACCACCCATGCTGTTGATATTTATATCGTTGGGTAGATGGCTAGAACATATAGCAAAAGGCAAAACATCAGAGGCATTATCGAAACTGTTATCCTTGAAAGCAGCTGAAGCAGTGTTGGTGGAAATATCGAAAGATTTCGAAATAACTTCAGAAAAAATCATTTCTGTAGATTACGTACAACGTGGTGATATTTTAAAGGTTATACCCGGTGCTAAAGTGCCAGTAGATGGTAAAGTTCTATATGGCCACTCTACATGTGATGAATCCTTGATTACCGGCGAATCCATGCCAGTAGCGAAACGTAAAGGCGCCGTGGTAATAGGCGGCTCTATAAACCAAAATGGTGTGCTATTAATAACAGCCACGCACACGGGTGAGAATACTACACTGGCACAAATAGTCCGCTTAGTGGAGGAGGCTCAAACCTCCAAAGCTCCCATACAGCAATTGGCCGATAAAATAGCCGGATATTTTGTGCCGTTTGTTGTCGTAGTCTCAAGTGTGACTTTGTTGGGCTGGATAATAGCCGGTTTCATAGATCCTGGCCTAGTGGCAGTATCCAGTGAACATAAAGCTCATATGGATACCAACACCATAGTGGTTAGTTATGCATTTAAGTGCGCCTTAAGCGTTTTAGCCATAGCGTGCCCCTGTGCTTTAGGTTTAGCCACACCCACGGCTGTAATGGTTGCTACTGGCACTGGAGCTATTAATGGTATCCTGATCAAGGGAGCTACAGCTTTGGAAAATGCTCATAAGGTATATTGTATATAAAAATATATGTTTGTTGGTTTTGTTTTTTTAAATCTTGAAAAATATTTCAGGTTAAAACTGTAGTCTTTGATAAAACTGGCACTATTACCCATGGCACTCCTATGACTTCCAAAGTCGTTATGTTCGTGAAACCTTCCATATGCAGTTTGGCTAAAGTTCTTACTATAGTGGGTGCTGCAGAAGCCAACAGTGAACATCCCATAGCTTCAGCCATAGTAAGATTTGCGAAAGAAATGTTGGGTCAAGATTATTTAGGCAAAAGCGAAAACTTCCAGGCTGTTCCCGGTTGTGGTATTAAAGTTACTGTGTCTCATTATGAAACCACCCTACGCCAGGCAGCTAATGCAGAGAAGATTATTAATTTCGAAAACAGCTATAGATCGCATGGCAATAATATACAACAGGCTCCGATACAGTTGGAGAACGGTGTATCGATAACCGAATTAATACCGTTGCAAACGGAAGCTCAACGTGTGCTGGCGTCTCAAAAGCACCAACATTTGCAATTACTGCAGTTAGATGACCATCATGCCATGGAACCTATACAGGCTCTCAGTGAAAGTGTAGTAGGCGATAGTAACTCGATTTTAGGCAACGAAATCAATGTACTTATTGGCAACCGCGAATGGATGCTACGTAATGCCATAAATGTGCCCGGAGAAATTAATAGTGCCATGACTGAAGAAGAATCTAAGGGTCATACAGCCGTCCTATGTGCTTTGAATGGTCAATTGGTGTGCATGTTTGCTGTCTCCGATATGGTAAAACCAGAAGCACATCTGGCTGTGTACACTTTAAAGAAAATGGGAATTGAAGTTATATTGTTGACAGGTGATAATAAAAATACCGCTGCCAGTATAGCCAGAGAGGTAAGTATTGGCGAAAAGGTGAAAGAAAGATATATAATTTCATTGCCATTTTAGGTGGGCATCAATCGTGTGTTTGCTGAAGTTTTGCCATCACATAAAGTGGCTAAAATTCAGGGCATCCAGGAGGCTGGCAAACGTGTGGCTATGGTGGGTGATGGCGTCAATGATAGTCCGGCATTGGCACAAGCCGACGTTGGCATAGCTATAGCGGCCGGCACAGATGTAGCCGCCGAAGCAGCCGATGTAGTGCTTATGCGCAATGATCTCTTAGATGTGGTAGCCTGCTTAGATCTGTCACGTAAAACAGTTAAACGCATACGCTACAATTTCCTATTTGCCAGCATGTACAATTTATTGGGTATACCTCTCGCATCGGGCATTTTCGCCCCATTCGGCATAACACTGCAACCCTGGATGGCTTCTGTAGCCATGGCGGCCAGTTCAGTATCGGTGGTGTGCTCTTCTCTTTTATTGAAATTCTATCGCAAACCTACTGCTACCACTTTACGCAATGCTGAATACATGCAATATGTAGCTTCTGCCAAGGAACGTGAACCCGATCAAATCTCTTTACACAGAGGTTTAGAGGACTTGCCAAGAAGACGTGCATCCAGTACTTCACTGCTGTCACGAATACTCTTACGCTCTGGTAGTGTTAAAATGGATCCTAACCAAGATTCTCTGTTGTCCGGTGACGATGGCGATTATATACAAGCAAAAATTGTTAAAAGTAAATATCTACAAGACGTTACAGAAATGCAAAAACTTTAAGACTCTAACTCAGACATAAAGACACTCACAAGAGCACGTGTTTTGTTTTGTTTTGTTTTGATTTGTTTTGTATCGTCACAACACATCACATCACATTATTTAAATAAACATATAAATGTAAGACGAAAATTGCATTAAAACAAATTAATGTTGCGTTATTCATTAATTATGTGAAATAATAAATAATTTTCCTTAAAAATTCTAAACTTATTGGTAAATTAATTTGTTTTCTATTGTATTTATGAATATGTTTTGTTATTATTTTTCATATTTTGCTAAACCTGTGTACAGGAAATTACATCTAAAGATTTAAAAACCTAAGCCAAGAAATAACTGTGAATATATTAAGATTGATATAAAATTTAAATATACATACTATATACATACATATTTCGTTTATATTATAAATGGATTGTAATATTAAAAAAAAGAAACATATATTTGTACATATACGTACTGTACTATAAATATACAAAATCTTACATTATTTTTTTTCTTTCTTCTTTTTGTAAATGACTTGCAATGTTTATCTATATACTTATAATATATGCTCAAAACTAAAGTTTATTATTATTGTTATAAAATATAAATAAAAAAAAAATATTTTTTATACGAATTCCTAGAACAAATAAAGATGACCCCATAACCAGTACAATGTAAAATAAAATCAAAAAAATTAGTTTTAATTTTAAAAGAAGAAACCAGGCTTTTGAGAGAATTTGAAATAGAAAATGTTCATTAAAAATTTATGAGTACTTTTTAAAAATATCAAAAGCATTTATCTTTAGAAAAGAACATTTTTAACATTGTGTTCAACAAGCCACTGGTATTGGTTGAAATTAAATTTCTAACAAAATTCCTTATCATTCTTTTGTAGAACAAGTTTTCATTTGTTTTTAGGTTTTTTTTGCATTTTTATTTTTGGCGTGTAAGTAGCAATTAAAATGATAAAAAAAATATAACGAAATGAAATAATTAAGTTTTACACACGATATCTATGTTTGATAACATCTAGGGTTGAAATTCCTGCTTAGATTAGACTAGATTGGAGAATTGGAGTAGTAGCTTTGATATCAAAGTTCACTTGAGCGCGAATAGCAGACCATTGTGATGCCACAGGTAAGCGCAGTGCCTGCACTAAACGAACTCAATGAAGAAGTTGGTCTGCGCAGGGGCTACACACTAAAAGCTAAGACGGAAACAAGCCTGAAAGATTTATAAACGTTTCCATTGATTCATATCTATGGATGATATCTGCGTTAAGCTGACAAGGAATGAAGAGCCAAATAATCTAAATCTACTCCTCGCGGAAAATGGGCATTGGCAAAGAAAGTGGTTAACACTTTCCTCCTCTTCAGCAGGCCCGCAACCTCGGCAAAAGTCGTTTGATGGGAGTCGTAGACTTTCCGCGTGTCTTCCCATAACACAATGACCTGTAAGCGTGATCACTGCGATCGAGATGACATTGCGATCAAGTTTGAGTAGTTGGTTGTTACGTCTCCTATCCATAATGGGCCAAGTGAGTCTGCCAATGGAGCAATATTCCTCATTAACCCAGGATAGGTTGGCCTCTCGAAGAATTTTTGCCTAATGGCCAATTTAACCGAGGTAAGTGGCACACCCAAATCGATTGGCAAGGATTTCGGAAGGAGTGTACCTACTATGACAAACTCATCAGCCCTACAGTTGCCTGAAATGTCCCTGTGCCCAATTGACCCTAACGCTAGAAAAGGATCTCCTAGCGAATTGGTAATCAGAATTTGAATACAGGTGAAAGTAGCACCGTTGATGAGGATCCAATGAGCTGCTTGGTGAATTACCAACAAAAACCACCTTCGATATTCTCCAGCTTCAAGGAATATAAAGGAGTCTAAGACTAGTATTGCAAATGGCGAGCGGCCAAGGAATAATAAGCTCTTCGCCATGTTGGATGTCGCCTGGGAAGCTACCATCAGGTCCTGGGGACTTGAATGGTTCAAAGGATCTAAGCACTTAGCTTGGAGTCAGAATTAGGGGAGAGTAATTACCAGACGGAAGATCATTGACGTCATAGACACCTTGTCCTCCAAGGGTGACACTGCCAGGAAAATGAGTATCGTGTAGAAGTTCAAGCGTCTCCGAACTGGATGCATTCCAGCAGCCGTCAGGCCGCTGGATGCAGTAGAGGGATTTATAAGTGAAAGTTCCTAACAGCGTATTAAGGTTCCCTCTTTTTGGCCTTACCAAGTGCCCATTCGCAAGTTGTTTTAGCCCTGTTGAAGAGCCTGCCACTGGAACGTTTTAGATCATAAATTTCTTTTTTCCAACAGGGCGGTTTGGGCTTACCCCCGTAATCAGGGGCTTTGACTTAAGCGCCGCGGCCAGTGTGTCCACTGCGCCTTCTATTGCAAAAGGGGTTACAATGGTTGAGGGAGTATAAGGATAACAGAGTTGCAATTTTTTTTCTAAAGAGGGACCACTTAGAATTCCTTCTATCTATAGAAGAATCTTCCAAGTTAATATTAAAGGTCATGTATCTATGATCTGAGAAGGATCATTCCTGAGATACAAGCCAGCACTTAAGATAATAAGAGAAAACTGGCTGAGTTAATCAGAGTAATATCCAGCACTTCTCAACTATTAGAGGTGAGAAATGTTGGTTCTAGCGATAACTTAATTATTAGGAATAATAAAATCAAAAAGGCACTCACCCCGTTCGATTATACCGGAGCTGCTACACATCACATGGTGGGAGTTGAAGTCGATAATAACCGGGATCCCACGTTGGCGCTTGACCAATGGGTTCCGGCGGGTGAGAGAAACCATAGTCATGCGCGAAGTACGATTAAATTGCTCCTTATCTTGAATGATTTGTCTTTTAGCTGCTTTTCTTTAATTATTGCATATATGTTGTATATTATTGTATATATTATTGTAATATGTTGGCTAACTTGATGGGAGGGAGCTCCTGGTTTGAAACCTTTGCTCTGACATCTAGAAGAAAAAAAATTTAACGTTAAATAGTTGTAATTACAAATAAAGTAAAGTACGGTATACTTTTGCAATAAAAAATTAAAATTTTAGATTGAGTATTCACTTTTAATTCACGATCTATCTCGAGGCATCAGTTTCATTTTGAATACAGTCCTTCCGGGTATGCCGAACTATGATTTCTTATTTCTTGCCTTTGGCGCCAACTCAACCATAATCATGGGTATATTAATCATAAAATGCTGCTTCATATTCTCGTTTCTTTGCCACAGTTCTTTATGTTCATCATAATATTTCCAATAATCTCCACAATCAGCGCTAATAAAAGCTTGTTGGTTTTACATTAGCTTAGTTTATGAGATGGTTTTAATATGATTTTCAAAATTTGGAATTAATGTGCACACTTTTTAATAAAGGAAAAATGGAATGTACTCTTAAAATGTATAAGTTATTAAAAGATATCTCTGGATATTTTAATTTAATGTTTTATTATTTTTATTAAATGTTGATTGATTGTTCTATTTAAAAAGTATATCGAAATCGATTTTATATAATTTTTGTTTTGCATCACAGGTACTACTATGTAAACGTAAGGAATTGTGAATAATAAAATTTTATGTGAATCTATAAACATATTCAAAAATTGTGCAAAACAGGGCGAATAGTATATATTTGCTGTATGAAAAGTTTAAATACCGGTGGTATGTGATCTATGTATGTGTGTGTATTTCGAGATAAAAGCGAATACTATAATTATAGAGTAACTTATATTATTTGAGCTTAAAAACTTTGTTTACAATTTTTATATGAACTATTTTATCAAATCAAATCCATTACTGCTCTATACATTTTTCAAAGCATTCGATTTCCATCACATGACTGTTCATTTGCTTTACACTATATAAATATTTTTTGAATTAATATTGTATATTATAATAATACTACTCTTTCCAAATCGTCTTTATGACAGGATAAACAGGCAAAGTATTCTTGAATTCATTTATATTCATAACCGTAACCATTTCATCTGTACTATCATCGTAATCGAAAAATTTTAATACCAAATTGCTGTCGAAATCTTCAACATTATATGTCGTTGATGTTGAAATATTATCATCGGTTGCTTGTTTATCACCCACAACTTGTATAGATAGTTTACGTAAATTATTATTTAAATTTTCCAACCAAAACTCCACGATGTGTTGTTTTTCCAGATGCTCTAAACATACGATCTCCTTTTGTTTACGTTCAAAAAAATATTCCTCTGTTACGATTTCTTCCCAATTACGAGAAAACTCGTCATACAATGCAATATCTTTAACTTCTTTTAATTTAATAAGAGAATTTCGAAAATTGTCGAAATCAGCCAAAGGTAAATCTTCTAAATGTTGTTGTATCTTCAAGTGAAATGCTTCCACACGCTCTTGTACATATTGGGCTGAGTGCTTGCGCTCCTGGCAATTGACAGACAAGGTGTAGCCTACAATGTTACTGTTATTCTCTATATAACTGTTGACGCAATAGCCCAGTTGTTCTTCGGTGCGTAGAGTACAAAAAAGAGGATTCTCAATAATCATGATTATCAATTGCAAAATGCATTCACTTCGTAGACAACTTGGCCCAATTTGATAGAAATTGTAAACTATTGAACTAGCATCCATAGGTCTTAAATTATGACAGAGAATTTTATATGAACCTAAAGGTATTTCGGTACCTCTGTCTTCAAGGCAAGTTTTCTGTTTAAAAAAAAATTGTTTTTTTTCTTTCTTCTAATGAAATAATTAAATTTAAAGAAATGGTACTCACATCTTTGAAGCAATCACAATTTAATGTACTCATAATCGTTGTCATTACGGCAAGCGCAGTTTCTTGTTGTAAGTTGCCTTGTATTAAAGATTGTACATATAATTCGTTGGTGAATAATTTAGCAAACGTCTCTAAGTCTCCCACCGTGCTGTTGTTAAGAGTTTTATATTTATCCATCATAAGAGTGTAATTATCATTCAGTAGGTATGAGTTAATATCACTTAAAGCAAAATAAAACCCTTTGTTATTAAATTGATTTCTTATTTTAATTGTAAGCATACTTGGCAATATTATACGGTTGTATAATTTGATTGTAAAAGTCTTTAAGTTGCTCCTTTTTAAACGTTTCAAATTGTAAAGCGTTTAGGTGATCTTTAGAAGAAATTAGCGCCTCAATTGCTAAATTCACAACCATATATAGTTTTTCATTGTAGCCGTTGATCTATAAAGAGATTTTTCTTCGTAAACAAATCGATTATATGCTATTATTTCATTTACAAACTTACCGCTAACAGTATGCCTTTCTCAGTATAAGTAATACTACAACTTATTCCAGCTATATCTGCAGGATATAATTTTTCTACCACATGATATCGCACAAATGCCAAATATAAACCACATAAAATACTAAAAGAAATAAAAAAGAAATGAAACAATGATAAAAACACTTCATTTAACTTAAATTGAACTCTTACTTATTCTCTTTTTGCCTAAGGAAAGGTGATGTTATGTGGAAAATCATAAAAGCATGCGGTAAAAGAAATGTATCATCCTGTCTGAACCACAATTCAGAAGTATCCGTTTGCATTATCTTCAAAGGATATGTAGCACATTTATTAACCGTTTTCTCTGCAGCAAAAATTTTAAAATTTGTTGCCACAAAAGGATTAGGTTGAGGCAAAAACAATTCTGGCATTTCTTCTGTATTGTGCCACAAATCCCTCCATGCCTTAGGCATTTTTCTTGTGGTATATTCTGTGCCAAACCATTTTTCCTTTTTATCACGTTCTATATCCTTTTCGTAATTCTGTTTTGAACTTATCATTATATTAAAATGGAATTGTTGTAAATGATCGATAAGATTTTGTACTTGTTGCTCATCGTATTCGTAATACAATTGAGAGCCAGTTAAAATATCTTTTGGTTCAAAATATTTAAAACCTCTAACCAAAGATTGTACATTGCCGGCGGGAGTATCCTCAGTGGTGAAGCGGAAATGATTGGCTCTTATAACAGCCAGTTCTTCGTATAAATGTTTAAGTTCAGCAGCGCAATTAAATATTTTTATGTAAGCAAATGTAGCTTTTAAAACTTCAAACAAATTGTTGAAACCCAATTCAGTTAAGGAAATAGTTAAATTGAATAATGTAAACATGGACGATGTTAGAGTATCAGTCGTAAGCTCCAGAGCATAAAGTCTAAATTGAAATGAAATATACACATAATGTATAAGAATAAAATATTTATGCAAGTTTTACCTTTTTCTTAGAAAAGCACATAAACTGCCTTCGCCTTCATAGCCCAGAAGATGTGCGAGAAAATAATCCGGTTTACATTTATACATATGTTCAGTACATGGTAAAACCCAAGTTAAACTTAAATTGCATATATTTTCTATAGGCTTGACAAAGAAAACTTCTTCATAGAACTCCTTTTTAAAAGCCAATTGATGGTTATATTGCGTAAAGTCAATCCCATTTAATTGATTGTTGGGTAGATCACCAAAATATTTATAAGCTAAAATTTCCAATTCTTTTAAAGTTAAAGGCGCCTGCATACAAACACACATACGATGAGCACTGTAATGTCTTTTATAAAATCTATGCAGATTTTCCAGTAAATCTTCTTCACTTTCGATATCATCTTTTAAAGATTTTAAGTTTCCCCAAATAAAATTATCATGCGGATAATCATTTGTAGCCAAACTATGTAATAATTGGTACACTCTGACGCCATCACTTTTTAATTTTATGTGAAATTCAGATTCTATGGCCTCACGTTCTCTTTCAACCGCTTCCTTTAACATGAGCGGTTCTTTTAATTGGGCTGCAAAGTAATCCAAGCTGCTCTCTAAATGCTCTTGGGTAACTTCAAAATAATAAGAGGTATTCTCACTATTGGTATAAGCATTATTCGACCCACCATATTTTGTGAGGTGAGTAGAAAAAGCATTTTCTTGGGGATATTTTTCTGAACCCATAAAAATCATGTGCTCTAAAAAATGTGCCAAACCCTGATAGTTTTTAGGTTGCGAATAGGAGCCGACATCGACAAGCAGGGCTACAGCCGATAATTTCTCAGTAGCTTAAAAAAGTTAAATTAAAATTTAAATAAATTATAAAAACTACAATGTAAGAATTTAAATATATAAATATATATAAAATAAATAAATACATTTAATGTATTACAATATTTTTAGAAGACAAATTTATTGAAATAAAGAGAAATTATCTAAAACAAAAAGGATTGGATTCGAAAAGAGAATGGATGAAACCCAGTTTAGTTTTAAAAAGGGCAAGAAAAAGCACAAAAATATAATGTGTTTTACTTAATACACATTGATTACGAAAAAGCTTTTGGCATTGAAATCTGGTGTATTGCCATGAGACAGTAGAAGCTATCATCGCAGACCTAGCTCCGGCGGCTCGGGTCTAAGGCTATCCAGCACGCTAGGTCCGAAAACCACACCTTTTTAAATTTTATCGAATTTTTATCGATATTTGCTCATGTAAAAAAGCAAGTCATTGACCAAAAAATGCAAGTCATCAAGCCAAAACATGCAAGCCATTGACAAAAAGAAATCCAAGTCTTTGACCCAAAAAATGCAAGTCATCGATCCAAAAAATTCAAGTCATCGGCCTAAAAATGCATGTCATCAATCCAAAGAATGCGAGTCATCGACCTAAAAAAAATGCAAGTCATCGTTTGATCAAAAAAATTCAAGTCATCAACCAAAAGCATGCAAGTCATCTACCAATGAAATTCAACTTGCGAAAAATGCAACATTTTGTTGGATCTATAATGTATATTTAAAGGCATATCAACTTAATGAGACTTATTAAAATTTTGAAGTTCACTTCCCCAAAATTTCATTCCTATATCCTATTGTGACCGGTTTTTTGAGCATTTTTTGCTCATATCTCCGATCCCAAGTAAAGCTCGACCCTAAGGACAACTATTTTGGAATCCTTAGTACCATGTCAATCCAACCCACTAGCTTCACTTCCTCCCCAAGTCCATCTTACCCGATTTGGACCGATTTACATAGACAACTTTTTTTTATTGCTAATTTGACAAAAAGTTAGCTTCGTCGCCTATATCTCAGGTCCCAAGTAACGTCTGATCGTCAGGAAACCCGTTTTTGAATTCTTGGGAGGACTATGTGTATCAAGCCCACTAAGTACGATATTATAATTGGTGCAATATATAGATCGCCCAGCTATAGCGAGTCCGAATTCTGTGATATATTTGAGCAAACAATTGAGGAAATCTGTGATAATGACTGTGATATTTTGATTGCCGGAGATTTTAATATAGACTGGAAGAAAAACTCTTTATATAGAAATAGAATTAGAAGTATAATTAATGATAATGGCCTTAGACAATTAGTTAATGAATACACTCGTGTGACGAGAGATTCAAGCACTATAATAGATTACGTGATAACTAATAATTATGAGATAACATCAGAAAACTGTAGGAAGAACAAAATTTCTGACCATGAGATTATTAACATATCATTAGCGGGAAAGGGCAAAATGAACAACGAGGCAAAGACCATAAATGTAGTGCAATGATCAGAATCAAAATGTTAATTTATTCGATAGCGGCCTGAAGAGTGCAATACAAAGATTAACAATTAGAAAACAGATACATTTGAATAATAACGTTAATAGATGGTACAACACAGAATTGCAGGCAATGAAGAGAGAGAAAATAATAAAATATTTCAGAGCTAAAATTGAGAATTCTAGTCAGGCTTGGGCTGAATATAAAATAATTAGGAATCGATACAAGGTACAGATTGAAAATAGTAAGAATAGTTACATAAATACGAAAATTGACAATGCATGTTCACAGAGGCAAATGTGGAAACAGATTAAAACCCTGGTACTTAATAGGAAAGAAAATTTAACTAAGTCTGTGATATTTGACCAGGTGGAATATAGTGATAACTGTGATATAGTAAATAAGTTTAACACATTTTTTATTAATAGTATACATAAGTACCATAAGACAGTCGATTGATAAAGTTCAATATGTTAGTCAGATAACGTGTGAACCGAACAAATTATTTAAATTTCGTAGGATAGGCATTGCAGAACTTGAGAACATTGTGAAACAGATGAAGAATAAGCCTGACCATGAAAGTGTCTCAAATAAAATTATAATTGATAATTGGAATATAATAGGAAATGTTTTGCTAAGAATAATTAATACATCATTGGAGACTGGTATATATCCAGAAAATTGGAAAAGATCAATGATAACACCGATTGAAAAGGTGCCCAAGACAAGAAAATGTGAGGAATTTCGACCCATAAATACACTTAAGGTATGTGAAAAAATATTGGAAAAAGTAGTCAAGATACAACTTGAGCAGTTTATTGAGGATCATGGTATATTATCTGAACAACAATCAGGTTTCCGGAAAAAACATTCATGCGAAACTACAGTGAATTATGTTATAAGCGAATGGAAGGCCGTAGAAAAGGAAAATAGAATGATGGCAATATTTCTTGATTTTAAAAGAGCGTTCGAGACTATTGATAGGGATATCATGCTAAAGAAACTTTATATGTATGGAATAAGGGAAATTGAATTAGAATGGTTCAAGTCATATCTTGAAAACAGAACGCAAACAACAAAATTGAATAATACTGTGTCTGAGGAAGCGATTAATAATTTCGGAGTACCGCAAGGTTCAATATTAGGTGCTTTATTGTTTATATTATATATAAATGATATGCCAAAAGTATTGGAAAGATGCAAAATTGTTTTGTACGCTGATGACACTCTTATATATACGGTGACAAATAGCGATGGGGAATGCCAGGATAACATGAAATACAATGTTCAGAAAATGAATGAATGGCTTAAAATGAATAAATTGAAAATAATGGAAATAAACATGAACTCTGACGAAGTATTTAAAATAAATGATTCTGTAATAGAAAAGGTTGAGCATATAAAATACCTAGGTTTTACAATTGACAGAAAACTAAACTTAAACGAACACATCGATTATACATGTAAGAAAATTGGCAAGAAAATTGGCTTCCTGAAGAGAATTAGAAAGAGAATTTCAAAATCTACAGCAGTAACTATTTATAACACCATAATTAAACCGAACTTCGAATACGGCTCCACTATATTGTATACATGCAGTACCGCAATTCAACTTACAAGAATGCAGAAACTTCAAAATAGAGCTATGAGGGTAATATTAAAATGCGATCGGTATACACATATAAATACAATGCTCCACGATCTGAAATGGATGAATATAAAACAAAGATTACAGTTTAACACCTTAATGTTTGTTAAGAAAATGAAGAATGGTGACGCGCCTAAATACCTATGCGAGCAGATTATATATATGTTGGAGAAAGCCAACCTTATATGCTGAGGAATGCGGACGACTTTCGAATTCAAAGAGTGAAGTCAACCCAGATGCAGAAAACGTTGTTTTATAAAGGACTACAGCTATACAATTTATTACCAACAATTATTAAAAATGAATTAAATGAAAATATTTTTAAACGAAAATGTATTAATTTTGTATTATTTAATGTTTTGTAATAATTTTGTTTAATTTGAAAATTTAAAGTATTTTTAATACTTATAATAATAATAAAAAAAAAAAAAAAAAAAAAGGTAAATTTCGCCACTATATCCATTTATATCCGATTTATGTAGAGTACTTTTTATTGCTAATTTGAAAAAAGAGTTGCCTTTGCTGCCTATATCTCCGGTCTTAAGTAACGCCCGTCCGTAAGGAAAACTGTTTTGGAATCCTTGATCCAATAGCTATCCAAATCACTACGTCAGAAAACCGCACATTTTTAAATTTTATCGAATTTTTCCCGATTACATAGCGCATTTTGTCTGCTCGTATAAAACAGTTAGTTAGTTGGCTATATCTCCTGTCCCAAGGGTTGTCCGACTGTAACGAAAACTGTTTTAGAATCCCTGCACCAATAGCTATCCAGCTCCATCGAAAAATAGGATGTCTGGACTTCAGATCTAGGAAAACTGATAGCATAAAAAAGGTGAAACTCCAACACAACCTCTCCAAAAATATAAAATTCCTACGTCTACAGACCTCAGAGTTCTAAATATCTGGATGACAAATGGAATTATTTGAAGGAATAAGCGAAAAATAAAGATATTTTGGAGAAGATTGTTAAGTTAAGAAATTTAAGAAATAATTTAATATCTGATCTTATTCCTAAAGAGACAAATGTAAACTTTTGTGACAATGTATATCAAATAGTATAAGTTTTCCGAATTTATCAGTTATGAACGCTTTCATACTAAACGTAATTTATAGATCAGAAATGAGTAATCTCTTAATGATATTTGAAAGCAGAATCTTTAATGTATTATCTTCACTTTTTTCTGTAAAAAAAAACCTAGCATTTGCATAATATTTTCAACAAAGTACCAACAAAATGTGACAAAAACCAATATTAGTCATTTATATGAAATCATCAAATTGTTAATTAAAACGTATTATTGATTGATTAATTATTAAAAATCACTATATAGTTTTGCAATTAAGCAGGTTTGATAAAAACTGATGAGTTATTAATTCTATGTATGAGAACTTTAAAATATTTTCAAGCATAAAATATAGATTGAAACGTAAATGATAAGGAAACAACGTTCACATTTTCGAAGAAGATTATTATATGACATTTTTTTACTCTAAACAAAACAATTTCGAGTGCACAAATATATTTTTCGAAACATGCTTTTCGATTTGAATACAAATGTATTTACATTTATATGTATATCCACATAAAAATATCACATGCAAAAATAAGAATTTAATCACACTTTATATTGGTTTTTTATCTCTCTTCTTTTTCTAAAATCTGCTGTATTATCCAAGATTTTTAAATTCTGCATGATTCGATGTTTCATTATTTCAATGGCTGGTGAAATAGAATAAAATTTGTTTATCCCTGAGAGTTCTAATATGTTTACAAAACCCACTCGTTTCATTTTCGCATATGATATATTAAATAACACTAACAAATTTGAAATTTTTACAATATCACTAATCTAATCTAAGGTTTCAATACTATAACTGATATGTAAGTAAAGTTGTATTGCTAATGTGAAATGTTGTTGAAATACACTTGTATGTACATATATTTAGTACATAATTGATCAAAATCACTTTTTTGTCTTACATATTAAATAGCATTTGAAACATATCCATATAAAATAAAAAATATATATAGTTTCGAAAGATATTTTAAAATCAGACAATAAACATCTCTAGAATACTAAAGTTTAAGAAAAATTAATTTAATTTTTAGTATAAACGAAACAAAACACACAGCCAATTAATTTAATTACTCATTTGTTTTGTTTTGTTTGTTTTGGTTAGCTACTATGGATATGATGTCATACCTAAGCAAATAATTTACTATTGTTAAATTGATGGAAAAAATTAAACGTAACTTACCCTTATCATTTCCTTCAATTGCTTTTGATGAAACCGCCAAATTTTTACTGCTCACCACTTCATTTACACTCGTACTAGTTTTTATGTCAGACACTAACAAGACTTTCAACTGATTTGGCAAAACCAAATATCTACAATAATGGAATTAATGCATACAAAATAAATAAACATTTAGTCTTTTAAATATTCTCTTTCAAATAAAACTTACTTATACTCCTTTTTATCACTTGGCGATTTATCAGGAATAACTTCCAAATGTTTCAAAGAGGCATTATCTGTATCACTCATAATAAAAATAAGCACGTGTTTTTTGCAGAAAATCTTGCCTGTCTGGTGAAATTTTGCTTTTCGGTAGAAGTTGCTTATTCATACTAAATACAAAACGTTTTACTTTTTATACTGGTTCTTCTTTGTTGTATATAGACTTGTTGCTGTTGTTGATGATATCATACATAACTGTGACAAATTATTTTCGTTTGAATGTATTTGAAACGTCAGTTTGGTGATATGTTTTTATTATAAACAAAACAAAAACAAATTTCAAATGTAAATACTTACATACTTAAGAAAAAAAAAGAAACGGTAAATATAACACTATTATTAGCGTAATCATCAAAATACTTATTTTTATCCTTTTAAAAGCTTAACATTGAAAAAGAAATTTTTACTTATACGCGTGTTTAAAAGCAAACTTGTTAAGCTCTTCTTTGGTTTCATTCTTTATTATTATTTATCCAATAAGCCTTGATAAAATTCTTAAATTTTATTTTACACATTTTCAACATAAAATCTTTCACCACAGAAAAAGAAGTTATTAGATAAAAAGAATAAAGAATAAAAAATTTTAATTACTCATTTGGTTTGTTGTTTTTGTTTTGGTTAGCTACTATGCATATAATGTCATATCTAAGCAAATAATTTACTGTTGTTAAATTGATGGAAAAAATTAAACGTAACTTACCCTTATCATTTCCTTCAATTGCTTTTGATGAAACCGCCAAATTATTACTGCTCACCACCTCATTTACACTTGATCTTGTTTTTATGTCGGACACTAACAAAGACTTTCAACTGATTTGGTAAAACCAAATATCTACAATAATGGAATTAATGTATACAAAAAATTAACATTTATTGTCTTTTAAATATTCTCTTTCAAATAAAACTTACTTTACTCCTTTTTATCACTTGGCGATTTATCAGGAATAACTTCCAAATGTTTCAAAGAGGCATTATCTGTATCACTCATAATAAAATTAAGCACGTGTTTTTTTGTAGAAAATCTTGCCTGTCTGGTGAAATTTTGCTTTTCGGTAGACGTTGCTTATTCATACTAAATACAAAACGTTTTGCTTTTTATACTGGTTCTTCTTTGTTGTATGTAGACTTGTTGCTGTTGTTGATGATATCATACATAACTGTGACAAATTATTTTCGTTCGAATGTATTTGAAACATCAGTTTGGTCGTATGTTTTATTATAAACAAAACAAAAACAAACTTCAAATGTAAATACTTACATACTTAAGAAAAAAAAAAAAAAGAAACGGTAAATATAACACTATTATTAGCGTAATCATCAAAATACTTATTTTTATCCTTTTAAAAGCTTAACATTGAAAAAGAAATTTTTACTTATACGCGTGTTTAAAAGCAAACTTGTTAAGCTTTTCTTTTGTTTCATTCTTTATTATTATTTATCCAATAAGCCTTGATAAAATTCTTAATATTTAATTTACACATTTTCAACATAAAATCTTTCACAGCAGAAAAAGAAGTTATTAGATAAAGAGAATAAAGAATAAAAAATTTTATATATCAATTTCTTGAGTTTTGCTTTTTGTTTTGTTTGCTCCTATTGAATTTAAGTTAATTTGTTATTGTTTACAATAAAATAATCGTAATAAATTTTCATTATACAATTTAACAATCCTCTATAATATCCATGGCGGATGTGGGTATGGCACCGCCTCTATTGTCGGTATCAATAATTGGAGATTCCAATTTGGTTTTTGTTATAGGATAAACATGAAGATTTTCCTTAAAGTCATTAATGTCAACAATAGTTGTGGCATCACCTTCACGTGGTATAAACTTCAAATCCAATTTATTAGCTAAAGCATTAAAAAGTTCTTCATTATCTTCATCGTCATCGTCCTCATCTAAATGTGCCACATCTTCTGTTTCAGCATTTTTGGCTAAGGTCTGATCAGTTTCTGTATCGATTACACAAGGTGTATGGCCAATAACTTGTACAGATAGTTTTCTGAGATTTGTACGTTCGTTGTTGAGACAGAAATCGATTATTTCTTGTTTTTCCAAAGTGCGCAATATTTCTACTTCTTTACGTTTGCGATCAAATAAATATTCTTCGCAAGTTATTTCACCCCAATTGCGGGCCACTTCTTCACTTAAAGACATGTCCACAACCTGTTTGATTTTTATTAACGATTCTCTCACATGTTCAAACTCATCCTGTGGCATTTCTTCCAATATCTGCAACATTTTACCACGGAACACTTCAATACGTTCTTCTACATGGCAAGCAGTATTTTTAGTTTCTTGGGAATTTACTGTGATAGAATATCCAGCAATGCCGTAATTAATGCGCACCGAAGAAGCTACATAATAGCCTAATTGTTCTTTTGTCCTCAATGAATCAAACAGAGGTTCCTCTACGAACATCATTAACAAATCCAAAATACTTTCAATTCGAACCGAACACGGTCCAATTTGATAGAAATTTGTAACAACTGTATTGCAGTCTTTATCATTTAGAACATTGCAACGTATATAATGAGATCCTTGTGGCAATTGCACTGTACGATTCTCTATGTATTTTGTCTAAAAAAATGTACACAATATCAAAATAATTGCAGATAATACAGTTACTTTCTATTCAAAATACTTACTTCTTTAATATTTTGACAGTTCAAAGTGGTCAACACCGAATTCATAACATTGTGAGCGACTTCTTCCGTTAAATTGCCCTGCATTAAGGTCTGCACATACAACTCTTTTGTGTAAATATCAGCAAATGTTAACATATCATCTAAAGTTATTTCATTAAGGCATTTGTATTTTGTTATAATGGGCCAGCGTATATTTTCAACAATACACAACCGTATATCCCTGCAAATTATAAAAGGTATTTTTTGAAATCCGGAGATTGAATATCTTATTTTATATACATACTTATTAAGAGTCTTGGGTTTAATTAAAGCATTAAAGTAGGCTTTCTTTTGATGTTTTTTAAACACCTCCAGTTGTTCTTCTGTTATGTGTTCGCGCATAGAAACCATAGCTTTAGTTATAAGATCGACAACCAAATACAACTTTTCATTATAACCATTAACCTTTACACGATAGTATTATAGAGAGTATGTGTATTAAAATAAAGGAATTATTTTTTATAGAAAACTTTAGAAACTTACCTTTAAAACTACACCTTTTTCAGCAGAATAAAATTGGTAACTTAGACCGGCCACTGTGGCCGGGTATAATTCTTCAGCCAACCGGTATTTTACTAATTGAGCATATAAAGCACACAATACATCACTGAAAATTAAAGTAAATAAATAGTAAAATTATTTAAATAAAAATAATTCTTTACAAACATACTTTTTGGCACTTTGCCTTAATAAAGGCGAGACAAAATAAAAGTACATATAGGCATCGGGTAATTGAAATTTATCATCCTGTCTAAACCACAATTCACACACGTCCGTTTGCAAAATTTTCTTCGGTGCCAAAGGTACTTCAGGTTTACCATTTTCAACCCAGAATAAACGAAAATCTTGTGATATAAAACGATTGGGTTTGGGTAGGTATAATTCTGGCATGGGTTTACAGTTGTTCCATAAATCCTGCCATTTTTCCGGCATTTTAATGCTGGTATACTCTGTACCAAACCATTTCTCCTTTTTATCATACGTAATACCATTATATTTTTGTTGCGAGGTAATCATTATATTAAAAGTAAATTCATTTAAATGTTTGATAACATTGAGCACTTGTTCTTCGTCAAATTGAAAGTATAGTTCAGTGCCTGTTAAAATATCTTTTGGTGGATAGTATTTTGAGCGCACCACAAGGTTTTGAACGTTATCAAAAGCTGGTTTTTGTGAGGCAAAACGAAAACTTGTAGCCTCTATGTTGGCCAACTCTTCATAGGTTTGCTTTAAAGAGCCGCATTGGGAGAATAGTTGTATATAAGCAAATGTGGCGGCTAAAACGTCATCTAAATGCTGGAAACCACTATCCGTTAAATAAATGCATAAATTAAAAAGGGAATATATGGAATTTGTATCGAAACCAGATTCATCTACTCCAGCTATTAATTCCAGACCCCATAACCTAGTTAAATAAAGAAATAACACGTCATATAGCAATTAATTTGTAAAAAAAAATGAATGATATTAACTTACTGCTTCCTCAAATAGGCACATAAACTGCCTTCCCCCTCGTAACCAATGAGATAAGATAAGAATTGATCGGGTTTACATTTATATAAACTTGTCATTGGCGGCAAGACCCACGTTAATTCTAATTTGCAGACATTTTCTATGGGCTTCACAAAGAATACTTCATTGTGAAATTCCTCGCGAAAAGCTTGACGATAATCATACTCTGCAAAATCTTTACCCGCCATATTATTGCTAGGTATATCGGAAAAATGTTTAACAACTAAGTTCTCTAATTCGTCTATGGGCAGACGTGCCTGAACGCAAACATACATCCGATGACCACTGTAGTGCCTTTTACAAAATTCGTGCAAATCCTTATGAAGGTCATCGTCGTTTATTTCTTCCTTTAGAGACTTTAAATTGCCCCATGTAAATGTGCTATGGGGATAGTTTTTATTAGCCAAACTAGCCAGCAACTGGTCGCGCCTAGCTTCATCATCATAAAGTGTCTGCTGGAACTCTGATTCAACCGCTTCACGTTCTCTAGTCATGGCTTCTTTCATCATTAAAGGTGCCTTTAATAAGGCAGTAAAATAATCCAAACTACTATCCAAATGTTCTTCTGACACTTCAAAATAGAATAGAGTCTCCTCACATTCAGTGTTGGCATTATCGAATCCACCACATTTTTTGATATGAGCATCAAAAGCATTTTCTGTGGGGTATTTTTTAGAGCCCATAAATATCATGTGCTCCAAAAAATGAGCCAAACCCTGGTACTTGGTTGGTTCAGTAAAGGAACCAACATCTACCAAAAGCGCAACGGCTGCTAATTTCTCGTCTCCTAACAAAAAACTAACCATTTAAATAAGTTCTTAATATAACCATTGAGATCTTACCTTCCTCGCTTTCAGCATCTGAATCTGAATCATGTTCAGAAGTAGAGGAGGCGCTGTCATTGCCATCACTTTCAGTAGACTCTTCAGCACAAGAATCTCCCGTAGTATCATAAGATGACGAGGTTAAGCCATCATGTGGCACTGGACTGGGATCAGAGACCAACAGAACATGCAAACCATTGGCCAAAACTATAGTTCTAAAACATTAAAACATAGTTTTGTTTGAACGAACGAATAATAATCATTAAAAAAAAACTCACTTGTAATGTTTCTTGTCATTTTCACTCTTATCGGGAATTTCTAAATATTTAACACCTTCTTCCGCAGTAACCATATTACTTATGTTCTTGTTTATTGTTTTCGATATATTTAACTTACTACACACTCTTAGCCAAACAGATGCTGCAGTGGCCGCTTTTTTTTGAGACTTAAACCCGTTTATAGTAAATATTGTTTCAGATGGTCGTTGTTGTTTAAGACCAATTTGTTGTGGTCGTCGATAAATTATTTTATAAATACCTTGTGCTTTTGTCCAATATTCCTTATTTTGTTTAAGCAGATTCAAGCTGAACAAATTTTTAACATGCACGATCATGCACTTTTTCTGTACGCGTACCACATAAATTCACTTACATTGACGTTTGCCTTTTAACTTTAAACGCACTAGGTTTTTACACAATTTTGTTATAATAATTTTAAAAATTTCTGTACAATTTTGTTTTTGATTGTTTTTTTTTTTTTATAAAACAAATTAATATTTTCCGATTAATTACTGACAATAACCTAAAATTGAATGAGAAAATTGCTGAGAAGTGAACGTCAAAAATAATTTTTCTTTTTTACAAACACAGCGCTGATGAAAAGAGGCGTAACACAAAATGAAAATATTAAACAGCTGTAACATAGTAGTAGAGTAAGCGGTACTGTATAAACAAAGTTGAAATAAACATTCAGTACAAACAATATAGAAGTTATTTTATTTTTTAGAATCGTATATTGTCATACGTCATATGATATAATATAAAATAATAAATATAATTTTACTACACTTTATATGTTAAATATATATATAAATATATATATACCATATGTTAAATAGCAGTACTGCCAATTTCGTAAACAGTGTTTATGAAAAATTCCTAAATAACTAGTGCAGCCAAGTTATTTATTCAATTAAACATTTGGCGGCAAATTTTAAAATCCCCGCTTCAATTTTAAAAATATGAGATATGAAGCATTTTGAAAAGAAATCCCTTTGTCGGCAGTATTAAAACTATAGGATTGATACTCAATAATTTACCCCTATCCTTTCGTTAAAAATCTCCTAACGAATAATAAAACTTTAAAAATTACTCAAAACAAGGCTTTTCAAGAATTGTGGATTTCATTTGTTTTAATTAACGTTTATCTGAAGAGATAATACAATTAATGGCGAACACTAGTGTCGTGTGTAATCTAACATTAAATCGTACCCCGAACACGTAATACTATTTTCCTCCAAATCGGATTTATCGCTCAAAATGATTCTGCAAGTCTAATTTTGAACTCCCTTCAGCTTGTATTCATATATAGAAATTGTAATTCGATCTTATAGCAAGGGCAGAGAAACTTCGATTTTTATTGAAAATGGAAGGATTGCCTTACTTTTAGCCTTTGAAAAAAGAAAAGAATTTTTAAACAAATTTCCAAATTTTTCGAATACAGATTTCTAAAACAACAAACTTGTATCCAATAGGTTTACAAAAAAAGGGATATTCTCAAGTTTTAAACAAAATCTTAAATTTTGTTACACATAAAAGTGATTGTGGAGGGGATTATCGAAATAATACAGAATAACAAAAATGTTTGTTTATTTAGACTTAAAATTTTATTTTAAAATTATAAACAATTACATTTATATTAATTAAAAATTAATTTAAATGTTACTTCTAAAACATAAAAAAGTTAACAAAGAAAGGAAGTAAACGAAAGAGAAATTTAAGAGAAAAAAAAGACTAAATATTTTTTAATAGACCTTAAGTTCTTAATAAAAATAAATGGAAAATACAAATAATAATGAAAAACTTTCATTTAAATGGTGCAATGATATCTTTTCTTTAAGGTATTGCATTTTTTAAAAGTGCAATAAGAGTGAGAGATGATTTAATTTTTATATATTTATTTTTCTTTACAAGTGTTTAATAAAATTTCAGACACATTGTTTTTTTTTAAGAGATTAATTAATTCATATTACTTCTTACTAAAATAATAAATATAATAGAGCACTTATGCGTTCGATTTGCAGGGCAGTTGTTAAACAAAGAAATATGTATATTTCAAATAGTTTTAGAAAACGAATTAAAGTACTGGAATAATGTGGTAGTAATAAAGAAAAAAGAGGGAATATTTTACAATTTGTTTGAAGAATTAAACAAATGGTAAATAAGAAAAGTATATCGGATTTTAAGTACGTTTCATTTAATAAATTGGCTTTAAATGTTGTATTTAGCCAGTGATTTACAATGTGAGATTTTTTCTCCTTTTGCTTCAGTTTAATTGATCCAAAAAAATATACTGTATACTTTTCTTTTTCTTTTATTTAAAAACTTGTTTTATTTACTTAATTCTTAAGATGGATGGCCATTATTTTTTTTCTTTTTCATTTTGTTTTTAAGTATGCAATACAACATAAAATATGTCAAATTGAAAAACAAAAAACTGTTTTAAGTAAGTTAAGCATTCAAGTTTGAGTTAGAAGTTAATGTTTGAAAAGAAAAGTATAGAAAGAACTAGGGAAGGTAACTTTAAAATTTCCATACAATATTTTTTTTTTTTTTTTTTTGTTAATTTATTTCATTTTCTATATGTATAAATTTCATTACAATTACAAAGAGAATTACTTCAGTTGGAAAACTTAGAAAAAAAAAGATGAAATAAAAAGAATTCTTTACAATATACAGGATGAAAATTTTGTTATAAATAAAGGTGAGAGGTGTTTGTTTATCCACAGTTGAGGTGAAAATAAAAGAACAAATAAAGAGAATTTTAAACACTAGTCAGCATATTATTTTTGTTTTACTTCACACAAAAACCAATTAATTGTTACAGACAAAACCAACAACGATTTTTATGTTTGAAGAAAACATAACAGAAATTACAAATAAAGGAAGTGTTTTGTTTTTGTATGTCTTTAGGAGATAGAATTGAAATTGTTACTATTTTATATTTTATTACTATAATCTTCCCTCTTCAGTATCATTCATTTTTATTTTCTTTTTTTGTTTGTTTCTACATAAATTGTAAAATAGCTTAAATTCTGCTTGTTTTTTTTTTTCTTTCTTATTTTCATCTGTTGTTGTGGTATAACTTTTTTTTTGCTTAATTTTGTGTTGTAGGTTTTATTTCATTTTTTTTTATATAATTTGTTGAAATTTTTGTTATTTGCTTTTATATTTTCATTAATAATTTCGTCATGTGGTTTTATTTTGTGGTTCAATAATGGTAGTTTTTATTATTTTGAAATATTGTGTTTTTGTGTTATTTTGTTTTTTATTTTATTTTATTTGTGTTTTAAGCTATAATTTAACCGCTCTTGAATAATAAAATTGCCACTTGGCCTAAGTAAAAGTATATGAAATGACGTGTTTCATGCGTTACATAGGAGCCAAAATTTCTTCCTACAATACAATGCCATGTGGGGTTATATTTTTTGTCGAATTCCTTCTTAATGAATGCGGCGATGTCCTGGAAGGAGAAATAAAAATTAATTGAAAATTATTAATAATTTTAGTTGAGAGTTAAGTTAACAAAATTTGAATTAAAAAAATTATAATGAAGCTCAAAGTCTAGTTCTATTTCTCCCTAGGTTCAAAACAGCACTAAATTTTAAAACCTGATAGTTATTTATCGATACAATTTGTAATTTCGGAGAGGGCACTATCTATGTATGTTCATAAATTCCTTTCTATGCAGGTCAATGTGGGAAAAGCAAGGGAATGAAATTATTGAAATTGATTTTTATATTATGGATTACCAAAAGGGAATTTCGAGCATGTTTAGAGAATATCAACTGTAGTTATTCACTTTGTATACTTGTAATTCAAGGTCTTTGTTATAAATAAAAAATATCTCGAAGAGGGGCACAGGTGGACTGTTTTCAATTTAGTGTTATTATATATGAAAATAGTATTCAAAAATGTTCATTGACATCGGTAAGTATTTAGCAAAACAACGAAGAAAAAAAACATGAAAATCTTGTTACAAATTTCCTTTAATATAAAATTTCGATTAACATAAATATGCCATTGTGGAAAATTACTTTTACATTGTGTTATAGGCCAATAAAACATACGCTACGTTTAGGCGCCATAAGATATAAAACCTTCAACCTTGGTTTTTATAAACGAATATCAGAAACTAATTCACTGGAGACACTTTATAAAAGTTTGAAATACTGTATATAAAACTTGAAGTTCACTTTTAATATAGAGTATAGAGAATAGAATTTTTAACATGAATTTTATTTTTATTATAATGCTGTTGTTATTTGTAAAAATTAATATAAAATTAAACACGCAAACCCATATACATATAAATTATATTTGCCAGAGATATATGTACATATATACACATAATTTTCTACATGTACACAATATAATGCATTTTAGTGGTTGTATTGAAGGCACAGAACTGTTAAATCAATAAATTTCATATAGTATGCATTAACAAACTTGTCATACATTTTTTATTATCTGCTTATTACCTACTACCAACTATTTGCCTTACAAACATAAATATATTTTCACCCTAGTCATACGTTTATTAAACAGCCTATAATAACAATTGCCTTAACTTGGCTCTTATATGGTGTTCAGTAGTTGTATCTGTTATAGTAGGAGCTGTTACATTTTATTTTTTCTTGTTTGTTGCCAAGGGTAAGTCAAAAAATGTCCTAAATGCATACTTTACTTTTTTCTTACGTTTATTATGAAACCCATAAATATTTGTACTATTTATTAATTCTTATTTATTAATACATATGTAGAATATTATGTATTTAAAAATTTTTGTTAACACATTTTGTGCGTGTTACATATTATAAGGAATTTTGTTTTTGTTGTGCTTAGTTGTTAATCATTTTTAGCAGTTAGTTAAAAAAATAAGTTTTTCCCAATTAGAATTTTAGACAAGGAAGAAGAAGAAAAATAGGGGGTGTTGGAAAGAAAATAACAGCAACTTGTTACAAAAAAAAAAATGTTGTAATAATATAAACAAACAAATTTATTTTATAATATTTTTACACGCACTTTTTAACCTAAATTCCGTTTGAAAATGGGGGAATTTCCTTTATAAGCTATTGGTTCACATAACGAGGCATACCTCAAACTTCATATTACATATTAGATCTTTTCTATTCTATTTTATTCATCACTTTAATTTAATGTTTAAAAATAATCTCTTCTTACTTTTAGGACTTTCAAAAAACGTGAAATTCTTTAATGTTTCTTTAACGACTATTTTCCTTTTTCACATTTTTTTCTAGTTTCAAAATTAAATTTCCGTTTTATGTTTTCACTTTTCAATTTGTTGGGAGTAGTATAAAGAGGCGTTGAAGAACAAAATATGATGGAAAAAATGGCAAAGAATGTTTAACAAATTAACTTTTTAGTAAAAAATGTTTTTTCTTTTTCTAAGTTTCCGAAATTTACTTTTGTTGAGAATATTTCTGTTTATAAAATATTAAACTTGCGAACAAATTACAAATATAGAACTTTACAGGTAAAATTAGGAATTATTTCGTTAACTTTTTTGTTTTCAAACAAAACTTTGACGACTTAGCTGGCGAGAATGAGCACGTCATTGCCGATTTATTTTACGTAATGAATAATTAGTATTATAGCATGCGCGTCATATATTTATAATACAGCTGTCTTGGTAGAAATTCTCGTAACGATTGTAGAGATCGACCTCAAGTTTCTGTTCGTGTAAATTTTTTTGCAAAAGTAGTTGGTGCCTTCTATAACTAACTAATGTGATTTCAGGCGAGTCACTATCAATTTGTGGCTCCTAATGTTCTTCTAATAATAGCCAATCTGACTGCATATAGTCTTTAAGAGGATCTGAATTAAGAATTTAGCTGTTGGGAAGCAACACAGTGCTAATACCACCATATACATACACGGCAGCAAATCCTCTCTAGCTTTCAATGCTGCCTTGATGAATGTTTGTATTAATGACTTTTTAAGTGGTCGAAATAGTTCCACAAGGCAATCGAAGAACTCTATTATTCTCATTATTTTATTGGTGAAAAGAGTTTCTTTTTGTAAGTGTCCTTAATTGATGCGTTCACAAATAAGTATACTCAATCAAGTAATCACACCTTTCTCTTTTTCTAACTTTTTTTACTGAACTTTTCGTAAGGATTTGTAATACAAATCCACCAAATCCGAATTCAGACGTTATTTATTTTAACTTTTGATTAAAAGTAACTTCTATTTATCTATTCCAAATTCAACACTCACTAAACTGTTATTCTGTAAATAATTTCCTTCAACAGAAGTTAATGCTTTTACTTAATATCCAAGCAGAAAATAAGCGCAACAACGGATTTCTTATAACAAATAATTGCACGTGTTAACAATTACAGAAGGGGGGACAATGCCACCATAATATTTCATTGTAAAGCAATTTATACTTAACCAAACGATTTAGACATGAAATTCAGGTAAAATTCCCAGAAGCATGCAATGGAAAGTATATTTATTACACAGCACACATGAGTTTGAAAACGTCTGTCTAGTTGAGTGATGGTGTTGGTGGTGACACATTTTAAGTTCGCCATCCTCTTTTTTCCTTTTTTTTCTACATTCTAAATTTATTTTATATATATAGCGTATATATGTATTTATATATTTTTCTTTCATAACACGATTACCAATGGCTGGCATTTTTATTTTCTATTTCAAGAACTAACCTTTAAACTATTAGGGAATGAACAAAATCACTGTCATTACCTTGGTTAAATGCCATGGCGTATTAAACACACAAGCGAACAACAGCACTCACAATCTAAAAACAATTGCCTTAAAGCTTAAATATATATTGTGTGTGTATGAATTATATGGACTAGGTAGACAATATTTATATTATATACGCGTATGCATGCATATGCACAATAATATTCCTACAAATTTTGTTTAAAGATAAAATTTAAAGGAATTGAAATACCTCTTCTGTTACAAAAAACAAACTAATATTTTACAAAAATAAAATAAAAAAAATTATGAAGAACTTAATTGGCCATTTAGCTTAAAATTAAAGTTCCTAAGAGGGTATTTATGTTGGGCATTTTTGCTTCACTTGCATATGTTCAAACACAATTCTTTTAGGTAGTGTTGTGTATAAGTGTTATTGCGTTGCCTTCGGTGTATGTGTAAATGCAAGTGAATTTTTACGTTGGGTATTTATTTGTCTACAGATTTTCCTTGTACGTTTTTCAGTGTCACTATATTGAAATTATTGATTTTTTGTTTGTCTATTTTTTTATTCTTTGTGTATTTTCATAGATTACGTACACACAATATTATGTGTACATCCTCATCATCAACATTATTACCTCCAACTAACACCATACTATCACCCATGACGAACACTCTTCAATAATATACTTCCGTTTAAACATTGATTTGCTTTTACGAAAACTAATAATGTAAACAAAATTTACAAGAAAAATTAACATACTGGAAACTTAATTACATATAATAAAAGCTTTTTTAATGCCATTGAACTTGAAATTATACACTATTTAATGAAATTAAGGCACCATCTATGGACTATTATTTTTTTCCACAAAAGTCTAAAGTAATAAATAATTTTAAATATTTTTTTAGGTCCATGCACAAGTACGGCGTTAGAAAGAATTCGTATTACAAAGACCTATAAAATTAATATTTTTTAGATGAAGATACTAGAGATTTAAGAATCTATAAGAATTTAAATGAAATTCTTCAAATTCATATAATGCGCCAAGACCTAAATAAAAGCTTGTGTGAAAGCTTTATCAAGACTCTGTATAGCTAGCTTTAAAATAAAATATATTTTATTCTATATAAATCTTGGAAGTATCATTGCAATTAAATTGCAAAGAAAGCAAAATCGTTGCATTTTGTTCAGACACAAAATTATTTGCGTCAAAAGATCACAAAGCGACAAAATAAAGTTTAATATTTGCTTTATAAAGTCATAAATAGCAGGAACAAAAAAAAACACAAAATATATTAAAATACAAACAAAACTAGATGATAAGGTAGCTAAGTTGACGAGTTAAAATAAAATTTTTTTTAGGACAAGTGAAATTTTATCTGCTTAAACATTTCACTCAAGACAACGAAATAAGATTTTAAATAAAAACAAGTAAACAGTATAAAATAAATAATTAATTCAATGAATTCAGGGAACCCAGAGACCATCAAATACTCTATTAAAATATTTTTAAATCCCTAAAGATATTGTGATTATGAACTTATTAACCTACTTTTTCTACATTACAAAAGTTTGTTTATTTGTGTTGGGCGCTTTTCTTTTTCGTTTTTCACTAGTTATTATTTGATTTCATCTATTAACATTCAATTTTTTCTTATAATTAATAAACGTTAAATGACTGATTGACTGACTTACCTTTTCGATATTATATTTTTCCAAGGCTTGTGTCGCGCAATCCACAGCATCTTGTTGCATTTCTTCGCTCATATCAGCATTTTTAATGACAGCTTTGCGGTCCGACATATTTGTGGCGTGTGTGTTTTTGTTTTAATTTGCGGTAGAGATTGGTTTTTAAAGTTGTAGATTTTTTCTTATATAATATATAAATATTTGTTTTTATTTTTAATACAAAAACAAACTAATTGTGTTTTTCTTTTACACTAATAATCCAAAATAGGGAACTGTAATAAGAAAATAGCAAAAATAACAATTATTTTAAATATTCTTGCAGTAAAGTAAAAACTACTTCATATGATGTTAAAAGGAAAATAGCTTAATATTCCTTATTTATTGAAAAATCTTACAGTACATGTGATTGAAAAAGTTAAAAAATGCTCTAGAGGGGATGGATACTTTGTTTTTATAAAAATGTGCAATCCAAACTTTAGATAATTAAATAAGTAATTTTCATTTTGCTTTTAAACAAGGATTTTCTTTTTATATTTTAAATTCGACTTATTCTAAGAATTCAAGTTTCCTTACTTTTTTAAGGACAAATCTCATTTCTATTGATTATTTAGTTTATTTGTTTAAAGGTTTACATAGACTGAGCGAAAAAAAATAGGAAAGTGGGAATCAACAGAAACTATGAAAAATATAAATCTAAGAAGCCAAGATATATGTATGTGCATATTTTTCCCTTTGAGATTTAGTAATTAAGTTGCATGACGTATCAGTTTACAGAAAAGACTTGTCTCATCATATATTGGTCCATAGTAACTTGAAATTTATTCGTATTTAATTGTGTTAAACCGAATTATCAATGAAATCTACAACAAATATACCAGAGCCATTAACATTATCAAACACTTGAACAAAAAGTTTAAATATAAATAAGAAAACGAGACCGGCACAATTTGATTGTTTACTCCATTACAAAATCGCAATTGTAATGCATTTTAAATTGTATTTGAAAAAAAAAACAAAAAACACAGCACGTTCGTAAATAAAGCAATTGGATATAAAAAAAGAAATATGACGTTTAAATAAAATGAAATTATATATGTATGTATTATACGTTGTGTGCTTATGTAAGTGTAGGTCAGTTTGTCAACTTATTTATTGTTATCAATGAAAGTAAAAGTAAATAAAATAAAATGCATTTACAAAAAATAAAATCAAAGCCATGGGTAATTAAGTTTAAAATAAAAAACGTAACGAATTGCTAATGCCCTAAAAATTAAATTATTTAATCAATTAATGAAATGAAATACACCAACTATTTAATTTAAAATTTGGAACCAATAGAGATTTTGTTCTTTTTTTTTTGTCTTTAAATACCTTTTCAATAACTTTATTTTGCCTATACTGACGTCATTTTTAACTTAAGTTGAATCATGTTATTGACTAGTATGAAAACTATTTTTGACTAAAAAAAAAGAATAAAATAAAATAACCGTATAGAAAAAAACCCGTTTTATAATAACCAAATAAGTTGTACGACACAAATTGAATTTGAATATGTTAAAAGCCAGAAATAAATGAACACGTTTGTTAAAAGGTATTTTTATAGCAACCGCATTTAGGGAATCGATAAACATTTGTATAATACAACCTCAGTAAATAGTAATTATAAATGTAAAACAGAAATACCAATTTTCAGAAACCTATTTTTATTCCATTCTATATTTCCATTATTTTATCAACTGCTAAATTTAACACCTTCGACTTAAATGCTGTATTTTTTGAAGTTGCTTTTTATTTTTATTCACACTAAAATTAACTTGCATTTCATACATGACTTAACATTGATTCACCGTCATCTACCCAACTAAATGACCAAGAGCCTTAGAGAACTGAGACTGCTAAATCTCATTCATTGCTTTCTATTGTAGAAAATTGCAACTTCGTAATAATAACACTTGATTGCATTCACTATATACGTTTGTATACTATGTTGATACTGTGTAGTTATAGTCAAGCTCTTGGTCTATTGTTGTGCTTTCTGAGTTGAAAAGTCAGTAGTCGTTAGTTCAAAGAGAGAATAAAAAATCATAGAATTTTGTATGAGCGAATGAATAAATGAATGATGGCATTGTTTGAGAGCAGACATCATCGCCATCGTCAATATTACGACATCAATTTTCTTTTTTTCCTTCTATGGGAGGTTATTGTCTGTCTAGGCACCCACTCAAATTTGGCATATGCAATAATGCTGAAAAGTACTAGACATACATATAAGGAGATATTAATACAAAAATATATAAGAACACCTGTAAATAAACAATTTTGTTTCAAATACTTTAAGTAGACGTTTTTCTATACAAATTGAATATTAAGTTTCCAAACCATTGTTATTACACTCTGGGTGTTTTTGCTCTAATTAAGTTGGACAACAATAACTTTTGCAGTTGAAGATCATAATTACACGCCATTGTTTAAAAAAAAGAGTATGAAATTTTTAATAGCGTTTACATATATATAAATACAGCCTTTTGTTATTAAAAACGAGACCATGAAATTTACTGCTCTACAATCTTACTATTAAAGCGTTAATCATGAACAAAAAAGATGTGGATTATGAAGAATTAATTTGTAAAAATCAATGACCCCATTCGAATTCTAATCGGGGATTGTAAATAATACACATAAATTTAAACCTATTAAATTATAACAATATAATTTTAGAAATTTTAATACATTGATGTTGGCAGTTTTATAAAGGTTCAACCTTTTAACATTGAATAGATATGGTATTTAAAATAATTTTATGAATAGCCGCCAAACCCACTTATTTTAAACGTTATCATAACTTAAAAAAACCTCGAAATTTAAACGGAGAAAAACGTTTTGAAAGAATACATTTTCAATCATTTTAGTATTGTATTTTTAAATGTTTATAATAAAATCAATTATAGTAATAAATTATACAAATCCACAGTCAGTTTATAAAAACGTTACGTCAGTATGGCAACCTCATACTTATTCACAAAGAAAGAATACATTCCTACAGATGATGAAACATAACGGTTTTGAGTGCGATCACTTTCTCTTTGGTATGGCAACATTCGATTGGTGCAAAAAGAACAACTTCTTTTGGGATAAACTCACACATACGTAGGCAAGAATAAACAGAATTATTTTTATCGAGAAGGTTCCCATAAATTGGCTAAAAAAAATTCTTCCAATAACGAATATGTTTTTAGTGAAATCGAACAGCCGTATATCCTTATATATTCTTGCATCTTTTGAAAAATCTGTGATCCCACTGATTAGTACCAAAATTCACCAATCAAATGTTTGGCCTACCCATTCTAAAGAGTGCATGCCATTCATAAGCTTCCGCTTTTTTCTGAATTACTTTTTTGTTGCAAATGTTTAAAACATTTTTAATTTGTCAATCCTACTCCCACTTCTTTTCTTCAGTTATTGTGCACCTCCATGGGAATTTTCTGTGGTTGTTACCGCTAACCACCTTGATATTTCTCTTGTCCTATAGCTAGAATGTAACTCACCGCTTTGAATTTATTTCTTGCTTGGTTTGGGGTTTGTACCTCTTCTATATTTTTTCGCATACGATTTTAATCCTTTCGCAAAAGTGCAAAATGCAATAATAATTGCTTTTATACCACTCAAAATGAACAATTTTTATTTATTTCTTTAAATTAAACAATTTTTTTGCTTTTTTCACATGTACTTTTTGACTTTGTCATAAAACTCTATGAAAACTTTGTTCTTATCTTTTTTTCTTAACAAAAGGACTATTTTCTATTAAAATAATTTTTTTTGTAAATAATTTACTTTTATGTTATTAATGTTGTTGCAAATTAGTTGTTTCTTTGGCGCTTAATATTCTAATATTACCGTAGCGGTTGTAATTTTCTTTTTTTAATTTCTGCGTGTTGCTTGCACGGTGTTTTTAATATGAATATTATTTAGTATTGCTTGTGTATTTTGCTTCATACAGTTTGATGATTGGTTAAATTCAGGCGACTTCTATCAGGCGACTTCTGCAATTTTTCAATGTATTATATAGAGTTACCAGACTAATAAGTCGCTTAAAATTCAATAATTTCAAGAAAATTATGAAAAATTTACTTATATTTTTCATAAAATAATTATTTCTTCAAATATGTGAGTCTTAAGATACTTCTGTATTAATTTTCTTATTTGTAATGCATCGATACGATTTCATTTAAAATCTCATGCAAAAATTCATTACGATCTGGTAACACTAATTTTATTCTCTTATGGCACTTGTCATTAAATTGTCAGTGCATTGTGAATGATTGTGTTCGACTTGGATAAGAGTAAATTGTGATTTAAAGGGATGTATTTTCCGCTTAAACAAATTAAAAGTTGTGCATTTATTAACTAATAACACCATGCTGTTCTTTCTGCTCTTGTCTTATTGTCATAACCGCATCATACTGTTTTCTTGGTTTATTTTTTGTTAAGATTAGTACATCCTTTCCTTTCCCTCTTTCTCATTATGTATAGATGTATGAATATTCTCTTTCTGACTCTTCCAAAAACGCACGCATACTTTTTTGGTTTGTGCCGTTAATACATTTCATATTGCACCTTAATGTACTACTTATTTTATGCAGGCACCAAGGTTTATTATTACCCCGTCAAAAAACATTTAAATTGTTTTCCTTGTCTACCTACCAGGGCTGTCAGATTTCGAAATTCTCAAAACCAGAATTAAACCTATTAATTTCGTTTAAATTGGAGACCAACAAATGTAGCACAAGGCACAACACAACACAATGCAAATACAAACCACACAGTTGATAATGTAGTGTAGATGGTAGTATCAATAATTCGGTAGTCCAATAACTTCACTAATTGAATTGAAAATTCCTTATTCTAGACATGAACCTGTTAATTCATCGCTGACAATACAATGATTTATGGTATCACAGTACATATTGGGAATAACGGCACTTTGGTGAATTTTAATTTTATTCACCACTCTGGAGAAACTCAACACATTTTGCAAAACTCACCATACCGAAAAATGCACAACACTTCTCAAAAGTTCACCACATACTCTAAAAGCAATTAAAAAATATAAAACCTCAACCCGACGACACACACCACCACCACCCACCCAAGATACATAGGCGATCGTCAAAATTCATCATCCAAGCTAAGTCAGGCAAGCACGCACACATAAACACTACAACGCACACACACGCACGCTCAAATATTTCTTAAACAAGTCATACACGAAAAAGGAATGTGCGAAACATAAACGTGGTGAGTGTGCGCAGTATTTTTTTCGGAACGAACATATTTTTGCAACCACTGCGTTGACAGACTGTTTTTGTTTTATCCCCGATTTTAGAATTCCCAATCCCAAAATTCCCCATCACAACGAAAGAAGGAAGGAAGAAGTAATTCTAATTTAAAAAAAGTAACGAAAAATACAATTTAGAAAACTTTTTAATTAATTATAAATACTAAGATTTTAATTTGTTTATGTAGTCATTGTTTAAATTAGTGAATTTCATTAATTAATAAATTATAATAATTCTTTACTCAAAACCGTCAAAATTGATTTTTTTTTAACAGAAACGCTAAATAAATAATAAAATAATAAATAGGGAGAAAAAAGAATGAATAACAAAACCATAATACATCGAGAATGTGAGCACAAAGAACAATACAATAAATAATATATAAGGCAGAGACAAAAAACAACAAATAACAAAAACACATAACAACACTGTGTGTGGGGAAAATACATGGCCAACACAGGGTTGCCATTACTTATTATATGATAGAGCCTGAAAACATGATTCGAATCTCCAAAAATTACCTCATTTTAAAAATTTTATACCTATTTATGGAAAATGTTTATTGTGTTGTATAAAGATTATCAAAGCTCACAAAAAGTTTGTTAATTAATTTTTTATATTAATAAACTGAGAACAACTTACTTTTTGCTTATAATACAAAATATTTGATTTCCTTTAATTTCTGGTTACTCCAATTTGCAAAAGGTTTACAATGTTTACCTATTTTATCTTCCCGAGTACCTTGTATATATGATTCAAAACATCTTGTATCCTACTTAAATAACATACATGTGTATATTTCGATTTTATTTCCTCAATTTAATTTATTATCCCAATTTTTTATAATAAAAAGCTAGAGGTAACCATCTTAAGTCATGGTGATTAACTGCACTCACACTAACACACCCTATCGTACATTCTGTTTCACACATTCAGTCACACTCACTAACACTATGATGAACCCCTCTATTGTCTCTTGCATGGCATATTCATAAGAGGTAACCGCAAGAATACAACAAGTACAACAATGCAAAAACAACAGGCATTTTGTTTTTGTTAAAGAGTACACGGAATGTCAAAAACAGCTTCATAACTGACTGACGAATAACAATAGAAAGAGAAATGTTAAAAAAATTTATAAAAATGGTTACAAAACACTAAAAAAACAACAAAATTTTGACATTCTAAGACTCGTCAGCTGTTGAATTACTCCTACCTGATATAAATATGCCATGGTCTCTTGCGTTGCTGTTTTTCATTTTACAATATGGTTGCTTAATAATATACTGACAGCACTTTGGCAGATACAGAGTTGCAGTCAAGGCGCGCAGACAGTTAATAACCATAGTTCACTGAGTGTTTTGTGTCGTTTTCGTAGAGAAAATAATTAAAAGTGTATAAGTTTATAACAGAAAAACCCAAAGCACAAATTCTTTTTGGAAAACTATGTTCAATTAAATTTTAAATTGCAAATAAAAATGTTTTATTAACTAAAAGAAGTGAAACTGTTAAAAACATTGGAATTTTAGAAAAAGGAAATTAGAAATAAAAGAGGTCGTTTTGTGGCTGTTTGGAAAAAAATAATTAGGAAAAAAAAACAAATATATAAGGAGTGTGAATGTGTGTGTGATGAAAAGAAATTTTGAAGAAAGAGAAACGCAAGAGGAAAAGCAACAAAGGTAGAAATAAAACAAACGTCGATAAAATCAAATAAGAGCATTTTTTGCTCTTTCCCACTTATCTCGCACAGATTAGAATGTGTGAGTGTGATAGCTGTCATTTCTTAAATGCAGCCATAAAAACAACAACAGCAAATACTACAAAAAAAAGTAGAAGAATAACAACTAAAAGGGAAGAGTGCAAATGTCAAATAAATTTTTACAAACAAAATAACACCACAACAACAATAACAAACATTTTTAATAAACAGAATATTAGTAGGGGAAATCTTAGAAAACCCCGAATATACAAACTTAAAGAAAATGCACACCGAGGCAGCAGCAACTTTAATAAACAACAATATGCAACAGCAACAACAAACCCATCATCATCATCCTCCTCAACAGCATCAGCATTATGTGAATCAACAACGTTCTATGGCTCAAGATCATCTCCTGCCAGAACAACAACAACATTACCAACAGTTCTCCCACACAACAACAACCCTTCCAGCAAATACAACAATATCCTTGAACGAAGAAGGTCTCTACACTCCACCCCATTTGATAGCGTCAACAGAATGTCCGCCACAGTACTATAGTAATAGCAGCAATACAAATCGCAGCATTCATTGCAATTCGTCGGCCACCTCTTCCATATCGACCACCTCATCATCTTCTTCATCGTCATGTTCAAGTAACTCCTCGAATGACTGTAATTATTCCAATAGCCACACCTGCATAAACAACAAAAGCACTCCCTCCATAGGAGTAAATCTGCGTGTGACAGGTCAGTGCAGTCAGGGTGGTCGTAAATATATGGAAGACTACTTTTCGGTAGCCTATCAACAGTCAGAGAATGCCAAAGATTTGGAGTATGCTTTCATTGGAATATATGATGGTCACGGTGGTGCTGAAGCTGCTAAATTTGCTAAAGAACATTTAATGATGGAAATTATTAATCAGAGACTTTTCTGGTCAGACAATGATCACGATGTGTTACGAGCCATACGAGAGGGTTACATAGCTACACATTATGCTATGTGGAGAGATCAGGGTAAGGACTGCATTTAATTTTCTTCGTGTAGAAATGACAAATGAGTGATTGAGAGATTTTAAAGAAGTCCAGTTTTTCTATAATGTACTATAAGTTTTATATAGGGCTAAGATTATATTTTTTCGTGCTATACGTTTTTACCAGAATTTAATTGAAAGTACTTGGGCCTCGCATGATAAATATGACATCAAAGGCTTTTCTTTTTAAAGATTATATAATTGATTTCCTCACGGCCTAAATCGGTCTTCGGATGGCACAGAATTTATTGTTACATACACATATTGGCACAATAGCTATATAGTACATACTGTTACAAATCTACTGATCATGTTAGTCTCGGGACTCAGGGATGAATTCTTAAACAATTTGATCAATTAATTTGAGTCCATTTTTAGCGTCTAGAGACTAATTTTGAAAATAAGAGTGTTTATTGAATAAAAGTGAGAAGCTAGGTCGTAATTTTAATATGAAAAGCTAGGTTTTAATCCTGACTAAGGGGTTGTAATGGACAATTAAAAAAGAAAATTATTTCTATGCAAAGGAAATACGTGAAATACTTGTTCAATCCTATAAATATAATTAAAATCATATCAAAAAAGTTTTTAAAGGAATTTCTCATAATTTGTACGTATATTTCCATGTCACATAATATATACACATGTTCGCTTTCTTTCACTATTGCGACCGTTACTTAGAAGGTCTAAAAAGTCCGATGCTTCAACATTATTTAAGATCTCTTTATCAGTAGGTTCTAACTTCTTTGGATTTAGATAATTAAATTTATGAGGATGAGTTATTTTCCTAAGCATTGAAATTAAAAAGTTTTGAGTATTTGAATATGAACTCTTAGTTATTTTTTTTTTTTTAAAGAAAAAATAATGAAATAACCAAGAACATAAATTTTACATCGAAAATTAAAGCCAATTTCTTTTAATTTCTTATTTAACTTTGTTGTATCTTCAAGTTTATAGTTACGACGGTAAATTTAAATTTAAAATTGAATTTTTACTTCATTAAACATGTTTTCGATGTTTACTGAAAACTGTTGTTTTAAATACGAATTAAACGTTATTGATTCAAATACGGATTTAATTCGATAAAAAAATTCCCAACCAATTCCAATTGATTGTATTTCAACCTTAAATAACATCAGAAGCCCCTAGAGAGAGTGAACAGTTGAACTAAGCACATACATATTTAAAATCGAAATGCAGCAAAGACATCACCCATAGCTACTTTAAAATATGACATTTCTCTCAATTTACTGTTTATGTGCATGCTCTCTTTGGCGTCAATATTCTTTATTTTTCAACAATTACAGTTTCCTTTACCAATTTTTTTATTTGGTATTTATTGGTTTATTGTGCATTCAACACATCTTAATCAAAGACCACAACCTTTTAGCTGAAATAAAGAAATCATTTAATACCCGCCAAATTATATTTGTCATATTGTGTTGTGTTTTTTTTTTCTTCGTTGTATTATCTTACACACAGTCATCTAGAAAACTTTTGTTCATGCATAAACATGCCTTATAAATATCACCAACAGCTTGTAGCTGGCGTAGACGTCGTCATCGTCATACTTTTCGTATAACCAAGTGTTGTTGGCTTGCTGTTAAAGTTGTTAGCAATGAAGCCAACAGCAACAACAAATTATATAAAAAATGTAAAATCGAATTTCACCACCACACAATGCAAAACTGAACAAACTTGCATCTGGTTTAAGTTTTTTTCCCAACTCTATGCTTCTTCTTTTTCATTATGGGACTTTTTGTTGTTGATTTTTGTAGAAAAAATACCACAATTTTGAAATTGTACACACTCAGCGTTGTTTTTTGTTGTTTTTTTTTTTATATACAATTTTATTTTCTATATTATTGCTTGCATGGGCTTGGTTGTTTAAATTAACATGTACCCAATTTCTATGGTATTTATAAAAGTTATACACTTGGTGGCATAAAAATAGTGTGTGGTAGTCGTGCATAAATTTATATTTTTATTGAAAATAAGTACTTTAGGTATAAATGTAGTATTTATTCAATTGAAAAGAATTTCATATTCCTAAAATCATTTTGTTTATTACAATATTACTAATTTTTAAAATGTCGTAATTTTTTCTATTAAATATAAAAAGTGAAACCTGTTTTTTTGTTATTAGCTGTATATAAGACCTCTATTTCATGTTATTTGTATACATTTACTTTTGCGTTTCTCTTTTTTCAACACACTGAAAAAGTCACGTATAACGGCTGAAAGAGTTGCCAAGCCAAAAATATGTGTTTAATCATTAATTTTGTTGTATTTAAATTATTTTTTTAGTGTTCATTAAAAGCTTAAATAAATAAGTAATGAAATAAGTATTCAATTAAATAACTTTTAAATAATAATTAATTTTATTTCACGTATGTAAAGTGGCAATCCTATGTCGGTATTGTGAAACTTTATTTATTGTGTATAATATCTCAGCTGCCAGAGTATAATAATGGAATATTCCCAAAGTGCCATATTGTTCGCTTTCCGTTCGTACTAAAAAATCTATATTTTACCTACACTGCCTACATTTTCATTTCAAATATGTACACAACAGATATACTACAATGCCTTGTGTTTTTTTTTTCTTTTCTGTATATTATTGCTAAGTGTATATTTATACTGGCTGGTCTGGTTCAGTTTTGTTTCGTTCGTTTCCATTTGCTTATTATATACCACCACCATATCACTGTAGCCATCACCACAGCACATTACCCAGTCATTGCAAACAAGCAAACCAGGCAGGCAGGCAAGTCATTTAGACAGCCATACCCGAGTATATTTAATTTCCAACCATTGCCAGATGAGAATTATCGTACTTTACGTTTTGAGTTTATTCGTTTGTCGTTTCTCTTTTTTGTTATTCAATGCATTGTTGTTGTTACTTTTATATATATACATATACCGAATGTTGTAAAAGTTGTGTCGGCTGTGGCAGTTGTAGTAGTAGTATTAGTAGTAGCAGTAGTATGGTGTAAGAAAAACAACACACAAAATTAATCTGCTGTCTAAAGTATGCTGTGATGGTGGTGGTTTTGCTGTTTTATTTAATATTGTATTTTACATAAGCCAGTCACTTTAGCTGTCATACTCAAGTAGTGTTAGTATATAGCATGAAAACAAATGAATGTATTATTATATGAGTCAGTCATGGTTATACTGAAAACATTTTTGTATGTTATTTCGCTTTAATTTGAAAGCAATGGAAATTGTATTTTTTAGATATACAGATAATTTTTTCTACAGGAAATTAAACAATAAAATATCGATTATTTCTTTTTAAATAGTTATATTTGTATATGTATGTTTTAAATATTCTTATTTGTTGAGATATTTAATATATAAGAGCTGTTTGACAATATAAATTGCAACCCTGTGCTAAATTTAATAATAACAGTAATTTCGCTGTTATATTTATTATTGCCTTTAGCTCTTGTTTTGATTTCTTTTGTTTAGTGGTTGAATATTTAAAAATTCACCTCAATTTATCTGTTTGATTGCTGTTGTTTACTTTTATCATCCTCTAATGTCAAGTGTCTTATGCTCACACATACCTACGTACATAAACACATGTACGTACAATCAAATCTGTGGTCAAAAGCAATATAGGTACATATATTGTCATCAAAAAGAATAAAATTTGTTTCGTTTGTTTTGATTATCTTAATTTGCCGCTATTAATCAAAAGTAAACAACCAAAAATAAATGTAAAGCTTTCAAAACTTCCTTACATTGAATTAAAAGGGATTGTTTTGTGAAGGTATCTAATTCTCTTAACTTTTCATTTATTAATTTAATTAATTTTAATTAATCAAAACAATACATACCGATAGGCTATTATACTTTTTTCTCTTGATTTTATAAACATTTATATTTTGTTATAATTAATTGTTTTTTTGTATTATTTTATTTATTCATAGAAAAATGGCCAAAGACTGCCAATGGTTTACCCAGTACGGCAGGCACTACAGCCACAGTGGCATTTATAAGACGAGAAAAGATCTATATTGGCCATGTTGGCGATTCGGGTATAGTATTGGGTTATCAAAATGAAAATGAAAATTTTTGGAGAGCCAAACAATTGACAACCGATCATAAACCTGAATCGGTAGAAGAGAGAACTCGTATAATGAATTCAGGCGGTAAAGTGGTTGTTAAATCTGGCGTACCTCGAGTAGTATGGAATCGTCCCAGAAATGGTAAGACAATTTGATAAACTTTCACTGTATAATCAAAAGGAAAAAAAAAACTAATTTCTTGTTTTGCCTCCTTTATCTTTTTAATTCATTAGCAAGTCATCGCGGTCCCATACGTAAAAAAACTTTAGTCGATGAGATACCATTTTTAGCTGTTGCCAGAAGTCTGGGTGATTTGTGGAGTTATAATTCGGAACGCAATGAATTTGTTGTTAGTCCCGATCCAGATGTCAAAGTTATACCTATAAATCCAAATACATTCCGTTGTTTAATATTTGGTACTGATGGACTTTGGAATGTGGTGGGTGCTCAAGAAGCCGTTAATACTGTGAGAGAAAAAGAGATTATCAATGAACGTTTATTGGCCCAAAGGGGTGATAGTCCGCACGAAGGCAATCAATGGACTAATCCAAGTAAATCTTTGGTAGAACAAGCTTTACGCACCTGGTCAAACAAGAAAATGCGAGCTGATAATACCTCTGTAGTAACAGTTATTTTATATCCACCCGGCCAAGAGGAACACTCTTCAGTATCGGAATGTAATAAAACCATAGGCTCAATAACGAAACCTCCCTCTTTTCTACAACCAGTAAGTTATGGCCTGGAATATACTCAAGTACAAGCCGAGGTTCCGGCATACGATGATGCCACTACCTACAAGGAAATGGCTTTAAAATATTTACCCCCAGAGGCCTATAGAAATTTTAATTATTATGCCGACGAGTCGGATACTGAAGGAGAGGATAATGAAGAAAGTGAAGAAGATGAAGAGGAAGACCAACAGGTTTTAATAACAACAAAAAGGGTGACTAGTGACTTACAACAAAATACGAATTACAATCATCAATTATCTGCTACGCCATGGAATTGGCACGCTAACGCCGCAAACAATACTTTAACACATGTTACACATGAAGTGGTGGACGTTAAAAGGCAAATAGATATTAAAGAATATAATGAGGAAGATAAAGGGGTTTGTGAAATAGATGAAGATAATCACATAAGTGCAGCAAGCAGTCGTGAAGTATGCATCATAAAATATCCAGATTTTGTACATATGGAAGCCGAAGAAACTAATAATGCCACAGATTCCTACATAAATACCTTTGCCGAGTCGTACAATACGATACTGACGTCGCAGGATGATTGTGTGACAACCGCTTCATCGTCGTGCACGTCTAACAGCAATTCTAATTCGCATTCAAATTTCCATAGCGTTACACCACCAAATATGCATGATATACTACAAGAACAACAATTATATCAGCAACAATGTATGTCGGAAGAAGAGGGCTATTCTTTAACAAAATTGGAAACTCGTAGAGAACAACAGACATCTAAGACCCACGAAACAGTAACGACAATACCTACAGAAACTTCAACAGATGCCATACAAACATTTAAAATCTTCCATGACTCGCTTACGCAAAATGTACAAAATAGCCAAACTTTCGATTTATATCAAACAAATACGACGGAGCGATATTATCATCATCAACAGCAGCAATTTATTCCACAAATACAACCAAAACCATTGGAATTGCAGTCTTTGTTGCAACAAGAACGGGAAGAGGAACAACAAGTGGCATATGAACGTTTACAAATGGCCAGCAATTATGCAGTTGAACAGAATCAGCAAAATCAACATCAAAATATCGCCACCTATGTTTGTTTGCAAGCCATACGACATGAAGCAGCTTTAACAACACCCAGCATATCAATGGATGACGACGACCAACCTATTGAAGAAGTAGAGTATCTAGAAGAGGAAGAAGAAGAAGACGATGAAGTGGAAACAATTACAAATGAAACATTATGTAATGGCGAACAAGATAAATCTGTGCAAATCCATGAGATATCTTCATCATCGTGCGGTGAAGATTCTAGACTAGAAGAACTAAACTCGGATGTTGAAATGCAAGAAACTAAAGACATGGTGATAGAAAAAATTGAAATCGTGCCGAATGTTACTTTAGAAACTTCAACAGAATACAACGACAGCGAAGAAAAAACTAAAACTAATGTGATAAGAAATAAAAGATGTACACCTTTAAATACATCTAAACAGAATAGTATTTGTCATCAAACTACAGCCCCGCCATTAACACCCTTAAAGTCTTGCTTGCCACACACTAAAAAAACAAAATCCACTTATTTATATGCGAATGTACCTAATGAAAACCTACAAAGAATCTCCAATTCTAAAAATAATCATAGCATTTATACCAATGCTAATGTAACGGCCGCAAATCGTAAACGAAGTATTTGTCTGACATCATCGAATGGCATGACAACATCAACAAACACCTCCACACCAATGATGCAAAGACAATTGCGCAGTACAACGATGACCCCAAACGCCAGCACTATAGATTACGGAAAACGTACACTGAGAACACGCAATTCTCTTACCAAAGATATGAAAGCTAAAACAACATTGGTAACAGCGGCTCTAAAGTTTCCCCATAATGCTGTTACCAGAAATTTCCTTCGCACTACATCATCCAATTTAATGGTGGGTAAACCAATGCTTTTAAATGAACAGCATTTAACACCTTGCAATAGAACGCGAACCCTAAAAAATGGGAATAATGTTCGTACAGCAAGCCGAACTAGTATTAAAACAGGCCGGGAAAAATCAGCTACAATAAATGGATCGCTTAACCACAGCAGCAAATGCAGTTTAAAAAATTCGTCACATCATTTAAATTTACGATCTAGACATCAAACATCTTCCGCGACTGAACCTCCCCCCACTAGTGCGTCTGACAATACGCCTACGACGGCAAATGTTGTTAATGTGTTAAGAAGTTCTCCTGCCACCTCCACCGCAACTGTGATAAATCGTGCCTCTCTAACAGATCGCCGTATTTTACGTAGCATGCATACACGTAGTACTGCTTCTAAAGGATCTCAAACACCTGCCAATTTTAGTAAATCGACTAAAAGTCAAAGTATGGGCAGCAATCTAGCTGCGCCGCCACCCTCACCTAAGATGATAAACGCAGTCGCTGCCGCAGCAGCTGCAACACGGGCGAGATCTTTGCTTAATGCCAAACATGCAGCCGCTGCAAATGGTAGTCGATCGGTGGTAGAGGCAGTGTTTGGAAAACGAACAAATTTGAGAAGTAACGGTTCTACACATCCAGCTGTATTACCAGCTACAGCAGTTGTAACTGCCACTAACAGTTCTCCATCAGTATCATCGTCAACACATCAGACTCAAAGAGGACGTATTGTAAAAAAGCTGAAACGGTAAAACGTTAAGAGGTAAACACTACTAGAATTTCAAGCAAATAGTGGTAAGTAGTGAAATTTTTCTAGGATACAATTCCTTTTTAAGTAGAAAGTTATTGACTTTTAATTCGAAACGGAAAACTTACAAAATTTATGTGAAAATCTTCAAAGTTCCGACGACGAAAGCTTCTTCGAAATCACAATATTTAAAATTTCAGACCTTATCTTCTTTACGTTTATGGCAAAAGAAAAGAGAGAGAGAGAGAGAGAGAGAGAGAGAGAGAGAGAGAGGTAGGACATAAATGCGGTATAGAAAACTTCTTTTTAACTATAATTTTTTTTAATTGTTTGTAAAACAAACTATTATTGGGTATTTTAAGTTTTAAACTGAAATATTGAATATCTGTCCTCTGCAGCATTTTTAAAAGAGAGATAAATTCTAAAGATTTGAAATTTGTAACTTCTCGCTTTTAGTTAGCAATAGTTTTTAAGCTTTTAGTGTTATACAGCATTAGTTTGTATGCGTATGCACATATGTATTGCATAGTAATCTGTTGTATAATACTAAAAACTTGAAAACTTTTGATAACTTTAACTTTTTTTGATTTCAAAGTTCTTGGAAGACACAGACAAAATTTTTTTTAGTAAAATTTTGTTATAAAACTTATCCTAGAAAAATTTTATTTCTACTGTTATTACCACACCTTTTGCTAAGCCGGCTTAATAAGAATGGATTAAATGTTTAGTACAAATTATAAACCAACCAACCAACAACTACAAAATAAAATAAAATTTCCTTTTTCTTTCAATTTTAATTGAAAAAGTTAAATTAATTTTCTTAAACTATATTTGTAAATTTGGAACAAATTTTCTTAATGAATCTATTACCAAGATAAGCTTTCTTTTAATTTAAAAATTAGTTTAATTTTATAATTTTCAAAAGATACTTTTTAAACCAAAAAAGCATATAAATTTTAATTGTATTTTATATATAACAAATGAAAGAAAGGAAGAAAGAATATATTAAATATGTACATATATGTATATTATAAAGAAGAGAAAGAGAATACAATAAAATCAAAAAAAAATTTTTTTTACCTAAAAATCAACTTTAACAGTAAAAGTTAAATTTTATTGTTCTTATATATTTTATTTAAGAAAATATATAAAAAAATAACGAATTAAAAGATGCTAAAAGAAAAACATACAATTAACCAATAATTAATTTTAAACAAACATTATTTTTAATGACACCTGTAATGAATTGTTTTTATTTTTCATTTTTATTGAACTTATTTGGTGAATAATTTATTTTCGTTTAAACATAAAGAAGGGATTCGTTTTCTTCTTTGTATAGAATTTGTTAATTAATAAATAGAACATACATACATACATATGTAAGTTAAATGTACATGTTTAATAATTAATTCAATGTGGTTTAATGTAGTTTAGTTTAATTTATACATTTTAATATTAAATTTTAAAATAATATTAATCAATATTCTAGAGATTTATTAATTATTAACGCGCAGAAATAAATTACTATATATACATACATACAATATTTAAAAAAAAAAAACAAACAAAAAACAATTTCTATTTAAAAGAAATTTTCTTAAAAAATAAAATATTTTTGCAAAAATCAAACATTAAACAAAATAATATAAATAATTATTGTATTTTCTTCACAAAAACGGTAATGTGAGTATACAATTTATATCCCATACCAAGTATTGAAAATACATTCAAGGAAATTTTTGGTTTCCAGGACTTCGAGATCCGTTTTCAGATCTACAAATCCATTGACTCATCATTGTTTGTATCCTATTGTTAAATTTTATCACCAACTCCAGGATCATTCAAACTATAAAAACAGAAATTTTCCTTTTATTACATCTGTTATATATAGAATTTTCGAAGAACCTTGTATAATGCCATTAACATGACGTGGGTATTGTCCACTTTATTTTTTTTATTTTCCACAATAAAATCTGTCATCGTATTTCAGCTCACCTTAACGTATAAGTTATAAATATTACAGTTAAGTTGATAGCGAACATGTTTGATGGTTTGATCGTTGCAAACTGCCAGTTGTTAACTTTTTCTTTTGAAGAAAAAATATTTAAAAAAAGAAACGAAATGAAAGAACAATAAAAAAGTATAACATTTAAATCTTAAAGTTAACCATAAACAAACATTTTTTAAATATAGTTTCTTTGTCTTTCTGGCCAGTGTTGTTAAAAGCCTGGTTTGTAACTGTCTTACATTTATTTTTAAAATTATTAAATAATAAATGATTAAAGCCAATGGAATTTTCTTAATGATTTTATGGCTATTTTTAAACAAAAGAAAGATAAAGAAATAGCATGTACGGTTTCAAATAAACCGGCTTAAAACCAAGTGCCCAAAGTTACAATAAAAAAAGAACAAAATTCTGGTAACTGTGTTATCAAGGGGGATTTTTCTTATGGTAATTTTTGTGTTCTTACAAGCACGCAATTTTTTTTTTTATTAATTTTGATATTTATTAAGAATTAAATTGAGCGTAATGAATTTGCTTATTTAAAGCAGGTTGTTTAAGAATTTCAATTAAATCGATAATTTTTTTTTGTTATTTTCTTTTCGAAACCGGTTCCTTAAAAAAACAACAAATTATAAACAATTTACGCTTGTAGACTAGACCAAGTCACATTGTGGTTAACATTTAGCGGCCGCCACAAATAATTATTAGAAAATAATATATAAACAGATAGAATTAATAATAAAATAATAATAATAATAATAATCAAGTGGGTTGTATCTTTTGCTAATGTTAAATATTTTTTAACAAGCTTTAATGGCATGATTTGCATGTGACGTCATTTGTTGTTTTGCTAATTCCTAACTTTCAAAAAGAAATGAAGTCTTAATACACTTGTTTGTTTCCATAAATTTTATTTAATAATTTTTTAAACACTATATTTTCAATTAATTAATGATTTACGTACGCCCCATTGTCAATTTCAAACTAACAATTCAATCTCAAACTGTTTAGTCACGATTTGTAACAGGTGTTTAAACTAATTTCTTAAAACATCATACTCACTATCTATCAAGAGCATTGAACAGTTTTTAATTGAAAGCAATTGGACTTTTACTTTATAACGTGAAATTCTATTCATTCTATTTCTATTTATTTGAAACTAACTATCAACCAAACAATTGTTTCTAATCATAATGGAAGAGAATAATATATAGAGACTTCCGCTTTAATTTAAACAAAACAATTATTTGTGTTACCACATGGAGTGAAAGTAGTATTAAGGAGATTTACTTATACGGCTACATACATATACTTGTTTGTATAAGTGTATTAATTTCCGTTACACGATTTTCTTTTCATCGGTTACCGTCAATTATTTAAAAACCTTGTGTCTGTTTAAAACAAAACTGTGTACATTTCCTTCAAGTACAGGACCTAGGAAATGTACTAAAGAGTGCAACCAATTTATAATTAATGTCAGCTTAAGAAAAAGAAAGATTTTTGGTTAAAAAACAAATATCTTTACATAGGAAAAAGTTTGTAAGCAAAACAAAATGTTAATTTATGTTAAAAAATTCAAGTGAAAAGTTTCAATTAAAAAGAATTAATTTAAGAATATATAACAATTTTTTTTAACTAAAATTCAAGTGAAAAGTTTGACTTTTAATTGTAAAGAATTAAACCGTCGTATAATTTCCGATAAACGCTAATCAGAAAATTTCAAAGAAACCATACGCATACGATTGACGTTGGTAAATACATATATATTCCCATGAATGTCAATGATCCAAAACTTGTTTTCTTGTTTTTATTATTAAGAGCAAAATAAGAAAAAAAATAATAAAGATTTTTGTTTATTTATTGTTTATATTATTTTATAGCCAAAAATAAGCTTACAAACCGCTTTTGCAGACATACTAAAATATTCCAAGTTCTGTTGACGTTAATTAATAATTATAACAGATTTTAAGAATTTAAGAATTTTGGTGATTTTTTTCTAAAGTGGAGTGCAAATTGTCGTTTTAAACTGCGTTATTATTTGAAATTGTTTTAATTACGGTCGTTATAATTATTCATGTTTTTTAAACTCCAACAGTATAATGAACTTATAATAATAATTTTTAACTCAACAAAACAAAAAAAAAAAGATTGAGGATTTAACGGAAGTACAAGTTTTATTGCTTTTTGTGGAACGCATAATATGCCGACCAATAATTAAATTACAAAAAATAAATAAAAATAAGCAAAATTAAAAGTATAATTGTTATTTAATAACATTTAAAAGGAATTACTTAAAGATAATCTTTAAAAGTTTTATGACATTCAACTTGGCAAATTAACAAGAGAACTGAAATAATAATAATAAAAAAAAGGTTAAAATTATATTATATTTTATCGAAATATTCTTTTTTTATACCAACCATTGTTGTTGTCAATCAATTAAACATGTTGTTATAATGATGTAGGGGATTTTTTTTGTGCATGTAAATACAATTTTATGTTAAATACAATTTTATACGAATATGTATTGTATTTTAAATATTAAATAATACTTTTTGATTTTATGATGACCTTAACATCTTTAGAATGTTAAACGACACGAGCTGTTATGAACTGTCATAAATTTTATATGATATATAAAACATTAAGAAACATATATAAAAGTTAAAAAATAAAAAAAAAGTTTATGATTTTTTTTCTGACAAGTTCTAGACTTACATAAGTGAATTTAAGTACTATTTTTAATAAGTTATTTCTATTGTTTAACATTATTGCAAACTATATATAAAATCATATCATATATTATTTATATTGATTTTTTTGCATACTGTATTTAAATGTTGGGCTGATAAGTCATCAATTTAACGTTTAGATTTGTTTTAAACAAAAAATAATAAATATTTCTAATTATAATTTGAGTCCTTTCTCTTTTTCTTAAAAATAAAAAAAAATATATATTTTGTACGTATATTGAATCATATTAAAGAATGCTCAAAAGCGCAACAAAAAAAAAAAACAAAGAAAAAAGCAATAAATAAAAATAATTAATAAAATAAAAACAAAACAAAACCCATACAAACATTGGAAAATATTCACTTCAAACCTTACGTTGTGTTAAGTTGCAATCATACAAATGCCGTAAACAACTTAAAACAATTGATTACAGCTTAAATGTTTGATACGAACTTCCAACCAGAATGTTTATGTGTGCTGCTTTGGTGATTTTTTTTTATTAATGAATGTATATTTATATATATTTTGTCTTGGAATTTTTTCTCTTGTTTTAATTGTTTAAATCAAATAAAAAACCGCGCAAAAAAAGTTAAAAAACAAAAACAAAACAAAAAAATACACAACCCTTTCAGCGATTGTGCAAATGAAATTCGTTGGTTCTTTTAAAACTCATTGTCTGTTAGAGCCAAGTGATCAGTTCTGTGCCTAAGTAGCTACGTGAAGCTTGGCTTCATAAGCGGTATTTTAAAATATACAATTTAAATAAATTAATAACAATAAATTTATATGTCGATATAGAAATAAATAAACAAGAAGAACGTATAAATTAATAAAAAAAGCATTAAGTGAAATAATAAAGTAAAGAGTAATAAAAATTTAATCAATTGTGTTTCTTATTATTAAAGTTTTTATAAGTGCGCGTTTTAAGTTTTGTTTTTAATAATAAAAAAAGGAAAACGTGCAAATTAAAAAACAAACATTATTAAGTTTTTAATATTAAAAGAAGAATATAACTTTTGTTAAACAAAAATCAAAGAAATATTTGTAAAAAATAATTTTTATTGATTTTTTGTAAAAAGAATAAACAGTTGTAGAACAAAATTTTCCATAAAGGTGAGTAATTGAGAAAACAAAATTATATTAAAATTAAAAATAATATTCGTTGTTTTTTATTGTTTATAATTTAAATACATATTTCTGTAAAACATAGTTTTCTAATAATTCTTCTTCAATTGCAAAGGTCTTAAGCATATTTCACTTGAAAATTTATGCTTTTTACCCTCAACACCTCTGTCTACAAAAGTTCTGTTGATAACTTCTGGGTGTACAAAAATTATTCGTGTCAGGTTCCCAAGTGCCGTATAGTAATAGGTCTCCTTTCTTTCTCACCATTACAGATACTGCAAAAGTTATTGTAGGATACTATTTCGTAATTATTTTCTTTAATAAAAAATAAATTAATGATGAATTATCTTAAGTCTATTTTAAATTGTTTTGTTATTTTAATTCAATTGTTAAATTTCAGAATTTTCTGTTATATATGCAAAAAAAAAAGTTAATTTAAATACAAACAAAAAACAAATATCGTGGCATATATTATTAATAAAAAAAATTACTGCTTAGGCTTACGTCAAATCAGTTAGAAAATGAATATAAAAAAATAATTTGAAAAAGATAAACAAATAAATAAAAAATAATAAAATTAATTCTGATTATTTAACATTTGATAACGTGTTTAATATCTTTATATTTTAAATAACGCCTTGTAACTTGTAATAAATCTGTCAATTAAATAAAATCAAATCTTTGGTGTTCATTAAGAATATTAAGTTTTATTTTAAACAAATTGTTGGCAGTTATTTAATGTTTTTTTTTTTCAAATATCAAGGTCAAAGTTATAGTATTATATATTAGCCATAGAGCTGGGGAAATTAATTTTTTACAGAAGTTAGTTTTATAGGTCTTATAGGTGCTTTCCAATTCCTTGATTTGCTTGGTTGTCTCTTAAATGATTAAACAAATTTAAGATTTCCGCCAAACTTTAATCAATACATGTTCTCTGTTTCTGTATGGTTGTCTGAACTTCATAGAAAAAGAAAAACTTAAGCTAGTAGTATATTAAAATTCGAATGCTGTCATTATTTTTTCTTTTATTTTTTCTTTTTTTTGTTCTTTTGTTCTTCTCATTATCTCTTTTGTAACACGGTGCAAACAAATATCATCATGACTATTGATATTGATAAATAACTCCAGAACAAAAACAAAATCTTTATTTTAAAATTAATTTCAAGTATTATAGACATAGTAGGGAGGGTTTAAATTTGAATTTTAATTATAAAAAAACAAGTTAATATTGGGTGGGTAATTGTATGGCAGAATCGCTAATGAGGAAACAACTCTTATTAGACAAAACAAAAAAATTAATTTGCAAAACAAAAAGAAAATAAAAGTGTCTATGGTAAACAGTTATAAAACTGGAAATTATTAATTTTTTAATAAAAACGCAAATGTTTCTACCTCTTACTCTTCTTCTCTACTTATAATCGATTCTGAACGATAAATTATGTGAGAAACTTTTCATAGCAGAGTTTTTGCCAAAAATCTGCTGAGAGGAAGTCGCCGTTTTTCATACTACGAGGACTACATACGTATGGTATACCTCCAGTTAGTTGTTAATTGATAGGCTTTTGACTTTTTTGTATAATTTAATTAAATTAAGAATTTTTGTCGTTAATCATCATCTACAACACAGTTATGTTGTTAATATTGGCATTGACATCGCTTCATTGATAATTTTTTAGTTGAAGAAGTTCAGGGTGTGAATTTTTTTATTTAACAAACAAAAAAAGGCAAATACGAAAAAAAGTTTAAAATTAAGTGTTTTCTCTTGTTTTTTCAATTGGTTTTTAAACCATTTGCCATTATCTTTATTATTATTTTATTTATTTTTGTGTGTATTTAAATATCACTGTGTTAAAAATATTTTTTTTTTATTTTTTTTATACAACTTTTAACTTCTTTTTTATGCAAATATTTAAGAAACATTTTTTTCCATTTGTGACATGATTTGTATGTTATAATTTTGTTTTTAAATGTTAAATTAACAATAAAAGGTTTCGTTTTTTTTAATAGTTTTAACAGGAAAGAATGCTGTTTTTATTTGTAGAGGTTTTTTTTCTTAACACCTGTATGCTTTTTTACACTTTCTATTTTTATTTATTTATATTTTTTTTCCAAATTGTATTTTTTTCTAAATTTGTATTTCAAGTATAGCAAGTCATTAAGGAACCATGTGCATATATTCTAAACTTGCCCCCACATTGAAAGTACTTTTTAAAAATGCATAATCACGTTATTATATAGTGGCACTGCTCATAAATGCCACAAAACATATGAATTAAACTATTAATTTCTATCGTTTAAAAATTGTTTCTTTTATAACATGTTACATGTTATTTATTTCATATGCTAGTTGTTTGTACTTATCTCACACAGATGGCAAATAAGTAATAATAATTATATATATAGTATTTATTCTATTATTAATTAATTAGTGAATGTTATAATATTAGTATATTCAAATAAATAAATCTTATTCACAAAGATTTCTTTAAGTTTTATGCTTGGCAATAATGCATGCTTGTTAATTATATATCTCGTCTAATAAGAGTTTTTATAATTGTTAGAATATTTTTTTCTTTGTTTATTAAAAGAGCAATTAGACATAAATTAATATCGAGTATATTTAATCATAATCCGCTTGCGTTTTTGTAAAGACAACTTTAAAACGCATTAAATGCTATAATTTGCACTAACCCCGTTCCTTTTAAGATTTTAGTCGCCTGGAATGATTTTTATATGAAATAATGGCTAAAATTGACAGGCTTATGTTCCATGCCACCACCACTCCAATGAGTTGAAACCCATCAACACATTTCCAGTTAGATAATTGTTACCACATGACTATGATTAATTTTTCCTGTTTAAAACAATTGTTTTAAAATAATTTATATAATATGTTTGTTTTTTTTTTGTCGATTAATTTATGTCATGTTTATGTATGAATCTATTAAAAACAGAAAGAAAGAATTAGAAAACCTAATTGTTTAGAAGAGTATACAGTACATATCATTTACAATTATATTTAACATGATGTAATAAAATGATTTCTTCTAAACTTATAATACCACCTGTTGCCAAGTTGACAACAGAAAGAAAAAAGTTTTTTCTAAGGTTTTTTTAATACATAAATTTGCATAAATTATTAACAAATTGATTATTTTTTTTTGCTTTGCAATTAAGCACATCTGGCCTGTATTACTGGCACAATAGCAAAACAAATACTTAGAATTGTCCGACTGGTCAAAGTTAAGAGGAAAATAAATAAGTTGAGAGAACAAAAAAAAAACCGGATTTTCCTATTATCTGATTAACTAGCATTGAAAGTACATATTTAATTGTAATACAGTGTTAAACTGTAAGCAAATTATATTCATATTTGCCACGTTAAAACTATTAACTAAAGAAATTTATATTTAAAAAGCTGTAAATGACTTCTTAACATAAAACTCGTTTAAATACTCGTGCTATTAACTGATTTTTTTTTTATGTTCTTATTCTGTATAGACTCTATTTGTTTAATGTTAATATTTGTTTGTTATTAATTTTACAATATTACAATTTCATTATTTTATATTCATTCTATAGTGTTGGATAGTCCAATATGGTTAGTAGTTTTATTAACTTGTTGTTATAGACGTGTAGTGAGTGAGTGAGTGAGTACATGGTGAATTAAAACATGAAATTCTGAATACAGTGTGGTCAAGTGGTGGTTAACCTTGAATGCGGTTAACACGAAGAACTCCCATTGATATCACAACAAAATTGAAACAATAACAACTAAAAACAAAACTATTATATTTACTACAACTGTTGCAATGATATGAAAAATAATTTTTTTTGTCTTTATACTTACAAATGTACACATCAGAACAGAATAATAGGTGTAAAGATTATTAATTAATTAAATATCATTTAGTTGCTAACGCGGTAATTGCCATTAGATTTACCAGCCTTGTAAATGTTGTCTTTCGACAAGAAGAGAGTGACGTTTTTGGTCTATACTTCAGAGATGTAGGCACGACGTACAAGCTGGTTTTAAAACCGTACCTATTTTTCTGCTCACATGTGTATTAAAGTAAAAGTATTTTAAAAAATCGTTTATTTTTAAAACAAACTGTAAAACATTCTGTATACAATTTATAAAAAAAGGAGTTTATGAAAAAATTTATTGTGATTAATTCAATACACGATCCAAGTGAAAACACTTATGAATATCACAAAAATAGTATTAACAATTAAAATATTGAATAAAATACATCTTACAAACCGCGATTAGTTTTAACACAATTCTTTTATGTAGTAATTGTTTGATAAATTTTATTGTGCGGTTATAATACCACAAAAATAATTAAGTTGTTGTAGTTTAACAAATACAATGTATAAAAAAAATTAACCAAATTGCTTTTATAATATGTGTAGCAACTGTGTTTTTAATAGTTACAATATTTTTTACAAAGAACTATATCTTTGATGTAATTAAAATATGTATATGGTATTATAAAACCAATTAAAATATTACAAAAATTGGTTACAATTTATTTCAATTTATTTTTGCATTTACCTTTATGAATTAAAGTGTTCTAGTCCATATCATAAATTGTTGTTTAAATCTTTTTCATAAACATATAATTATTTTAATTTCGTTAAATAATTTTCATTAATTTACTATTTATACAAATTAAGCATTTTAGCAAAATAACAAAAAAATAATAATAAGATTCATTCATAGTAACTCAGGCAATTAGATAGGCTGCCAAGCTAGTATGCAGTGCAGTGCCTTTGCCAGCTTGGCAACGAATTGCATGTCGAGTTTGCATTGTAATTTAACATTGAAATATGACACTTTTAATTAAACTGAAGATAAAGTTAATCAAACAATGGTGCTGTTTTAAAAGCAAGCATGCAAAAAATAAACATAAATTAACACATAATTATTAATTATTACATAAAAGAAATTCATTAAATATTTGCAAAATAAAACGAAAAAAAACAAATATTAATTCGTCAATGCAAAGATTTCTCTAAAATGTTAATTGATTTATTACTAACTACTATATAAAAACATCTGTTCTGCTTATATGTACGTATGTATGTGTAAGAGAAACAATTTTAAATATTTTAAATATTTTTTGTTTTAAATAAACAACTAAATTAGAGTAGTATATTAACATTAGTTAGACTAAACAACTAAATTAAACTGTCTACATCCATTAATGTTTATAACTTATTCGAGATATGTGTAAATATCAACAGTATTAAGTGACAATTCAAACCAATGTCAAGGCTTAAACAGTTTTTTAACCGGCTTGAAAGTGCGTGTCTCAGTCTAAACAATTATTAAGCATGTGATTTTATGGAAAAGCACAAAAACTAAACAAATAAAAAAATAAATGCACCATAGCTTGGGGAAATACCCAACGACATTTCGACAGAAATATTCAGAAGAAAAAAGAAACTGGTTTAATTTATTTCATTTGGTACATACGCATGCGCTTGCGTATGAGTCAGCCCATCATCAACAGCTTCAAGAGTTTGTTTATAATGTATTTTACATTTTATTAACATATTTAAGAAGAAAAGGGGGATTTTTCGGTCTTACAATAAATTTATGAAAAGCCGTTAACAAATATCTCTATGGCAGATATATTCATATTTCCTGAGGCTAGTATATCACGTGCTTTGTGCTTCTTTTTTTGTTAATTAAACATATTACATATTGTGTTGTAGTTTTTGTTTTTGTTTTCAGTGTAATTCAATTTAATTGATCTTAAATTCTTGTAAAAAAAACAACAGATCACTCTTTGTAATACGTAATATATTTGTAATTGTAATAATGTAATATTATTTACAAAAAATACATAAACAATTATTCGTAACAAGTAATTTATGTACATGATAAAATCGATCAAACACAATATAAAAAAAGCTGGAAAATGCGTGTCAGACGGCAGGTAATTTAAAAAAATATTAAACAAATTAATATACCGAAATTATTTTCGAGGTTTATTTAAAATCTGAAATTTATATCTTCTTATATAAACAATATATAAAAAAATAATATAATGTAACATTATTTTCACAAGTAATTGTGTAAAATTAAAATCATTTTATCACACTTTTATGTGTGCAATCTCTTTTTAATACATCCCTTAAAGAGGCAGTCTATAACGAATTGTTTATTCATAATTATTGAAATTTTTTTCATTAACAGATTTCGCCTTAAGCAATTCATAAGAATAAAAAATAAAAAATAAATTATCTTTCTTCATACATGTCGTTTCCAACCAAGCAACATGTCTTCAGTCATTCGTAACTCTTGAGTTGTTGAGCTTTTTTTAATTTATGTAACTTGGCTTAGTAACTCCACAGAAAGCAACTGCTTACAACAAGAGCGGAAAAAAATTTACATAGCAAAAAAAAACCGCCTGAAAGTGTTTTAAAATTAACGTTCATATTGCCATATTGGTTTCCTCTAGCCCTTCATTTCCGTTTAAAATAAAATGCACCCCATTATTGTACAAACAACACACAAATTGTGTAATGATACTTGAAACATCTGGCTACACAGTATATAAACAAGTTTTATGCCTTATACAACTTGGTGGCACTGTTTCTTTCTTATTGATGGGCAACGAAACGAAAATAAATAGTAAATCAGAAGACAAAGAGAATGAAAAAAGAAAAGAAAGAATTGAAAAAAGTGTCGACAGTGAAAAATGGCTTTCTTAAATAAAATAGTTTTAAAAAAAGAAATAAATTATTAGTAAATTAGAACGTGTATTTATTAAACTATTAACAAACAAACTAACACTTTACTAATTAATGGAAATAAAAAAGAGAGACATTTAAATAGTGTATAGAATCGAATTTTTTTGTTTCGTTTTGTGATGGAAAATATTTTTTGTGTATAACAAAATTTCGTAAAAAACTTTTTCCAACCATACAATTGACGAGCAGAGGAGTGTAATTTTTTTATTTGTATTTCAAAGGAAAAAAAATAAGAATACAAAAAATCAACTATATATTTAAGAAACTAAAGAAAAAAAGAACTTAATTTTTTTTTTAAATTGGAATAAGTAAAAGATTTTCGAGAGTATAACGAAAAGCCCTCAATAAAAAAAAAGCGAAGAAAAAAAAACGCCATGACTTAAGAAGACCTATTAAGAGAGACAGAGATGTGTTAATGTCTTTAATATTAGTTAAACCATTAAACAACCACCTAGAATAATAAAATAATATAAAAAAGAATAATAAACGAATAAGAGCGCCCAATATGTCTTCAGCAACTTTAACATTGCCATTATCATCACCATCGTCGTCATCGAGAACAACATTGTCAGGAGGAACATTTTGTTCGCCGATATCATTAAATGTGAATGCTAGACGTACTGCGGGTGCTGGTGCTGATACGACCGCCACCGCTTGTACGGGCACTGCTACAACTACAGCGGCAACATCACGACAAACACAGCCATTATTGACAGCTCCAACAACAACAACATGTTTACATTTACATGCAATTTATCCTAAAAATAAGCGTAAATATTATAATAAAATTCACAAGGAACGTAGAAAACGTCACGTTACAAACGATGATGACATAAATAGTTATTTAAGCTTAATATTATTAGTAACATTTACGAAACCTTTAAGTATGTGGTATCGTTTTATAAAAAGTATTATCTTAACATCTTCTTCATCATCAGTATCCACAACAACCACATCAGCAAGAGCAACACAAAGACTTTTTAGTAAAGGTTCTATGAAATCTTCATCCACCGCCACCATTTCCACCACTACCACCTCCTCCTCCGCCTCCTCGCCCTCCATTACCACCACCACCACCACAACCTTTTCCTCACTTTGCTCCATTAATCATAATAAAAGCACCTCCCGTACATCTTCGCCGTCATCATCGTTGTCGTCATCGTCATCATCATCACCATCATCTAGTAAATGTATACGTGTTTTACCACCCATAGGTACTACCACATCATTTTTTACTTTATTAACCATTGTCTGTCTAGAGACGATCTTGCTCTCTACCATGTCCAGTTGTGCAAAGACGTTTTACATGCACTGGAACACCTCGAATAGTATATTTCGCATTGATAACACCGATCATATAATCGATGTTAACAAGGGTAATTTGGCCTTTGAATTCGATCAGGTGCACATCATATGCCCGGTCTATGAACCTGGCACCTTTGACAATGAAACGGAAAAGTATATAATCTACAATGTCTCAAAGGTCGAATACGAAACGTGCCGGATTACGAACGCGGATCCGCGAGTTATTGCCATATGTGATAAGCCACAAAAATTGATGTTTTTTACCATAACGTTCCGGCCATTTACACCACAACCCGGTGGTTTGGAGTTCCTTCCTGGGAATGATTACTATTTCATTTCAACGTCTTCGAAAGATGACCTCTATCGACGAATAGGCGGCCGCTGTTCCACTAATAATATGAAGGTCGTTTTTAAAGTCTGCTGTGCCTCGGAGGAAAAGAATAAAACCACTACCATATCGACGGGTAGTACAGGTGGCGGTAGTGGGGCCACCTCCACCACAGCGGTGGGCAGTGCGGTGCCGACAGATTCCGCCGGTAATAGTGGCGAAGACATAACGAACCTCCACAATAACCAACAGCAATCGAATCATCCTCATCATGGTAACAATATCAATACAATAGGCATAAATGGCATTAATACCGGTATGCTGCCGAACGGTGTGATGAATACTGGCGTCGGTGGCGGTCTTAGTAATAACCAACACAACGGTTTACAGCTGACACCCATAATGAATAGTCCTAGTGGAAATGTGGCCACCTCTATAAATACGAATATAGATCAATTCAATCGTATACCCATGCAACCGAACAGCATTAATGTTCTAAGCAATAATATTGGAGGCGGCATGAATATGGGTCAGCCTGGTATGAGTGGCAATAATGGTTTGGGTTTGGGCACACATGGTGGCTCTGGCATTCTACTTACTCCCGGTCATAATGGCATAAATATGATAGCGTCTGGCGGCAATCCCGGTGGTATACCCGGCATACCTGGCATTCACCAGTATCCTGGTCATGGCTATCACGGCCAGACCGGCATACGTATTAACAACGTTCCCTCGACGCATCATACGAATCTTAAGAATATGCAAAACAATAACGACAACGATCATCATCCCTATGATAAACATCCAAATGAGGTTGTAAAGAACGAAGAACTAACCTATAACAGAGCAGCATCTTCAATTACCACTGCCACTGCATTATCCTTCATCTTTCTGCTAACACTGGCCACACAAATTTGCTACTGGGTTTAAGGAGTGATTTTCCAATACATTTTATCTTTTTTTTTTTAATTTTAAATTTTGGTTGGTGGACAACTAAAATCACATGGCCATCATCTTACTTATACTTATTATTATTAATATTAGTACACTTACTAAGATACGGCAGCAGCTTATCCGGTGGAAGAAACGGAAAGGAGAAGGAGACGAAGGATAAAGTAGAAGAAGAAGAAAAACAATGAAGCAACAGAGAACAAGTTTGTACATTTTAAGTCTATTTTATATAATAATAATATAATTTTAGTTTATAATCGTAAAAGGAAAAACAAAACAAAAAACGAAAAGAAAAAACCAACACTTTTTGTAATTTTATTAATACAAATATTAAAGGCCTAACCATAATTAGATTAAGTTAACTTAAATAAATCATAATAACAAAAACAACAACAACAAACATTAACAAAACAACAGAAAGCAAGAGCAAATCGAATGAATATAACCATCTAACAAACATACAACACTCAACATACATAAGACTGACAGACATAAAAAAACAACACACACACAAAATTACTCTGTGCCACATCCAAATACACACAGCCAAACAGAAACAAACATACCAAACTCTCATTACAAATATACACATTACATTACCTTTTTAAATACTCAGTTTTTTGTAAACATAAAAGAAAACAAACAGACTGACTAACCGCCGACCTACAGACAGACAAACAAACAAACAAAATGTTTGAGTAAAAAAAGAAATACGAAATGAAAATATAGGAACGACGACGAGTATAGTAGTACTCAATTATATAATAATAAATTGTACTTTTCATCAAGTTTTTCGTCAATTTAAAGGCCTTTATATAGTCCACACTTTTCCAAATTTTCAACCAACCCCCGCCCACTTGTGGGAATAAATGCAACCTGGCATTAATTATGAATATTCGTATGTGTATTCATTTAAACAAAAACAAAAAAAAGAAAAGAAAGTAAACTAAACATATAGTTTTAACCATTGTTACAAATTTTTTCAAATTGTATTCACAATTCCTAAACACTATCCCCATACCCCCCCCCCCAAAAAAAAAAAAAAAAAAACACGAAGAAAAACTTTTCGATTTTTGTTTTTAATGTAGATTAGCAATTAGTAGCTGTTATTAATGTTTTAATTTGTTTATGTAAAAAATAAAAATATTCGTATAATTACGACTTTACAAAAAGAATTTTGAAGCCGTAATTATATTGAAACGTAGTACATGCATGTAATGTAAATAATTCAAAATTTTTTATTTTTTTTCTGTTCGATGTTTATTTGTATGTTTGTTTTACAAATTTTGTTCCGTTTTTTATTATAATTTTTTTTTTATTATTTACAAAATTCTTAAAATTTGTATACAAGATTTGGTAGTATTATATACCAGGTTGCTTTGGGCCTTTAATAATTATAATCACACATACACTCACTCACATTAAGAGAAGAAGACAAAAAAAAAAAAGAAACTCCAATTGTTAAGTTTACTTACAATACGGAAAACCAATCGCAGTCAACTTAAGTAAAATCATACAACAAAACATTTGATAGAAACAAATCAAATAATTGAATTTAATAATAATAATTAATACAAAAACAAAACAAAACAAAAACACTCATATTAAATAAAGCAAGAAAAATAAAAAATAAAAATAAGATGTAAACAACAGACAGTTTTTAACAATATAAAAACCGAATTAAATTAAACATAAATAGACATAAATATTAAATAAATCAATAAATGAAAAATGACATTATTTTAAGTTCAACAAATTCTATTATGGGCATATACATATATACATTACATTACATTACATACATATGTACATACATACAAATACGTATAAATATCAACAACATCCACACGTTGAGATAACACATATTGTATATGTATATATAAAAAGCAAGGATTTTATGAATCCATGCTTATCAAGGCCTAACCATAATATGAGATTAAGTTAATTTAAGGGTTTAAGCCTCTCGAAACACAAACCTACATACATACAACAATGATGGAATGGATGGAATTTTCTTAAATAGTATAGGATGTGAGTAACCATACTATTTTAAAAGTTTTCAACATTGAAACCCTTAAATATTGAATATGAATTTTAATGTGTAAACAATCTTGCAATCTTACTTATTTACACGAAACATACTCTTCTTACACACACATACAAGATAACCCATAATAGTTTAAGTTGTACTTTACCAAGTCAAGTTTTCATTAACTTAACGACAGACTCTCTGCGTATGAAGAACAGAACAGAAGAAGAAAGAAACGAATAAAAAATATTTAAAACACAGAATGAAAATATTAAGTTACATTAATGAAACTTAAGCAAACGAAAACAATTGATAAAAAAAAAAAAGAATGAAAAAAAAACAACAAAATGTTATACAAACATATACACATTTACACTTTAAAAACGCCTTCTTTAAAGTAACAAAAAAAATATATATTTTATATATTTTTAAAACTTTTCCAAGCAATTAGTAGAGGACTCCACTTATGGGAGTTGAGTTCTTGAAAAATAAGAGGAACGAACAAACAGTAAAGAACCAAAATTTTGTTTAAAATTCCTTAAATTCTAAAGGATATAAAATATTTCAATTAACAATTTTTAAAACTTTTTAATGCAAAATGCCTTGATTTATATATAAAATTTCCGATTTCTTTTGTATAACATTAATGTTATTTATGTAATTATTCTCTTAAAGCAAGCCAGAAGAAGGTGTATTTTAAAATACAAAGAATTAATTAAATGAAAAAAAACGATGTAAAAAATTTTAAGATACGATTAAAGAAAGAAAAAATAAAAACAAAAGAAAATAATTAAATTAATCTTAAATAGATATTAAAAAGAAGGAAAAGAAACGTAACGTAACGTAATAATTAATATAAAAAAAAAGATGAAATTAATGATATTATATTAAGTTCAACAAATTCTATTATGGGAAACTTAAGAAAGGAAAGCATTTAACGTTTGAACTTAAATAAATAAATTTTTTCGTTTACATTTATCTATCTCATTTTTTCATTTACAAACATAAATAAAAAAGAATTAAAACCATTTAACTCAATACACGAATTAAAAACAGTTATCAATAATATTTAATAAAAACAAAAAAATCTCTTACACTCACTTAACTTAAGTTGATTATAGTTCTGCCTTATTTGGGCATATATATATACATATTTGACAAAACTTTGATATACTTTATTATGTTCCACTCATTGTTTTTTGTAATTTATCATTTCGGCATAAAACTCATACAACTCCTTTTCACTTGTCTTTGTAATAAGAGGGTCAAAAACAACAACAACAAAAAAGAAAAAAACGTAAAACTTAAGTTATAATCATCCAGTTTACCAATAACATCATTAAAGAAAATTAACTATAACAAAAAGAAAAGAATAAAAAACACATTCAACTTAAATTTCTTAACGTCCTATAAACAAAAATTAAAAAAACTTGCCACAAGAAAAAAAATTAAATAAAAAATTAAATTAAAAAAACACGAATAAAAAACGAAAATAAAAACTCCCGGTGAACTTTTTTTTGTTAATTTTTAACTGATTTATATAAGCCTTTTTAAAACAAAAAAGATCTATTAAAAATTCCCGTAAAACAAAAACAAAATGAAAAAATATAATAAAAATGAAAAACAAGAACCGAAATAGCATAAATTAAGCTTAAAGCATTTCATAAACTGGGCTAAAATTTAAGTATAATAAAAAAACAAAAACAAAAAAACATAAAATGTAAATTTAATAACAAAACAAAAAAAAAACAAAAAATTCAAATAAATCAATATTCTGAAAATACACAAATTTTCTTATCATTAAACAACAACAAATGGTATACAAATTGAAAAACCAAGGGAATTATTATTACTTCCTTCGATTCTTTGTAATATTCTACAAACTTTTCATATTTCGATTTGAACGATATGCATTTCGAAATCATTATTCTGAAGATACATACTTAGTGATATAAAAACTAAAAAACTTTTGTGTAATTCGACTCAAAAGAAATAATTTTCAAATACAATTTCAATTATTCGATTCAGAAATCTTGTTTAAATACTGTTGCTATAAATCTAGTGGCTTATAAAGTTTAGAATTTCCTTCGCGGAGTTCCAATACGATAACGAAATATGTATCAAGTAGATCTTATGGCAATGGTGTTCGAAACTAAAGATATGTTCACAAAATACAAACTTAACAGAACGATTTCTGCATAAAAAAGTGAAAGAAAATTTAACTGTTGTTAAACTGTTCTATCTTTTTGAATACTTTTTATGTATTATTTACAAAATCCTACAGAAACCATTATAAAGGTTCAAATTCGTTTTAATCGAATCTATTGATTAAGATAAACTTAGACGCGAGATTTTTGAAAGTTTAATTTATAAACTTTTGTAAAACAAGTCTTTAAAAATTTTTTTTATTATGATACCGTTTTTTACTTTACATTCTGTGTGAAGAATTAAACGTTTAGCTGACTTTTATAAAAGACATGAAAGGACCATACAAATTTTAAGAATAAAAAACAAAATAAGTTTAGGAATACTTATAAACACACTCCAAATTCAATGCAATTACAAAACAAACAAAAAAGGACTGCCCTCTCAATTACCACCATCTTGACTCTTAATTTAAATTATTTAAAAATAATTTAATTTTTTTTTTGCCTTAATATAAATAAAACCATTTATAGCTTACTTGTTAGCTTATAAATTATAAAGTGATACAAAAACAAAAAACTTCATAATTTCGGTGCATATACTTATTTTTTATTATTTCCTGACTTATGCTAACTTAATACTTTGTGCTAGTTTTATAAAATAAGTACATAATTTTTTTAACTTTAAATTTGAATTTTTTTTTTATAATATTTTATAAGCTAGTTTGTAAAATTGTAGTTGTTCTTTTTGTGTTTTTTTCTCTCTGTCTTAAACTTCATTCCAATTTCTTTTTTCCTGTATTCCTTTGGTAAGCTAGCTTGTAAGCAGTATTACTTAGAGAATGTTGTTAAAAAAACCAGAAAACAAAACTTCGAATTTCTATATCTTAATATATTTATACATACAGACATATTTGAATATAAATTTTCGCTGTAAATTATACGTAATGCTATGTAAAAAACACAAAACTATTATTTTTAAAAAATTATTTAAATTTTCTTCTCAGTATGTACTCCCAAAAATATACGTTTAAACGTATGATCATTACAATTTTTGTGTTTGATACAAGTAATGTTTCTATATGAGTTATTTATTTTAGTAATTTGGCAAAGGAACTCTATTAATTTTGTATTTTTTTTTCTTATAAGAAATATAATAGTAATAATAAACATAAAAACGAAAATAATAAATTTAATGCGAAAAATTTTAAAAATAATCCATGTATTGTTTTCAAATGGTGGAAAGAGGAAGTATTTTAAATCATTAAGAAGAAAGGATATGCCGGTGATCTATAATGAGAGTTTGATTTGCACAATTCCAATATATGAAATCCTTGGACTAGAGGTAATATCAAATATTATATTGTATCTGATAAGGATACAATTAAAAATTTCTTGTTTTCTTTCTTTAGGATATTGTACAACAACCAGTCCTGATAAGATCTGAAATGTATTTCTAAAATAAAACATAAACAAGTTTTAAGTAAATGTCTTCTTTTCCAACAAAATGGCGTAATTTTCACCCACCTTTTTTAAAGCCCTTGTTGAAGCAGTATGTATGTAATTTAAACAAAAAATTCAAGATCCTGACAAAGTTTTCAGTCTGATTTCAATTTTAACTTACAGAGAGTGAGCTACACCGAGAGGGAGTAAGTTCATTCACCTAAGCGTCTTTTGTGGGAATAATGAATATAAAAAAGGAACGTAATTCTACATTTTCTTTTAAAATAAAAATATAGTATAGCGTAGAGAAATCATAGAAAGTTCTGCCATTGGCAACCAGTAGCGAAAGAACATTATGAAAAAATACCATAAAAATAAAATGAAAACAGGTTTAAAATATAAAAAAAAGAAGAAATACGTACTTAAGTGAAAAAAAATCAATCCTTTTTTACAATATAAAAACCCTGACATGTTTCTGGTACGAAGAAAATAATAAAAAAAACCATACAAATTTAGTTGCGTAAATAGGGGTGAATTGCAGCAATCACATAGTAACGTTACACTAGCAACGAAATGCGAAACGCACTCTCTGCGTTTGAACACTTTGAGCCAAGAAGTTGTAAGTATTACAAGGTTTTTTTTCTTTCTTCTTCTAAACAAAACCAGCTCAAAAGTCTTTTCATTTAACAAGTGACTTAAAAGGCTTGTTTGCTTGCATAACGATGCCAGTGTAAAAGCTTAGATGCGTAAACGCATTATTTTTACCCCCATTTTTTGTTTAAACTTTGTATTGTTAAAAGTATATGCATACAGCACATAATTTTTTTATGTTTTGTTTTATTTCTTTGTTTTTTGTTTGTTCTTATTTCTCTGTAATTAGACTTGATACCCCTATAAATACGTATCATAACGATTTGAAGCAATTAATGATTATATTTCTTATATTAATTGTGTATAAGTATGTATGAATGTGTGCATGTAATTCATGTATGTATATACATTGCATGTGCAGACACATGTATGAAATCATATTTCGGTTAAATAATAAAAATTAATTTCTTTTATAGAAAATGAAAGCAAAGTATTAAAATTTGTAACAACAAATTACATGTCAGGCTACAACAACAACAGCTACTACTAAATATTCGAAAATTTAATTGAAACACATGTTGATTTCAAATTCCTCCAAAAATGTATAGTAACTGACAATTGCAAGCACTTAATACATATGTACATACATATAAGCTAATACAGACAAATTAATGCGAAATAAAAACGTAACCAGCCATTAAGAGTTAAAGAAACAGTTGAGAGTATTCTGGATTTTTGAAATGTAAAAATTCAATTCGAATGTAACCAACCAACCTACCTACCATATAAGCGACACTGTTGTAAAAAATTTTAAATAAATAACTGTATATCCCTTTATTTTCTATCCTTTTTGTTATTTCCCCCCTTTATTGTTGTTGTTGTTGTTGCCGTTGTTGGTTGTTCTCCACCAAGTGTCATAACTGTTTATGGATGTTTGCATACACAATGGGTATGCGTGTGTAGGTGCATTTCGTAAACTAGAAAGAGTGAAAAAGTATGGTGTGGGGGTAGTATAACACTGTGTTTTAGCAAACATACAGGAACATTAAGAAAAAAATATGTGTCATGTGTTTGGATGCAAAGCCATATTGTTGTTTTGTAGGCTTTGTACTTCTTTTTCTTTTTGTTGCTGTGCCGAACAGCTGAACAGTTTTTGTTGTTGTTAAGGAAGAACAATACCGAAAGGAGGTGAGAAAAAATGAACGGTACATACACTCGCATGTACACGCATTAATAAATCAATATTGCCTATCATCATCGAATTCAATAAAGAATCAGCGTGTGGTGACTACAGCTGATTAAAATGGTAATAAATATTCGTACTAAGGGACAAAAATTGTGATCCTGACAATTCTTTGGGTTGAAAATAAAAATCTAAACTAAGACTACGAATATATTCGCCTATATTTATTAAAATGTAAATGTACGGTTGCAGAGTTTGAAAAAACTTTTTCCTAAAATGGATCCATAAATATTTTCATCGTTTTGACCAAAAAAAAAAAATAGGGTTCTGATTTTATTATTATCTAAATAATATTATTAATTAAAATTTTATTATCATAACTTTAAACTTACACATTGGCAACACATGTAGTGTAGATTTAAAGATGTAGTTCCGTTTCATGAAGTTACGTGGATTGATTTGGCAGCATGTATCCTGGCAAAAGCATTGTCAAATAAAAGGATATAATTTTATAAAGGATAACGGTTTCATAAGTTAAAGGCTTATGAAATTTGGCAGCACTTATCCTTTTAACAGAGCCGACAGTTCAAAAATCTAGTTTTTAACCACAAAACCAGTCGTTTGAAAATAATTTAAGCTTATGAAGCAGTTTGTAAACTGAAAGGAGCGGTGAAGAATAACAAAGAAATTGTTTATGTTGTTTATAAAACGTATTCAATATTTTTATTATAAACTGAATGCTCTATTATTATCACAAAGAGTTATAAATTTAAATCAATAATAGTAGTAAACAAATTTCAATAGAAATGTAAATCGGACAAATTATGATTTACCGGAAGTGTATGATTTGTTTACGAACAAATAACAATAGTGTCACTTTTTTAAAAAAGGCAACAATACATATTTACATAACAATGCCTTAATCTTATACATATATGTATATAGTATGTAAATCAAATTTGTTTTGCTATAAAAAAAACATCATTCGAAATCTTAAATATCTTTTAGTTTTTATTAAATATCAAATTCTTGTTGTTTGTTCATCAAAGATCATAAAAAAATAATATGTTTTGTTAGAATTTACAAGCTTGTTTCAAACATCCGCGTGGTTTTAGCTATTTAAGCTATTGTTAAGGAATTCTTTTGTTTAATTGTATAAAAATATATGTACATATGTATGTTTTTATAAGCTATCCAGAATAGTAGTTTGTTTTTTTAACCTTGACAATCAAGCAAGTAATATTTCTTTTTTCTAATAACAGCGTAAAAAAAGTAATTGATTGATTTATTAAAAATATAGAAAAAAATAATAATAATATTTCATTATAGCAGAAGCCATTGACTTGTGAGAAGAGTAGAAAACAAAATACAATAGCCCATATGAACAAATTATATAAGGAATTTGCTCAATTTATGCTTTTAATTGGGCATTAGTATTTTTTTTTTTTTTTCATTGCGTAGCTTCATAGATAATTAATAGTTTTCCTAACAAATTCGCAGTTTTAAATTTGTTATGAGCTCACTGTTTAGAAATTATGATGAAACCTTTTCTCATATTGCATTTAATAAATTTTAAATTAAAAACAAAAAATTGCTAAAAGTGCTGTTTATTTTCCTGTATTCAAAAGTATTGTTTCTAATATTATGTTTTTTTTTAATTTCAGCTCCTTAAAATAAAATCAAAATGATTCCGATTTTATCAAAACTCAGCAACTATTACAGTGCCTATGTGTTGGGTGTCCTAACAGTGGGTTACATTCTGGGCGAGTTGGGTCACTACCTTATAGGTGTCACTTCTAAACAAACAGCCATTGAATTAGATTATGGTGACATTGCATGTCAACAAAACAATTCCATGTTTTTGAGAACTGATGTACCTCTCCAGTGTGCGGAAATACAAAATGAAACCAGGTAATATAGAAAAATTAAATAAAATTTTAAACAAAGCAATTAATAAATGAATTAACAATTAAAAAAAAAATTAGCTGCCTAGCTGCTGATATAAATGGCACAGGTTATTGTGAATGGAATTATAACGGCTTGGGCATAGAATACCAGATATTGGCTGGTCCCACCTTCATATTGATCTTTACCATTGCTGGTGTTTTTATGGGTGTAGCGGCCGATAAGTACAATCGTGTGAAAATGTTGACTGTTTGTACGTTTATCTTTGCGGTGGCGATTGTTTTGCAAGGCACAGTTAAGGAATATTGGCAATTGGCTTTATTGAGAATGATTATGGCAGCAGGGTAAGTATTATCTCAACCATTACCAGCTTTATTTACATACATATATAGAAATTCTTATCATCTCCTTTATTGTATATTTTAGTGAGTCGGGTTGCAATCCCTTGGCTACTGGTATCATGTCTGATATATTCCCCGAAGATAAACGTGCTTTGGTTATGGCCATTTTCAATTGGGGTATTTATGGTGGTTATGGCATTGCTTTTCCCGTAGGCCGTTATATTACTCAAGCCAATTTCTTTAATATGGGTTGGCGTGTTTGCTATTTGGGTGCTGGCGTATTGGCCATTTTGGTAGCTGCCCTTACAGGTACTACATTGAAGGAACCAGAACGCAAAGCTATTGGAGAAGATGATATGCGCACTAAGAATGGCAAGAAAGCCAATTTATGGTCAGTGTTGAAGAATCCCGCCATGATTATGTTAATGATAGCAGCCTCTATAAGACACTCTGGTGGTATGACATTTGCCTACAATGCTGACTTGTATTATAACACGTATTTCCCTGACACCGATTTGGGTTGGTGGCTGTTTGCTGTAACCATTGGTATTGGCAGTGTTGGTGTTGTTGTGGGTGGTGTGGTATCCGATAAGATTGTTGCCAAAATGGGCATACGTTCAAGAGCTTTTGTTTTGGCCATTAGTCAATTGATCGCCACCTTGCCAGCATTTGGCTCAGTATACTTTGACCCTCTATGGGCCATGATCACGTTGGGTGGCTCGTATTTCTTTGCTGAAATGTGGTTTGGCATTGTTTTTGCCATCGTTGTGGAAATTGTGCCATTGCAAGTACGCTCTTCAACCATTGGTGTCTTTTTGTTTGTGATGAACAACATTGGTGGCAATTTGCCCATTTTTGTTGATCCCGTTGCTAAAGCTATTGGCTACAGAGGCGCTATTATGATTTTCTATGCTGGCATGTATGGCATAAGTAAGTATATTTGTGCTTTTAAATTGTATTGTCGTTTATTAATACAAAAATGTTCTATTTTTTAGGTTCCGTTCTATTCCTTATCACCTGCTTTATGTTGGAGGGTAAACCTCAAGCTTCAGCCGAAGAGAAGGCTGAAAATGGTATTGAGGCTCATGCTAGAAACATACAAGGTCATGACAATTCAGTTTTCTCCAATGACGAACCACCAGCATATCCCAATGGCAAAACATCGGCGTTGTCAAATCACATACAAATGTATAACAACAATGGCAGTTCACAGAACAAACCCCAAATACATGAGAGCAGTAGACTGTAGGGTATTTTTATGTTAATCTTAACGCTAACACTAGTATTTCAAACAAAATTATTAAATTCGTTAGTTTATAAGCTCATGTTTTAAACTAAAATTCAATACTCATTATATGTAGTGAGAAAAGCATATTCTCATTGAAATTATCATTAAACCACAGTGTAGATATAAATATTGCAGCTGTATGCACATACATATGTATGTACATATGTGTATTGTGTTGTATGTACTTATATGACGTATATTTTTTATGTACCTTCTTCAAAAGCTAATAAGTATTATTTGTAATTTTTGAATAACAATTATTGGTTATAATTTTTAGGCATTTCATTAAATGCAGTTTTAGTTGTAATTGTTATTAAATAAATAGTTTTTATTAAAGAAAAAAATTTTAAAAAATAAAATACAATTGTCTGTTTTCTTTCATATCGATCGATATAATTTTTGCTAAGTGTGATGTAAAAAGGTTTATATCCATGTTTAAAACAGTAAATAATACAAGAATATATAAAGGTTGGTGTATTTACTAGACTATATATAAACCTGCATACACATCTCTGCTCGCAGTAATGCTGCGCTGCCATGCTTTATATTATTCGTATTTTGTTTTAGTTACATTTTCGGCTTCGTTTGATGTTAAAGTGCTCTTGGCAATTGTATATTATTTTAAAACAAAAATCATTAATTAATTAGTTACACAAGAAAAATTAAAGAAAAGAAATTATAATCAGTAAAGTTTCATAAAATTATATATAATATATTAAAGTATACGCCACTAATACAAAAAATACGAGATTATTTTTCTCCGCTTGTTAAGAAGGGTGCATATTTTCGCCATTTATTTTTTGTCAAAGAGTATATTTGTAAGTGCGTGTGTGCATATTTTCGGTATTGTTTTTTTCCAAAGAGTGATTAAATGCGTATATTTGTATGAGCGTGTGTGTTTGTGCATGTGTTTGTTAAATCAAGCGGCAGTGTGCGCTAGATCACACCACTTTTCTTTTTAAATAAACCTTTATGGTAATTAATTGAAATAATTCCGTAGTCTTTACAACATACGATTTGATTTGTTTATTATGAATGCAGGTGAGTGATTAATACTTTATTTTATATTGAATATTTATTTTATTTTATATTAAATATCCAAAGCAAAATATTTATACAATAAAAAGTTGTCCATAATAATTTCTGTAAAACTGCAAGGAAATGCAACTTTATACATATATTTACTTGAAAGTTTGATTGCTAAGGATTTGATGTGAATTTTAATGAATAATTTAGAAACTGAATTAAATAATTAATATACTAAGCAGACATCCGGCAGAACTAAAACGACTTTTATATTTAGTTGCTAACCTAACCTACCCTATGTATATCTATCATATCGATTTGTCTCCCACCTTTATTGACATTCTTGTGAGCACGCTTCTGATTTCCGATCCTGCGGCTGTGCACTCTATTAAGTCAGTTAGGCCCTTTAGCATGGATATCTACACATAACCTGATATTACACCAATTGCCTCTTCGGTTACTGTCCTGTATACGAAGAGTACATAGATTGTGAGATCAGTATTACTTCTGTTTTCTCTGCAGCTAATTTGAGGCCAGAGTAAATCAGCCATCCACTTATTATCGGTGCATCTTTGTATTTCATTTCCGGAATGTTAAGCCTTCTGTCTACAGCAACCAATCCGCTATCATGCGCAGAGCCCACAATCGAAGCACTTCCGGAGAGTGTGAGACTCAATATAGCATCGTATCATCACATTCCACAAATTTGACACTTCCTTAGAAACATCTTCAACAAAATAATTTTTATTAATCTTAACCTTATAACTTATTTGGTATGCAACACCCTGCTACTCATGAATATTCATATTCAAAATTATTGGTTGTGATTTACATTATCACCCTATTTCAATAAATGTTGGTATTTTTGCTACGTGTAATGTAAAAAGGTTTATATCCATGTATAAAACATATAAAGGTTGGTGTATTTACTAGACTTGATAACAAGCAAACCTGCATACACATCTCTGCTCGCAGTAATGCTGCGCTGCCATGCTTTATATTATTCGTATTTTGTTTTAGTTACATTTTCGGCTTCGTTTGATGTTAAAGTGCTCTTGGCAATTGTATATTATTTTAAAACAAAAATCATTAATTAATTAGTTACACAAGAAAAATTAAAGAAAAGAAATTATAATCAGTAAAGTTTTCATAAAATTATATATAATATATTAAAGTATACGCCACTAATACAAAAAATAAGAAATTATTTTTCTCCGCTTGTTAAGAAGGGTGCATATTTTCGCCATTTTTTTTTTGTCAAAGAGGTTGTGTTTAAATGCGTATATTTGTAAGTGCGTATGTGCATATTTTCGGCATTGTTTTTTTTTGCCAAAGAGCTTAAGTGATTAAATGCGTATATTTGTATGAGCGTGTGTGTTTGTGCATGTGTTTGTTAAATCAAGCGGCATTGTGCGCTAGATCACACCATTTTTCTTTTTAAATAAACCTTTATGGTAAATAATTGAAATAATTCCGTAGTCTTTACAACATACGATTTGATTTGTTTATTATGAATACAGGTCAGTGATTAATACTTTATTTTATATTGAATATTTATTTTAATTTATATTAAATATCAAAAGCAATATATTTATACAATAAAAAGTTGTACATAATAATTTCTGTAAAACTGCAAGGAAATGCAACTTTATACATATATTTACTTGAAAGTTTGATTGCTAAGGATTTGATGTGAATTTTAATGAATAATTTAGAAACTGAATTAAATAATTAATATTACTAAGCATACATCCAGCAGAACTAAAACGACTTTTATATTTAGTTGCTAACCTAACCTACCCTATGTATATCTATCATAGTGATTTGTCTCCCACCTTTATTGATATTCTTGTAAGCACGCTTCTGATTCTATTAAGTCAGTTAGGCCCTTTAGCATGGATATCTACACATAACATGATATTACAGCAATTGCCTCTTCGGGTACTGTCCTGTATACAGTGCATACAGTGAATTTTAGCATATACCCACCTTTACTGCCATACTCTAATAGATTGTGAGATCAGTATTACTTCTGTTTTCTCTGCAGCTAATTTGAGGCCAGAGTAAAGCACCCATCCACTTATCGGTGCATCTTTGTATTTCATTTCCGGAATGTTAAGCCTTCTGTCTACAGCAACCAACCCGGTATCATGCGCAGAGCCCACTATCGACGCACTTCCGGGGAGTGTGAGACTCAATATAGCATCGTATCATCAGATTCCACAAATTTGACACTTCCTCAGAAACATCTTCAACAAAATAATTTTTTTTTTTATTAATCATATAACTTATTTGGTATGCAACACCCTGCTACTCATGAATATTCATATTCCAAGTTATTGGTTATGATTTACATTGTTATCACCCTATTACTCGTGAATATTCACCAATAAAGTTTCAATAAATGTTGGTATATTTGCTATGTGTAGTGTAAAGAGGTTTATATCCATGTTCAAAACAGTAAATAATAAAAGAACGTATAAAGGTTGGTGTATTTACTAGACTTGGTGACAAACAAACGAGTGTTTTTAAAGCGAAGTCAAATATCACTGCTGTCAGTTATTGCTTTAATAGGCAAACGCTGTGTAGCTGCTGCAGCCTGCATACACTTCTCTGCTCGCAGTAATGCTGCGCAGCCATGTTTTATATTGTTCGTATTTTGTTTTAGTTTCATTTTCGGTTTCGTTTACTAAAGTGCTCTTGGCAAGTGTGTATTATTTTAAAATAAATGTCATTAATTAGTTACATAAGAATAAATTATAATTTAATAAAGTTTTCATAACATTAAATTGAAGGATACGCCACTAATACAAAATACGTGATTATTTTTATCCGTTTGTTAAGAAGTGTGCATATTTTCGGCATTGTTTTTTGCCAAAGTGGTTAAGGGATTAAATGCGTATATTTGTATGTGTGTGTGTGTGTGCTTGTGCATGTGTTGCTTAATTCAAACGGCAGTGTGCGCTAGATCTCACCATTTTTCCATTTAAATAAACCTGTTGTAAATAATTGGAATACTTCCGCAGTGTTGTAAAGGGTTTAATTTTTATTTTTAAAAATAGAGGTGAGTCATTAAGCAAAAACGCACATATTTTTATGAACAATACTTCATTTTATATTAAATATTTATTTTATTTTATATCAAATATCAAAAGCAAAATATTAAGTATTGAGCGTACATACCCAAACTTTCAGAAGGCAATTAAAAGTTAGTATGAGATTTCCATATATTAAAATCACACCGCTGTTCATTGGTATAACGTCTGGAGGCCGTCCAGAGATGTATGTTCAAACGTTAGGCCGATGTAGTTTCAGTTGCTTAAGCGCTCTGTATACTCTATCAATTAAGACGAGTTTGGGCAAAATTCGTTAGGCAAACAGTTGACTGGCATTCCACGTTCACCATCTCTGTAATTGGTCTTTAAGCTATTATTTCGTAACCAAAACCTCCTCAAACTCAGGACAAATTAGCTAGACCTGTCGCTCTAGAAAATTACGTCTTCCGCTGTTTCGACTGTATGCCTGCTTTGGTGCAGGTGTTGTCGAAATCTCCATGACCGAGCGGAATCTGTATGCGATATGAATCCAGTTCAACGTGCGGTTTTGTAATCCACATTTTGACACAAGTCATATCTATTACTGGCACAACGAACCATATGGGCCAACGAATGAACTGGAAGCTACCCCCTAACCTAACCTATGTATATCTATCATAGTGATTAGTCTCCCACCTTTACTGGAATTCTTGTGAGCACTCCTCTGATTTCCGATCCTGCGGCTGAGCCCTCTATTAAGTCAGTTAGGCTCTTTAGCATGGATATCTACACTTAACCTGATGTTACAGCAATTGCCTTTTCGGGTACTGGCCTGTATGGGAAGAGTACCTATAAAACTGTATTATCTACCGCATACAGTGAATTTTTAACATATACCCACCTTTACTGCCATACTCTAATAGATTGTGAGATTAGTATCGCTTCTGTTCTCTCTGCAGTTAATTCGAGGCCAGAGTTAAGCAGCCATTCAATTCCATCCATCTTTGTATTTCGTTTCCGAAGTGTTAAGCTTTCTGTCTACAGCAACTAACACGGTGTCACACGCAAAGCCCACAATCAATGCATCCTCTGGGAGTTTGAGACTCAATATAGCATCGTACATCACATTCCACAATGTTGACACTTCCTCAGAAACATCTTCAACAAAATAATCTTGGGCAACCAGAAATTATCAATAAAACTCGTCTAGTATGAAAAACGGGAATGGCCAGAATATCATAACAAAGCTTCCGGAACTGTTTGGAACTATGTAGAGGCGATAAAGGTTTTTTTCAAATGTACTATGTTGGCCATCGCTGGTCGCCGTAGTCTATTGAGTATTGTGTTGGCTTACTAGATGAGAGTTCGAGAGTTCAAACTTCTGCTCTGACATCCTAAATTAAAAAAATTTTAAAATCTTTCGTTTGGCGGTCCTCTCAGCATTCTTCTGATAAAAGTTCTGAGAGTAAACTAATTGCCATGAAAATACTCCTCAAAGCAGTTGTTCGGGAGGTCCCGCATTCATGGATAAAATTGACGCAGGCTAGAGAAGCCAATCAGGACTTCCGACGAAAGGATTCTAATAGTCTATAATGTAATATGATGTATGGTATAGGACGCATTATTTGGATACCTAGTCACCACTTTGTGGGCGGAAATGAAGAATGCCTCTCATAGCAGAAAAACATTGTGAAGTCGTCTTCACTCCCATAATTTTGGATCTAACAATCAATTATTGCGTCATATCGTCGGTCAATCCAAGATTTTTTCCATTACCTCTCTTGGGTTAAATGTAAGATTGGATTGTCCTAGATCTTGGAGAATCGAATATTTCCGTCTTTGGTTTCTTGAGCCTTAAGGATTCCACTCACGTGCTATTCTTGTTGTACTATCAGAATTCTTTCGGATAGTATGGCCGATCCATCTTCATTATTTTCATTTTATTTGTATTATTCTGAGTTCCTCGTTGTTATTAGACCTGAATATCTTGCATATGATTCTGAAGCTCTAGTTGATGAATAGCTGTAGTTTTTGCGGTACTTACCTGGTTTCACTTCCGTACAACAGAATTGGTTTACACATGCGTAGGATATTCTGAGCTTGGTGCGGGTAGACAGTTGAAAAGGAATGCCACAGGGCTTTAGCATATCAAATGCCTGTTCCTGTCTTATCCAGTGGACAGTGTACTTATTCTTATATCTTAATGAATCGCCTGTAACTGTAACACTCACTTCAAATATGGACACTCCAGATGTTAGTTGATGTTGAATCACGGTTGTATTACCTTAACAACTATTACCTTAATAACTATAATTTGCTTTCACTGGCATTTGTTAATGTCCAAATTCAACGACAAGTATGTCAAATGGATGGCTACATTTATTTTCTTGTACATACATATATGTATGTAGGTATTAAACTTTCCATATTTTTAACTTAATTAAATGTTGCGTTTTATTTTTAAATAATTACGCAATAATTATTGTACTTACATTTTTTTACACAAGAATTTAAGCCTTACCTTATATACGCATGTACAATTGAAATACATAATCACCTTAATAGTACACAAAAAGTCGAAAGCAAAGAAAAGAAAATACAACCAAATCACACAGTGTCCACAAAGCAACTGAAGTCAATTTGTATGCAGGCACTCATATTTAAGCATTTTTGTGAACTGGCAAACAGACAACTGCCGATATTCACAGTAAATATAACGGCAAAACGAGGTGTTTCGCTTTGAGTGCATACAATACTAATGAGTGATTTGTGTCGTGCTGCTGCTTGCGCTGTATGTATGCGTTGACGACGCAGTGACGCAGGCATATAGAGGAAAACAACCGAAATTACGCCTTCTTATCATGCTTTAACAATTACTATGATTCAGTTGAGATTTAAGGTTCCATCATAGACGGACGTACGTATCTTTTTTGGTTAATTTTTTTTTTACTTTATGTAAATATATAATATACTATGTTGATTTTTTTATTTGTTATTTTCTTCCATTATTTCTGGTTAATATTTATTTTAAAGTTAAAAAACAAAGAGGACCCAAACTGTAACAAAACACACACAATATAGACAAATTTGTTCAAAGAAAAAAATGAAGAAACAGACGAAAAAAAAACTATTTTTATAAATTTTAATATAGTGATTATGGCGAATACATAAGAAAGAAAAAAAAAAGAATGACGAAAACTAAGAATGTTTTTCTTGACTACCGAACGAAGTGCCATTTTGAAATGAATATTTTATCATAAAGGGAATTACGAAAATTGTTTACGTGAACAAACGATTGTTAAAAGTGCAACAAATTATAAAAGAAAAGCTGGTTTATATATTTTTTTATTTCTTTTGTTTGTTTTACCTTTTTCCTGTTTTATTATTATTATTATTTTGTTATAAATTTGTCTGTTTAAGTGTTGAACAAAGTAATGTGTGTGAGATGGTGGTGCTGTTGTTTTCTGTCATTTATTGGTACTTGTTGTTGTTGTTGCTAGCTTTAGGTCGGTCATACTTATATGCAATGACAGCAACTGTTGTTGTCCATATATAGTAAATGTATATTATGTATCTACATACATACATATAGAAGAGTTTCGTCTGTGTGCGTGTATAAATTCTGTTATACATACCAAAACTAAAAAAAAAAAAAAAAAAAAAAAACAAAGAAAAATCCACAATACATCATCAGTTTGGTTCTTAGTTGTTGGCTGCATTTTCAGTTTAAAATTTTCATTTCTCACGTTATAATGATTAACATACCCTGGTTTATTATATAATACTTCAAAATTTCCCTGGATATAAGTACATAAATATGGATTCATTAAGATGCTATAATTCTAATGAATCGAATGGGAAAAAGGGAATTTATTTGTAACTAAATTAATAAATAAAACAAATCAAAATAAATTTTGGTAAGTATGGCGTAATTGAAAACATCTGTGACATATGCTGTGTGTGTGTGTGTGTGCATAATAACTAAATCCCTGTAGTGTAGCGGTTGAAGAAGTACCATAACTTACACAAAAGATGGCTGCTGATTGATATTTATTGATTTTTCATAAAATATCGAAAAAAAATGAAAACGGAAATAACTCATGACTAAAAAAAAACAAAATTGTGATCTTAAAATAGTAGTGACTGCCATACATAACAAAAGCATCAATTTTAATAAATTTGTTACTATTGATTTTCAAAAAATTAAAAAAATTCTCTATTTTTATATTAAAAATGAGTAGATGAAAACCGCAATATGAAACCACTTAAAGGGTTGCCAATATGTCATATAAGTAAATATAAATACAGCAATATTAATTGAATACTATTCACAAGCCATAAAAGCTGCAAAGTTTAAAAAACGAGCAGGAAAGAAAATTACCGGAAATGGTTAGTAACAAAATATTACAAGAATTGTAATGAAAGTTTTATCAATGAGAGAAAAAACCTGTATACAGTTATGGCGAAAAATCGAAATAAAGGGTTGCCAATCAATATATAATTGGAACATTACTTACTAAATATTTTTAAGAAGCTGTGAATGATATTCTAATGCAAAATCAATTATTGGATATTAAAGAAAATCACCAGGAATCATAAAAAATATTCAAACGTATTTAATAGCTCGATTATGAACGCCAACTGAACTTTAGTTGTATTGCCGGTTGTCAAAAGTGGTGTTATTAATGGAAAATGACAGATGTCCTTTAAAAGCTTCACATGTAAAACGTATTTTTTGACAAACCCAAATTTTTGGTTGCCAATTGGGAACTCAACTAACTGAAGTTTGGTTGCTATTCATAATAAACTCATAATTTTAATTAAAAATTTCAATATTGAAAAAAGGATGCTGCTGAAATCATTAACAACACCGTTAGATGGAGTCACTATAAACACAACGAAAAAAAATTTTTTTTGAATAAAAATTGCTGCAATTATTAAATATGAAACAGTAAATACAAAAATATTTAAAAATTTTCCGCAACATATTAAGTTAATGTTTAAACACGGTTAACGCGGTTGTAAACGCTGCGATATATCACGGCATAGAGCTATACGGAGCAGTAACCTTGCGTCAAATAACCCAAAAGCAGGAAATACACAACAAATATACACAATTTTATATGTTAAATGCTGCAATGATCAAATTTCCTACATCATAATTTAAGTCTTGTCAACTACAACTTTTTCCTGTTAAAGCATAAATTTTTGCATATCCTTATTTGACTCAGCGTACAATTAAAATTGGCTTTTGACAACAGAAAGACATCCAAACTCTAGACATTACTCCACTCTGTAGATGGTGAGGCAAATTTACATATGTATGATTTCAAGAACTTCAAATTAGTTTGATACGTTTTTCTGTGAAACTCTTTCAATACTCTCTTTAGATTAGAAACAAGTCCTTAAAATTGAATCTCTTAATGGAATTTATATGCAATGAGGGCTTGATCAATGAAATGCTGCAGAGTATAAATGAAACAAGAAAATAGATACGAAGAGATGTACATTCCAGATGTACTTGTGTTAGATTCAAACTACGCATTAAAAGAATATGAACAAAACAAGCTTACGCGTGAGTTACTCTTTTATTATGTACTCAACGTATTGATCCTAAAAATTTCAAAACGACCTCATTTTTGCTACTGACATCATATGACATAGAATGTAAAACTGCAAAACCAACAATAATTAAAATATATTCTATAAAAGTAGCAAAAAAATCAAAAAGTAACTTTTAAATGATCATCACCAGCCTGCCTGTTTTTAGTTTGCATAAATTGCGGCCATTTTCCTTTTGTCTGTTCATTAATGTCAAAGTTTAAAATCAATTTTTAGGAGTTGAACAATTTTTATCTGGTAATATTGCAGACACAGGTATTTTAACCAAAAATTTCCTTACTTTCCTTTGTGTAAAATCAATTGCTGCTTCTCTCTTTTCAACTTAACCTCAGTTCCTTAAATTCAAAGAGGATTTATTTAAAATTAATATAGAAATTTGGTAACACTAGTGTTGCGAAATGGACGTCGGGTGATTGCAGAATTTATTTACCCGTATAACTAAACTCGTGTCATAAAAAACTTTACTTTTATTTAATAATTTATTTTTCAAACATTAAAAGAGTAATATTTAAACCTTTCAATCTAAAAAAGAAACACAAGCAAACAAATTCAACAATTACAAATGAAAAAATTAACTCAAGCGAATTTCATTTAGCAGCTGCATATAAACATACTCGTCATACTTCTGCTCGCAGTAACGATTCGCAGTCACGTTTTGTATTTCTCTCATTTTGCTTTAGTCATAATTTCGCGTTCGTTTAATACTAAAGTGTTCCTAAAAACTGTGGATTGTTTTAATAAAAAATGTTAATTATTTATAAAACAATAAATGAAAGAAAAGAAATTTGAAATAAAATAAACTTTTACAAAACGAATTTAAAGATTATATTAACAATTTAGTGTGATTTTCAAGTGTTAAAATGAATGAACAAAAACCCTATATGCCTTACCAAAAACCATGTGTTTATTTGCTAGTGAAAGAATAAAAGCAACAAGAACATGGTATGGAATAATGTTTCGGTTTAATACCTTAGCATCTTTTTAGAGGGGTTCCTTTCTTGTAAGCATTCGTAGGAATATGTGGTTTAATTTTTTGTTTTTGGAATACGCGTTTCAGTTTTTTGATGTTTTCTTTTATTTGTGCGAAGTGGTTAAGGTGTGTGTGTGTGTGTGTAAGTTTGCATTTGTTAAATTCAGCCGGCGGTTTCATACGCTCGATCTTGCGGTGTTCTGCTTTAAAATGCATGAACTTCCATGTTGTTAGCAAGTCGAGTATTTCCGTAGTGTTGCCAATCGTTTTGTTGTGTTTGTTATGAATAGTCGTAATAAAGTAAGACAAACTGTTGTCAACAATTCTTTATTTTATATGTTAAATATTAAATACCAAAAGAAAATTAGGAAACATTTTGAAATAAACATTCCATAAATGATAAATATTTATAAAATAAAAATTGCAAAACCTGTAGTGAAACTCCAAAGAAATGAAACTTTGTATACTTACTAAAAAGGCTGAATCATATTGTTTTGAAGTGATCTTTTAAAAAGTATTGTAAGTACCGACTTACGTTAATTGGGTGAGGCAGTGAAATGTATATTGGCTTTCTGAAAATAAATTATATTTATCAAACTAGAAACAAATTGAAAATAGCATAATCTCTACCACATTTGCTTTGACGCTTGTTTAAAGGTATCTTACATACTGTCACCACTGTATAATGATCGCTGTAATAAAGAATTGTCTTAAAAACAGCACCAAAAAATCTTTGTTAAAGCCTTGTGGAATAGAATTGAAACAGTTTCTATTGAAAGCAGCTTCTGCTGGGTTGTCAATACTTAGCCAAAATTCATTTGTGTCGTTCCGGAGAGTAGTTCCGATTGCCATGGAGTTTTCTTGTTAATTGTAATGCAAAAATTATAAATGAAAAGTAGCAAAAGTTTCTTAACATTTTTGGCTTATTTTAATATATTTAAAAGGATACCTGGATTCACCGGATTGTTGACAATTCTAATGTAATTCCATTACACCTCACTGATAAAGACCATTGGACACGAATATATGGTAATTACTTGTTTCCAGTCTTGTACTACAAGGTGGCTGCATCCCTCAATCCCGGAGAGATCTCAGGTTAAATCTTCCCAAAGCAATGTACAAATGTTGCAATTTTTAACAGGGAATCTGCTCAGAGCAGGTTATTGTTTCGCAATCACTGTAATCACACAGTAAGTTCAACTAGAAAGCTATCATTGTATCGCCATTACATTTTCCGCTTGCTGAGTCTGCTTCATTACTGATTAGCCAATGCTAGCTAATCCATGAGATTAAATTTAGACTAAAATGTGTATAACTTTAGTAATTGCTTTATGGAGACAGGACATATCAGATATATCCTATAATAATAATGATCTACACTTCACAGAGGATGTTATCTAAGTATTCATTAACGGATTCATGTCACGGAACAAAGTCGATTCGATTATTCCTTACACTACCTGATTATTGTTGCATTATTAAGACTCAAAAATGACTACAGAGACCATCGCTGTGCGAATTCGGTGTCAGAGTAAAGGGAGTGTATATAAATGCATATTTAGTGATAGAGAAGTGGCCACTAGATCCCAAGAGAGTGCGTTAAGCATATCTAGAGTGCCGGGTATATCTGAAGGAGATGGCGAAACATTCGACGATTATCCTCATATGGGTTCCTGAGCACGGATTGGGTTCTATCATTGTTATGAGACCTTATAGAATCCAAGTAAGCTAAATTCTTTAAGGCGGCTACCAATTTAGCCTAACTTAACCTATATTAATCGAAAAAATTGAGGATTTATGTTTTGACTTACAGTCTAAAAAGAGTACAATTAGTTTCTAGACTCTGAAATAAAAATCTGTATTTCCACAATAAGTCTCCAACTTGGATATTTCATAATAGGCTTTTGACAGCAATTTGTTGGCACGAAAATCGAATGTTAAGACTCCAAATTGCTTCAACAGTGTTCCGTAATTAATAAAGACCACTGAAATCCAGCAATGATACAGCATTTAAAAAAAACTCTGATTAGAATCTTTTGTAATTAGTTCGAAGATAATTTATTATAATTAACTTGCAGTAAAAAATTTTGTTTTGTAATCTTCATTTAATTTTCTTTACAGCTACCTATACAGAAAAATTATAATATGTTTATATAAAGTTAATATTGTTAAAAGAATTATTTATTAAGTAAAAAATAAATAAATACAAAGCCGAACAATGACTGATGCACAGTATGAAGCCAAGTTTAAGGAGATGCAGAAATACATACCATTTCTGCAAAGGGTCATTGAGAAACTAAAAGTTAACAATGAACAACAAGCAGAAAATCCGCGCAAGGCGCAACTGCAGAAAATGGAAATGTTGCATGAATTATTAACAAATAAAGCTAAAAAGTAAGGAAAGAGCTACAAGTTATTCTATTCTATTTCCCTTTCATAACCAAAATTTTAGTAAAACTTTAATGCTGTAAAAATAGTTTTTATTACATGGTTATCTATTTTTTGGTTTTGTTTTAAGGATAAAAATGGAAACACTTATAAAATGTGAGGGTGTTTTAATAAAATTACATGCAAAAATTGAAAAGGTAAAATATTTTTCCTATTTTTTTTGTTTTCTCTTTTTTTTATTATTTATTTCTCGATATTTTTTGTTAATATTTAATTTGATTTTTTTGTTTGTTTTTTTTTTTTAATTTTTTATTTGCTTTTTGTTCCAAATTGTTAAATTCGTTTACATATGTTAAGCAAACAACTTTATTACAGAGTGAAGATACCATATTGAATAATGTAAAACTAAAGCCAATATTCAATAACCCTTCCACATCCAACACAACGACTCAAAATGCCAAAGATGTAGACATTATTGATATATCAGGTCCTGCAAGTCCACCTCCTGAAATTATACCTCTTGATATAGATCAACCCGTTGTGATACCTACTGAAAGGCGTTGCTCTCCAATTTTAGTTGAGGAAGAGTCAGGTTTTACACGACGTTCAGGTCACCATTCTAAGACAGAAGATAAATATGATCACCATGAAAAATCTTCCGATAAACAGTATTCCTCGGAAAGTCATACACAAGATTCAAGGCAAAGCATTAACAACAACAATAATAGTAGTAGTAAACATAGTAATGATTCCGTTAAACATGATTATCATAGACATCATCATCATCACAGTCATTATGATTCTCGCAAAGATGGACATAATGCAAAAGATCATAAACCTATACCAACACATGTGAGCTCTAACTGGAGAAGTGAGAATTTGCCAAAAGAAGATCAATTTAAAAGAGACCTTTCTAGTAGCAAATCTCCGACAACGTCACAGAAATTACACACGGTAAAAGTGGTTATAACCGAACCCTTGGGAGATCATGTAAAGCAAAAACATTTTCCAACTTCTAATAAATTTATGCCAAGAGCATCAATATGTTATGATAATTTGAAAACATTGCCTCAAGTAAATAATGCAGATTGTGCTGAGGCCTATAGTCCAGAAGAATTGTGGGAAGAATACAATGATTCTAATAAGAAAACCAATTCCCCATCAACAAAGCCTTCAATATTTAGTCGATTGGGTGAAAAAGTAATAGAGATGGCTCAAACTTTTAGCCATTCAAATACCAAGACTCCCACACCAATAACTGGCCGTTATACACCAATACCAGACGTTTTGAAAAGTCCACCACTATCTGTAACTACTTCTTGAGTCTGGTTTAGAAAAAGATCCAAATGATATCTCTGAAATTGGAACTAGAAGAGCGCCTAAAACAGAAGATCATCAAATAAAAATGGAATCTTCGGCCAGTAATACTTTGGAATTTGCACGCAGAAAGTTGGCTCAAACAGCGAAATTATATTCTCCAAATTCTGAAGCACAAAAATCTCCTTTAACCACGGAAAATCCTTTAAGTTCACCTTTACCCAACGAAAGAATTGCGTTAAAATATAATCCGCATCCAAGGCAAGAAAGATTACAATCAATTTCTTCAACTGAGGGTAGCGAATGTAGCATTCCATCGAAAATTATTGATCCCAGAATTAAATCGAAACTTCCATCATCATCCAATCTAATAAGCCCCATAAATGTAAACGTTTTACCAACTATAAATATGAATGATCCTCGTTTAAAAAAGCAAAATACTAACACATATGAAAAAAATAATACTTTGTCAGCAAGCATTCCGTCTCCGACTCCGAATCCGACTGGTCACAATCAATTACCGGGCTATGTAAACCCAAATTTAATTAGTTATGCCGGTAAAGTAGATCCTAGAATGTCCAGAGTTGCAAACATTCCATTATCAGGGACCCAAATAACGCCGCCTTATGGTAGATCAAGCACAAATAAACCGCATTATAATTGTGAGGAGAAATGGAGTACAATGGAGTCTGCAGATAAACCTCGAGTACAAACTAAAAGCAACCCAAGGGTTGAGAAAAGGGACGTAGTCGAAAATAAATTTGATTCCCGATATTGTGCAAATAAAAATATATCCTTGAACGCAATGCCAAATAGAAGAGGTAGCATTTGTCAACCTAGGTTTGTGTCAGGTTCTGAAACAGAGTACGTTAAACCAAATCCTCCTAAATCAGATTCCGAAGAGGATTGGGATAAAGATTTGGAAAAAGAAAAGCAAATTGTAAAAGAAAAATCTGTTTCGCAGCATACCGACTCATTAAAAACTTTACAAATAGACAAGAAAAAGTTATCAAATTGCAAAAATCCAAACGTTACAACCGATATTAAAAATAATTATATTCCTAGACCTCCAAATTCTGATACTGAAGAAGATTGGGACTCTGAACCTGAACCTACCGCTTCTAAAACAAAGTCAAATGTTTCAACGAATGTATCACCAAACATTCTAACGAGTAACTCTTCAGTGCCAGAAGTAATCACACCTGTACGCATACATGTATCACCAAAAGCTTTTGTTAATATTCTAAAAACTCCATTATTGCCATTGCCCGCTCAACATTCGTTACAACATCCCTATGGTCATAGTCCGCATCCAATAGTGGGAGCAACCAGTCCACATCCTATACCAACACCACCTGCTAATATTCGCTTCAATGCTCTCCTAAATGACAAAACAGAACGAGAAAAGTATTTAGAGTCTAAAAAGCAAAAACCATTCCAACCACGAACCTACAAAGAGTTTAGAGAGGCTAAGGAAAGGCAGCAAGCTCAGGCAGCTGCTATGAAAAAAGCTGCTGAAGCTGAAGCAGAGGCTAAAAAACGCGCTGAAGAACTTAAAGAAGCTGCAGTCAAAGGCAACGAAGCAAATGCTTGTGAAAAGAAGGACCAGAAAACAAATGTGCCTTCAAAAGTGGTTGAATCTAAAGTAGAAAAGAATTATAATCAAATTGGTAATGCTGTAAAGACGTCGCATTTACTAAGTAAAGATCATGCAAAAACACTTGCTTCAGAGTCAACTTTAGATAAAATGTATCGAACTCAAAACTTTGGCTCAACATTTCCCAAAGCTAGTACAAGTTTTAAAATACCTAAAAAGAAATCAGAAGAGAAGCCAAAAGAAGAAACCGCAAATAAAATGGAAACTAAGAAAGAAACCCTAACTGATACGTTAAACCAAGAGAGTGGAAAGAAATTGTTTACAGAAAAGACAAAGAACGTAACTGATAAAGCAGCAATCGATAGTAGGCATATTGAAAATACAAATAATGTGTCAACAAAAACTAAGGAAACTAAAGATAATCAAAATAAAAATCCAAAACACAAACAAACGAATAGAAAAGAAGAGAAAAATACTCCTGAGACTGTTGCTGCAACTGATTCCAAAGACGAAGAGAAGGAGTTAAGTAAACAACCGGATGCCATTATGTTAACCAAAAAAATAATACGTGATCCCAGATGCAGGTCCAAAAATATATCAAATGAAATTGAAGAAAACGTGAATACAAAGGAAGAAAGCATGCATGTCTTAAACGATATTATCATTAAATCGTCTGAAAATGAAGTTGTCCTTAAGCCACAACAAAAATTAGAAAATTTTGAAGACAAAAATAAATCTGCTCTGGAAAAATTCAATGAAATTACAAGAACATTAAGTCCCAAGCCACAGCGTATTATGCGTAGACGCAATACGATGGTAGCATTCGAAAGTGAACCTCTAGTCGATAAGGATAAACTAAGGAAAGCGAACGCTATGCTTTTCGAAGATATACAAGAAGAAGAGAAACGTAAGCAAAAACAAAAGGAAGAGGATAGACAAAATGCTCGTCGCAATAAGAATTTAGAAGAAATGTTTCAAAAAACAGACGATAATTGCACCGTGTCTACGCAAAACATTATTACCGGAAAACGAAGAACACGTGCTTCAATTAACTTTAATGAGACTGTGAATGCCATGAATGTGTTTAAGCATACATCCAAAAAAGGCAGCGCTGGTAGCACCAATTCAACTCCAACAGCGCAACCATCCCCACAAACAAATGGTAAAAATACTAGATTAAACTCAAAGAGGTCAGCGAAAAGTTCAGATATGTTAGAAGACAACAAAAGTATTGAAGATGGATGTGAAAATGTTGGAGAACTTATTGAAAATAAACAAACAAAAACAAGCAACAATGCAGACACCTCAAAATCAAGTGAAGAATTGAATTCAAGCAATGATGATACAAAAATTAAACCTATTAAGACTAAATTAAAACTCTGTATAAAATTACCGAAGAAGCGACCACCAGCATACATACCACCACCATCACCAACAGCTACTACAACGGCCACTACAAAAGAAGATAAGAAAGAAGCTAAATTCAAGCCGATACAAGATGAAGAACATCAAAACTGTGCCGTATCGAGCACTTCAACAGAAAATCCTTCAGAAGATCAGCCGGTTTGTTCAACAAGTTCAAGCAATTCTACCGGTTCATTTAAGAAAGAAGCCGATGACAATGAACCCACTAGTACTGCAAGTAAATCGAATAATTCTACACCAACGCCCGAAGCAAGTGTACAAGTATTAGAGGAGATTGTTGATAAAATGTTGAAACCCAATGCTGATAGAGTTCATATTTTGAGTTTGTTAGGTCAAATTTTAAGTGAGGAGAAATTGGAACTTATCAAGTCGCTGATACAAAATAACACTCAACAACTTGATGAGCAAGAAACAAATAAGGAAGAAGATGCAAATAAGCCGGAAATGGAAGAAAATGAAGAGATTGATGCTGCTGAAGAAAAACCATCGACGGAAACTAATGAACAAGAAGAAAATCCGGATGAGAAGCCCATGAAACAGAAAAAATCATTGGAAAGCGGTAAAAAAATACAGCAAACAACAAAAAAGAAAAGGACTGAATTGGATCGTTTAAACGAGGATATCAGAGATATGTTCATATGTGAAGGCGTTCTAACAGCCACTGGTCGACGAATGTGCACTATTATGGGTCAGTCAAATAATAAAGATTCCGAATATAGTATTCAAAATAAGTCTACATCTGACACGTCGCCCACTGTGACAAATGGAAACGATAATACAGTAAAAAAGAAGGAACTACGAAGTCATGCTGATAAAAACAAAGTGTCGGCTGCTAGACCCCTAAGAAGATCTGTAAGAGGTTGTAAGGCAGCAAATGAAGATGATGAGACCGAAACAACAGAAGAATCTATCGATGAATCAAATCTTACCTCAGAATCTAACTCGACCGACTCTAACAGTACACCACAAAGAAAAATGCCTGTCTTAAAACCAAATACCCCCATTAAAATACTAAAAGAAGAAGAAGCAGAAGAACAAATTGATGAAAATGTAAAGAAGGTAAAAAATAAAAGAAAGTCAGATACTAAGCCTTTACCACCACCACCACAGTCGAAAAAGGTAAAGAAGACTAATAAAGACGATTTGAAAGACAACGCTGCTGATTCGGAATGTGAAAAAGAGTCGGAGATAGGAGATCTAGAGAATGAAAGTGCTATTAAGAATACGAACATACACTGGCATAATCAATCGAAATTTACAACATGGTGTATGATCTGTGAAAAAAGAATTCAGGCAAGCTCCAGTGCCCTTCATTACAAAATACACCATGGCGAGAATTATATTTCACGTCTAGCTCCAGTAATTTTGCAACAGTTTAAACAAGGCAAATTATGTAAACCTCTTTTCGGAGTCGACAAAAGTCCAAAACAGTCTTCCTGGTTCTACAGATGTCCTTTCTGCCTCCAGTATTTCAATACGACTTTACCATTGTGGTTTGAACATTTCCATAACCATACCACAGAATTTCGCTACGAATGTTCAAAATGTCACCGCGGCAGTAACAAAGCAGCCACTATACGTCGACATGTTAAATACTGTGGGGGCGGAGCTACCATGTTAAATTCGGCTACAAAACTATCGATTCCAACGCTAATCAAGGGACATGTTTGTCATTTGTGTAACTTCCTGCAATTGAGAAGAACCAATCTCGAAAGACATTACATTGAACAGCATAATTTAGATAAAAATACAGTCGAATTGCTGGGCAACACTATAACTCTATTTGATGTTGAAAATATTGAAGTTGTGTCTGGAGCTAATGCAACAAAAAGAGAAAAAGAAGCATGGAAATTTATAGAAAAGGATGAAAAGGTCATCGACATAGATGATGACGAAGATCGAAATCCAAGCACTTCGGAAGCAGAAAAAACTAATAGTAAAGCAGATGAGTATGTTACGCAGTGTGTAAAAGAAGTAGAATCAAAAAATGAAGAATCTTTCAGATCAATTAATGACCCAACCATCGATATGGATGCAAACAATATTAATGAAGAAACACAAATGAATACAGAAACAAAAAATTCCGAAATATCAAATGCAAAAGAGAACCAAGATGATGGAGAAGGTCATGAGACACGAAAAGAAAATCATGAATTGAAAAATGCAAAAGAAGATGAAACTGCAAAGGATGTCGATTCTCCTGAAGAATCAGTACAGCAGACAAAAGTTCAAAGTGAAAATATTGAATCTTCAACAAGTGAAACAGTTACAGTTGCTGCTGTTACAAATTTTGATTTGAATGAGACGGAAACTGGTAATTCGGAGTATGAATTAATTAACGAAAGAGAAACTGCTCAAGATATACAAGATGAGCTGTTGGCTCTAGCAGGCAAGGCTGCCGAAAATAATGATGACAATAATGATCACATAACTGCAGACATACAATTAAACGAAACAAATGTTCAACCGCAAACTTCAATTTCCGATATTATTTCCAGCTCGATAGATATGATTTACAGTCGCGATGCCATCAGTAACAGCAGCAGCAGCAGCATCAGCAACAAACGAAAATCTTTAGAAAACGATGCGACGCCAGAAGCGAAAAAATCATTCCCAAATATTATTTCAAATGTATTTATGCCCACCAGAGATGAAAACAATTCTTCGCCAACGATACAAATATTGGCTCAATCCATAATTAATATCGAAGAAGAAGCACAACAAAGTGAAAATCCTTTAAAATCCATATCAATTGCAGAAAGACTGAGTCAACGTTTTAAGGGCCTACAAAACCGTGAAACACTTAATAGCTCGCCGAGCATTACTGCAGAAACAACTCAAACCAATGCAAAAGAAAATTACAAAGAAAATCCATTTGAAAAACTAATAAATGACACAGTATTAGAATTAGAAAGAGAAAAGGATAGTCTTATCCCCATGGGCCAGTGTGAAACGAAAGACAAGCAGGAAGAAAACGAAAAGAGTGTAGATCACAAAGCAGAAGAAGAAGCGAAGAAGAAAATCGAAATTGAAAATGTAAATGTAAATGAAAATGAAAAGGAAAAGGAGAATACTGACGAAAGATCTGAAGTGATAACCGTATTAAGTGATGATGAAGATTGGGAAGATATTGAAATTACCGAAACAGCACCAGTTGCCTGCTCTTCAAATACAGGTAATATTCAAAAGTCCAAGAGTAAAGGATTATTTCAGAAATTTGGAATATTTAAAGGAAATACTTCGAAATCTAAAAAACATATACAGCCTTTGGTATTTTTGCCAAAAAAGAAAACAAAAGAAAAATCCTTATCAGCCTCTACAACATCATCACCTTCACCCACAATTGCTACCAAAACAAATACTACAACCGCATTAACTGCAACTAAATCCGATGCCCAAATTACTCATACTAATACTCATGTAGGTTTGAAACCTGTTGTTAACATAATGGACGATCTGTTACCCGATTCTCCCTGCAATGATCCTATCGATTTAGTACCAGAATTAGCTCCATTAGAGCCATTACAAGATCTAAATGATATCTCTTCTATATTGGATTCTCATTTGAGTGGTGCCTTAGAGTCATCGGTCAATATAAATGCTTCTGAACATCATGCCAGTATTGAAGATGCATTAGATTTTATATCGGAACAGCAAGCAAGCGATACGCAACTGTTAAGCAGTACAACTTTAAAATCCTTAAATCCATCACTGGGCAAAACTATAATACATAGTATGTCGCATGTCGGTTACTCTATACACAACACTGGGGAGAATGTTTTTAAGTTCTATTGTTTATTACAAAATTGTTCCTTTTTGTTCTCGAGCGATTCAATAGGCTTGGAAACACATTTCATGTGTGAGCATTCCCAAATTAAATGGGACGGTCATTGTTCAATGTGTCAAACTCAATGTTTTCCCATTATGGAGGGTAATGATGGATATCCTATATCTAAAGAAATCCGTCATATGATGGATAAGCATGTCAATAAACCGAACATAGAACTTAATATCGATTCAACTACACAACATTCCACAACATCTAGTCAGGGCAGTCAGGGCAGCGATGAAAAGCCGAAAATTAAACTAAGACGTTTAACTGGCGATTGTCTGTCTCGAGCTGCTTTAGAAAAAGATACAGGCGGCTCAAATCCGTCCGCAGAAAGTTTAAAACCATTGACAAACAATACTGTTCGCATGTCTATGTTGGGTGCTTTATTAGTTGCTAAACCCAAACCACCAACCAAAGAAATGCCACCTCAACCACAAATGCCTTTAACCGAACCTTTATTGTTGGATAATAATATCGGAGTGGTAGCATCTTCATCAAATTTTAAAAATATGAGCAACGATTTCCTAATAACTTCAGTTACCTCAGCTGCAGACACCTTAGAAAAACAAAGTCCCATGCAAATTTCCAACGTTATAAGTTTACAAGGATCTTCACAACCGATTGTTGCGACACCAGAACAAACACAATTACCAACTATTTTAAATGTTCGTACTCTAGCGCCTGAAGTTAGCAATTTGTGGCCGCAACAAAGCGTAACTGATCACCACCAGGAACTCGTAGAATCGGCCACCGAGTCTTTAGAAGTTTCACAAATATTAGCTAATGCTGGTAAGCCTTCATTACAAAGAGATACTCCCCGAGCGATGGATGATTCACCTGGTCCAGTAGTAGTTGCCGAAACAGTACCTTTAGCTCAAAATAAAACTGGCGAATTTCTAATAACACAAACTGTATCAGCCCAATACAATGACTGCACTTCTGCAGCTGTAGGCTTTAACATATCCATAGCAGCTGCACCAAGCACCTTACCCGTCCCATCATCTATACCCGTTACATCTCGTCATTATAGGTGTATGGCCAACGGTTGTAAATTTATTAGCCGCGTTCGTGTAGCCATGAGTGATCATTTACGTTTCCACGAGAGGCGTAATTTCTCAAATAAACGTGATTATTTCGATTGTGGTTTCTGCTCGTATCATGCCTCTGATCTTGACGATTATATGACACATACCGATCAATATCACATTATCAATAAAAGTGGTAGCGGTGCCACCTCAGTTACCAGCTCGACAAGTAGTGAAAGCGATACAGCAAATTCTTTAACCAAAAAAATTCAAGATATTTTAAATAACACAAATGGTTCAAGTAGAAATAATACACCAAATCAGCTACAAATCCAAACAGTACAAGTTCAGGACTCTCACGAGGTGTATTTGAAAAAATTAAAGGATACAATTGATGAGATAGTTGGACCCACCGGTTTAGCAGGTAAGGCTTAATAATGAAATCTTAACGATGAATTGTTTCAACAATAGATTGTTTTTACGTTTCTTTTCAGATGATCAACTTTATCGTTGTGTTGTTAAAAATTGTCGCATACAATTGACAGAAACCACGTTCCTTAATCATATTATGTTTCATATCAGTACCACCTCTACCAATCCAAATAATTATATATTTAAGTGTCCGCATTGTACTGCCCAATATCATAGAGCAGCTGGCATTAAAGCTCATATTAAAAATCACGCTCGTAATCGTTATTTTTGCTATCTTTGTGAGCATACATCCACTAATCCCGGTCAGTTGCTTAAGCACTTTTCAGAGAAACATTGGCACACTTTAAATATGTACACACATGAGTTGCTAAAACCGAAAATCTCAATAGATGGTTCTGCTGAAATATTAGATTCAGCCTATTACGTGGTCTACACCCAAGAGTTAAGTGAGGAGGAAGTGAGAAAGTTTGGCGAAAAACTAATACTAGAATGGCAACGTAAGAAATCAGGTTCAAAGACACATTTTAAATCGACGGAAATTGAATTATTACCACTGTCAGCTATATTTAAGCATGAAGTGAATTGTGGCGAATGTGAATATAAAACTAAAGTACGCACGAATATGTACAGACACTTGCAAATGCATAAACAAAATCGTGGCTTAAGTAATAATAGTGGCACATCTAAGGTCTGCAGTGTAGATCCAGTTAACCCAGTGCCTTGTTTAAATAGTAACGAACGATTTTTCGATAAAATGACAAATTTGGCATCATCATCTTTGGTACCTTCTTCCTCCGCTGCCTCCAACGGCAACAATAATAATTCCAATTCAGCAAAAACGGCTTTTAAAATTCCCTACAAGTATATTGCAGAGTCCAAACGTTATTGCTGTGGTTGTCCGGGCTGCATTTATCTAACTATCTCTGAAGATAACTTCCGCACACATATCGCCACACTACACAGTTCAGTAATGTCGTATCGTTGCGCATTCTGTCAAGAGGAAATATGCAAAAGAGGCATTACCATCGATCGAATTGTCAATCATTTGCGTTTTCATGGCGCCACCATTTATCGATGTGAAGAATGCAATTATGTTCATTACCTTCGCTATGTGGTAGAGCGACACATTAATGAGAAGCATGCCACTTTGAAAGTCAATCTTATAACACATGAGCGATCAAGCGAAGACAATGCAGAAGGTACTATGAAAATATTACAATTCACAGGTAAGCCAATAATACGATTGAAGATAAATTTATTATAATTAAATTAAAAATATTTACTCATTGAAGCTCAAAAATAATGGTTTTATTTTATACAGGTAAAAAATATAGAGAGACTATGGAGAACAGCAATGTTGCTCAAACATTAGCTAGTACTGCACTACGTTCAACAAATAATGAGTCCTCTACTACGATGTCTACAAGTACTAATAACACTGCTAAGGGCAAAGGAAAATGGGTTTGTGACGTGTGTGGTCATAGAGCTTCAAATGTAAGCCAAATACAAAACCATTGCCAACAACAGCATGGCGTAAAGAATCAATATAAATGTGCCCACTGTAACTTTGGCTCTCAGCAATTATCGCAAATTCTTTATCATATTGATGAGAAACATTCGGGTAAAACACGCGAAGCCCGCTATATGTACCATAAGGCTGCGAACTCAAACGAAGAAGTGGCTGATACGCGACCGTTATGGCAAAGAAATGATCCCACACGTATACGTCATATCAGAGGTATCTTAATGGAAGATGAAGAAGAATCCGAACAATATCGTAAAAAATTGGGCCTCACAGATGATTTGGATGACGATGAAACCGAATCAGCTGGTAATAAAGCTGATGAGGAGGAAAATAATGATGAACTGGATGGCACAAATTATATAAAGGGTTACGAATTTGGTTGTTTCCATTGTGATTTTAAAACACAAGTATTCGAAGATCTAAAAACAAAACATTACACAAATGTTCATAACAGTAATATGGAAATGGCAAAACCATTTTGGTTTCGTTTGCATAGACGTCTATGCTGTCCAGAATGTCGTTCATTTATTGGAAACTGTAATGAACTTCAGCAGCATATACAAAATATTCACAAAAGAAATCGTTATTATGCTGCCGACATAACTGTGGCTGAAAATGATGACTCCTCACATAGAATACAATGTGGTTACTGTTCGTTCCACTGTGCCAATGTGGAGCATTTGTACAAACATCATATTAAGACACAACATTTACCACAAGATATACGTCTAGACGACAACAAGCAATTGTCTGACATTTTAAATCTAGGCCAACAGGAAGTTTCATATCAATGCTCCTTGTGTAGTGAAATATTCTCGAATCGGGTGGCCATTGTACAACATGCCTGTAATGTCCATTCAGGTGATAGTTTTTCTTTTAAGGATTTAAAAAATACCTGCGTCTATCACTGTATCGCATGCAATTTTGCTAGTACTGAGGAAAGAGTTACGCTAAGGCACATGATCGATCATTATAGTCGATTTGCGGTTTGTCAGTTTTGTCGGAAAAAGCAATCATCTTTCAATGTTTATATGCAACATTGCTATGCTGAGCATAGGACGGATATACAAAAATTTAAAACGATTTATACTCTAAGCGAAATCAGAAAATATTTGATGAAAATGTATGTTATTCTCCCAAATGGCCTGGTGCTAACAAAACGTAATCTTTTGAATACTGTACACGGTAGTACATATGTAATTGAAGAATTATACGAAGAGATGTATAGAATTTCCCAACAACCACCCATTCCTAGGCTATCGATAGCCAGATTAGTGGCACGCAAATCGATAGAGGCTCAACAAAAACAACATGAACCAGTGCCGATAGCTATACATCAAGCAGAGGTTCTTGAGGTTATGCAATCTCAATCTCGAGTTAAAACCTATTCAAGAAGAAAAAGTATCGTTGCGGGAAATCAAGAAGATCAGGTGAACATGCCAGCAATAGTTGAGCCTCAGCCGGCTACTATAAAAAAAAGAAGAACCACTGTTTACCATGACAATCCAATAGGTGATCTAAGTCATACAACAGAATTGCAAGCACCCGAACAAACTCAAAAAATATCGAAGCGTAGACGTACAGTGGCTGTGGATCGTGATACTTTATTTTCTACAAACTTGTCGAGTTCTGTGGATTCTCTTTTAATTGAAAGAGAATTAATAGGCAAGAAACCAAAACTATCTTACACACCCTCCTCTCCCCAGCATCACAGTGAGACAGGTTTATATCCTTTAAACTTGGACATGGAACCGTTTTCATTTTATGGTCAAAAATCTGAAACAATGGATTTGTCAAAAATCTATACGAAGGTGGTCATAGGTGGTATAAAAACACCACTAACAATCGATAAATTTAAACTACTCTTCGATATAGAATGCCAGTTAAAATTGACAAAATGTGATGACGGAATAAACGAAAGGCTGGCCTATAAAGATTACAAACATATTAAGAAAGCTTGTCCAGCAAGCCATAAATTAAAATACAAATAATTGATGAAATGTGAAGAATGAATCACAGAATGAATACATCAACTTCCTCTTTTTGAAAAAAAAAAAATGAATAAAACTAGAAAACATAAGACTTTCGTTAGAATGTAAGAATTTTTCTTTTCTAATGTGAAATAGGAAATTATTTATTAATGTAATTTTACTATTAAGTACTCAAAATTAAGTATGTGTGTGTGTGGGTGTATATTAAAAGTTTATTTTTTGTGTTTAGTAGAAATAAAACAAAACACATTCAAAATTAATGACTTTCAACAATGATTTAAGTTGATATATTTTTTTATATACCTTAATGTTATGTAGTATACAACTTGATGTACATAAATTCTATTGTTAAGTTATATACCATTCACGGATTCTCTTTTTTAGCGAATGCTGTTTACGGTATTTCACGTGTTAAAAAGCTAGAGTTTATATACTTGTTAATATTTTCTAAGTTGTGTTGTTATTATTAACAATTAATATAATTTATTTTATGATAATTATTATCATATATAATATATTATTTTTATCAATAGTTGCAATAAATGCATAAAATTCTACAAGTTTAAAATATTTGTTATGATATCAATATGTACACCCCTATGAACATGATGATAATGTTTAGACCATGTGGCCGGCCCTAAAAATTTACATGCCTATTGGAATGTGATGTATGCCTTATTTTTATTTCAGATGCGCAAAATTCGCGGAAGTAACCGAAATCCAAAGATATCAGTTTACTTCTTATTTTGTTATTAATTGAAAATAGAAATGTGTTTTGAAACTGGAGAGAGGACCTACTAAGATCTGTTGCGCCCTGAGGGCGTTAGAGGCTCACGTCTTCTTTGTAGCAATGTGACCGTTTCTGGCTTTCGAAACGAGGTGTTTTCAACACTTAATTTCTTAACTTAGCCTATCTCTGGAACACATAAAAATTTTATACCAATATCCTTTGGCCATGTTAATTACTAATTATAAATTCAAATATTAACGTTCATTCATTGATTACACAGAGTTGCTGTTGATATTTTAATGAATAATGTTGCCAACCAATTTTATCGTGCTCGTCAGACAGTTGTTATCAGCAGATGTTTGCCGCAATATGTCAAGTAGCCGCCTGTATTTTTTTTTTTATTGTTCTCATAAAAGCACATAAAAAATAAACGAAACGCAAAAGAAGAAAGACAGACAAAAAGAAAATACGTAAAATAAGCAAAAAGTATATTTGCGAAAGTGAACAAACAGCAGAGTAGTCTTTTTTTTCGTTTTGTTATTTATTTTATTTAGTAAAAATATATATTTTGTTTTAATTCTACGCGAATATTTCATATTATTTGTTGAACGATAACAAACTTAAATAAATTGACTTTTACTAAGGTAAGTTGATAGTAAAATTTCTGTTTTTAATTTTTAAATGGAAAACTAGTTGAGTGTGCCTTGTTGTTTCTTTTTTTATTTTGTACAAGTTTGTTTTTGTAATATTATTTTTAATCAAAATTAAAAATTAGAAACTAAATTGAGATAAGCATTGTTTCATAAAAAGTATAGTAAAACCAAATTAAAATTCTACATATTAACAGTACACTCTCATATGCGTACATACATACATACATGCATGCTTACATATAGATTCTCCACAATATTTGTTGTTCAATTTGTTAATTAACGAGTAAAAAACCAAAAATAGAAAAACAACAACAGCAAAAACAAACACATCTGCAGCATTTTGTTTTTGTACAAATACCCCTTAAAAAGTGAAGTGTTATTGCGATTGTTGTTGTTGGTTGGATGGAATAATTTTCTTGCACTTAAGGATCTGAAAATTAATTCGCTTTCTATTCCTTTGTTGTGTGTGTTTAGAGTGTGTGCAATATTTTATATAATAAAGAGGGTCATGTAAAATGACACAAAAACAAAGTGGAGCATAATAAACAGGTCACCTTGATTTACATGCAAAGGTCATATATTTAATAAAAAAATATTTTGTTTACAATCAGTGTTGACAAATTCAGTACTCTGGTATTTTTTCAGTACTTTTTCATTTCAAAAATATCTCAGTACCACCCCCGCTAAGCTCTTAGTACTTTTTTTATCACGTTCTTTATAATATATATTATAATAATTCGCACATTCTTTTTCGGTCTCCGGATTTATTCAGTGAAAACTAAGCCCCGCTTGTTTAATGTACCATGTGGTCTGTGTGTCTAAAGGGTAGAAGCTAGTGCCCTTATTAGACGCCCAAAGGCCACGGTTCAACCCCTGGTCAGACGAAACGAAGCAGACAAAACGAAAACAAAAAACACAATTGCGCGTATGTGTGTGTGTGTGGATGTAGTTAAGTGTTAGTTCGCTCTCCCAAAGGTTCAACCCCAGGTTCAGACAAAACGAAAACATAAATGGCGTATGTGTGTGTGGATGGATGGGGGATGGTTTTGCTGGTTTGGAGAAGAAAAGGGCAAAAAAATGAAATTTTTTGAAGTGTGGTGAATTTTGTAGTTGTGGTGAATGAATGAAATCGAAATGTGATCAGTTTTTACAAAATGTGAATTTATCCGGTGTGGTGATAAAATCGAAACTCACCAAAGTGCCGTTATTCGAAATGGTACTGTATTAGCATAAATCCATGTGCTGTATATCGTGATTTGGACGGTGCGTGTCTAGAATAAGTAATTTTTGGTGGAGGCATTCACCGATATGTCTGCATTGTGTTTGTTAATCTCAATTAGTGGAATTAGTGTTGCCATTGTTGTTATTCTATTTGAGATTCTAAAAAAAATTAAAACAATACAAAAATAATTAAATTTAAATTATTTTGTAAATGAATTTTTGAATAATTTCTCTCTTACGTTTTATCCCCAAAATGCTTGTGCAAAAAGGTACTATTTCAATTATAGTTCAATACTATTTCAAAATTTCATTTTTGCAACACTGTCTACAATTGTAACTTTAATAGCATGGCAAACTTTTAATTGTAATATTCTTTAATTTCAGCCTAAAACTATATATCAGTTAATTTACGAAAATGTTAAAATTGAAAAGCATAACAAATATATGCAACGCCACTGCATTGCGGTAAGTTATTGAAACAAATAGTATGAGTGCGGCATAGTTAACATGTTGCATAAAATGTGAAGCAACGTAATTGGAATAGTTAATGTTGAGCAACATTTTGTTTTTTGTTAAACGCATAAACAAAGCGCGCTACCAGACCCCCATCAAAACAATATGAGCAGCCGGCTGTGAAGTAAAATAACGAAAATACAAATTTGAATAAAAAAATATGTTTTACGAAAAATCTTAACAGATATTAAAGAGAAATACGAAGAATGCTTTCAAAAAATAATACAGAATAGAAAAAAATTTTGTATAGTTTAAAGAATATACATATGTACATATTTACAATAATGTTTAATGCTTTTTAAATTGAATTTAATCATTTCTAGTTCCATTTCTACCACTGCTTCCTTAAATGACTCGGATTCATGGTTCTCCAAATTGCTAGTGCGTAAAATTGAACCAACAAAAGAACCTCATAGTCGTATGTTAAGTGACAAAGAAATAATCTATGCCTTACACACTCATAATGTAAGACCCGATTCCATGGCCGAATATTTAAATAATTAGTAAGTAATACTTTTCCGCAAGAAAATACAAAAATTCCTGCGGTTAAAAATGTTTTTCTTTTTCAATTTTTAGTAAAACTACTGTAGAATTAATAAGAGCTAAAAAAGCCAATTTATCATGTGATTTGATGGCTTCGTGGACCGTCCATGTAGGTGATATGGATCAATGTTTGCATTTATGGAAGTATACGGGTGGTTTCGAGAAAATTGATATAGCCAAAGAGGATTTATGGCATGATAAGGTAGGTAATTAAAAAGAAAGGTATTTATTTATTAATTGAAAATATCTTATTTTAATAGGAGTACATGAGCCTTATGAAGGAGCGTTCGAAATTTTTACGGTCCCGTCACTTACAATACTTATTAGCATTTAGTTATTGGCCACAAATTGAAATGCGTTCTGGTAAAAATATATATGAAATGCGGTAAGTTTAATGGGTTAAGCAAAGAATTATTATTTCATTTTTGATATTTCTTAAGCTCCTATCGCTTAAAACCTGGTACTATGATTGAATGGGGTAATAACTGGGCGCGTGCTATTAATTTCCGTAAACATAATAATGAAGCCTTTGCTGGCTTCTTTTCACAAATCGGTCGTCTATATAATGTTCATCATATTTGGTGTAAGTCTTTTGATATTATTAAAATGTTTACTTTTAAATTATCTATTCCATTTTTATACACCACTTAAGGTTATAAATCCTTACACGAACGTAAAGAAACACGTGAAGCTTCATGGCGTTCTCCCGGCTGGGATGAATGTGTCGCTTATACCGTGCCATTAATTAGAGAAATGCACTGCCGTATCTTGGCTCCAACTGAATTTTCACCCTCTCAATAAGTTATTTGTTTCAATTTATATCGTATATTTTTTAACTTTTTTAACACTATAGATAATTGCAAATGGAAGAAATAATGAATTTAATAATATAAAAAATATTATTTAAAGTGATCTTAGCTTCAACGAAACGCACATTAATTGATTTTATACATCAGTTTCCTTAAAAAAATATATCAATATCAATATATTGTTTTGCATACATACATATATAATAATACTATAATAATTGTTATAAAATATAAAGAAATATAAAACAAAATTATGGTTAAACATATTTCATTGGCCTTAAGAAAACGTTTGTTAATTTTTAAAAGAATAAAATTATATATGTACACACACATACATACATATGATAATAAAACTGTTCAACAGCATTTATTAATATAATAAAGAATCAATGATTAAACCAAAGCACTATTTAATTTGCTTACGTCTTCAAGTAACAAAGTAATGATGAAGATTATTATTTTATATTTTGAGCTTAACGGATGATATAATTCTCATACTTCCTTTAAGTACAACACTGTGTTTTTCATCGTTTTTTTTTAGAATAGTTGGCAACGTATTATTTTTTTTTTTTTTATATTTCACTTGTCATTCCATTTTATTCATAAAAATAAATTTTTTCCATTGACAAGTGAAGTTTTTGAAGAGAAAGATATTGGATTTTTAATTTTTTTAATGGAAAAATTTATTAATTATTTATAAATTTTATGTAAAAACAAAATTTGTAGTGCTTAATTTGCTATGGCTTGAGGAAAATAATGGAAATTTAAGTTTAAAAAAGAAAAGATTTGCAAGTGAAAATTTATAAATCTTTTCTACGGTCTTATACAAAGAAAAAGAAGAAGACCAGCGAACAACGATTTTAAAGAAAATAAGAAAAAAAGAGAAGAGGAGGAGCGCCACCGATTAACGACGTCTCATGTGTATTTAAGGTTTTTTTGTTTCATTTTTCTTTCTCTACTTACCTTTTTTCAATTAAATTTATTGCAAAGTTTTAAAGTTATTTAATCATAAAAGTGTAAAAGAAAAAAGTGAAAATCTGTGGGATTATAAGAAAAACACCGCCTTGAAGGTGGCTGGTATTTTATAACAAAAATAAAGTATAATACCAAACACACTAAAACACAAATGCACTCCTCACAAACACACGGACACAAGATGGACACATCAATGGATACTATAACCTGCAAATTACAATCACTGGAGGAACGTTTGCAGGCAGAAAATGATTCCAAACTACCTATTATGCCTCTCAGGCCAAATACCTTAGGACGTCCACAATTAACGGGCCGTAAGTATAAATGAAAACATAATTTCTTATTGATCCAAAAAAAAAACGAAAAATGTTTGTGTCAAAAGCAAAAGAAACAAAAAAAAACAGAAAAATGAATGAAAAATAAAATTTGTAGAGGGAGAGGGTGATTTTGTATGCTGCCTGTAGTCTTCAATCGCCCGTTTGCCTGATTGTCATTAACACACATTCACACACTGTAGTTTGTTTTTCGGCTTTATTTTCGCTTTTTGTCTTATTTCCACCACTTTTTTTTTGCTACCACCACCCACCCCTTGACAAATGTTTTTGCAATGAAAAAGGAAAAAAAAACACAAACAACAACACTGAAACAGTCCCCCAATTTTTGTTTTGTTTGCTTTATACTGAATTTCTTATTTTGATGATGTTGTTTTTGTTTTCTTCGATTATATATATGTTAATGTTTTGTTTTCATTTGAGCGTAAAGCAGGCAAATTTTTAAATATAAACCCAACCAGCCTATTGGAATTTTTGTTTTTGATTTTTGGTATTTCCGGAGTAATGTTTCTTTAATAACCTTTCAGATTAAATAAAAATCATTTCACTCTGCGAAAATGGGTATAAAGTGTGTGTATGTGCTTTATTATTTCATACTTTCATACAAAGTTTTATACTACGTTAAAAATACTTTAATTAATAATTAGAGACCTACATACATATTTAAACAATGATTTAGAATTGTTCGTGTTTTCTAGGTTTCAATAACTTAATAATATTAAATTTTGTTTGTTTTCTTTGAAAAATTTCGAAAATATTAAAAGAAAACTTTAGAAATTGTCGTGAACAACTTTTTCGCTGTTGGCTTATTTACTTGTGATTATATTTCGATAGACCAACAATTTACATTCAGAAACATTCCAGTGGTTATTTTATTTCTAAATTTCCAACTTAAATAGTTTTTTCTTTATAAAAAATTAATTTTTTTTCTTATCTTGCAGTGGACAATAATGCACCGAGTCGTATGAATATGACATTGTCTTTAAAGGGGCCATCTGGACCTGCCGCTGAATCTGAAACGGATAAAAAATTAAAAAAGATCCATAAACAAAATGGTATTTTAACAATAAACGATCGCAAATACAATTCGGATATAAAAGATCTCGAACATTTGGGTGATCTGGGCAATGGCACTAGTGGGAATGTTGTTAAGATGCGCCATAAACCCAGTAATACAATAATAGCTGTTAAGCAAATGCGTCGTACGGGAAACTCTGAAGAAAATAAACGTATTCTAATGGATTTGGATGTAGTTTTAAAATCACATGACTGCCAATATATAGTACAATGTTTGGGTTGTTTTGTTACCGATGCTGATGTCTGGATATGCATGGAATTGATGTCAATGTGTTTTGATAAATTATTAAAGCTTTCGAAGAAACCAGTGCCCGAAAGAATATTGGGAAAAGTTACAGTGGCGGTAAGTTTGCTCGAAGTTTGAAGCATTTATTGTTGTTTCCATTCTTAATGATTTCATTTTAGACGGTCAAAGCTTTATCGTATCTAAAAGAAAAGCATGGTGTGATACATCGCGATGTGAAACCTTCAAATATATTAATAGATGAACGCGGCAATATAAAATTGTGCGATTTTGGTATTAGTGGGCGTCTAGTAGATTCAAAGGCTGCCACACGTTCAGCTGGCTGTGCGGCTTATATGGCAGTAAGTTTGTAACGTTTTGAATATTAAATTTAAAGATTTAAATGTTAATTTTATGTTTCCCTTTAGCCCGAACGTATAGATCCCAAGAAACCAAAGTATGATATTCGTGCTGATGTTTGGTCGTTAGGCATAACACTGGTCGAATTGGCCACAGCGCGCTCACCTTATGAAGGCTGTAATACGGATTTTGAAGTACTGACAAAAGTCTTGGACTCGGATCCTCCATGTTTGCCAAATGATGATAAGTTTCAATTTAGTAATGCATTTCATGAGTTTGTTAATAAATGGTAAATATTTGTCTTCAGTTTACAGTTTTAAAAAAGAGTTTAATTATAATTCTTATATTCTTTCTAGTTTAACAAAAAACCACAATTTGCGGCCTAAATATCCTCAACTCTTAGAACAAGAATTTATAAAATATTACGAAACTGCTGAGGTTGATATACCACAATGGTTTAAATCAGTTGTAGAGATGGCTAACATCAAAACTCAACGTAGGCAAGTATTGATTTCTTTTATTTATTTATTTATTTTTTTGAATTTAAATAATTATCATTTTGAAAACTATTAGCAGACGAAAGAAATTTTTAACTTTGCTTGCCTATTTTACTATTTCTTTAATTTGATTTCGTTTCATTTTAGTTTTTCTTTTACAATAACTAATAGTTGTAAAGATTACAAATTTTTTTTAATTTTATTTTATTTTTCCTTCTTTAATTGAAATTAATATACTAAAAAAGAAGTTTGGTTTTGATAATTTTGTAAATTTTGTTTAATTTTGTTTACCTTTTTTTGTTGTTATTTTTATTTTTTATTAATCTTTTTATTTGTAGGTAACTTAAAACCTTAAGCAAAAAATCTTTAATCCCCCTACAATAAAAACAAACAAATTAAAAAAATTATATAATTTTATTTAAAAAAAAAAAAATACGAAAAAACATAAAAAACATTATCATGCAAAGATTTATAAACAATTAAATAAGAAAAAAAATTATATAAAAACCTTTCATGAAACTACTCTCCCACTCCCGTAAGTATTACACAAATTTTTATCTCTTTTTAATTTATTAAGTAAAAGCATACAAAAAAAAACATTTCACATTACCTACTACTTACTATTCAAAAAGTGGTATTTGTTAACATACATACATACAATCCATTCCAATCATTTAATTTTATAATTTATAATTTCTTTATAATATTTTAATAATTATTTTTTTATTCTTTTGTAAGAAATTGCGTTAATTTTGTATGCATGTTTCATTTCATTTCCAACTAACGACAATACCAAATTAAAATCTCATGCATGATGTTAAAAAGAAATTGTTTTGTTTGAAAATTAACTCGGCTGAAATGGATGAGGAGTACTAATCTTTGAAAATTGTAGAGAATACTCTTGTCAGGAGATATTTATGTATATATCATCATTATTTCTTAAAACATGCCACCTACTATGTGTTAATGTGCGATAGCAAATCCACTTTTTAGAGTATTAAAATACGAAATTATTGTATTGTTTATAATTTTAGAACCCTAATACCATCATCATCAACACCAGCCACATATGATGCCTCAAAACATCATTACAAAAATCCTATGACCGCATTAGCCTCAACAACATCAAACATAAACTCGGCATCCTCGTTAATGGGAGCAATAACTACAGTAACAACGACAGCAATGACAATAAATGCTTTACCAAAACAAACACAATCCCATATACCCAGCTATCATGGCAGTGGTAGTGGTGTTAGTGGCACTGGTGGCGGTTTGGAGCATTATCGACAACAGCAACAGCGTTCAAATAGTTTTAAACAGCACCAGCAACATCAACATCAACGTCAATATCAACATCAACATCAACAGCAGCATCATCAGCAGCAGCAACAACAGCAACCATCTCAACTACCTCAAACCCTTAATCAATATACCCACAGCAGTAATATAATACCCTCGACGATATCATCAGCAACAGCAACAGCGTCATTAAACACTTATCAAGGATCAATAATGGGCAGTAATAATAGAACAAGTGGTGGCAGTAACACTGGCTCTGGCAGTAGTTCAGCAACCAGTTCTAGTCCTTTATCGCCACCCAGTGTTTCATACAATATCAATAAAGACGATACGAAATTAGTAAATGAAATGAATAAACTTTATCGCAAGTCACCATTTATGCAAAAGAAATTAAATGGCTCTTCATACAATCGTTATAATGCTTCGCCAGGAGACGAAAGCCCCAAAAAGGAATCAGTTCTATCTAGCATAGGTAATATAGATTCTGTATAATATCATCGTATGCATATATATATTATCACAATTTTTTTTATACTTGAATTTTTTAAGGTCATTCTATTTTAAGAAATTTGACTACATCGCCATTTAGTCAAAAGAAAAACACACCTAATGTACAACCCAATCAAATTGATCCTCTATGGCGTATGCCGACAACTCAAGATGTTCCAGTAGCCTTTGATACTTGTGACGCAACAATAACTTCTCCAACAACTACAGCCCTTACCACAACACTAAACACCGATTCACCGGCTTTGCAACGCAAAAGGTTTCAAGTAAGTGCCGATGCCAAAGCGAATACAAGTGCTGCTAAGAAAACGTCTGTAGAAATGGAAAAACAAGAAAGTAGTAAACCTTCAATGATACCCTTAACCAAAAACGAAGCACAACCACAGCGTGTTCCAGGAAATCATAGTCCCATAGGTACGTACATACATATATAACTGGTTATAAAAAGGATTGTTTTTTTATAACATACTCTAAATTTATTTTAGTTCTTCAACGATTTTATCATCAACAAAATCAATTGCGAGAAAAGGAACTAGAACGCCAACAGCATTATTCAAATATGTATAGTAAACACTCGCCATCGGAGGGTACAAATCCGTTTCATACGAATTTCTATCAAACAACATCATTATCGGCAATGTCATCGTCACCACAACAACACAATTCTCACATACCTATTGCATCGACATCAACTCTATCATCTTATTCAACATCTAGTCAATCATCAACACAATCATCGCAATGTTCTCAAGTGGGTGTTAGTGGTGTCGGTGGCGGTGGCGGCGATTCCTATCCAACAACTCAGCAAGGACCAAGAAGTTTACCTTTAATATTAAATGAGTCGAATACAAATTCTCCTACATCACCGGCAACTTTAGGTTTTGGAACTAAAACAACATCACCAACATCCCATTTGCAATATCAACCACTGCCTCAGCAATATTTAAATAGTTCAACGAGTCCTCCATACGGTAGTGTTAGCGGTGGCATTGGCAGTATAATGCGTAATTCCAGATCACCAGCAACTTCGCCAGAAACTCTATCGGACTCTGCAGTTTTGAGTAAAAACCAACAGCAATTGTCTGGCACTCCTAGAATTATGAATGTCACAAGTCCTACAGTTACAAAACTAAGTAAATTATATAATCAACGTTCGGGATCAGCGTCAGCATCTTTGGCAAATGCAAATACTGCCAGTACAGCATCCAAAGAGAATAATTTTAAACCTGAAAGTGGTAAGTTGGACAAAAATTTTAATTTAATTTTGATTATTATTTTCTCTGATTATGCTTGGAATTGACAAAATATGCTTTAACTGCACTTAATCACTGCAAATCTTTTATTCTCCACATACTCACACTTATCGAATTATATATTTTTCTTTTTTTCCCACTCATAATATTCTTACAATATTGCATCTTTTTTGCACTTTCTACTTTGCCTTATTGTGTTTGAACGCCTGCTCTGTGCTCTGCTCTTTTTTGTAAAAAAAAACACAAAAAAAAAACAAAAAATAAACATATAAATGGTGTTGTCTATGCCTTAAACATAAAACTCATTACGCTAAAAAAATAAAAAAAAAACAAACAAACAAAAAAATATTTAAAACATTTTGCTCCTACTCATTATGTGCTGTTGTGTGTCATGTTATGTTGTGTTGTGTTGTTTATGAAATGCTTTAGGCTGGTTTAATACACTGGCTGGTGCTATGAAACGCCAGTTATCAAATTATGTTAAATCACAAACAAATAATAATTCTCCAACTTTAAACTCAGCTACATCGCCCACAAATGGTTTAACAAGCGCGAATGATAATGCAACAGGCGGCGAACGTAAGGCTCAGCTTTACTATCGTACCATGTCCTGTGGAAGCAGCAGCTCTGGCAATAGCCAGACAACATCGCCCTCTACGGAAACATTTAAGGCCGGTACAGAGGGTGGTTTTCAAGAAGGTTCTAGTGCTGCCGGTTTTATACGGCGCTATGCAGCTACCGGAGGTGCAGGTTCAAATTTAAACAATAGTGGACCCAGTTCATCTTTGCCATCTACTCACACACCTGCTCATATTTTAGCGAACTTGGATCGCAGACATCGTTCTCCTGATCCACCACCACGCTATAATCGTGGTCAGTCGCCTTTATTGTTGCGCAAAAATATCTTGGAACTAAGCGGCCAACCGCCAGGCACTTCACCCATGCTAAACAGAAGGTAGGCTTTGTTTGTTTATCTGTTTATAATTTAAAATAACATTAGCATACGTTGTTAAACAGATTTGTAAATGCCTCACCTCCTTTGCCACCACCACGACGTGGTTCCGAAAGTGTACCGGGTTCACCACAACACTTTCGTACACGCATCCATTACACTCCCGAACCACAAAGGCGCGTCTATCGTACTATAGATCAATGAGTAGCACTGCAAATAATGGTTATGTGATATTGGTATGGATTCGTTGATGATGATAATGCTGGAAATGGTGATACAAACAAAACCACTATTACTAACGATGAAGAAAACTCAGCTGGTTTTGATATCGATGGACCCTCATCGTCAGCTTCGGCAAGAGAGTTTCTAGCAGCTACTGGGGGTATACATAGTTTCAGTCATAGTGGTAGTGTTACAGAACGTTTGGATTCTATGATCTCTTCAACACGCGCAAGAGGCAGCAGTATACATGACCATGAATTGGATTGTATACCGGCTTCTGCACCAGCATTTTCATCGTTATCTTTGGATGCCGACGATATGGACACGGCACGTATGCGTCGTGCTAAATATTGGTTACAAAAATAGCAGCTTTTTTTATGTATTATTTGTACGTACTCGTTTAGTTTCTTTGCCTATGGAGCCACACGGGTACTTCAGCGTTTTTCTTTTTTTTTAATTTAACTTGTTGGTAAGTTTTCTTTTATAATTAATATAGAAAACAGTATAAACAACTGGGAAGTTATAGTAAAGCCAAGTTGTATTTGTTTCGTTTCGTTTCGTTTGGAGGAATAATGACAAACACCCTATATGTAGACCATTATTTTTTATACATTTTCTAAATAAATGCTTTATATATGTATGTATACATAGATATAAATACGATAAAAAAAGAGAGAGGCAATTTCTCCAACTAACCCTAAGAAATAAAAAAAAAACAAAAACAAAAATTGATACAACACCAAAAATAAATAAAATAATAATAAAGCAATATTTATGAAGCAAAAAAAAAAAAAATACAATGAAAATTATAAAAAAAAACCCAATATTTAAAAACAAAACAAAAGATAATAATTACGAAAACATCTTATATTATAAAGAATATAAAATATTATAAAAAAATTAAGAAAAATACGACAACATTTATGCCTAAAGTATGCAAAGAAAATTTATTTATCTTCTACTCTTTAAATACCTAAAAAGTTTATAATGTATAAATTAATTTAACTTTTGAAATTATATAACAATACATATACATATATATACATATATATAGTATATATATATAAATTCCTTTTAAAAAAATTTGTTGTTGCTTCTATGTTTTTGTTTTGTTTCGTTTCGTTTTTTGTAATTAAAAAGAAAAAGTTCCTTGTGGGTAATAAATTATAAATAAGCGTTTGAGCTGTATGTATCAATCAATAATAATCAAAGTAGTCCATTTTAAACGCTTATATTTAATTAAATTGTTTTGTTCATTTGGCAACAAAATATACATACAATTATTTAAGACTTGTTTTTTTTTTAAAGCCTTTTTACTAATTTTCAATTTCTTTTGTTTTTAATAAACTACACTGACTGAATAATTTAATTTTAATTTATATATTTATACGATATAAACAAAAAAAAATAAAATGTATGATTAAAAACTATTGAAAATTTAACTGTTCTAAAATATATAAAAAAAAAAAACAAAACATATTTAAAAAATGACAATCTTAAACCAGATCCTTAACTTATGTTTCAAAACACGACGATGTTTATATTTTTAGGTTAAACGTACATAGAACATACCTATTCTGTAAATTTTGTTTATACATAATTTATACTCCTTTTTAAACTGTTTTTTGTTCAATATTATGCAATGTTTATATTTTAGGTTTAAAATTTTAAAGTAACAATAACAATAACAATTTTATTGTGTACATTTTGTTTATAATTTATACTCTTTTTAAACTGTGTTTCTGTTCAATTTCTACAAAAAAAAAAAAAAAAACAAAAAAAATCCAAAAAAGCTAAAAAACAAAAAAGTATTTAAGTGAAACAGTTTGTAAAACCTAAACTTAAAAAAATTTGAATTAAGTGAAAACTCAAAAATAAAAAACAAATAAAAATAATAAATTGTTAGTTTTTATAAAAACTTTAATCGAAATTAGTCGACTACTTTAATGTATTTAAATTAATATATTAAATTATAATTAAACAAGAAAATAATAAATATTAAATAATAAATTAAAAATAAAAAACAAATTGATCCAAATATATATAACGGAAAAGAAAAAATATAAAAACAAAATCACAATACTTGAGAAAAATTATAAACTTTCTCAATTCAACTTAGAATTTCTTTGGTATTTCAATTGTATATATTGTTATATACGACATAATAATAGTAATATTATATAATGCTATGTAAAAATACAAAAAAATAATAAACAATATACATATTATTAAACAATAATAATCGATGATGTACTAAAATTTTTTTAGTACAAAAAACAAAATGTGTATGAAAAAAAAATTATAAAAAAACAAATAAAATATTCATTCAGAACAAAAAGTAATTTTGTGAAGTGTGTGTGCGTATTAGTTTTCTAATAATTGCTTCTTTTATGCGGCTCCGAAATTAACCCCTTTTGTTGTTGTTGCAGTAACTCTGCTGCATTTTCCGGATTATTTCCAAGTGTGTGTATGGGAGAATAAATAAAAGATTATTTATTTTTTAATTTAATTTAATTTCTATTTTAATTGTTTTAGAAGTATTTAGTAGTTTAGTGTTTAGTAATTGTAGAAAATCGGCTGGCTCATTCGGTCTTGTCCAAAGGAAAGTTGGGGAGGATCACTCTTGTGATTCTGAGGAGTAATGTTGCACCTTCTACTCGTTGGCAATTCCTGTATCGTCCTCCCTATTATGTGCAGGGGATAGGCCGTCCTGTAGATGATTTTTTGGATGGTGTGGGCGTGAGCATGCCCGTAGAAATTTACTAGTAGAATTTTTGTCTTTCCGTTCAGGTGATGGTCAGTACTTGTCACCTTCACACATATTGTCGCAATTTTTTATGTCCTCCGTAAACCCCTCAATTGAGTGTCACTGATAGAGGAGCTCCATGCTAGTGGGTGGCGAGTACTATCTCTTTGGATTTATTCCATGTTGGGCATATCTATTATATTTGATTTTATTTGTTTTTTTTATTCACGTCTGCTATATAATTTTGTGTTTTCAAAACCTACATATGTTTGTGACCAAGTTATATTTCTTTTTTATATGTTTATTATTATATATTATTTATAAAATTAAACGTTTTCCATTCACAAAAAATTTCTCAGAGGGTGGGTTGGTATTTTGAAATAAAAAAGCCCTTTAATCTGCAGCAACCTATGTTAATGTCTACATTCATTAAATTCATTTACACTACATTTCAACGTTTAAATTGTTCAAATATCTTTTCTTTTTTTAAACTTTTTGCAAGAATTAGAAAGAAAATATAATCAAAGAACAAATTCAACATTTTCTGTTTGAATAAAAAAAAGGACTTCAATTCTATTTATGTATGTAGCGGCTTTTCAATCAAAATAAAAATATAGGAAAAAGAACATAATGGAACACGGAAAATCATTTTTCCAGTTTCAAATAAAATTTTCCGGTTAATTTAATTATTTTGTTTTCAAATATATGACTACAATACAAAATATATTTATTAATATGTATATACATATGTATGTACATATGTATAAATATACACATAACAATAAATTATTTTGCTAATAACAAAACTTTTAAAATATTATGAAAACATTTGTTCTTTTGTTTCAATTTGAAATTTTTCTCTTTTCAAGAGATTTTAAACTCTCTTTAGTTCTCTTAGTAGGAAAAAGAAACCAATTACAGTGTATTTTGCGGTATTTGATGATCATTTCTGGTTCACAGAGCCTAATATTAAACAAGTAGAAAATTGTTTGTGTTCTATTAGCCGCACCCTACACACTTAGAGACAGTCGATGAAGTTTAATTAGTTGTATGAGTTCTATTTATGTATTTATTTAAATGTATGCTAAAATTTAATGTTGTTTTCTATTCTCTTACAATGAAGTGCAAGTCTGTGGTCCTGCCATTACCAGAATCAAGGCTCTTCACAGGAATCATCATTTCTTAAATCTACAATTTTTTTGTAAGTAAAGCAAATTGGAACCCACAGACCGTATTTAATAACAAAAACTATTCGTTAAAAAAGTTTTTAAGTACTTGTGAAAAATGTCTACACAGAGTAGGGTAAACAAAATTCTACGTCCATAAAATGTTAAAGCTTTGTCAGTAGTGTTCTCTTCTTTTGTGTTGTCTGATGGATGATGTGTATTTGTCGTATATGCACATATATTTTCTCCATAAACTAACTACCGCGTACAGTAGAATAAAACAATATTTATTGCGTCTCATCTCATCTCACTCGCTTTTACTTTGTGCTGCTGTTGTCTAACGGAAAGTTAGAAAACACAAAAACAATGATGCGTATGTGAATGAATGAATGAATGTATGACAATACATTCCATGGAAAATTAACAAGAGAGCAGAATCAATGTTGCGTTATTCAGTTTTACTTTTGAGTTCTGAGTGAATGTGTCGTCTAATACGCAACGGGAATAAATAAAACGGGGAAAGAAATTTGCCAACAATTTATTTTAGGCGTGTTAAAATAATATTTATTATAAATTAAAACAAAAAATAAGAAACGCACGATATTATTTATAATTTTTGTTTTTATTTTCATAAATTAAACGATTAGTTTACTAGAGGACTCTGAAATTCAAAAAAGGAAAAAAAAGTGATAAAAAAAATGTCTGCACAAATACAACAAAAGGAATTGTCGCCCTTAACCAAAGCCGCGTTGCAAGTCGTGGCTGGTGGCTCAGCTGGATTTGTTGAAGTGTGTATTATGCAACCCTTGGATGTTGTTAAAACCCGTATGCAGTTGGGTGGTAGCGGGGTAAGTTGTGTGCTTTTTTTATTAATTACTTTCACTCTTTATGTGCCTTTCTGTTTGATAACTTTACTCTTTTTTTCTTCTGTTTTTTTTTTCATTTTTAAAGAGTAACTAAAACATAACAAAAATTATTAAAATTTTCTTAAAATTAAAACGTTTGAATATAAAGAGAAATGGTGTTTGATAATAACAAATATCAACAGGTAGTAAATAAGTTTTAAGTGGACTCATTAACTGATTTATCAAAGAAGCAACAACACGCACTTAACATGGTCAAGTTTTACATACATATGTATGTACATGCATGTTCACTTACACATGCAGCTAGGGTAGTGTGTAAATAGAGCAAATTTGTTTACTGATAAAAGAGAAAAATGTGTGTCACTAGTATCATTTGTAACAGGCAGTATATTTATTATTGAATTATCTTTTTCAAACTACGTTATTTGAATAAATTATTACCAGAAGATCAGGTTAATGATCATATAATATTTAAGTTAAAACGACTTTCGCCAAATTGATAGGAAAATGAAAGAAAAATCATTTCAATTTCGAAACAAAACAATTTTCTCTGTTTTAGTTTTCGAATTCGAGAAGCTCTCTTCATGGCAATTAGTTTACTCTCAGAACTTTTGCCTAAAGACTGCTTTTTTCTTTTTTCCAAGATATCATAGCTGAACTGTCTACCTATACCCACTGCTCAAAACACTACAGCCACTAATTTATCTTTCAATACTTGCTCGTAGAGAGTGTGAATTCTTTCTCTCGTCGATTGAGCCGGGGACTCCAGAGCGCTCTCTAGTAGTTAACAGCTTTGTAATCAGTGCCATGTTACATAAGAGTAGAAAGAGCATGTCGACTTGTGGTGTCCCCTATAGTCAGGTGATCTAAATCTAAACATAATCTGTCTTTTAATCTGATTTTTAATTCACCGGCACATTCTCAACTGTCAACAGATTGGCTTAAGCCGATGGTGACATGAAGAGGAAAGAAATTATATGCTCTCAAGTATCTAGTTAATATTTGCCTATGAAGGTTCCAGTTAAACCGCCTAGGATTCCTAGGTATTGGTTCAAATGATGTTTTTGCTCTCAATTTAAATTTAATATAGTGTTGGTATGAAACTCTCCATTCCTTAATCGTATCCAGTGTAGCATTTCATATATTTTAAGAAGTGGTAGTATACTACACGCTTTTTTTCAAAGGCTTATCAGAATTTATAGACTTTCAGAATAGTTATATCTTCCTTAAGATCGGATGATTCTAAACAAAGTTATTTTCATCTTCAATTGTAGTGTATTTTTTTTGGGGGCAAGTTTGTTTGATTTAACAAATTATTTTATCAGTTAAACGAATGTACATACATACATACATATGTATATATGTTTGCATGTTGTCTGTGCGTTATATTTACGATTTCTTTATCTTTTTTTTTTCTAAAAGTATGGAAAAATATCTAATGTTTCCCTTACTATATGAACTGAAAATAGATTTTTTTACTCCAAGTGTAGATATCGTTTTTCGAAAGGGCTTTTCAAGGTTAATCAAACCATTGATTGCGAAAGTACAAAAAAAAAACTACAAACATTAATATGTACTATAAAATATGTATATACACATGTACGCGTAGTTTTCATAATCAGCTGTCTATACATTCAATAAAAGAAAAAGAAATAATTTTAGAACCGGCAAACGTATTTATTATTGCTTTTTATAGTTAGTCTCTAGCAATTACACCATTGCCCATTTAATATTTAAATGATAATGAATATTCAAACATTGTAAAATTTCAAAATTTATTTTAATTACTTTTTTAAATCTAAATCAACTTACTTTACTTAATTGATCATTACAAGCCATTAGTCAGGATAACAGCCTAGCTTCTCTCACTATCCATGTAGCGTGATGTAATTTAATTCATAAGTAACGGGAATTAGAGTCTGACGTCAATGCCGAACGACAAGGCAACAAATTAAAAAAGTCTAAAAGGACTAATTCACCCATCCTGGTGTACATTTATCACGTCCTGTGGTTTCTTTATGAACAAAGAGCGTCAACGAATTTAGTCCTCTCGGTCGAGTTGAATACTATAGTTGCTACGGTTAACTTTAATGCTCAATTGACAGCATCATGTGTGATGATTTTTTAATTACACTTAGAATCTCCAATTATTTCTGTCAATTGATATAAATTGCTGGGTGTTCAGAGATTTTCCTGTTTCTGGATAAACTGTTCGTCTCCGAGTGGCTTTAGAACTTACATGGCTTCTAGGCCATTAATTCCATCAATTCATTTGGATATAAATGAGGAAGGAGGCATACCTCTACATTTATTTATGATCTTTGTCGAGTGTAGGCTACTAGCTAGCACCATGCAAATATCTCGTAATAATTATTTATTGTTATTTTTTTGGAAATGGTGTAATATACATGGACCAGTTTTTGGAAAAGTGTGTCAAATATAACATGTATATCAATATGTATTTCTGTTCTTAATGGAAATATTCTAAATATAATCGAGTGTTTAGGAAAAATTAAATTAAAATAAATATTTTTGTTGTTGCTTTTTATAGAAAATGAGACAACTAAAGCAGCGTGAAAACATGTTTCAAAATGCTTACAATAGCAATAACCATCATGCATTTCTATGTGGGAGTTTAATTCCTTTAGGATTTTAAATTTAAAACTCTTTTTTTTGTATTTAATTGAATACAATTGAAATTCTTACAAATAATTTAATGTCTAGCATAGATACGAGTGAAAACTAATGTCACAATTATCCAAGAAATATGAAACGATTGAGTCTCAAAAAAAGCCTAACTAACGTACGGCGATGTCATTCAATAAATAATTTATTTAATTGCAAATGTTCGGTGTAAACATTAAATGAATTCTTGTTTATGAAAAGAAAAAATATAAAACATAAATGCCATACATAGACATTCATTCATATGCATGGTACGTACATTATAATTTATAGCACACGTAATGGATCAGTTAAAGGCAGGGAAACACAAATGTTTTAGAAGAAAACTTTTAAAACTTGTAAAATATTTTCTTGCTTATAATAAAAAAAACAAAGAAAGCGAAAATAATAATAAATTGTTATCATATTTTGGTTTGCAATCCGAAGCAAATTTCACATTTAAGAGTTTCTTTTTTCTTTTCCAACGAAATGTAATGTTTACTTTCTTTCGAAAATTATTTGCATTGTCCGGCCGTACCTTTATGAAGCAATTTTGTTTTTAATTATAAAAAATATCAATTGTTTGTCGTGCTTTCAAGTGGTATATGATAACAATATTGTGCACATTAGAAAATATGTTTATTTAGATTTTGTTTATAACTTTAATGGTCGTAAATGATACATATTTGTGACGTACATATACTAACTGGAGAGAACCAATTAGTTAATTATAAAACGGAATTAAAATAGATGACAGATGTCAATTAAAATTTCCACTTGAAGCGATTGAATATTATTTTTTATACCAAACGCTTGGTTGACTTTAGAGTCGGTATATATATCATTGCTAGAAACACCTGCATTTATTAAAATACTATCTAGGTTAGGTTAGAGGACGTATCTAGGTACTATTCACAATGTTGCAGCGCCTAATTTTACTCCTGTCAAGCAGCACTCTTGATAAATTCTATCGTATAAGAGATTCCCTAGGCTGTCCTTTTCTTGGGGGCTCCATAGTATGGTTTCCACCAGACATTCGCAGAGAAAGTGCCGTACCAATTTTCTTTGTCATCTTTCATACAGCTCCTGTAGTTGTTGAAATGAACTCCGCTTTCAGAAATACTTCCAATCAAACAATCCAGTAATTATATCCTTAAGGAAAATCATAAAAGTATCGATTTCTCTTTTTCCCTTGTGTTAGCCCCTCTATCTAATGCAATTTATTTAGCAATTATTCTAAAAACGTGTATTTAAAATGTTTGGGAACCACTATTTCACTGCAGACGTTAGTAAACAAAAAAGAAACTCTGGTTATTATAAGCCTGGTTCGTTTTTTTTTCTCAACATTTTTTACAGAATAATTTTCAGTTTTTCACTGAGAAAATTTTCAAACAAGCTCAAAAATTCACGCCTCTAATCTTTACAATGAGAAAAATGAAAACTTGTGGAATTAAAAAAATAAATATTCAGCTTTTGTATAACTGGTAGAGTCGTTGATGAATTTCAAAATTTTTTTCTATGGACTAAGGAAATATTTTGCGTATTGCTAGTCTTTAATCGCTAACAAGATTGTTCAAATTCGTTTAAAATTGAAATGAATGCCTTTTTGTGCATTTCGAACAGTTTTCAACCAGATACAATTACATTGAGAAAAAATGTTTAGAACTTTAAATAAATATTCCCGTTTCCATTTTTTTTTTTTTTTTTTTTTTTTTTTTTTTTTTTTTTTTTTTTTTTTTCTTATAGCATCAATATAAAGGCGTTTTTGATTGTTTTGGGAAAATGTATCGTCAAGAAGGTTTCTTATCATTCTGGAAGGGTATATTGCCACCCGTGATAGCCGAAACACCCAAGAGAGCCATTAAGTTTGTATGTTTTGAACAGACTAAACCCTTGTTTCTATTCGGAGCACCTGCACCTACCCCTTTGGTAACATTTTTGTATTTCCATACTTTATAACTTTGATTATTTGTCTTTTTTTTTGCTCTTTATTCTCAGACCTTTTCTTTAGCTGGTCTTACTGCCGGTCTGTTAGAGGCCATTGCCGTTAATCCCTTTGAAGTTGTAAAAGTAGCCCAACAGGCTGATAAATCGAAAATGAAAGAGGCCCAAAGTACTTGGGCGGTTACTAAACAAATCATACAAAAAGATGGCTTTGGTTTTCGTGGCATTAACAAGGGCGTTACGGCCACTATGTGTCGTAATGGCATTTTCAATATGGTTTATTTTGGTTTCTATCACAGCGTTAAGAATATTGTAACTGCCTATGAGAATCATAAGAAAGAGTTTGCACGCAAAGTAGCCATTGGTTTCACCTCTGGCACTTTGGCCTGTTTTGTCAATATACCCTTCGATGTGGCGAAGTCACGTATCCAAGGGCCTCAACCTCAGCCAGGTGTTATTAAATACAAATCAACATTGGGTTCCGTGTTTATAGTGTATCGCGAGGAAGGTTTTCGTGCTCTCTATAAGGGCTTAGTTCCTAAAGTTATGCGTTTGGGACCTGGTGGTGCCATTATGTTATTGGTATTCGAGTATGCCTACGATTTCCTTCAAAAGAAATGCATTTAAATCAACGAACTTGACTTGACTTGACTTTTGCTACATACATATATACATAAATACATACATACGTATATAATATACAATATTAATGCTGTTTTAATGATTAATTGATTATTTTTTTACTGTGTACATTGTAATTGTAATTGTAATTATTATTATATGTTGTTTCTAAGTTTTTATTAAAGATTCTGTTATTTTGTTATGTTTTTTTTTCCGAATTTCATAACTGGTTTTAATGGTTAATCTGACCCATGCATGGGCTGCTGTGTGTAGCACAGTTTGAAGCCTGAAAGCTTTTAGTTTTTCAATAATTAAAGCAATTAAAAATTAAAGCCACGGGAAATGATTAGTTTGTTAAACATTAACTATTAATTGTAGTTAGTTTTCGTTAGTTGGATTTGAAAAGATTTTATTTAGATTGTACTACTCTGACTGTATTACCTTGTACAACTGTTTAATTATTGTATTACCTTCATCCTGTAGATATAATTTCTTATTTTAATTTCCCATGCACATGTACATTTCAATTGTTGTTTCTTTTTTTTTTTAAATGATGTGTATATTATAATTATTAACTTATTAATTAATTAAACAAACAGTTATTTTATAATATATCAACTAAATATTAAAGTAAATATGCAAAATAATATGAAAGTATGTAGAGAGCAATGAAATGAAAATGATTAAAGAGGGAGTCTAAGTAAACATCATACACGTTTGCGCTAAAATTTCAATAATATGGTAAAGAATAACCAGTTGGAGCAGTGTGTTGATATTGCGTTCCAAAGTCATTGAAAGAGGGATATTGAAAACCAGCTGAAGGACCAAAATTGCCAAAATTGGTTGCAAAATTGCCATCTACATTAAACGGAATTTGTTGCGGTTGCGGTTGCGATTGAAAGTGTGGCAAAGGTAGGTTATATGTGAAATCATCTGGATTAGGATTATTATTGTTGTTGTTGTTATCGTCACTAGCATTATTTTGATCATTATTTGGATCGTCGTCCTGTTCATTGTTATTAGAGTTATTGTTAACATCGCCATTATCACCGGCATTATCATTATCATTATCATCTGTATAGTCATTGGCATTGTCTGAGGTTTCTTCATTATTTTCATTTTCAGTTTCGTTTCCATCATTATTTTCATTGTCATTACTCGTTTGAGGTTCATCACTTGTGTCAGAGTCATCTTCATTGTCGTTAGGAGGCGAAGGCGGGTCAACTGGATTAGCAGGTTGGTTATTATTTTTATTGTTGTTGTTACTGGTAGAGGTATCTGCAAAGTGAGCGTGAATAGCCTATATAACGGCAATTATTTTCAAGTTCGTTTACTATACCATCTGGCTGCCGAAATTGATACACCAAACGATTGCGCAACTGTGGTACACGTCCTTGAGCTCGAGCCCGTGCAGCTGTGGGTGGTCTTTGAGGTTTGGCTTGTGGTGGTGGAGGTGGTGGTGGCGGTGGTCTATTAGTTGTAGGTGGATTAGCGGTCGTGGCTGTATTGTCATCCACATCACTATCATCATCGTCCTCATAATTATAATTGTAATCATCATCGTTGTAATACTCAAATTGTGGCTTTTTCTGTTTACCAAATAAACCATAAGGTCGTCGTGGTATTGGTCTACGTCTAGTTGGTTGGGCTGCTGGTGCTCTAGTTGTCGTAGTGGGTCTCGCCGTAGTGGTAGTAGTAGTAGTTGTTGGCCTTCGTCTACGACCAGGTCTTTGTGGTTGTCTAGCACCATAATCGTTATAATCGAAATTAATGTAACCACCATTGTTGTTGTTGAATTTATTATTCAAATTGAATTTATTATTAAAGGGAGCACTCAAGTCAAAGGGAAACTTAAAGGGTCCCTTATTAAAAAAGAATGGCGCTGCCGTTGTGGTTGTGGTAGTTGCACGAGTCGTCGTAGTAGTAGTAGTACGCCTGCGTGGCGCTACAGTGCTGGTCTTTACATTTAACACATTACGCACAACATCACTTTTTACATTACTAGCCGCGGCACTGTTCAATAGTAAATTACGTACAAACAAACCAATATCTATGGCCCGCTTTTCACGTTCTTCATTGGCAATAGCATTATAATCCTGGGCCCAGGCAATTGCCTTACAGCCGATTAATAGCACTAATATCAAGTGTGGCAAAGACACACTCATTGTGAGTTTGAATTTCTGGTTTTTTTTCTTTCTTTGTCTTGTTTGTTCAAAACTCCGTTCACTTTTCCTTAAACAACCGTTACGTTTGATCTCTAAATAAGAACTGTTACAGCACTAACTAATGATTTTGTGAAAATTAAACATATCCACTACCTTTCAACCAATAACTATGTATCTGTATGTATATAGATTGTGCTCTCAATTTTTCATGCATTTAGACTAGTCAGCCTGGCGTTAGAGTAGCTACACTGAGTGCCTGGTTTGGTGTCTACAGTTGGCTAAGATTTGTTTTTTTCTTATTATTTTCTTATTTCAACAAGTTTGTCAAGTTCTTGTTATGATTGTATGCATGTTTCTTTCATTATTTGCAAGGCTTTCATTTTCTTTGCAACAAATTGCAAGTATAGATGGTCAAACGTCCAAACAAACGACACACTGACCGATCAGGTTAATATTACCATTAGCTAGTGATTAACGTAATATTAAGTTTTGAATTTTTATTCGTATGTATATACATATTTAATTAGATATTTGCTGTAATAAAGTCCTCATGCTAATAGTGTACCACAGTGTGGCAATGTGTTTGCCAAAATCCATGTTCTCTATGCTAAAAAAATCTTTAATTTAGAATCTATGATCTCATCTTAATTTGTTTTATTATTTTTGTTAGTTATTTATTATTATTTTTTTTAATTTAAATATTCGCAAAGCGGATTTCAATAGCTTTACAAAATCCGGCATTGAACACACTGTCGTTTGGCCAGTTGCTGGCTTGTTTAGTTGTTGGTTGCTTTTAAATGAGATTAGAAAAAATTTACACAAGTGTCATACGCTTCTCATGCCCAGGAATAAATAAAAATTAAATAAAAAATACGAAGAAAAAAATGTATAAGTTATCATTATATAATACACAAATAATAAGCGTTTAAAGTTCGTTTGTGTCTAACGTTAAACTATAGCTTTATCTTTTCCTATTGGTTACGTATTTACTGCAACTACTTATTCCAATTGCTTACGTATGGATGTAGGTATGTACGTAAGGTCTATGCGAGAGCTTAAAAGGTATTTTTTTAAATGTAATTGTTTTTGGCTAAAACAACTAAATGTTGTTAATGACATTGTCTGTTGGCATGTTTGCTGCATTTGGAGTTCTAACAATGGAGCCGTTAAGCCAATAGTGCAATAATAATTTGACAATTTCCTATTAATAGATTAAATTGATCTGTTAATTAAAACACTTTTGAACTAAAAATCTTACAATCGAAATAAAAATTGTATAATGTTAGGATTTGAACCGGAAGAAATTTTTTTATTAACCACTTGAACCGCTATAGCACTTCACCTCTCCTGTCTCTTTAAAATCTGAAAACTTTCTAAACTTTGTAGGTTGGGAATTCTATAACTTCTGTTTCACAGGTTTTTGATTTAAATAAATATATTGTATTTACTATATTTATCTACTTTTAAAACATATTTCCATATTTAACAAAATTTAATTTAAATTTTAAATAACCTCCTTTTTACAACAACTGTTGTATCGATAACTGAAAACTGCCAACAGAAATTTATCGACAACTTTTAAATCACCCTGTTCTAAACAACTGTTTTAACTACTTCATTATTTAATTATCAATTATACTCCACTATTCACATTTAATTAAACTTTAATATAATTTAATATAATATAATCTTTTAATTTATAATATTTTCTTTTATTAATAATTTGTTAATTTTTCAACAGTCGTCTATAATATCATTTCCAATACACCCTGTCTCAAAAGTCATTACTTGCGAGAGTAATATGTGTCAAGAGAGTATGTGAAAAAAAAACTGAATGCACTTGTCAAACACATGTAAACACCGTAAAGTCAAAGGAAAAAATAGAAATTTTTCCACAGTGCGAAAAAAATTAAACGACCTTAATAAAAAGATATTTTTCTTCAAAAAAAAAATATAAAATCTTAATTGAAATCGAATAATTTTAAAGAGCAACATACGTTTAAGCATGAAGTATTGGGAACATATTAAATATTTAGTGTTTTTAATGGATTCGTATAAGAAAACATGACAGAATTAAAAATAATATTACGAGGTGATTAATGGCAGAAGAGGAGAATAAAAAAGTGAAATTCAATAGAATGACGACGAAAAAACACGACAATTATTGAAAAATCAAAGAAAGAAAAAGTTTAATAAAATTTCATAGAAAAAAAGTGATTACCAATCAAGATTAACAAACAAAGAAATTGCAAAAAATTATGTTTATTTTGAAACAATTGTAAGAAAAAAAGAAACTAAAATCTTATTAAACCGAAAAAAATACAGTGTTGCGAAAAAATTATTACATACATTGTATACACACACACACTTACATACACATCCCCATACATCGTACATAGAGAAGCACTCCTCTCCCGGGAGTCTTAGATTACACGCATTCGATAATACAATAAGAGAAAAAGTAAAAAAAAAAATTAATTTTAGCCACTAAATTTGTGAAGGCAATTAGTCTAATCGCCAAGTGTTTTAAAAGAAAAATAGTGGCAGAAGAAAACGAAGAAAGGAGTTTTTGTTATTTGTAAGTGAATATAAAAAGAAAAGTGAAGGCGTTTGGTGTTTGGTTGTAACCCATTGGCAATGCCTGGGCGTAAGCCATGGGTTCTCAGACCTTGGAAATATTACGTCAAGGCGTCTGGGCCTCTTTAACTGGTGGCTGGTTTTATGACCCTCATCAAAGTGTCTTCTGCAATGTAGTCCACCTGTATTTATGGTTGTTTTTACTCTGTACCCCCTTTGTGGCCTACTTGTACTTTCCGGGAACATGGATAACCTGGTGTATATATTGCGTACTGACCAGTGTAACAGTGCTTGTGTTGAAAGTGGCCAATATGGCTTTGCATCGTTTATACGATCGGGCCCAGTCAATGTCAGAGGCCAATATAAAGCAACATTTTTTCAAGGTTACCAAGGAAACAGCTACAGAAAGGTAGGTGACCTACATATATATGCACTGTACTATATATGGAAACATACATATTTTGTTTATTTCCTTCGTTCTAAGTAATGTGAATGAAGGAAAGAAGGCATGCGTTTGTTTATTTGTACATTGAATTTTATCAATGCAATATTCTACGTCATTTACAGAAGTCGTAACAATGAACCTGGCATTGAAATGAAGGTAATGCACGAGGGTGAAGAGGTGGATATAGGAGCGTCTGTGGATAAGGCCATTAACGAAATAAGTGCAGAAAATAGTATGGTTTCAATAGACAATGTCAATAGCATAATTGGTAAGGCATTGTACTATTTACAGTTTAAAATATAACGGTCCTTAAAACTGAATTTTCCTAAATAGATTTAAAGGTTGATGTCCATCGGAAGAACAGCTCAGAATCTATTGAATGGATGTTCTATGCATCATCCATGATTAGTGGGAACAGCCAACAGGATCAACAATCTATAGCTGGCACAGCTAGCAACTCAAAATCTATACGTTCCTCGCATACGATTAGCCACAATAATAATAACAATAATAACTCAATAAGCATAGCAGATCCGCAAGCCAAATATATAACAGTGTACCCCAAAGATAATAGTCCTATTGCCTCTACAGGCTCCAACTGCAATAATGTCCATGTAGCCAATGCTAACCAAGTTAATCCTCCTCCAGTTGGACCTAAGCCACCCCATCTGGTAAGAAAATCATCAGAAATCGTTAGGGGCCATCAGCGCCGGCGTCTGGAAAGGCAATCGAGTTTGGACGCTGCTGCAGAATCGGCTATAGTAGCGAAATTATTGAGACAATCTTCGGATACATCATCCTCATCAAAACCTGTGGCGTCAAGCGCATTAGCAACTAGTGGTAATGCTGAAAAATGTGATAGTTTTTTACACGCACAAATATCGAAGGCTGGCACATCTTCGTCGTCGTCGGCGGTAACAGGAAACGCTGCCATTCAAGCACAGACACAACGATCAAATACAACGACACCAAATACATCAGTTATGGGTGGGTCTTCGACACCAGGTCTGAAAACTTCGCGTTTACAGAGACATCGCTCGTCTGAGACTCATGATGAACGTTTGAAACAACAACAGCGTGGAGGTGGCAGCATAGGTGGGTCAAGTGCAGCTCCCGGTGGTGGTATATTTCTTTCAATACATCATGAACATGGTCATCACCATCATCATCATAGACCCCATCACACTCATCGACGAGGCGGCAGTGGCGGCGCAGCACCTATAGCCAGCAGTGGTTCTGTAGTAGTTTTAGGTTCAGGTGTAAACGCTAGCGATAGTTTTGATGTCGATGACATGGAATTGGGTCTAGGTGGTAGTGCCAATATTGTGGCCCATAGCAGTCATTTAAGTAGTGATAATAGAATGAGAGCCTTACCATCATGGATTTTGGGTAAGTTGGCTTATTTTTATTTTTTGTTTGTTTCTAATATAGAAATTGGAATTATTACCTTAATATTTTTATCAGGTTCCTCTTCTGATGTCTTTATTGAAGATGATAGTTTTACCAAATCTGACTTGGGCATTGAACAGTTGGATGACCGTGCCAATTCTTCATCTACTCGTGTCCATCCACATGTTAATCAGTATCGTTTAAATCATTCTCATCAAACAGCACGTGGTGCCAGCATAACAAAAGATCCCATTTATACAATATCAGCTTTGCAGCTACACAAAAGACCCCGCAGGGAAGGAGCCATTAAGCGACGTAGACACTCGAATGCCACAACATTATTTAAAACGCCCACAGATAGTTCCTCAAATGTTGGTAGCCAACCAGCATCAACAACAACAGTACGGCGCATAAAAAGTGCTGCTTTAGAAGTTGCTTGCCCTCGTCCCTCAGTATCGAATTTATGTCCACATCCTAATAGTGTTGAAGCTATAAATGGTCAACAGCAGATAAAAAATCCTCAAAATGCTTTATTGCCACCGCCGAGCAAGTGCTTGGTACGCAATCCACACTTGAATTTGTGTCCGAAATTCGGTGGCAGTTTTGGAGGCAGCTCAACAAATAGTAGCTTAGATTTCGGTTCCACCAATGCTCTTATCGATCCTGTCTACGAACTGAAAGAACAAAACGATAAACAAAACAATTCCGATTCTAAAAAGAATACAGAATTGGACAGAGATGAAGGTTCTAAGGAAAATAAATCGAAATCAGAAGATATATTAGGCGATGAATCTCTTGGAGCAGTTGGTGGCGTTTGTCCCCATCATTTTCTTCATTCTCATACGCATCGACCTCATCATCATCACAGTGCTGAATCGGATGTTGGTCAGATACTAAATGATAATAAAAATGATGAAGACGAAGATGAAAGTGAACAGCATAATATTGAAATCGATTCGGAACATAATGAAGAGGAAGATGAGGAGGAAGAAGAAGAAGAAGAAAATGACAATGATGACGAAGACGAAGGCGAAGAAGATGCTGATGACGAGTTTAAGTATTTCGATTATAATGTTGAACATATATTGGAAGTTTTAGAGCATACCCATAACCAGTTGGACGATGATTTAAGAAATCATCAGCAACAGCAGCAACAAAATTTTAAACAACTTGAACTCAACAAACTGAAAATTGAAAATGATAGGCAGATAAAAGAAAAAATGTCGGGGAACGATGTAGAAGATGATGATGAGGATGAAGAAGAGGAAGAGGAAGAGGAAGAGGAGGACGATATAGAAAACGAAGGTGCCATAGCCTTAAGAGAACGTTTACATTCCACAGATTCTGAAACAGATAACAATGGTTCGAGATCTCCCCTATTAAGTTCTACGAAAAAATGGGCCTGTACTCCCAAAGAGAAGAATAGTGAGAAGGTATTAAAAGAAGAAGTCAAAGCGGTACAAAAGCAAAAGCATTCCCTCAATAAAAATCAAATAAACATGGCCAAATTAGAGCAACCCGACGGAGATCCTCATGCTGCTCCATTTGCTGCAGCATCAGCATCTCAACAAAATCAAAATAATGTGAGAAGAAATGAAGCTGATTCGGGTTGCCCGTCCAGTGATTGTGAACAGATAAGTGCCAGTTCTAAAGATGTTCTATTATCTTCCATGGAGTTGCCAAAATCTACAAAAGATGTTGAAGCGAGTGAAAAAGCAAAGACTTCCTCGGATCTACCTGGTTCCTCTAATTCATCATCAGTGGGGAAGCGTTTAGGAGCGATTCCTAAACAAGTGCAATATAGAGAAGTGGATGAGAGACCTTCAGATACATTGCAAATAACAGGTTGCTCGCACAATTATAAACGTCATGCGGGTAATTGGAGTTCCGTGGCCCCCACTAGCCAATCAACTCAGACTACAGGATTAAAGGGTATTTCTAGAGCCTCTTCATCTTCCAATAGTTCACATAGCGTAAGTGCCGAATCATTTAATGCCGATATTCACAAAATGTTATGGCTGATGCATCATGGTGGGGCAGTTGACGAACGGGGTAGACCGATGAATGCAGAAAATTTAACAAATATGCCTCCTGCCAATCAGGTAATATGTTTAAAAGCTTTAAACTCTGTTTCCTCAGCTGAGAGACTGGCGCTAGCTGATCGTTTGTATCACCGTGAGCAACTGTTAAGACGCAGCTCACGACAGCGAGATGCCGAATCAAATCATAGCAATGCTATAGAACAGTGGCCTAACGACAGTAATGCGGCAATGTCTCATATAATGACATCTACAGCATCCCGTTCGGCACCTCTACCGCAAGTAATGATTGATTCCCCCTCCTCGTCGAACGTTCTTAACAATCGTAATGTTAGTGCTGCCACAACAGTATCCCTAAAAGGCTTTATACAGGAAATAATTAACGATGAGTTGCGTAACTTGGGCTCGGCTCAAAGGGTAGGTTCTACACCTTTAACGGCCAGTAATAACAATGCTGCCATGGCAGCCATTCTCAATGTAGATGGTCATCATATAGAAAACTATTGTGATTACTGGCGGCCGGCCTGTATGCTGAGTTCAGAAAAACCATCCATTGCGCCAAAATCATTTTACAAATATCGTTTTAAGCTAGGAAACTACAAACAAGAATTTAAAATATCCATGGATCGTCTAGAGCTATTGGCATTATTCGATCGAGACATACACTGGATACATATATTCCTATCGGTATTTCTTAGTGCTGCCGTAGCCTATTTGGGCTCATCGATATTACAGCATGACTACTATAAAGATATATTTGCGTTTTTGTTTTGTGCTGTCATTGCGGGTTCACAATATTCTCTATTGAAAAGTGTACAACCAGATGCTGCCTCTCCCATACATGGCTTCAATAAAACAGTCGCCTATTCCCGGGCCATATACTTTTGTATGTGCTCAGGTCTATTACTAATGTTTTATCAACTGAAAGTCGAATACGATGTGATAGCAATGAAGGGAGAAACCCAGCCAGAATATACATTCTTCGGTATAGAATTTCAGCCTGCCCAAGTGAATGGCTTGGTTTTACAAGCCCTCTATATATTCTTACTAAGTTTTCCTCTAATCTTTTCGTTGGGTTTGTTTCCACAAATAAACACATTTACCATGTATCTAATGGAACAAATCGATATGCATGTGTTTGGCGGTAATGCGGCTGGAAGTCTTATAGGTAAGCTAACAACACTACAATATCGTTGATAAGGAAACTTTTAATAAAATGTTCTGTTTCTAGGTTCCGTTTTATGTGTTGTACGTTCATTTTTGGGTGTTATGCTGCTGTATGGACCATTATATGCTGCATTTAATGAAGGCAAAGGCACTCAACATATAATTTTCTCCATATTTTGTGCTCTACTTATACCACTTGGCTATCATTTGTCACGGTCGGCCAGTGATTTTAGTCATATATGGGCTCTAATCAAAAACTGCATAATGTCTACGTATCACGATGATGACGATGAACTGAGTAGTACCAGTACCCAGAAGTTAACATCGAGTACACTGAAAAGAAATTCTACAAACAAAAAACGTGCTGATGAAACGACCCAGAAAAGTGAAAATATCGAAATGTGTTCTTTAGACAACAAGGCAGGTGAACATCTTGAGATCCAAGAGGAAGAAGTTGAAGGAGTTGAAGGAGATAAAGATCAATCTTCTTTGGGTCATAAGCGTAGTAAATCAAAAGCTTCATCTTTGGGTAGCAGTAGCCAGACTTTAGGAAAGACCTTATCCACAAGTAAAAAGGCCATAACCGCTTCGTCCAGTTCATGTAATTCGAATCTGGAAACGGAACCAAACATAAAAGAGGAAGATGAAGTGGGTGGTGATAAAAAAGAAAATTCTCCTATGCGTACGAAAGAAAAAGATGCTGACAAAACGTCCAATTCATCTGCTACCAATCCCGCAGAAATATCCACACTGACTGGCATTCTAAATGAAAACGACAATGAGATGTTCGCCATGAATTGCCCCGATGTTTCAAGTGCTGAAACGGAAACCAATTCAGATCCTTTACCCAAGAAACTTCAACATACCGTGAATACCCGTTTAAAAAACGATTTTGTTGTGACAGTATTTTTGGCGGTTGTTGTCTTAGGCTTACATTGCAGTACCGTTTTCACGGTCTTACAGCCCGATTTAAATATCGTCCTCTATGGCTTTACGGGTGCTTTAGGTTTTCTCCTACACTATATCATACCACAAATGCGCAAACACATGCCTTGGTTGTGTTTTGCCAAACCATTGCTTAGACAAAAAGAATATGGCCGCTATGAGGTGGCCCATGCTCCCAAAATAATGTGGTTTGAGAAGTTTTACATCTATTTGTGTTTGCTGGAAAAGAATATCTTATTTCCTTTGTTGGCAATATCAGCTTTAACAGCTGATGCTTCAATAATAGCAGCAAAATATGGCATAGCCTGGGGTTCGTTAATTGTTTCGGTTTGTGCATTGAAATGTAAGTCTTTCTAAATAATACGAATTTAATATGAAACTCTACTAAATCAAGTATTTATTTTAGTTATACGCAATGCCTATTCGGATCCTACAAACCAGTTTCTGATTGTAATGTTCACGGTATTATTCTTTCGGGTTGATTTTGCAATGGCTTCGGAAACTTTTCTTATTGACTACTTTTTTGTTTCATTGGCTTTTAGAAAGTGTTGTGATTTCTTTTTAAAGGTAAGTATTAAACAATGCATTTAATTTGTTTGTCTAGTTTTTAATTGTGTAACATTTTTTTTGTTCTATTTGCTGCGTTTAGCTTCAGTTTATAGTCACTTATATAGCACCTTGGCAAATAACTTGGGGCTCAGCATTTCATGCATTTGCTCAGCCATTTAGTGTGCCACACTCGGCCATGTTATTTTTACAGGCAGGCATTTCCTCATTACTCTCAACACCCTTGAATCCTTTTCTGGGCAGTGCTATATTTCTAACATCCTATGTAAGGCCCATTAAGTTTTGGGAACGTGATTACAATACGCGGCGCATAGATCACTCTAATACCAGATTAAGTTCTCAGTTAGAGCGTGATTTAGGTGCCGATGATAATAATTTAAATTCGATATTCTATGAACATTTAACACGTTCCCTGCAACATTCACTCTGTGGTGATTTACTTATGGGTCGTTGGGGCAATGTTAATCAGGGTGATTGTTTTGGTAAGTTTCTCTAAGTCACACAATGAATGCGTAAATAATTTAAATTTTCTTTATTGTTTTAGTTTTGGCTTCTGATTATTTGAATTGTTTGGTTCACATTATCGAATTGGGTAATGGTCTGTGTACCTTTCAAATGCGTGGTTTGGAATTTAGGGGAACCTATTGCCAACAGCGTGAGGTAGAGGCCATCACGGAGGATGTTGAGGATAATGATGGTTGTTGTTGCTGTGATCCGGGTCATTTGCCTCGTATGCTTAGTGCCAATGCCATGTTTTCTACTCGTTGGTTGGCTTGGCAGGTAGTGGCTTCGCAATATGTTGTAGAAGGTTATTCCATATCGGATAATTTAGCCAGTGCTACATTACAAGTATTCGAATATCGTAAGGTACTAATTACGTATTACGTTAAGGTAAGTTTTGTTAAAAATTTTCATTTTTATTTGTTTAAAGCAATCGATGTAAATTGAGCATTCGTTCTTTCAGAGCATCATTTATTATGTCATTAAAAATCCCAAATTGGATGAATGGTTGAACTCAGCAGTTATACAGGAGGCATTACAACACACTATGAGTCGTCAGTTTGTAGACTTGGATCCAATATTTAATTTCAATTTGGATGAAGATTTTGATTTTCGGGCTGTCGGTATTACGCGCACAAGTTTTTGTTATGTTTACTTAAGTTGGTTAAACTATTGCTATGATAAGCGCAAAGAATCACTCAATCCTACACAAAATCCAACGCCAACATCAACACATGGTGTCACAACCCAACAGCCGACAGCTACAGCTACAGCCACAGCTACTGCCTCTACGAGCACTTTGGCAAGTACGCCTAATCTTTCAACAGCACAGCAAAAATCACAATCGCAACAGCAATTGAAAATAAGGTCACAAAAAAGCGCTACAATGACGGGGAGTAATGAAGGTGTAGTAAATTCCGTTGAACAAATGGCCACTTCACATTCATTGGCCAATATATCGCGTCAGACATCAGAAAGTGCTCCAGGTTTGACTAACACTACGCCTTTAACAAGATCCAGTAAATCTGCTCCCTCTGGTAGTAAGCATGGCCAACAAAAAGGGGATTACTCACCCTCGGCTCGTCAGGAGGCTAGAGCGGCTTCTGCTGAGCCCTCCAGGGGTTCAGCTCAAGACAAACCTCCACAAATAAAGCTCAAAGTACCTTCAATAGCTAAAGATTCACCCATTGTTTCTCTTTGTTTGGCTTTAAGTCTGTTGGCGCGCCGTTCATTGGCCACTGCCTCTCACAGTTCATTAACGGGCGTAGAATTCTTTTTGCACGGTCTGCATGCCTTGTTCAAAGGAGACTTTCGTATAACTTCACCCCGAGATGAATGGGTATTTGCTGATATGGATCTGTTACATGCGGTGGTAGCTCCTGCTGTTAAAATGGCCTTAAAGCTACAGCAAGATCACATTTCAAATCCGGATGAGTTCATCGACCCAGACGCTCTATTCGAAGCTATTGATACCTGTGCCAAAGATCTAGTAATTTCTCATGAAGCGGATCCTGTATGGCGTAGTGCAGTTTTGAGAGGAGCTCCTAATTTGCTGGCTTTACGTCATGTTATGGAAGATGGCACTGATGAATATCGCATAATACGTTTGACAAAACGCTTTCTCACCTTTCGTGTTATAAAACTAAATCGTGAATGCGTACGTGGATTATGGGCTGGACAGCAGCAGGAGTTAATTTATTTACGTAATCGTAATCCAGAGCGTGGCAGTATACAAAATGCTAAGCAGGCTTTAAGAAATATCATTAATTCCAGTTGCGATCAGCCAATAGGTTATCCCATTTATGTTTCGCCCTTAACCACCTCCTATGCAGATACAAATGAGCAATTGAAAGATGTTGTAGGCGGACCCATAACTCCTGAAGCGATCAAGACTAACATTTTGGAATGGTGGCATCATATTAGAGAGAAATGCAGGCAAGGTTGCAGTTCGGGTTCATCAATTGAAACAACTCACATGGGTTTGCCTTCAGGCGCTTGTAGTAATTTGGGAGAAAGTGGTGACTTGAGACCAGTTTATATATCGCCGCCCATTTATAATACCCTTACAGCTAGTTTGGCTGCTACCGGTGTACCTGGAGCTACTTTAAGCTCACAATTTGGTAGTGATGGCCTGTCGTCTATGCGCAGTTCCATAACTGTGATAAAACCCTCCTCAACCACTTTGTTAGCGGGTCTACTAAATCGCGAACAGGAATTGTTGCGAGAAGCCGCCAGAAGTACCTCAAATAAACAGCAACTTTCTTCGTCCAGTATTAGAAGTTCTGAACGTGAGCGTAGAGCTACTTTACCCATAGCCAGTACTAGTTCAGTATTGCCGGAAGTAATAAAAGATTCCGATGATTCTTCACAAACATTGGAAAAAGATGTCTCAAGTGATAGTGTGGCCGGTGGTGGTGGGGGTGTTGGTGCAGTTGGTAATTGCGCGGCTACAAGCAGTCCACGTTATACAAAAATCTATTGTTCCTCGGGCAATCTTGGCATTGGTAATATAATTACCAATCCCGGTGATTACCCGCGTAAGACAAAAGGTCCCATATGTCTAACAGCTGCTTCAGCATCAGTACAACCCAGTGCAACATCTGCCAATACGAACACTAATCAAACGGGCATTTCTGTTGTGGCTTCCGGCGACGTGATGGCCTGCACCAGTAGAACACCGCAGGAACAGCAGCAGCCAAAATTTGCTCTCTTTGAAAAGGTTATCATTGTGGATGAAAGAGAGGTACTATTGTTTATACTATACAGCTAAATGAATCATACAAATCTAATTTAATTTTGTCTTATTGTTTATTTATTAACAGATTTTCTACAACATCGATCAATGTCGGCGCATTGTGTGGCCTTTTGAAGCGCTACGTCAAAAGGGTGGCCGCCTTTCATGGGATGGATGGGAACCAAGAGCCGGCATGGTAGGCTATGTCATGCACATTTGGCGACCAAACCATCCAAATAAGGTGTATCGAACGCCTTTAAATCGTGATGTGTATCTCATAGAAATTGGCAAGAATTATGTGCCTGTCACTGCCAACGGTCTTAGGCATTACAATCAAGCGATGGATAGTAATCAAAAGGATATGGAGACTTCACGAAGAAATTCTTTGCAAAAAGAAATGACTGAACTAAGGCAACAACAAGCCGATCGTGGCTTAACACCTATACTTGGTAGTAGTTTAGAATCCCCCACCTCTCTGTTGGCCGACGGAGAACACAATACTTCCACGGACAATAAACCAAAAATACAGGCGGTGAGTAGTAGTTCATCTGAAGATGAAAGTAGTCTCTTAAGTTTACAGAAAGAACGACACGAAGAATATTTAAAAAATCTATGGCAACAAGTTATAGAACAAGATCAGAATATTAAAGATGAAATAGAAAATACCACCACTACCACCATTGCTAAAGCAACAAATACAAATCAGCTTACAAGAGATAGTAAAACAATTGCAAATGAAAATGAAACAGATGAGAAGAGTAATAATGATAGAAATAAAACTATACAAAGTGTTAACAACAAGAACAGTAACAAACAAACGACTGAAAACGAAACGACAACTGCCCATAAAGATTCAACAACCAAAGTGTTACCAACTATGGATGCAGGTAGTGTTTGTGCGAAAGAATTGGTCGAACAATTGGTCGATCACGTTGTAGATGTTTTATGTGATACGGCTGAAAACGAAGCGAAACCATTAAATGAGCAAGACAATGCTCCTCAGCAAATAGAGCGTACGCAAGTAGAAAACGAAGACGTTGTCAGTGATGTAGTTAACATAGATGAGCCACAGATAAATAAAGATGAAGAAGACATTAAGTTAATTGAAACAAAGTTTAGTGACAATAGTACAGATGTTTAGCATTTAAATGCTGTTATCGCAAGAAAACTAACACATTTAATTAAAAGTCTACTGCTTTATTAATTTGGCCCTCAGCTTTTTTGCTTAACAATTTCTGTTTGTCTGGGACAAGCTTTAAGATTCAAGAGTTTAGGGTACAAATCTTGGTCTACGGAATTTCGTAAAGCCGCAAGGGATTACTTATTTATTTTTCTATTGTTGGACATTTGTTGGTTTCATTTTTTTCATTATTTCTCTACTGTAAATAACGCAAATAATAAAATTTTTTTCCTGTTATATATTAAAAATATAAAGAAAAAAAAACAGAATGAAAAAATTAGGAAAAATCTAAATCTCTCTTTTAAGCTGTAAATATGTATTTGTTAAGCAGAAAATGTTTAATTAAATATTTAAAAAAAAATTATGGTTGTTTAATTAAAAAAAAAAAAAAGAAAAGAAAAGAAAAAAGAAAACATATTACGATTATTTATTATTAATTAAAGAAAATGTTATAAAACAGGGTTATTTGTTTAATTATATTATAATGAAATAATAATACTTTTTAAATAAAATTAATTTAATTGTAATTAAAATTAAAAACAGAAAACAATACTGTTACTCGTAAATATTGTAAAAAGTATTAAGAAAAAGAATTCTTTACAACTGCTTTATTAGCTTGCAAACAACTCTATGTTAAATTGAAAATAATAACAAAAAAAAAAAAAAAAAAAATGAATTTATTAAAAACAAAAAGAGAACTGTATTATAAAAACAAATACAATTTAAAAGTTATTATCTATAATACATGCTTAGTTAATAGTAAAACAAATACTCCATTTTGTAAAGTGTTTTAAAAACTAAAAATTAAAGAACTGTTTTGTTTCTTTTTTTCTTTTCAATTTACTTCAAGGATATCTATGCGTACATTTAAAACGATACGAAAAAATAACCCATAACACACACACCTTTTTAACTGCACAGATTTGTTTTAATTTGAACTAAAACTTTCACAAATGCATATTTTTTTATTTCTTTGAATTGAAGAAAAACTGAAAACATAAATAAAAACATTGAATATACAAAAATTTAAAATCATGCTTTAACCGCAAAGTAAAAGAAAATGTTTGTGAATTAAAAATTTTGTTTAATACATTCTTTATAGAAACTTTCTTTTAGTGTGGTATTTAGTTAGTATTAGGATACTTAAAGTATTTTTAAAATTTTCATTAGTTTTGTTTTGTATTTTTTTTGACAATATTGAAAATATTTTACGCTGTTTTCGTGAATACATTTTCTTTAGGAATTTGTCTCCTTCCCCTTTTATAAAGTTTTGGGTGCAGGGGTACAAATCTGAGCTGATTTTTTGTTTAAAACTCCATAAAAAAATCAATAATTAAAGGTTAAATCATTGAAATCATGTTTTTTTTTTTATTCATGGTTGTTAGTTTAATTTATTAATTGACTGAATAAAGCCTTTATTATATTTTATAATTTAATATATTAATATTTAATTTATTTTCGAAAATAATTTATATTTTTAACCTTTTTCCGCGTTTGCTATAACGTGTATTAAACAAAATTTTTAATTTTTGTTTTTTGATTTGAAAGTTAAAGCTATAAAACAAACAAATGAATTAAATAAACATTGTATAGTTTTAAGTTTATAGTTAAAAAACAATAAAAGTAAAAAAAGAAGAAAACAAGAAAAAAGAAAAGCTCTCATGTTGCCTTACAAAATTAGACTGATTTTTCTAACAATATTATTAAAAAAAAGAAAGGAAATTAAATAAAAATATTAAATATGAACTCAAATACTAATACTAATAATAAATAATAATAACCTTAATGTTATAAAACCATACATATAAGAAATAAAAGTAAATTACCAATCTCTTATATGTTTATAAAAATAAAGGATTTCCTACTCTAGCCCCCAACTTTTAAGAAATAGCTTAACTAACTACTATTATACATACATACATACATACATACAATATATTCCCCTTTTTTAAAATGTATTTAACTTTAAAGTATATTTACTACTCCTTAAACTTCCTATAACAACAAATTATTACATTTTACTTATTTTAATATTAACATACAAACATACAAAATAATTTTTATTTTTTCATTCATTTACACACAGATGTTTTCTTACAAAAAAAAAAAAAGAAAGAAAAACCCAAAGAAAAATTATAATTTTTATTTAAATTTAAAAACATACGTATATTAATTAGAATTTATTAAATTTTTGTGTCCCTTTTATACCATTACCACTACCATTACCATACATAGCATACATTTCTTCTATTTTATATTTCAAAATTATTTCCTTTCCAAAACAAAAACAAATTCTTTTTAAAATAAAAAAGCATATCAATTATGTAAATTTATATTTATAAATGAAATAAAACAAGAAAATCTTTTATATGTATATATTAACAAAAATCTATATTGGTGCGTATTTTTCTCTTTAACTTATTTAAAAACAAAAAAAAAAATAAATATTTTTTCTAAAATATAAAAACCAGAAGACAAAACAAAAATTACTCAAATTACAAATTCTTTACTACCTATACTATAAAACTGCATTACCATTAATGTTTAAAAACTTTTAACGTTAAAGATATTAAAAAAATAATTGTTTTGAATATTAAACCATAAACAAAAATAAGAACAAAAACAAACAAACAAACCATACATTTTAATCTCTATGTTATGCATAATAAAATATTTAAAAACAAATAAAATAATAAAAAAAAATATTACAATTTAAAAAAATATATATTAAATAAACTATACAGATATAGTAATATGAACAATATTAGCTTTGTAAATATATACATACATACATACATACATATAAAGAAAACTAATTATTGAATGAATTATGTATAATTAATTAATATTATACGATATATATTTAAAAAGAAACAACAACAACAACAAGAAAACAAATAATTGATATATTATTGAGTTAATAAAAATTATTAAAAAAATAATAATAATACGCGCAACTTTTTATTTTAGCACATTCAGCTGTATATTTTGGGTCATTACACTGCTGATATGTCCACTTTGGAGCGATTTTCTCCTCTGCATGTAGTAGCATATAAATCATTAACAAAAAGTTAAATCTCAACGTTCTACTAAACTCTTCATCATCATTAGATGGACGGCTTGCCATCATGCGTTTGCAGACGAAGTTCGCCAGTGTATTCGTCAATTTATATCATCCTTTTATATTTCTCATACATTTGGTAACTTTACGATCTTTAAGTATTGTTATTGTTATTGCGCTTTTGCTCTTTGTTTTGTTCTCTTCTCATTGTAATTTCCTAAATATTTGTTTTTGTAATTTTTGTTTACCGTATTATCCGTAATTTTTGTTGTTGTTCGTTTGTCGTGTTAGCTCTTGTTTTGTCTGATTTGATTGCTTTCGTTTAGTTTAGTTTTATTCTCGTAGCAAAATGTTCTATTTTGTGAAACAGTGAAAAATATTTTGTCGCCTAAAACCGGCCATTTTGTTTTTTTTCTTTTTTGTGAAACAAGTGCATATTTATTGAAAATTTCATAATTTTCTTACGCGATTCCGTTCTTGTTAGATATCCATAAAAGAAAATTTAATTTTTAAATAAAAGTGAAGTGAAGAACGGGTAATCGCAGTATGAGATATAAGTGTAGATCCAAATTCCTTCATCTTAGATGAGAAGAAAAATTAAAGTGCATTCAATTGAGGTTAGCTTGAAACCCGGGAAGAATGTAAGGGGGCTGTTGAAATAGCCTAGAAGGCACAATCTAAAATATGACCTCCTTACATTTTCTGCCATTTGTGTTTAAAGGGCTTTTAATAATGATTAAAAGAGGAGTGTGATCTCCCACAGAGAAAATTCTTTAGGTTGCATACCGGTAGTGAAAAAATCGGTCAATATATTGTGATAATTTGTGTATATGATGCTTTTTCTATTTGCTGATAGAATATTGCATGACAACGGAAGAGAAAGTGGAGAGCTTTTGCATAACTGTAAAACCTTGACTCCCATTAAAGAACACCTACATACATTGAAAGCACCAGTCAGAGCTGATGATCATCTATTGTGATATTTGGTAAGTACATATGCATTTCATTATTTATTCCGATTCGAGACATTATTAAAAATATTTCTTCAATTTAAATTAAAAACGTATTTCATATTTATTCATATTCAATATAAATTAAAGATGTATTCCATATCAGAACTTCAGAACTTTTACATTTTTATTCAATTTTATTTCTTTTTAACTTAAAATATTCTTAGTCTATTTTGGTGGGCGGCCAAATGGCTGTCAATTCGCTTAGGGAAACATCATATAACAAATTGTGATACTCCTCCAAAAGGACTAAAAAAGAAGTTGGAAAATATTAAAATAAAAATACAATTTTTCTATTGAAAGAAGACTTACAATTTGGATTTTTACGCCAGCAATCCAATAGTTGTTGTCTAGTGTTTATTTGTTTAGCCATGAAACAGCGTTTGAATTTTAATATATGCTCATTAAGATTGGACCAGCTTTTGGTTAACGAAGAGGGAGTAGATTTCAATTTCGCTTTGTAGGCTAAAAGTTGGGGACACACTTGGCCATCCAAAACAAACATAGCAAAATAACTGCAACAAAAGAAGAACCAGCGAATATTAAATGAAAAGTTTTTAAAAGATAAAGAAAATAATACTTACCAGAAAGCCTTTTCCTCCATGGGCATTTCAATTTCGGTTAACGGCAATTCCCAGCCTGCCTTACCGAATGTGGCATCTACAAAACAGTACAACTTGCCATCTTCTGGTTTATATTTGGGCAAAGGTTCTTCCTTAATGCTTCTAATATTACACATTAAAGGGACATAAAGCAATAACCATTCGGGTTCTATAGCAGTTATGCCTCTTATGAACATTTTTGTGGCATCACCATTTTGTATTTCATACGCCTCTTGATAGATAACCCACTCAGGTAGTTTTTGCTTAAGGACCGAGGAGGAGTGCATAAATACCGGTTCTTCCATATCTGTACAGTTGTAAGCATATTTCAATTTTCTTTTTTCTTCCTTATCGCTTATATCTGCTAATGGAACCTTGCGAGCGACTTTATCACCCATGCCGGCCAATAGAATCTGACGTAAAAATCTAGCCTGTGCATCTGTAGGAGGCGACATGACTGGGTCTACATTTAAGTCTACATTGGTAATGCTTAGATTGATTTCGTTGGTTAGCTGTACTCTCAATTTACGCACTTCGGTTATGGCCTTGTGGCGTAGGCCGTTTTCTGCACAGAATTTCACCAGTTCCCCCTTAGAACCAGCATATTCAGCAGCACCTACAGCTCTAAGCAATACCATAGGATCACCCAGCAACTGATAGTGGCCAGTAGAGGCCCAAGATTGCCGTTTCTTTTGCCATTTTCCTATAGTAAGCGCAGCATCTTCCTGTTCTCTTTCGAAAGTTACCTCCATTAAGACTTCTTGGACCGATAAGGCAGCCACTAAACAAACTGTATAGGGCAATAGATTCTGTTGATGAGATAAAGCCAACATTTTACCAAATCGTGGTGCTACCGGAAACCTAGAAATAATGTGACCCAAATGTGTTACTTTAGGTGGAACTTCTTTGGCTGTGCTAGACGTTTGTGGAACTTTTTCTAAAGCTCCTAAAATAACCAGACGGTTTTCAGCTGCCTTCAGTTGTGCAATATCAGGTGGTGAAGGAAAGGGAAAGTTTATAACACGATCTATGCCCATGCAACGCATTTGAAGCATTAAATCATCAACCGGCTTCTTTTGTATATCGGGCACAGAAAAGTCCTCGAATTCGTCGTTGTATATAGCACTGGAATACAAACGGTAACAGTGGCCAGCACTAACTCTACCAGCACGACCAGCTCTTTGATCGGCTGACGCTTTCGAGGTATAGGTTACCACAAAGGCACTTACTCCCGTGATTTTATCATATAGACGCGTTTTCTGTTTGCCACAGTCCACCACATATTTAATGTTTGGTATGGTTAATGAAGTTTCAGCCACATTAGTGCAGACCACACAAAGTCTACATCCCTCTGGTGCCGGTTGGAATATACGATTCTGTTTCTCGGTAGAAAGCAAGGAGTATAAAGGCAATACCCATAGAGGTTGTTTGGTAGTTGAAGCGGCCGCATCCTCATCCATTTCCTCATCGTCGTCATCGTCATCTAAATCATCCTGTTCGGCATTGGCGTTTTCTGAATCAGAATCTTGATTTTCTAACAAATCAGCTTCTGTATCATCCCCCGGTAATTTATAATCATCCAAATTGATTTTGGGCAATGCCAATTGAGATAAAAACTTTTTCTTTGATTTGCGTACATTACGTATGGCTCTTTTCATATCGAATTCATCGTCTGTATCGTGATCTTCCTTAGTATCTGCTGCATCTTCCTCTATTGTTTTCTCCGTTCCCTCAGATTCACCTTCCTTACTCACTGTTTTAGAATCCTCCTTCTTTTTATAAGGAAAAGTTCTGCGAAGTTTGCGCACCATTTGATTGACTTCTTGCTGACCGGTAACAAATATAAGTATCCCTCCTTCGGGTAGTGTGGAATGAATTTTCACTGTTTTACGATAGGCCTCTTCTATATAATTGTCGGGGGTACGTTTTTGAAAGTGTATGGTAACAGGAAACTGTCTGGCCTCCACCTTAATTAAGGGAGGTGGTATTTTAAACAGACGTGTATTGGAAGTAAAATCTTCTACCCTTAGAGTAGCAGACATTATAATCAATTTCAAAGGATTGCCTCCACGCTTAAGTCTCAAAGGAACTATTCTTGATAGTAAACCCACGAGTATATCGGTATAGGAGCTTCTTTCGTGAGCCTCATCCAGTATAATAACCGAGTAGTTTTTAAGCAAAAAGTCTGATTCAATTTCCTTGAGTAAAACACCGTCAGTCATAAATTTTATCTTGGTTTCGGGTGTAACATTGCCTTCAAAACGTATAAGATAGGAGACTTCTTTTTCGGATAAATTCATTTCCTGGCCCACACGCTTTGACATGGCAATAGCAGCCACACGGCGTGGCTCAGTAACGCCTATAAGTTTGTTGTTCTCACAGTAGCCTGCTTCATATAGAAATTGAGGTATTTGGGTAGTTTTGCCTGAACCCGTTTCTCCAGCCACTATAATGATGTTGTTCTCATTGATAACCTCCATGACATGTTGTTCTTCCGCTAGTATAGGCAGTTTTAAACGAGCCGCTTGTATTTCAGGATCACGCAAAACTGGCACATAAACTGTAGAACGCGGTGGTGCTAAAGATTTTGGCGTTTCTTTTTTAGGTGTTTCTGGTTTTGCTGGTATTTTAGGAGTTTCATTAGGTATGGTTGAACTTGCTTCTGTAATTTCTTTATTTTCTGGTATTTCTTGCTTTTGTTTTTCTTCTTCTTCCTCTTCCTCGTCACCATTTTCATCTGTAGAGTCCTCATCCTCTTCCTCAAAGCCTACAACGTTGGGATTTTTTCGTTTAGCTTCTAGTTCAGCCTCCTCTTCCAATAACATTTTACGTTTGGCAGCTCCTTTAATGGAGCTTATTTTACCACCTAAATTGACTTGCACCTGTTGCTGTCTTTGTAGCTTTTTAGCCATTAACTCATCAAGGGTATCCAATTTTTTAACACCTATGGTTTGTACCTGGCTTATGGAGGTGTATTGCTTTAGTTCCGTTTCGGGTACTTGTACCTTAGCCAAGGCTTCCAATAAATCAGCACGCTGTCCATTGAAGAAGATAATTTAATGGGGATTTCTTTTTTAGAATCAATACTACTTACGCCTTCTTTTTTCTTCTTCTTATCTACTATGGCCTGTAAATGTTTCCTTTGTTTTTTGGTTAAAATTTTCACATTTTGCTTGTGCTCTACTTTGATTTTGGTGGCCCTTTTCTGTGAGGGCAACATCAAAGCATTCGATTCATCATAGCCAGCTGAGGTACCCTCTCCCAAAGCTGATAAATCCAATTTCACCTGTTGCCATAAATATTGAAGACAAACAATTACAGCGACTTGTAGTAAATGCGTTGAGAATTTGGAATACTTACATCTTTCAAAGCTGAATTATCAATTACAGTTTGAGGATTTTGTCTGGCTTTGGCGTTATAAACTTTTTTACCCATTTTTTTTAATAAAAAATTAACAAAATATCCATAAAATGCTTAAAACTTTACTGAACAACAACTTTTTTCTCCCTGGCAATGCACGTTTTTTCGTTTTCTCTTCTGCTCTTATAAACATAAACACATGTTGTTGTTGCTTCAAACTGTGCAAGGCGAATTCATAGAATTCATAGAATTCTATGAGACTTGAGACTGTGTTAACGACTGTAATCAGCTGTTTATACGGTATTTCAACAATAGGGTGGGTCAAATTCATTTTATAATTGAAAATAAACGACTGTAATCAGCTGTTTATACAGTATTTCAACAATAGGGTGACTCAAATTCATTTTAAAGTTGAAAATAAACGACTGTTAAATTATTGTATATTTTTGCGGGTTTTAATTTAAAACTTGTATTATTTTTAAATTAAAATTTCTAATACATACATACACATATAACATTATACATTTTTTTGCTTATAATCAGATTAATAAACTAAAATTTAAATTAATTTATATTATATATTAACTATGTCTACTATAACGTTGTTTTATCAATGCCTTTCTATAAAATCATCATCCACTTCTTCATCATGCGTTTTATGTTCATAATTGTGATGATGATGTACATGCTCTTCTTCATCATCATATTCCTTTTCTTTAACCACTGGTTCTATATGCTTATGCTTGTGCTGGTGATCATGTTTAGCCTCATGATGATGATGATGTTCATGCGATACTTGTTCTTTTTTAATAACTGGATAATGTTCCTCAATAATTTTCTTTTCCTCTCTAAGAACAATCGGCTTATGGTGATGGTGTATATGTTTAAACACTGTATGGGTATGTTTTTCGATTTTTTTATGGATGGGCACGTGTATGGTGATTTTCTTCTTTTTCTGATGTTTACTGCAAAAGTGGAAAGCAAATTGAAAGCTTTTAATTATTATTTAAAATAATAACGTGTAATAAGTTAACATATACAAACTTATTGAAAGTTTGTTCTAGGTTTTCTTTTTTAATATTTTGCTTTATAAACTTATGAAGATACATACATAGTTACCTCCCTAAGCTGCTTTTTAAATACTAAGTTGATTTGTTTTTATCAAGATTTGATTTTAAGTTTTTCATTCAAGTTTTCCTATTAAGCCTTTGAGTTTTTTAAATTTGGAATAGTTGGAGGTCGTTTTTGAAATCTTTAATATTTAAAGTTTCCTTTTTTCAATTTCATTCAAGTGTCCTTCCTAAATCTCTTCTTATATTTCATTAAGACTTACTTAAGTAAATGATCATTGCAACCCTTCAGTCAGGATTACGTCCTAGCTTCTCACATCACTTATGTTGTGTGGGTTAATTTCATTCAGGACTTGGTTTGAAGTAGACCCCAAATGACAGATTTAAATTTACTTTCAGACTTTTTGCCAAAAATCTGCTGAGCGGAAGTCGCCGAAGAAATATTTTTTATTCATATTTCGATTTAATGGAGATGTCTGACCTGGGGTTTGAACCGTGGCCTCACGTCTAATAAGCCAGCACACTACCTATTAGTGTACGGCAACTTATATTAAAATTCATTCCCTACTCTGACGTTTTTTAAAATTTTCTGCAAAATTTTATTTAAAATCTTTTCCAAGCTGTTCGTTTCTAAGGTCGTCATTTTTTGAATCAGAGAAAATTAAAATTTGTTTCCTAAATCGTTTGCCTCCTAAGGCGTAAAAATATTAAGATTGTTAATTCTTTTTAATTTTCTGAATATTTTGTTGAGAACAAGACAAAGCATATCGTCAGGTTTTCGAATAAATTTAATCCTGGAGAAATGAAAACTTAAAATTTAAGATTTTTTTATAATCCTATTCAATATCACTCGAGTTTATTCCTTTGGAATTTTCATTTTTTTGGTAAAGTTTCCTTCCTAAGTCTTTTGTTTATTTAAAGGAATAAAATTTTCCTTAATCTCTTTCTAATTTTTCTTTTATATCTTGTATGTATACGTATATGTACATATGTGCATTTTTGAACCATAGCAACTGAACATTATTAATTTTATTGTTCATTTGTATTTTTGTTTGTTTGTGTGTGTTTTTTTTTTGTTTACTCACCCTGCTTCCGCATAATTTGTAAACAACACTAACGCCATGCCAAAAACAACGAAAATTTTCCACAACTATAACACAAATATTGAATTTTAAAAAAATTTATTTTATTTTCTTTTCAACACTTATCGTTTGGAATCGTCCTTACCATTAACCGTTTGTTCATAGCGTTTATGAAAAATCCACAAGAGGATGAGGAAAAAACCGTTTAAAAACTTATCGGAAACTTAACTTTGCGTTGGGTTTCGAATTTTAAAAAGAAAAAGGAAAGATTTTTCAATGAAAAAAAAACTTAACTTTACTGTTTCAAAGTGTTTTGAAAAATGATTAATAATTTTGCTTTAACAACAGTTTTTATAACTTGAAGTATTGGAAGTCCGCCAACAACAAGAGCCTGCTAAAAAAAACTAAACGAACAAAAAAAAAATGATTTTTTTCCAAACGACTGTTGGCCAATATATGTGTGTTACTTCCTTAGACATGTTTTGTGGCAGGCAATATTATAAAAATGTTTCTCTGTAAGTTATTAACAAAGTAAAGAAAGAAAAAAATATAAAATTGGGTGCCTGATCACTCAATTGTAACAGTTTGTTTTAGTTTTTGAATTTTCAGTTCACTAAGAAAAATTCATTTTTTCCAAACAGTTTTTCAATTTTTTTTCTTCTCTTTTATTTACAATAATGGTGGGTGTTTTTCTTTTTGTTTTTCGTCTTTTATTTCTATTTATTTAATAATATTTATGTGTGTATTTTAACAATTTTATTTATTTATATTTTATTTAATTTAAATTTTCATTTGTTTGCTTTCTTTTTAATTGAAAACGGAAGCTTTTGTTATGGAAAAAACACAACAACAACAAAGTAAAAAAAAATATATTAAACCAGTCAACGGAAATGCACATTATTAGACAAAGTCATTCATAACTTTTAATGTACATACATACGTACATACATATATATATACAAAAAGCATAAGAAATATGAAAAAAAAAATTAACAAAAAGAAAAAAGTGCTCTATGTTTTGTAATGCGTAAAGGCTGGTTTCAAACTAATTCAAAACAAATTAATAATTTATCGAATTTTTTTTTAATTATACATTCTTTAAATTAAATTAAAAAACTTATGCGTATCTCTATGTAAAAAATATATTTTCCATGATTTAAATGAATTAGAAAAAAAAAATAAAGCAGTTTTAGTATTCCATATTAGGTTGAAGAAGAGTAGACCAACCAAAGGTCTCATACCTATTGACTTATTATTATTATTATATTGGCTTAGGTGTAGCCACCATGTTGTAGGTTTGTTTTCTCGCTTACCGTTAGGAATACCACCTTACTTCCTATAGGAAGTCTGTATCTTGTACTAACTTCCAGTCCATTCCTCTAAGATGTGCTATGTCTGTTATTGAGTCATCCTCAAAATATTGGGATCTCGATCTTACGAAAGCTAGGCAATGACATGCCCTGTATTTATCATTTTCAATACGGTTCAGGTGTACATGTTAGACAGAGGGTCCCGTGAGTACGCTCATTAGTGTGCTTAGGTCGCCCTTATTTAGTTTTAAAATACTCGTAGTCCTCTCCTCCTTAGGATCGCCCCAAAAGGTTTTTTTAATTCTTTCCACTTAAGTCATTATTCCACAGTAGTCGATGTGACGTTTTCGTTTCACTTTCTTAGCTTGGTCAAGCATATGGTTCTGGCTCTATTAGCCAGAATATACGCTTCCTCATTTCCAATCACTCCATGATGAATATGAGTCCTTATAATAAAAAATTGAAGTTTTCCAATAAGATTGTAGACTTTGCGAACTTCTCACAAAGGCCAACAGCGATGTAGGGACTATTAGGTCGCAAAATGATTCCGGAACTATCTTTCAAAGTTAATAACTTGGGCCGGAACTCTGTTCTTTGGGCTATCAGCTTTTTGTAAACGCTTTAACTCGCCTGGCACTGTCGGCATCATACCTGGTGAATTACAGAAGACATCTGATATAGTAACTCTTGACTTAATTCACCAATGATCAAAGATAAATGGAGGCGACTGCTCAGCTAGTAACCGTTAACTTGATCCAGAGCACTTGCCAGTGGGCTATCAGCTCTTTCAAACGCTTTAAATAGCCTGGCAATTTACTCGCAAAATTTGTTTTTATTTTTAAGGCTGGAAAAGCATCCATCTGTACCACCAAGGGCGATAGGTCTATAAAATACAAGAAATGCAAGTCATCATTCAAAAATGCATATCATCGCCCAATTGGCCAAAAAATGCAAGTCATTGACCCAAAATATGCAAGTCATCAACCAAAAAATGCAAGTCATCAACAAAAAAAATGCAAGTCATCTACCCAAAAAAATGGAAGTCATTAACCAAAAACATGCAAGTCACCAAGCAAAAATGCCAGTCATCAACAAAAAAAAACGCATGTCCTCTACCCGAAAAAAAAAATGGAAGTTATCAACCAAAAACATGCAAGTCATCAACCAAAGGCATGCAACTTGCGAAAAATCCGACATTTTATTGGATATTTATATATAAATGCATATGAACTGAATGAGAATTATTAAAATTTTTAAGTTCATTCATAAAGCATTTTTTGATCATCTGAAAAAAAAGTCATAACCTCGGTCCCAAGTAACGCCCGATCGTAAGGAAACCTGTTTTGGAATCCTTGATACCATGACTATGTCCACTTAACCGACAAGTCCATTTTTATGCCCAATTAAAGGGAATTTTTTTTTTGCTTAGAAGAAGAAAACAATTAGCTTCGTCGCCTATATCTCAGGTCTGAAGTAACGCCTGATCGTAAGGAAACCTGTTTTGGAATCCTTGATATCATGACTATGTCCACATCCCCGACAAGTCCATTTTTATCCCCAATTAAATAGAACATTTTTTTACGTCTGATCGAAAGGAAACCTTTTTTGGAATTCTTGTAAAACGTAGATACAAAGATGACCGCAACCACCAACACGCACATGCATGCAATTTATGTGATTTGTAGTGGATAGTGGATGTAGTGGAGACCTGAATCTAAGCTGTTCTGATTCCATATCTGGTGTGAGTTTATTAAAAATATGTACGTGCCTTAATTAATAGAAAGAATTCTTCTTATTCAATTTTAATCAATGTCCAATGCAGTATAAACTTGAAATTAATTAATTTTGTCAAAAAACAAAACCGTTATTTTGAAAAATTATTCAAAAATTTATTCTGAACCTTTCTGAAAGCAAACTTTATTAAAAACTTCTCTCTTTAAAATATTCTTCAAATAGTCACCATTTTTATTCATATTTCTTTGGTGATGAATGTTTCGAATTCTTTAAGAACAAGAAAAAAAAAACGTTACTTATGGTATGTTTATGTTCTTTTCAAAGAACAACATGCAACAATTTGTTAAAATTTTATAAATGAAAGCCTATAATCAGTTAAAATATTAGAAATAGGAAAACAATACAACAACACAACAACAATAACAAGATAAGAAGAAAAAAACCCTGTAAAATGAATTCTTTTTCTAAGTGAAAGTTTTTTGAAAACAGAATTTCTAAAACGATTAATTTTGATAAAATTACATGGGATTTGAAAACGAACATGAAAAATATCTTTCACATATTAAAACAAAAGACTTAAGACACAAACTTTTATTGTATAGCATTCAAACCTATGTATGTACATACATACATAAGAACAGTTACAAGGGAAGAACGATAGGCAGAGAAGTGCTTGAATACAAATTTACTGAGAGGGAGAGTTAGAGAAAACACAACGAGAAGTATGTCTGTGTGTCACTGAAGTCTTTTAAAAGTCTAGCCAAGGAATTTTCATGGTTCGTAAAAGAAAGAACAAGTTTTCGAGATAGAAAGAGAGAGAGAGAGAGAGAGAACATTAAAGTTTTTTATTTACAACAATACAATGAAAAAACATGAAACTTTGAAGTCCTACAGATCCATCAGAGAATAGGGAAATTACTGCATGTCTCGGCATTCATGTGAAGCTAATCTGACTAAACAGGTAGGCATGGACCTCTCCAAACTTATGTCCATTTATTCGTAATCCTTTGCCTTTTTGTTGTAATAACCGGAGCACTTTTAACAAGCAATTCTTTCATAATCTTTATGTACTTTTGTTCGTAATTCTTGGCCACCTTATTTTTTTTTTGTTAAGCAGTCATGTTTTAAACATTAATTCTTTCATAATCTTTATGTTCTCTTTAAGTTTAAAGTTCATTGAGATTTTTCTTGGTTCTTAAAGTAAGACAACGTGAGAAAAATTTGTAATTATTGGAATAAATTTTCAAATTTTTATCAATTCTTAATAACTTTTCAGTAATAAAACGTATGTAAAGCGTGAAAATTTAATTTGTTTGGTAAAGATTACAAACACAAAAAAAAAAACCAAAAACAAAACTCTAAAACCCATTAAATATCGATTAGTTTTACGATTCATAAAACATTTTTGGATTTAAACTAAAATAGAAAAAAAAAAAATTGTGTTCTTTTTAAAAGCCTTTGAAAAAAATAACGAAAATTTTCAATTTCCTGCCTTTAAGGAAAAGCCAATAACAGATTAACAGTCTTATTATGTTCTTATTTTTTTTTGTTTTCGATACTTAACGATACATGTACTCGTATGTACGTATAACTTCAAAGATGAATTTCATAGATTATGGGATCACAATCAAATTATCCATTATAAGCCGAACGAAGATCGATTCGATATTTACAACAAAAATAACTGAAATCTTTTAAAATTTTAACAATAAATTTGTAACATTTAATATGTACAACAATGTACAATACATGGTTCTTATTGTTCTCTAAAAATGCCATTAAACATGTGTTAACATTTAAACACAACCACACAAAACAAGTGATTCCTCAAAAAGAAAAAGAAAAAAACATGTTTCTGGTGATGAGAATTGTTGCACTTGATATAAGGTTATGATGTTCGTATGTGTGGTATGTCTTTTTAAGTCTTTTAGATGATTTTGTTGTTTTTGTTGTTGTTGTTTAATAACAAAAAGGGGGGCTATTAACCATTTGAGTTTTATAGACTTCAATTCCCGAAATGCATTTTATTTCCCCCCAAAAAAGCTAATTGTGCCACACACAATTCCATTTATTTTCTTGAATACCCTACATTTTCATTTAAATAATTATGGTTTCATTCATTGAAAGAAATCTAAACTGAGTACATACATATATGTATGTACATAAGTCATTACAAGGCTAACAAAGTCATACGGTACACGCGTAGTATAGCTGCTGTGGCGTTTGTAGTCGTACTTTTTATTTTCATTTGTAACCTCTTAACAATTGCAAATCGAAAACTAGGTGTTAATCCCTTTGTTTGAGATTTAATTTAGCAAAGTTTGTTTCTTAAGTCTTTCGTTTTGTATACAAATGCATTCAAATCACCTTTTAGCAAACTCTTTCACCTTTCACTAACCAGAAATGGCTAAATGGCTTCAAGCTATCGTCCTATACTCTGATATTTTCGATTAAAACGTTTATTATTTACTATCTAGAGGGCCGTGTATGAAAGCTTGTGCTTTTAGGATTAATGCTGCTTTAGTCTCTCTAATTAGTACCTTCTCTAAAGGCATTTCGGATTTTTACAGTCTGGATATTGTGCTACTACTTGCCTTCCTCTCCCGGGGCACTTCTTCAGGCTGAGACATCAGGTGCTAAGACGAAAAGTGGAATATTCTTGGTGGAATAAGCGAAATTGCCGTATATTTAAGCTTTTATGATCGGGATAGGATTGGATTGGTTCCTAAAACTGTTGAGGCAATCTATTAGAATGTGGATAGGTTTTTTTTTGGTGTAAACTGATGTCAGGTCAAGAAGTAATATATGGGACGGGAGCGAGCACCTCTTCTTTCTGTAGTTGTCGTATTCTAACCCTGGTTCAAATATCACGGAGAAAAGAAATCATAAAGTCAACGGTAGGAGTCGACGTAGTCTAGTAGGTAGTGTGTTGGCTTATCAGACGCAAGGCCACGGTTCAAACCCCAGGTCAGACATCAAAACGAAATATAAAAAGTATTTCTCCGGCGTCTTCCTCTCAGCAGATTTCTGGCATAAACTATGAGAGTAAATAAAATTGCCATGAAAAGTTTCTCAAAAACTGTCGCCACTAATGTATAAAATTAAAACACACAACATGAGGGGTGTGAGAAGCTAACCCGTAATCCTGACTGAAGGATTTTAATGGCCAATTATGTATGTAAAGTCAACGGTAAACCATTTTAAACCCCTTCTGTTATATTGTAGTGATCGTAGTACGATCGCCATTCAACGTAGAACATAAGTTCAATGGATGTTGGAGAAGCGAAACGTTTACGTCCTTAGAAATGGAAATGCTGGTACCGCGATGAAAAATTTAAAAGGCGCCAGTGGTAAACCTTTTTAAACATTTTTAACCTTCAGAACATTGCGTATCTGAAAGAAAAACAAACTTAGCAGCGATGACGCTTTTCTCATTTAAGCAAACGATTTCAGAACAGCTAGAGGTATCTTCACTTAAGGATGACTTAAGGAATGTGGCACCATCGAAGAAGAAACAAAGGTCTGCTTCAATTGCAATCCATAGGTTTAAAGAAACAGAGGTTGCCACCTAATTAAAGACAAATTCAGAAGAAAATGGTCGTCAGGTGCCTGCTGAGCCAATGAAAAGAAAAACTTTTGGTAGCAAATTGCCGTATAACTGCATTGAATTAATGAAAATGTTTGTACTTCTGTTAGGATTTTGATAATAAAACGTTTGTTTTCTAAGTCTTTTGTTATTTTCTTTTTTTAAATAAAATTTGTAGCGCTTCATTAGGTCTCTTTTGAAATTTTGTTTCCATTTTATAGGCCAAACAAATTTGTTTATTCTTAATAAGAAGAATTTTTCTTATTCTTATTGGATTGGATTGGACATTTCTTTAATGGAAGAGATCTTTTTTTCTTTTTTTGTTCTTCTTGTTTTAACCACAAACTAACCAGTATCATCTGTGGCTGGCTGTGGTGGTGTGGTTATGATGTGTCTTTTGATTAATAACAGTTTTGACAGCCAATAGAAGATTTTTACATTAAAATGAAGAAGAAAAAAAGAACAGAAACAGAAACCGAAATATGGAAACATGTTTAGACAATAAACAAACTGATGGATGGATGGATGGATGGATGGATGGACAATAAATAATTCATTTACATGGAATAGAGAAGAAAACGAAGTAACACACATAAAAATCAGTAGCTTTACACGGCTTTACAGCAGAGGGGTTAGTTAGTTAGTTTGAGTTTGAGTTTGAATTTTTCTTTTAATTTTTTATGGTTATGTTGTTGGTTGTTGCGTGTTTGATTGTGTTTTTATACCTTTTTTTTTTGATATTTTATATACGAATTAATTTCGATTTTTAGGAAAAATAATGTGAAAATCAAAACTCCAGGTAAATTTAAGATTTGTTATGCATTTTTAATTGTCCATGAACATGCATTTCAATTAAAAAAATTTGATTTTTGGTTGGTGTTGCTTTAGATTTATTTTGTTGTTGGTTATTGTTTTTTTTGGCTGTAATAACAAATTAAAAACAAACTACTTTCTTTGGTTTTGTTGTTTAAAATAATTTAAATTTAAATCATGTACGTATCCCATATCGTTTGGTATTTGAAATATTTCTTGAATGTAATAAAATTAAATTGAGGGTTTTATTACCGTAATTAAGAATTATGTAATGATTGTGGAAAATAATTTGTTTATAATCATCGAAAGAAGAAACACACACACACACACACACACACAATTTTAAAGTAACACTTTGACTAGGTTACTAAACAGTTTTTATATTTTTTTTTAGATTATAAAACAAAAACACTTAATAAACAATGAAGCAGAAATAAATTTACATATTAAAAGCAAAAGCAAAACAAGAAAAATTTTAATTAATATTTAAGCCAAACAAATCTATTTTTCCCTTTTTTTTTTCTTTTAAAACAGTTTCTTATTGAAATCCTAAGGTTTAAAAAAAAAGAAAGAAACAAATTTTCTTTAGACCTTAATAAACAATGTATTTTTTTTAAGAGAAAAAATCTGACAAATTAGTTACAATTTCTATAAAAAAAAAAAGTTTGTGTCTTAAGTCTTTTGTTTTAAAAGGTGTTAAAATATTAAACTAACAACCATTAATATTTGTCTGTTGAAACGTTTATTATATTAAAAATGTTCATTCCAATTACACAAAGTATTTGGAAGAGAGTTCTTTATTCTTTTTGCCTTTCCGAAAAGAAAAATCGAAATTTTTTATTTGCATAAGAAAATGATGTCCGAGTCTTTCTGCCTTATGATCTCTTGTTTTCAAACTAGTTTTACAAATTATCAAATTAACATTCTTATGGTGATCTTTGATACTGAACGATACGAGTTTAACCTGAAGCATGAATTTCATTGATTATTCGATCAATCAAATTATCCGTTATAAGCCAAACGAAGATCGATTCGGCATTTACAACCAGAAAAAAAAACTGAAATCTTAACAATAAATTGTAACATTTAATATGTACAACAACGTGCAATAGTTTTTATTGTTCTTTTTGTTCCCATAAAATGTTTAATCGCAAAGTCAATGCCCAATGCCCAACGCCAATGCCATTAAACATGTGACAAAACAATTGTTTCCTCTAAAAGCATATTTCATAGCAAAGCTATGATAATTGCTGGACTTAATTTAAGATTATGACATGCTTAAGTGTGTCCATTTGTGTATTTGTTTGTTTTTTAAGTCTTAAAGCTGCTGTTGCTGCTGTTGTTGCTGTTGTTGTTTAATAACAATGGTTTATTAACCAACTTTTTTGAAATGCTTTTTATTTCCCCAAAAAAAGCCTGGATTGTACTCAAATTAAGCATACTCATGTGATATTTTGATACCTTCCAGATGCTGTAGCTATCTGGAAGATATTTTTTTTTTTTAAAAGTAGGGGCAGCTAAAATTTTGGATTTGTTTAGAAATAAATATAACGAGGCTAGATTTTAGGCCCATTGTGATAACACAATTAATACTCAAAATAAGTGTCAAAAGCTTATTTATGGGGTGAATAACAGTTCTACTCCTACTCCTCAGGCGCACATTTACTTCAGAAGTCATTTGAGGAACTATTATATATGTTAACATGCCTTTAAATAGAACTTTTTGACAATATGAGGACTGAATCAGTCTTCTTATCCACACCAGTTTACCAGAGACCAGTAATATTACAATCCTTAGTGTAGCAATGTTTCTGACGCTGTACAAATTGATTTAAATATCTGAGTATCAATTCGAGTCGTATGCATACATAATTGGTCATTACAACCCTTCAGTCAGGATTACGACCTAATTTCTCACACCACTTATGTTGTGTGTGTTAATTTTTTATACATGAGTGGTGGGACCTACAGTTTAAAGTCGACTCCGAACGACAGATTTTTGAGAAACTTTTCATGGCAATTTTATTTCACACTCAGAGTATTTGCCAGAAATCTACTGACAGGAAGTCGCCGAAGAAATACTTTCTGTATTTTGTTTTGGTGTATGGACTGGGGCACGAACCCTGGCTTTAACACCTACCTATTAGACTACGTCGACTTATTCAAGTCATATAAGGATGCGAATGAATAAAACCTAGTTTCACCACTTGAACTTAAAGGCTAAGGCTAGTCCTGTTGTATGGATGTGAAATATAGACCCTGACGACATCAGCTAATGTGCCTTCCACTTTTTTTGTGTTCATGGGTGAAATTGACGCATTTTATATGGGTGATGCGAAAGGTTTGGCCGTAAACCTGATTAAAGAATTATAAAACGCATCACAATTATTCCTCTATTAAGCTCTAGTCATCCGCCTAAGGGCATACTCGTATTTATGGTCTCATTTCCTGTTATTGTAAAGGTACCATTCTCGCGTGGTCGTGGCTTTCCACTTTGACAATGAAGATCATTAGTTATGAGATTCCACCAGGGACTTAATTGTTGAGTAAAAATCCCAAAAAATTTGGGATTTGATGAAGTATTCACAAGTTGTTTACAGTGTTCGTATTTTTGTTTTGATATACTTTTTTATTTTAGAATTGAATTTTATTTTGATTTTTTAACTGATTTTTTAAAAACTTTTAATTTTCGAGACCATTTGTTTTGGATTAAAGACTAGAACATGCTTTGAAAAACAGGTTCTTAGCTTAAGTCTTTTGTTTTGATTTAACATTTACGGGTGTCAACGAAACTAAAGTCATAAAATTACAATTGTAATGTTTTTTTTAATGTTTTTAAAACAATTATGTTAGTGGGCCTCATTAAATAAAACAAAACAAAACAAAAAAAGATTAAAATTGTTAACCCCCAACCAACCTAAACATAATTCCCACAAATGAAAGTGTTCTAGAGATGTGAATATACCGGTAAGTTTACATCATTAAAACAGTTCAGTTTTTAAGTAAAACAGAAAGAAATTGTTTTAAATTTAATTTATAATTTAAAACATACATATGTTTTCTTTCTATATAAACAAAGAACACAAGAAAATTTACTTTCATTTTAATTAAAACGCTTACAAAGTTAAGAACAACAAAAAAAAGAAAGAAAAAAAAAGAAAAGAATGAAATTTTCCATAAGAACAATACAGAAGGAATTAATTTTCTTACAAATTTTAAATATTTTAAATACAAAAGTAAACCCTGTACAGGGTAACCAGCCTAGAGGCAGTTTTAAAACATTGCAAACGGGCACGTTTTATCTAAACAGTGAACGCCCCCTGTGGATATTACAAGATCAAAAGGATGATTTAAGCAACACAGTGCACAGTGTGCATGTGCAAAAATTCGAAAACGAAAAATTGAAATACGATCAACACCTGAAGCCTATTTACTATCAAAATAGGCAACAGCCAAAGCCAAAGTCGTCACTCAATAATAAGCAAAGAATGTATCGTAATTTTAAAACCAAAGCGCAAAACCGTGTAACTGTTAATAACGCCTATAAAGGCCTACAATTGCCCCATCATTATATACCCTTGAAAAAGAACAGTAATAGTCATGCTTATACCACTACAAGACGTTATCAAAATTCCAAATTTATACAAAATATGCCAGTATTTGATGCCGTGCCTGGTGAGGAAGCCTATACCCACACACGTCCGATTTTTATATACACCGGCAATAAGGGACGCATGCTTTTGAATACCATGATGAGCGGCAAGAAATATCCCATGCAAGAGCCAGTGCCTGGACAAATCCTCTATCCGCCCCAAACGCTTATATTTAAACCCAAACCTTTGGTGGAAACTTTTCGGCAAAAGCTCAATGTCACCATGATACCGTTCTTTGCTTATGAGGCCATAGATCATCCTAGATCCTTTACTACACTGCCACCACCCGCAACCACAACTTTTCAACCTCCTATGAAATATAAAAATTCTAAAAATTACAAGGCTTTCTATTCACCCGATGACATTCTCTCACAACCAGTTACCGATTATTCGCAATACCATTACCAAGTGGAACACACCACCAATGCATCGCCCACCCTGGAGAAACCCCATAACAATCACCGTTTCTCTACAGATCCTGTGGCTCCTTCTACAACTCCTTTGCCTCATAAAAAATTTGAGGTTACCTACGATGATGGTGCAGATAAATTTCAAATAACGTATGAGGATGATAACCCTCCAACCTATTTAGAAAGTCCGACTAAATTGGAAAGCACTACTTTAGCACCTGTTACTTATGAAAGCTATAAATTTGATCAGAATTATTACGCTTTTCCCCTGTACACCATGTCTAAACTCATGGACAATAATGATATCAACACCAGCACCCCATCCACCACCACTTTAGCTAACAAATTAAGTGAACAGTCTCTAGAAGTTGAAGATATATCCGTGGAGCAACAGCGTATTGAAAAGTATATAGACACGGCTCTGAAGGAGGACAATGAAAACTGGCGTGATAAGTCCAATGAGGATACTTGGTTTATATTAAATTCGAGGTAATTAAGAAATTAATTTAAATGCGCTTGGTTTGTTTAAGTAACTGAAATTAACCAATATTTTAGTTTTTATTAAAAAGTCTTGCTGAATAGTATTTCCCATAGCTGAATTAGCTGAATTAAGTAAATTTTAAATGAATATTTTAGTTTTTATTAAAAAGGCCTTGCTGAATAGTATTTCCGTTAGCTGAATTAGCTGAATATAACAAGTTTTCAGTAAATATTTTAGTTTTTATCAAAAAGGCTTTGCTGAATAGTATTTCCCTTAGCTGAATTAGCTGAATTAAGTAAATTTTAAATGAATATTTTAGTTTTTATTAAAAAGGCCATGCTGAATAGTATTTCCCTTAGCTGAATTAGCTGAATATAACACATTTTCAATAAATATTTTAGTTTTTATTAAAAAGGCTTTGCGGGGTAGTATTTCCCATGGCTGAATTTGCTCAATAGATCAAAATTTCAATAAATATTTTAGTTTTTATTAAAAAGGTCTTGCTGAATAGTATTTCCCTTAGCTGAATTAGCTGAATATAACGAATTTTAATTAAATATTTTAGTTTTTATTGAAAAGGCTTTGTGGAGTAGTATTTCCCATGGCTGAATTTGCTGAATAGATAAAATTTTCAATAAATATTTTAGTTTTTATTAAAAATGCCTTGCTGAATTAGAATTTTCTATAGCTGATTAGCAGAATTTAATAAATTTTCAATAAATGTTTTAATTTTGTTTGCTGAATAGTATTTCCCATGGCTGAATTAAGTAAATTCTAAATGAATATTTTTGTTTTTATTAAAAGGCCTTGCTGAATAGTATTTCCTATAGCTGAATTAGCTGAATATAACAAATTTTAATTAAATATTTTAGTTTTTATTGAAAAGGCTTTGTGGAGTAGTATTTCCCATGGCTGAATTTGCTGAATAGACCAAATTTTCAATAAATATTTTAGTTTTTATTAAAAAGGCCTTGCTGAATTAGAATTTTCTATAGCTGAATTAGCAGAATTTTATAAATTTTCAAAAAATGTTTTAGTTTTGTTTGCTGAATAGGTTCTAAAGTAGCTGAATTGTATATCTTTATTTAAAAAAATATTCTTTTAAGGATTTCAATTGTATTTTCCATGAAATGATATAGTTAAAGCAGTTAAATATCAGTTTTTTTATATAGAATAGTTCTAAAAAATTGTTTATTTTGCTTTGAAACAGCAAAAATTAATCGTCAAGTCAAAACCTCCCTTAAATTTTCAGATACAAAGGCCCTTTTAAGACAAGTGTATCCAATTTACACTCCTCCAAATACGTACAGAGTTCACCCAACAAAATATCAGAAGACTTCAATTTACTGAAAACAAAACCAGCTACATTTAAAGCTGCAACTGCAACAGCAACTGCAACGGCTTCAAATAACTCTAAAGCGTTATTACAACCGCAAATGCGTTCGTTATATGGCCAACATATTAATATGATACAAGGAAATAATGAATGAAAGGCAATGAATTTATGATTTTATGAAATAAATTGAATAAAAACGAGTACAAATTAATTTTTAAGTGTTTTGTGCTAGAAGGAAAGTGTTTTCCGCAGCCTTTGGCAATGTTTAATAAAGTTTGTTGCTTTTCTTTTTAGGGTATTCGTACAGGGTTGGGAGATTGCCTAAGACTTTTTTTTTTTGATGTTATAATGGTTTATTAAGAAAACGTTATTAATTAATTTATATTTAATTTTTATTAATGAATTGAATTTATTATGGCTGACTTAATTAACAAAAAGAGTTTTTAAAATATCTTTTTTCGTTTGTTTGTTTGTTTGAAATGAAAATGAATAAATTCTAATAAATTTCCAATTTTTTTTATAAACATTTTCATACTTCAATGGGTTTTCTTTCAAACGCTTAGCATTCATATGCTAACGAATATAACATTGTTTGAGAAGCGGTTTCTACATATGTTTTTCAAGTCTTAAGTAAAGGGAATGCCTTTAAAGGCATTCGTTTTTGTGATTTTAAATTATAGGTTATAATGTTTAAAAATTAAATTTATACTCTTAATGGTTCAACCTGTTTTTGGTATTTAACGAATTTTTCTATTTGTTTTCTTTTGTTGTTTCTTTCTTTTCCTCGCCTATGTTGTCTTTTACACATTTTTCCTATTGGACTTTAACATTCTTTCATGGATCATTGATTTGTGTCGTGTGTGTTTTTAAGTTCTATTATTTCTGTTAGAATTTTATCTTTGTTGTTGTTGTTGTTGTTTTTCTTCAAAATTGTCGATTATTTCTCTCCCATTATTATGTGTTTTCTTTGCGGTGCCCTTTAATGTTTTGTTGATGTTAAACGGTAAATTTCTGTTAGGATTTGTATTCACTCTCTCTCTTTCTCTCTCTAAGGTTTTCCTCTCCCTTTGCGTGTATATAAAAGGGAGTTGTTCTAATGCATTGGATTTAAAATTATAAAAACCGTGAGAGCATCAAGAACCCGCACAAAAAGAAAAAATTTGGATTTAATAAAAATAAATAAAAAAAAAACAAAGGATTTATAGTAAAAGGATAAAGGAATTGAAATAAAATAAAAGAAATATGTTAAGAAAAGTGTTAAAATGCTTGGTGGTATGTGATCAATCCATAAAAAGAATAAAAAACAAATTTAATTCCATACAAAGGACTTACGAAATGAATCTGAAAATAAAAGTCTTAAAAAACAAAAAGAGTGATATTTAAGAAAGGATTGTTAATAAAATATTTGAATATTTTTTGAAATATTAAATACAAATTTTTAAACAAAACACCATATTCAGCTAGGCAAACAAAATAAAAGTTATTTATTTTATAGCAAACGCTGTTATTCAGCTGCCTTAAAACTTATTCAGCAAACAAGCTGCTAAAATTTGGATTTTTAAAACATAATCTGCTAATCAGCTACTCTAAATTTATTAGGCTAGTCAAAACATAATATTTAATCAAAATAAAAACTAGTTTTTATAATAAAAATAGTTATTCTGCTGCTTAAAAACTTATTCAGCACACAAAAATGTGACTAAATTGCGATTTTTAAAGAAAAATCACAGGAAGTGCTTGTATGCAGCTGCTAAAATATGAATTTTTAGGACTATTTCTAATATTCAGCTGCTTCAGCTGTATCAATAGTCAAGCTTTGATATTAATCACAACAAAAAGACTTCTTACAATAAAAAAGGCTATTCAGCAAACACAAATGTGTTTGAAACACTTTTTTTCTAAGAATAGCTAAAAAAATTACAAAAACCACAGCTATTCAGCTGCTAAAATTTAGATTTTTTTAAATCAAATCCTGCTATTCAGCTACACAAATTGTATCAGAATAGGCATAAAAAATGTTTTTATAATTAAATTGCGTATTCAGCACACTAAGATTATTAAAAATAAAAATGCGAAACAATTTATTTCTTTTTTTAATGGAAAATCAATTGAAAATTTTTTTACTGAGTTTCCAAAATTGCTATTCTGCAGCTTAAACCGTTTAACAGGCATTTATTTCTATTGTTTTTCAAAAACTCCATCATTTTTTCCAAGTTACTAGCATACCCTCTTATTTGTTTGCAGTTTTTCTTGCCCATTTTCCTAAGCACTCATGCATTTTGGTGGGGTAGTGCAACCACGTGAGTATAGACGTTCAATAAAACGTGCTTTTATCAGCCTTAATTATTTTTTAGTTCAATACCCTGTTCTAGTGAGCCACCGCCGCCGCCGCCGACTGTAATGAAACAAATTCCGTTGACCTACTTTCGTACCTATACATACCAGCAGCCCATTAACCACAACCAACTGCAATTACCCTTGTTAAGCTCGACGGATTATATAACAAATCATCAGGCATTGGGTACAACGCCTTATTTTAATCCCATGATGCCGATAATGCCTATGATGCCATTACCTTTGGCCCACGCCAATGAGATTCCCTTAGAAAATAGGCCAGTTAAAGATTATGCTTCAGTGAATGTCGTGCGATCTTTTAATAATCTAGTGCCACCACCACCTATAGCAGCTGCAACCCCAGAGCCAACTACCACTACCACAACAACGACTACAACGACCACCACTACACCGGCTCCTACTACAACTACCACCACCACCACCACCACTGAGGCGCCCGCTACTGTGGAAGAGACTCCGATTACACTACAACCTTTAATAAAAACTGATTCTATGGTCAACATAGAAGCCACTTATCCTGCATTTAATCGCAAAGTTTTCACAAATCATTTCAATATCAATTATAATCGCCCCATTTATCCATCTCCCGAGTATAACATCTATAAAGCCAGTGCTGAGGGTGGAAACGTGCCATCACCGCCCACTGTTGAATTTGTTCCGTGCATGTGCCCGGTAAATGTTGCACCAGCAGGCTATCCAGCTTCTATACCCTTCAACGAACAACCTTCAAATTCTATATTTTTGGCTCAGGGTCGTACAAATATTGAGGCTGAGCAACCTACTTTAGATGAACCTATGCATCATTCTGCTGCTGTTAATGTGGGTATTAAAGCCCAGGCGGAGGTCACAAATTTAGTGGATGATTTAGAAACGACAAATTTAAATGGAGAAGAGCAAGAGGACGTTGCAACTAAAAATGTTTAGCATTGATTTGGAACGTTTTTCTTTCGAATAAGTTTCTACAAACTACTCATAAGTATTATTATAAATAATTTTAGACTGATGATTGTAAATTTTAATGGAAAAGAATGATACAGAAAAAAGGTGATGTAAAAATAAAATAAAATTTAAAAAAAAAATACTAAAAGTGCTTTATTACGCGCTTCCTATCTTACTATTGTGTGTGTTAATCTTATCCATGAATGGCGAGATGCACAGTTTAATGTCGACTAAGAGTTTTGAGCAACTTACATGGCAATTTTTCGCCAGAAGACTGCTGAAGAGAAAGTCGCCGAGGAAATGTTTTTTTTTTATATTTCATTTTGTTAATGTTTGAAATATGGTTTGTACCATAGCCTCACGTCTAATAAATCAACACACTATCTCTTAGAATACAGCAACTTCAAGCGCGAAATATAAGTAGGTAGGTAGATAGGAGACCAACCAGAAGTCGCATTGCTACGAGGTCACCATTAGGAATACCGCCTTACATTCTGTACGTTGTACAAACTTTCTTAACTTCTTGCAGTCCATTCCTCTAAAGTAAGTTTAGTTTAGTATAGATCTTGGCATCTTTAGCTTCATCGTTTCGATGTGTTCCATTACGTTTGGGTAATCGTTCTCATTGCTTTTTGTATGCTAAAAAGCGAACATACGTTCCGTAAACATTCGGCTAATTTTGCCACTACCTATCCTTGAGCTTGTTAGGGCAATTGACTTGGCCTATATATGTATACCGCCTTACGTTCTATTGGAAGTCTGTATGTTGTACAATCTTCCTTAACTCCATTCCTCTAAGGTGAGTTTAGTCTAGTATAGATCTTGGCATCTTTAGCTTCATCGTTTCGATGTGATGCTAGAAGCGAACATACATACGTTCCGTTACGTTCCGTAAAAGTTCTGCTAATTCTGCCACTACCTATCCTTATTGTTATCGCAGTGCTAATACATCCCTTCCTGCAAATTCAAAAATGTTTTCAATTGTTTCATGAGATAAAATATTATAATTTGAAATAAAAAAAAACAAAACCAAGTACAAAAGTTGTTATTTTAAGGAACAATAATTAATAAAAAAAATTTAATTAAACCAAACCCTATTATTAATTACATTAAAAACATTATTTGTTTCCGTATTAAAAAAAAAATGTTCTTAAAATGAAAATTATCACAAATAAAGTTCATGGTCTATTATTATGTTTTTCCACTGTTTTTAAAGCGTTTTTTTATCACGAATATTTTATACAGTGTTTTTGTAAGGCATAAAAGTGATTTTCAACGATCGAAAATTTGTACGAAAATTACTCCAAAAAAAATTTGAATAATAGAGTGCTTTTCATATTTATTTTCGTTCGTTTGCAATTATTCATTCTTATGTGCTCAAACCATTCGTCTTAATTAAGCTTTTTTGTTTGTGTTTTGCATACGAACAGATGATCACATAATCTCGCATAATTTTCTTTATTCTTCCTTTTTTATAAGTCTACTACAGTTGTGACGTCGTATAAAAATACTCTTGTTTATGTAAACAAAAAAAAGTTCTACAGCAGCCATGCAAAGAAAGAGTAAATAAAAGAGCAAAAACAAACTACTCTCAACAACTGATCAATTCTCACAGCATTTTGTGTGGTGACGTCACAATCCTGAATACATTTATGTAAAGAAGAGAAATTTTGTTTTTGTCTTCACTGAAATGAAAGTAAAGTTCTGTTACAACGGTTCTGCAATCATTTCATTTATAAATCAGAAGTCAATGTGAAAAGTTCTTAGTTCGCGAATATTAAATCGTAAAATATTGTGATTTTTTTTAATGGAAGAAAAGTGTTTTGTAATTAAAAGTTTTCTTATTTTTTTTGAAAAATAAGTGTTTTATAATTAAAAATTTTTTATTGCTATGAAATTTAAATAATTTTGTTTTTGTTTATAATAAAATAAAATTGCGTGAGTTTTTTTGCTTTTGCTTTGTGTAATATGATATTAAACTTTGCTTTTAGGAAAACCAAAGCAAATTATAACAATTTGTTATGAAGTGCTTTGCTTTTTTGGAAAACCAAAGCAAATTATAACAATTTGTTATGAAGTGCTTTGCTTTTTTGGAAAACCAAAGCAAATTATAACAATTTGTTATAAAGTGCCTGCGATAAATAAAATGTAACGGTAAATTCTATAAATTTAGTAAAGCTTATAACCATAAAAATGAAATGTTGAAATAAGAAACCACATGGTTTTGAATAAGTTGTGTGGTGAAGTGTGTTGTATTTGTTTTACGAAAAGTCGATGCTGTTTTTCTTTCCAATAAAGAGAGCGAGAGCGAAAGTACAAGCATGTTTTTACACCATACAGAAGAAAGGTGAGTAATAATGAAATTCCTTTAGAATTACTTGTAATGTTTTTAAGTGCGCTGGTGCTGCAATTTAAAATAGGGGTTTGTTTTTTTGTTTTGTTGTTGTTGTTGTTGTTGTTGTTTTTCTTTTATTTTATTTTCTATTGAAACAAAGAGTGTATGAAACTAAGGATTGCCAAGTTTTTAAAAAAATATTAAAAAGAAAAAATATTTTTGTTTTAAAATGAAATGAAAACAATTTGTATGTAAACAAAAAACCCCAAAAGAACAAAAGACAGAGAAGAAGAAGTAAGGAGTGGTGTTTCGAATCAGGAAAACAAATTAGTTTAAAATTATTTACAGTTATTTTAACCCCAAAATACAACCCGGTTTTTCCGGTGCTAATTATAACAACCCTGTTTGTGTTAGGGCTCTCTTTTATTGCTTTCGAATTAAATATTGGTATTCGAAATTCCTATTAGATATTGTGTGTGTGTATGGAGGAGAGTATAGAACTTAAAAAGGCTCGTAAAGGTTAATGATGAGTGCAAAATTTTTTCATACACCAATCGGATTTTGTAGACGCATCTTAAAGCATTATACATAAAGACGGTGACTAATAAGCGACAAATATTTTCTTAACTAAAAAAAATATTAAAAAAAGAGAAAAATAATTGAAGATATTTCAATATTGAAATTTCATTAAAAAAATTCATTTTTTTTTGTCTAAAAATGTTATTAAATTTGGCCATGGTTTTGTAATTGAAATTGTAAAAGTATTGTAAAAACCTTAACAACAACACAAAGTGTTTGCAATAACAAAAAATTTTTTAAAGAAAACTTTTTTTGGACGGTGTTTGAGGGCTAAGCGGTCTCCCTAAAGCTCCTTTTAACCATTTAAACGTTATAAAAATAGAGTTTTAAGGGGAGCAAGCGTCGTCGTTGTGTTGAAAGTAATAGTAATTTTTTTCGGGGTGTGCCACGCCAAATATAAAGAAAGAAAACATAGAAAAACCTAATCTTTAATACTTTTTATTAAAAAATTTTAATTGAAAGAACGTGTAACTTTTGACAAAATTTAAAAGAAAAAATAAAAATACAAATTCAACTGAAATAAAAATATCTATAAAAAGAAAAGTACTCGTTAAATCTTAAGACCCCTTTTATTGTATATTTACGTCACTTTTTCTTTTTGCAGTCTCTCTGAGAGAAAACAAAAAAAAAAAACCAAAAATTTTATACAGACACACGCAAAAAGTCTAAGTCCTGCTAAGAAGAAGAAGCAGTAGCTAAATTACTAACTAACGGTTTGTGTTTAATACAAAAACAAAAACACAAACAAACAAACAAAATAGAAAATCATATACTTCTGCTTCCTCTCACTCTCTATATTATTGGATCTATTAACCAACAACCACAACAACAACAACAATATAAGCATTTTCTAAAACAAAACACAATAAGAAAAACGAGAGAAAAAATGTTGAGGATACTATCATTAGGCTTAATGGCTTTAATGGCCATTAGTGCGACACAGGTTCAGGTGAGTCATAATTTCAACATTTTCTTTCTTGTATTCTGTTTTTTTTTGTCAACAACAACAACAACAACAACAACAAAATAATAGAAGAAAAATCATTTTTATTTTTCAAGTCCTTTCAAACCATCAATTTCAATGCTTTCTGTGTCTCTGTCTCTCTCTCACTCTGTCTATCTCTCTTCTCTTAGAACTTACTGTGAGGGTGTTTATTTTTTGTACAGCGAAGACAAAAAAGCCATAAAAAACGAGGGTGGTTGGGTAGTTTTGGTTGGTATGGGTGTTAAAAACATGTTGGAGCCAAAGAAAATTAGTTATTATTTGTTTAATGGCTGCACTCTATAATTATGTTTTATTATGAAATTAAGTATTGATTTTTACACCCTAAGTAAATATATATGGCAGAGTGTGAGAGAGAGAGAGAGAGAGGAAGGAGGCAAAGTTGGGGGCAATAAGACAAAGTGACGCATGTAATAAAATAAAAAACGTTGAAAAATAAAAAATGCTTAAAAATGCTAGTTTTATAGTGTCTAATGCCTTGATGATAATCTACTTTGCTTTGTTATCTAATTTCTAAATGGAAAATCTATAGAAAAGCATACTCTTCTCTATACAAAATCTAAATTTCAAATTTATTTCTTCTGATTATTTCTGAACGAAAAAGCCTATTCAAGTTATAAGCAGTTGAAGAAATTATCAATCACTCCACCTATACAGTGTACAGGAAGGGCTGGATATACTATATAATATCTTAATGTCATGATTAATCAGTTTTCCGTTTGCAGGCCTATTTACTAACGTCTAAGCTCTTGAAAAATAATCATCATTTGTTAATGATAAATTGTATTTCCAATGGAAGGTAGCATTTTTTCTAATAATATCGATTGAAGGCCTATTTTATAAGTTTTAAGCTTTTGAAAAGCAGTTACTAATTATAAATTGTACTTCAATGAATCAGAATATTTCATAGTATTTCATCATACATGATTCATGATTTTTATGACTGAAGGCCTATTTTTTTTTGAGTCATAAGTACTTCAATAAAAAAATATCAATTGAACATTAAAGAAAGGGGGACCATTTATTCCACATAATCTCTTATCCCTATGAAAATTGTTTAGCGTATGGCGCATTATTAAATACAAACGGTAATGAATTTACCGTGTGACCACCTACCAGTTTTGTTTAAGGATCCCCTATCCTGGATATGGCCCAGTGCTACAAGTGCTTCACTGGCTTTTTCTATCGCATTCCAGAAGAAATTTAACTCTCGTAGGATATTTTTTGAAATCTTCGAAATCTATACTGGCATTTCAGACTCCTGTCGAAGCTAAAAGATAGATTAGATTCAGCAAAGGTCTTCTCACATACCTTTTCGGCAAAGATGAACTCCATCTCATTTCGTTTGTGCCCCTCCCGTTCTACCATGTATAAGAAAATAATTTGGTGTCCTATGGCTAGATATTTTAGTGTCCTGTGACCTTCCACCAATGTCCTGAATATATGTGAAAATGTGAAATTGTTAATAGCCTTACTCCTTTCTATATGCCTCCTTTCAGACATGACTCCAATCCTTCCCAGCATTTCGGAGTATTCTGCTTCATTTCGTGGTGGATTTTGAATTTATTCCTTTACTAGTATTAAGACTCACAAGTCTTGCTTAGTTGGTTGGTTTGCACTGGGCTCCATTCTAATTTGGTTGGAAAAATCATCCCCTAGGGGTCTAATAGTATTCCTTCGATTCCACCTAAAATCATAAGGTGACCTAAAATTTTCTTCTTATGACTGCAAATTGCCTACATAACGGTGTCCTCTTGTATCGTTATGTGTTGGATTCAGAGGCTTTTCTGATGCCCACCAATGGAATTGGTTACATAAAGCTGGTGCTGCATAGACATGCAAAACTCCTATACTCAATTAAGCCTTTGTCCATCATACTGAACCCCATTTAATAAGGTATTTCTCACCATTAGGATAATGTTTAGGTCTCAACTCCAAACTCATTTCGTTCTATATGGTAACTTCTAGAACTTTAATGTCGATTTGTTAATGTAATTCTATCTCTAAGTATGTAGTGGCTTTGAACCAAAATTGGCAATATACACTATCGGTCAAAAGTAATTATATTTGGCGTAATAACCGGCGAAAGACAAAGGTCTTCGATTATTGATCAAAAAAGCAACGAAAATTTTTCGAGAACCCCATATCCATTTGAGTGCATAGTTATTAAGGTGTGTGTTTGTTAATATTTGCAATAGACTGTTTAAGGATTGTAGTTCAATTGAATTTTACTGCCCACTGTATTTTTAATAATATAATAAGAAGTCGTCATGGCTTGTTTTGTTATGTTTGCTGCAGTTGTTGTTAAAGAAGAAATATTATTTATGGGCTACTCTCTCTGGAATTTCTAGAAAGTTCATACATTTTAAAATGCATTTAACGTGTAGGTATTGAAAAAAGTAAGCAGGAAATCATATGTACATATATGTATGCTTGTAATATAGGAAATAAATACGAATATTTACCCTGTTTTCTGTTGCCGTTGTTGTTGGTAACATTAGCAACACAATTACAAAATGTCAAGGGTTTTAATTATTTATGCATTTATGTCTCCTGTTTTTTATTTTGGTTTTTTTTTGCTCATTCACTACAGGTTAAATGAAAGAATATCCCCTTGAAAACAATCCCTAAGAAGAGTTCTTATATTTAAATTACATTTCATTTAACAAGTTTTTTTTTAATCAGGTTTTCAGTTTTTTTTTTTTTTTGGAGTAAAAAGGAAGGAATCAATTCTTAATAATACCCCAGGATATACAATATTAACTTGGTTTTAAAGTAGAAATTAAATTTCCAACACACACTGCTGTTGTAGAGGAAGAGGGGAAGAGATGGAGGCTTATTTGCTAAAGGGTTTGCTTGTCTGTATATATGGTAGTAGTTTGTTTTGAAGGACTTCATAATATTAAAACATTTTATTGACTTCATTGTACATCCATATACATATGTATGTATGTATTTACATATATAATACATATGTACACTATGAGAGTTACTTTCGGTCTATCTATCCAGTGCCGTTTTTTCCTTATTTTTCTTTATGTTGGCAGAAATGTATATGATTTTTACAACGGCAGTGTTATCCTGTTGTTGTTGATATTTGTTTGGTTTTGGTTTTTTTTTCTTCATTTTAAAATATTTTATACACAATATTTTATTTTATTTTGTTTGTTTGTGGTAAACTATAGTTTACATACATACATTCCATATATACTTACATCCTTAATATATTATTATAGACTTCTAAAATCAACACACACTCAGGACACATAAACAAACAAACAAATAAGTCCTGAATGTAATATATACTGTATTTAAAGTTAATTTCCATAAAATGTTTTTGTTTTCTGTTGTATTTCCCAACCAACCAACCAACCAATTACTTCTCCAAGTGCCTTTAGAATACAAATTCAATTTAATTTCATTTTTCAACAATTAATAATAAAAGAAAGGAATAAACAAACACAAAGAAACAAAACAATAACAATATTATAAATAAATAGTAATTTTGGCATTTATTCTGAATATACTAAACTAAACTGTATTTAAATATTTACATAAGAAATGTTTCCTTGAATATATAAATTAAATTTCAATTTGACTACCTTGTCATCACTGCTTACGCACCAGCAAACAAGGGCAATGACTCACTGTTTCTTCTCTGATCCTTCATATAGCCTCTTGAAATCAGAGATCTCTCTCTCTCTCTCCCTCTCTCCCTCTCTCTCTCTATTCCACCTACTGATTTTGTGTTTTAAAAGGGCCATACCCCGGTAGTTCGCTTAGAGTAGCTCTCTCTTCTTTCGCCTTCTCAAGTTTAGGATAAGTTTCGTTCCTATGAATTGAGATAAAATAGTTTCTTTTTTTTGTTTATGATCTAATAATTTGCAAATTTGAACAAGAAGCAGATTTCCTAAAGAAAATATAGCAGATAGCGTTTTGGTTTATTAGATCCGAGCCCGTGGTTACAAGTCCAGCTCAGATACCTAGAACAAAATGAAATGTAGGTTAGGTTAGGTTTGAGGACGTGTACTTGTCAATTAAGACAAGTACAGTACCCGGAGGTTGAATTGACCCATTGTACAACGTCCTAGTTTCTCACACCACTTATGTTGTGTTGCAGCGTTGCCATTTGCCAAGTTTTTCCTTTTTTCCAAGTTTTTGGAGATGCGAAAAAGTTTTCATTAAAGTTGTTTTCTAACAGAACAAGTTTTTTCAATAAATTCAACAATGACACGAAATATTTACATTTTTAAATAAAATATTGTGTATTTTATTAGTCCCGGTCAAAAGTAGCAAAGAAACACCAATAGAGGGCACCGGTCTCCGGTGTTTTCTTTAAAAATGTTGATACTCTTGTAGAAGACAAGTTCTTTTTTGTAAGAAAAAAGTTTTTTTTTTCCCAGAAATAAAAAGTTTTTTAAAAAAAATTCCTGGCAACGCTGGTTGTGTGTATTAATTTTTTATACATGAGTGGTGGGACCTACAGTTTAAAGTCGACTCCGAACGACAGATTTTTTGAGAAATTTTTCAAGGCAATTTTTATTTACTCTCACAGTTTTTGCCAGAAATCTGCTGAGAGGAAGTCGCCGAAAAAAAAAAACAAAATGTAAAGAAAATTAATTCTTTCGGCAACTTTCTAACAGCAGTTTTTTTTTTGGAAAAAACTCTGAGGTCAAAATAAAATTGCCATGAAAGGTCCTCCACTCACGGATAAAATTAGCAAAGACAACATAAGTGATGTAAGAAGCTAGGCTGTAATCCTCACTGAAGTGATGTAATGACCAATTAAGTTGCACAGAAATTTTGCTTGCCTGTTAATAACTTCTGTGAAGTCGCCGTGGTCTAGTAGGTAGTGTGTTGGCTTATTAGACGAAAAGCCAGAGTTCGAGCCCCAGGCCAGACATCAAAATAAAATACAAAAAGTATTTCTTCGGCGACTTCCTCTCAGCTGATTTCTGGCAAAAACTCAGAGTATAAAATTGCCATGAAAAGTTTCTCAAAAATCTGTCGTTCGGAGTCGACTTTAAACTGTAGGTCCCGCCACTCATGTATAAAAATTAACACACACAGCATAAGTGGTGTGAGAAACTAGGTCGTAATCCTGACTGAAGGGTTGTAATGACCAATTATGTATGTTAATAACTTCTGTAGGGGAAGAGGGAAAGTGTATCACACTTTATATACCAATTTTCTATTCTGTTTCAACGCAAACGTCTCTCATTTCCTTTGTTTATCGAAGTTATCGCCTTTTGATATCAAACAAGCAAGCTCATCAAACTTTCAGAATAAATTTTTAGCTTTTAATGTAAAGGCGGGTCAAACCTTATGTTCTTTAATCTTGCTTTTAGTCGCAGTTGTCTAAAGCGCAGTGTGTTAGCTTTCTAGGCAAATGCTTGTGAGTTGAAGCCTTAGCTCTGACAACTCGAACAATAACGGGATTTCAAATAAAAATATTTCCTTCGGAGACTTTTGCTTCAGCGGTCTTCTAGTAAAAACTGAGAGGGAAATAGAATTGCCATGAAAAGTTCCTCAAAAATCTATTGTTCGGAGTCAATAATTAAATTGTAGGTGCCCCGCCATTCATGGATAAAATTATCACACACAAACATGGGTGGTGTAAGAAGTTAGGTTGTAATCCTGCGTAAGTAAGTAAAGGAACTCCTACTAGTAATTCTTCTATCTTCTCTGTCAACCAATTTGCAAGAAAAATCTCTTCTTAATGATATTTTAAGTCTACTTCAGAGGCATTCCGATAAATTTACTAGAATGGACCCACTTCTTCCATTCTTTTATGACAATAGGAAGCTTTTCTACATCAGACAAAGGTACCTATTTGGCTCAGTATTTATGGGATGATGAACAATTCTGGTTTCAGGAGGAATTTTGTTTCGCTGCTAGACTCACCTGGCCTCAAAAGAATACAAAACTTCTCAATCAACTATTTAAACTGAATCGTAGGCATATTAATGTCATTGCAGGTCATTTTGCTAAAAGTAGCCAAACGGAGATATTACACTGACTCACTCCATATGCATACTCAACTCTAATTTCTCTTGTTTTAGTCACCATTTCTCCAGAGTTATCACTTCTTCACTGGTTTTAGGCTTAAGGGTATGGAAGCCTCGATGCTTATGTGTCAATTGGTGATCGAAGTTAATTTAAATTTGCCAGTTAGCTCTGAGGCATTTCTCAAGTGTAAGCTCAAGTGGACTATGATTTCAATAAAACTACCATTCCTTCTCCTCCTCTTCTTTTATCCTAAATTAAATGAATGTTTTTTGAATGTTAAATTTTATTTTTTTGATTAAAAATATGCCTGTCTGACAGGCTTACATTATTTACTTAATAACAACCACAATTATTTATTAAAAAAAAACATTCTTTTGTGTTTTATAATGACTCTTCATACTAAAGGAAGGAAGGAAAATCAATAAAAAAAAAATATAACGTAACGTGTGTTATATATTTTTTTGTTTTGTATTTTATCCTTGGAAATATTGTATCGAGAAGTGCAAGTGGGCAGAAAATTTAGATGGCAAATGTGCCAGACAGAAAGAAAATCAATATGAAATTTTAATGTTTTTATAGTTTTTTTTTTCACTTTATTTTATTTTTATTATTTATTTATTATTATTATTCTATTACACTTGTTAACAGTAAATTAATTACGAATAAAAAACAACATCACAATATTTTATACATGAAGTGAGAGAGGCAGATGGGCGGGGGAAGATGTGTTTTTTCCATAAAGAACTTTTATAAGTACTTTTCCATAGAAATAAACATGAAAATATTTCTGTATTTAAAAAAGCAAAAATTAAAAGATTAGTGAATAATTTTTAATATTAAATGATGTTCGGGTTATTTAAAAAACCAATAGCGGGTTATCAAAATCACCGCTGTGAATAGATTGTAAATTTTTAAAATATTTTTTCATCTCAAATGACATTTATTCAGTGATTTTGCATTTAATTAGAATATCTACGGCGTTGGTAATGGTCCGGCAGCTTTAATTATTGCAGTGATTGGATGTTTATGGATTGGATTGTGAAGTATTATTATGTTATTATTGCCATTTAGTTGTGTCATTATACTGCCCTCACACTTTGTACCATGTATCTGCATAATGTCTGCTACAATCCTATTTCCCTTACTTTATTTTGCTGTTTGGTATCAAAAAGGAGAATTCCCTGCTCAGTACTTGATATGCACTCAAGTGTTCCCTTCTGGGAACACAGTTTAGAATAATGTATTCTGGAAGTCGCCGTGGTTTAGCAGCTAGTCTGTTGGCTTATTAGACGTAAGGCCTCGATTCAAACTCCTCCAGGTCAGACATCAAAACAAAATACAAAAAAAAGTATTTTTTCGGTGACTTCCTCTCAGCAGATTTCTGGGAAAAACTCTGAGAGTAAATAAAATTGCCATGAAAAGATTTATTCCTTAATAGTCTGACGCATGACTTAAATCTCCTCCTGCTCCTCTCTTCCTTCTGAACAAAAGTTTTCATTGTCTTAAACCTATTGGCTTCTCATTATCTTGCTTTTAAGTATACCCTTACAAACATTTGTTTGCATTCCATAGAGAAGTTCTGGCCTCATCAGCTACAAGAAAACTCTCCTCCACCTAAATGCCTATTTCCCGCGAATTGCCATATGACCTCGAAGCCAAGGATATTCCTATTTTCTTTTGTTGATTCCATTTCCCTGTCTCATCCTGTCTTTGATTTAACCTGACTATCACATAGTATTGCCAAGTCTCGTCCTTTGTGTCTCTTAATCAATTTATTAGGATTTTTATTAGGGTATTTAATGAAGTACAAGTTTTTTTTTATAAAATAATTTCATGATATATGGTTCTAATGAGTTTTAAATTTGTACTAAAAATTTAGTACTTTAATTATCCAGCTAAATTTCATCATAAAGTTGTTATTTTTTGTTTGGAATGATTAATCACGAAAGTCTTATAATTTTTAGTGCTTTAAAAGAGGTTTTAAAAAATATTGATGTACTAAAAATTTAGTACTCTGATCTATACGCTAAAATTTAGTAAAATACAAGATTTTGTATAAAATAATTTCGTAATATATGGTTTTCGTGTGTTTTAAATGTGTACTAAAAATTTAGTACTTTAATTTTCCTGCTAAATTTCATCATAAAGTTGTTATTTTTTGTTTGGAATGATTAATAACATAAGTTTTACAATTTTTATTGCTTTAAAAGAGGTTTAAAAAAAATATTGATGTACTAAAAATTTAGTACCAAGTCATAAAGATTGAAGTTTAATAATTAATTGACAAAAATAAGGCTTTAATTAATTTTAGACACTTATTATTTTATTTTTATATTTATTATATTTATTTTTTTATATTTTTATTATTTATCTTTTTCTAAATCATTTAAAATTTGTGAATATTTATTCAGCTTTAAATAAATGAATATTTTGCTTTTTTATTGTTGTTTGCTTGTAAATTTAATATGAAAGTAAATTTGTATTTTATTTACACACGTTTTTATTGAAAAAATTTTCTCAATTTATTGGCTTTTCAAAATGCTTTAAAAAAGTAATAGGTTTTGTAAAGCCCTCCATCCCTTACGCTGATTACTTTTTGTTTTATTGTTGTGCTGTTGAATCCTGTGTACATTTTATTAATTTTTTCTATTCTTTTATAGCCATTTTTTATAGTTTAATTAATAATAATAAAAAAATAAAACAATTTATTTTTTTCATTTCTTTCTGACCTGTATTTGTGATTTAAACTAAATTGCAAGCAAATATCAGACAAAACATCACAGAAAATAAAATTTATCTCTCCTTTCAAACCATTCGCCATATAATAACTGAATACTATTATAAATTGCCAACATGTTTTGAAAAGCCAAGCGCTCTCCCCACCCAATAAAAAAAACAAACAAACAAACAAAAAACAAAAACAAAAATAAACTAATTTTAGTTAAAAACAAAGAAGAGAAACAAAAAATATAAAATCGTAACCATTTTGTGTTATTTAGACGAGCAGTTGTTATACATACTCATTCGTTTATTCATTCATTCGTTCAATAAACCAAAAACCATGACATGACTTCCAAAACATACACACACACACACACAGGCACATACACACACACTCCATAAAATGTAAAAAAAAACTAACCTCCTGCGAAATTGTTTTATTTTGAATTTCTTCAATTACAAATACTAACAACTAACCATACCAACCAACCAACCGTATTCATATATCGGCCAGTGTTTTCCAGTTTTCCATTATTTTTTGTGTGTGTGTGGTATGTACGTACATACGTACAGCTTCATGTAATTCTAAATATGCCTGTGCCTGGCTATACAACAAACACACAAAGCAGCAATCAATGTTTGCAAAAAGCCTTAGGATTCTTTCTTAAACTCATTCCCATTCATTTTGATACGCACACTCACACACACAAACACAATTGCAACTACAAATACAGACAAATAAAGCCAAAGAAAAAACCAGAAAGAAATAGAATAGACAAGCGAGCAGTCAAACCAACAACGAAGCGTACGGAATCAAACCAAGCCAAACCATACCATACCATAGCAAGGCATACGCTCTTCCCCTTGTGCCTGTGCCTTTTCTTTTTCTTTTCGTTTCGTTTCATTTCATTTAGTTTAGTTTTTCACCTTTAGTTGGCCTAACAACAACAAGCAAAACCCATTTATTTATTCATTCCGACCATTTAACCAACAAACAAACGTTAAAACTGACCCTCTTCTTATTCATTCCGTTACCATTTTCTATTTGAATCGCTCGCTCGCTCATTCATTCATTCATTCATTCATTCACTCACTCATTCGTTTAGCTTAGCTATTGTGTGTCATTTCTTTGGAAGGTTTTTGGGTTTCTTTTTTTTTGCTTTATTTTTCCTTTTTTTCATTTTCATTTTGTTTTCCTTTTTCTTTTAATTTTTATACTTTATTTCTTATCTGCAAAACAAAAAGCAAAAAAAAAGGTTTTCTATTCATTTAACATTTGTGTCTGTCTGTCTGTCTGTTCATCTTCATTAAAGAAGAATAGCTTTCGGATTTCAGAAGCAGGGGAAAAATTAAGTTAAATCGGATTTCTAGGTTTTAAAAATTAAAAAAAAATTTTGAATAAAATTTATTAACAAATTTTCTAAAATTCATGAAAAAAAGTACTTTTCATACCGGACTTTACTTAAGTTCCTATAGAAAGTACTTTTCGCACACTTACTCGCAATTTTTCTACGTCAACACTTCTCTGTAAGGTTAGGTAAGGTGGCAGACTTATCTTGAAGGAAGAGGTGCCACTTACAGGGTGGCTGCTATATAAAGCAACAAAGTAAAGCGCTATATTTTTTTAATTTTTTTTTTTAATTTTATTGTTCAAAAGCAAAAAATGTTGGAAATAACATCAAATTTTAGAATCAGTTTATATTTGTTCGAATTGGCCACCTTTGGTACGAATTATGGCCTTCAAAAGGCCGACAAAGCCTACACAGGCTGCACGAAAATGGCTCTGCGGTATTTTGGCCCATTTCCGGTGAAGCGCCGACTTGAGATGATCGACACTTTGGTATTTTTTTTAGTGAGAACCTTACTCTCCAAAATGCCCCAGGCGCAAAAGTCCAACGGATTGAGATCCGGAGATTTTGGTGGCCATTGTGCAGTAGAAATGAGGCAAGGAACCTCCTTTTTAAGCCATTCTTGGTTGACGCGTGCTGAGTGCGGTCCTGTTGGAATGTCCATGGTCTGCGGCCGAAATGTTTGTCTGCCCAGGGTTTCAATACTGTCTTTAAGACATTTTCCCGATAATATTCGGCATTTATTTTGACCCCACGGTCGATGAATACGAGCGGGGAGCGACCATCCGCCGTCACGGCGGCCCACACCATTACACCATCGGCGGCGCTTAAGTTCTGGTGGCCAATCGCAAGTGTAAATTTTCAGCTGACCTCTTTGTCAAGTAAACCCCATCATTTTGTTTGTTCACAAACTGCTCAATTTGGTATGGTTTCTCATTTCCATTGGTTCTCATTCATTGGTTCGCAGAAAACCAAATTCGGTAACTGGCCGCTTTCGTGCAAGCGAAGTAACTCCTTGGCTCTTTCCAGTCTAACTTTTTTTTGTCCATCGGTGAGCTCTTGCACTTTTTGGAACTTCAATGGCTTTAGTCCAAGCTCATTTTTCAATATGTGTTGCATCCGTTCTCGCGATATGTTCAGCTCACGAGCAATTTTTCTACCACTGCGGCGTGGATTTCCATCAAATCTGGCCTTCACTTTTCGGATCCGTTGTTGTTGTGTTACCGTTTTTTTTCGTCCACTTTTTGGACGCGATGCAACACTGCCGGTATCACGGTAACAAGCAATGGTACGAGAAACAAAAGATTTATTCACATTTAAATGCTGGAGGGCTCTAACGATAGCCGTCTGTGGTTTTCCAGCCAAATATAAAGCAATCACACTATCACGCTTGAATTCCATGACGAATAATTTTTTTTTTTGAATGCAATAGATCAAAATGCTTTTGTAAGCTTGTAAATAATAAAATGAACTGTCACTGGAATAAATCTGTCTGCTGCAATACATATCAGCCACCCTGTAGTTAAGCATTTAGAGCCATTGTGATATCACAATCAATATTCAATCCGCGGTTCAAACATTCCTTATAGGAAACCAAACCGTGTCCAAAGCAAATCTGACTGTTGCATCAATCTTTATATTAGAGAGCTCGGTCAAGGATGCAAGAAACAAATCTGCCCTTTCATGACAAGAATAAGGCACTGAGACATAAGATGATAGACAGTCACTTTCTCCTCTTCAGAGACACTGCTACTGCAGAACACATTTGCCAGAATGCCTACTAAAAGGCCAGTGGCCCATGAAAATTGCTATTTTGTGATGGATGGCCATGTGATTCTCTTTTTATCCATACTTGCCCAGCAGAGTCTAACAATAACGCTCATGTCCTCCTGCTGCCAACAAGATTGAGCCTCTCTCTGTACAATGAGTGGGCAATATCCAATATAACTGCGGCAATTGGAATACCCAAGCCCAGTAAAATGTCGGAGATTGCGAGCTCCATACCTTGTCTCTGTCTAGCTTTTCAGCATTGCAATTTCCATCGAAGAGCTACCTTTGAATGATGCAAAGTTTCACTTTGAAATGTACGTTGAAAGTACATTCGTTAGGGACTTAATCGTAGTCTGATTGTCCGAGTACGAAACCAAGAAATTTTCAGGGAAAATCCCGCTGCCCAACAAGCATTGCGCGCAGCTTTCAAAATAGCAATGACCTGTGCTTGCTATAAAAAGCCAAATATTAGAATACCACAGCTCACCCGGTCACGTACATATCTTTGAGCAATCAATATAAACCACAAGGGTCCCATTGGGAACCTCTTGATGTTTAGAGCAGAAGTCCTTTTTTGGATGTTTTATTCAAAATGTTATAAGTTTGCTTATCTTGTGCAAATCGTGCCCACTGTACAGTAGTATTTTACGCTGTTAATAAATTTATTAACAGAACGTATCAATGAAAATCGGAAAAACTTGCTTTTCATTTGCAAAATTTCCATACAATCGATTTTCATTAAAAAACAACAACAACAAACACTGACCATTCCAGCACAAACATTATAAGTAAGTAACGGTGGTACGCAAAGAAAGCTGTAGAGAGCAGCAAGAGAGATAGAAAGAGAGAGAGAGAAATGAAAAGGAATTACTTGCTGACTCAGCTGATTTAAGCAATGGTTATGGCTGACTGACTGACTGGCTGGCTGCTATGGTGGTGGCTATTGCTGGCTGCTGTTGATTTTCAATGAGAGTGTCAGCCAATTAATTGTGAAATATTTTTATGATAAAATTGCAATTTTATTGCCAAAAACCAATGAATATACACTCACACATGCACACATACATTCTCTCACTCTCTCGCTCTCTCTCTCTCTCTTAAGGATATATGCATATATATATTTTATATACATATGTACGTATTCAAAGAGAGCAAAAAAAAAAGAAAACATTTTTATAAAGCTCTAGTATTTGTTAAATGAAAATAAGAATGTTTGCGTCCCCTGCATTGTATTTGTAGAAGCATTTGTGTATGTGTGTATGTGTGTGTGTTTATATTTGCAGATAAAAATGCGGATAAAACAACAACAAGAATAACAACAACAACATAAATACGTAAAACGAAAAGAAAAACAAACAAGCAAACACAAACACACACATCCACATACACATCCATACAAAAATGCAAATTAAAAACACAACAATTTCTTTTTTTTTCGTTATTTTCTCTTATAACACACACAGACACACGTACACTCGTACAGAAATTAAAATATACTCACTCGTATACGACGAAGAGTAAGCGAGAGAGGAGAAAGAGCGAGGGATTGGAAGAAATAAATCCTGAATTACTGTTCAATAATAAAAGGCGACAAAAACAACAAAAACAACAACAACAACAATAACTATCATGCATACAATTTGTATGATGATTACTATGGTTATTTTGTACATGTGTACGTATGAGTGAGTGTGTATTATTGATATGAAAGCATAAGGAGATACATACATACGTATGTACATACATATATGAGAAGTATTTGTATGAATAATTTGAAATTTTTTGGCGTGTTTGTTTTTATTATTTTTTGTCGTGACATTTTAATTTCAACAATACTGTACAGGCTTACAGGGTTGCCAATTCTTTTAAAACACGTCTGTTGTCCATGTGATTAGTTTTCGGTGAAAACAACACAATTTTTTAGGGACATACATATATCGATTGCTCGAAGTTAGAGAGGAAAACGGGGAGTGTGTGTATCAAGGACTTTAGTTTTTCTTTTGGCCACGTGTAGTTGGTCGGTTTTAGGCTTCCAGAATGATGGATAGTTTCCAAGTTCTAGTCGAACGCCTGCTGTACAAAGTATTCGTTGATCTTTGCGTTCTCTATGAGCAATTCATCTCCATTTTCTTCTGCGAACTTGAACACTTGAATGGGCACTTGATTCGATATCATTACAAAGGTCTTTGTTTCGCATGGTGGCAGGCCAGAATATACGTTGGATAACCCGTAGATACTTATTGACTAAAAGGAGTCCTGATTGTACAAAAATTCTAATCTTTGTCTTTCTAAATAGACTTGGATTTCTATATACGGCAGTGAAGTGCCCAAAAGTAATTCTTGCATTGCATAGACTCTTGCTGAATATCGACGATCTGACTATCAAGAACTCTTACAGAATATTAGGCAACAGTTTAAAGTCTCGGGAACAATCCTTTCACGACAACAATTGACCAACAGTCAACAATTGCTTTCAATTTTCGAATTGCAATCCTCGGACCTCTATTGGACATACTTGTTTTTCCTGCATTGCTCTTATGGCAACTCTTTTTACACTTTTTATTGGTTTTTCCTTTAGTTCGGCATTTGTTGTGTATTTTTGCTGATGATGTTGTCAGTGAGTATAAGAGTGTGAGAAAATATAATGGCAAATGCATTTGTATGCGTATGCATGTATGTACATATGTATGTATGTGTGCGTGTATATGTATGTATGTGGGAATAAATGTATTATTTTCGATTTGAATGAAATAATTTCAATTTGCATTTAATTTTAATGCTGCACTCATTCCCCTTTCGTTTTCTCTCTCTCTTCTTTTTCACTCTCTTACCGAAAATAATACAAAAACAACAGCATATTTCATGTTTTTATTGAAAATGTGCGTGTGCATAAAAGTTTGGTGTATTAAATATAAATACGGGAATACTTAAAGAGAGCTTAAAAGAGAGAAAGAGGGAGGGAGAGAGAAAATAATCTCAATTTGCTTTTAGAATAGAATACAGTTATTTAAAAAAAAATAATTGCAATTAGGCATGCTACTGTTATTCTGTTAAATTTAATTCAGCTGCCTTATACTATGGTCAGAATAGACGCTACTCAGCAAATACAATAATTTTGAAACTGCAGCCTCAGTTAAGCTGCATGCATATTATTTATAATACAGACAGCAGGGGCAAAGCATAAATAAACGTCATACTTTTTTTTGCGATATATTTCAAACATTGTGTTGTTGAAACCTCTATTTCTAGCATGCTATTGTATTCTCAGTACATACTAATTCTCTCATTGCTGCGAATAAAAACAGATATTAGCCTAAATGCGAAGCAGCAGCAGCATCGTCGCTTGTTGTCGTGTTGTCTTTAAAATAATTTCCATATACTCTTATGTATTCTTTTTTTTTTTTTTGATAGATTGCTGTGCCGCAATTGTTGCATCTATTGTGTTTACAGCATGACGCTTATTAAGGTTTATTCAACACTTTCAGTTTCTTCAAATTTCTTTATAATCTTGCCAATAGCTTGAATTGTGAGTTAGTCATGACGACCACAAATAGCTAGTAATGCTCGTAATGGCCATATTTTAACTATTTTGTTCCCCCTTTAAAGTTCGGTAATTGATCAATATTCGTAAATGGCAACGCTTTTACTAAATAAATGACTCTTTAAATAAAAGTTATTAAATTCTGAAAGCTTTACATATGTATGTAGATAATACGTAATGTTTCTACTTTTTATTTATATTTGCTTAAATAATAAAGGAAAGATTTTTTAAATTTAAATCGAATATTTTAACAAATTTTTCCAGTTTCTATTTTCCAATTTAATTTGTCTTTTTTTTCATTTTTTTTGGTGTTTTTTTCAGCTTTCAGTTTTATGTAATATTTTATGGCACTTGCTTTAATATTATTTTAATAATTGCTTTTAAATGCTGTTCAAGTTGTTGTTGTTTTTTCTGTTCTCTTTTTTATTTATTTTTTTCGGGTTGCATTTTTTCATGCTGTTTGAATTTTTATAGTGACCATTTTATTTGCACCATTTAATTTAGTTTAACTGAAGAAGAAGAAGAACACTAACAAATTAAATAAAAAAAACTTAAAAAACGACAAAAAATAACCAGAAAATTTAGGTCAAATACTTGCACGTCGTCTTGTTGTCACAATTTTTGTTTTTAAATTCTTTTCATGTTCGCTGTAATAGAGAGAAATGATCTCATAGAAATAACGGTTTAATAATAACAACAAGAACAACAACAGCTTGAAGAGAGCATTAATAAAGAGTTTGGCGTACTACTAATACTACTACTACTACTACCACCACTATAACTATTATTACAGCTACTACTACTACTACTACTGAGAGTACATGTAATATAAATAAACATAGAATTACGCTTTCTTTTGCCCTTTCTTATCTCTCTTCTCAGTTACCAGGCATAAGTGCAATAAAAATAACCTTTAAACACAATGTCCTTTTCATTGTTGTTGCTTTCTACAATAATTTTAATGGGTTTTAAACTTTGCTAAACCAACACCCGCACACCCACACACCCACACACTACTCCTTAAGTATTAAACAACGCTGTAAGAGTAGCCATAAAAAAACTGTTTTAAAAATAACTTTTTGTTGTTGTTTTAAAAAAAACTTTCTTTCATTTTTCTTGTTGGTTTTTATTTACAATAAAAGTGTTGTTTTTTGTTGTTAAAAGGCTATTTCGCTATCACCATTATTGTTATTGTTGTTGTTGGTTTTTATTGTATTTTTTTGTAACTTTTATTTTTTGATAAGGCCAATATTTTTTGCTATTGTTGTAATAGCCTTTAGCTTTTTTTGTTTTGGTGTGGCATTCCCTTGCATAAAAACACTTCCACCCACACACACACACATAGTAACTGACTATTAAATTAATAACAACAAAAATTAAGCGATTAAAATTATCAAAGCCAGAGAAAAAAATAACTGTTTTGTTGTTTTTGTTTGTGCGGGAGACACTGAGTGATTGTAGCTAATGGGTGTTAAACATAATGGAGAAAACAAGGGTTCTTTACTCAGTTTCAGAAGTAGAAATTATTTAAATTTTTTTTTTATTAAAACAATAAAAAATTATAGAAAGAAGAGAAAAATTATAAAAAATTAAATTTTAAAATTTTAACTTTATTTCATGACTTAACAGTTCAAAGAGAGAGACGATTGTGCTACAAAATATTTTTTCCCCTCATTTTAAATCTCCTAGAATAGTATTTCCATACAAAACAGTTGAAATTTTATATTTTTTGTAAATGATTTTGTATTTTGTGATTTGAAAAGATTTTTTCTGAATTAACTACAAGTTTAGTACTTTACTTTTCTTGCAAATTATCAGAGAAAAATGTTTGTTTATTGCCTGGGATAACTAATAAATATTTACTTAAAATACTGGATGGAATTTCAACAGAGGTGTGTGTACTGAAAATTTAGTACTGGGTTTTATAGGCTAAAATTTAATAAAAAGCTGCTTTTGTCTATTTCGTTAAAAAGAATTGCATAAAATATTAATGCTTCCTTAGTATTTTTTAAAATTTTTTGTGTGTACTAAAAATTTAGTACTTTAGTTTTCTTGCAAATTATAATAGAAAATTTTTGGTTTTTACTATAATAACTAATAAATAATGCCACAAAATTGTTTAGTTCTATAAGATACTAAAAAATGCATGTACTAAAAATTTAGTACTTTTATCCATAAGTTAAAATTTTATAAATTACAAGTTTTTGTGAAAATAATTTCCTAAAATATGGCGTTAAAGTGTTTGAGAGGATTTTAAATGTATACTAAATGTTTAGTACTTTAGTTTTCTTACACAATTCCATCACAAAGTTAATATTATTTGCTTGGGATGATTACCAATAAAAGTATTACAATTTTATAGAGCTTTAAAAGACATTCTCAGAAAAAAACAATGTACTAAAAATTTAGTACTAAGTCATAACGTTTAAATTTGGTAATTAAATAGGCTTTGTTTGAAATCATTGTTAAAAATGAGGCTTTCAATAATTTTAGAGAAGTTTTTGAATGTACAATGGGTCAATTCGACCTCCGGGTACTGTGCTTGTCTTAATTGACAAGTACACGTCCTTTTGAATGTACTAAAAATGAACACTTTAATTTTTTAAAGTATATTTTTAGATTTTCCAACAGAAACGTGTCTGCATTAGACAAAAAACCCTATTTAAAAGGAATTTTGTTAAACAAACATTTTGTTGTTGCTCCTTCTAATTTTCCAAACATTTTTCAATTTAATGCTGCCAGAAAATGTTGTTATTTTCTCTTGTTGTTGTTGTTGTTGCAATCAATATTGGCAAATATTTTTGAGAAGAAACAAAAAAAAACACACTGAAAAAAGAGGATAGAGATCACAATGCAGTAAAATAATAAAAAACACAGCAACAACAACAAACTAATATTGCCTTTAATAATGTTTTTTTTTTTTTGATATTTTACTTGAAATTACATGCAAGTCATGTTCATGTTCACTTTTCTACTTTCATATACAGACACACGTGTGTGTGTGTGTGTGTGTGTTTGTCTGTCTATACATGGAGAAATTTGAGCAAAATATGTACTTGGAGAACAAAGGAAAAGTGCACACGAACAGATATTGTTGCTGTTGGTGTTGTTGTAACAGTAAAAACTTTTCGAAAATGATTTCAAAATCGCAACAAAATCCAGGTTTTTGTTTTGTGTTCAAGTCTTTTCAAAGAAGGATTTGATTGTCAGGTCTTGTCTTGTCTCTTTACATACTTGTTGTGTAACACGTACTTCCGACGTACATACACACACACACACCCGCTTATATTCTTTTAATATTCCCTTTTTATTCCTTTTCTTTTTCAAAATTTCTTTTTATTTTTCCTTTGATTGTGCTAAGCTTTGTTTGATTTTTGTTGTGTTGCTTGCAAACACCACCTTTAAAGACAACAAAAAAAACAAGAAAAAACAGCAGACAAATGAGTAGGAAACTAAAGAAAAGCTCTCCCTTGAGAGTAAAAGAGCTTAAATCAACCAGTATTAGCAACCAAAACAACCAAACACGCTACAACGCCAACCTATTTAAGTGTGTGGGTACATGTACATGTATACGTATATACAATATAAGAGTGTATTTGTTTAACCATTATTTCCTGTTTCAATACAATTTCATTTCATTTCATTTATTTTCTTTTTCTTCTTTCTTTTTCTTTCTTTTCTTGAAACATTTTGTTCGTGTTTTTCATTTCTTAAGCTCTTTTACTTACTGCCTCTACTTCTCTCTCTCTCTCTCTCTCTCCTTATTTTCTTTTCTCAATTGCTAGTACATGCCAATCATATCTACTCAGTCACTCACTGTTTTATTAATACGCAAGAAGCAGTATAACAACAAAACTCTTATTATAATGTTCTCTGTGAGACTTGCTGTTTGTTTGTTGTTGTTGTTGTTTTTCGTTTCTATTTTTTTTTTTATATGTTTCACTGTACTACACTTCGACTTCCGTTAGTTTTTGCTTCAATGCTTGCTTAATGCCCAAACACCCACTCTTCTTTCTAAAATACAATACTTACTGCTTTTCTACTCTGTGCTCTTATTCACACTCATTGACTTGTAAAATCTTTTTTTTTTATATGTACATACTCTCACCTACACATACATACAATATTTGTATTGTTTATACTCCAACACTTACATACCGTTACAGAGTTGGTGTTTGCATGCATGGGCATGTACAGACGTAGTATGTACCAGTACAACAGAAAACAGTGTGGCAATGCTGTTGCTATAGTAAAAATCGTTAAAATAAATTCATTTTTCAATTGTATACGGGTTTTTGGTGATCGACAGTCGAGGAAATAGTGTCATATAAATGCTAAATACTTATGCTAGATGGCATTAGAAAAACCAAAAATTTATTCTTGCTTTGTTTCTATGTTAGTCTGTTTACAACAACAAAAAAAAACGCCTTTTTATTATTTTAAACTCTGTATTTACACCATTGTGTTGCTGTGTTCAGTCTCTGTAAATTTACTCCTTATGAGACCCCAATTACTCATGCTCTTGTTTTATAAACACTCTCTTTAATTTATCTCGTCTTACCATCTCGTTTCCTTTGCAACAAAACAAAAAAAATCGTCAACATGTTTATTGTATAGATCTTTTACAGTTAGAATTTTTGTTTTGTTCTTTTGTTCGTTTTATTCTTTCATTGTTTTTTGCATGCAAGGAATACATTGTTGTTGTTGTCGTTGTTGTTATTACTATTGTATGCTCTTTGCCAAAGCCAACTCGCATTTATACTTTACTAAGGGCATATAAAAATGTAAGTGTGCATGTGTGTGAGTGTGTGTGTATGAGTATTGTTTTATACTCTCTATTCATTTCAGTTCATTTGCTGGGCTGTGTGTGAATCATCGACATCAACATCATAGTCATCATCATTTAAATTGAGTGTGGAGTAGGGGGGGGGGGGTAGTATGCTAGAGAGACTCTTTATATTTTTATTGGGGTTGAGTAGTTTGTTAAAAGAGAACATTTGCTTACACACACATTTAAAGTAAGTGTGTGCGAGAATTTTCTATGGTGTTGCCATTTTATTTAGCACAAGCACAAGAAGGTGTGGGGTATTCTATATTTTTTTTTTTGCTATTTGGTATGTTCAAATTTAAACTTTAATTTATTAAGCAAGGAGAGGGGGGGGATAATTTATTTAATTTTAATTAAATATTAAAGGAAATATCGTATTTAAAAGGTATTGTAGATATCAGAACTTTAGCAATTAAGGGTGATTAAGGAGAAATTTAAACCATGTTTGCAGTCGAAATTGAATTAAAAATTTTATTTAATTTTTTTTTTAAATAAATTATTTTTATCGTTTTTATTGATTTTTATCGACTGTTTTTTTAATGTATTTTTGAGTAATAAAAGAACATTAAACTTATTTATTAAACTTATTTATTATAAGACTGGGTGTCAAAATATGTATTTTTGTTGTTTATAAAAAATGGTGCATATTTTTAGGCTTAAAATATGTACAAAAATATGGTATTTTTTATGGGTTTCCATTTTGTATGTGTTATGTTAGCGTGTGTGTGCATACACATACATATATTTGATATGATGTGATATTTATTACAAAGTATTATGGTTACAGTAAACATTCCTTTACTCCCTTCCACTCTATGACTCCTTTACACTTGACTGCTTGACTATGGCTTTATATACCAAAATTTAATACAAATTTTTATTTTCATAAAATTTGTTTGGTTGCTTGGTTTTGTTGTTGTCTCTTTTTTTAAATATCACTTTGCCTGGGTCATAAAATTTCATGTGGCGCCATAAAAATATAAACGTTAAGGAAAAAAAAGCAAGGAAAACGAGAAAGAAAAACTCTCGAAATGAACTTCGCGACTAGCTTTTGAAATACAGCCGTATGGTATGCATTTAACAAACGAATGAATGTATTATTATGCATTTTATTTAATTTATAGTCGGGCTATAAAGAATTTATTTGAATTTTGAACGGATTAAAATGTTTTATTATGTTTTTTTCCATTATTTACACAATGTAAATAATATTTAAATGTGAGTTTTAAAATATTTATTTTGCTATAAAATATATGTACAAAAATATTGAATATCTTTAATTTTTTACATTATTTACACTATGTAAAGAATAGGTAAATAATGTCTAAAATGAACACTGAGTATACAAATTTATGTTTGTCTTCAGAATTTAAAAATTTTCGCTTATTTGACGTGTAAACAATAATATTGGAAAGTTATACATACAAATTGTGATTTATTATTTAATTTTTTCTCTAAGTTTACATTGTTTACATATGTAAAAAATATTTAAAATAAATGTTTAAATATTTTCTGTTACTTTACATTGTTTACTCGAAGTAAAAAATATGTAAACAATTTATAAAAACTAATTTTAGAAAATTTTTCATATAAATTATGGTTTGTTATTAAATTTGAAACATTTCTCATCACACTTTATTATTTACACAATGTAAACAATAGGTAAACAATAGGTAAATAATAAATTAGCAATTGTTAAACAAAGGGAAAAGTGATAGCCACAATGCAGCCTGAAAGACTGTAAGTACTGCTTCATCTGACTACTCAAGTTTTAATATTTAGGCCCCTAAGAGCTAAACTATGTGTAATAATGATGAGTAAACAATGAGTAAAAAATGAATTAGGGTAAGCAAAACAAAGTGTTTGATTATTTTCCTGTTATCTTAAATGAATTTCTGGATTTTACAACTTGGCCTAAAGTCCTCAATGGGAACGAATATGTTCATATTCATAGACATTCAAAATTTACTTCTTATTTTTTAGAACAAGTCCTTCTCTTAAATTTTGAGGTTTAAAGCTTTACATTTTCGTTCATTTTACTGTCCTTATCAGTATAATAACTTCCGTTTTAGAGGCTAAAATGTGTGCCTTTTATTTCCTATTCATTTTTCCTCTTTTTTCTGCTTTTATTCTGTTTTTTATTTCTGCTGATTATAGAATGATATATTTTTTATAAGCGGCATGTTTCTCATTTTATTTTATTTAATTTTTTTTGCTCTCTCTCTCTCACTCTCTCTCTCTATTTTTTCCCTTCAATTTAAAAAGTCATCTTGATATGACAAATTATTGACAACGTCCTCGAGTATACACTGCCACACACCAGCTTCTAGCAGCACTGGCAGTTTTATTTTTTATGTCACAGCATTTAGATATAAGCCGAGTAAAGAGGCAGCAATAGACATGATTTGAAATTTTTGTCAATTTGTTTGAACAAAAAAAAGAAAAAAAATTTTTTTTTTCTTTTTATTCCTCTTATTATTTCATTTATGGTATTGTGTTTCATTCTTTTTCTTTTTTTTATTTCTATTTTTTTCTATGCAAAAAAAAGAGAAAAATTTCATGAGCCTTTTATGACATGTGAGAACGTTTCTTCCATTCTTTAGATTTTAAAAGCAATGGTAACACTGTAGACTTCAATGGTTGTTAAATACAGCCCAAGAGTATTTGTAGGCATATGCATGTGTGTGCGAACATACTACACTCACACGCTCTTTTGTGTTCCCCCCTTTTTAAATGGGTTTGAAATATGCTCTCATCATACTTTACTTACATACTCTCATACATTTTGTCATACCAACATGTATTTGAAATTCCCTACGGTATTTTTTATATGTTTGTGTTAGATTAGGTTGTGAATTTTCTAGGAAAAAAAAAGTTGGAGAGAAAGGAATTTGTGTGGGTGTGGGTATCATACAAATCTTTAAGTGACAATGCTGTTATCACTGTGGCATAATTTCATTTTATTATAACAAAAGCTCTCTTTTTTACTTTTATACGTACATATGTAAGTATGTATGTATGTATGTATGTATGCGTGCATGCTACCACCACCATCACCTACGCATAGAAATTAAATGAAATAAACTCTGAATGATGAATCGAAATGAATCACACGTTTTTGTAAAGCAGCTATAAAAACAAAAACAACAATTACTTGCTAAGGAAACATTAGTCAGAGAACAAGTGAATGAGAGATCGAGAGAAGGGGGAGGGGGAGAGTATAAGTAAGTAAGTGAGTTTAAGGGGGGAGTTTGTGTGTGTTTTATTTAAAGGTTACTTGAGTAAAAAAGATGAAATAATTTGTGTAATGCCGTTACCGGTATTGTGTTGTGTTGTTTTATTTGTTTACACTTGAATTTATTTCCTTTTGAATATATTTTTCTCTCTCTAGCTCTCTCTCTGCCCCTCATAATATGCTTTACTTTATAACTCTCTATTATAAGGTTGTATGCTAGTATTTGTTTTTTCTTAATGTGTCGGGCTTTGTTATTGTAACGGTAACGGTCACTCAAGTGTAGTGAAAAAAAAAAATCGGCGTAACAACATCAATGGAAACTTGTTTAGGCAGCCATTTTTAAAATAACAATTGAAATTAAGGGCATTCAGTTTTCTGTTTCTGTTTCTGTATTTAAATTGAAATTTTCATTTAAAAACGCTGTCATTCAAATAAATTTCTTTTAATTTTAAATCATTTTCTTATTTATTTTGTCATGGTTTTCGTTTCCCTTTTCCCTGGTAAGGGAATTCATAACAACATTTTCTGTTTTTCTTTTTATATACTTCAGGCACTCATATTTCTCTTTGAAATCTCCTTTTGGGTCTGTGCATCAATGTCAGTTTTCTTCTCTTGTGTTTAAGCTTGCCGCAACTGTTAAATAATTTCAAAAGACTTCGAATGTATCTTTCGAGTCTTAAGAAGGGAAATAAAATGAAATCCAAGAAAATTTTCAATTTTATTCATTTTTAATAGGCTTAACAGGACAACGAGCAATCTATTGGGGAATTCAAGATTTTTTTTATTAAAAATTGCAAAAGAAATATATGTATACGAGTATTTCGTGGTTACAAAATCCGTGGTCTATAAGGATGTCGGATTTAAATAACTTTCATCTTCACAGTGTCATTTATTTAGTGAAAGGGATAGCCATTACGAATAATGGATGGCTTGGCAACCAAAGACTGTAAAGGAATAATTTAAACGTGGCCCTTATGAGCATTGCGCAGTAATTATTCGCAAAAATTGTCAAAAATATAAAGAAATTTGAGCAGATTGCATGCAATTACTGGTATTGGCAAACTTATGCACTTAACACTGTACGCACTATCGGAAATATTACTTCTATTAAGCAAAATGTGTGTGATTCCACAACGTTCTTAGCAATTGGGTTTATCTTACGGCTCATAACGATGTATTTTACAATTGATTTTGCACTTTCATTCATATAAAGTTCAACTCATGCAATAATTGAATACGGCTGAACATTCAAAATGCCGCGGATATGCTGGTTGTGTGCTAGGGCAACAGGCTTCAAATGTTGATTTTTCAAACAAAATTTTCTTCAGCACTGAAGCTTATTTCTCACTCTTAAGGCACGGCATTGCTTATCGCCACTGTCCCATATAGGGCTCAGAAAACTGAGAAATGCTGGGAAACTGCCACTGCATGTGGGAGGTGTCGGTGGAGCCTAGTTTTTGCAAAATGACTCAGAAAGAATCATTAAAGTGAATTTAGGGTACTATGTCCGCATAATAGCTGAAGATAATTAAGTGGATGGCAGGTTGTTTCTACAAGATGGTGCCAAGAACTGCATAACATGAACAATTTCGTTATTGCATGAGAAGTCCATAGAAAGTGTAATTTTACGTTTTGGGGACGGAATTAGAAGAATGTATCTACGTGGCTAATCCACTAGCGTTGAAAACCAAAATTTTGCATTTCATTGAATAGATGCTGCCTGAAATGTCTGAAAAAGTGTAACCTATCCAGAGGAGGTCATTTAAATCTTATTGTATCTCGTAAATACAATCTTCATAGCTTTCTAAGGGTTTTACTTTACTTTACATATGAAACCCGACGACTTTTGCAAAATTTACAACATTTTTAAAGGCTTTTTGAGGCAAAGCATTGGTAACCATCAAGAATTTTGGTTTAAATTCAATATTTAATGCGATTCTCTATGAAAACTATACATTTTTTCGATAAATTTTCTGTTAAATTTATTAAAAGCATTTTATTTATTAAAATACATTTTTTTTTGTTAAAAAAAACGTATTTTTTATTTGCCAAATATACGCAGGCAACAAGGCGGCGGCAGGCAGGTATTCATGTGTCAAACACAAAATCACAATTTAAGCACTCTTCAAACACTCTTTCAATCACTAACAATGCAAAACCAATCAATACAACTTCTTTTTTTTTCTACTTTTTTTATTAAAAAAAATCGGGAACCTGGCAACACACTCATACACAAAAAAGAGTGGCTTGAAAACATTTTAATGCTCTAAAGAGTGATAACAATGGAAAACAGTTTTTTTCTTTTTACTTTAAATGGAAATTTTTAAATGGGAAATATTGACTTTAACCATTGAATTGCTTGCTTGGTTGGTTGGTTGAGTGTTTGACTGATTCTATTCTATTTTCATTTGTTATTTATTTATAAAAAAGAAAAAACAATACGTTCCCAATTATTTGTTGTACAGAAACAGGAAAATAAGAATTAATGTTTGCATTGCTGTTGCTGTTGTGCGAGAATAGCCTTAATATTAATGGCGTGTGCATATAACAAACAGTTATCATTGAGAGAACAATAACAAACAAACGAACCAGTTTTCAAAGGCTTTACAAAATTGATAAAGAGTCGTAGTCGTCGTCGTCATCGTCAGTTTGTGTTTTTTTCATTCTTCACTCAATACAACACACAGAGAGATCTTGAATTCTTATTGTAAACAATTCACTCTCTTTCTCTCTCTCTGTTCGCTTTGTATTTCAACCGTTAGTTTTTGTGTTTTTTTTTTTAGTTGAAAATTTTCTGTGTTTATTTTTTCTCTCTCTCTTCATTGTTTTTATATATTAAAGCTTAATAAAACACACAGTGTACTATAAACACTGTGTGTGTGTGTGTGAAAGTGTATGGCTGTATCAGTGTGAGTGTATTTGGGTTGTTAGGATTTTTTAGGCTTGACTGCTTTTGAGTTCATACACCCCCGTGTTTATTGTTCTCTATGGGTTAAAGAACACACAGGCACCCACACACATACATACATATATGAGTCACTCCATATCTACTACACTGAATTGAAAAAATGTAAAAAAATAAATACAGTCAAAGCTCGGTATAACGAACGATATATTGTCAGGCCCTTTCGTTATAGTGAAAAATTCGTTATATCGCAAAGTTTTTTTTTATCAAAATTTTATTAAAAAAAGATACATACATTCAACTCATTTTATTAAAAATATATAGAAATGTCCTTAAAATAACGCTTGATAATCAATAAGTGAGTAAAAGTGTTAAAAATTATTTAAGTTGGTGGAAAAAAATCATTTATAGATCATATAGAATCATTTATAGTTTACAAGTAACTTGAAGACTCATTTGAAGAGCTTCTTCCTGTATTTCTCGAAGTACTAATTGTTTTGAAATATTAATATTATTTTGGGAACCCCATTGTATACATTTAGCAAAACATTTTATTACTTTAGTATTCTTTATTTTCGTTTCATTATTAGAAAATTTGTCAACAATTTCAATATTATCCTCATTTTCGTCATCTCCATCCAAAGTAGGATCATTCAAGTCTCCATTGTTGCAAAATATTAAGGCAAGGCTTAAATTTGCTTACATTTGGAAAAATTGTACTTAGTAGTCTGACTCCACGTCTTATACACTGTACTTCATCCCCTAGAAAAGGTCCAGAAAGGGAGATCTCGTCCTTATCATCAAACTCAAAATTTTCCAAAAACAGAATTTTTTTTCCAACATTTAGATAAAGCGTCCTCCTTAACATTGTTCCAGGCTAGACCAATCATACAGGACGCATCATAAATAGAAAGTCTTTTTAAAAAATTTATGATGTCACCTGTTTCAGATGCCACTACTTTTGAAAGGAGGCTATTTCTGTAGTGTAATTTGAGTAAGCGAATGGCGTTTTGGTCCATTGGCTGGATAAGAGGAGTCACGTTTGGTGCCATGTACATTGCCAAAATTTTCTCATCTTCTTTATTTTTTACGAGTTCCTCAGCAGGAGGATGACTTGGAGCATTGTCCAGTATCAGCAAAGCCTTCATTTCCAAATTTTTATGACCACTTGTTCAAAAGCAGTGTGTGTTTGTATACAATAAAAACCGACGGTACTTAACGAACATTTTTTGTGTTCTCTTTTGTTACATTCTTTTTATTTTTACCATTTTTTAAATCATTCGTAATACTGAGCTTGAAAATTATAAAACATTCGTTATATAAGGTAGTCAATGTAAGAAATTTGCTCATACGTTATATCCCGAATTCGTTAAAGTGAGTATTTGTTATACCGGGCTTTGACTGTATGTAAAGATGGTTAAATAAAAATTTAAAAAATTAAAGATTTTATAAAAAATAATATAAACTCACGCAATACATCAGAAAATATAGGATACTGGGAATAAATTCTCAAAGACTAAAGGAATTGAACTCCGGAGCTCCTATGCGGTCTGAACTCCTTACCACTTTAGTTTTAAACAGATGATTGGGAAAAGAAGGAGGCTTAATTCAGTATGTTTAGTTCTCCGACTGGTGGGTGGCGTAAAGAGGATGAAAATCTGTTATCCCTAATAGCAGTGACATTACTTGTTTAATTAGTCGTTACTACCCCTTTAGTCAGGATTACAACCAAGTTTCCTACGTCACCCCCCATGTTTTGTATATTCATTTAATAGGTGAAGCTACAATTTGAAGTCAACTGTGAACAACAGATTTTTGAGAAATTTTTCCTGGTGATCTTATTTTACTCTCAGAGTTTTCGCCAGAAGACAGACTGGAAAATCCGCCATAGAGATCCTCTTGGTCACGATTAGGCTATAAATTTGGTATAAATTCCACTCCTTGACTAATGGTTCCAGGGTAGAGAGAGAACGTGTTCGATCGCTAGGTTGAGTTGGAGCATAAATGAATTAATTTTTCTCTCTTCCATTATGTCCTCATGTGGCTTCTACAGAAATTGCGATTCGAGGAAGCAGGACGAGGTCATCTATCACTGTCCACCACTCTAAAAAAATTAGAAGAATTTAAACAAATAAAACAAAAAATTAAAGAGTTTTTAAGAAATTGTTCAAATTATTATTTTTCTTTGATTTTTTTTCTCTTGTAAAAACCCTTTTTATCGAGAACTAAAAATTTAAAAAAAAAGGAAAAAACAGCATTGAAGGTTTCAATAAAACATTACAAAACATAACAGCATACATAAATACATATGTATGTACAATAGCTACGGTGTATGTATGTGTGTGTGTTTTTGTACAGTTAAAAAAAAAAGAAGAAAAAAATCAAACAATTGAATAGAAATTGAAAATGGGGTCAAAAGGTTGCTATAAATGTGTACAACAGTGTAGTGTGTATATTGCTTGCTTGTGCATGCATGTGTACGTGTAAGTGTAACAGTCTTGCTCCTCTCACAATACAATACAACACAACACAACACAACACACATGTCTAGATAACAAATGGCATAAATTATAATGAGAAGTTCACTTCAATACACGAACACTTATGTGTGTGTGTGTGCTTGTGTGTATATAACGTCGTACATATAATTCATGTGTGTATGCTACACGAGAGCACATCAATAAATTCAAATATTCATGCATTCATACGTAAAATATCTTTTTCTATCTCTCTACTCTCTCTCACTCTCTCTTTATTTTATGATAAATTGTATATCAGTAGATGTGTGTATGTATGAGTGAGCGTGAGGTATGTGTATTGAATATTTCGATAAGAATAAAATATTATTTTGGTAGAGATTAAAACCGAACACGAAACCAACCAAACTAAGGAAAATTACAAATAAATAATAAAAAAAAGGAGGTGAGACGAAATAAAAGAGTGTAAATCATGAGAGAGCGAGAGAGAGAGACAGACAGATAAGAGATAAAAGAACTGTTATAATGCAATATATCATAATGTGTGTAACTATATACCCCCTTTTCTTTTATCGTAATAAAATTTAGAAATAATTTTCAAAATATTTCTGTTTTTTCATTATTTATTGCTAAAAAATTCTTCAAATCCTAATAATATTTTCTTGTTTTTATATCTTTTCAGGTATGTACACCAACATTTATTTTCTTAATTTAAATAATATTTTCTGGTAAGTCAACGACCATTTTTATAATAACAAATTACATATCAATTTTGCCAAAAGCCATGATTTTAATGGACTTTTTATTTCATTATAATGTTTACACTTTGTCAAGGTGATTTAAATAAATTTGTCTGTATTGTATGCAGCAATTGGTGCTTTTGTGATAGTTTTCCAACACTTTTTCATTTATTTCTGAAGATATTTTTGAAGAATATTGGTTTTTAAATGCGCCAACGTTAGGGTATTAAACGTTAGGACCGTAGTCTTTGCCGTAGGCACACACAAAAAAGATTAAACTCCATTAAATCGCATGATCTTGTTGATCAGTTAATGTCGTTAACACTCTTTCTGGAAACTTGTAATGCAATAAAGCCAAAAATGGTTGTGGTCACTTACATCATACAGTCATAGCTTTCTGAATTAACGACAACTGTTTTTCCAAGATCATATGACATCCCCACCTTCAAACCACATTTCACAGTCGCTTTTCCCGCAAGCAATCGCTTTTTTACAATCTCTTCTGGGTCCTGCGAGCCATAGTATTCAATCATTTTGCTTGTTGACGTAAATATCGAATATTTTGTAAGAAAAATTAGCATTAAAAGCTTGTTGTTTTAGCTTGTTGTTCGTACCTTCGGTTGAATTATATTTTATATAGTCGGAGTAGCAAATCCCAATGAAAAATATGCCATAATGAACCATAGGAGAACCACAATTGCTAAAAATGCTGTGAAATCAATACGTTCGAGCTTTTTGCCAGGTGCTCTTGCTGACATATAGCATTGGGACCCACAGTTTCTCTAATAGAAGTGATATTTTGACCAGTATGTACTCTCTGATGGTGCACAGACCTGATCACAGCAGCAACTCTTCAAATTTCGTTGCAATCTTGCCCCTTTCCTCTCACAGTAGATGAATTACGCGTTCTTCGGTTCTTATGTGTTGTTAGGTTATGCTGAGTAATTAAATCGAAATGTTTGCAAAGAAAGGTTGCTCGTATAATCATAGTAAACGCAGTGCGTGACAAAACATGATCGAAAATGTATTGAAATTTTTACTGATCATTGATTGGAAATTTCTGACTTTATAAAACACATGTTTTGCTGTTTTACTTCCATTCTGTTATATTTTAAATTGCATTTTCTTTTAGTTTTCACATACAGGTTTTATTTTTTGAATTTCTTAAATAAATTTCAATTTGAAAACATTTTTTTACATTTTTTTGAAGAAAATAAATTTTATTCAATTTAAATTTGTATTTATTCCCAGAGAGTTCCTTTTTTCCATTATTTTTTTTTTAAACAAATTGCAATACAGAATACATTTGTGTGTGTTCTCCTAGGTCCACAACCACAACTGTCAGCAATTGAAAAATATTTAAAAAAAATCTCATTTAAAACATTTGTTTTTTACTGTTTTTTAAATATAAACGAGCTGAATTGAACTTACACTTACACACTTACACTCTTATACTCTCCTTCTGTTGTATGAGTGTGTGTGAGTTTTTTTTAAACAAAAACAAATGAAGCTTGCAAAAAAAATGTAACGGACTACACAGAAAGGCATAACATTTGTTGTTTTCGTTCAAAACTAAATAAACATGGCAATAAATTACGAAAAAAAGTAAGGCAAAGCAACAAAACAAACAAAAAAAGGACCTTAACAACACCCACTTAGATTTAAAGGTTCATACAGAAAGAGAGAGAGAAGGAGAGAGATAGCGAATGCGAGTATAAGAAACTAATGATTATTGTAATGCCATGTCCATATACATACATACATATACAGGAGAGTAGAAAAACCTACCACAAGGCTATAAAAAGTATAGTACATTCAAAGCCCAAAACAATGTAAAAAACATACAAAAAAGAATACAAAAACAAAAACAAAACAAGAGTTTTTAGTTTTTTTCTTTTTAAAGATTTCTTTTATTCTCTAATTTTGAATGTTAGTGTACATATGTAAGCATAAGTGTGTGTGAGAGTTATTGTTCTATAAGACTTTGGCAGGTAAACTTTACCAACATATTAGTTTTCTCTTACACACACACATCCGCTTGCAAATGTGTAAAGCATTGAAAATTGTTTACAATTTTTTTCTCTTTTTTTCAAAAATATTTTTTTACCTCGCTCTCTCTCCGCACATTTATACAATAGCCCATTACATACATATAGAGTAGTGAGTAGTGCTTTAAACTAAAACTGTTTTCAAGAGAGTGAAAGAGTCGAGAGTAAACAAGAAATATTATGGCTGCCTACTATACAAGAAAAACAACAAACACCTTGTGTGTGTGTTTATATGCATGCATGAGCATGCACACATATGGTTGTATGGATGTGTGTGTGCAGTTTTATAATTTCTTTTCAAACAACAAATGGCTGTTAAGATATAAATTTTATGCTTGCACACACACATATTCCTCGCATTAGTTTTTTTTGTTTAGATGTATGTATGTGTATGTGCGTTGAGAGTTGTACATATGTGAAGGAGTTTTTAATAAAAGTTGTTGTTTTTATTTTCTCTCAGTTTGTTAATATTAGAAGGAACAGTGGCGTGGGCGTTTAAATTGAATTTGAAATCACAAGCTTTATTGGATTGTTTGTAATCCTTCAATACCTTACACTTGCCTGTTAATTATAAAAGGAAAAAGAAGGGTCCATTAATTTTCTTTTTTTTTTTTGCTTTTATTTGGTAATTGTTGACAGGTTCCATTCTTTATGAATTTTCTTATGCAATTTGTTTTGTTTTAGTTCTTCAATCAGCAAATAATTCACTAATCCTCCGTTATTTTTCTGAAGGTATGTCTTGCCACAGTATTCTCCACATCAGATTTGTTATGGGTCAAGTTACGCTTGGAAATTTCTCGTAGAGATCAGTAGACTAGCAATATTCGTAATATTCCTTAGCGAAGGCTGCCCAATTCTTCCTTTCCAGCCTTAGCACTGTAAACAGCACGACTGCGAAAGCCTCCAGCGAATATTTCGCAATATTGAGAGCAGTGCACTAGTACAGTACGTAAGATACAGTGAGCGCCGTAAGTGAGTCAACACCCACTATAATTTTAAATTTTCTATTATGTCCTTAAGTATAAAAAAAGTTCCCTTATCATGAATTGTTTTTTAGTTTTAACATTTTAAACGTTTTTATTTTTGGAAGTTTATTCGACTATTTACTTTTATTTACTATATTTACTTTTCTTTCTATCCTAAGAAAATGAATTATTTCAGTGGTGTTTACTCACTTTTGACGCTCACTGTAATTCATATCGTCCTACCATTTTGCCAAGCACATGCAATGAAATCCATTCTTAGGAGGGGAGTTATTTTATTGCAGCTTGACCAGCATATTTCTCTTAAACATAGCCTGAATTTTTTGAAAGTTCAATTTGAATTTTTTTTTCATTTAATTTGGCAAAGGATTTTAATTTTATTATAACCGGGGCGACCCACTGTGGCATACAAAATTACCGCTTGTTGGCAGTAATTTGCTGTTTAACATTTTATTTCTGCTAAATTTATGCTGATGCGTATAATTTTATGATTTTATTTGTGTGTATGTGTATGTGTGAGTGAGTTATATTATTTTCTCCTGCCTCTCTCTCTCTCTCGCTTTCTTCCATTTTTCTTTTGCGCTTAGGTTGGTAGGAGGCATGAGGAGGAATGAAAATTGTTGTTGTTGCTGATTTTAATTTTAATCTTCTTTTACATTAACAGTCGTCTGCATAAAATTTCTCTCTCTCTCTCTCTCTCTCTCTCTCTGTCGTTATAATTCTAAATGAGATGTGTTTGCTGACTGGCACAGCTAATGTGTTGATGCTTTTTTTTCTCTAAGATATGACCGGTATATTCGTTGTTGTTATTTATGTTAATATTGTTGCTGTATTAGGCATTTATGCGAGTGTGTGTGTGTGTGTGCGAGACTGCCTGGCATTGTTGTAGATGTTGATAACGTAACTCATAAGCAGATAAAATAAAAAAAACACACACACACACACACTGAATTTAATTTTTAAAATATGATGCTGTTGCTGCTTCTGTTCTGCATAAAAATTTATGTTTTCTTATTATTCATGCTCTACTACCACCACCTCTACTACATACTTCGTATACGTCTCCCTCTCTCTATCTTTCTCTCTCTCTCTGATGTAATGTATGCTAATAAAGTAGCAGCATTTGTTTGCTGCTGTAATGTATCTTCGTGAGTAGTGTGTGTGTGTATTATACTTTTTATAGGCCAATTATGCACTGTGTGTGTGTCAAGTTCTTAAAATTTATGCTGAAAAAAGACAGAAAATGTTGCATAAACAGTGCGTTAAAATTCTATGAAAATTAAAAATAATTTTTATGCTCATTTTGGTCATTTTTATTTCTGTTTTAGCGGAAGTTGTTTGGAAAATTATTTTGTCTTAAAGGAATTTATAAAAACTTAAGCCTACTTTAAGGCGAACTTTTTTGCGGCTTGTCTTTATGAGTTTCTTTTGATTATTTTGGCTTTTGCAGTATACTTTAAGGGTTGCTTTCTTCACATTTGTTCCATAAAAACTACTATGAAAGTAAAGCATATTTTAAGGCGTGAAATTTGCATTTTACTTATATTGCTTGAGTAGTTTTGAAATTATTTAAAGCATTTATTATTGCCTGTTGTAGGAGTTACTTACATTGCTTGAGTAGTTTTGAAATTATTTGTAGCCTATTTTAGGGGTTTTAACTTTAAATGTAGGTTGTTTTTTAAAGTGAATTTATGAAAGTGAAACATATTTTAAGGTAGAGTTTTTCGTTTCCAAATTTAATTTTGTTTAAAACAAAGTGCAAATAAAACTGAAGCATATATTAAGGCGAAATGTGCATATTTCTAGTATTTTTAAGCATTTACTCCTTATTTTAGTTTCTGTTGTCTTAAAGACAAGTTTCCTTCAATTAATTTTGTTTTTAACGAATTTAGAAAACTGTAGCATATTTTAAGGCATTAGGCATAAGGATTGTTGTAATTATTTTATTATTACTCTTTAAATTTATTTCATTTTAAAGACATTTTTTAACGTAACACATATGTTAAGGTATTAAGTATTTTTTACATTTCCTTTACCATTTAAAGCCTACTTTAAGGGTTATTTCATTTTCCCTAATGTTATTATTACTTTTTGGAGAGTTAATGGGCAAATTCATGATTCCTGGTGCTGTAATTAAAATAAAATTTCCATTTTCACAAACACAGACAAAGCTTTTCAAGATAAATTTCAAGAATTTATGGCATGTGGCTATAAATTTTAGGAGGGGTGTTTACGACTTTTTAATTTAAATTTTTTAATTTTGAAAAGAAAAATTCTCCACTCAAATGTATTGTGTTGAGGTAAGAAGGCAAAATAAAGGGGGAAGAGGGGATTAAAAAGTAGCGTAGTGTTGGTAGGGTAGGGGGTAAAAGCAAGGATTGATGGTTTACGTTGATTGTTGGCAATGTTTTGGCATATTTTGTGTTGTTATAACAACAACAATACCATGGTTATACACACAACAAAACATATACAATTTAACAACATTTTTAGGTCCTTCTACACATACACACACATTCTTTTTTTCTCTCTCTCTCTCCTTTAGATTTTTAGTGATATTTCATCGCATATGAATTACGTTTAAACCTTAAAAAACATTTTTAAGCCACTTGCTGTATACATATGTACGTTTTATTCCCTACATTCCGCTCCCATCCTAATGTAACCTTCTTAAATTGTTATAAAATGTACATACATTTCTTGTTGGTGGGTGGTTGGTAAAGAAGATACACTGTGTTGATGCCGGTGTGCTGGTGCCCAAACTGATAAACCTTAAGCTGTCATTACAGCCAACCATGTTTCCTTCTATTTCCTTCCTTCTCTACACTTTTTAAGAAAAACACAAGGTGAAGCAACAAAAAAAATTGAAAAATATTGAAGTTTGTTGTTGTTTTTTTAGTAGAAGATTACAGTGTTGAAAAGAAAGAAAAAACCCAGGAAGGATATGTCAGAACAGGAAGAGGGGTAGACATCAGAGCGGGACATATTTGTTTTTAAGTGATTTAAAAGGATTAATATCCTTCTTTAGAATTCCGTTTGTTCGTTTTTTTTTTATATGAAATTTCCTTATAATCTATTCTTCTTGGTAAAAACAAAACAAAAAAAAAAAAGAATGGAAAAGGAAAACAATTTGAATTTAAAATTCAGGACATTGAAAGGATTACAGAGAGTATTTTTACTTCTTTTTTTGCATGTGAGGTTGAAGTATGTAATGTGTGGGGGATTTGAAATCATAGAGAGGAATCTTTTTGTAAGTTTTGGTAATTTTTTAACAAATTTTTGAAAATTTAAAAAGAAAATAATTTAAACAATACAACTATACTACGTGTTATGTGTGTTTGTGTGCTCTACACAGTCACAAACATTTTCATGTTCATTGTGAGTGCTGTTCGGTCCTAGTGAACACCATAACATCATAAAACTGTTTCTTGCTATGGAGCCAGTGCATGACAAAACATGATCACAATCACTATGCATTGATATTTTTGATGATCATTGGTTGCAAATTGGTGGCTTCATAAGAAGCCAATAAATTTAAAATTTCTTCAATTATTTTTACTGTTTTACTTCCATTCTTTAACTAAAAATACAAAAATTTTAGGAATTTTTTATGATCAAGTTTTTATCAGAGATCAGCAGTGAATCATGAAATTTTGAATATAAGTGAGTCTGACTCATTCGTGCTCACTACAACGTTGATTTATAAGTACAGGTTGCAATGCGTATGCGTACAACCAGCGATGCCAACTTTGTAGATGTAAAAAGCGCCAGGGCAACAAGTAAAAAGAGCTAAAAAGGGCTAAATTAAAATGTAACGTTTTTTAAATTAATTTTATTTGTCCTTTGGATTTAAATTAATTCTATTATAATAGTATATTAAATAGTGTTCATAAATATAAAAAATATCATTAAAAGCAAACATTTGATTCATCGTTTTCGTACAAAATTGTATTGTCTTCTTCCTCATCGATCCACAAAACGGTTTTGATAAAGTATTTTGACTTTTTATAGGTTTCATTAGAATTAATTTTTAGACAAACATTTTCTGGTATTTGATAGTCCAAACAGCAGCATTTTTTTCGTTTTAAACCATACTTTATATGAATTAAGCAATTAGATGTATTTAACGACATTCTGTTCCTTATTTTATTTAAAAAAAAATTCATAACGCTAAATGTGCGTTCTACTTCTGCATTTAAGTAGGGCAGTGTCAGAAGTCTTAACACAAAAGATGAAAGTTTTCCAAATGGATTTTCGTTTGTTGAGTTTTTAAATTGGTTTACTTCGATCCAAAAACTATCAGTTCTACCCAGATTTTTCCCCTTATATAGTTTGAAATTTTGTATACAATTTTTAAGTTCCTCAATTTCTTTATAGTTGTTTATAAACTCTTTAATAACAACTTTTGTATCTTCTATATTACTAGAGAAAATATTTGTTACACTAAATGCAGAAATTTTTTCCAAAATTTGAAAGGTTGATAGTAATTTTGCCCTTATTTCATAAATTAAATTCTTCGTAAATTTTATCAAGTTTTTCTTGATATATTAGACTCTGCACAAGCTTTCTCAAAGCTGTAACCAAGGTAACAATTTTCGTCTACTTTTGGGTCTATTTCGCCATTCATGTAATCAAAATCGTCTGTTGGAATAAATATTCTATTAGTCAAGCTCTGCAATAAAGGATACAAATCACTAAAAAGTTTTGTGTGGTCAGCAAACTGGGCCTCGAAGGCCAGATTAACTTTTTGTACATTAGCTAAAACTGATGCCAAAAACGTAATTATATAAAATTTTTCTCGTCTTTATATATGTCTTTTAATAATGATGTTTCAAGAGATTTTTCCTTTACGAAAGAAAAATGTGTCCTTTTTTTGCAAAAAGTGCTAAAAGTGCTAAAAACTAAACCAAAAAGGGCCATTCCAGCTCTTTTTTTAAAAAAGGGCTAAATAGAAATTAAAACGCGCAGCGTGCATTCAAAAAGAGCTAAAAATAGCGTAAAAAGTGCTAAATTGGCATCGCTGCGTACAACGTTGACATCAAACTCATAATATTCGAACTACGTTTGATTCATAAGCCTACTCATTCAGATTCATAACTTTAGGAAAATACTTATAATACTTATAAACTGACACTTGCGCCTGAAAGTAAGCAGCTTTAAAAAATTTTTCTTTAATATTCCAATTCTTTGAACAAATTTTATGAACATTTTTCTAAAAAAAAATATGATTTAAAGCGCATTTCTTGCCTTATTTTCTCAATTCCTTTGTCATTATGTGTCATCGTTATGTCTATAAGTATTTGTATGTGTATGTGTGTGTGTGTCTGTTTTTATTGACAGTTTGAAAACAAAAATTATTACTATTGGCAGCTCGGTGGCTACAGACTGCTGGGTAGCTGCTGCTGGTGCTGTCTTTGGAATTCTTTTTTTTCATTTAGGCCACCACGTACAGTACATTTCTTGACTAACAATACAAAACGTGTTTCGAACAGAAATTAAATAAAATATTTTCGTTTCGTTGTTGTTGCTGTTGTTGAGGTTTAAGGGTGGAAATGGAAAATTTTCTTCGGTTCTTTTTTCTTTTTGTTGCTGCTTACGTTTTGACTTTTCAAGGCATGTCTTAATAACTGGTACGTTACGATAAAATAAAATCAATATTTTCTTCTTCTTCTTCTTTCCTTTTTCTTTGCTACTCTTTTAATGTTCGTGTCTTGTCTTGTCTTGTTTTGTTTTGTTTTGTGACCACCACTAGCACCAGCACCAGCACCAGCTATAGAACAGCACAGTACAGCACATATTGAAATGTTAACGTTTGCTACACAGCTACAGTGTATTATAAAATTAAAGCTTCTCTATGAATGTTTTCCATGGGGTGTTTTAAATAAAAGATGCTTTACTAATACACTTTTATGTTTAAGTGTAACCAACCTAAGGCACAACACACACAAACTAGCACTCAGAGATAGTAAGAGGAAAACAGAACTACAGCTACAGCTACAGCAGCAGTGTTGTTGTTAAAATAAAATATTTTCTAATCATTGTTGTTCTACTATACCAACGAAACACCACACCACACCACACCACAACATACCCGTTTTTCTATATTTGTTGTTATCCTTTTATCTCTGGTCTTTTGCTGCCTCTCTCTCTCTCTCTCTCTCTCTCCCTCTTGCCTATGCCTTTTCGTTTTCTGTGTAACATCAAGGGAATAGATTTTATTGTTTTGTCAACATAAATTTAAAATTTTCGGTGTGTTTTTTTTTCTGTTGTTGTGTGTTGTTGCCATTGTATTGTTAGCCATTCTTCTGTTATTCGTTTTTTTTGCGTTTTTTTTTTGTTGTTTTTGTTTGCAATTTGGCTCGTTATTACATTCGGTTGTTGGCTTTTTACCACTTTAAATTTTATTCTTTCTCTCGTGCTTTTTTTCTCGTATTTTTTCGGTTTTTTTTTTGTGTTTCTGTAGCATTTGTACGTGATAAATGATGTTTCAAGTTTATTTTGTTCGAAAGCCCTTAGAGAGTATATGCCAACCTTAGAGAGTTTTTATATACACACACACACATGCACACAATAGCAACCTAACGGCTTGACCACAGAAATATTATATTCATAGGGGGGTATTAAGGTTTTTTTGGTTGAAATTTTTCTTTTTTATTATTGTTGTTGTTGTTTTTATAGGTTAAATTGATTGGCAAAATGTTAAATAAAGGAAACGAAACAGAAAAAACCTAGAGATGGTCAAAGTTTCTCTGATTGTGTAGCCATTTTTAAAAGACTTTTAAAAAATTTTTTTCCTTTTTTTTCTTTTTTTTTTTTTTTTTGTTAAGCATTGTGAGATTTTTATATATACAGTTACAGAAGGTAGAGAGCGAGAGAGAGAGGGATAGAGTGAAATAGGGAGCAAAAGATAATATAACTGTTAACGATTTATCAAAAGTTTTGTCTTTCGTTAAGCAGCAAAAACAAATAGGATTCGTATATCGTGTAATAAAACTTAAGTTTTATGGCTATCCTTTACAAAAACAAAAAAGAGAAAACAGAAGAAGAAGAAACAAATCAAAGCATACTTTTTAGGGCAATAAAAATAAAAGAAAACTAATCATTTTTGATTTGTTTTATTAAGACCTTATGCTCGCACTAAGAGATTTGAAAACGTTTCATGAAATCGAAGAAAGTATTAAGTTTTCGTTCTAGGAAATCCTTTTTTTAATTTTTATTTTGTCAATAACAAACTCTAAAAAGTTGAAGCATAGTTTTAGGTTAATACCAAAAAAATTCTGTGATACTATTGTTGTTAATACTAAAAAGAGGGTTAAAGAGTGTTAGTAAGTTATTATGTTTCGTAATTCTTATGTTTTCGTGATTTATTTCATGAAATTACAGAGAAATTGAAGCATAGTTTCAGGTTGCAAATGTAATAAAATTAAAGAAATCGAAATTTTTAAATATAAAAAGAGAGAAAAGTGAGTTTCGTTTGCGCAACTATTTCTGTTTATTCAATAAAAATAAAAACTAAGAAATCGGGAAGCACATACGAAAATCTAATGTCAGAGTCCCTTACGAGTACCCTCAGCCTATTCTGTCCAACGTTTGGAAGCCATTGACAAATATTGGATCTGGATTGTTAGAACAGCAACCTATAGGTGGAATCCGTAGTGCAAATTGGGTCATATTGTCACCAGCTCAGCCTTAGGCACAGCAAATAATGCCTCAGTTGGAATGCGCATGGAGCAAAAGTTTGAAAGTAGGCTACGTTTAGTCTTTATGTCACCTGCTCAGACCTCTTTTTCAACAAACGATCAGATGGCAGTGCGAAAAATGTCATAGTTGGAGTTAAATTAGATCGCAAGCCCGAAAGTAGGCTACATTTTCATAAAACTATTGATCAAGAGAAAATTGCATTTAAAAAGTCATACATAACATATCTTCAGGCGTAAAATACATAAAGTTTTAAGTCTTTTTTAAAATTATAAAGCCCGCTTCCAGGCAAAGTTATTTTGGAGAATAGAAAAATGCTGCTTTAACTTTGTTTGAATTTGAATTTTGCTTCTTTTAATTTTGCCTGTAAGCACATGTAGTTATTTTTCCTATCATAGGTTATTAAATTAATTTAAAAAGTCTTCTCCGTTTGTAAGCCTTGTCTTATGCAATGATTTTTTTTTGGTGAAATAATGAAATTTTTGCAGATGAAACCACTTTATCACTACACTAAACCACACTAAATCAATATGTTTTCTCTTGGCGGTTTATTTGCTTTATTTTCAATTTCTTTTTTGCGAATGCCTTAAAGTAGGCAACATTTTCTTAAAACTATTTGCAATTTATTTTAGATTTTCCAACCACACAATTTAGTTTATTGAACTATTTTAGTAGAGTAATTGCTAATAAATAATGCTGCTGCATACTGTATGGCTGTACTTGTTCTTGTTTTTTGTGATTGAGGTTGTAGTTGTAGTTGTAGTTGTGGCAGATACAACTGCCTGATACAGATGCTGTTGTATTGATGATGCTGCTGAGGCTGTTGTTGTTATTATTGTTGTTATAACCCAAATTTATTATGAATTGAATATGGCGGATGGGTGAATGAATGAATGAATGGTATTTACAAAGAGAGTTTGAGTTGGAAAAACTTTAGTTTTGTTTGATAGTTTTGGTTCTTAGGAGATGGAAGATGAAAGAGTGGTGGTGGTGTTAGTAGAGGTTACAGTTATTCATTTCAATTAATTTGTTTTGCTTTACCATTTTCCCCGCTCTCTCTCTCTCTCTCTCTCTTTCGCTCCCTCACAGCTGTCATATCACTCTTGCCGTCGTTCTCTTAAAGAAACGGCAAAACTCATAAACTCGGCAAAAACTTATTAAAACAAGTTTTTCGGTTAACAAAAGATCTCGAAAAACTTTTTCTCTCTCTCTCTCTCTCTATTCATTCTATTTTCTTCTTCTCTAGATTTACAAACAAAATGTTATTGCTCTGGCATGTGTGTGTACTCTTTGAAGATTGTATTGGAATTTGAATTACTTTTTCTGCATATGTGTGTGTGTGTGTGTGTGTGTGTATACATATGTGTATAGTACGAGTCTACAGCTCAAGAATTTCTATAAAACTAGGCGAGTAGCATGTGAACAAAAAAACTACAGCATACTTTTAGGATTTTTGAAACGTGAAAAATAAATCATTTCACATTTTAAGGATCTCAAAAGTAAAGTTAAACAGAAAACACTTACAAAGCTATGAGCGAAACCGGCATTAATGGCATCAGTCGATCATTTTCGCATATTTTGAGAATTATTCGTTTTCAAATGCTCCAAAGTTAGGAGATCACATGGGTGGACATGCTATTTGCCGTAAGCACCACAAAATGGTGTAATTGCGACAAATTGTATGATTAAAATTAAAATTATTCTTTCTAGAAACTTTCTTATAATAAAAGCTACAAGAGCACATGTTGTGTGGCTTGTGGCAATGTCTTGCTGAAACCACACACTGTTTGAATAGCCATAGCGTTATGAAATAATGTGGTAGAGCTCATAGACAGCTCCAGACCATAATGTTTACCAAAAAATTAATTTTGTCGATTGCAAAGGCATTTCGTCAATCGCTTTTTGGGTTCTCTGAGTGTGTACACTTCAGAGGAAAGATATTTAACCTCTACGGCGTTTGTGAAACTTCGAAATGCACAAACCGTCAGGATATGAACAAAAATACAAAAATGCAACATATTTTTAGGGTTACTTTAACCAATTAAAGTTGATTATATTGAAACACTGTTTTAGTTTTTCTTCATCGTTGGGTTGAAATTTTTTTTGAATTGTTTTCTTTTTCATGCTTTTCCAGAAGTTTCCAATAAAAATTAAAAAAAAAATCGGGTTTTTTTTTTTTTTTTTTGACACAGACTTGTTTAGCTAAAATAAGCGCAAATCAAACAGAATTTAAAGGCAAAAGCATAGCATAGAGGTGGAGGTTGTTTAAATACAAAAAGTGAACAAATATTGACCAAGTTTTTCTTGGTTTTTTTTATATTTTTTGTCTTTCTTTTTTTTAATATTTAAAAAGCAATGCTTCAACATTTTATTTATAAAGAAATGAAGAGAAAAAGAAACAAACAAAAAAAAACAGAAAAAAAGCAACGGGACAGATAATTTGCCAACAACAAGTAAACGAAATGAAATGGTAAATGTTAAGAGGGTCGAGGAAATTTACGTTTAAAAAGTTTGTTTAAAATTAAAATGTGAGCTGAAGCTGAAGCATTTCATTACAAAACTAAAGCTCATCAGCATCATCATCATTATCAACAACATCGATAACGTCCTGCTCATTACGAACAAAGTTTTGACGTTATTCTCTGTATTTGAATTTGACAAGGGAAATAGGTGGGGGCCGTAACGTAAAACGTTGGCGGAAGATAATAAAATAAAATGGTATCTCTTGTACAATATTTGTGAAATGTTATTTAAAACTGTAGCATAGTTTAAGGCCGTAAACCATTTTGAATTGTATTGTTGAGGTTATGGTACACCGAAACACCGTAGAGACACAAGTAATCTTATTACGCAATTCTTTTACTAGAAAGTTGCCAATGGCAGTGGCACTATCTGTATTTATATTTGATTTATTTTCATTTGTGTCAACTTCTAAATCTCCTCCTAATTTATTAAGAATTAACATCATAAGTTCCCTAAAGTGGTGTGAAAAATCAGTTTCTATTTGAAAAATTAATTTTTTTTCTCTTTTTTAGTTCTTTTTTAATCATTTTTCAAAAATTGTTGCATACTTTTGTGTGCTAAATATTTCATTTCAAATTTTTTTCAAAGATTGTTGCATACTTTTGTGTGCTAAATATTTCATTTCAACTGTATTTTCACCTTTATTTACCCTTTTTTTCCTAAATCCCTTCGTTTTTTCTTCTTCTGTTATTTGAATAAATTCTTGTTGTTCTTCTTTGTATTTGTTTTGTAACTGTTGTTGTTGTTAGTTAAGTTGTTGTTGGTCTTTTGCAAATGAGCTGCTGCCACGATGATGGTAATGATAATGATGATGAGAGTTTTGAAATATTATTTAAAGAGCCAGAAGAAGAAGAGTATTATGTTAAGCATGCTGTTGTTGTTGTTGTTGTTGATGTTGTTTATCATAAACAATACTTATGTTTTGAGTATAATGATGAGGGAGCAGCTAAAGATAGAAACCCCGTTTAATGTTCATTTTATTTTGCTTATCTCTCTCTCATGCTTGCTCTTGCACTCTTTCGCTCTTTCTCTCTCTCAAACAATATTCAACAAATATTTTCTACCATTACAGTTTAACGTTTTATCTTTTAACATTCACATTCACATTGTTGTTGTCGTTGTTGTTGCATTAAGAAAACAGTAAAAAAAAAAAGTAAGGGAGAGAGAGGGCAGAGAGAAAAGAGGGAACATTTTAAATTTATCTTCTCATTTAGCGAAGAAGAATTTGATGAATAAACCAAGCAACGACGGAGGTCATTGGTTGGTAACCTGAAGGTATTAAATATAACGGTATTAATTATATACAACAACAACAAAAACAACACAAATTTGATTCTAAATAAATAATAATTAGATTTTTAGACAACCTTATTCACTGGAGATTATTCTTCTTGGTGTTCGTTTCTTGTTTACATACCTGAAAACTTTATTAAATTTTCTGCTAAATTGCATCATTTTTGTTGTTGTTTTATGCTGACATGATTATTACACTTAATTAACATACAATATAATAACGGTTTGCAAGGAATGCAAAAAACGAAGCAACAACACTCTCACAACCCAACACATATTTATTAACGTCTTCTCAGCAAGAAGTTTTAACGGTTCTTTATGCTTTTAACGTTTCTATCTTCATTACAAAAAATTTTTTCGTTGTATTGCAGCAGCCAGTCTTGCCTTGATAGCTGCCATATAAAGTTGGGGTGTGTTTTTTCTGTTTTGGGAAGAAATTTGGCAAATTTATGTCTTCAAATTCAATTTTTTCCTCAACTACTTCCATCTGCCAACTGGTTTCTAAATACTTTATTAAATAAGAAAAGCTATCCAGGCAGAGTGTCAGAGTAAATATGGCAGAGGCAACTTTATTTTTAATGGAAAATTCAGTAGAAAATAATCGCAAAATTAACACATACAACATGTGTAGTGTGAGAAGCTAGGTTGTAAGCCTATCTAAAGGGTTGTAACGACCAATTAAGTAAGTAAGTAAGTTAGGTAGGCATCTCTCAGTCATTCTAAGAGTTTTGTGAAAGTGTAAACTTTATTTGAATTGCCTCTGGCTGGACGCGTTCTCTTAATAAATAACGGAGAGTGCAAAAGAATTTTTCTTCTCCTAGCTTCCCAAACGTAGAACAATGTCACTCCTCTTCTTCCACACCGTTATAGCTTCCGCAGAAGTCATTATAAAGCATTGCAGAGTCCCCATTAGAAGTGGTATAATGTTGCTAAGATGGGGCATCTGATCAATATTATAACAAGAAATGTCTCCCTAACCAAACTAAATGCATTCGGGATTCTTAGACAATCTTAGCTTTGGTGTACTCTTTTATCTATTTGAGCTTTAGTGCCGCTTTATTGGCAGTAAATATATGCGTATATCTCCCAATTTAATATACTCTGATAACAAAATTCTCACAGCAGAAAATTTTATTGGCATTCTTTCGGCCTGAACAGTACCTACAGTCATCGCGTAGTTCAAGGGGCAATCATAGCTTCAGTTATTCCGAAGAGAACCATTCAGTGAATATTTAAATGACGTTCTGGAATTAAATTTTATCTCTTTTTCAAAATATTTGATGGTCCTAAAAAGGACCGATTGTTAACAAGAAAAACTTGATGTTGCACCTGAAGGAGAAGGAAATATTTTAAATATTATTTTCAGATTTAATTTCATTTTAAAATATATTTTAATTTAAAGTTTAAAACATTAAAAAAAACCATTTCTATGCAATACAATTTCATTTAAATGGCCGCCCTTGGATTAGTTCCAATAGTCGTTCCATTTTCGATCACTTTTTCACACATTTCGTGTGGTTAAACGGCGATAATCGATTGACGAATATTGGGGAATTATGGACGTTTGCCATAGCCTCACAAATGAATCCAACAGCTTGTCGATTTGCCTAATCGTAGTGGCCACGAATGTAAAATTACAATTTCTGTAAACTTTTTAGGCAATAAAGCTAAAGCACGGCTTGTTGAGTGGCGTCTTCAATTGCAAACAAAGTCGAATATCCGTCGGCCGTACAGCTTTCAATTAACCCTTTTGCAACGGCGCCCCTGTACCACACATTACAACTTTTCACAATGGCGTGACTGACCAAACATCGTCGTCATAGTTAGCATAAACGCAAGTGAACTGTCGTGTATATGCGGCATCATCCTCCCTCGGCCAATAAGTAACTGCCGAATGTACACGACATAAGCGGCTGAGATGTGCAAAATGATTGAAAAAGACAAAAAAAAAAAGAAAAAGAACAAAAGAAAGCCAAAAACAACAATTTGTCATCATGGCACCCATAAATAAATTTTCCCTCTGAAGATTTCCTCTGTATTTCACATAGTTTACAGAATTCATAACCTTTTTCTAAAGAGAACTCCTATAATAGCTCTCATCTTCTTAGGATTAGTTTCGTTCCTGTAGGATTGAGCTTTGGCCATAAAACTCATGCAATCTTGCTGTCCTGTATGCTTGGCTTACAAGTGAATCGAACTTTTCTTTAATAATTCACAAAAAACAAGGCCTTTCCTTCTCTTATAGCTATCAAAACTTTTTCAATTCAGAAATCATTCTATTAACTCTCTTGCACAGTGGTCCAATCAATGTTTAAGCTCTAGAAGGGCTATAGAAAGGCATGGCATATGATTAATTAAATTTCATTTAAATCTGAAACTCTAAACTTTTCAAAAACATTCTCTAACGAAATTATTTTCTAAATTTCTCACTCTACTTCTCTCTCTGCATCTCTCACCGTTGTCCCTTTCCGGTGTGTATCTGTATTTTCCATTTAAAATTCCCTTTTTTTTGTCTGTAATAAAACAATTATGAAGAGTTTAATTTTCGTAAATAATTCAATTAAAATAAATTATTTTTGAAACATTGTCATCATAAACTGGCTTAATTAATGCAAATTAAATAGACAGAGCACCAGCACCATCACCGCCAACGCAATACATCGCACATCACATGGTATTACCTTTCTACACCCAACTGACAACATTAGCAGCAGCATTCAGCATCATCATCATCATCACCACACTTTTTGTGCACACAGTAATAAAATTAAAGACATTGGGATGAAGAGAAAGAGAGAGAGAGAGATAAGGATAGAGAAGGGCGTGGGGGTTTTTTTTGCATTAAAAAGTTGATTTCTTTGAATATTTGTTCCCTTTTTTCCCTCTGTGTTTTTGTTTTTATTTTATTGCTTTAATCATATTATCCAGGACAAATAATTTCCGTTTTGGAAAATTAACAGTTAAAGTAACAGTATTACGGCACAAGAAATAAAATTGAAAAAAAAAGTAAAAATATATGCTCGTATGAGTTGATTGTAACATACAATTTAAATGCCAATTAAATAACAGGCAACAACAACAACAAGAAACAAAAAAGGTTTGGGAAAGAGAGAGTACAAGAAAGAGAGAAAGCAGTGAGCAAATAAGGAAATAATAAATAACACAACATTTTATGCAGCATACCACCACACATACATCTGTGCACTTGGATTTATATCACACATACACACTCTCTCGCTCTCTCTTACATATGTACACTGCAAATCAATTAAAATTCCGTTTTTTTTTCATCTTCTGTTATTAAATACTAACTCTTCCCCCTTTTCTCTCTCTCTCTCTCTCTCCATCACTCTCTTCCTTAAACACACATATTGCGAAAAATATTTTAAACTTTCAATACAAGCACAAGCACACTAGGGTCATACAGAAATTGCAAAAAAAGAAAAAAAAATTGAAAAAAAAACCAAGAGAAAATTGGAAAAAAAAAACCTGTCAATTGGTTAAACGTTACAACAAAATCCAATCAAATCCTAAAAAATAAAAACTTGAAAAACATGTGTGTACTCACTACTCTACACACATTTTTTTTCTTCTTCTTCTTCTTCTGCTTGCATTGTTTAGTGTTGTAAAACGAAATGAAATTGTTTTGAAATCAAAACAAAAAAAAACCTTTTTTGTAATAAATATCTTAGCAATTAAGGGACAAGATAGTGTTAGCTCGCAAAGGAAACTAGAATCTATTGTATCAGGTTACCCGTTTACAGGTTTCACAAGCGCCAATGGTGGCAAGGCTGTCAGCTGTTAAATATCTTTAATTTGAAGTGCCAATTATTTGGGGAAAGCATTGCAATTTTACAAATATACCACGTTTAACAAACGAAAAATGCTTAAAAATAGTGAAGAAAGGAGATTTTCTATTTTTAAAAAAAGTGCAATGAAAAGTTGCTCAGAAGTCTGTCGTCGACAATAAACTGTTGGTCCCTAGCAGAGGTCAGCAATGAGTATTCAAAACGATGAGTAGACTCGAATCATACTTATAATTTCTGATACTTATACGCATTCATACTTATTTAAATGTCATATCCATCCTACTCATACTCAAAGTTTGAAATGCTCATGGTACTCGTACTTAACAATACGCACGATGTTATTGATTTGGACTCTCCACGACTCATCGCATATACGAATCACAAAATAAGTATGATTCGCGTACGAACACTACAATACTCACATGAAAGTTGTGTGTTTGCTCTCCTTGCTGTCTTTGTCTTTTTTGTTTATGTGTCTTTCTTCTTTCTTTGTAAATGCAACAACAACTAAGACTGTAAATTTTGATGAAGGATTCGAATCACTCGAATCATTTATAAGTATTATAAGTATTTTTCTAAATTTTTAAATCTGAATGAGTAGGCGTATGAATCAAACATAGTTCGAATGTTATGAGTTTGATGTCAAAGTTGTACTCATACTCATTGCAACTTATACTTATAAATCAATGGTGTAGTGAATACGAATGAATCAGAGTAGTTGGATTTCAATACTGTTGACTCACTTTTATTCAAAATTTCATGAGTGCTGATGAGTAGCGAAAAAGCGATTCATTGCTGATCTCTGGTCCCTAGCCTCGTAGATAAAATTAACCCACACAACATGGGTGGTGTGAGAAACTAGAATGTAATCCTGACTAAAGAATTGTAATGTCTAACCTATAACCTCTAGAAGTCTCCGTAGTGTAGTAGGTAGTGTGTTGGCTTATTAGACGTAAAAGCCAGGGTTCAAGCCGCAGGCCAGACATCAAGACAAAATACAAAAATTATTTCTTCGGCCACATCCTCTCAGCAGATTTCTGGCAAAAACTCTGAGTGTGAAATAAAATTGCCATGAAAAAGTTTCTCAAAAAATCTGTCGTTCGGAGTCGACTTTAAACTGTAGGGGTGCCACCACTCTTGTATAAAATCAACACACACAACATAAGTGGTGTGAGAAACTAGGACGTTGTACAATGGGTAAATTCGACCTCCGGGTACTGTACTTGTCTTAATTGACAAGTACACGTCCTCTAACCAAACCTAACCTCTAAACAGAGGATTTGATCCATGTTCTATAGATCTCTGTCCTAAGTATATATTCCTAAGCAGCCACCGACGTTTATCTGCTTTCATTTTAATCCATTTTGTTGTATCTTGGAGCAGGATACGATCACTCAGATAACATGTTTGTGGTAATCACACGTTACAACTTTTCACGACGGTGCGACTAACCATACATCGTCGTTATCGTTCGCGAAAATGCAAGTGAACGAATAAATGACTGTCGTGTATATGCCTCTGTTGACTAATAACTAACTGCCGTATTTACACGACGATTTACACTGTGAAGCACCGAATGTCTGCCGTATATACACGGCAAAATAATTTCTAAAACGTTAACTGTTTTCCTGTTTTGTTTTCTTTTTTTTTTCAATAAAATTTTGTTCGAATATTTAATTTCTCAGTTTAATTTATTCCGTATGCTATTTTCTGCTTCTTTTGTTTTTGTCATTAATTGTTATAAAATTAAACACAAATTATGCTGCTTCCGCTGCTGCAGTTATTGTTGAAGTCAATTTAAATTTTTTTTTTTTTTGAATGCATTATCAAACTGATTTATATCTACATATGTGTGTATGTATGTATATTTATAAAGGGTGTTTTTTATAGAGGTATAGAACTTTAAGTTGGCATTACTTTTCACGATGGCGACCGATTTAACAGCTGTCAAGTGATTTATCCTCAGTTTGGTTTGGCAATTCATCATGAATAGACTCACGCCTGAACAACGCTTGCAAGTGCAATTTTATTTCGAAAATAATGGTTCTGTGCGGAAAACGTATCGCGCACAACGTCCATTTTATCGTCGACAAAATCGTCCATCAGAGCAGTTAATTCGATTAACCATGGAACGTTTTCACACCACGTTTACTCTTATTGATAACTCGCATCCCCAGAGACGCTGTACGGTGCGTACAGAAAAAGCTATTGCTGCTGTAGAGCGTAGCATTGAGGAAGATTCGAATGAGTCCATCCGCCATCGAGCACAGGAATTGGATCTGTGTCCATCCACTTTATGGAAGATTTTGCGGAAGGATCTTGGTTTGCGTGCTTACAAAATCCAACTCGTGCAAGATTTGAAGCCAAACGATCATCAAGTAAGGCGTAGATTCGTCGAATGGGCCCAAAACGAGATTACCGTTGTTCCCGATTTTCATAAGCGAATTTTGTTTAGCGATGAAGCGCACTTCTGGTTGAATGGCTACGTCAACAAACAAAACTGCCGCATTTGGAGTGAAGGTAATCCTCAAGTGTATGTGGAAACACCGTTACATCCAGAAAAACTGACTGTTTGGTGCGCTTTATGGGCTGATGGAATCATTGGTCCGTACTTTTTCAAAAACGATGGTGGCCAGAACGTTACAGTCAATGGTGATCGGTATAGAGCCATGATTACTAAATTTTTCATTCCTGAATTGAATAACCATGATGTCCAGGAGATGTGGTATCAACAAGACGGCGCAACATGTCACACAGCTCGTGCCACAATAGATTTATTGAAAGACACGTTTGGTGACCGCCTAATTTCACGTTTTGCACCTGTGAATTAGCCTCCAAGATATTGTGATTTAACACCGCTAGACTACTTTCTATGGGGCTATGTAAAGTCATTGGTCTATGCGGTAAAGCCACAAACGCTTGACCATTTGGAAGACAACATTCGCCGTATTATTGCCGATATACGGCCACAAATGTTGGAAAAAGTAATCGAAAATTGGACGTCCAGATTGGACTACATCCGCGCCAGCCGTGGCGGTCATATGCCAGAAATCATATTTAAAATGTAATGCCACAAGATTATCTTTCGGATAAATAAAATTCATGTCAATCGAATAATCCATCGTTGTTTTATTGCAACTTAAAGTTCTATACCTCTATAAAAAAACACCCTTTAGAATATACGATATTTATTTTTTTTGTTTTAAATCATTGAAATAAATAAAGTTTTGTGGTTGTGTTTATTGTTATAAATTTACAAAGAGATTTCAATATTACAATACTTTTCAAATGCGGTTAATTAAGTACTACAACATTGAGTTTCTCGCTCTCTCTTTCTCTATATACCTCTCTCTCTTTCTCTAAACATATTTTTAATGTTTAAAAGTCAAATTAATTTCTATTTTTTTCAATTGTTTTTGTAGCCAATAAAATAAGTTGTGTACGATAAAGACAAAAAAAACAAAAAAAAATGAAACATACAGAAGAGATTTAATTTTTACCAATCCAAGTACTTAATTTCTTGGCTTTTTCTCTTTTTTTTTTTCAATAAAATTAATTACTGTTGAAAAAAAGAAAACAAAAACAAAAGAAAAATTAAAATATTTATTACAGAGATTTAATATCGACAATATTTTTTGTATGTATTTTGGTTAAAAAAAATTAAATTTTGTTTAATTGCATCCACAACAGCTTAAATAAGATTAAAAAAAACAGAAAATAGAAAACGAAAAGCAAAAAAAGTTTGTAATCGATTACTAATCGCACATGAATGATCAGAATCGATAGAAAATTGTCAATTAAAAGTTGTTTTTTAAGGGTTTGTGATGTGCATGAAGAAGTCGCCGTAGTCTAGTAGATAGTGTGTTGGCTTATTAGACGTAAAGCCAGGGTTCGAGCCTCAGGCCAGACATCAAAACAAAATACAAAAAAAGTATTTCTTCGGCGTCTTCCTCTCAGCAGATTTCTGGCAAAATCTCTCTGAGAGTAAATAAAATTGCCATGAAAAATTTCTCAAAAATCTGTTGTTCGGAGTCGACTTTAAACTGTAGGTCCCGCCACTCATGTATAAAAATTGACGCACACAACATAAGTGGTGTGAGAAACTAGGTCGTAATCCTGATTGAAGGGTTGTAATGACCAATATGTACGAGTATGTACGTATTTGCTTACAAAAGTACCATTTGGTGCAAAAAAGTACGTATGATGTGCATGAAGATAGATTTAAAAATCTATAACCCTAGACTCAAACCATGCTAGTTAACAAGGCTCTATTAGGTTACTAACACAGCTCTGTTAAATAATAGATTAAAGTAGAAACAATAAAAAAATACTAAAATGCTGGGACGGTATTAGGACTTAATCTCAGTATGAGGACGTAACCTCAGTATGAGGACATAACCTCAGTATGAGGACATAACCTCAGTATGAGGACGTAACCTCAGTATGAGGACGTAACCTCAGTATTAGGATGTAACCTAATAACCATGCTTACATACTTAATTGGTCTTTACAACCATTTTAGTCAGGATTACAACCTAGCTTCCCATCACACCACCCACCCATTTCGTCTGTGTTAATTTTAACCATGAGTATGACAAATTTTATTTGAGAAACTTTTCATAGCAATTTTATTCTACTCTCAGAGTTTTTATTTGCCAGAAGTCCGCTGAGAGAAGAAATCGCCGAAAGAGCGAGTGTCTAAGCTGGGTTTTTAATTATGTACGGACCCCCGCCTCTAATAACTCAAGATACTACTAGACATTGGCGACCATTCCTCGTTTTAAAAAAGGGTTGAGAATTTAATTTTTAATTAACTCTTTCATGCCCGATGTTGCCTATAGGCAACATTGTACATTTTTGTTCATAAATTCCGTAATTTTTAATTTTTTTAAAAGATTTTTTTTGCCAACAAGCTTGGTTAAAAACGTGTAAAACCAGAATACGTATGACTCTGAATTTAATATCACTTAATAAATAGGCCATGACTAACAAACACATGTCCTTAAAAAAATTTTAGCTCTGGCCCAAAAAATTCGGGCATGAAAGGGTTAAAAAAGCATTTAAAACTTTATGTTCACTCTCGTTCTTTTTTTCTCACTCTCACTCTCGTTCTTTCTCTCTTACTTTTTTTTTAAATGTATTTTCAAAAAGATGAAGAAGAAAACTTTTAAAATTCTTAACAAGTTCTCTGTCTCTCTCTCTCTCTCTCTCTCTCTCTCTCGCTCTTAACACAATAAGAAACATTGTTTGGAGAAAAAAAACGCACAACAAAAGTGAAACGAAATTTAACTTTTTTTTGGTTGCAGATATTTGCCGCAAACTATAGAAGAAAAGTAGTTGAGAAGGAGGAACTGTGGAGGGGTTAACAATCCAGGGCTAAACATATAAAAATCTTGTAGCTCCTAATGTTACTTGGGAAACTTTTTTTGCGTGTCTTGGTTTCTGTTTTTTTTTTGTTTTGAGCATTTCTTGTAACATGTTTGGGTAATTTTTCTCCAAAAAAAAGAAACATTCACTCACTGAATTTAGGATTAAAAGTGGCTTAACCATATGCTGTCTTATCTGTTTGTCTGTCTGTCTCTGTATGTCTGTCTATGACTGTTTGATATGGATGTGTGGGAAGGAGAGAGTATAACACGAAAAGTGTAAGTGTAAGCGAGGTTTAAAATAAGAGAAGAAGATACCACGTGTTTTTTTTCGTTTTTTTACAACAATTTTTGGTTTTTTGTGGCAACATTGTAATGCAAAGAAAAAAATGGAAAAAACTTTACTTTTCACACGGTTTAAACTACATATTCATTTGAAATTGTTTCGTAATTGTATACGAATTTTTTGTCATATGATTGACATTAATTATGGTTCAAGTTTTATAAAACAGAAACCGGCAGCTGCCACCAACTTAAGTAAATTGTTGTCAATTTCCAAAATTTCAAAATATTTTTAATAAATTCAACATTTTTTAAATATTTATAACGTATTTAAAAGCCAATCTACACTCAGTCTTAATTTTTTTAAATTAAAAGTTTGTAAAGAAAGTCTTTTATGGTTTAAGTTTTTTTAAAACACCTGTTAACTTCATTAAATATGCCACGATTTATAAAATTTCAAATGTTTTTCATTGAAAACACTTTAAATTTTTATATAATAAAAGGAAATTCTGTTACTTTTTCTTGGAGTTTAAATTAAATGCCAAGAAATGTAAGAAAAACTTGAAAAAAATATTTGAAAAATCTCTTTGGAAGTGAACTTTTTTAAAAAATCTTTAGAAATTCAATAAATTTCATTTAATTTAAAGAAGTTTAACTTTAATTTAAAAGAAAACACTTTAAATCTTTATATAATAAAACAAAAATTTTATTTTACTTTCAAAGTCGCAGAGAAAAAGCGAATAATAATTCAACAAATTTTTTTGATTGTTATTAAATTATTTTTAATTTCTTTTTCCTCCCCCCTTTTTTTATAATAAAGTTTTAATTGTTTATGAAAAGTATTTCAAAACAAAACCAACAATAGAAAAAAATAATTATTTTATAGGCATTTTACATCTAAATTTGCTAAACAACAGCTGATGTTTTGACCATGGCTGTAATGAAATTGTGTAGGCAGAGTAGGCGGAAGGCATTAACAGTGGCAGGAAGTTCATAAAACAATTTGTCTCTCCTGGTTCTTTATTTTGTTGTTGTTGTTGTTTTTGTTTTTTGCGTTTTCCATTAAATAGTTTTAGTTTTTCACTTCATTTGATACGTTTTTTAGGTTTACAACCCAACACACGGTTCACACACAGTTTGGTTCAGTTTAGTGTTCACTTTAGTTCAGCTCAGTTCAGTCGCATTCTATTAAATTCTGTTTTGCTTAACTTAATTGAATAACAGCAGCACTAGCAGCACAAGCAGCACCCCCGTACGCGTTCATTTGTAAGCCATTAAACGAAATGAAATTATCTCAACAGTTGTACTGTGAGTTGCAGAAACGTATTGTATTGTCCATATGATGGCCAAACATAATGAAAAACAATCATCATGTAAATGACCGACCGAGCAACCCCTACCAGCCACACGTTCCATTGAAACTCATTAGCAGCTGTTTTTTGTTTTATGAAAGCGTTGCCATAAACTTTAGCCACCAGCTAGTAGCCAGTAACTGCTACCGTTTGCCGTCATCTGCTGCTCCTGCTCCTGCTGCTGCTGCTGCTGATGTTGTGTTTTTCTAACACCCATTGGCAAAATATTTTTTGGTGGAACTCCATAAATATTTGCATATGTATGTATGTAGTTTCGTTTCGAAGTTTAGTGTTTAAAACATAAATTTATAATGAAGGTGTGTGGAAGTAGGAAGCTTGGGAAGACTGTTAAATTATTAATGAAATTTAATTTTCATGCTCAAAACATTTTAATTAACCATGAAACGTGTGTTATAAACAAATTGCAAAATTTAATACACAAAAAATTAAAATTAAATTTTCCGAATCTAAATAATACGAGTGCCCCTTAAATATAGGTACAGCAACTCTACTCCTGTCAACAGGCAGCTGTCTGTTCAAGCGGGGTATTTTACTGTGTGTTTAACAGTCGTTGAAAGCACACTGCCGCGTGATTGAAGAAATTAAAGAAGAGTGAAATACACTCACTAAGTGCATAAAACCCTCACTTAAACCCCAGCTAAACTTGATAAATGGCAATGTTCACCATATCAGTTCGTTTCTCTTTTTCTCTTCCATTCTTCGTTTCCTCTTGTTTTTTTTTTAAGTCGCCGTAGTCTAGTAGGTAGTGTGTTGGCTTATTAGACGCAAAAGCCTGGGTTCAAGCCCCAGGCCAGGCATCAAAACAGGATACAAAAAGTATTTTTTCGGCGACTTCCTCTCAGTAGATTTCTGGCAAAAACTCTGAGAGTAAATAAAAATTGCCATGGAAAGTTTCTCAATAAATAAAAATCTGTCGTTCGGAGTCGACTTTAAACTGTAGGTCCCCGCCATTCATGTATAAAAATTAACACACACAACATAAGTGGTGTGAGAAACTAGGACATTGTACAATGGGTCAATTCGACCTCCGGGTACTGTACTTGTCTTAATTGACAAGTACACGTCCTCTAACCTAACCTAACCTTCCTCTTGTTCTCGCAATTCAAAGATTTTCTTTTAACACAACCTATGCTTCTGGTGGTTCCTATAAGGCCTCTAATGATGCTTTCGTTATATCCGTATAAGTTCGGAAGCTAGTACCCAAGGTCCGAAACATCCAATTGAGTATTGTACACACAAAGCAATTGAAAAAATTTACAATACAATGTTAGCTGATCGGATAATGAAAATAAAAGAGAGATTGTGGAAGACATAAGCCGTTTACATGACTCAGTGGTTTCAGTTTGGGTTAAGGTTTCGGTATAAGAAAGCTTTCTGCAAGATGAATGTTTGAAGCTTGGCTTATTATACGTAAGCCCGTGCTTCAAACCCCAGCTCAGACATCTCATACATTGATGGGCATTTCAGTGCAGTGGAGCTGGATGTTTGCAAACGGATGCTCAGCGAAAAGGAAAATAAAGAGAGGCAAAGATTCTTTTTAGACCAAATTAGAGAAAATCTGAGTCATGCATGCATTAGACTATCAAAAAAGTTTGATAACCATTCTTTTGAGAAGGCACTGTACACTGTAAAGAGTACACTTATTCAGAATGGTGATTATTTGATCGGGATAGTCGCCGTAGTCTGGTAGGTAGTGTGTTGGCTTATTGAACTTGAGGACTCGGTTCAAACCCCTAATCAGACGTCTCCAGGAGAACGAAATGTGAACAAAAATATTTCTTCGGCGACTTCCTCTAAGGAGATTTCTGGCAAAAACCCTGAGTGTGAAATAAAATTGCCATGAAAAGTTTCTCAAAAATCTGTCGTTCGGAGTCGACTTTAAACTGTAGGTCAGCACGCTCATGTCATGTGAACATTCACAACATAAGTGGTGTGAGAAACTAGGTCATAATCCTGACTAAAGGGTTACAACGGCCAATTATAATTCAACAAGTAGATTCTGTGTTGATGAGAATCATCAGAATGACTTCCTTAGAACCTACAAAGCATTACTGCTTCCCAGAAAGTATGAAATGGCAGGAAGGGAGCACTAGTTTGACACCGAGCAGCATCCTAATGCTTGTCAGGGCAAAAGGCCTAGAGGAAATATTATAGAGATACTCTATGAAGCATAACGGGAGTGCAATAGACCGTATTGCCGCAGCACTAAGGCACCTCATCGTCACAATATCGTAGCAGTTATTAAAGCGTTAAAATTTCTTTTTTTTTTTAAACGTTTGATTGTCTTTTTAGAGCTCTAAAAATAATTATTTTTTTAATCTATGCTCCTGTGGTTCTACAGAATATTTTTTAACAAAAAAAGAAGAAAAAACTTTTCAAAATCAATAAAAAAATTAGTTTTTCTCCCCTTTTTTGTGTTTGCGATTCGTTTTTATGGCTGAAATTGTATTAACGTCTCTGGTGGTTAATTACAGTCTAGTGATTCCTTTCATAAAAGAAAATGAGCGCGTTTTTTTCTGTTATTGTTGTTGTTGTTTTTTTTAAATATTTTTTCAACTAAAGATGAACAGCAGCAGACTTAAAGTTTTTAAATTTTCGCATTAAAACAGGAGCAGCAGCAGCATCAGCAACAACAGCAGTTTTTGTCTGTCCTTTTTTTGTTTTGTTTTGTTTTGCTTTTCATTTTCCATTATGTTGCCAATTCACTGTTTGTGTGCTGTTTCTGCAAGACGAATGGCTTCACACATAAACAAAATAGAGGGTTTTTCCAAACAAATAGACGAACGTTTGACTTACAGAAACAGGCCTTTAATATTGTTTTTGTTTGGTTTTTTTTATGATTTATGTTTCACTTTTTTTGTTTATTTTTTTTTTTGTTAAATTTTTATAACAAAGCTCTACACGCACACACATGCACATAAAGGGTGTTTTTTTATAGAGGTATGGAACTTTAAGTTGCAATAAAACAACGATGGATTATTCGATTGACATGAATTTTATTTATCCGAAAGATAATCTTGTGGCATTACATTTTAAATATGATTTCTGGCATATGGCGCGGCTGTAGTCCAATCTGGACGTCCAATTTTCGATGACTTTTTCCAACATTTGTGGCCGTATATCGGCAATAATACGGCGAATGTTGTCTTCCAAATTGTCAAGCGCTTGTGGCTTTACCGCATAGACCAATGACTTTACATAGCCCCACAGAAAGTAGTCTAGCGGTGTTAAATCACAAGATCTTGGAGGCAAATTCACAGGTCCAAAACGTGAAATTAGGCGGTCACCAAACGTGTCTTTCAATAAATCTATTGTGGCACGAGTTGAGTGACATGTTGCGCCGTCTTGTTGAAACCACATCTCCTGGACATCGTGGTTATTCAATTCAGGAACAGACACAGATCCAATTCCTGTGCTCGATGGCGGATGGATTCATTCGGGTCTTCCTCAATGCTACGCTCTACAGCAGCAATAGCTTCTTCTGTACGCACCGTACAACGTCTCTGGGGATGCGAGTTATCAATAAGAGTAAACGTGGTGTGAAAACGTTCCATGGTTGATCGAATTAACTGTTCTGATGGACGATTTTGTCGACGATAAAATGGACGTAGTGCGCGATACCTTTTCCGCACAGAACCATTATTTTCGAAATAAAATTCCACTATTTGCAAGCATTGTTCAAGCGTGAGTCTATTCATGATGAATTGCCAAACCAAACTGAGAATAAATCACTTGACAGCTGTTAAATCGGTCGCCATCTTGAAAAGTAATGCCAACTTAAAGTTCTATACCTCTATAAAAAACACCCTTTACAACAGTATTTTATTCGATTTCATGGTTGGAGTCATTTTGTCTCTCCGTTATTTTGTGTTTTTGTTTTGCAGCCTGGTGGTCCTTTCCTTTTATTTTTTTTTTTTTCTGAAAGCGACCTTAAATATGAAGGTTTTACAAAAAAAGAAAAAAAATATATTTGCCGACATTTTTGTTGCCGGTTGGGCAATATGTTGTGTTGGCTTATAACGTTTCAATGCTTTTTAATTATTCTTGTTTTGTTTTTGTTGCCTTGTCTCTCTCTCTCTCTCTCTCTCTGTGTATGAAAAAAAACTGAGTGAGTGTTAAAGTTGGTAACACTTGCCCTGACTGACGCTCTAGCCTGGTTATTCATAGTGAAGCTACGCGTTCATTTATAAAAACTGAATTATTTGTTGAATAATGAAATGAAAAAAACTCAACTCTCACATGAAACTGCAATGAAATGTCATCATGTGTCATCAGTGAAAAAAAGAAACGGAAATAAATTACAGACCATTTAAAATAAAATAAAAAAAACACACACAGCCATAGAATAGTCCTTATTGAAGGCCTAAAAATAATAAAACGAAATCATATCCATCTTATCCAACGTTTAATTCTTAATTGTTCACATTTAAAAACATTTAAATTAAGTCCATCATATCTTATTTACTTACTTAATCGATCATTACAACCCTTTAATCAGTATTTCAATCTAGCTTCTACGCCACCAACGTTGTAGGTGAACCATTGTCCCGTGGTTCAAACTCCTGCTCAGGCATCTCGAACAATAATTAAATACGATCTGTTAGTCACTTTCCCTCACAATTGTCGCTGGGCAAAAACCCTGAAATTAATGGAAAAAAATTGCCATAAAAAGTCTTTAAAATCTGTTGTTCAGATACGACGTTAAACTGTAGGTCCCGCCACTTGTGTAGAAAATTAACCCACACACTATGAGTGGTATGAGATAGGATAGGTTGTAATCTTGACTACAGGGTTGTAATTGCCAAATTAATGAAGTTCTACGCTGGCTAGAAAAGAGAACCAATTCCAAACATCTTATTTTTCTTTATTGACTAAGCATTTACCATCTGGCCTTTATCCATATGGGGCACTGCCTAATAGAGAAACATGCCCGTTGGCTCGGCACCATCTTGTGCGATTTCCACTTAAGTTGCAATTCGGAAATGTAAGAAGAGATCATCCAACACTGCATAAATAGTAGGCTGGATAGCCATGTTATCAAGGATTCCAAAAAAGATATCTTTACGGTCGGTTCGCTTCCCCCACAAGTCCATTTTTTATCCGATTTAAGCCCATTTTTGTTTTTGCTCATTTGATGAAAACAGTTAGCTTTGGATTGGATCAAGATGTTATTTGTCTAGATGCCTATGGCCTGTTATAGACAGTGATAGAACAGGTTTTGCTGCTGGTCTTAGATAAGGTTATTGGTTTCATTACAAAGCACTGCAAGATTAGACCGCTGACAAGGATGTGCAGGGTATTTTGCAATAAGGAGGTGTTAGAAACTATCAAACTTATCTTCTGCAACTGTTCAGCGCTTAGTAGGTTGTGATTGAACCCTGTCCAGAGGCTATTTCTTTTAATGAATAATTCTCAGCTTTAAAAACTTAGTTACTGATTCAATCAATCGAAATTTTATGTCCACTTCATAAAGGACACGCATATGGAAAGCATGGTCATACATTTGTACCCACATTCTGTTCGTCTTTCGTTTGTTTAAATTGTTAATAATTTTTATTATTTTCTATTCGCATTGTATTGTATTGTATTTATAATCAATGGAGAGAGAGAGAGAGAGGTAGGGAAGGAGAGAGAGAGATAGATAGAAATTTTAATAAATAAATGATTGTGTATAAATTTTACGAGGCTATTAAAGTTATAGGTCGGCCCATCCTCTATCTGTCTCCCTTTCGAGAGAGAGACAAATTAATATTCATCAGGCGTTTGGTTCTGGTTATTAAATTAAGTTTTTATGAAATTGAACAACAACAACAACAACAACGTCAACAACAATCACAAAAGGCAAATATTATGGAAAGAATTTGTTTTGTTTGAAGCATTTGAATTCATTAATCATAGAAGAAGATGAAAATTGCCACCCCCTTACACTGCCTTAGAAGAGAGAGAAGAAATGGTCGCGTCTCATTTAAACGAAAGCCTAAAAACATAAAAGTTAAGGATCAGAGAGGGGTAAAGTAAAGAAAGGTATAAGAAAAAAAGTAAAAGTCATTAAATTTATTGGAAGATCAATAGGAAAGCAAATTGATACCAACAAGCAAATGTAATCCCCAGGCAGAGAGTAAAGTGCACAGCACATGAGGAATTCTTTAAAGAAAAATTTTTTTTCATAATTTTTACGCGTGTTCTATGATTAATTTTAAGTCTCGGTTTGATTAATTACTTATTAATCATTATACGCCAACGTTAGGAACACTTTTTAAGATTAAAAACAAAAAATATAATTTTATTTTTGAGTAAAAAAAAAAAACTAAGGAAAGATGAAGTCTACACTACAAGTCCGAGTAATTATTCGGGGAAGCAATTTGATTTTGAATCGTATCGCTTTCTGGTGCGATAACCCGCCAGTGAACGCCAAGAACTTGTGTAAAGAAATTCTCTACGACATCATTCAAAGAGGTTTTGAGATTGTAAGTCGTTTTCTAATGAAAATGGCAGCGATAATAAGCCGCAATAGTATCGTACACAGTCGCCGCAGTCTAGTAGGCTAAGTAGGTAATTGGTTTAGTAGATGAGAGCTTGTAATTCGAACCCTAGCTCAGACATTTTCACTTCCGCTCAACCACCTGCCTGCAAAAAAATCTGAGAGAATAAAATAAAATTGCCACGAGAAGTCTGTCCCAAGAATTATACACTGAATGCTCACCGAGGTGGTAAAACCAATAATGCCCATTGGGGTCATTATATGGGCAGATAGATCGTTGCTGAAAACAGCACAAATGGAATTGAACGAGATACAGGCACTAGCGTGGGCCGGCAATAACAGGGGCAATAAGAAATCTGTGAAGTACGGGAGCTCGAAGCAAGTGCTTCACTCTGACATGCATTGCTCATGACTTTTCCTAGTCCTTGTGCTTATGAGCTAGAAAGTTCTCAAAGATAGTGGCGTGAGTTTTTGTTGTTGTTGTTGTTGTTGCAAAATCACAACAGCATACGTTTCTTATTGATTTAAAAAAAAAAAAAACATTTTTAAACTTTCCAAGAAAAAAAAAATTGAAAAAAAAAATTCAAAGAATTTCGTGCATTAAAATGTTTCTAGAAAGCATAAGAGAAAAAAAGAAATTCCTTTTCTAGTGATTTATTATCAAACCACTTAAAAATTTGTTCAAAGTTTTCTTGCTTCTTTTTTTCCCCTAACCGCTCCCTTCTTTAAAAAAGAGGACAAGAAAGAAATTATTTATGTATGATGCATGCATGCTGCCTGCTGCATATATCAATTTAACTTTTTCTCTTCATATTCTTGTTGTTATTGTTGCTTTTTCATGTTGTTATTATTATATGTAAAAAAAAAAATTCAAAAAAGGAAACCCACACTTGCCAAAAATTTGTCATAAAAATTTGTCTTTTGTTGTCCTTAAGAAAAGCAAAAAAAGAAACAAGATTTCAACTGCCGTTTTCTTCTTCATTTTATTTGCTTTCCTTCACACAAAGTTGGCAATATCCTTGACTCTGTTGTGGCATATTTAGAAGCAACATTTCCATGCTACAGTTTACATTCCTTTGTTGTTGTTGCTGTTGTTGTTGTTTGTTCTCTCGTCTCTTTGATGTCGTTTCCAACACACGTTTTGTTTTTATTTTGTGTATATTCGTCGCTCACACATACATATGTCTTCTGCATTTAACGTTTACTCGCAGCACACACTCAAATAACTGTCATATACACAGAGACGTCCGCAGCAGTCATGTCAGAAACAGACAAAAAGGGGGGAGAAAAGAATTTTTATCAAAGAAAAATAAGAAAACGGTCTGTATTTTAAAGAATATATGCTAAGCTATGTATATGGCAACAGTTTTTTTAACCGTTTAGTTATGTCACTTGGCATCAACACTTAGGCTAATCCATTGTGATAGAACGTTTATTCCATTAGGAATCGACGGGCGGGTCAACAGGCTAAATATCGCATAAAAATCCTTAAGCAACGATTACCACTGTATTATGAATTTATTTACTCTGAGTTTTTTTTTTTGCCAAAAATCTGCTCCAAAGAACTCGCCGAGGAAATATTCAAATTTTATTTTGTTGGAGATATATCTGATCTGGGGCCTCACGTCGTCCACTACCTACTAGACTAAGGCGACTTCCACTCCTATTCCTACAGTTAATTGGCATCGCAGGGAGTTTTCTTACCTGCTAGTGGCTTTTGTGGAAATTGTATGCCAACGCAAACTCATGTCACGTGCTTCACTCTCTCTTTCTCTCAATAATTATTGAATGTAGTAATTACCGAAGCTGCTGGTTAGTCTGGATTGCTTCATATGGTATCACATCGCGTCGCTATGTTATAAAGCTGCCACTCCTCCTTCTTCTTCACTTATTTCAGACGTAATAGAGTAGAAAGACCAGATGTTATCCATTTAAAGTTCTGTTAATGCAGCGGTACATGTCGCATTTATTGTCCTTATCTGGGAAACTTGACTTAACGCTCTTTAATGCAAAAATAGCTTTAAGGCTTATGCTATGGTTTTATTTTTTTTTTTTAATGTTTAAAGGACTTTCCAAATATTGAAAAAAAACCATTTTTTTAAATTCTTTTTCAATTTCTTTCAATATTTCGATGATACACAGGTTTTCATTCAGATCATTTGATTGATTTTCATTAAAAATTAAGAAAGAAAGTACAAGAGATGACACCCCCACCCCCTACTTATTTGTTTAAACACTACACATTAGCAGCCACTCGTTGAAATTTTTATTTTTACACCCCCTAACTCTGTAACTATGCTTCTGACTCTGACTCTGATGTTGTCTCTCTCAGTCTCTCTCTTATTTTTTTTATGGTTCTAAAGCTTCATAATATAAATGTTTTGTTGCTGTTGTTGTTGTTCTTTAAATGCATATTATTTTTGTGTTGTGTTTGCATGGGCGCGTCATAAATACAATATGTTTTATACACGTACATACACACATATAGTCATACATTCCTTTACTCTCCATATAAACTCTCCATGCACACATATTGTGGTGTGTGTGAATGTCTAGCATACAATAAACCAAAAAGGAGACACAATAATGTTTTGTAAACACTCAAACACATACACTCTCACACTTACAGTAATACAAACCCATAAAGAGAACCAACCATATAGATAAGCAGAGTAATAAAAATGAAAAAGAAAAAAGAATTTTAGAGAAAAACAAAAACAAAAATAATTGACTCAGCATGAGTCATGCAATACGTTTAAACAAAAATAATCTATGCATGGTTGCTTACAAATTGAGAGCGAGAGAGAGAGAGGGAAAGTCATAACTGGTGAGAGAGAGGCAGTTGCAACAGGAATTTTTAAGTTTTTTTTCCTTCCATTTACTGTTTATAATACTTGAAAATTATTAGGGGGCCCTGAATTTTTCAGCATTTTTTCTTTTTTTTCTTTCTTTCTTGGCAAGACTCAATAAATTTGTGTGACAGAAACTAGTGAAAAAAACGTTGTTTATGATTGTACGATTGAGTTTAAACATTCCGTTGGCAAATTGCAGTGACATAAACACAGACAGTTAGCAACAAAAACAAAAAAAAAATGTTTTAAAATACCGAAATGCCTCTATCACAGGGGGGGGTCTCAATATTTTTCTCAAGAAAACTATGTAAATAAAAACTTAAAAATTCTTTTCTAAAAGCAGCATAATAAAGAGAGAAAAAGTTAAAAAATATCAAGAGCTTCTCAAAAAAGAGTTGAAAACTTTTAAAGAAAATTAAAAATAATTTTATAAACAATTTTATTGATGCTCATTTGAAATGTTTGTTGAAGTCATAAAATGTTTAAGAAAATAATTTAAATTTCTTCTGAAAAGAAACCCTTTTTCATGTAATTGCAATCCAGCATCACAAATTCTGTTTTATACGTGGGCGTATGATTTATATTTTTTTCAAATTCGAACAATTTTTTAATTAATCATACGCAACGGGGGGGGGGGGGGGGGTGGGGGGTTAAGACCGCAGTATTAAGAATCCTTTCGTATTTAAACCATCGCCATCGTTGTAAAACAGTTTAAAATCGACTGCGAACAACAGATTTTTTGGGAAAACTCTCAATTTTATTTTACACTCAGAGTTTTTCCAACAAGACTGAAGAAGAATAAGTCGCCAGTGAGTCTGAAATGCGGTTTCAACAACGGGTTGTGGTGACTTCAAACGAATAACAGTTGCTTTATATAGGGGCATCAAAAAATATTTTAAATATTGTCAATACTGTGACAAAGACTATACATTTTTTTTTTATTTTCGTTTCCTCTTTTCATTACAAAATTCAATTAAAACGCCATTAAGAAATCGTAATTTTTGTTGATTGTTTAACAAACATCATAACCTAGAAAATTATGTCTTAACAAACTGTCCCTATTCTTTTCAAATAACACACTTTAATAATACAGTATTGTAATCATACACTGTATGAGAGAGTAAGAGAGAGAGAAAGGGAGAGAGAGAGAAAATGAGATTATTAATACACATATACGCAGCACATACATACATACACTTAAGTAAACAAACAAAAAACGTGTTTGGCATGGCAAATTATTTAATACACTTGGAACAAATACCCACCAAAAACTCTACACATGATGTTACAACACACCACACAGTGCTGTACATTGTTGTACAGTGTAATATATGTACATGTTAAAAGTAAAACGTAAAAAATCCATAATTTAAAGCGTACAATAACAACAAAACAGGACAGCAAAAACAAATAAATGAAAAAGGAACACATCATTATATTACAAATACAAAAAGAAGAACAAGAAGAAATAAAAGCTAATGAACAAATGTCACTGGGTGTGTGTAAGTAAGTAAGTATTTAAGAGCCCAGAAATAAATGAACACAAAACACTAGGACTATAAATCTTAAAATAACACTTATAGAAAGAGGATCTCTTCCTCTGCCACCATTCCCTATTACTCACTCACTCGCTCTCTCCCTCTCTGCTGTTGTCGTTTTTTTAAGCAGCATACTAGCAGTAAGACTTATTTAAGTATTGATAAATGCTTGTTTTTTTTTATATTTGTTTTCTTTAACGTGGGACACACACGTTTTTCCCCCCTCTCTCTCTCTCTCTCTCACTCTCTTGTTCTCTCTATCTATTTGTCTTCTTCCAATATATGTATGTTCCAGTATGTGAGCATTAATAAAGCCAAAATAAAAAACGAAAAAAAAAACGGCAACAACGCCCTAAGAGACCACCATGATTTCTGTTGTTGTTCTCTTTTTTTTATGTGTGTGTGTGTTTTTTTTTTTTGCCAAATTTTCTGTTAAAGAGAATAATAATGAACAGCATATTGTGTTTAACGGTATAATAACACTGGTAATAAGCACAAAAACAAAATAATTTTATTATTGTTCATACACACACACCACACAGTTTTGGATTTAAATAGGAGGGAAAGGAAAGAAGGGGGAGGCTTCTGTTAATGATAATCATGATGATACAATTCGTTTAGGGCTCATTTGCTACACTTCCCTCTTTTGTTATTATTCAACAATTTGTTTTGTCCAGTTTTCTTTTTTTTTTGTTAACAGAACCGTATATTAATGAAATTAATTTTTTAAGGCCTACTTTAAAGCTTTATTAGGATTTATTCAATCTTTAATATTTTTCTAGCATTTAAGTAACTTTATTTACAATAACTTTCAGCTATACACACCAATTATTGACCAGTTTAAATCGTTAATTGAACTTAGCTCAGAAAATCAGCTTAGCTTCCAAACCCTTAATATTTCTGTAGAATTTACAGCCTACTTTTACAAGAACTAAAAACATTATAAGCAATTTTAATATCTTACAAGTTAATATAATTACTATATTATACTATACTATAATATAGTAGATTGGATACTATAGCTATAGGTGTTGTAGCTGTACTATAATAGCTATACCATAGTATAGTAGCTATACTAGTATAGTAGTAGCTAAACTGGTATAGTAGGTATACTATAGTAACTATACCATAGTAGCTGTAGTAGTATAATATACATAGTATATATAGTATATATATATAGTATTGTAGCTATACTAGTATAGTAGTAGCTATACTAGTATAGTAGGTATACTATAGTAGCTATACTACCATAGTAGCTATACTATAGTAGCTATACTACCATAGTAGCTATACTATAGTAGCTATACTACCATAGTAGCTATACTACCATAGTAGCTATACTACCATAGTAGCTATACTACCATAGTAGCTATACTACCATAGTAGCTATACTACCATAGTAGCTATACTATAGTAGCTATACTACCATAGTAGCTATACTATAGTAGCTATACTACCATAGTAGCTATACTACCATAGTAGCTATACTACCATAGTAGCTATACTATAGTAGCTATACTACCATAGTGGCTATACTACCATAGTAGCTATACTATAGTAGCTATACTACCATAGTAGCTATACTATAGTAGCTATACTACCATAGTAGCTATACTACCATAGTAGCTATACTACCATAGTAGCTATACTACCATAGTAGCTATACTACCATAGTAGCTATACTACCATAGTAGCTATACTATAGTAGCTATACTACCATAGTAGCTATACTATAGTAGCTATACTACCATAGTAGCTATACTATAGTAGCTATACTACCATAGTAGCTATACTACCATAGTAGCTATACTATAGTAGCTATACTACCATAGTAGCTATACTATAGTAGCTATACTACCATAGTAGCTATACTATAGTAGCTATACTACCATAGTAGCTATACTATAGTAGCTATACTACCATAGTAGCTATACTACCATAGTAGCTATACTACCATAGTAGCTATACTACCATAGTAGCTATACTACCATAGTAGCTATACTACCATAGTACCTATACTACCATAGTAGCTATACTATAGTAGCTATACTACCATAGTAGCTATACTACCATAGTAGCTATACTACCATAGTAGCTATACTATAGTAGCTATACTACCATAGTAGCTATACTACCATAGTAGCTATACTATAGTAGCTATACTACCATAGTAGCTATACTATAGTAGCTATACTACCATAGTAGCTATACTACCATAGTAGCTATACTACCATAGTAGCTATACTACCATAGTAGCTATACTATAGTAGCTATACTACCATAGTAGCTATACTACCATAGTAGCTATACTACCATAGTAGCTATACTACCATAGTAGCTATACTACCATAGTAGCTATACTACCATAGTAGCTATACTACCATAGTAGCTATACTACCATAGTAGCTATACTATAGTAGCTATACTACCATAGTAGCTATACTACCATAGTAGCTATACTATAGTAGCTATACTACCATAGTAGCTCTACTATAGTAGCTATACTACCATAGTAGCTCTACTACCATAGTAGCTATACTATAGTAGCTATACTACCATAGTAGCTATACTACCATAGTAGCTATACTATAGTAGCTATACTACCATAGTAGCTATACTACCATAGTAGCTATACTATAGTAGCTATACTACCATAGTAGCTATACTACCATAGTAGCTATACTACCATAGTAGCTATACTATAGTAGCTATACTACCATAGTAGCTATACTACCATAGTAGCTATACTATAGTAGCTATACTACCATAGTAGCTATACTACCATAGTAGCTATACTACCATAGTAGCTATACTATAGTAGCTATACTACCATAGTAGCTATACTACCATAGTAGCTATACTATAGTAGCTATACTACCATAGTAGCTATACTATAGTAGCTATACTACCATAGTAGCTATACTACCATAGTAGCTATACTACCATAGTAGCTATACTATAGTAGCTATACTACCATAGTAGCTATACTACCATAGTAGCTATACTATAGTAGCTATACTACCATAGTAGCTATACTATAGTAGCTATACTACCATAGGAGCTATACTACCATAGTAGCTATACTACCATAGTAGCTATACTACCATAGTAGCTATACTACCATAGTAGCTATACTATAGTAGCTATACTACCATAGTAGCTATACTACCATAGTAGCTATACTACCATAGTAGCTATACTATAGTAGCTATACTACCATAGTAGCTATACTACCATAGTAGCTATACTACCATAGTAGCTATACTATAGTAGCTATACTACCATAGTAGCTATACTACCATAGTAGCTATACTATAGTAGCTATACTACCATAGTAGCTATACTATAGTAGCTATACTACCATAGTAGCTATACTACCATAGTAGCTATACTACCATAGTAGCTATACTATAGTAGCTATACTACCATAGTAGCTATACTACCATAGTAGCTATACTATAGTAGCTATACTACCATAGTAGCTATGCTATAGTAGCTATACTACCATAGTAGCTATACTACCATAGGAGCTATACTACCATAGTAGCTATACTACCATAGTAGCTATACTACCATAGTAGCTATACTACCATAGTAGCTATACTATAGTAGCTATACTACCATAGTAGCTATACTACCATAGTAGCTATACTACCATAGTAGCTATACTATAGTAGCTATACTACCATAGTAGCTATACTACCATAGTAGCTATACTATAGTAGCTATACTACCATAGTAGCTATGCTATAGTAGCTATACTACCATAGTAGCTATACTACCATAGGAGCTATACTACCATAGTAGCTATACTACCATAGTAGCTATACTACCATAGTAGCTATACTACCATAGTAGCTATACTATAGTAGCTATACTACCATAGTAGCTATACTACCATAGTAGCTATACTACCATAGTAGCTATACTATAGTAGCTATACTACCATAGTAGCTATACTACCATAGTAGCTATACTATAGTAGCTATACTACCATAGTAGCTATGCTATAGTAGCTATACTACCATAGTAGCTATACTACCATAGGAGCTATACTACCATAGTAGCTATACTACCATAGTAGCTATACTACCATAGTAGCTATACTACCATAGTAGCTATACTACCATAGTAGCTATACTACCATAGTAGCTATACTATAGTAGCTATACTACCATAGTAGCTATACTACCATAGTAGCTATACTACCATAGTAGCTATACTACCATAGTAGCTATACTACCATAGTAGCTATACTACCATAGTAGCTATACTATAGTAGCTATACTACCATAGTAGCTATACTACCATAGTAGCTATACTACCATAGTAGCTATACTACCATAGTAGCTATACTACCATAGTAGCTATACTACCATAGTAGCTATACTACCATAGTAGCTATACTATAGTAGCTATACTACCATAGTAGCTATACTACCATAGTAGCTATACTATAGTAGCTATACTACCATAGTAGCTATACTACCATAGTAGCTATACTACCATAGTAGCTATACTACCATAGTAGCTATACTACCATAGTAGCTATACTACCATAGTAGCTATACTATAGTAGCTATACTACCATAGTAGCTATACTACCATAGTAGCTATACTACCATAGTAGCTATACTACCATAGTAGCTATACTACCATAGTAGCTATACTACCATAGTAGCTATACTACCATAGTAGCTATACTATAGTAGCTATACTACCATAGTAGCTATACTACCATAGTAGCTATACTATAGTAGCTATACTACCATAGTAGCTCTACTATAGTAGCTATACTACCATAGTAGCTCTACTACCATAGTAGCTATACTATAGTAGCTATACTACCATAGTAGCTATACTACCATAGTAGCTATACTATAGTAGCTATACTACCATAGTAGCTATACTACCATAGTAGCTATACTATAGTAGCTATACTACCATAGTAGCTATACTACCATAGTAGCTATACTACCATAGTAGCTATACTATAGTAGCTATACTACCATAGTGGCTATACTACCATAGTAGCTATACTATAGTAGCTATACTACCATAGTAGCTATACTACCATAGTAGCTATACTACCATAGTAGCTATACTATAGTAGCTATACTACCATAGTAGCTATACTACCATAGTAGCTATACTATAGTAGCTATACTACCATAGTAGCTATACTATAGTAGCTATACTACCATAGTAGCTATACTACCATAGTAGCTATACTACCATAGTAGCTATACTATAGTAGCTATACTACCATAGTAGCTATACTACCATAGTAGCTATACTATAGTAGCTATACTACCATAGTAGCTATACTATAGTAGCTATACTACCATAGTAGCTATACTACCATAGTAGCTATACTACCATAGTAGCTATACTACCATAGTAGCTATACTACCATAGTAGCTATACTATAGTAGCTATACTACCATAGTAGCTATACTACCATAGTAGCTATACTACCATAGTAGCTATACTATAGTAGCTATACTACCATAGTAGCTATACTACCATAGTGGCTATACTACCATAGTAGCTATACTATAGTAGCTATACTACCATAGTAGCTATACTACCATAGTAGCTATACTATAGTAGCTATACTACCATAGTAGCTATACTATAGTAGCTATACTACCATAGTAGCTATACTACCATAGTAGCTATACTACCATAGTAGCTATACTATAGTAGCTATACTACCATAGTAGCTATACTACCATAGTAGCTATACTATAGTAGCTATACTACCATAGTAGCTATGCTATAGTAGCTATACTACCATAGTAGCTATACTACCATAGGAGCTATACTACCATAGTAGCTATACTACCATAGTAGCTATACTACCATAGTAGCTATACTACCATAGTAGCTATACTATAGTAGCTATACTACCATAGTAGCTATACTACCATAGTAGCTATACTACCATAGTAGCTATACTATAGTAGCTATACTACCATAGTAGCTATACTACCATAGTAGCTATACTATAGTAGCTATACTACCATAGTAGCTATGCTATAGTAGCTATACTACCATAGTAGCTATACTACCATAGGAGCTATACTACCATAGTAGCTATACTACCATAGTAGCTATACTACCATAGTAGCTATACTACCATAGTAGCTATACTATAGTAGCTATACTACCATAGTAGCTATACTACCATAGTAGCTATACTACCATAGTAGCTATACTATAGTAGCTATACTACCATAGTAGCTATACTACCATAGTAGCTATACTATAGTAGCTATACTACCATAGTAGCTATGCTATAGTAGCTATACTACCATAGTAGCTATACTACCATAGGAGCTATACTACCATAGTAGCTATACTACCATAGTAGCTATACTACCATAGTAGCTATACTACCATAGTAGCTATACTACCATAGTAGCTATACTACCATAGTAGCTATACTATAGTAGCTATACTACCATAGTAGCTATACTACCATAGTAGCTATACTACCATAGTAGCTATACTACCATAGTAGCTATACTACCATAGTAGCTATACTACCATAGTAGCTATACTATAGTAGCTATACTACCATAGTAGCTATACTACCATAGTAGCTATACTACCATAGTAGCTATACTACCATAGTAGCTATACTACCATAGTAGCTATACTACCATAGTAGCTATACTATAGTAGCTATACTACCATAGTAGCTATACTACCATAGTAGCTATACTACCATAGTAGCTATACTACCATAGTAGCTATACTACCATAGTAGCTATACTACCATAGTAGCTATACTATAGTAGCTATACTACCATAGTAGCTATACTACCATAGTAGCTATACTACCATAGTAGCTATACTACCATAGTAGCTATACTACCATAGTAGCTATACTATAGTAGCTATACTATAGTAGCTATACTACCATAGTAGCTATACTACCATAGTAGCTATACTACCATAGTAGCTATACTACCATAGTAGCTATACTATAGTAGCTATACTACCATAGTAGCTATACTACCATAGTAGCTATACTACCATAGTAGCTATACTACCATAGTAGCTATACTACCATAGTAGCTATACTATAGTAGCTATACTACCATAGTAGCTATACTACCATAGTAGCTATACTACCATAGTAGCTATACTACCATAGTAGCTATACTACCATAGTAGCTATACTATAGTAGCTATACTACCATAGTAGCTATACTACCATAGTAGCTATACTACCATAGTAGCTATACTACCATAGTAGCTATACTACCATAGTAGCTATACTACCATAGTAGCTATACTACCATAGTAGCTATACTATAGTAGCTATACTACCATAGTAGCTATACTACCATAGTAGCTATACTACCATAGTAGCTATACTACCATAGTAGCTATACTACCATAGTAGCTATACTACCATAGTAGCTATACTATAGTAGCTATACTACCATAGTAGCTATACTACCATAGTAGCTATACTACCATAGTAGCTATACTACCATAGTAGCTATACTACCATAGTAGCTATACTATAGTAGCTATACTACCATAGTAGCTATACTACCATAGTAGCTATACTACCATAGTAGCTATACTACCATAGTAGCTATACTACCATAGTAGCTATACTACCATAGTAGCTATACTATAGTAGCTATACTACCATAGTAGCTATACTACCATAGTAGCTATACTACCATAGTAGCTATACTACCATAGTAGCTATACTACCATAGTAGCTATACTACCATAGTAGCTATACTATAGTAGCTATACTACCATAGTAGCTATACTACCATAGTAGCTATACTACCATAGTAGCTATACTACCATAGTAGCTATACTACCATAGTAGCTATACTACCATAGTAGCTATACTATAGTAGCTATACTACCATAGTAGCTATACTACCATAGTAGCTATACTACCATAGTAGCTATACTACCATAGTAGCTATACTATAGTAGCTATACTACCATAGTAGCTATACTACCATAGTAGCTATACTATGGTAGCTATACTACCATAGTAGCTATACTACCATAGTAGCTATACTATAGTAGCTATACTACCATAGTAGCTATACTACCATAGTAGCTATACTACCATAGTAGCTATACTATAGTAGCTATACTACCATAGTAGCTATACTACCATAGTAGCTATACTATAGTAGCTATACTACCATAGTAGCTATACTATAGTAGCTATACTACCATAGTAGCTATACTACCATAGTAGCTATACTACCATAGTAGCTATACTTCCATAGTAGCTATACTACCATAGTAGCTATACTACCATAGTAGCTATACTACCATAGTAGCTATACTACCATAGTAGCTATACTACCATAGTAGCTATACTACCATAGTAGCTATACTACCATAGTAGCTATACTACCATAGTAGCTATACTATAGTAGCTATACTACCATAGTAGCTATACTATAGTAGCTATACTACCATAGTAGCTATACTACCATAGTAGCTATACTACCATAGTAGCTATACTACCATAGTAGCTATACTACCATAGTAGCTATACTACCATAGTAGCTATACTACCATAGTAGCTATACTACCATAGTAGCTATACACCTAATTCTGTTTTTACACGGTAGATTGGTTCCAGAAAAAACCGTGTAAAAAAAAACCGTGTAAAAAAAGACACTGATCGTATGCAAAAATAGGTGATTGGTTCCTAATCTCTAAAACCTATTAAAGTTAGTGAAAAACAAGGATTTTTTCAGAAGTTTTGTATTTGACATTTTCTTTTAGGGATTCATAAAATATTTAACAAAATTAAAAATATAAATAACTTAATAAATATAAAATATTTTTTGGCTTACCTTTTATCTTAATGCGTTAAATTTAATGTAACGATAGAAAAACAAATTTGCCAATAAAAAATTTCTTTACCAAACACAAAATATTAACACATTTCAATTGCTCTGACCTTTGTGCTTGTATGCACAAAAGGGAATTCCCCTAAATTTGTGCCATTTACATTTGCTTTGACCAGTAAATTTGCTTGTCGCGCAAAAAGGGAATTCCCTTAAATTTGTGATATGAACATACTTTGCAAAAATTAAATTTGACAAAAAAATTTAAGCACAAAAAATTTTAAATCGTGCTAAATGGAATAAAATCGTGTAACAAAAATTAAAAATATTTTATTTTCAAACCGTGTTATATCAAAACCGTGTAAAAAAAGACCGTGTAAAAACAGAATTAGGTGTACTACCATAGTAGCTATACTATAGTAGCTATACTACCATAGTAGCTATACTACCATAGTAGCTATACTACCATAGTAGCTATACTATAGTAGCTATACTACCATAGTAGCTATACTACCATAGTAGCTATACTACCATAGTAGCTATACTACCATAGTAGCTATACTACCATAGTAGCTATACTATAGTAGCTATACTACCATAGTAGCTATACTATAGTAGCTATACTACCATAGTAGCTATACTACCATAGTAGCTATACTACCATAGTAGCTATACTATACTATAGTATAGCTACCATAGTAGCTATACTACCATAGTAGCTATACTACCATAGTAGCTATACTATAGTAGCTATACTACCATAGTGGCTATACTACCATAGTAGCTATACTATAGTAGCTATACTACCATAGTAGCTATACTATAGTAGCTATACTACCATAGTAGCTATACTACCATAGTAGCTATACTACCATAGTAGCTATACTACCATAGTAGCTATACTATAGTAGCTATACTACCATAGTAGCTATACTACCATAGTAGCTATACTACCATAGTAGCTATACTACCATAGTAGCTATACTATAGTAGCTATACTACCATAGTGGCTATACTACCATAGTAGCTATACTATAGTAGCTATACTACCATAGTAGCTATACTATAGTAGCTATACTACCATAGTAGCTATACTACCATAGTAGCTATACTATAGTAGCTATACTACCATAGTAGCTATACTACCATAGTAGCTATACTATAGTAGCTATACTACCATAGTAGCTATACTATAGTAGCTATACTACCATAGTAGCTATACTACCATAGTAGCTATACTACCATAGTAGCTATACTATAGTAGCTATACTACCATAGTAGCTATACTACCATAGTAGCTATACTACCATAGTAGCTATACTACCATAGTAGCTATACTACCATAGTAGCTATACTATAGTAGCTATACTACCATAGTAGCTATACTACCATAGTAGCTATACTATAGTAGCTATACTACCATAGTAGCTATACTATAGTAGCTATACTACCATAGTGGCTATACTACCATAGTAGCTATACTATAGTAGCTATACTACCATAGTGGCTATACTACCATAGTAGCTATACTATAGTAGCTATACTACCATAGTAGCTATACTATAGTAGCTATACTACCATAGTAGCTATACTACCATAGTAGCTATACTACCATAGTAGCTATACTATAGTAGCTATACTACCATAGTAGCTATACTACCATAGTAGCTATACTACCATAGTAGCTATACTACCATAGTAGCTATACTACCATAGTAGCTATACTACCATAGTAGCTATACTATAGTAGCTATACTACCATAGTAGCTATACTACCATAGTAGCTATACTACCATAGTAGCTATACTACCATAGTAGCTATACTATAGTAGCTATACTACCATAGTAGCTATACTACCATAGTAGCTATACTATAGTAGCTATACTACCATAGTAGCTATACTATAGTAGCTATACTACCATAGTAGCTATACTACCATAGTAGCTATACTACCATAGTAGCTATACTATAGTAGCTATACTACCATAGTAGCTATACTACCATAGTAGCTATACTATAGTAGCTATACTACCATAGTAGCTATACTATAGTAGCTATACTACCATAGTAGCTATACTACCATAGTAGCTATACTACCATAGTAGCTATACTACCATAGTAGCTATACTATAGTAGCTATACTACCATAGTAGCTATACTACCATAGTAGCTATACTATAGTAGCTATACTACCATAGTAGCTATACTATAGTAGCTATACTACCATAGTAGCTATACTACCATAGTAGCTATACTACCATAGTAGCTATACTATAGTAGCTATACTACCATAGTAGCTATACAATAGTAGCTATACTACCATAGTAGCTATACTACCATAGTAGCTATACTACCATAGTAGCTATACTACCATAGTAGCTATACTACCATAGTAGCTATACTACCATAGTAGCTATACTACCATAGTAGCTATACTACCATAGTAGCTATACTACCATAGTAGCTATACTATAGTAGCTATACTACCATAGTAGCTATACTACCATAGTAGCTATACTACCATAGTAGCTATACTACCATAGTAGCTATACTACCATAGTAGCTATACTATAGTAGCTATACTACCATAGTAGCTATACTACCATAGTAGCTATACTATAGTAGCTATACTACCATAGTAGCTATACTATAGTAGCTATACTACCATAGTAGCTATACTACCATAGTAGCTATACTATAGTAGCTATACTACCATAGTAGCTATACTACCATAGTAGCTATACTATAGTAGCTATACTACCATAGTAGCTATACTATAGTAGCTATACTACCATAGTAGCTATACTACCATAGTAGCTATACTACCATAGTAGCTATACTATAGTAGCTATACTACCATAGTAGCTATACTACCATAGTAGCTATACTACCATAGTAGCTATACTACCATAGTAGCTATACTACCATAGTAGCTATACTATAGTAGCTATACTACCATAGTAGCTATACTACCATAGTAGCTATACTACCATAGTAGCTATACTACCATAGTAGCTATACTATAGTAGCTATACTACCATAGTAGCTATACTACCATAGTAGCTATACTATAGTAGCTATACTACCATAGTAGCTATACTATAGTAGCTATACTACCATAGTAGCTATACTACCATAGTAGCTATACTACCATAGTAGCTATACTATAGTAGCTATACTACCATAGTAGCTATACTACCATAGTAGCTATACTATAGTAGCTATACTACCATAGTAGCTATACTATAGTAGCTATACTACCATAGTAGCTATACTACCATAGTAGCTATACTACCATAGTAGCTATACTACCATAGTAGCTATACTATAGTAGCTATACTACCATAGTAGCTATACTACCATAGTAGCTATACTATAGTAGCTATACTACCATAGTAGCTATACTATAGTAGCTATACTACCATAGTAGCTATACTACCATAGTAGCTATACTACCATAGTAGCTATACTATAGTAGCTATACTACCATAGTAGCTATACAATAGTAGCTATACTACCATAGTAGCTATACTACCATAGTAGCTATACTACCATAGTAGCTATACTACCATAGTAGCTATACTACCATAGTAGCTATACTACCATAGTAGCTATACTACCATAGTAGCTATACTACCATAGTAGCTATACTACCATAGTAGCTATACTACCATAGTAGCTATACTACCATAGTAGCTATACTACCATAGTAGCTATACTACCATAGTAGCTATACTATAGTAGCTATACTACCATAGTAGCTATACTACCATAGTAGCTATACTACCATAGTAGCTATACTATAGTAGCTATACTACCATAGTAGCTATACTATAGTAGCTATACTACCATAGTAGCTATACTACCATAGTAGCTATACTATAGTAGCTATACTACCATAGTAGCTATACTACCATAGTAGCTATACTACCATAGTAGCTATACTACCATAGTAGCTATACTACCATAGTAGCTATACTACCATAGTAGCTATACTACCATAGTAGCTATACTATAGTAGCTATACTACCATAGTAGCTATACTACCATAGTAGCTATACTACCATAGTAGCTATACTATAGTAGCTATACTACCATAGTAGCTATACTACCATAGTAGCTATACTACCATAGTAGCTATACTATAGTAGCTATACTACCATAGTAGCTATACTACCATAGTAGCTATACTACCATAGTAGCTATACTATAGTAGCTATACTACCATAGTAGCTATACTACCATAGTAGCTATACTACCATAGTAGCTATACTATAGTAGCTATACTACCATAGTAGCTATACTACCATAGTAGCTATACTACCATAGTAGCTATACTATAGTAGCTATACTACCATAGTAGCTATACTACCATAGTAGCTATACTACCATAGTAGCTATACTATAGTAGCTATACTACCATAGTAGCTATACTACCATAGTAGCTATACTACCATAGTAGCTATACTATAGTAGCTATACTACCATAGTAGCTATACTACCATAGTAGCTATACTACCATAGTAGCTATACTATAGTAGCTATACTACCATAGTAGCTATACTACCATAGTAGCTATACTACCATAGTAGCTATACTACCATAGTAGCTATACTATAGTAGCTATACTACCATAGTAGCTATACTACCATAGTAGCTATACTACCATAGTAGCTATACTACCATAGTAGCTATACTACCATAGTAGCTATACTACCATAGTAGCTATACTACCATAGTAGCTATACTACCATAGTAGCTATACTATAGTAGCTATACTACCATAGTAGCTATACTACCATAGTAGCTATACTACCATAGTAGCTATACTACCATAGTAGCTATACTATAGTAGCTATACTACCATAGTAGCTATACTACCATAGTAGCTATACTACCATAGTAGCTATACTACCATAGTAGCTATACTATAGTAGCTATACTACCATAGTAGCTATACTACCATAGTAGCTATACTACCATAGTAGCTATACTACCATAGTAGCTATACTATAGTAGCTATACTACCATAGTAGCTATGCTATAGTAGCTATACTACCATAGTAGCTATACTACCATAGGAGCTATACTACCATAGTAGCTATACTACCATAGTAGCTATACTATAGTAGCTATACTACCATAGTAGCTATACTATAGTAGCTATACTACCATAGTAGCTATACTACCATAGTAGCTATACTACCATAGTAGCTATACTACCATAGTAGCTATACTACCATAGTAGCTATACTACCATAGTAGCTATACTACCATAGTAGCTATACTATAGTAGCTATACTACCATAGTAGCTATACTACCATAGTAGCTATACTACCATAGTAGCTATACTACCATAGTAGCTATACTACCATAGTAGCTATACTACCATAGTAGCTATACTATAGTAGCTATACTACCATAGTAGCTATACTACCATAGTAGCTATACTACCATAGTAGCTATACTACCATAGTAGCTATACTACCATAGTAGCTATACTACCATAGTAGCTATACTATAGTAGCTATACTACCATAGTAGCTATACTACCATAGTAGCTATACTACCATAGTAGCTATACTACCATAGTAGCTATACTACCATAGTAGCTATACTACCATAGTAGCTATACTATAGTAGCTATACTACCATAGTAGCTATACTACCATAGTAGCTATACTACCATAGTAGCTATACTACCATAGTAGCTATACTACCATAGTAGCTATACTACCATAGTAGCTATACTATAGTAGCTATACTACCATAGTAGCTATACTACCATAGTAGCTATACTACCATAGTAGCTATACTACCATAGTAGCTATACTACCATAGTAGCTATACTACCATAGTAGCTATACTATAGTAGCTATACTACCATAGTAGCTATACTACCATAGTAGCTATACTACCATAGTAGCTATACTACCATAGTAGCTATACTATAGTAGCTATACTACCATAGTAGCTATACTACCATAGTAGCTATACTATGGTAGCTATACTACCATAGTAGCTATACTACCATAGTAGCTATACTATAGTAGCTATACTACCATAGTAGCTATACTACCATAGTAGCTATACTACCATAGTAGCTATACTATAGTAGCTATACTACCATAGTAGCTATACTACCATAGTAGCTATACTATAGTAGCTATACTACCATAGTAGCTATACTATAGTAGCTATACTACCATAGTAGCTATACTACCATAGTAGCTATACTACCATAGTAGCTATACTTCCATAGTAGCTATACTACCATAGTAGCTATACTACCATAGTAGCTATACTACCATAGTAGCTATACTACCATAGTAGCTATACTACCATAGTAGCTATACTACCATAGTAGCTATACTACCATAGTAGCTATACTACCATAGTAGCTATACTATAGTAGCTATACTACCATAGTAGCTATACTACCATAGTAGCTATACTACCATAGTAGCTATACTACCATAGTAGCTATACTATAGTAGCTATACTACCATAGTAGCTATACTATAGTAGCTATACTACCATAGTAGCTATACTACCATAGTAGCTATACTACCATAGTAGCTATACTACCATAGTAGCTATACTACCATAGTAGCTATACTACCATAGTAGCTATACTACCATAGTAGCTATACTACCATAGTAGCTATACACCTAATTCTGTTTTTACACGGTAGATTGGTTCCAGAAAAAACCGTGTAAAAAAAAACCGTGTAAAAAAAGACACTGATCGTATGCAAAAATAGGTGATTGGTTCCTAATCTCTAAAACCTATTAAAGTTAGTGAAAAACAAGGATTTTTTCAGAAGTTTTGTATTTGACATTTTCTTTTAGGGATTCATAAAATATTTAACAAAATTAAAAATATAAATAACTTAATAAATATAAAATATTTTTTGGCTTACCTTTTATCTTAATGCGTTAAATTTAATGTAACGATAGAAAAACAAATTTGCCAATAAAAAATTTCTTTACCAAACACAAAATATTAACACATTTCAATTGCTCTGACCTTTGTGCTTGTATGCACAAAAGGGAATTCCCCTAAATTTGTGCCATTTACATTTGCTTTGACCAGTAAATTTGCTTGTCGCGCAAAAAGGGAATTCCCTTAAATTTGTGATATGAACATACTTTGCAAAAATTAAATTTGACAAAAAAATTTAAGCACAAAAAATTTTAAATCGTGCTAAATGGAATAAAATCGTGTAACAAAAATTAAAAATATTTTATTTTCAAACCGTGTTATATCAAAACCGTGTAAAAAAAGACCGTGTAAAAACAGAATTAGGTGTACTACCATAGTAGCTATACTATAGTAGCTATACTACCATAGTAGCTATACTACCATAGTAGCTATACTACCATAGTAGCTATACTATAGTAGCTATACTACCATAGTAGCTATACTACCATAGTAGCTATACTACCATAGTAGCTATACTACCATAGTAGCTATACTACCATAGTAGCTATACTATAGTAGCTATACTACCATAGTAGCTATACTATAGTAGCTATACTACCATAGTAGCTATACTACCATAGTAGCTATACTACCATAGTAGCTATACTATAGTAGCTATACTACCATAGTGGCTATACTACCATAGTAGCTATACTATAGTAGCTATACTACCATAGTGGCTATACTACCATAGTAGCTATACTATAGTAGCTATACTACCATAGTAGCTATACTATAGTAGCTATACTACCATAGTAGCTATACTACCATAGTAGCTATACTACCATAGTAGCTATACTATAGTAGCTATACTACCATAGTAGCTATACTACCATAGTAGCTATACTACCATAGTAGCTATACTATAGTAGCTATACTACCATAGTAGCTATACTACCATAGTAGCTATACTATAGTAGCTATACTACCATAGTAGCTATACTATAGTAGCTATACTACCATAGTAGCTATACTACCATAGTAGCTATACTACCATAGTAGCTATACTACCATAGTAGCTATACTATAGTAGCTATACTACCATAGTAGCTATACTACCATAGTAGCTATACTATAGTAGCTATACTACCATAGTAGCTATACTATAGTAGCTATACTACCATAGTAGCTATACTACCATAGTAGCTATACTACCATAGTAGCTATACTATAGTAGCTATACTACCATAGTAGCTATACAATAGTAGCTATACTACCATAGTAGCTATACTACCATAGTAGCTATACTACCATAGTAGCTATACTACCATAGTAGCTATACTACCATAGTAGCTATACTACCATAGTAGCTATACTACCATAGTAGCTATACTACCATAGTAGCTATACTACCATAGTAGCTATACTACCATAGTAGCTATACTACCATAGTAGCTATACTACCATAGTAGCTATACTACCATAGTAGCTATACTATAGTAGCTATACTACCATAGTAGCTATACTACCATAGTAGCTATACTACCATAGTAGCTATACTATAGTAGCTATACTACCATAGTAGCTATACTATAGTAGCTATACTACCATAGTAGCTATACTACCATAGTAGCTATACTATAGTAGCTATACTACCATAGTAGCTATACTACCATAGTAGCTATACTACCATAGTAGCTATACTACCATAGTAGCTATACTACCATAGTAGCTATACTACCATAGTAGCTATACTACCATAGTAGCTATACTACCATAGTAGCTATACTATAGTAGCTATACTACCATAGTAGCTATACTACCATAGTAGCTATACTACCATAGTAGCTATACTATAGTAGCTATACTACCATAGTAGCTATACTACCATAGTAGCTATACTACCATAGTAGCTATACTATAGTAGCTATACTACCATAGTAGCTATACTACCATAGTAGCTATACTACCATAGTAGCTATACTATAGTAGCTATACTACCATAGTAGCTATACTACCATAGTAGCTATACTACCATAGTAGCTATACTATAGTAGCTATACTACCATAGTAGCTATACTACCATAGTAGCTATACTACCATAGTAGCTATACTATAGTAGCTATACTACCATAGTAGCTATACTACCATAGTAGCTATACTACCATAGTAGCTATACTATAGTAGCTATACTACCATAGTAGCTATACTACCATAGTAGCTATACTACCATAGTAGCTATACTATAGTAGCTATACTACCATAGTAGCTATACTACCATAGTAGCTATACTACCATAGTAGCTATACTATAGTAGCTATACTACCATAGTAGCTATACTACCATAGTAGCTATACTACCATAGTAGCTATACTACCATAGTAGCTATACTATAGTAGCTATACTACCATAGTAGCTATACTACCATAGTAGCTATACTACCATAGTAGCTATACTACCATAGTAGCTATACTACCATAGTAGCTATACTACCATAGTAGCTATACTACCATAGTAGCTATACTACCATAGTAGCTATACTATAGTAGCTATACTACCATAGTAGCTATACTACCATAGTAGCTATACTACCATAGTAGCTATACTACCATAGTAGCTATACTATAGTAGCTATACTACCATAGTAGCTATACTACCATAGTAGCTATACTACCATAGTAGCTATACTACCATAGTAGCTATACTATAGTAGCTATACTACCATAGTAGCTATACTACCATAGTAGCTATACTACCATAGTAGCTATACTACCATAGTAGCTATACTACCATAGTAGCTATACTACCATAGTAGCTATACTACCATAGTAGCTATACTACCATAGTAGCTATACTATAGTAGCTATACTACCATAGTAGCTATACTACCATAGTAGCTATACTACCATAGTAGCTATACTATAGTAGCTATACTACCATAGTAGCTATACTACCATAGTAGCTATACTACCATAGTAGCTATACTATAGTAGCTATACTACCATAGTAGCTATACTACCATAGTAGCTATACTACCATAGTAGCTATACTATAGTAGCTATACTACCATAGTAGCTATACTACCATAGTAGCTATACTACCATAGTAGCTATACTATAGTAGCTATACTACCATAGTAGCTATACTACCATAGTAGCTATACTACCATAGTAGCTATACTATAGTAGCTATACTACCATAGTAGCTATACTACCATAGTAGCTATACTACCATAGTAGCTATACTATAGTAGCTATACTACCATAGTAGCTATACTACCATAGTAGATATACTACCATAGTAGCTATACTATAGTAGCTATACTACCATAGTAGCTATACTACCATAGTAGCTATACTACCATAGTAGCTATACTACCATAGTAGCTATACTATGGTAGCTATACTACCATAGTAGCTATACTACCATAGTAGCTATACTACCATAGTAGCTATACTACCATAGTAGCTATACTACCATAGTAGCTATACTACCATAGTAGCTATACTACCATAGTAGCTATACTACCATAGTAGCTATACTACCATAGTAGCTATACTACCATAGTAGCTATACTATAGTAGCTATACTACCATAGTAGCTATACTACCATAGTAGCTATACTACCATAGTAGCTATACTATAGTAGCTATACTACCATAGTAGCTATACTACCATAGTAGCTATACTACCATAGTAGCTATACTACCATAGTAGCTATACTACCATAGTAGCTATACTATAGTAGCTATACTACCATAGTAGCTATACTATAGTAGCTATACTACCATAGTAGCTATACTACCATAGTAGCTATACTACCATAGTAGCTATACTATAGTAGCTATACTACCATAGTAGCTATACTATAGTAGCTATACTACCATAGTAGCTATACTACCATAGTAGCTATACTACCATAGTAGCTATACTATAGTAGCTATACTACCATAGTAGCTATACTACCATAGTAGCTATACTACCATAGTAGCTATACTATAGTAGCTATACTACCATAGTAGCTATACTACCATAGTAGCTATACTACCATAGTAGCTATACTATAGTAGCTATACTACCATAGTAGCTATACTACCATAGTAGCTATACTACCATAGTAGCTATACTATAGTAGCTATACTACCATAGTAGCTATACTACCATAGTAGCTATACTATAGTAGCTATACTACCATAGTAGCTATACTACCATAGTAGCTATACTACCATAGTAGCTATACTATAGTAGCTATACTACCATAGTGGCTATACTACCATAGTAGCTATACTACCATAGTAGCTATACTACCATAGTAGCTATACTACCATAGTAGCTATACTATAGTAGCTATACTACCATAGTAGCTATACTACCATAGTAGCTATACTACCATAGTAGCTATACTATAGTAGCTATACTACCATAGTAGCTATACTACCATAGTAGCTATACTACCATAGTAGCTATACTATAGTAGCTATACTACCATAGTAGCTATACTACCATAGTAGCTATACTACCATAGTAGCTATACTATAGTAGCTATACTACCATAGTAGCTATACTACCATAGTAGCTATACTACCATAGTAGCTATACTACCATAGTAGCTATACTATAGTAGCTATACTACCATAGTAGCTATACTACCATAGTAGCTATACTACCATAGTAGCTATACTATAGTAGCTATACTACCATAGTAGCTATACTACCATAGTAGCTATACTACCATAGTAGCTATACTACCATAGTAGCTATACTACCATAGTAGCTATACTATAGTAGCTATACTACCATAGTAGCTATACTACCATAGTAGCTATACTACCATAGTAGCTATACTATAGTAGCTATACTACCATAGTAGCTATACTACCATAGTAGCTATACTATAGTAGGTATACTACCATAGTAGCTATACTACCATAGTAGCTATACTATAGTAGCTATACTACCATAGTAGCTATACTATAGTAGCTATACTACCATAGTAGCTATACTATAGTAGCTATACTACCATAGTAGCTATACTACCATAGTAGCTATACTATAGTAGCTATACTACCATAGTAGCTATACTACCATAGTAGCTATACTATAGTAGCTATACTACCATAGTAGCTATACTATAGTAGCTATACTACCATAGTAGCTATACTACCATAGTAGCTATACTATAGTAGCTATACTGGTATCGTTTTAGCTAAACTGGTATAGTAGGTATACTATAGTAACTATACCATAGTAGCTTTAGTAGTATAATATACATAGTATATATAGTATATATATATAGTATAGTAGCTATACTAGTATAGTAGTAGCTATACTAGTATAGTATATATATAGTAGATAAATATAGTATAGTAGCTATACTAGTATAGTAGTAGTTATACTAGTATAGTAGGTATACTATAGTAACTATACTACCATAGTAGCTATACTATAGTAGCTATACTACCATAGTAGCTATACTATAGTAGTATACTACCATAGTAGCTATACTACCATAATAGCTATACTATAGTAGCTATACTACCATAGTAGCTATACTATAGTAGCTATACTACCATAGTAGCTATACTATAGTAGCTATACTACCATAGTAGCTATACTATAGTAGCTATACTACCATAGTAGCTATACTATAGTAGCTATACTACCATAGTAGCTATACTACCATAATAGCTATACTATAGTAGCTATACTACCATAGTAGCTATACTATAGTAGCTATACTACCATAATAGCTATACTATAGTAGCTATACTACCATAGTAGCTATACTATAGTAGCTATACTACCATAGTAGCTATACTATAGTAGTATACTACCATAGTAGCTATACTATAGTAGCTATACTACCATAGTAGCTATACTATAGTAGCTATACTACCATAGTAGCTATACTATAGTAGCTATACTACCATAGTAGCTATACTACCATAGTAGCTATACTATAGTAGCTATACTACCATAATAGCTATACTACCATAATAGCTATACTATAGTAGCTATACTACCATAGTAGCTATACTACCATAGTAGCTATACTATAGTAGCTATACTACCATAGTAGCTATACTACCATAGTAGCTATACTATAGTAGCTATACTACCATAATAGCTATACTATAGTAGCTATACTACCATAGTAGCTATACTATAGTAGCTATACTACCATAGTAGCTATACTACCATAGTAGCTATACTATAGTAGCTATACTACCATAGTAGCTATACTATAGTAGCTATACTACCATAATAGCTATACTATAGTAGCTATACTACCATAGTAGCTATACTATAGTAGCTATACTACCATAGTAGCTATACTACCATAGTAGCTATACTATAGTAGCTATACTACCATAGTAGCTATACTATAGTAGCTATACTACCATAGTAGCTATACTATAGTAGCTATACTACCATAGTAGCTATACTACCATAGTAGCTATACTATAGTAGCTATACTACCATAATAGCTATACTATAGTAGCTATACTACCATAGTAGCTATACTATAGTAGCTATACTACCATAGTAGCTATACTATAGTAGTATACTACCATAATAGCTATACTATAGTAGCTATACTACCATAGTAGCTATACTATAGTAGCTATACTACCATAGTAGCTATACTATAGTAGCTATACTACCATAGTAGCTATACTATAGTAGTATACTACCATAATAGCTATACTATAGTAGCTATACTACCATAGTAGCTATACTATAGTAGCTATACTACCATAGTAGCTATACTATAGTAGCTATACTACCATAGTAGCTATACTATAGTAGCTATACTACCATAGTAGCTATACTACCATAGTAGCTATACTATAGTAGCTATACTACCATAATAGCTATACTATAGTAGCTATACTACCATAGTAGCTATACTATAGTAGCTATACTACCATAGTAGCTATACTATAGTAGTATACTACCATAGTAGCTATACTATAGTAGCTATACTACCATAGTAGCTATACTATAGTAGCTATACTACCATAGTAGCTATACTACCATAGTAGCTATACTATAGTAGCTATACTACCATAGTAGCTATACTATAGTAGCTATACTACCATAGTAGCTATACTATAGTAGTATACTACCATAGTAGCTATACTACCATAATAGCTATACTATAGTAGCTATACTACCATAGTAGCTATACTATAGTAGCTATACTACCATAGTAGCTATACTATAGTAGTATACTACCATAATAGCTATACTACCATAATAGCTATACTATAGTAGCTATACTACCATAGTAGCTATACTATAGTAGCTATACTACCATAGTAGCTATACTATAGTAGTATACTACCATAATAGCTATACTATAGTAGTATACTACCATAATAGCTATACTACCATAATAGCTATACTATAGTAGCTATACTACCATAGTAGCTATACTATAGTAGCTATACTACCATAGTAGCTATACTATAGTAGCTATACTACCATAGTAGCTATACTATAGTAGTATACTACCATAATAGCTATACTACCATAATAGCTATACTATAGTAGCTATACTACCATAGTAGCTATACTATAGTAGCTATACTACCATAGTAGCTATACTATAGTAGCTATACTACCATAGTAGCTATACTATAGTAGTATACTACCATAATAGCTATACTACCATAATAGCTATACTATAGTAGCTATACTACCATAGTAGCTATACTATAGTAGTATACTACCATAGTAGCTATACTACCATAATAGCTATACTATAGTAGCTATACTACCATAGTAGCTATACTATAGTAGCTATACTACCATAGTAGCTATACTATAGTAGTATACTACCATAATAGCTATACTATAGTAGCTATACTACCATAGTAGCTATACTATAGTAGCTATACTACCATAGTAGCTATACTATAGTAGCTATACTACCATAGTAGCTATACTACCATAGTAGCTATACTATAGTAGCTATACTACCATAATAGCTATACTATAGTAGCTATACTACCATAGTAGCTATACTATAGTAGCTATACTACCATAGTAGCTATACTATGGTAGTATAGCTACTATAGTAGCTATACTATAGTAGCTATACTACCATAGTAGCTATACTATAGTAGCTATACTACCATAGTAGCTATACTACCATAGTAGCTATACTATAGTAGCTATACTACCATAGTAGCTATACTATAGTAGCTATACTACCATAGTAGCTATACTATAGTAGTATACTACCATAGTAGCTATACTACCATAATAGCTATACTATAGTAGCTATACTACCATAGTAGCTATACTATAGTAGCTATACTACCATAGTAGCTATACTATAGTAGCTATACTACCATAGTAGCTATACTATAGTAGCTATACTACCATAATAGCTATACTATAGTAGCTATACTACCATAGTAGCTATACTATAGTAGCTATACTGCCTAGTAGCTATACTACCATAATAGCTATACTATAGTAGCTATACTACCATAGTAGCTATACTATAGTAGCTATACTACCATAGTAGCTATACTATAGTAGCTATACTACCATAGTAGCTATACTATAGTAGCTATACTACCATAGTAGCTATACTACCATAGTAGCTATACTATAGTAGCTATACTACCATAGTAGCTATACTACCATAGTAGCTATACTATAGTAGCTATACTACCATAGTAGCTATACTATAGTAGCTATACTACCATAGTAGCTATACTACCATAGTAGCTATACTATAGTAGCTATACTACCATAGTAGCTATACTACCATAGTAGCTATACTATAGTAGCTATACTACCATAGTAGCTATACTATAGTAGCTATACTACCATAGTAGCTATACTACCATAGTAGCTATACTATAGTAGCTATACTACCATAGTGGCTATACTACCATAGTAGCTATACTATAGTAGCTATACTACCATAGTAGCTATACTATAGTAGCTATACTACCATAGTAGCTATACTACCATAGTAGCTATACTACCATAGTAGCTATACTATAGTAGCTATACTACCATAGTAGCTATACTACCATAGTAGCTATACTATAGTAGCTATACTACCATAGTAGCTATACTACCATAGTAGCTATACTATAGTAGCTATACTACCATAGTAGCTATACTACCATAGTAGCTATACTACCATAGTAGCTATACTACCATAGTAGCTATACTATAGTAGCTATACTACCATAGTAGCTATACTACCATAGTAGCTATACTATAGTAGCTATACTACCATAGTAGCTATACTATAGTAGCTATACTACCATAGTAGCTATACTACCATAGTAGCTATACTACCATAGTAGCTATACTATAGTAGCTATACTACCATAGTAGCTATACTACCATAGTAGCTATACTATAGTAGCTATACTACCATAGTAGCTATACTACCATAGTAGCTATACTATAGTAGCTATACTACCATAGTAGCTATACTACCATAGTAGCTATACTATAGTAGCTATACTACCATAGTAGCTATACTATAGTAGCTATACTACCATAGTAGCTATACTACCATAGTAGCTATACTATAGTAGCTATACTACCATAGTAGCTATACTATAGTAGCTATACTACCATAGTAGCTATACTATAGTAGCTATACTACCATAGTAGCTATACTACCATAGTAGCTATACTATAGTAGCTATACTACCATAGTAGCTATACTACCATAGTAGCTATACTACCATAGTAGCTATACTACCATAGTAGCTATACTATAGTAGCTATACTACCATAGTAGCTATACTACCATAGTAGCTATACTATAGTAGCTATACTACCATAGTAGCTATACTATAGTAGCTATACTACCATAGTAGCTATACTACCATAGTAGCTATACTACCATAGTAGCTATACTATAGTAGCTATACTACCATAGTAGCTATACTACCATAGTAGCTATACTATAGTAGCTATACTACCATAGTAGCTATACTACCATAGTAGCTATACTATAGTAGCTATACTACCATAGTAGCTATACTACCATAGTAGCTATACTATAGTAGCTATACTACCATAGTAGCTATACTATAGTAGCTATACTACCATAGTAGCTATACTACCATAGTAGCTATACTATAGTAGCTATACTACCATAGTAGCTATACTATAGTAGCTATACTACCATAGTAGCTATACTATAGTAGCTATACTACCATAGTAGCTATACTACCATAGTAGCTATACTACCATAGTAGCTATACTATAGTAGCTATACTGGTATCGTTTTAGCTAAACTGGTATAGTAGGTATACTATAGTAACTATACCATAGTAGCTTTAGTAGTATAATATACATAGTATATATAGTATATATATATAGTATAGTAGCTATACTAGTATAGTAGTAGCTATACTAGTATAGTATATATATAGTAGATAAATATAGTATAGTAGCTATACTAGTATAGTAGTAGTTATACTAGTATAGTAGGTATACTATAGTAACTATACTATAGTAGCTGTAGTAGTATAATATTCATAGTATATATAGTATATATATATAGTATAGTAGCTATACTAGTATAGTAGTAGCTATACTAGTATAGTATATATATAGTAGATAAATATAGTATAGTAGCTATACTACCATAGTAGCTATACTATAGTAGCTATACTACCATAGTAGCTATACTACCATAGTAGCTATACTATAGTAGCTATACTACCATAGTAGCTATACTACCATAGTAGCTATACTATAGTAGCTATACTACCATAGTAGCTATACTATAGTAGCTATACTACCATAGTAGCTATACTATAGTAGCTATACTACCATAGTAGCTATACTACCATAGTAGCTATACTACCATAGTAGCTATACTATAGTAGCTATACTGGTATCGTTTTAGCTAAACTGGTATAGTAGGTATACTATAGTAACTATACCATAGTAGCTTTAGTAGTATAATATACATAGTATATATAGTATATATATATAGTATAGTAGCTATACTAGTATAGTAGTAGCTATACTAGTATAGTATATATATAGTAGATAAATATAGTATAGTAGCTATACTAGTATAGTAGTAGTTATACTAGTATAGTAGGTATACTATAGTAACTATACTATAGTAGCTGTAGTAGTATAATATTCATAGTATATATAGTATATATATATAGTATAGTAGCTATACTAGTATAGTAGTAGCTATACTAGTATAGTATATATATAGTAGATAAATATAGTATAGTAGCTATACTACCATAGTAGCTATACTATAGTAGCTATACTACCATAGTAGCTATACTATAGTAGCTATACTACCATAGTAGCTATACTATAGTAGCTATACTACCATAGTAGCTATACTACCATAGTAGCTATACTACCATAGTAGCTATACTATAGTAGCTATACTACCATAGTAGCTATACTATAGTACCTATACTACCATAGTAGCTATACTACCATAGTAGCTATACTACCATAGTAGCTATACTACCATAGTAGCTATACTACCATAGTAGCTATACTATAGTAGCTATACTACCATAGTAGCTATACTACCATAGTAGCTATACTATAGTAGCTATACTACCATAGTAGCTATACTACCATAGTAGCTATACTACCATAGTAGCTATACTATAGTAGCTATACTACCATAGTAGCTATACTACCATAGTAGCTATACTATAGTAGCTATACTACCATAGTAGCTATACTATAGTAGCTATACTACCATAGTAGCTATACTATAGTAGCTATACTACCATAGTAGCTATACTACCATAGTAGCTATACTATAGTAGCTATACTACCATAGTAGCTATACTATAGTAGCTATACTACCATAGTAGCTATACTATAGTAGCTATACTACCATAGTAGCTATACTACCATAGTAGCTATACCATAGTAGCTATACTACCATAGTAGCTATACTATAGTAGCTATACTACCATAGTAGCTATACTATAGTAGCTATACTACCATAGTAGCTATACTACCATAGTAGCTATACTATAGTAGCTATACTACCATAGTAGCTATACTATAGTAGCTATACTACCATAGTAGCTATACTACCATAGTAGCTATACTATAGTAGCTATACTACCATAGTAGCTATACTATAGTAGCTATACTACCATAGTAGCTATACTATAGTAGCTATACTACCATAGTAGCTATACTATAGTAGCTATACTACCATAGTAGCTATACTATAGTAGCTATACTACCATAGTAGCTATACTACCATAGTAGCTATACTATAGTAGCTATACTACCATAGTAGCTATACTATAGTAGCTATACTACCATAGTAGCTATACTATAGTAGCTATACTATAGTAGCTATACTACCATAGTAGCTATACTATAGTAGCTATACTACCATAGTAGCTATACTACCATAGTAGCTATACTATAGTAGCTATACTACCATAGTAGCTATACTACCATAGTAGCTATACTATAGTAGCTATACTACCATAGTAGCTATACTATAGTAGCTATACTACCATAGTAGCTATACTATAGTAGCTATACTACCATAGTAGCTATACTATAGTAGCTATACTACCATAGTAGCTATACTACCATAGTAGCTATACTATAGTAGCTATACTACCATAGTAGCTATACTATAGTAGCTATACTACCATAGTGGCTATACTACCATAGTAGCTATACTATAGTAGCTATACTACCATAGTAGCTATACTACCATAGTAGCTATACTATAGTAGCTATACTACCATAGTAGCTATACTACCATAGTAGCTATACTATAGTAGCTATACTACCATAGTAGCTATACTATAGTAGCTATACTACCATAGTAGCTATACTACCATAGTAGCTATACTACCATAGTAGCTATACTACCATAGTAGCTATACTATAGTAGCTATACTACCATAGTAGCTATACTATAGTAGCTATACTACCATAGTAGCTATACTATAGTAGCTATACTACCATAGTAGCTATACTATAGTAGCTATACTACCATAGTAGCTATACTACCATAGTAGCTATACTATAGTAGCTATACTACCATAGTAGCTATACTATAGTAGCTATACTACCATAGTAGCTATACTATAGTAGCTATACTACCATAGTAGCTATACTATAGTAGCTATACTACCATAGTAGCTATACTATAGTAGCTATACTACCATAGTAGCTATACTATAGTAGCTATACTACCATAGTAGCTATACTATAGTAGCTATACTACCATAGTAGCTATACTATAGTAGCTATACTACCATAGTAGCTATACTACCATAGTAGCTATACTATAGTAGCTATACTACCATAGTAGCTATACTATAGTAGCTATACTACCATAGTAGCTATACTATAGTACCTATACTACCATAGTAGCTATACTACCATAGTAGCTATACTACCATAGTAGCTATACTACCATAGTAGCTATACTACCATAGTAGCTATACTATAGTAGCTATACTACCATAGTAGCTATACTACCATAGTAGCTATACTATAGTAGCTATACTACCATAGTAGCTATACTACCATAGTAGCTATACTACCATAGTAGCTATACTATAGTAGCTATACTACCATAGTAGCTATACTACCATAGTAGCTATACTATAGTAGCTATACTACCATAGTAGCTATACTACCATAGTAGCTATACTATAGTAGCTATACTACCATAGTAGCTATACTATAGTAGCTATACTACCATAGTAGCTATACTATAGTAGCTATACTACCATAGTAGCTATACTACCATAGTAGCTATACTATAGTAGCTATACTACCATAGTAGCTATACTATAGTAGCTATACTACCATAGTAGCTATACTATAGTAGCTATACTACCATAGTAGCTATACTATAGTAGCTATACTACCATAGTAGCTATACTACCATAGTAGCTATACTATAGTAGCTATACTACCATAGTAGCTATACTATAGTAGCTATACTACCATAGTAGCTATACTACCATAGTAGCTATACTACCATAGTAGCTATACTATAGTAGCTATACTACCATAGTAGCTATACTACCATAGTAGCTATACTATAGTAGCTATACTACCATAGTAGCTATACTACCATAGTAGCTATACTATAGTAGCTATACTACCATAGTAGCTATACTATAGTAGCTATACTACCATAGTAGCTATACTATAGTAGCTATACTACCATAGTGGCTATACTACCATAGTAGCTATACTATAGTAGCTATACTACCATAGTAGCTATACTATAGTAGCTATACTACCATAGTAGCTATACTATAGTAGCTATACTACCATAGTAGCTATACTATAGTAGCTATACTACCATAGTAGCTATACTATAGTAGCTATACTACCATAGTGGCTATACTACCATAGTAGCTATACTATAGTAGCTATACTACCATAGTAGCTATACTATAGTAGCTATACTACCATAGTAGCTATACTATAGTAGCTATACTACCATAGTAGCTATACTACCATAGTAGCTATACTACCATAGTAGCTATACTACCATAGTAGCTATACTACCATAGTAGCTATACTATAGTAGCTATACTACCATAGTAGCTATACTACCATAGTAGCTATACTATAGTAGCTATACTACCATAGTAGCTATACTACCATAGTAGCTATACTACCATAGTAGCTATACTATAGTAGCTATACTACCATAGTGGCTATACTACCATAGTAGCTATACTATAGTAGCTATACTACCATAGTAGCTATACTACCATAGTAGCTATACTATAGTAGCTATACTACCATAGTAGCTATACTATAGTAGCTATACTACCATAGTAGCTATACTATAGTAGCTATACTACCATAGTGGCTATACTACCATAGTAGCTATACTATAGTAGCTATACTACCATAGTAGCTATACTATAGTAGCTATACTACCATAGTAGCTATACTATAGTAGCTATACTACCATAGTAGCTATACTATAGTAGCTATACTACCATAGTAGCTATACTACCATAGTAGCTATACTATAGTAGCTATACTACCATAGTAGCTATACTATAGTAGCTATACTACCATAGTGGCTATACTACCATAGTAGCTATACTATAGTAGCTATACTACCATAGTAGCTATACTATAGTAGCTATACTACCATAGTAGCTATACTATAGTAGCTATACTACCATAGTAGCTATACTATAGTAGCTATACTACCATAGTAGCTATACTATAGTAGCTATACTACCATAGTAGCTATACTATAGTAGCTATACTACCATAGTAGCTATACTATAGTAGCTATACTACCATAGTGGCTATACTACCATAGTAGCTATACTATAGTAGCTATACTACCATAGTAGCTATACTATAGTAGCTATACTACCATAGTAGCTATACTATAGTAGCTATACTACCATAGTAGCTATACTATAGTAGCTATACTACCATAGTAGCTATACTACCATAGTAGCTATACTACCATAGTAGCTATACTATAGTAGCTATACTACCATAGTAGCTATACTATAGTAGCTATACTACCATAGTGGCTATACTACCATAGTAGCTATACTATAGTAGCTATACTACCATAGTAGCTATACTACCATAGTAGCTATACTACCATAGTAGCTATACTATAGTAGCTATACTACCATAGTAGCTATACTACCATAGTAGCTATACTATAGTAGCTATACTACCATAGTAGCTATACTATAGTAGCTATACTACCATAGTAGCTATACTATAGTAGCTATACTACCATAGTAGCTATACTATAGTAGCTATACTACCATAGTAGCTATACTACCATAGTAGCTATACTATAGTAGCTATACTACCATAGTAGCTATACTATAGTAGCTATACTACCATAGTAGCTATACTATAGTAGCTATACTACCATAGTAGCTATACTACCATAGTAGCTATACTATAGTAGCTATACTACCATAGTAGCTATACTATAGTAGCTATACTACCATAGTAGCTATACTATAGTAGCTATACTACCATAGTAGCTATACTATAGTAGCTATACTACCATAGTAGCTATACTATAGTAGCTATACTACCATAGTAGCTATACTATAGTAGCTATACTACCATAGTGGCTATACTACCATAGTAGCTATACTATAGTAGCTATACTACCATAGTAGCTATACTATAGTAGCTATACTACCATAGTAGCTATACTATAGTAGCTATACTACCATAGTAGCTATACTATAGTAGCTATACTACCATAGTGGCTATACTACCATAGTAGCTATACTATAGTAGCTATACTACCATAGTAGCTATACTATAGTAGCTATACTACCATAGTAGCTATACTACCATAGTAGCTATACTATAGTAGCTATACTACCATAGTAGCTATACTATAGTAGCTATACTACCATAGTAGCTATACTACCATAGTAGCTATACTATAGTAGCTATACTACCATAGTAGCTATACTATAGTAGCTATACTACCATAGTAGCTATACTATAGTAGCTATACTACCATAGTGGCTATACTACCATAGTAGCTATACTATAGTAGCTATACTACCATAGTAGCTATACTACCATAGTAGCTATACTATAGTAGCTATACTACCATAGTAGCTATACTATAGTGGCTATACTACCATAGTAGCTATACTATAGTAGCTATACTACCATAGTAGCTATACTATAGTAGCTATACTACCATAGTAGCTATACTACCATAGTAGCTATACTATAGTAGCTATACTACCATAGTAGCTATACTATAGTAGCTATACTACCATAGTGGCTATACTACCATAGTAGCTATACTATAGTAGCTATACTACCATAGTAGCTATACTACCATAGTAGCTATACTATAGTAGCTATACTACCATAGTAGCTATACTACCATAGTAGCTATACTATAGTAGCTATACTACCATAGTAGCTATACTATAGTAGCTATACTACCATAGTAGCTATACTACCATAGTAGCTATACTACCATAGTAGCTATACTACCATAGTAGCTATACTATAGTAGCTATACTACCATAGTAGCTATACTATAGTAGCTATACTACCATAGTAGCTATACTATAGTAGCTATACTACCATAGTAGCTATACTATAGTAGCTATACTACCATAGTGGCTATACTACCATAGTAGCTATACTATAGTAGCTATACTACCATAGTAGCTATACTATAGTAGCTATACTACCATAGTAGCTATACTATAGTAGCTATACTACCATAGTAGCTATACTATAGTAGCTATACTACCATAGTAGCTATACTATAGTAGCTATACTACCATAGTAGCTATACTATAGTAGCTATACTACCATAGTAGCTATACTATAGTAGCTATACTACCATAGTAGCTATACTATAGTAGCTATACTACCATAGTGGCTATACT